>JAECXD010000117.1:4997500-6289353 GCA_018151445.1 Zaprionus inermis | reverse complement strand
AAACCAGACAGCTGGCACAGAGGGTCTTGAGACTGTGCCCTATTGTTCTGCTCATGTGCGTTTGGCTATGCAAAATGCCAAGCAGTCGGAACGAGTCTGAGCCTGAGACTGGGAGCTAACTAGCCCCAGAGTTAGAGCTATCGTTGTGGCATTAACCGAACTGTCAGACTGATAATTGCATTGCATAATGTATAATTATGGGCGAGGGGTAGCGAAAAGCCGCAGAAATTCACTCAGTATCAGCTGAGGTATTCAAGACTTGATTAGAAATCATTTTGGGCTGGGGAATAGAAGAAGAAGCAAACAAAATGGGCAACACTTACACACAAGTTTCAACTCCATAAGGGGCACTATACTGCCTGGACCTTACATATATTATATGCGTAATAATAATTAATGTACACAACAAAATTAAATAGTCTAACTTGTAAATTTCTATAGCAATGCAGCTTATATTGATTTATGCTGTCGGTAGGGAACCTGGCTAAATTTGAGCATAACCTTTATCATACAGCAATATATATATGTGCTGACACAAAATATAATGGCTATAGCTCCTATACACTCTGAGATTTTAACGTTCGTACAGACAGAAATTCCAATTCGACCATCAAGTACAGTTTTAAGCAAAAAACTTTATATATTTTGTATAAAATTTAAATAGAATTGAATTCGTATTATTAGCTTGATTATATGCGTTCATCATATTATTATTTTGAAAGCCCTGTCCTGCATGAAAATTCCCCCCAAAGAGAGTTATAATTTATGAACAAACGTATTTGCTGTACATAAGCTTCGAGCAGCTTTACTGGCTAACAAAGACGAGTCCGAATGCTGCCGAGTGTAATTACAAATCCTTAGTAAATAGCTACACACACTCACACACCTGTATACGAGAATGTATGTGTGTGTGTGTGTGTGTGCGTGTGCTGCGGCTGCATTTGGTTTGATGTGCAAAATGAAGACATTTCGGTTGCGGTTCGAGTTTTAGCCCCTTTGGCTATAGATTTTCTTAGGTCTGCCGAGAACGTACACTCACACACACGCACACACACTGCTCTTACACATATTTAGGTATGTATTTTGCATATATACTCATTTACCTGCTCGGGCCACTCCAGTGCCTGCCCGCTGGCCATGCGGGGCATCAATATAAACTGCCTTCAACATTTAATTAGTGTGTTTTTGCATACATAGAAGCCTGGCTGGTCATGTATGTATACAGCGTGCTCTATGCAAATGTCGACGCGCACAACTGTACATGCTCGCTCTCACACACACACACACACACACACACACCGAGCGCACACATGGGCTGCTCGCATGCAGAAGACATTGACGTTCAGTTGGTTATGCAAATTCCATGCCAACACCTTTTCGGCCAAAGACCAAGACAAACTTAAGTGGGTGTACGGTCATGTGTGCGTGTACATGCATGTTACACATAAACACATACACAGAGCAAGACATCTAAGCTCACACATACAGCCAGACACGCACACAATTGCCTTTTATAATTAATTTTACAGTTAAGTGTATTTCAAGAAAGTTAAATTTACGTAAATTCGAAAATTTTGAAAGGCCATTGCCTTGGCCAAATCCAACAGCAGGCTGCCACGCTTCCCCCTTCCCTGGCCAGGGTAGTTTTCAACGTGCATGTGTGTGTGTGTGTTGGACAAAGCATAATGCCAGGACGAGACATCGCTGTGGTTTGTGTCTGAGACATTTGACTGCTTTTTGGGTTTACTTCGCCCAGACTAGAGCAAAATTTTATTGAAATTGCCCTCGGGTAAGCGGGCATGAAGGGTTTCTAGGAGAAGGGGGGAAGAAAGAGAGTGGGAACCGTGTGGCAGGCTCAGGAAATGATGGGGGGAGCTGGATAAGGAGCTGGACTGTGTCGGAAAGTGCTACTCACTGGGCCGCCATGGCAACACTTATATAATGCAATCTAATTATGTTTGTCGGGGCCTAAGTGTGTGTTAGTGTGTGTGTGTGTGTGAGTCTTGTAACTATTCCGTCTGCTACACAAGACTCAATCTTAACAACTAACTGAATTAAAGCCCAAGACTTTTGAAAGTTAAGATATTTCTGAAGGAGACTTGGACAAATGATTAAGAGATATTTGAGGAACTGAGGGAATAGATGATGAATAGAAGATGGAATAGCGAATATTTTCTTTTATTTAGGAGAGATATAGCCAGAACTAGAGAATACTTTGCAATATTTGTGTGCTATTTTAAAGAAAAAATCAAAAGATATACAACAAAAATATTTAAAATGAAACAATGCATAGCTTAACGAACTTCGACATCAGAAAATACCTCTCGCCCCCATACCCTTTTTCAAGAAATGTCTGTATCTTAGCCTGGCTAACTAATGACGGCAACGCCTGTGCTAAAATATTGATCAATAAATTGCTGCAACTCAGAAAATAAAACTAACCAATACACCAAAAACAAACACATAACTGAGCCGACAAGCGGGTCGGTGAGTGTGAGTGTGAGTGAGAGCCATCAACAAATGCAGTTAGACAGGCACACACGCACACTCAACTACATCAAGTATACGTACAGTTGAACGCCTTGTCATTGGAGCTCAACGAGTGAGAGAGAGAGAAAGGGAGAGCAAGAGCGAGAGAGCTGAAGTAAGCAGCAATTCAGCCAACCGAAAATATTTCAAATGCATGACAAATGCATAAGATTTCAACAATAGAGCGGAGTGTGTATGTGTGCGTGTGTGTGGGGGGGGTGTATGGGTTATGTAACCCTAAACAGTTAAGTGCAATAAATACATAGCTCACACACACACGTTGCAGGCCAACACAATCACAATCAAATAAATTACAAAGCATTTAATAATTCATTCAAAAAATGGCCACAAGCACATGGCCAGCAACAAGAACAAATGGCAAAGAACAGCAGAGCCCGCACCGAACTTGTCGGAGCTTGATAATTTCAAAAATCAACAAGATACAGATACAGCACTACAATATATGTGCAAATAGATATTTGTTTGAGTGTGTGCGTATTCATAACTGAAAATGCATTTTGACCGCAGAGCAAGGGTTCGGGTTTTTCGGTTTTTGTTGCATACTTTACAGCTGCCTTGAGTCGCTCTAAGCTAGCTGTCTCGCTCGCTCTGCCACACGCCATTGCACTCAATTAGAAGACTTTTGTCATTGTGTCTACAAATACTTTTGCCACACATGCTGTCTCGCTCTGTCTCGCTCTCACTCGCTCACTCTGCTGTTGTGTGTTAAATGTTCGCAGCCATTTTTGTTATTTTGCACTTTTAGTTTAAATATTTGATGGCTTGCATATTGATTGGTGCTCAGTGCAACGTGGCGCATGAGTAATAAATGTATAGTGTGTGTGTGTGTGTGTGTGTATATAGAGAGTGCTATGTGCTACGACTGTGCAGGGTTGCGCAGTTTTTGGCTGCCTTAACGCGTGATTTACCTCTGCTGCCTTAGCCGGGCAATGCGCAACGGGCAAATTGCCTTGTCCTGAGTCGGAGTCCAGGCCCAAATCTACCAGCTGCAGTCGCACTAATCAAGAAATCCCAAAAGCATTGCATATTTTCAGGCTGATTATATTTGCAGTCGCCAGGCTCGTGCACCTGCATCGGCGACTGCGTAGGCGCAATCGCCAGTCGCCCGCACCCGCAGACATGATTAGCAGAGCCTGCCAGCGCTCTATGTATGTCTCTCTCTTGCCACTCCCCCCCCCCCCTCTTTCAAACTCTCTCCCTGGCAAGGCTTAAGTTGCGCCCAAGCGTTGCAAACAGTCGACAGAGCCCTAATGTATGCAACAAATCTCGCCGAAGCAACGCATTTTGTAGCCATTTAAGCTACTTGCATAAATGTTGCCTGTACCCGGCACCCTGTACTCTCTATCCAGCACCCCCTGCCGTCGAAAGAAAACACAGACCAACTGAGCCGTGCTCCAAGGTAGCCGAGTCGACAATCTAAGGACGCCTGCATGAGCTTTAGGGGTAATGAGTGCTCCTCTTGCTGCGGCTTTGACCCTGCCAGCCTGCCCAGTCCTGTCCATGTCCAATGTTGCAGTGTTGTCCCCCCCTCCCCCCCCGACGACACACCTCCCTCGGACGACGCCAAATGAATCTCATTTGCATTTAAATTAGGAATGAAGCTCGATTTGTTGCTGCAGACTGTGCCGACCGAGCAGCGCTCCGGCGCGTTACATGGCACTAGGTCTGGGTTCCGGTTTCGGGTTGCGGAGTGCGGAGTGGGGAGGCGCCTTTTAATGAAGACAGCGCAGCTACTTAGGCGCCCATGCATGCATGCATGTCGCCTCCCCCTCACACATCTCCGCATTTTCCACTGTTTGCATTGGAAATCTGGTTATAGAACTTTCCTACTTAGTTGTGCTGCGCTGGGCAGCTCATGCTTTTCGGACAAGTTGCTCGATTGCATGGCAACTAATGGCCAACAGTTTTGGGACAAATAGCGCAGACATGGGGCAGTGGCGCGGAGGAGGGCAGAGGGCGGAGGGAGGCATTCAGCCAAATGGGCCACGTTATGGCAAATATGTTAATAACCTTTTGCTTGGGGAAGGCGGTACAAAATTTTAATTAGAAATGTTATATGGGGCGCACGTTTTCAGTCTCACTCCCTCCATGCCCCTCCCTCTTCCTCGCACTGTGCTGGTCAGTTCTGGCAATGCTTAGACAACATTAGGGTTAAATGTGCAAATAGCCAACATGGAACGGAGAGCAGGGAGTGCCCCGAGACGAGCATCCGCTGCTCATTTGTGACTCGACAGCGAAGCGATGATTTCAGTATGAAAGTTTTCTATATACAGAGTCCACACATACATACACATAGACTAGACAACGACAAAAAGTTTCAGATTACATAAGATTGCCAAATAATTTAGAATATACATGCGTGTAGGACAAAGACCTTTAGCACATGGAAAGCACTTGTAGGTCGAAAGCTTAAATTATCGACTAAAGTCTGACGAGTCGATAAAGCCAACCCTTCTGAATGTTCGTCTCTCTGTTTGCCTGTTTGTCTGTATGAGCACCTAAAACTCAGGAACTACCAAAGCTAGAAGCATCAAATTTTATGTCAAGACTCGTATACACTGCAATGCCTTAATGCATGTTTTCAAATTTTGCCACGCCCCATTGCACTTTCAAAAATATTGAATTGCATGAGTAATTTGTAAGCTAGCATGCACATTTTCGGTGTAGACATTATTTATTGCCAGTCATACAATATCTATAAAATTGCTAGCAATACCATAATAAACATCGTTAATATTTAAGTATTGCCCCCTTATACGGTCTAAGCTGGAGTGTAGCCTCTGCTACTTGTTCCATTTGAAGTTCAACTATCTGCAAAGTTATGGAAAGTAAAGTTCTACAATTAACCTACCTTTCCCAGATCCATGCGCAATCGAGCTGTCTCAAGAACACCTCCGATTAGCTTAATTACCCGTCCAGATCCCTCGCTGACAATTGCCGTTAGTGCACTCTCATTAGCCATACTTAAACATGCCAGATAGTATCAGCAAATCGCCCATTTGCTTACCAATTCGCTTGCATCGATCAAAATGCCAGACAGAGAGGACACGATACGACTTCCCGGGTCCCGTGTACCCGGGGGCTAACGGTGCTTGCCTTTAATTAACTAATCACTAATGCGAAATTACAACAAACTAATGCCGAGTGTCGTGTCGCACCCGCACGACGTTGACGCGTCGACGACAACTGCAGGCGGTAATCTTGTTCAGCGAGAGGTCGCTTCACCCAACCCCGCCCCCTCAACCCTTCTCACTCGTGCTTGCCACGGCCCACAATGGTGCCAAATGCAATGAATGCAGCTATTCATTTATGTCAACGGTAATGACATTTTACGTTGGGTGTGTGCCGTCCACGACGTCGCCGACGACGACGACGACGACGTCGTCCGAGTGGCAACAACAATTGCAACTCATGCGGCCGCCTTATGGTAGGCTCTATGCGAGCAGAGAGGGGTGAGGGCGTGAATGGGATTGGACTCGGACCGGCCCGGCCATAGACAAGTGTCAGTTGTAATTGAAAAATAGGAATATTAATTTTAAAGTGTTGTAGTTGCCTGAGATGGGTGTAAAGAGGGTGTGGGCAAGGGCGAGGAAGGAGGTGAGTGGGGCAGTTGTTAGGGCTCAGTCAACGAAAGTGTAACATGTTCAACTGAGACACGAGACACGCTACAAATATTCAACGCAAAGTAATTACATTCCCATGGTCAATAGTTGGGCAAAATAACAATAGAGCATGATGCGAAAGGATTAGTGGGAATGTTTGTTTTAAATATTGAAAGTTGGTATAGGAAATTATAAGAATAGGCAGAACAACATAGCGCAATAAAATTTCATTATACTTTCTTTAAGCAATCAAATAATACTTTAATTATTCATTTATTCAAATAAAACTTTGATTTCAAATTACACAAAAAGTTCGCAGTGGAATATAGCAAACTGTGTCAATCTTTGAAAAGAGCTAGCCAATAGAGGGAGAGAATGCAATGTCTTAGGTTTTTAGTGGTCGATGGATAAAACAGTTTCTATAGATAAGAAAACAGTGTTGGCTAGGGTTGATCTTAAAATATTGGAAGAAAAGTATTTATAACGTATACAAATATTAAAAGATTCAAGATTTTTATATATTAACTGAAATGATAAAAAGTTTCTTACATACATTAATTTATTTTATACCTTGTTTTTTTTTATTATAATATTATGTGTTTGTAACCTGTATTGTGCCGTATTCTGCCTTATTATACTATTTCATAATCTCTGTAAGATTTATGACAATTACGTATTCGTGTATCGCATAAAGCTCTTTATCACTTCACCTGATGGAATATTATTGCCCACCCCACCACATCCCGCCCACTGCTAGATACACCTGCTGTCACAGTCGCAGGCAGTGAAGTTGGAGCAAGCTGAGCACCTTCAATGGCCATGGCGTGGGTAGGAAAGGAAAATAAAATGGGTGTGTTGTTCTACGGCTAAAACAAAAAGCGTCTCTCTGCTGTGCAGGCTGGCGCTGCGCCGACTGTGGGTTGTTAGGGAGCGGGGCTTAAGAGGAGTCGCAGTACATGGCGGAGGGAGTCTGCCCAGGGGGGGAACCAATCAGCAAGAGCCGCACAAATGTTACTTTTTCGTTTTCTTGATAAAAACGCAACGATGCCAGCGAATGAAAAGTGTAGAGAAAAGCGTCGACCAAACACACACACACACACATACCCAGACACACTCTTGCTCCCACACACACACACACACTCGCAGCACATGTGAGAGTGGGTGAAAAAAATTGCATGAAATGCAAAGCTTTTGTGTTTTCTCAACGGTTGCCTAAAATAAAAATACGCACTGCAGCAACAACAACGTCAAGCAAAACGCCAATAAGACGTAAAAGAAAATGGCAGACAAACAACAAACATAACGGTGGTCAAGCAGCCTGCAAGGGAGCACAGAGAAGTGCGTGGGCAAAGGGTACAGGGTGCAGGCTGCAGGCGGGGAGGAGACAGCTAAAAAGTAAACAAAAATGCGTAACAAAAAATTGTTAAAAATAGCAGAAACAGGCAACAGGCAGCGAGACAGTGAGAGAGAGAAAGAGGGAGAGAGCAGGCGACAGAGAGCGAGGGAAAAGGAGCAGACTGCCTGCAAAAAATGCAGCTCAACGTTAAAGGTGACAACGCGTGCGAGAGGAAAGCAGAATGTGACAGAGAGAGAGAGAGAGAGAGAGAGAGCATGGAAAGGGCAAAGCAAGTGTAGAAGTGTGCAATAGGAGGAAAACCTCGAAAAGAAAGCGATTAAGAGCTGTAGATACAAAAGCAACAAAGCAAATCAAGGCTAAGTTTTATGTACTTGGGCAACCAAAAGTATCTACGGCCAAAGTATTCCCTGTAAAATTATATATACTGCTGTTGGCAATTAGGTAACTGCTGTGCACGTGACATGGAATATGTTAAAAAAAAGTGTTGCCTGCCCATAGGCGCAGCTGAAGCCAATCAATGTTTCTAATCCGCTGCTGGCTTTTTGTGTCTCCCTCTCCCCCTCTCTCTCCCTCTCTCTCTTCTCGTGCGCTTGTATTTTTTCGCAATGCTCTGTCCAGTGCCATTTCCAATTAAAAATTTGATGCAAATGAGCAGCAGAGTCAAACGAGACGCCCTCCGGGGCCGGCAGCGTGGCAATAAATGCCGCGACAGGCGCCCAAAATGAAAGAAACGCAGCAGGCTGAGGCGATGTGGGCAGCAGCAGCAGACTGACCAGACCTGGTGTGAGCAGGCGCTGCGATTATTGCTGACCAGGGGCGTAGGCGTAGCGGGGGCAGCTGTGTGTGCTGTCTATATGCTGTGCAACTTTTACTTTTATTTTGGGCGGGCAAAAAGAAAACAAGGAAATGTGCCGCCAAAAGTGAAAATCAAGCAAAAGTTTTGACCAGTCCCCTCTCACACCCACCCACACACACATACCCACGCATAAGGGCGTTGCCTTTCGCCTACTCGGCGCTGCGTTTGCTTGACCGGCGCGTGTCCAGAGGGGCCGAAGAATAACTGCGGCTGACCAGCGACCAAGCAGTCAGCAAGCCATAGCAGGCAAACGCGGCGCCCAGGCCAGCAAAAGCACGTGTAGAATGAGGGAGAGAGAGCAGGCGAGAACGGGAGAGAATGGGAGCGAGAGCGAAAAGAAAGCAGAGGGAAAATAAAAAAGGAGAAGGAAAAAATTAAATGAAACGGCGCATAAAAAATACTCAGCAAAATAGTAGGAAGAAAAAAAGCATGATGTTGCCTCATCTGACCGGGGTTGGGCGACACTGCCCTGGACAATACTTGGCCTTCATTGTTGTCAAGCAGCGGCAGTGGCAGCACACAAACACACACCCGCACAGCCCCAGCTCCGGCCGGCTGCGTGTGGGGTTGATTGAGTGGCGCGTCCATTGATGTCGCTGCCTCTGCTGCTGCTGCTGCTGATGATGATGGGCCGCAGCAGCAGCCGGGAGTAAGTCCATGCCGCCATGCCGCTATCTGCCCCGTTCTGTTTTGTTCCATTTTTATGCGCTCTGCGCTCTCTCCACTTCGTTCTCCATTATTTTTTACACATTTTTGTTTTGGTTTTTGTGCTTCGCTTCGTTGTTTTGCACGCTTTTTTGTTTTCGTTTGGCCATTCGCCATGCGACGCTCAGCTGCGACTCTGCTGCATATGTATATATATATATATATGCTGTATGCTGTATATAGCCCTCGCTATATGGCATTAAGTGCTGCTGCCTCTGTGTGTGAGTGTGTGTGTGTGGGTGTCTGCGTGTGCGTGAGTACATAGGGAACCGGTCAAATGCTCGTGAAAATTGCAATGTCTGCAGCTTGCAGCTTTTGTTTGTTGTGGACTGATTGAACAGCACGGAGGGGGGAGGAAGGTCTCGGTTTGGCTGCAAGTGAAGCTTAAATTTTTATTCACACTGTGTACCGAGGAAATTGTGCAAGAAATCGCTCACACGCACGCTCTCTCTCTCTCTCTCCCTCTGGCACGCGCGCCCGCTTCGCTATTGCAAATGGCGGCTCAGTTGCCATTTTGCTGTTGTTGTTGCTGCTGCTTTTCGGTTTGTCTGTTTTGTGTTTGTTTCCATCGTTTTATTTCTGTGTCACTTTTTTTGTTTGCCACTCGTTCGGGTGTCGCTGCAGGTCATCGGAGTTGGTCAATGCACAGCGCCAGCGGCGCCTCCATCCCAGCTCCAGCCCGAGCTGCGCGTGGGTCGTGTGTCATGTGCCGTGTGTTCGAGGAATGTTTAGCAATTAACTGGGCAAGTGAGATGCGAATAGAACAGTCGATTCGAGGCTGATTTTATCGCATACCTTAAAGTAAAAATCGATTAGGCTTATATCATTATTTTAGTCATTTATAGAGAGTAAAACTGTGTACTCGGCTTAAAAATGTAGAAAAAATATTAAATTAATTCAACAAATCAACAGAGAGAAAAAACAATTGCAAAAAACAATCAGAATAATAACAATAATTATAATAAGAATTTTATTAGTAGAAGTATTAAATACAATTATTATCTTCTGTATATCCATCGATCTACATTTTTTCTACCTTTCTAATTGTCTGTCTATCTATCTATCTATTACTCTGTCTATATATATATTTATCTATTTATATATCTATATATACATATCTATCTATACATAAATATATCTATATATCTATATATTTAGCTATCTATCTGTATATCTATATATCTGTATATAGAATTCTTCTTTCACAGTGTTTGCTATCAAACTACTCCGAGCTAACTGAACCCACTTTCAAAGCTTATATTAGTTTAGATTTTATTCAGCAACTCTTACGGAAAATATCGAATATAAAATTTTAAAATAAGTGTATGTTTTTGAAATCTTTTTGCTAACAGACAATTTTTTTTCTGCTTTTAAAACGCATTCAAACCCACACGCTATTGAACAGTTCAAGTGTTTTGTAACTGCAAATCGTAGCAGTTGTCTAGCTGCATGCAAACACACACACACACACAGGCCTTGTCAACACTCGGCCACGCCCACAAATGTTCGATACTAGCCATGCCCATGCTGGCAATTCCCACTCGAGCTTGCACATTAACAATTCAGGCATATAAAGCAACATAAATATTAATTGAAAAATATTTTCACATCTCTCTTTCTCGCTCTCGCTGCGACTTAACGGACACAGAAGTAGAAATAAAAGAAAACTACACACACACACACACACAGAGAGAGATACATGCCAATACATACGCATGCTCACTGATGAAATTATGTACATTTGCATTAAGCAGAACATTAAATATGCAAAAGTGCAGGAAAACAGAGGAGCTGCAGCTACAAAATATGTTTGCATGCTCACGAACCAAACAGGGGAGTGGATGGTGGGGGGGGGGGTTAGGTGTGAGAGAGTGGTAGGGTAGGTGGCATGGTAGATGGCCTGAGCCTGTGCAAGAGCATATAGCATATGGCATATTGCTGGCCACAGCAGGCGCAGGCGACCAAAAATAGAACAAGTCAAATATTTTTCGACAATTTATGAGCCTGTTCTCGCCGTTTCTCCCGCAGTCCGAAATGCATGTGTCCACTCAATGCGGCTGGCTGTGGGTGGGTAGGTGAGCAAGGGTTATGGGCGCACGGGGTCCCTGGGTGGTTGTTGGTCAGCTTGTAACGCGAGCAACCCCCCACCCTCAAAAAATGCCATTTGCAATTAAAGCAAACAAGCAGCGCCGTCGCCGTCGCCGACGCTTTCTTTCGTTCATTTCTTTTTTGTTGCCTACTTTTTGGCAATTGCATTTTTTAACAGGCGTCGCAAGCGCACCCTGCAAATGGCCGAGCAGCCCCCTGTAATACTCAGACATCGCCACACTCTCCACAGCACCCAGCGTGCCGCCCTCTCTCTCTCTCTCTCTTCGCGATGCCTGCCCCCTGACTGGGCCAACCCCTTCGCACTGGTCACATGTGTGAATTATAATTTCGCATTCGGCGTCGCGCTCAAAAGCATAAAACGAAACAAACTGAAACAAATTGTGGGCAATTGCTCGACTAGCAGTTATGCTGTAATTTTAAAATGGTTTTATTCCGAAATTCTTTGTAGGTTAGTATTCAATTTAAATCAATTAACAATTTAATTATTATTTAGTTTTATTATTATTTTGAATTAAATACAGTTTTAATTAGGCATTTTACTAATATATCTTTGTATTGGTAAAATATAAAAAAGCCCTTTAAGTTTGCAAGCCTATGCAATAATACGCCCTTTATGCTTGAGTCACCCCTCTACAGGGTAAACAAAACAAGAAAAACAACCGGCTCAGCGCAAACACAGAGAAAAAGTGGCAGGCGCATAATAAGAAGAGCAGCGCAATAGCTACCGTTTCCATCGCAGCAGCCGCCGCCGCCGCCGCTGTAGCTGACGCTGTCGCTGACGTCGGCGTAGTCGCATTTCCATTTCGCGCCGGGGCTTTTGCTTATCACTGGGACTGTCAAGTGCCGAGCATCCTACACCATGTCCACTACCACCTTCTCTCCATTCCACCCACCTCCCCACCTACGCCCACACGCAGTCCGCGCTCTTTGCAATAATTCAATTCATTTTCTATTTTTTGACTTATTTTTCATTTGACGGCGTCGCAGAAACAAAAAAAAAAGCCAGAAAAGTAGCAACAAAAAACGAGCAAAAGTTGTTGGACATTCATCGTTCGGCGGCTGCAAGTGGATGCCTGATATGGGCACAAGTGGCAGGGGTATGGGTGGCAGAAGCTGAAGCTGAAGCTGCTACTGGTGTTGTTGGTGGTGCTGCTGGTGCTCCTCGTGGAGCTGTACGAGGACACGGCACAAGTGGCGTCCCGGCTATAAATTTGGCGTGTTACCTTTTGTAAAAAATTTTATTGCATACGTCGGGGCGCAGCTGAAGTGCGATGTAGGAGACAGGCGGCAAAGGGTTGTCACAACGCGAGAAGACTGTCTGTATGCCGAATTCCGAATAGACAAAATAATCAAGCCGAAAATTTTCGCAAAGTCTGCAGCGGAAAACCTATAGAACTGCAAAATAGTCTATGTTAAACTTTAAAAATATTTCATAGCCAAAATTAAGGGGCTTAAAAATGTTTTTTTAATTGTTTACTTCAGTTTTATAATACAATTATTTATTTATATATATAATAACAAAATCAAAGTTTAAAGTTCTGAATGCAACCACTTCATTACAAGCTTTAAGGTATTTGTATTTAACTCAAGTTATGCTACAGCTATATCTCCCAATCGCGGCACATTTTCACTGCGTTCCACTTTCCTCTTCCCCTCTCCTTCCCCGTCGCCCACCCTTATTACCTACAAGCTAAATCAGTTTTTAATTTCCGCTCATTTGCGAAAACAGTTGCGAGTACCGCAACAATAGGCCATGTCAGCTCCTCATTATAGGCGCCGTTTTGTTCTTCAACTTCGCTGCCGCAGGCGAGCGCGCTGTCTCGAATGGGGCGTGGCACATGCATGGACGCGGCCATTCAATTGAGCGTGTGTAAATATGTTGAAAAGTTAATTCATTGCACATCAGTGCATCGCTGCCCCGCACATCCCGGCCCGAGTCCAACTATGTGTGTGTAGCATATAGTGCCTGTCATTGGCGTCGTTGGCGGCACTGTTGCCGTCTGTTTGCCGCCTGTTTGCATAAAGGACACAGCACACACATACACACACATTTACGTAGCCTGCTTTTCATTCTGCCACTCCGCCTGGCAACCCCTCCCACTTCATGCATAATTTTTTGCCCAGTAGTTTCGCATTTTTTGCTCTGCTTCGCTGTGTGTCATAAATTTAGTTCGATTTGCTGTTCAACGACATTAACCGTACCCCCTCCCCCACCATGCCGCTCCATTTCCTCCCACAGTCACAGCAGGTGGCCCAGCGCTGTCCCCGAGTGCCTAAGTAGTTGTGGGTGTTGGTTTTTCCGCTCCAGCTCGCTGCTGCTGCTGCTGTCGTTGGCGCCAATAAATGTCAATTTTTTAATGCAGTTTTAGCACGCGGCAATGAAATTCATCAAGTGCTTAATTAACGCTGCTGGCATATGGCAAATTGCATTGCATACTTACCGGGGCAGTGCGCAAAGTGTTGCAAAGTGACTGAGACGAAAGGAGGAATCACTGCATAAATTATGGCATCGCTCTGCTAAGGGTCCCTGCTCCGCCTGTACCGCACCTTTGCCGCCTAATCACATTACAAACATTCATTCAATTCGATTTAACACGTCCATAAAATTTCATTTAATTACCCAACACCCACACACACATTTCTATTTGCATTTTACCATTTTTTCCACACTGTCACGTTCGACTGCTTATTTTTATTGCCTGTTTTTACTCTTTTTCTTTGGTTTTCCTCCCGTCTTATTTTTTATTTTTGTTTTTACTTTTGGGTTGTTATTCTGCACTACAATTATGTTAATTTCCTATGCAAATAAAATTTAATTGAAGCTCTGCCCGGCCGGCGGGGCACGTCGCGGCACCGGAGACGCCGACAACAACCCGCACTTAGCGAACTTCGTTCTGCGAGCATAGAAACGACATCCTGCTCCTAGACTCCTGGCCCGCCTCCTGCCAGTCTCGCATTTCCTGTCCTTACGTAGCCGCGTCGGACAGCGGACAGCGGGCAGCGGGCAGAGCATTTAGAGAACGTCGCCAGCATTAATTGCCAATAATTATATTGGTTTACCTTTCTGCGTTACTTTTTCTACCATTTTTATAAATATTTTCCCTTATTTTCCCTTTTTTTCTTATTGTGCTCGCTGTTTAAGCAGCAACGCTTTAAATTGAGATGGCATTTAATTTCTGCGGTTCATTTTAGTGCTATGTCTTCTGTATGTCTTCATTTATACTTAATTTGTGATAAATATATAGTTTATAGACGGATAAAAAACCATTTCTTAATAATAATTTACAGTTTCTTTATATATTTAAGCACATTCAAATTATTTATTTATTCGTTTCTAAGCTGATACTTAATTATTAACTAGTCCAATCCCAGTCTTTCTGTTATTATAAGCATATTCCCCAGCTTTAAGCACAATTAAATTCAGTTCAATCTCTCGCTTTATGCAGTCTTTCTAGCTTAGCCCCCCTACCGTTCGCTCCCCCCCTACCCTGTTCGCACTCATTTTGCAATTGCAACCAATTAAATTTGCATAAATTGCGCCCACAAGTTCGCAGATGAGGCGAGCACACAATAAGTGTCAAACAATAAAAGTGCGTTGACAATTACAACAAAAATTAAATTAACTTATTAACTGTGTGTGTGTGTGCGGGTGTGATATATTTAAACATGTAAATGAACACGAAACCCGTTGTTGAATGACAAAATGTAATGTAATACGTGTAAATGCTGCGCCTGTCGCTTAAATAATAATCCAATCAACAAACATTCGAAACCCCTGTGGCACAATGTACTACCCCTCCAGTCCTCCCCCCCCCTCTCACACGCTCTCTCTTCTCTTGGACGTAGTCAAACAATTGACAGCGCAGTATATGTGTGTATTATGTAATTATTACCAAATGCGCAAATATAATTTAATAAATGCAATGCAATCGCAGGGCAACGCGATCCCTTTAGGCTGAGCTGTGATTTATGGCACAAGTGGCGTATGCGTAATGCCACGCAGTTGCTCGTGGGTTACGAATAGAATTTCCATCTAAGTTTTAAGTCACAATTACTATTGAATCGTAACTAATCATTGTGTTTTTGCTTTTGTACATTTATTTACAGGATTTCGACAAGGAGATAAGCTGCCACAAGATTCACTCGCCGAGCAGTAGCAGCCATGCGCATCTACCCCTGCATCATCCGCATCACCACCCGCATCTCCATCACAGCCTGCACAGTCACAACAACAATAGCAGCAACAACAACCACAACAACAGCAACAGCAACGAAGATGACATGGAACCAACGCTGCTCTCACCTGCCCATTCCAATCACTCGACCTACGATAGCAAGGAGCATGTCAAGGAGTTGGAATTCTATAAGAATCTGGCAGCCAAGGCTGCCTCCCTGGCCAATCATCATCAGCGCGACACAAGCTCGGCATCGCCGCTGCCCATGCAAATCGATGCCGATGCCGATGACGAAGATGTCGAGGAGCAGGCCGCCGAGCAGGCGATGCGTCTGCGACGCGAGGAGCAGGCACAGGCCAAGGCGTTTGCGGCACATCTGAATGGAACTAGTGAGTACATATCGAAAGCCAAACGAAAAGAGTTTAACAAGGGGAAGGGAAACTGCCAGTTGAGTGAATAGAGCATATAATAAAGTTAGGAAACTGTGTGAAGAATTACTCAGACTCAGCAAAAAAAAAACTCAGGGATCGTTTGTATGGTAATACTTAATAGTCGAATCAAAAAAGAACAGTGTAGTTTTTAAATTACGCTTGCAAATTGAATTTTAATCATTTTATGAGAGCGTTAGGAGGCGTGGCTAAATTTTAAAACATATTTACAATACCTACAGGCATTTTTCCTGAATTTGCTGCCTCTAGCTTCCACTGTTCCCGAGATGTACGCGTTCATACATGGTTAAAGAAATAAAATCGATTAAAAAATCAATTGGAAGCTTTCGGCTCGGAATTATTTAAGCCATGCTCGGAAAACTTCTTGTTGCGTTAATTGCTTCAGTTGATTTAAATATTTAACGGCAGTTTCCCTTCCCTCTTCTAATATAGTACACACATACACACACAGACATACGAACGCAGTCCCAGCTAGTCCGCAACCGAGTAAACTGGCAATTAGTGCTGGCAGCTTTTACGGCTGCCCCCACTCCCTGTCCTTGCCCTTTGACATTTTCTACTAATTTCGCAACTGCTTCAGCCAAAACTAATGACAACATTTTCTGTGTGCCTTTTGTTTATGCCCGACCCGAACCAACAGTGCAAGACATGATAAATTTGCAAAAATTACAAAATTTGGCCACACTGCAGCAGCAGCAGCAGCAGCAACAACAGCAGCAGCATCAACAGCAGCAGCAGCAACATCCGCACTCTCATCATTCTCATCATCATCCTGCCACGGCTGCCGCACTCGCAAGTCTTCAGGGCTTAGCGGCCTCCGTGTTCAACTCACCGTTGAATTTGAGCGTAGCCGGAGCGGAGGCTGCAACAGCAGCAGCAGCAGCGGCAGCGGCAGCAGCAGCAGCGGCAGCGGCAGCAGCAGCTGGAGTCAACTCATCCTCGGCAGCAGCGGCAGCAGCTGTTGGCTCGCCAAGCAGCAATAGCAACAATAACGGAGGCAGCAACAACAGCAGCAGCAGCTGCCACAACGGCAACAAACACAAGACGTCAAAGGGCAACAGCAACAGCAACAGCAGCAGCAGTGGCGGCGGTGGAGGCAACGGCAACGGAGGCGGCAACGGCGGCAACGGTGGTGGCAACGGCAACAACTCGTCCGGCAACTCGGGCAACCAGCAGCAGCCACAGGATAATCCCAGCAGCAGCAGCTCGCCCCACGCTCATGCACTCAACGCGACGACGCTGGCCAATGTGCTGGCTGCGGCGACCGCATCGCCACCGCCAGCGCTCCAAGCGCCGCCGGCAAGCGCGCAGATGCCGCAACTGATACTTGCCTCGGGGCAGTTGGTGCAGGGCGTGCAGGGTGCCCAGCTGCTCATACCGACAGCGCAAGGTGGGTACAAATAACCATAAGCACACACACACACTCTCACACATGCATGCATGCTCGACGGGATTAGCTTTAGTTGTGTTGGGTATCAATAACATAGTTGACTTGGCCCTGCTAGGACTCCCACTTGCCATGGATATTCGCGAGTCTTAAAGCTAAAGCGATTAGGCAACTTTCAATTTCCTGTAGCTGATGATGGAATTTTCCCCGATATTAATCGGGCATTTTCGAAGCGCTTTTAATATCAAATAATTGCTCAAGGTGTTTACTACAAGGATATTTATAGATTATTTTAAGGGATATTTGAAGATCAGTAGTACTTTTCATTATGTTTGGTACTTTTCACTATAAGTTATCTTTGATATTTCCTGCTGGGAATTTTAAAAGGGCTTTTAATATATAATAATTGCTGCATAATATTAAAGGGATAATTTAAGATTATTTATAGCAAATTTTAGATTTTCCAAACAGAATTTAATATCAATTATTCCTTCATAATAGGGTATTTTTTAACATATTACACTTAGTATATATATGATATATTTTAAAAGAATTTCTCTTGGCGCCATAACTCTGGTTCGCCTTCAACCTTGCCATGAGTAGCAATCATATATTCCCTAATGAAGTCAGCTAGAATTTAAAGTGTTTCAATGCCGAGCAGTTTATAGCATATTATAGAAAGTGCGATAGGTTTAATCAACTGTCGTGCAACGGAGAAAAAACTTCCCCGCTTCGAATACGACTGTCAAATTACTCGAGCAATAAGTTGCACACAAAAATGATTTTCACGTCGAATATTTTGACAGTTGCACGCAGTCAAGTGCAGCAAAAATGTTGCACGCCATAGGGTGTTGGGCGAGGGAACATTTAAATACTATACGGAAGTATAGTTTATTATTTTATAATACTTATAAAATATTCAATATGATTTTAAGTATTCCTTTTTTAAGGTTTTTATTAAATTGAATTTCAGTTTTTTATAATGTATTTATGCATGATTTAATTTCTAATATCTAATCTCTACTACTCTCTGTCTCTTTCTCCTCTTCAGGCATCGCCGTGCAGACCATACTCACCATTCCTGTGAGCCCGCAGATTCCCACCAGCGAGCAGTTTCTGCCCAACGCTTTCGGCGCTTTTGCCAGCTACCAACAGCAGCAACAGCAGCAGCAGCAGCAGCAACGGGAGCTGCTAGCTCCGCCGCTGGCCTCGCTGCAACATGCTCCCGCCCTGCCACAACTGGCGCAAACTCCCACGAATTTACTAAAGCCGAATCTATTCTCGACAGGCGTGCAGCAGCTGCTGACAGCGCTGCATCCCGAGCTGTTTGCCGCTGCTGCCGCCAATCATCAGCAACAGCAGCGCGAACGTGAACGCGAGCAACAGCAGCAGCAGCTGGCAGCGGCAGCGGCGGCCGCAGCAGCCGCCAGTCACCTGCCACACGCTCATCTGGCTGCCGATTTGCGACGCTCAGCGGAGCGTACGCCGCCCAGCGGTTCCCCCACCGTTGGCAGTCCCGCATTGCCCTCGAAGCAGCCGCCGCCACCGCCGCCGCCGGCTGCAGCTTTCCTGCTGCAGCAGCAACTGCACATCAAGCCCGAGACGCAGACGCATCTGCATCATCATCATCTGCACAACACATCGGCAACGGCCACGTCCACATCGTCGCATCCGCAAATCAGTCTGCGGCATCCCGACGAGCTGACAGCGCCGCAGCTGGAAATGAAACCGCTCGAGTTGAGCAGCAGCAGCAGCAGCGTCTCGCCGCCGGCAATGCCGCCCTCGGCGGCGCTGGCCCGTCATCACTTCGGGCACAATCTGCGCAGCGCACCGGCCTCGTCGCCCAAGCACAGTCCCGGCCGTTGCTCCGCCGGCTCGACGGGCATGAATCTCAGCCAGCATCACGAGCGACTCGAGCGACGATCGCACACACCTACGGCCACTGCGACACGGGCCAGTTCGGGTCTGAGCAGTTCCAGTGCAGCGGGTGCAGTGCATCATTTGCCCAGCAACACGTTGGCCGGACGCCTGACACCGACAGCATCGGCTCCGACGGCGGTCACCAGCAGCAGCAGCAGCAGCAACGAAAGAGGCTACGCATCTCCATTGTTTCGCACACATTCGCCGCCCGTGCATGCTCTCAACATGGGCAGCTCACCGCGTCTGGAGCGTGACTATCTGGGCAACGGACCCAGTTTAGGCAGCGGCTCCAGTGCAGCAGCTGCCACGGCATCCGGCTGTGCAGCAGCAGCGGCGGCAGCGTCCAGTTCTGCCAGCAACGTACTTAGCAGCATCAATAGGTAAGATATGGCTGAATATGCCTAAGTACTCTGCTAATCTTCCTCTCTCCCAATCTCTATCTCTCTCCTCGCCAGACTCAACGCCTCCAATGGCGAGCTGACCATCACCAAATCCCTGGGCCCGCCCACGGCTACAGCCACGCGTGCCGCATCGGCTTCGCCGCGCGAAGATTCACCCGTGCCGGGTCCCTCCACATCGTCGGGTGTCTCCCTCATGCAGCCGCTCAAGCTGAGCCCGTCATCGCGCAGCGAACCGCCGCATCTGTCGCCCAACGGCAACGATAACGACAATGATCTGCTCATGGATTCACCGAGTGAGTAAAGATCGACTCTTTTTACCATATGCCTCAATCTCTTTAGATAAGTTAGCGTAGCGCTTAAGCCTCGGCGTTCCCTCGACGTACGTATACGTAATATTGCCTGTGGCATTAATCCTTGCCTCGCCTTGTTAGCGACGCGTGACAGCTGCAACGTTGCTGCTAATTTGGCCAACACTTCTGGCTGACATGTTGCAACTTTTTGGCAACACGTCGCTAAATCTTTGCCTCGAGTTTTGTTTTGACGCAGCGCGCTGACTGCCGTCGCGGCTGCATCAATTATGAACCGTGGCCCCGCGTGCAGCCCGCGAAGTATGCAGCAAAACTTTTGCAAACATACATAGACACACACGCACACTCACACACACACTCCCACACCCGAAAAGTGCCTAATTCGGATCTGAACATCGAGCTGCTGCCAGCCTGCCTGCCTGCCTCTTCTGCTAAGCCAATCCGCCCTTGAAACTTGCCTTGTCTTTAGTTCTTCTCCTGCCTCTTGCCCTGCTTCTCCTGCTTCTTGCCCTTCTCCAGCCATTGGCAAATCACATAGAGAGAATCCAGTCAAGTTGTTAGGGGCTTGTTTTCATTTAAATGCATTGCAAAGTTTCATTGCTGTCGAATTGCGTTAATTAATGTTTGAAAAAGTTGCCGAAAATAACTTGCAGCGCATATCACGCATACGCCATGTTACACACGTGTATTTTCAAGCCCTTCAAAGCTGCACTCATCATCATCAGCAGCGGCAACAGGCAACTGCATCAATTCAAAATTATTCACTGGCAGCAAAGTTCGCATTGAGTTATTCACCTGCACTCAAAAATGCTATGATGAGTATCTAACTGAGTGTGCAGCTGAGTATTTCAACTAATTGTGTAAGCTTATATTTTTAGCCAAGTTTAGCGTGGTTTATTCTAATTTGTTGTGGACTTAAAGCAATCGAAAAAGCCAGAAAAGGGCTGCAGTTTTCTTACAGAAATATGTGTATATTTTATATATACTAATTATACATATATAATACATAAATCAATCTCAAAAATAAATAAGTATTATTATATATAAAATAAATTCAATTTTGCTGTCAAGCGCAATCAATTTCCAAATGAATTTCCTAATAAACTAAATGACGAACTCAGG
This sequence comes from Zaprionus inermis, assembly GCA_018151445.1. Lineage (NCBI taxonomy): Eukaryota > Metazoa > Arthropoda > Insecta > Diptera > Drosophilidae > Zaprionus > Zaprionus inermis. The sequence continues at coordinate 6,268,412 of JAECXD010000117.1, read as the reverse complement.
TTTTAATTAGTAAATATTTAATGCAAGATTTACACTGGAATTCTTTTCCAAAAACTAATATGCACTAATGAGAAAAAGGCAGCGCATACTTCCTGCCGTCAGTTGTGGCCTACGAAATCGGCCTCGATTTCTGTAGCTGCTCTACATGTTGGCAGGGGGAACTGACGCAGCACCTCACCGGGTGCTTAATTGAAACTTGGGATGCATTAAAAATGCAATCAGCACAACAAGCAGGCGCAGCTGCATCAAGTTAGCAGCCGCCCAACCCAGCTCTTGGCCATCAGCTGGCGCGGCTGGCTTAGTACTCAACGTACTATCGTGGTCTCAATTGCATTGGTGGATCGTTTGCTTTGCCTGCGGCTACGGCTACGGCTACGGCTGCCACAGCCCCATGCTTCTTGGTGGCAGCAATGGCAGCTCTCTAGTGTCTCTCGCATCGCATACAAATTGCAGACAATATGCAGCTTAATTACTACTAATTGATGCATACAAAAACTTAAGATGTTTTCGTATTTAATGACATATTTCACTCTCGAAGCCAACAAGCAACAAAGCAGCGACGACAACAACAACAATAACAACGCGTAGAGCAGTCAAGTTATGGCCCGACAAGGATGCCGGCAAGGATAGGGCTTAGGATGGGCCAGAGAGAGAGAGAGTGACTGGTACTGGGTCTGGGGGTGCATCTTAATTACCGCTAAAGCGCCCGGCTGCAGTTACAGTTACAGTGAATGGCTTTGGCTTGCCTGTGCCTGGCTTGCCTGTGCCTGGCTTGGCTTGGCTTGGCTTGGCTGCCTGACGATGGTGTCGCTGCTGGAGTCGTCGTTGTCGTCGTCGACGTCGTCTCCTTGTTGTCGCCTGCATATCATTAATAAATAAATCAAATTTCTGTGCGTGTAGTTTGCCAAGTTGAAGCCGGAGACGCGGCAGCAGCTGCTAACAAATTAAGCAGATAAAGGCAAAATAAGTTTGCGCGCTTACCTAATAGACAAGCATAACAAGCGCTAAGTGGCAGCAATAATAATAACGGTAGCTGTAACTGTAACTGCAACAGCTCGTGGCACCTTCGCGGGCAAATGGCAAATGAGTTTTATCAATTTACCTGGCGACGCTCTAATAATATTTCGCAATTACCGCAATTAACTGCAATTAAGCCCGCAATTTATGCCCTCGTTTCGCATTGACAGTTATTACCGGCTGGCTGGTCGGCTGAGTCGGTTTCATTAGCCTTCTTAGCGTAGCGACTTAAGCGAATTTACTACTCGCGTGTTGAGTTGAGTGTGCTCAATCGTCTTTAATCCTTGATCCTTGTTGCACGTTCCTCCGTTGCAGATGAACCCACCATCAATCAGGCAACCACCAATGTGGTCGACGGCATCGACCTGGATGAGATCAAGGAGTTCGCCAAGGCATTCAAATTGCGTCGACTCTCGCTGGGCCTCACCCAGACCCAGGTGGGTCAGGCGCTGTCGGTGACCGAGGGACCCGCCTACAGTCAGAGTGCCATATGCAGGTGAGCTATGAGCGGAAGAGACGAGTAGTATACCAGATAACCCAATCGACAAATCCGTTAATCGGTTGCAACACTTGAAGATTATCCAAGAGTCTTCTGATCCGCTGTTAGCTGAACTTACGCTAATTTAGCTAGTAAAATTTTAATTTCTATAAACAGTAACTATATTTTTCACAAATACCTTAAGTTTCTGGCAATCGAAAATTGCATTTAAAATTAATTTTGAACAGCAGAATCCGTTTCCAAATCACTTAACAATTATTTCCTTGTTCCTCAAGTTGTTTTCTGTTTCGGTTCAATCATCATTTAAGTCACGCTTTAATTTTAGTTTAGTTTTAAAATATTTCTGGAACAATCTTTAGAGTGCCAGGACATTTCGAACAAATACTTAAATTTTATCCAACTATCGCAATAATTCTATATTGATTGTAATGTTTTTCACCAACGTGATCAACGTGATAATGCAAAATTAATTTTATTTATTTTATTTGTTTATTTTTTTTAATCGCCAAATCGACAAACAAATCGCCAACTGTCTCTCCTTCTCACACTCTCTCACTCCAACGCTGCCAACGCAAACGTCGAAACGTCGAACTCGTCGAACCCATCGATATATCGATCAATCGATCCATGTTCAACTCGTCGATTATCTTGTGCCGATCGAATGCGAAATGACACAACGCAAGCAGTGCACTCGCTGCGCAGATGTACGCCGCTCAGCTGTCGACGCAACAACAGAACATGTATGTGTGTGTGTGTGTGTGTGTGTACCAGTGTGCGTGTGTGTGTGTGTGGGTGTGTGTGAAACCTAACTAAAGTGCAAGAAGAGCTCATTTTATTTTTAGTTTTTGTCTTATTTCTTATGTTACAAGTATGCGCTTTTCCACAAATTGGCCAGGGCATTGCCAATGAGCAATTTCAGCAGCTTTGAACAATAAATTTCGTATGTTTTATTGTTAACAAAATACAAAAAAAACCGGAAAAAAAAGAAGAAAGTATGCTACTTGACAATGTCCTGGCACTTTAGTTACGTTTCTTTTACGTTCTCAGTATTGCAAGGCGAGTGAGTAGACCTAATGCTAAGCCTACCCTCCTACCCCTCTACCACTAGGTTCGAGAAACTGGATATCACACCAAAGAGTGCGCAGAAAATCAAGCCCGTCCTCGAGCGCTGGATGAAGGAGGCCGAAGAGAGGTGAGAGTATGGAGGCAGTTCCACGCGCCGTGCACCCCGCGCAAGTGGCAGCCAAAGCTAAACTGCATTTCCTTTTTTTATTCCCGTACTTAACGCAGTCACTGGAATCGCTACAAGTCGGGACAGAATCATCTGACTGACTATATAGGCGTGGAGCCGTCAAAGAAGCGCAAGCGACGCACCTCGTTCACGCCGCAGGCACTGGAGTTGCTGAACGCGCACTTCGAGCGCAACACGCATCCGTCGGGTGAGTGGTAACTTTCGACTGCGTACAAAACTGTTGCCTACTTTCGTGCATGTTTGTTAATTCTATTGTCCTCGCTCTCAATTCACCACTCTACCCGTACGTACACAGGCACCGAAATCACGGGCTTGGCTCATCAGCTCGGCTACGAGCGCGAAGTGATCCGCATTTGGTTCTGCAACAAACGGCAGGCGCTGAAGAACACCGTGCGCATGATGTCCAAGGGCATGGTCTAGTAGTAGGGCGAGACCGAGATGGGGACTGCGGAGAATCGTGCTATAAACTGTACATAGTTTGTGTGTGTATGTGTGTGTGTGTGTATGTGGTGTATGTGTGTGTATTATGTGATAGTTTTAAACACTTAGCGTTTAGAGTGTAGGCCATGTAAAGTAAAGCAGTGTGTCATAGCATTTACGAAGCATATGTCCCCCTTTCCCCTCTCCCACTTATCATATTATATACATATATAAATATATATAATTAAACTATGACTAAATATAAACCATATCCCAAATAGCCTAAAAGTAGTCTAAAGTCGCAGAAGACTTGTGCAGTTTTTAGGACCCAATTTACACTCGATATCGATGTGCCATTCCAAAATACATGAAAAACGAAAAACGAAAAGAAAAACCATGAAATGAAATCTAATTGAATACTAAAGCATACATAATAAATTCATACCTAAAGAGAAATTTACATTAAATCATTTTTATGGCTAAGCGCGAAACCAAAATGGCAACACAAATGACACAAGAAGAAGTAGAAGAAGAAAAAGCAGACGATAAAAGAGAGTTCTCGATATATCTTAAGCGACGATTAAAGAATATTTGCATTTAATGCGTTGGCTATATTCAAGTTATATGTATGTATACTAAAGTGTATTTAATTTAAACAATTTATAAACAAATTACTAACTCTAGCAATTACAAATTCTCATTTGGCCATTAAATTCCCAAAATAAACGAACAAAACAACAAATGGCAGCGCACTAAAAATTAAGAATAAGCAAATTTATGTAGCAATTTAAAAAATGAATGATAAAAAATAAAATACAAACTGATGAAAAAATAAAACAATATTTCAATTACAAAATTCAAATGGTACACAAAAAGAAAAAAAAGAATGAAACGACATGAGAAACTGAACAAATATTTAAATAATTGTAATAAAAAACAGATATAATTAAAAATCTGTGTTTTAATGTCGAAGGTTCCTTAATTAATTAAATGAAACACTTTACTTAGCCTAGTTATGATGAAGAGTGAGCACTGTATTGTTCTTAATTGCTGCTATGGGTAGACTGGCAATATCACAAGTTTGGCAATTGGTGTATCGATAGATCTTTCAATCACTCAGCATGGCCTCTAGATTCTTCTGCTTTTGCCACACTCGATACTCGATCAGACCGTATCTAAAATAAAAAGAAGTGATTCTCAAACTGCAAGCTGAAATTGCCCAGACAGCGAGTACACTCACCCGATACATCCCACAACCATGACACACATCAGTATGGTTAGTTTGGTGGATGTGCACAATTGCGAGCTGATAATGTAGCCAATAACCGAACCTGTGCTTTCCCACAAGCGGAAGTTGCTGTAAGCGGCAATCAAATGGTTTGGAAACAGGATGCCATAGAAAGCTGAAAGCAGAGACACCTCTCTATAAAATCTGTAACAATACATCTAAAACCTTCACTTACCATTGACAACAACCAGCCAAATGCCGTCGCAGATTCCCCAAATGGCCGCAAAGGCGCAGTAGCTCAAGTAGTCTCCCTCGCGTGCCTCCCACGTGTACATGTAGACAAACAGGCTGAGATTAATAACTGCACAAAGTGCCGCCAGCGTGACGCGACCAATGCGCTCGACCAAAGCACCCGCAATGCCTGCAGCAACGGCATTGGCAACGCCAAAGCAAATCATGGCAAAACCAATTTTCGAAATTCCCCAGCCGCAGGCAACAAACGACTGTGGTGAATAAGGAAAAACAGCGTCAGATTGGGTTGTTGTCACTGCTAAGGTTGGCTTACGCGTGTGAAATCCACTGCAAGAAACGCCTCCTCCAGGCCGATGAACATGGTAATTGGCAGCATTAGGATCTGGCGACGTTTGCGCAACAGATTAATGGTCACCGTGAGCAGCTTCAGTCCGGACATGCCACCGCCAGTGTCGCCGCGCTTGACGCCATAGCTGGTGGGATTGATGCAGCGTTATATGTTATCAGGAATTTTTTATTAGTTTATTTCTCTTACCGCTTCAGTGAGCTGACGCCAAAGATCATCATGACCACCGCCGCTGCCATGCACGCAAGAAAGATTGAGTTGAGCAGCTGAATCTGTTCGGGTGCTGGTGGTACCAGATTGGGGTTCACCTCGGCACTGATGCCTGGGCAAAAGCGCGCGCCGCACAGTTCTCCCACGCGGCTGATGCTCGCCTCCAGTTCCTGGGTCTCGTTCGCCTGCGGTGCAGCACTCAGTGTCAAGACCGAGGAGGAGATAAGATTACCCCACACCTGGGCCATTTGGTAGAAGATGAAGAACAGTCCAAAGAACTTCACGGTGTTGACATCCTTGCGCGAATTGTTACCCCGCACCTGGGTCAATGCCTCGGACACTGTGGATAGGTACGTGCACTTGGAACACCACAGCGGACCTCCACCAAAGCCCACCATCAGTGCCGCCGGAATAAGTGTGTGGAAGCGCGGATAGAACTGGGCTGCGATGTAGGGCATATACGTAAACAGGGCCAGGGCCATGGTCAGTCGGCAGCCAAACCAACTGTTGATTAAAGTAAGTGGTAAGTGGCAGAAAAGCAGCGGCTTAGTAGCGAATGCTTGTTTCGCAGCAGTGGAACGGGCACAGGCGCGCCAAGGACGGCCATAAATCTAAATAAATCGAGTTAACTGATTAAAGTTGCCACGGTCAGCATTTTTGGGCCAACGGCTTGCGCGCGTGCCTGGAATAAGTCAAACGGGTCGGAAAAATCCGATGAAACTTGTGGAAGCGTTGTGGTGGTTGGCGGAGGACACTAGAGAGAACGTATCCTATAAATTAGCGATTTGTTTAAATGTCAGGCCAAACAAAATGGATGCGAGCGGAGAAGAGTGAAAAGTAGAAAGCGAAGGAGAGAGAGAGAGAGAGAGCGTTCGCTCTAAAGGAATGCGACAGATACAAAGGGGGAGTGCGCCCCGGGGAACTGCAATAATGGGCGAGCCTAATCCAAGGACTTCCTGTTGACATTTAGCAGTCAAACACGTCGGGGCTCAGTCTCTCTGTCTCTGTCTCTGTCTCTGTCTCTGTCTCTGTCTCTGTCTCTGTCTCTGTCTCCGCCTCCTCGCCTCAGATCCCCTGACTGCCTTTTGGCTGTCACATCTGCATAAAATTGCCATAAAAACGCCGCACAATTGCCAAACATTTATGGCAAGCCGAAAATTTATGCATGTTCGTCCCCGTCGAGAGTGGAAGCAATTAGATGACAGCGCGATGAGCATAAGATTTGAAAGAAAAGCAGCGCAGATAAGTTTAAAGAAAAACGACAAAACTCTTAGGCAACTTTTAATGGGGCTTAAAGAGGAATCAAGAGAGAGAGAGAGAGAGAGAACAATGCACGCAATTTAAGTGATAGGCAATAAAATCTAATCTTATCTAGCCAGAACAAAAAAGAGTTAGATGACCTTTAATGGATTTATTTTTAAGTGATTATCACGGTCTCCCTGGGTGACACGACTAAATGAAATTGGTGTAATTATACACGCATATTCACCACTTTTTGCGGGGCACTCAGGCGGGAAATTTAGCATAGTTACTCACCTAATCACTGTCATGGGTAAAAATATGTTCGACAGGATGAGGGAGCCATAGATGACGGCCAGCGTGGTGGTGCCCAATGCCTTGTCCGCATTCACCGAACTCTGCAGATTCGATGTGCCGTGAAAGGCCGTGAAGTGTATCATGAATGCCAGCCCGATGACGACCACGTTTTTGGTGATTATGAAGCGTTCCCTGGGCTCGTAGACCCGCTGATTCAGTTTGTTGTCGCCTCCGTTCGCAGCTTTGCTGATGACAACATTTGCGTTACCAGAGTTGCCACCATTTGTCTGTGCGATGCTAGCTTCCAGCGCCAGCTCCTCATTATGTGAGTCTGGTTTCTCCATGGGGTGGACCATGTTGTCTGCAAGAATGATCCACAATTAAAACTCAAATCGGCTGTAAACGTAGAGTAGGTAACTGGCAATAAGTACAGAAATTTCAGATTGAATTTTAAGCAAGAAATCGCAATAAGCACACGCATGCGGATTGCGTCAGGATAGATGATAACACCCACATGATAATAGTAATACTCTTATTATGGTTTCCACAACTCGATCTGCTAAAAAGGAATTCCCTGTTTTATTCAATTCCGAGTGCTATTTATACCGCCCTCTATTTCCATGCAAAATCTCGCACACACAACTCTAGAGCTGAACGCAGCACTCTCCCGTCCCTCTATGCCCCATTCGAATTCACATTCCCAGAACATCCGACACTCCGCCTCAATACATACGATGAGAGAGCGAGTCTGTATCTCTGTCGGGTATATTGGCGGCAGTTTAATGGCACAGGCAAACTCAAGGTTATTTCAGTGTTTATGTATCTATTGGCTTCGTCAATAACTCTAGCAATAACGACTAGCTGATTTTTCCATACCCCACTACACTGCACTACAGGGTGCAGAAGCAGTCAATCACTTGCCCGCAGCATTTTCACTTCTTAGCAATAACTGTGCAGGCGTTACGCCTTTCCTTTCCTTTTCTTTCCTTTCCAACGAAAGCGATATCAAGTCACGAGAGCCAACTTTGCTTTGCTTCAGTATCAAGAACGTGGATTTCGCACCGCCTCCACGCCTCGTCGCCTGGCTGCCTGTCTGCCTTGCTGCCATGCTGCCTGCCCGCCCATAATCCTTTAGGCACTTGCACAGCACGTAGCTGCGACAGGAGCACAAATTTATGCCTGTCTACGCCCACACACGCTCCCACACCCCCTATTCTGGCTGTGTGTGTGTGTTTGTGTGTGTGCTTGTGCCTGGGCAGGGGATGGGAATCTATTTGGCAAACGCTGAAAACACGCTCGACTTGTTTGCGTTTGATTTCGCGAGATGCCAACGACACTTTGAGGAATTTAGCACCTTTGATAAAGTTAAAGGTTTGTTTGCCAGCCGCTGAGTGGCCTCCTCCTCCCTCAGACGCCCAGCTCCCCTCTGGCAACGTACCCACCTGCCTGGGCATGTTTTGAGAACGGCAATGATTTTGATTTAATGTACTCGCGCTTAAGCTCCGAGGGAGAGAGAGTCATAGACACAGCTCGGTTGAATTGAATTTCCGGCGCAAAGGCGTGCCACGGGGTGAACAAAAGGAATTGTGGAGAGTTTTAGGGTTGTTCCCCCGCAGGAGTTTGCTTACTTACCGAATTGTTTTCGAGATTTTTGATAAATAATAATAATAAAGTGAAATTGATTTCGAATACCTCGAGGCGTTACAGCTTCAACGGCAGCAACGGCGGCTGTAGCAAGTATTAATTGCCTCAATTTAAACGCAGCCAAAGTTGAATTACTCCTTAAATAAGTTAACCGAACTGCCTCCGTCGTGCTGGCAATTAATCTCACCTGAACACAGTCGGTAAATCAGTTTTATGAGCCCAGGCTGTGGCATCGCACATCGACTCTAACAAGGCAGCATATTAATCATACGCCGTGTTGATCGATTGTAAACGACCATTGAATGCAACTAATTGCACTTGGTGCGCAACATCGACTTCATCTAGGCGATTCATTTAATATTCAAGCACGTGTTGCGGGTCGTTCAGCAGATGATTAATTCGAGTGCGCGTACGCAAATGTTATTTAAAATTAACAAACACATGCGAGGTAAATTAGCTTGTGAGAGTGTCCAGGTGCGTGTATGTCAAGTGCATCAAGTGTCCTTTGCTTGGCCTGCTCTGTGGCATACTTTTAGGCTCGCTTTAGGGCTTAGGGGAATTTCAACTCTATTAATTTCCCTAAAATCGTAAATTTTCAATAGGCATATGCAAAGAACGACTAGAGACGGGATCTTCTTTATCAGCAGCTCCGCAGAGCTAGACATAAAACGAAATGAAATTATAAAATCACTCACCAACACACACACACCCTCGGCCTGCCCAGCTGCAACAGTGTGACAAAATTGAAGCCACGACCGAGCATTAAAAATAAAACTTTTTATGGTTTGTTGACAGCTCACGCGACGCAGACATAAAAATTTAACACACGCCTCGACCAATTGGCCAAGTCTATGCTGCGGCCAGATTGCCAGCATGGCAATGGGGGAGAGGGAGGGAGAAAACGACAGCGAAAGAGTGGAGTGAAAAAGAGTAGAGAGCAGTCAGCAAGCTGCGCGGGCCTCGTCCATCATCTAAATGAAAATCAGGCATAATCACCAAATGGTCAGGCGAATATGGACGCCATTTGTTTTATGCTCGTCTCTGAAACTTCCGTCACATAAAACAATGAAACTTGAGGCTGGACCATACATATTTCTCCTGTTTTTTTTTGGGTCCAGTTGAAATTTTGCGGCATTAAATGACGCCATTCCGTCCCGGCAGCATTTTGTCGTGTGAGTGTGTGTATGGGTTTGCCTGATAACAATAATTTCTGGTACTTGCTAGGGTTGGCTTTTTATGCGGCAATTTCATGAAATTATTGCCGACACGATGGCACTCAAGCAGAGTGAGTTTTGAGGTCTGCTTTGACGTTTCTTCACTTGAACTTCAGATTCTCTACTGATCACCCGTTTGACTTCTTTTCGAGGTACAGGAGCTGCCGCCAAGCCCAGGCGAACAGCTGGCGTGCAGCTAATCAATCACCATCATATTGTTAAAAGGAAAAAGTAAGTCGAAAGGGCAGACAAACAAGGAGGAAATAGCGAGAGAAACTAATACAAATACTAATACTTTGACTGCTTGCGTAAAAACAAACAATCTGCAGAGAAGAGAGACGAAAAGTCTGTAATTATGCGAATAACTTGGCACTTAGCTGCACATGCCACTGCCACAATAATGCTCGTAATTAACTTTAGATCAGTCATAGTCATGGCTCATGTGGGCCCCGGCTGGGTCTGCAGTCAATCAGGCCTAACTCGGCGCAAACAAAGCAAACACAAATGAGTCGAGAACAAATAGCGAATGAATGGGCGACGGATAGCGTGCAGCGGACCATGGAGGTTGGGGGAAAGCGGACAAATCATTTGCTTGGCCAACTGATTAGCTCAATTCAAATTTGAGAGGCGCGCAGGCTTCAAAACGCATTTGCACTTGTCGATAAGTGTGTGTGTTTGTGTGTGTGTGTGTGGGGTGTGCATGTGTGTATATGATATGTGTGTGTGTGATGATGTCTGCAAATGGTAGTTCAAGCTCGGGTCGGCAATGTTTGAGGGTCTATCGACACTTGCTTCATTAAATATTCATCAATTTCATGCGCTGCCTGAAAGTATACTACAAATAACTGTGTGATATTTTCAGTGGAAATGTGTTGAAGTAAAATAATCCTTTAATAAGGGTAATTAGTTAGTTTCATTATTAATTGGGAATAAATATTTGTATAATACTTATAGCATGTGGAGAATTTCTGTATGTGCAATCAGGACTAATTTTTGCCTTGTAATGCGTTTACGACAAGTTGTTCATCTAATTGAAAAGAGTTGTAAACTGTGCGCAAACAGATGAATTTGTATGCATCGCACTTTGGGCAACTGCAGCTGCAATTCGAATCAAACGAAGTGCAAATTGCTTTCGCCGACAGCTGCGCCAAATGGCAGGGAAATGATGTATGTCTCTCTACTCCATAGTTGAAACTGAGAATAAAGGGTATTCAAATTATTACTGCCAGAGATGGCGCCACAATTCATTTTTGCGGATTGTTTGGCGCGCGTGCCGTAAAAAATAGTTTTCAATGCGACATAGCTTCGGTTTGTAAGCGTGCGGGGCGACGCAAAGGGGCAGCATCTGCGGAAAGTCGTCAAAGCTGTTCCACCATATATCGTATACAGGTGCAAACAAAACACACACATTATCAAAGCGAAAACAATGCAAACTTTTGCCAAAGCGTCGAAAGAAATGCGAACTTACTTTGTGTGCTAAGCAGGCGGCTCGGACACGCCCCCTGCACATTGTAACAATGGCAATGGCAGCAAGCAGCAAGAAAGTTGCAGCCGAAAGTTGGCCGAAAAAAAATGGAGCCGAAAAAAAGTTTAACGAAACAAAGAAAAAATGAAGTACAATTTTAATAGCACGAAGCATAAATCTTTGAAATGCCTGCGTTGGTTGTTGTTGTTGCAGGCAGCAACTGCTGCTGCTGCCGCCTGTGATTTCTCTTGTACCGCCGCGGGATATGCAACATTTTTAGGGCATACTTTGGGGCGAAATTGTTTTATTGCTTGCCGCGTTAAAAGTCTGGCAACTTTGTGAGCACCAGTGTTGCCAGCTCAGTTTTTGTTCCATCAAATCTGGCGGGATTTCTGTTTTCTTATGTTTTTTTTTCAACTTATTTTCACAACACTGGCAGAACGTTTTTTGAATAAAAATAAAGTTGTACGGAAGATTTATGAATAGCTGCAAAATGTGTTTTTAAAGACCAAAAAGTATGTGCGGATTGACGAATGTTTAATGTGTTCTTCATAAGCAACTTATCAGCCCACTGTGCGGCCTGTCCCGAGAGATCGGGCGCGGGGCAAGCGGGTGCATACTTATGTACTGTCGCAACTGGCTGAACTTTTATTGCTCCTACGTGTACATCATAATTTGGCTTATGTTTTGGCCTCTCTCCTAATGAGCCATAGACGGAAGGGGCGCGGCAGGGTGCAGGTGGCAGGCAGTTCGTTGTTGTGCGGGACATGTGACCGCTTTGTAGGAACACTCGAAGTGCTGCCCACACAAACAAATCAATGCTACGTCGGGCTCAGCGCACGCAATCTTTCTGCGACTGCACACAGTCGAATCCCCCTCTCTCTCTATCTCTCTCGCTCTCTCCTGGCAGTGTGTGTCTGTCAATCATAAATTTATAATGTCATCAAAATCTATAAGCATTTTTATGCGCGCCAAAGGAGCCAGGAACAAGCAGAGTTACTTAGGAGAGTCGCGACGAGCGCGTTTTTATAGACCGTGTGCGTCAAACTTTGACGGAACTTGGCCATAACAAAATAAGCACAGTAAATGTAACGCAAACATAAACGTTTTTCATTACTCCGCCGGAATTTGAAGACCAATAAAAATGACAATAATAACAGCAGCAGCCCGAATTGTACTCGCCCTTCTCCCACCTCGCCCAGCAACCGTCAGTGTGAGCAAATCAAGCCTTGCTGAGTGCTCGTTTAATAAGTATTTCAATCAAATTCAACGTATGCTTGCACAGAGCAGCCTGGGAAGACTTCTCGCTCCAGGTTCCAAGAAGACCTCCTGCACTAGCATCTTTGCTTTACACTCTTCCCCGAATAGTCAGTTTCCTCCCTGGCTTACTTACTCCATCGTATGCCACGAAAACGACTTTAATTTCAATATTTCATTGCCTGCTTTTAGGCTCAACAGTTACAGCTGCTGTTGCGTAGCTGTTATTGTGCTGAGAGCGCACTGTTAAAATTTCCCTGCTGTTAGTTAACGCCATGCGCGCTCTAACAGCTTAAGAGAGTTTCCGAAGCGGCATTTTAGGCGCAACTGTTATTGAAGCAGCCATCGCATGCCCCCACCCACACCCCGAGCACCTTGCCAATTTCCGTTATCACACTGATAAGGGCTTGAAAAAGTTGGCCGTAAGAAATCAAGGGTTTTAATGTGGTTGGTTTGCTGTTTCTGCTTGAACATTTAGCGCAGACCTTCTGCTGGCTCAATGACATCAATCACGCTGAGTTATTGCTTTGGGTGGCCAGGTTATGCGCCCGGCAAATATTGACACAGCGACTGTTAACTGGCAACTTTATTTATGGCACGCACACACGCCTTAATTGGAATTCTGCAAAATCACACAACTTAAGAGATCTTTACATCAATTACGAATCAGAGAGTTTCCATGAAACGGTTGTGCAATTAAATTGCAACGAAATCGATTTGTAAGAAAACGGAAAAGTGGAGAAAATACTTAATAAAAATGACCCCACAATTCAAAGGTTACTTCGCAGCAGGATTTTATAATTAATCTGTTGCAATTTATTGGGAAACCGAATCGAAATTCGGTTATGCACTTTGCCAATAACCATAAACTGCAGTAAGGCAGCTGCCTGCAACACAGTGTCCGCCACACTCAAATAGGGCAAAGTACTCCAAGAGAAGAAGGGAGTAACTCACTCAAGATGCCACAACTAATTTGCACGTTCGCCAGGCGGCAACAAAGTAAGCAGGGGCAAAGGTGAGCGTGAAGCCGAGCCACATGCATAACAAATGCAGAGTGCCAACTGGGAAGGGGAAGCGGTAAAGGATACGGATACGGATGCGGAATCGGAAACGGAAACGGAAATTAAACTTCCAGCTCACGCAAGTCCAATTGAAATTCGTAATGTGCACTTTTTGGTGCAGCGGCAGCTGCTGCTGCTCGGGGAATTTGCAAACAGCTTTCTCGCACGCAAAATGTCAAAACTATCAAACGGGAAATGGGAAATCTTCGAGCGAATTGAAATATGCAACTCTCGCATTCCGAAGGCTTATAAAATAGCAATCGGTGGTAATAGTGTCGTCTACAAGAGTTGAGAATGGCGAATGGCGCAAGGCATGCAGTGAAATATTTGCGAATGGCAGCCCTAATGGGGAATTAGATAATGAAATTCTCGCTTTTTTCCCCCTCTCTCTCTCTCTCTCGCGCGCTACTTGCAGCGTGCATACCTCGAGCGTCGTAAGATATTTATGCATATTCAGTTACAGTTACTGTTAGCGACAAAATGGCGTCAAGAACATTGTAAAAATATTTGTTCTCTATCACTTTGTCGTTACGCAGGCGAGCAGGAAGGAATGGAACAAAGCAACGAGTGGAGGGAGGGGAGTGAGCAGCGGGAACATGCCTCCTGCAACTCAAGCTGCTAGGGCAAGATGCGTGCGAGCAGTTGTTGAAATCCACACACACACACAAAAAGCGGTCGTTTTTTATTTGTCGAGTACTTCCGCCTTGCTGCCCTTTATGTTGCTTATTTTCTGCTCGACTTTCTTGTCGATTTAGCTCGCCTCTGTGTGCGTGGGACAGGGTGAGCGTGTGTGCGGACGGGGGGGCGAGTGAGCGAGTGCCTGTCTGTGTGAGTAAGTGAGTGCGTACGAATATTCAAGCGAAAACGTATACTCTTCCCGTCTCTCGTCGTGTTGACAGTGCATTTTATGTGCTCGTTGTCAGCTCTCTCGGTTTGACTCTTTTGGGTATTGTGCGAAAATAAATATCAAGCCAGATGTCCCCAGATCGGTTCAGTCTACACTTTGCCAAGAGCAACGCGACACATTTAATGCGTAATGTGTTGTGTGCATTGTGCATTGGCCATCGTGGGCAAACCAAGAGAAGAGGGCAGCACAAACAACTTCAACAAGCACACTCCACTCTCTCTGGCGATTTGTCAAGTTAAACAAACGTAAAATATGCTAGAAATCTTTTTTCTTTCTAGAAATCAATCGATATACTTTTAAGCTAAATGCACTGCAAAAGTGACTTAATTCACAAGCTTTTCTAGTTAGTCAGTCCGTAGTTTATGCCTGCAATGAAAAATCAAAGAGTCGAATTACTGTAAGCCATTATTAGAGATGCCCACTCACTTTGTGCCGTGACCTGTAGCAACGCGGCAATCTTGGCAATCTCGGCTTTAATCCGCAGCATTTACCAGCGCCTCGCCTTCCCGCCCATTGTTGCAAATCAATAAATTTTATTGTCAGACTCGTGAGTTAACAACAACTACAACAAATACTAAAGTACAATATGGAAACTATCGTCTCGCTCGTCCCTCTTAGCAGCCTTAGTCAGTGTAAAATATTTCTAATTGGCATAAAAAATGCAAAACGAATTCCGCGCATTGCTGGGCGTGAGAAAACTTATCGATAAACGCGGCGAAACGGTGCGAAACGAGACGCAGCCAGGGCTGATGCAATTTGCCGACGAATTAAGTCAATGGGGAAGTGGGTAAAGGCAGCCCGAGACATAAGCTCAAATTAGGCAAATTGCAAGAAACTATCAGCCCAAACGACTTCACTATCATCATATTTGCAAATGTTCTTTATGGCAAATGAGCAGCACGAGACGCGGGAAGAGAGAGAGGGGGAGAGAGAGCGCGTTTTTGCAACTTATTTAATATGGAAAGGCAACCGAGAAGATGTTGTTGTTGTTGATGATGATGATGTTTCTGCTGCTGCTGCCGGCGCTGCGAAGCGTGTCGTGGCCGCAGAGGAAAGAGTGAGTGGGTAGAGAGAGGCGGTACGTGCGGGGGCGTGGATAAACTGCATGCAGCATGCGTGTAAGTATAATGAATGCTGAGGCTAATGTCGTCGTGTATTTCCTGCCACCTGCCAAGTGTCACGTGTGTGCTGTTACCGCGTGTGTGTGTGTGTGAGTGTGCATGCTTGTTGTGCGTGATTTTAAAACAAACCACAGCACACAGCGTATTTCCGGCACGAATTGGAATTAGTTTTTCGAGCGTGCAATTAACGCGGCTTGGCAAACACATCTATATAGACAAACAGAGAACAAAACACAGCACAGACCCATTATGGCACTCTAAAATAATCCAATAATAATCTATTCAGCATAAGCCGCAATAAAACTAATAAAACTATTAAAAGTTGCTCGATCTGGCACGACAGAAATAGCACAGGTGCAAACACAGGTCTGGAAAAACAACTACAACAACAGCAACACAAGTCGAAACTATAAATTGTGCGAGACTTAAGATTCTCCCTTGATTTATGGCAATAAATTGTTGTCTTGTTGCTCGGCTTGGTATTTTACTTGTTTCTTTTCTTTTCTTTTCTTTTCTTTTGTTTTTTTTTGGTATGCGGCAAAGTTTTTTAAGCGACGCGTCGTTCACTTAAATTGATTGCAAAATTTTCAAATTAATCGTCATTATTTAGCCGCACTTATTTCATTTTACCATTCCACAACTTCGGAACTTTTGTAACTTTGTTAAGTCGCCAATAAGGAAAAGAAGAAAAGCATCGACAGACAGCCCACGCACATTTCAATTATCATACATTTCCTTCTCTCGCTGCTTGACAGTCCCTACCAATTCTCATCCCTCCAATCCCTTTTCTGGCCAACGGCATGGGCACCATGCAAATGTGGGGGGAATCGCCTGCGGGACCATTTGTGGAAATGTGTGGCCAAGGATAATTGGGAAAAAGTCGTGTCCGGGTCCAGCGAGTGCAATGCTCAATCAAGGCAGCAAGGACAAGGAGAGAAGGGCAGTAAGAGCATAAAGCATATATGGAGACGTAGTCTTATTAAGTATACGCAGGGTACACATGAAATCCGAGATGGAAATCCATAAATGATTAAAGAATAATCGAATAAAAAGTGATTAACTTTTAAATGGCTATAATAATTATAAAAAATAGACCTCAAGCCAGTAAAATATTTTTAAAAGCCTAAAAACGATCCGCAATAAAATTCAAAAGCTGTAGGGGCAACCTTGAATATATCTCATTCATATCGATGATATTAAAATTCTTTATAATATTATTCAAGTGTTACTCAGTTCGTAAACGTCGTATGCAAATCAATAATCCGACACGAAGGCATCACGCGCTCAAAAATTGAAAAGGAACTAAAACTGAACTGAATAATGTGTTACAACATTCACTTTATTTGTCTGACATGCCCTTTTGAGGTGTCTGAATTTCACAAATTTAGCCACAAAAAGCGCTGCACACGCCCATTACCCGTTTAAAAGTTGACTATCTTATTGTTTTCATTAATTCAAATTCATATTAAATATTCCATTGGTTTCCAGTTTTCCGTTTTACCGTTTACATTTATGTTCGGTTTTGTATTTCCGCGACAGAATGAAATCTCGTAAATGCAAATGTCGTGTATGTATGCATGCCGTTGCGATTGTGTGAGCAATTAATGCGATTCCGCCACAGACACACGAGCGCAAACACAATCGGACGTATACGCGATGTGCGATACCGAAATCAATTCTCGATTTAGTGTTCCATTATGTACACTTTCATTATGGCATAATAGAGTAGATATATGCTCGATTTGTGCACAAGCATATCCATTACTCCGCTGCATCTTTACCTGCGTCACACTATCGCCTCACAGACGTATCCGATGTCGGGCAGTCGAGAACTATTTGATGGCACTCCGAAGGGCAGGCAGATAGATACTTGATAGACTGTTTCGAGTTCGAGATTTGAGTCAATATCGCAGCGATGTGTTGCGTCGACGCGCACAATTAAAACTGAACTAAAATCTCGAGACGGCAACTTCTAAATATGAATTGACATGACGACAACGATACGACAAGAGGGCGAGCTGTAGGTAAAGTCGGCAGATCGAGACAGGTTTGGGCTTGGATCGGAGAACGAGACCGAGACCGAGAGCTTGGGTGCGAGTGTCGGTTAGCGGACTCCCCTGGATTTGCATGTTGCGAATTCAATGTTTATCGTATGACTTTTAAATAGTTTTTATTGCGGTTTGAGCAAGCTTGCCTGTAGCTCGTTCGCGCGTTGCATCGTGACGCTGTCGACCTCTTGGCTCAAGAACTTGGCCGACAAACGGCGCACGGCGAGCAACGAACGACGAGTGACAGGGGAACAAATGAACTCATCGTTCAGAAACCACAGGTTGTGGTTAGTTAAGGGTTGCGGCGAGTGTAGGCCTGTGTGCGCTCGGACCAAGTTTGCACCTGATTAATCATACGCCCTGTGGCCTGCCCGACAACCTAATACATTTGAAGCAAACGAAACCCGTTTCATCGCCTGCACCCAGTCGAGAGTAATGAACGTCGATAATTTGTGTGAATAACGCTTGATAAGACAAGGTCGAGTCGTGTTAGATGCGAGACGATATCTGGAGGCGTCGCATTAATTTCGAGACGCGAAGGAAACAGGCATACGGAAGGCGCTTTAAGATTGACTGAGCGAAAAACAATTGCAGTTCATTTAATTTGTTCACTCCACACAAACAAAATAAAGATAGCAGACGAGCACTAAAAACGAAGACGAGAAACTTGTGTTTGGTTGTCACTTAAAGATAACAAAATATTGACAAACCAAATAGAGACAAAAACAGATAATAAATTTTAGCTTTTCTGGCGAAACAAAAAACGAGAAGAAACAAGAAGATAGAGAGAGAGAGAGAAAAAGAGTTCAACGAACATACATCAGAATAAAATTGAAGCACTTCATTTACGCTTAACTCAACTTAGTTGGATGACTCATTTTAGGACTAATTGGAGCTGAATCACTTGCGCGTAAATCTAGTTTGTTGATAATTAATTGATAATTAAGTGCTAATCAGTGACTATATACGCATACATATACGTAATATGCATGTTAATTGTTTCAAAACAAAACAAGCTGGCGAAAAAGTCCCAATTCCACGTAGCGTGCTAAAAACTTCCATTAAGATGCAAATTCTTAATCAGACCCGTCGCTTAACTGCTGCGCTGCACTGTGCGCGGTGTGTGTAAACAGGTTGTCCGGGCGTTGACGTCGCATGTGGCAAAGAGATGAGCGCCGTTGGTGCAGATGGCCCAGAGCGCTGCTCTAGGTATTTCCCCAATTATCTGGCGATGCATCAGATCGCGAAACTGGTTTATAGCTGTCGTGTTTCTGTTTCGCATGCTGTTCGCTACACAAACAAGTGTGGCGTAGTGTTCTCCCTCAACTCGTTTGCATAATCGGCTTATGTGCTCGAATTGAAGACCATAAACCAAACATCGAGCTAGTCAG
This sequence comes from Zaprionus inermis, assembly GCA_018151445.1. Classification (NCBI taxonomy): domain Eukaryota; kingdom Metazoa; phylum Arthropoda; class Insecta; order Diptera; family Drosophilidae; genus Zaprionus; species Zaprionus inermis. Next base: position 6,249,544 of record JAECXD010000117.1, on the reverse strand, counting down.
TCCCCCCACTTGAGTAGCGCCTGTGGCCAGTCGGTCAAGTAGTGTTCGCAGCACGTTTCGCGTTGCCTTTCACAACTCGAAACAGTTTGCGAATTGCTTCGCCCGATCCGCTTTGAATTTACTGCACTGCTCTCTCTTTGCTCTGCGCATAAATCCAGCTGAAGGCCAGCTCTATTTTTATCAGTCTTGACATTTTTTCGGCTCTTTTGAGTGTTGATCCAGCGTATGTTAATTAACCTTCGTTTTAATTTGTCTTATGCAATTTTTAAAGAACCAGACGAGAGTTGAATGTCTGCGTTTTAGAGCGCAGACAACTCGACTCAATCACATAGTTAATATCATTTGTCAGCTGTCCAAACTTTGACCGAGGCAACAGGGCTACACTTGGCTGTCACTAAATTGCCTAATGCTACTCGCTCCAAGCCTGATTAAACGGATTGTTTATGACTCTGTCTGCTCTGTCTAAGCCACATCGGACAGCAGGCAGCATCGGGTATTTGCCATTTGGCATTCTTAATTAATTTCGTCTACGGGCCGAGTCAAAACCGTACTCAATCTAAATCAACATATAGCGCGCGCTGAAATACAAAATTAAATCAAGCGAGCAGTAATCGATACGCATCACTGTTGCTCTTGTTATTTTATTCCTACATCTCGGCTCACGTTGTTGATTTAGTCAAATAAGTTTATAAAACGCCTGACAGCATCCTATTTTGATTCGATTATTATTTATTATTTGAGCATGTAAATTATTTGCTCATGTTGATTTTACGGCTCATTAAATACCGAGCTAACCCGATGCACTTGCCATCCACACTCTTCTCGCAACCGTCTCACCATAATTAATCGATGTTTGAGCCACATCCAAAATGACTTTACAAATTGTATACCATATGATGTGTTTCAGACAGGTTAACTGAAGCCATATAACGAACTGAAGTTTGCTTAAACGAGCCGTGGGAATTATTGAATTTAACTCTGTGCCTAACACGTGCTTCTTGTCTTGATTAATGACTGCATTTTAGTTCTACTATTTTTAATTCAGTTGGCGTTTCTCCAATTAGATGAAATGTACTAGTTTTTTTTTAAATAAGAAGAGTCAGTTTAAAACAAGTTTCATTCGTTATTTTCAGCTAATAATTTTTCTACATTTCGTAAAAAAAACTACATAAGATGATCAAGCATTACTGAAACAATTCCCTAAAAACAGTGTACTTTTTCTTGTTGTTCTAGTGCACTTGGCTCACAATAGACAGGATAAAAATAAACGAGCTTCAAAAAACCGCATCACGCTAGCTGCGCTCGTTTTCGAGAAATTTCGAATTTAAATTTGAAAAAAATGCCGTTACTCGAATTCAAGCAGTGCGTTTTTTCTTGCTAACAGACCACTAACAGATGCTGGTAACGCAGTTCTTGTCGAACTGCTTGGGGAACAACAACAATGTTAACAGTTTATTTTAACATAAGTTCCACCTGCCGATTGGACACTTAGCCAATGCACTAACCAGAGCTTGGGACAATGTTAAGAGAGATCCGGTTTTCTCTGGAAATTTTTTTGAATATTCGAAAAACTAGCGGAGGATCTTAATCCTGCGGTTTGTTTTTATCCATTTTTTATCCATCTTTCCGTATATCTTAATACACTACATGAAATTTAAATGATATTTTGTAAATTCCCTTCAGGTTATAATTGAATTTACCAACACTCACATTAATGGCAAACAAATTGATTGAATGGTTTAATGTAAGGGCCATTTGAGATTTAATGGCAAAATCAGCGCTGAAAAATCGCATCAAATTGGGAACAATAATGGAAAACACGCGGGAGAGAGGCAATCATCTACACAATGTTCTCATTGAATGCAATTATCGAAATAATGCAAACAGCTACTGAAATTGAAATTGAGTGCAAAATATGTGCAATTTGCGGTTAGAGGACTACAAATTAAACTACTAAAATTGGTTTCATTGATTTATTAATAACATATGCAGCATATTTGAGCCACACTCATATGCGACGCACGCTTGTCTCCCATCTGATTTGATTATCTCGGGAAGTGTTAACCACAAATGGTACGTACTCGTACGCTCTTCTCACGTCTGAGTTATTCAAATTGCTCTCGATTGGCGCATAATTATGCTCGACATTATGTGGGCTACAATTGAATTAGAGCCACAGTCAGGTGCTGCCTGCCGGGGCTTGGGATATTTAATTAGATGTCAGTGAATCCGACATGCATCAGTTCAAAGTCTTTCGATATTTGCTAGGAAATCCTATATTAAGGAAATTTATGGCATTTAAAATGGATATACCTAGTGCTGTTCTAGGAAACAGTTAAATGTGCAATGCAGCCAAGTGGCCTGAAGTAATTTCATTGTAATTTCGAACGCGGCAACCGCAAAACTTGTTTTTTTGCAATTAGGCTTAATCAATTGTGGTCATGTGCGAGTAATTGAAAATTCCATTAAAGCCCAATCGATGTATGTAGTTCCATAAATAATCAGGCAACAAGTTTCACACTTCAGCACACACGTACACCCACACCCACGCACAGTCGAAATTTTAAAGCTCTGTCTGTCTTTGTCATCAATCAACGTCAAGAGGAATACAACAATTCGTTGCCTACTTTCGGGCGCGTGTTTTAGCTGCGCCCACAGCGCTTTTGGGGCAACAAGCCCCTCTCTGCCACAAGACGGAGGGGGGAGGGGGTCACAGCTGCCTTTTTTACATGCGCAAATATTGACAAACGCGAACTCGAACCGCGAACCCACCCGTTGGCAATGATATCAGAAAATACCGAAAAAAACAAGCGAAAATTGCCGTCAGCGGAAGCGGCAGTAAACACACACACAGGAGGAAAGTTTAACACACATAATGAATGAACCGCAACGTATCATTTAAATTGATACGTTCTTTTGGACTTCCCAGCAATAATTCTAGAAAAATAGCTTGCAAAATGAAGCTGGGAAAATTGTACTTATAAAGTTTCTGTTGTTGAAATCGATTCCGTTCGTTTCTCAGTCAAGACAAGTTTTCTATGGAAAGCTTCTTATGTATTTTTGCTCCCACATCCTAGCCCAACGCTTTTGCGTGCCACATTACATAATGAAAAGCGCAGTTTGCGCAAAAATATCAATATTTTCCCCGAAGACACATCGTAGCGCAGGTTGGGGACTTTGTCGACAAACAATGCACTTTGCTTTGCTTTTTATCGTCTTTGGAATTTCCGTCCTTTTCTTAATTTTTCTTTTTTCAATTGCAAAAGGAAAATGATTGGTATTATTTTCGAAGAGATGTAACTTTTTCTTACCACAAACGAAACATTTTTCAAAAAATATTTCATGCGCGAACAGAAGCGAAAACGCTTTAAATTTAATTAAAAAACTTTTGCCAATACAAGAAGAAGAAGAAGAAGAACAACAGCTAAGCGGCAACTACAACAATTTGTTTGTCGTGCAGACCAGCGAATAAATCTTTATGGATTAAGTGCCTTGCCAAGCAGCTGAACGCATACGGTTCCCTTGTTGTTGTTGTTGTTGTTGCTGTTTCGCAGCTTTTGTTGTTATTGTTGTTGCCTTTGTGTTTACGCAGCGGCGAACAAAAGAATTTGGAGAGCTTTAAAACTACTTTTTGGCATTCGCCCGTCCCCAAACAACTTTCAGAGAGAGAGTGTATAGTTTGGGTGAGGTCGCTGGCAGCAGCTGGCATGAGCGAAAGAGATGGAATCGTCGCAAACAAAATGGCTGCGATGGCGGTCAGCGTCGAGCAATCGAGCGCCGAGTAATTTATGCGCCACGCCACTTTGGACGTTGGGAAGCCAGCGGAGCGTGTGAAAGCCTTCGAGCTGCCGTACCAAAAAATATTCAGGTTTAATGAACTCGAATGTTAATAAATAAATTTGTCAATGGAAGCGCCAACAACAAAAGCAGCAGCAACAACTACAATAGCACAACAGCTGCGTTAACAACTGCTGCCTGGGCTGGCCATTCAAAGTGTAAACAAAATGGCGACTTTGTCCTTGCGGGACGCCCCAACTGGACTGGGCAGCCAGGCAGATTATACCAAGTGCCTCTCGAACATAATGAAACGAAGACGAATAACATTCCCCACACTGTATGTATGTACGCGAACTGTCCGCAGTGTCCATATCTTTTGTGTCGTTTAATTTGAACGAGCGCCGCGAAGTAGGCAACACATTGTGTGGCCTAATGAGCTGCGGCCATGCTGACAGAAGCTAATTCGCACACACACCCACACCGAGGCAGAGACAGAGACAGACAGACATTGAAATTAGATTGCAGCATAGACTGATATAGGATCTGCATACCTAATGAGCAGCAGCTTTAAAAGCGACTACATCGACGTCTCAATTAGTCCTAATTGCGGCGACAAAGAGTGCAGCTGGAGCTGTTCAAAAGTCAAGCAAATATTCAAGTTCTCTTCGTGAGAGCCAATCGATGCAGTTTAGCAACTATCTGACTTTTTTGAACTATTAATTCTTATAATCCTCTTTTTTCACTCTTATTATTCTCGTTTTAATTCCGTTTTCATCTTCTCTTTCTCCTTCCCGGTCTGCTTGCATTAATTATCCCAGCATGGCGATTTCCCAGAGCAATTTCAATGCGTTTGCCCCCGCAACAAACACTCAATTTGCTGCCCCATAGAAACGTGCTTTAATTTCACTAGTATACACGCTTCGTAGCTGTCCCTCTCTCGCCCACCTAACCGGAACTACATACATACATTGCCAGTGTAGTCGGTGTGGCGCGACTTTGGTCAATTTTCCGCCTGATTTTATTGTTTGCTGACCAATTGACTTGTGCAGCTGCTGTGGGTGGCGGGAGATGCTGCTGCTGTCGCAATGCGAAAGGGCAATCAACACATCAAGCACCGAAGGAGTAGGAGATGAAGGAAGGTGGCAGCCCTCGCGTGTCATTAAACTGGCATTTCACTGGGCGCATTCGCATTCACATTCCCATTCCGACATCCTTATTATCCATCGTGCACATCATCAATGACAGCAGCAGCAGCAGCAACCACAGCAGCAGCTACATTATCGTTATTTTGATAGGTTTTTTGTTGGATCCCACGAGAAGATTCTGTAGTTGAGCAGGGGCAGGGTGCAAAGAGAGAGAGAGAGAGCATGCGGGTGCTGGTGTCTATGCGAGCTCAGTTTGTCTTTGCTTTGTTTTTTCGTTTTTTTTTCCCCGTTACTTTGTAGCTTTTAGCTGTCTCTAAATTTTTTGCTCCCTGCTGTTTGCCTGCCCTAGTGCCCGCCTGCCCCGCCGCCCGCCCTGCAGCCTGTGTTTTCTTGTGTAGCGATTTTTTGCTCGTTGCTTTTCGGTTTAATCCGCTCTGGAACAAATCATGCAAAACATTCATCAATTTTGTTATCCTTTTTGAGAGGCAAGTGCACGTCGCTCCGCTTGTGTTTGGGCTTTGCTCTCAGGCCTCCACACGTTGGTTAGCCTGGCTCCGGCAAGCATTGCCAGGTGCTTAGTCAACATGTTACCCAGGCTGAATACAGCACTAAAACAGATTGAAATTGATGGCCTACGCTTAGCCGACCGAGGCCCGATCTCATCGCGTTGCCCGGATACCATCTCGGGCATAGCTGAACCTATTTTTGTGCTATTACGACATTGTAAAATGTTTAAGTTTTGATTACAACAAAAAGCCGATTTCTGCCCCGAGTTGAAGCTCAAACTCAAGTGGATTTCCTGGAAAAGCACTCGAAGGCAGCAGGTCGAAGATTAATTTCAGGCACATTCGATGACTGCACTCATCCCCAGCTGGTCGCCCGCACCCTCAACTTTAACACGAACGTGCAATCGTAATCAACGAACTAATTATTGAATTAATGGCCGAAGGTCGGGTCGAGTCAAATCCAATCGAATCGAATCGAATCAAACGGTCAGAGTCGAAGTTAGCTAATTACAGATCGAAGTAGTCGACGTGCAATCAAGCTGATTGCAAATTCAAGTAGAGGAGATGAGGGAACAGCGAAAGATGAGTGCATCGAATCTGTAACAGGTGTCTTTCTCCATGTATAAGTTATATTATTTGCATTTTTATATTATGTTTGATTATTATTAACCAAGCCTTGGGGCTACACTTGACCAGATATCATTCCGTTTTACGAAATCCGGTTTGAGTCTGGGGACCACCGTCCCCCAACAGCAAAAGCAGAGTAAATACGTTTGCCATAATCATATGTGACGCCTGACTGACTTTCCTATAACGAATGTGCATACGTAAGTGTGTGTGTGTGTGTTTGTGTTGTGGGGTGTATTTGCATACGCAGACAAGTATTTGCATGGGATCGCTTCGTGCCTGTGTTTGTAGCTGGCCCTGTCCATTTTTGGATTTTGCATAACTTGTGATTTGTACGCTGCGATTTCCATTGTGATTGTCAAAAACATTGACAGACAGTATCAGCCAAATTGAGATTCACTTCGATTCGGCTCTGTTCGCTTTGTGGCTGCGCTAGTTTGAGACTTTGATTTGGTGTCTGCTTCAACTTAAATTGTTTATTTTTGTTCCTCCTCTCTCTGCTTGGAAGGCAATGCATATTGATGAATTGAATTGAAAACCGCAAAGATAGTGATATCTCCAGACTAGAACGTATTTTCAGTGATTATTTAATTGGCTGCAGATGAAATCAAAAATAAGTATTGAAATGAACAAAAAAGTATTGCACTTGCGATCTAGTGAGTTGGCAATACGAACATTGCCAACTTAAATGAACTATCGTTTTACTACTTCAAGCTACTTAACAATCGATATCCCCTTATTTAAAATTCGTATTGCAGTAGTATTTTAATATTTAGCAAGTGGCTTTAATAAATGCGTATTTAATTAAATTGCAAACTTATCGATACTCGAATTGGCTGTTCAAATCAATGAGCAATTTGTCAACGAATCGTGCTACACGAAAGTATTTATATTGCAAATAAAATATTTATTTGCCATTCAATATATTATACGAAAACTTTACTCTTTTAGAGCACTATTTATTGCATTTAAAGTTCGATTTCAATTTGGCTCTGCGAAAGTTCCGTCGCTGTCGCACGGTGCAGTGAACTCTTTGCCAACTTTCTCGGCTTTTGTTGCACTCTTGGTTTGTTGCAGCGTCTTGGCCGACTACCAGAACTTGTGGTCAGATAAACTAACTGGGCAACGAACTGGACGGCAGCTCTGGTCATGGAGATCAAACAAACTTACGTAAATTATTCAGACGAGGCCAGACTAAACAAAGCTACTTAGCAGTGTGTGCGTGTTGTGCTTGCTTGTGCATAACAAGTCTATAATATATAATCCATATATTTCGGTCATTTGCGGCGATAAGCAGCATGACAGAAGCGGCGACAACAAGAACATGCTACGCGAACAATAACAGACCACAAAGTGAGCCAAATAAACGCGCAACCAATCCACACAGACACACAGACGCAGACACACACACGCAGACACACATACACAGCCAAACACACTTGAACGCCAGCTCACACACGCACATACATATACACTCAGCAATTTTAGTCCTAATGAGCAGCGTACGGCACAGCGACAAGGTCAGACAAGCGTACATCCCTTTTCTCCGCCTACTCATCTTCCCTCTCTTTCTCGTTATGCCTCTGGTCCTCATAAGTTGCATTGTCCTGCTCGCGTCTCAATTGTGATAAAATGATAAGCCAACAAAGGCAGCTGCTGCCAGTTGACTGTTTTTGCCCCTACTTGGTCACTTTTAGCACACTGTTATACCGGAGCCTTTGCTCGTATAACAGTCGAGCTTCCCCTGCGCAGCGCGCAATCGTCGTTTAACGGCTATTTAAGTGCTTTCTTTTTCGCTCTTCATTTTGTCTATTTGGACAAGTGAATTGCTGGCACACGTGTCCCTAATTCACGACAAATCGGTTTAAAGATTTACGATTATAGTAATATTGAGAGTAAGTCGAATAATTGTAAATGAGAATAATACGGAAGTTACACATAATATAAGGCTAGAAATACGCCATATATACGCATTTAAAATCAGGAAGTTACATATAATAGAAATAAGCCATACATATATACAAAGTTAAAATCAGGCAGCAAAGTATATCAACAACTCGAAATATATCTGAGTTTAAACTCTGTATTTATTTCTTGCTTCTCTACGGATCCACAAATCTTTGCCCAATGTAATTTGAGTTGCTCTTTAATAATTGATATTCTTCAGCAGATTGAATGATAAATTCGATGGCATTATTGGGCATATCTAAAGCACAGTTTTCGACGTGTTATCCTCGGGCCTGGCATCTGTGAATCTGCAGCTGCACAAACTAGCCAAGTGCCGCGTCATTGTGTATCAAATTAATGACATGGCAGCAAAATGTATTCGAAAACAGCAGAACCGGAAAAACAAAATATATATACTCGACGTGACAAACGAATTTTCACAGCTGAACGATAGCGGAAATTGTGCGTGTGGAAATGCCTCATGCGAAAACCAATCGCAAAAATGCCGTGCTAAAATAATATAAATATTTTAATTTCCTTGCCTGAAAATCGCGTTCTCGCTAATTACTCGCCAAATCGGAAAACAAACGCATAAGCGTAAAATTGCGACGCGACGTGGGACGAGGGCGAGGGATGCGCAAATCCAATGGGAGTGGCCGCTGCAGCTATGCAAATGGAATTCGCACAAGGGCAGACGCGGAGATGGCACAACAATTCCAGTTTAGATCGCATTGCATGCCGCATAGTTGCATGCTGCATTGTTGCATGTTGCCTGTTGCCTGTTGCCTGCTTGGGCTTCTGACATCCTACATGCCCCATAAATATGCGAGTCCTTTGACCGCTTGGAGCAGTTCACGGAACCGGAGGGTTCCCTGGTTTGACCTTTTATATGCGTCTTGCTTAACTTTTCATAATCGATGAGCAGGCAAATCCCCGTCGGCACCCCCGGCGGCCGTCATGGCGAAAAGCTACACAGGCGGCGCCACAAAATAAAGGGTTTCCAACTTTGACCTGCACCTTTTTTATATCTTTTATGCAGACTCGGCAAATAATAATAAGTGTGGCCAAAGTAGAAAGACGAATACAAAGTTTGCCCAAGGAAGGCGCTAAGGGGAGCATTTTTATATAGCTACCGGCATTTTTACAACCGTTCCCCAAAGACTTGGCCCGTTTAGTGTGTGTGTGTTTCTGTCGTTGCGTGTGGGGTTATTTGGGGAGATGTGTGAAAGTGCAAAGTGTTTTAAAGAATAAGTTTCTACAGTGAAAGTTTATTGGTTGGGCTGGTTTTATTAAAGCGATAAACGAAAAACTGAACTGTGCCAAGTAATAAACGACTCTGTAACCCTAACGCGTTTAAAATATATTGAATATTATACTATTTTTAATTCAAATTCATACATTTCTAAACAAAATAAAATTAAATCTATATTTATTTATAATTTCACATAGCTGTTCTTTTTTTAAATATAATTGAACTCTTATTTAAGTAAAAACAAAGCTATATATGTATAATAATATATTATTTCAATCAACATATTTAACTAATATTTTAAATGCGCGCCAATCTGTTGTGCACATTTCATAGCAGCCAGCTTTCATGCATGAACACATTTAAACAGCTGTTGTGCATAACTATCGATGAAAATATATCGGCAACAGCTGCCGAGCCGAATAGAAACACGCTTCAATTTTACGATATATCGATTACTTATTAATACCGATATTGTAAAAATTGGCGAAGCAGCTGTGCAATTATTGGCAGAATAACAAATTAGAAATAAATAGTAATAAAAATGGCTCAGGATATGTTGCTCGGTAATGAAGAGCCCAGCAGCAATAAGGAAACCTTCCTGCAACAGTTCTGCGTGTTGGCAAAGAACGCAAATGGCGCCGCACTGCTGGATGTGATCAAACAAGTGCTGGACGCGCCGAACGTCTTTGTATTTGGTGAGCTGCTTGTGGAGCCGAATGTGACAGAAGTGAGTAAATGCTATATTCGCAATAACACTCAACTAATTCCGAGGGATTTGCAGCTCAAAAACGGCCCCGACGCCAACTACTACGACACACTGAATCTGTTTGCCTATGGCACCTACAAACAGTACCGCGCCAATCCAGAAAAGTACATCGAGCTGACTCCAGCTATGCAAAAAAAGCTACAGCACTTGACCATTGTCTCGCTAGCTATTCAATCCAAAAGCATTCCCTATGCGGTGCTGCTGAGTGAACTGGAAATCGATAATGTGCGACACCTGGAGGACATTATCATCGAGGCTATCTACGCCGGTGAGTTATCTGTGGGCAGTGACAGAAATTCTAAAAGCAATGGGAACTTGTATGGCAATGGAAGCACACTGTGCGATTTAATAGCTTCGTTCAATCAAATTCCGTTTTACTTATCTTAAAGATATTTAAAAGAGCATATCTCTTGCTCTTTGTACTTCATAAGTATTCCTCGCAGTTAGTTGGCAAACTAATTTGCATGTCTGATAAATGGCAGGAATTAATCGAGCGATGCTGCGGTCGAAAAAGAATTATTTAACATTTGCAAGAGACGAGAAATTTTCTGAACTTGGTATAATGTTAATTAAATCAATAATGATTTTTAAAGAAATACTCGACTATAAAATACTTAGCAATCGTAAAATTACCTTGTTCTTTTAGTTACTGCAGACTTGTTTACTGTCAATATATCACTTACTATCAATTCAAATCTTACAGGGTATTAATATGCAAATTGAGGCAGTAGCTGCAAAAGTTTAAGCAAACAGATCCGCAGACAACGCCCACGTGAATTCACTTACCATGAGTTTAGTTAGGCGTAACCAGAGTCTACAAAAATTACACTTTTTGTGGACTGGAATCAATTTAAGACTTAGTCAAAAGGGGCAATTAAATGGCAAGTTTATACCCAATCGGAGTACAAATCGCGGCTGGTGCAATTTTGACGCATTAATCAGTCTTTTAATTTAGGTTCTATGGCTTTACCACAGTTAAGTTTTACTGAACCATCTGCCAAATGCGATGTCATATTGCTGCGCTAGCTACATATAGTCCTTTCGCCTCTGCCAATTTTTGTTTATTTTGCATAATTAAATCAAATGCAAATTTGTATACTTTAAGAGCCCCAATTAGCATTTTAAGGCTTCTGCAGCAACAGCTGAGAAGGTGTCAAAGTGCTCGACAACGAAGGCAAGCGGATTCTACTAGGGGGGCGCACTGTATATCGCTTCAGTTGCTGCCACTGCTGCTACTGCTGGCAACAGTTGGTGAAGTGAATACCAAAGAAAGTCGTGTCATGTTTTTCGTTTTCCCCTTCCCTTGCCTGCCCTTCTCTCTCTCCCCTACAAGGCGGTGCACTTGATTAGCTCGGACAGCGGGCAGCTCTGGAAAACAATGTGCAAGTCGTGGCGCGTGTTTGACCGGATTCATTAAGTGATGTGGGTCGCTGTCGGACCAACAGTCAAGACAGTCAGTCAAGCACGTACACTAACTCTCACCAGTTGCGCCTTAAACTGTTCTTTGTGAGTGTGTCGACAGCTGGCCCAAAATGATTTCTTTTCGCGAAAAAACATTCATCCTGAGATGTTTGAAATTAGGTTCGCCCCAGAAAGTTTTGGGATAGCTTACAGATAACCGGGAAAGAATTTGCAAGTTATCATAAGCCTAAGTTAGTTGCGATTTAAGGAAATTGAATTCAAAAACACCCAAGTGCTTTTCCAGTAATTTCCTCGTCATGCTTAAACTCTTAAATTTTATCGCGCTATGTGTTTCCTTTTGCATCCCCACAACGCCCCCAAAAAGTAGCAAACACTGCATTTTCGCGGATTTACGCGTTTCTCTCTCACATTTTCGTTGGATTTTTTTTACGCAACATTTTTAATTAATTCCGGCTGAGCCTGAGCCTGCAGTGTATTGTAACTATTTTAGCCCCATGTTGCGGCAAGTTAAACACAACCAGAAACATTTTATGCACTACGCAACGATTAGAAACTCGCAGTGATGTCGATGTTTGCCAGAAGGTTTGACGAAAGCCGATTACGCCAGCAGCCTGTAAACAAATGCATTGCTTTAGGCCAATTCTGAGAATGTGCCCTGCCTGTGGTTGCACAACTACGTATTGGGGTATGTGTATGTTAGCAGAACAAATAAAACGCAAATTTTTTAATGGAATCTTGTCGTCCAGCCATTACCCAAGTTATTAACAGAGCAAACAAAGTGACAACAGCGAGCATCATGCCATAAGACAGGCACTACCTATTTAATTGCTTTCCAAATTCCAAATCCAAAGAGAGTCCAGGCAAATACCACGACAGGGATGCCTAGCGGGCAATGGACAAGATTTATGTTATGATAGGCATCATCATTGAGTCGTCAGAGCCGGACAATCTGGGCGCCTAAAAAGCATTGCATACTATTAGGCGCTGTAATCTGGAATCGCCATTTCGGACGGGCTGTCTGGCGTTGGAGTGAGACTGAGTGTGAGAGTGTGCAGACGCCATAAGCTGCCATTAGGCAGGGTGTGCGCGGACGCCACAGGACACGACCAGGCAAGGGAGGTGTTTGTTTCACGTTCGCCCACTCTGTATGCCGCTAATGTTTGCTCTCTGGTCTCTGCCTCACGTTTCACGTTGCCCCATTAGAGCATCATTTGTTTTGACAGCAGCGGGGTATAAAGCGGGAATCGGTGCTCAAGATGCTAACAGTAATTAAATGCGTTTTATAATTGAAATTCGGTAAGTTGAGTGGGTGAAAACAAAGTTGGCACGGTGCTAGGTGAGTGAGTGGGCCCTGAGATTGTGCCCAGATATTCATTTCAGACGCATTTCTCAATTTACAATTGTTTAATCAAATTGTATTGGCACAGTGGCCCAAAATACAATGTAAATGTTGCATAAACAAACCGGTTTCTCTCTGACTTCCACTTTAAATGTTGAAGCACGCCTCAAGTTGCATATGCACGGTGTCAAGCACCTTCGTTTGCTATCACAGGCCATAATTTAATCAGAGTCCTTTTACCTGTCTACCTGCTCTACGTTTCTCGTCTTGTCGCTGTCGCTATTTCGTTTCCGCAGCACTAAACCCTCATCAAGTCAGTTCAAGCATGTGTCCGTTGTCAGTTGCATCAACGTTTTGGGCTAAACGTCGCGTCGCACCATGTCCCATCTGAATTTCTACCTTTTCTTTTGCCCCTTCAAAAAAAAATGCATATTCAAATGGAGAAAATGCAATAGAAACAAAGATGAAAGGGAAGAGCGCTTAAAATAAGCACAACATGCTCGTATGGTGTATTTGTGTTGTAAATCCTGCTGTACGTGCAACAAGGCTGCACTTGCCGCAAATGGTAGATCCGACTCTCGATGGATTTATCTGGCATAGCAGCAGGGTAGCTCTGCGTCAAGCAATCTAGCGCTTTGCACTGGTTTTCCATCACGTTGGCGTGTTGCATTTTTCTGTCCAAAGTGCTGGCAATGTGTATGGTTGGGTATGGCATGGTATAGTGTCGCATTTGGTTTCATCTTCTCCCCTAATTTCTTTAGAGACCGCGGCGGCTCTTGTCAAAGCGAAATGGCGCATAATATGCCAACGTTTAGCAAAACGAGCCTTTGACACTGCTCGCCCTGGCCTTTTCAGATTTGCAATTTCACTGCCATACATATGTATATCCAGTATATGTGTGTATGAATATCCAGTGTGCATTCTCGTGTGCAGCTGCCTTTACGTGGCATACACCTCGCGCGGTCTGCATATTGTTTTGTAACCATGGGACAGCGTAGAAAGTTTTTAGCCACCACCAGCAGCAGCACTTTGTCAGTTTTAGGTGAAAAGTTTCCAATAGTTGCTTTAAACTGACTTTATATTGATGGCACAAGTTGGCTTGCCCTGCTCTTCTGCCGTCCTGCTCCCCCTATTCCCTTTCCAATCCCAACCCGCTGCCATCGCGTTGTCTGTCTGAATTTTCAATTAATAAGTTTTCATTTTATTTTCGCTGGAAGCAAAAAAAATGGCAGGCAGCTTTAGCTCAAGCTGTCAGCGACAGGTGTGTGTGTATGTGTGTGTAAACTTTGCATATTGTTTGGCATCACGTTTTCTTGGCCGCGTCAGTGCTTGTGGTAGAAGGTGGCACTTTTTAAGATACATATATTCCAGGGAAAGTAAATCTGTATAATACGAAAATACATAATTAATTTGTGTAATTCATTAGTAAAATTCTAAAACAAATCTATATAAACGAAAGTATTAGTAAAAATACATAACTAATTTGTATAATTCATAAATAAAATTCTAAACAAAATCTATAAAACGAAAGTATGACTAAAAATACTAAAAAATTAATTTGTATAATTCGTAAATAAAATTGTAGCAACATACCTGTTCCGCTTAATTAATTCCAAAGTACAGTTAAAACCGGCTCGAATGAATCTGCAGCTCTTTTAATTATTCAAACTGTTCCACCATATATACACATATTTGGCAAGTTTTGATTCTCTCAGCTAGCCACAGCAAAGGTCAATCATCCTCAACTCTCAGTCTTCGCATAATATATATTATATTCTCGTTTTATTTATTTATTTATTTTTTATCTGCAGCAGATTTCAATTAGACCCCCAATCCCAAGCAACATTTGCTTACGTGTTCTGCGTTTTTTATACATGGGTTTTTTATGCTCTTAAGAGCAGCTTTAACATTTTTAATATACAGTGCGGCAAAGGAAAAAAAATCGAGACAACGAACATATCAACAACCACAGCTCAGCGGGCATAGGCTCGCAGACACCGCAAAATCCTACATCATACGCCTCGCCTCGCCGCTGCCCAGCTTTACTTCAGACAATCGTGTAGTCAGTATTCCAGCTTCGGCTGTGAGAGTGTGGCGCCCTCTGGCGGGCGCGGCTAGCGGCATAAAAAGCCCCGGCATGATTGATTGTTTTGGCGTTGTGTTTGGGCCAGACACACTTTTCAGCGGCCGGGAAGGGGGCGGCCGGTCGTTTTCCCAAAAAACCAAGACACATGTCAACGCCAAAAATGCACGCAAAATGTTCACAACACTTGCGGCTGCCACGCCCACATGGCTGTTGTGGGCGTGTTGATGTAGACGTTACGTTTTTCCATGCGCTTTTCAATTATTTGTTGCGGCCAACTCAATCAAGATCTGCCTGTGCCTGCGCTCTTAAACTAATTAAAGCAACCGCTTGCAGAGCACTCAAAGAACAGCACACACACACAAGCACACACACACACTTACACACACGCACGCACAGCGGAAGTCGCCATTAATTGAATGTGTATTTCTGTGTGCGTGTATTTATGTCTAAACTTGGTCCACGTTCTGGCCACGTTCAAGGCCAAGTGGCCGTAAAGTCAATGCCAAAAATGCGCTTAGGGTCTTAACTTGTACTTAGTTGATATGGCCAAGTGCGGGCAGTGTGGGAGTTATGTCCGCCCTTGACATTAAATGGGTTTCGCATTGGCCGTGGCCAAAAGTTTCCAACACTTTGGCTATCATCATACGCTTTTTGGCCAGCTCCGGCTTATGCAACACTTTATCAGGCATAGCAAACCCACTGTGATACACACAAGCAAACTATCCAATTGAAAAGTGGTACTAATCCCGTCGGAATACGTTTTAAGCTCGCCCGAGAGCAAGGCTGATCCCGGCAGCCGGCAGACAATTTCAAACTAATTACTTCAGCAACCCATCGTCTCATCTCTCAACCGGACTGGATTTTGGTAATTGAAGAGTAGCTGATACACAAAGCTAATCACATAAGCCCTCGACTACGGCAGAGCCGGTTGCCGGAAAATATCTAAAACAAAAGTCAAAACAATGCAATACGAATAAACAAACAGCAGCCACAGCAGAGCAGGGCAAGTATCGAGTATACTTTTCATTTATATTTTAGCCTGGGATTTTGTGCGATGCTGCTGCTGCTGCTGCGGGTACATTAATATTATTATCGAATTTCGAATTCGTGGTATGAGTATGCGTATAATGGGCTCAATCTCCCTCTCTCCCTTTCCCTCTCCCTCTGTGTGCATAAATTTCTCATCGGCTTAATTGATATTGGATTTTGCAGGCCACTGTAAAATAAAAAAAGAAACAGTGATTCAAGGTTTATGAGTTGCAGAACTCATATAACTTTATTACCATACTTACACATCTTCAAAGAAATCATTAGTAAACATTTTAAGCAGTTAACTAAATGAATTAGAGAAAAGAAATATAAAATAATTGAAAATACTTGGTACATGGCTTACCAAGCATGTGGTAATACAATTTGAGCTGTTTTTAAAAGTTAGACAGCTCCTTCCTTACATTTGAGCAAAAAGTAAATTTAACGCTTGGCCGCAGCGTTTAAAAAGTTGATTGAACTCTGCTCTGGCCATGTTGCGGCACGTTTAATACTTTTAACAACATTTTCGGTGCGTGAGAAGCCCAGCAATTTCAAGGCTACAGACACACACACACCCAGAGAGAGACAGAGAGGAGCAAAAAGTTTGCGTTTGCCCAGGGAGCTCTGCAAGCTGACCCCACGCACACAGACTCGTGCGCCAACAATACTAATGACACGGGGACAAAGTTTGAAGCGTCCTCGCTGGAAGGATGCTTTGTCACAGTTATCACTGGGCTGCTGCTGCGCCAGAATTGCCACATGTCAATGCCAATACCGGGTTTTGACAGTTCCAAGAGGATATCCAAGGGAACTCGGTTTGATACTGAGCTCAAAAGCGCATCAAAGAATGGCAACACTTTGATTTGCCTTGCCGTAGACACACTTGTATATTGAACTGGAGTTTAAGAATATAGGGTATATGGTATATACTCTGCTCGCTTAGCTCACTGAGTCAGCCACAGCTTTTCACTTTTATCTAACAAAACTTTTACTTCCCTCCCTCTTTTCCTTCTACACAGACATCATACATGGCAAACTGTTTCAGAACACACGCATTCTGGAAGTGGACTATGCCCAGGGACGTGACATTCCACCGGGCTATACCGGCAAGATAGTTGAAACCCTGCAGAACTGGGTGAATTCCTGTGACAATGTCTCCAATTGCATTGCCGGACAGATAAAATATGCCAATTCTGCGAAGGCCAAGCGACTGTACAACAAGGAACGCATCGAGCAGGAGGTGAGTGGGTGCTGGTGTTAGTTTAAGTTGTTATAATTATCTCTAATCGCCTTTGCATTGCCATCAGCTCATCAACGTGAAGAAGGTGCTCAAGAGCCAGGCCTCCGACAGTGATGAGAGTATGCAGATTGATACACACGGACCTGGGCCGAGTGGCAGCGGCGGCATAAACCAACCGGAGGTGCGCAAGAAACCCTCCAAGATGAAGAATCCACGCAATAGTGCGGGTAAGCGGGCAACCTGTGCAACGTTTTGACAATTACTTTAATCCCATAAATGTTTCCTCTCATTACAGTTGGCCTTAAGTTCAGCAAGTGAGTGCAGGCAAACCGAGTGCCAAACAGCCTGTCGCGTGGAAACTGACGGCAACTGTCCAACTGGAGCTCATTTAAAGACTTATCTCAAGCCATGCACTCGGTGGAAATAATCATCTTCATTAGTCATTAAAATTATCGATAAATAAAGCAAAACTTCATCAAATTGCGAGTTCGAATTGTTTTGCCATTTCTCCTAATTACGTTATTTATTTTCGTGCTCGTGCCTATATCATAGCATTTAATTATGATTGCCATCGGGATACAGCCCGTGATTAGTAACGGCAATTTGTAGCACGAATCGGATGAAATTGAATTCATGTTCGACTATTTTGGGCGATAAATGTTTGAAATTCATCATCGCAACTCAGAATCATATAAGCCTCAGGTAAATGTGGCAGCTGCTGATAGACATTGGTAAGAAAATTCATTAAATGTTTAGAGCAAATACCCTTTTCGGAGAAATCGAGGATGGATTTATACGACTTAAGTTGCTTGGTTTTAAGTACTGTTTGTACTGTAGAAGTGGAAACTAGTCAGCATATTGTTTAATTTATGTCTAAAATTTCTAACAAATTCCTTGCAGTTGGATTGACCAAATTACAGGAATCTCTTTCTCGACCGCTTTTGGGAGTGTTGAACGTGTGTTCAGCAGGTGTAGCCCAACAAACAAAGCATTTTCAGCAGGCTGGTCTGGTTATGTGCATATTTGCTTAAATCAGAGTTGTGTAGCCACGCCAAAGCCCACGTACAATAGGCCATTGTACGTGTTCCGCCACAGGAAGGAAAACGTGCAGGAAGATAAGAGTGGAGTCGAGTAGAGTCTGGCTCATGGCAGGCAATTAAGTAATTGAATCTTACAAAACTGTTAAGTAGAATAATAATGCTAATAAATTTCAAACTTTGATTAAATTTTCGTCCTTCGTATAGTAAATATATTTAAATATACTTCAAAATAGTGTAAAATAATCTAAATGTTTTCATTTCATAAAATCAAATTACTTTTAATAAATTTTTAATCGGATTTGATTTAACTAACTGATAATTGAGTAGTACTCCCTATACAATTATACTTATGCACTACAATTATAATAAGCTGCTTGTCAATCAAGATTAGTTTAGTTGTTTCTAATCTCTCGGCAAGTTCTACTACAAAATACTCGATCAACTTGTAAGCTTACATTATAGTATTTTGAATAGATCAGATTTAGTAAATAGACAACGCGATTGCATTCGAGACCCCGATGCATTTCAGTTGCGTTGCATCGCCCAACGCGTTATAATGTTCGATTCGCTATTTCTCATTGCGATCAGCGCGATCGTTGTGCTTTTAAGTGTCCGTCATCTACTTCGATACGATCGGATCATCAAACATATCAATGGACAATTTGCGGGTCCCAGATCCTATCCAATTTTTGGCAATTTATTGCAGTTTGGCTTGACACCCGACGGTAAGTGCAAATGTCAACGGGTAACACTTACCGTTTTTGAAGTATTGTGAACGATGATTCTAGTCGATTTTATGATACAGTTAAATCAGTCTCTCATGCGCATCTATTCGAGTGATCGAACTGGTTTCGTCTTTGTGTTAATTGAAGTCAGGTTTTCTTGTTGCTAGCCAAATAGAGTGAATTATAAAAATAAGCGCCTCTATATAACTCTTTTTGGCATTCTGATTTGCATCTGCACCTTACTAAATGGTTGTCTGCTTGGTACATATTGGTAAGCTACCGAAATCCAGTTTGTTAAATGAACGATGCACGGTGCATATGTAGATACTTTGCTTTTTTTATTTTCAGGAAACAGTTTTCAGATCTTGGTTCGAAAATATCTATATATAATCTTAATAGGTATTCCTACAAATGTTATTGAAATCTTCGTAGCTTTTTTAAACCTTCTTGTATGCAATTGGAATTCAATAAACATTTCTTATTTTCTAAAATGCAAATCTAATCCACCTCCATAGCAAATGATTTGCAAATTATTATTTTGCAATTATTAATCAGAGGTTATACACGATTTTATGACAAATAAATTGCTTCACTTTGCTGTAATAATCAATATGATTTGTTAATTGGTCCATTAAAGTAATAAGATCGGGAATACCAGCAATTAAAAGATAAAAACAAATCAGAAAATTAGCTTAATTGTGCTTAATTGTAAACGGCAACGGTCGAAAATCATACCTTCAACCTCAGAACATATTGCTATTATATGCCTGCAACCGATTACCACAAAATGGGACTAAATACAATTGATATTCGATATGCATTCATAGACACAATCAACAAACAATATGATTACCGGCCGGCCAGCGAGATTCGATCTCAATCCAAGAACAAGTCACCAAAACCTGTTATCAACTGAGAATTTATTTGTTATTCAAATCAGCAAATGTTAATTGGATTGAAAGCGAAAAAGAAATACAGTTAGCTATTATTTGTGTTCTCTCATCCTCTGTGCTTCGCTTTTATGTACTGAAAGTAAAAGTCGAAGCAGCTCAGACCTTATATGGGGAACCACTGCGAAATACAGCCGATTCGATAAGACAAACTACTTATTTTTATTATGACGCATATATTTTTCGATTCCTGATTAATAAAACAAGGACATAACATTGCAAAAGTACATTCGTTATGATCAGGTCTGGCACGCAACATTCCGCCTCTAGATTCCTCTAGATTCAAATGTTCTGTGTTTTTACCGTTATTTGTTAATGGAAACGATCCAGGAATAGGAATTTTTGACGAAATCTTGTTAGTTGTCTTATGCTTCTTAGAAAAATATAAATAAAAGAAGATACAAATGCCAATTTTTCAATTTGCCATAACAATGCCTTGCATATATTTTTACATTTATACAAAACATGCCTCAAAAATGTGAAACTTATATACTATCGTTGCGGTCAAAAGGTCGGGTAATGACAGAAGATTATTAATGATGAGGATCCTCAGGACGAGCATGGGCCCTGTTGTATTCAATAGATTTCACGATCGCCTCTGGGATTGGAGGAGAGGTCGGGATAACACTACCGGTTGGCTGGTAACCGTTCTCGTCGGCCACGTACGAGATAGAGATAGTCTCGCCTTCGGGAGTTAAATAGGAGAATGATCCGTGGATGTTGCCATGTTCATCGCCGTCACGGGACTCAGTGATGTGGTTGTCGGTTTCCGATTTCGACGAAAAGCCATCAGCACGAACATCAATGCTGCGTTGAATTTCCTGAGCGTGAGACTCATCGACGGGCTTGGCCGCGGCCAGGGCGAAAAGAGCGCAGATCAAGACCTACATACATCAAGGGAAAGAGCAAATTAGCTAAATCCAAAAGCAAAACAACAATTCGAATCCTTACGATTTTGAACATTTTGATAATTGTGCAGTGAAGAACGTGGAGAACGATCGGTAACTGATGCTCGACTCTAGCCGAATCAAGACTTATATACAATCTGGTGCTGATACCAAAATCTTTCAGTTATGCAAATTTTGTTGGAAATTAACAGGTCCGATTAGAATATCGCTACAATGAGACGCCCCTAAACTCGTTTTCTTCATCTTGAACAACTGTTAAAAAAAAGTCAAAAAAACGTATGTGGAATATCAGCATCATGATGATTGCATTAAAAACGAAAGCTAAATATAATAAAATTGCTCTAATCAAGTAGCTATCTAATGCATTGACTTACAGTTTCCTTCGAAAGAATCAATCTAGTTTTTTATGGGTACCAAATAGAAATTTTATTTATCTGCATTTGAATAACTTTCGATAAGTATACAGATGAATTACATGCGTATACTTAATTCATACGCATGATCAACAAGTTCGTGCATTATATAACAGGTACTTGTACGGTTGCAAATATTATATAAAATTCGAACGAGTTTGTAAATTAAAATATTCGATGAAAGTCTCCTTACTCAGTGATCTTTTTAACGATAATTATTAAACAAATACGATTATTTCATCAGAAACGATTGAATAACTTTTCGACAATAAGATTATCTGCTTTTCGATCGACTTTAAATTTGCAGTTATACAATTACTCAACTGTTACCCTAAATTTGGTAATGTGTGATCTAGACTTTCATTTAAGATCTTAACAATATAGTTCCCAGCTCTGAGTAAAAACTCAAAATAAATATGTATTACATCAAGATTTGATTTAATTTACACACTAACTATTGCATACTTCTCCGCATATATTTGGTAACAATTAATTTCTTAATAGAGTTTTGACGTCACAAATTTAATGGCTATACTAATTTGACTGAATTATTTTGATAACCTGATTGTAGTCCGCCTGGCTCGATGCGCGAATTAATCGATGCACTTTAGCATTTAATAAAAGATTATATGTTAGCATGTTGCGAGTGGGCGCGCCGACTAAGACCGTAACTCATAGCCATTAATACAGTGCAGTGTGCTACAGGCTTAGACTAGAAAAACAGGCTTAGACCACAAAATCTGCCCTGAGTGCTGCTATAAAAGATCCCGCACGATCGAACAACAGCATCAGCAACGTTCGCTCTCTTCGTCCAACAGCTGCCTTATCAAAATGTTCAAAACCGTAAGTAGAGTCCTGCTGCGTGGACGAGAATTAGATTGCTAATCCGCCACTTGTTCGACAGTTGATGATCTGCGCCCTTATCGGCCTCGCCGCCGCTGCATCCGATGCCGATGATGTCCACGCCGAGGTTAAGACCCTTCTGTCCGATGTGCGCGCCGATGGATTCGAAGCGAAACTAGAAACCACCAACCACATCGATGAGTCCAGATCTGGCGATGAGCACGGCAACATCCATGGTGACTTCTCCTGGAAGTCTCCCGAAGGTGCCGATATCCATGTTACGTATGTGGCCAATGAAAATGGCTACCAGCCATCGAGCAACGTGCTGCCTACCCCTCCCCCAACTCCACCAGAGATTATCCGTGCTCTGGAATATCTTGCTACTCATGCATCCCAGGAGAAGAATCACTAAATTCAATTTGAATAGACCGTAAAATGGACACTGGCTTACAGAAAAACCTTAACAAGTCGAATTAATTTGAATTTGAATAAAGTAAATGTGCAATTTTAAAAAAAACAATCTGCATTTTTAACTCCATTTTTTATATTGGATCCATCACTGAATTGAAACCACGTGGACAGCCCGTCATAATATATTGCGTGTGAGATGGATTTTCCATTACATTATTAACACAAAAATTTTAAAGTATATTATATTTATTTACGTATTTTTACTCGCATTAGGTTGCAGAGAAATAAAATAATTTTTTAATAGTATTAGGAAAGTAATGTAGACGAGGTTTCTGTCATATAATTAAAATCACATTTTGTTAAATATTTTAGTGATTTCAACTGCAAATTAAGACAATTTTAAGTCAACATAAAATAAACTAATCAACTAAACTTAGCATGTTTCGGACAGACAGATTTTTGATTTACACGTTGCAAATTATCAATTTTCACTTTCCTATAAAATGAATTAGCAACTTTAGTTTTTTTTAACGTGAGCATAAAATCAATGGATTTTTATTATACCATTTAAATGAACTGCGAATTGGTATATATATTTGTTTTTAATTTCGATTTCATATTATATAATAATTTAACTAATTTCATAACAACTAATCAAGCGATTTCGAATAACATTTTCGTTTGTTATAGCCTACATGAGAAACTTAATGAAATGGTTCGATCAATACGATTACAAAAACCTTCGGTTTTGGGGTGGACCGATACCGTATGTGTTCCTTCTGGAAACTAAATATGTGGAGGTAAGCACACAGCAGCTATGCAACAGATAGACTATTTCAATTTGAATCTTTCAGCATGTGCTGAGCAGCACCACACTGACCTACAAATACGATCCGTACAACCTGCTATATCCCTGGCTGGGCAGTGGCCTGCTGACGGCCAACGATCATCAGTGGATGCTGAGGCGAAAGTTGATAACGCCCTCATTTCACTTTCGCATACTCCGAGACTTTCTGCAAATTATGAACGAAACTAGCGGTCGTTTCATGGCACTGCTCGAACGTGAGTCTGACAAGGCTCAGGGTCAAGTTCTGGACATGCAGGCGCTGGTCTCGCGGATCACAATCGATGTGATTTGCGGTAGGTAATGCAATAAACCTTTTCAAATTCCTTGATCTCAATACCAAAACCGAACGCAGAAACGGCAATGGGTACCCGAGTCAATACGATTGAGGGCGAACCATCGCCCATTGTGGCCGCCATCGATACGCTCTGCTACATAATTCCGGAACGCCTACTCTCCGTATTCAAGCGGTTCGATTTTGTCTTCAAATATACCCCACTCTACAGGCGACAAAAAGAAGCATTGTCTACAATGCGCATTGAATTTGCAAAGGTAACTCGAAGCAGTGGGTTGCGTAGGGTGTTTTTAAATTAGGCTTTACTCATAGATCATTGAGGATCGTCGTCGTTTGCTGAAAACCTCACGCTATCAAGCATCGCAGCGCGACGACGACAACTTGGATGCTTCGCGACCGAAGATGGCATTTCTGGACGCTCTGCTGACAGCCGAAGTCGAGGGCAAACCGCTGACATTCGAGGAAATATTCGAGGAGGTCTCCACTTTTATGTTTGAGGTAGATAGTAAGGGTTTCACTTGGTTTACTAGGCACTTGAATGATCCGTGGTCTCTTAGGGTCATGATACTACGGCCTCGGCCATTACATTTGGTATTTACTGCTTGGCCAGTACACCGGAAGTGCAGCAACGTGCCTATGAGGAACAAAGGCAAATCTATGGCGACGACAAGGATCGTCATCCTACGTACCAGGAGCTGCAGGATATGAAGTATCTAGATCTGGTTATTAAGGAGACACTTCGCTTGTTTCCCAGTGTTCCCTACATATTTCGCACAACCCGCGAGCCGGTGGTTATTCGTAAGTTACCTTACCTTACCTTACCTTACCTTACCTTAGCTAACCTTACCTTACCTTACCTTACCTTACCTTACCTTACCTTACCTTATATACATTTCGGATCTATATTTCTATCGTGTAGTGGACAAGTTTCTGCCGAAGGACGTCAACATTGTGCTGCCCATTTTAGCTATTGGTCACAATCGACATAGCTTCGAGGAACCCTTTAAATTTCGACCCGAACGCTTTGAGGCCGCCGAACGAACCGAAGCAAATGCCTTTGACAACGTGCCCTTCAGTGCGGGTCCCCGAAATTGCATAGGTAACGTAGCAAGTAATCATGCTCTGAGACATATAATTTAATTTCTAATTTATATTCTTCAGGTCAAAAATTCGCATTGATGGAGCTGAAGGTTACGTTATCTAAGATTATACGAAAGTTTCACATGCTGCCCGCTCCGCTGGCCAAACAGACCATAGCTCAGGTCTTTGATTACAAATATAAACAAGGTCCCCAGGAGCTGAAATTGCATGTACCCATTACTCTGAAATCGCTGACGGGAGTTCCGTTGCGACTGCAAAAACGAGCCTAAGGAAATTGATCGCAAATAACCGAGCGTGGATCTAAGGATATGATTAAATGATTGCGAGTTTTTTTATGTTATTTAATATTCTTATACTACATGATATAGGGGTAAACCGATTTGATAGTGAATAGGCGACTTTTATTACACATTTTTACGGGTTTTCAGCCGGATTTGTATTCCGTTCTCGGACTTCAGCGTTATGCGAATATTCAAAACCGGATCGTATTCGCTTTGGGGTACGCAATCGATGCGCGAATGATCGTTGATGCCCGGAGGCAAATCATCTACGGGTGGCAGGATTTCAAAGCGTCGCACGAGCAGGGAGATCAACGCCTGCAGCTTATACATGGCATATTTCTCGGCTAAGACATTGCAGCAAATTGAATTGAATTTGATCCGACTTTGAATGGATGCAACCTACCTATGCAACGCCTGGGTCCAGCGCTAAATGGTACACTCTTGTAGGCTTCGATGCCGGCATTGCTGCTGGGTTCCTCGAAACGCTCCGGTCGAAAGACACAGGGTTCCTCGAAGTATCGCTCGTTGTAGCCCATCGCAATCAGGCACATGATGACAGTTGTGCGCTTGGCCACCTTGGTGCCATCTGTAAAGGGAAATTACGCATTATATTAGGCACTACGTACACGCAGTTCATGACCCACTGATATCGATGGCTTTTCGATTGGTTCGCGCTATCAGCGGCACAGCCGGATACAAGCGCAGCGTCTCGCGTATCACCAGCTCCAGATAGTGCATCTGCCGCAGTCGCGATATGTCCGATTCTCCGTTGAGATCTTTGCCAAAGATACGCTGCTGCTCCTCGAATACCTTCTGCTGTACGAGCGGATGGCGGGAGAGCGTGTAGATTGTAAACGAGATGGCCGAGGCTACAGTGTCGTGACCCTGCACGAGACTTGATATATTAGCTGTGTTTAATGTATTAACCCGAACGCGAACCCACTGTAAATATAAAGGTGGATAGTTCCTCAATGATCTCACGTTCCTTTAGCGCACGTCCGTCGAGTTTGGCAGATAGTAGAACGTCCAGAAAGGGTTTACTAAGCGCCGCCTTGTCGCTCTTCTGCTGCTCATTACGCTGCGCGATAATCTGTGGAAAGAATAATGATCCGCTAGTTCGTTCAAACCCAATCCTGCTCTTACCCGCTTCGTCTCAGTTTGCAGTAACTGCAGAGCGCGTCGTTGCTTCATGTAGTACGGAGTCAGTCGGAAAAGTGCATCGAAACGCTTCACTATGCTGAAGGTGCGTTCCGCCACGACATCACAGAGACTAGAGAAGTGAAGAAGCTGCATAAGATGCACATCTACATAATCTACTCCAACCATACTTACTCCTTGATGGCGCTCTGAAACTGTGACAGTTCGCCATTCAATGAGTTGCTGGCCAAACCCGTTGCGTTCTCTGCGAAGGAATCAAGAGCAAATACTTTCCAATTAACCTATGCTACCGACTCGGAAATATGCCTAAAATTCTGTGGACAACTGATTAGCATATTTGGCAAAAAGCGGCCTACTCCTGTAACTTTTCTGCGCACAATCTCCGTCGTGGCACTGGTTACAACACTCGAGGCCATAAATCTTATTTATAAAATGGCCGTAATAAATAACGAAAATAAACGAGTGCTGCCCGGAACCATGAGCAGCAGCAGTACAAAATGGCTGTGACAAATGTTTAAAGTTTTGCCCCCCCACCTTACCGCATACAATATCCAGCGTACACTTGGCCACCAGCTGCTGGGCATCAAAGGGCTGCTGCTCGTCCGCCTGCTGGGCCAGCTTCTGCACGAATTTCTCGCCAGTTCGATGCACCACACGTAAATAGCCCTCAATGGCGGCCCTCTCGAATGCGGGCACATAGAGCTTCTGGTGCTTGAGCCAACGGGCACCGGAACTGGTGAGTAGCCCATCGCCGAGCCAAGGACGCAGAAACGAGTACAAGTGCTCCTTGTACAGCAGTGAAGAGCTCGACAACATGTTCTGCGTATGGCAAATAAAATCCGAAGCAAATTTTCAATCGCAATTGTCGAAGAAGGGAGAGTATAGGGCGATGGTATGGAAGGCTTGGCTCACCTGAATTTCCGCCGGATCACTGAGTATCATGTGATACTGTAGAAAAACGAGTGAACGGAATCCTTGGAAATCGTATTTTCTACAATATTGCAACAACTTTTTTGGATACTCTGTAATTGATAGAAAAGTATGGTTAATAATACATTCGTAAAAAATTGTAGCATATCCACAAGGCGCAGTCAAGACGATTACTTGAATAACTTGAGCATTCGTATATCAGTTGGCAATTTGTAGCATAGGTTTTTATAGAATCATTATACAATTTGTAAAATAAATTTCCAGTTTACTGATGCAACTTTTGTAGTTTTTTGCATGCTATACATGATACGTCTTCGGTCTACTCTGCCAGATTTCGCACTGCTGATGTCATGCCAGGTATACACTCTGTTTGCGAACTTCTTCCACATCGATTGCAAATCAGTAATCTCTGAGAGAAACGGCCAGCTCTTGTTAGCAGGTTCTATTTGGGCATTCCACTTGCCTACACCAAATGCTCGGCCGGTGCAGCTCAGCTAAGTGAGCTGTGAAATTGACAAGTTCTGTTCGGCTGGAAGAGCTTCAGCTGCAGCAGCAAAATTCGAAACATAACTTAAGCACTTGATCAGTTTTCAACTTTCTTTCGATTCTGATTTAAAGCTACGCTTTGACTTTGATAAGAATTCAAGTCGAGAACGAGAGAGGGAGAGAATAAGAGCGGCAAAACTGCCTGCTAAAAGTGAATCCATTAAAAGGCAATGAGAATGAAATGAAACAAGGACGATGCGATGAACAGGGCAAACAGGGAATAGACAAGGATGCAGCTGCTGTTGGCTGGTCGCGCAAAGGATACCCAGAGGATTTCCCTGGCCAGACGATGTCGATGCCATGGCACAACTATCAATTGTTGGGCAGCGTACTCTGTTCTCCGACTATTGTGCATTTGGAATGATTACTTCTTGGAGTGCACGGGCGGAGGGAAACAACGCCGAAATTATTCAGCAAATTGTGCGGGAGCAGCGTGGGATCTGGGCGACTGCTCAAGGGAAATGCGCAGGAAAATGCGAAATCTGAAATCTGATAAAAATAGCGAGAGAAATTGCGAAAATGAAAGCATAAGAAACCGACTGCAACTGTAATCTATCTTGGAATTTGTGTGATTTTGCCGCAGATAAAGAAGGCAAATGCTTACATTGCAATCCTAATCTGGCAGGGGAAATCTCAAAAAGTTGCAGTGTTTAATTTGTTTGAAAACAATTTGCAAATAGTGCATAAATATGGGCAGGCAATTGTGGACGAACTTACCGACTGGCTTGAGTCCAAACTGAAAGAGATTACCCACAAATGGGTAGGGTGTCGGTCCCGGTATCATTTCCATAATACCAGCCATATGATCCAGATAGTTGAATATCTTTACGCCCTTGAATACCAAGAGCGTGGCCAAAACAATGGCAGCTGCTAGCAGAAACATTATTACGCTTGTTTCTTATATAAACCCTTAAAATATCGACTTTTTTCTCACGGTTTACGATTTCAATAACCTTTCAATTCGCGATCGCTTCGACTACTGATCGACACACCCAAAATACTCTTTCATATTTGCCAAATATTATGACCAAGTCAGCGATAGTTAAGTTGATAAGCTATCTATACTACGCCAACACTACGCTATCCCCCAACAAACACTCTTACTCCGACAGTGTATCGGTTCGATTATCGCCAGCTAATTACAACGCTCATTAATTGCACTTATGACACTTACAATCGTTGGCTGCGTGCTGGCTTTAAGCTAGTTGTTCAACGTAAGTGCCCAATTAAGATGTCAATTTGAGTCACACGTGAGGGGCGATACTATGACGTGTGGGTGTAAAGGGCACTGCGAATCGGACTGCCGATACCGCTTATCAGTTTGTTCGGCTTCGATTCAGACAGAAGATTGCAAGCAGAAAATGAGTCAAGCGAATAACGAACAAAGCACTGAAATCGACACTGAAATGCAGTAAGTATTATTTAGTTTTTAAATTTATATAATAATTTATACTATAGACTCTATAATTAACAGAAAAAGTCTATAAATTAGAAATAAAGTAAAGTAATAAGTAAAGATACAAATTCAGAAATTAACTCAATATTTAAAGAGTTTAAATGCAGTTCGCACTGCATTTATTTAAAACTGTTATACATTTGCCTCCTCAACGATCTTATCCAATATCCGCACCAGTTGTTTCGGCAGAAGAACGTTGCATACTTTCAGGCTGCCACAAAAAATAAATGATTTGATTTTGATGATGATTAACCAACACGCTCTCTTGTTGTTCGGCAGTTGCTTGTAAGAGATTGCGCTCTCAACTCGACTCTTTTAACAGCTCTTACACTTGCCTATGCTCTCTCTACTTTAAAAAAAAAAACAGTTTAAAAAAATAATGCACTGCCGAAATTGGTTTACGAAGTAAACTGGTTTTGTACGATTCTCACAATTTTAAATGCATCAGGTTATTACACCGCGTGTAAGCGCCAACTGTATGTAATAATGCGCACCTATAAAACTGAATATATATTATAATTATTAAAAAGTAATTTTATATATATAAGTAATTACTCATTTAAATTCTGATTATGTTTGAAAACGTCTCAAAATTTGTAATATGGAATTTTATGGAATTTTTTTATAGGGAAGTTTTAAGTCGAGTCTGCCAGGCCTTTGCAGTTTTTAATTGTTTATTCTACTCATGCCTAGTCTGATAATGACATACAAGCAGGTCTGAAATCTTACATAGTTAATTAGTAATCAAATGCATTGGCATGCCTGAGTGTAATTGTTTATGTAGTACGTATTCTATATATACGAATGTATTATACAGATTTGTGTATATAAATCCGTTAACAAGCGTGAACACTTTTGATTTCGTTGGATGGTATGTGAGACACTAAAATTTAACGCCTCATTGGACTTATTAAACATTAAGATACTCTAAAATTAAAGTGTTTTAACCATAACGTAGAGTTACGATCATTTCAAGATTATTGAGATTTAAAGTAATTATCAACAATCGTATATCCCACACGCAAATATAGCAAAACTACTCACAAAACTAGCTTTTTTAATGAGTATGTCTATTTATACACAGATGTTATACAACGCAGTTATCATGATAAAAACAACTGGAACTCTTACGCTCGCTCAACAAACGACAAAGAGAGCAGATAGTAGGAGCTGGCGTGTTGCCAAAGAGTTTCCGAATCTGTCTTTTTTTATACATGTTTGTTCTATTAGCAGGTCCCAGTTTCGAGCCACTATCAGCTTGATGAGCTAGTTTCAGAACTCTATTGAAAGTATTTTCTGCAACTTAAAGCATGACTCAGCTATGAATAGAGCGTTCGCTTATACCTGAATAAAGCAATGTTTGTGCATATCAATGTATTGCCAAGTTCTTTGGCAGCACATAGATCGAGTCTATCTGCATGGTACACGAGTTAAAGTGCTCTGCGGGGCATTTCTGTCGATTCATTGTGATAGGCTTAAAATCAGTGAGTTTTTTGAAAAGTTTCACTAATCTCAGAATTTAAGAGAGTCAGTTTGGCATCGTAGTCGTTATAGTTGTCGTCGTCGTCGTCGGCGTATTTAAGACCACAGCGCCTCAATCGACTCGCATTTCCAGTTCTCCGCACGTCGAGTTCGGATCGTCTTTTCGTGTTTGCCTTTTTCATTTCGTGTGCGAGAGTTCGTGTTCGATTCATTAAAAAATGTGGCTTATTCTCGCCCTGATTCTGGCATTGCCAGTGCTGGCATTCGCGTACTTTGAACTAAGCGCGGCTCGCAGGAAACGCCTGCTCAATAAGCTGAAGGGGCCGCCCACGGTGCCGATCCTTGGCAACGCCCACAATGTGGGCAAGAATCCGACGGGTAACGCAAAAAAAACCATTGGCTAATTGCCTTTTCTCGAATTGCATTATAGCTGATGGGGATTGAGGCAATACATCAGCTGAAATGCCATTCGGGTTAAAGCATTTAATGATTGGCAACAAGTAATCGGCCGACTTATATGGCACAGACCAGGCGTGTTTTATTTTGATAAGCGAATTGCGTGGAAATAAACAAAACTCATTGTACCCTTATTTCTTGCCAGACTGTGTGATAATGTAACGAAGAACAGATAAGCCCACAAAACTAAAAAAAAGAAATATTTAATTATAACACTCCCTAGGGAGAAATTCACATTGATTACATACGAGAAGACTTTGAATCAAGTGTATTATTATTAATGAAAACAATAGATAGCTCCCAGTCTATTATCTTCTAACTGTTGTCACATTGATGATAAACAATTATATTGAATACGATCGTGCATTGATAATTAAGCAAGTTCAACCTATCTACATATGTCTTCCCCTCTCTTTGCTTTGCCTCTCCCAGAGATTCTCAACACGTTCTTCGATTGGTGGTACACATATGGCAAGGATAACTATCGCTTCTGGGTCGGATACTATTCCAATTTCCTTGTTACCAATCCCAAACACTTGGAGGTAAAAGTGTAATATATTTCCCTCTCCCAGGAGATAACTTACTATTAGTTATTTTCTACAGGTTATACTCAGCAGCAACACATTAATCAAGAAATCGGATATCTATGACATGCTGCATCCCTGGCTGGGACTGGGACTGCTTACCAGCACCGGCAGCAAGTGGCACAAGCATCGCAAGATGATAACACCGTCGTTCCATTTCAATATTCTGCAAGACTTTCATCAGGTTATGAACGAGAACTCCAGCAAATTCATTAATCACCTGAAAAAAGTCGCGGCCGGCGATAATATCTTCGATTTCCAAGATGAATCGCATTATCTGACACTGGATGTGATCTGCGAGACGGCCATGGGAGTGCCAATAAACGCGGTGGGACAACATGATTCGCCCGTTGTTAAGGCGTTCAAAGAGTAAGTAGTTCGCCGTTATCTTGTCTTAGTTCGAGAGTTCACTTGTTTCCCTAGCATGTGCTACAACCTGAATATGCGAGCTTTCCATCCGCTGAAGCGTTCCGAGTTTCTTTTCCGCCTGTCGCCGGACTACTCGGCCAACGCGAAAACACTGAAAATTCTCAGGGACTTCACCAATGACATCATTGAGAAGCGTATCGGAGCACATCGTGCCGGCACGGCCAAGAAAATCGAATCATCCGAATTCTCACGCAAGAAAATGAATTTCCTGGACACGTTACTGTCGTCGACCATCGATGGACGTTCCCTGACACAGCAGGAAGTCTACGAGGAGGTGTCCACATTTATGTTTGAGGGTCACGATACGACCACATCGGGTGTTGGCTTTGCAATTTATATACTCTCCAGATTCCCGGACGAGCAGGTGAGTTATGATTTTATGGGGCTGCCTAAAAGTATGCTATATGTTTTTCTACTTTTCAGCGCAAATTGTATGAGGAGCAGCGCGACATCATGGGCAACGATTTGCATCGCGACGCCACCTTCCAAGAGCTCTCGGAAATGAAATACCTGGACTTGTTCATCAAGGAAGCACAGAGAGTCTATCCCAGTGTACCATTTATAGGACGATACACAGAAAAAGACTACGATATTTGTAAGTTATGCGTGAAAACAATTGAAGGTTCCTACACGTCAGTAAACCCTTTTTCTCTCAATAGGTGGCGACATTATTCCTGCAGGAACTACTATCAACTTGGCACTCATTATACTGGGATACGATGACCGAATCTTTAAGGATCCCATGCGCTTCAATCCTGAGCGCTTCGAGACCGAGAGACCCGGTCCTTTCGAGTATTTGCCCTTCAGTGCCGGTCCACGTAATTGCATTGGACAGAAGTTTGCGCTGCTGGAGATCAAGACTGTAGTATCAAAAATTGTACGTAGCTTCGAAGTGCTGCCCGCCATGGACGAGATGCTCTCCAAGGATGGCTACCTTAACACCTATGTCGGTCTGCCCAAGGCCGAGAAGGAGCGCAAAGAACGACAGGGACACAAATACGATCCCATTTTATCGGCGGTTCTCACACTCAAATCCGACAATGGTCTACATCTGCGCATGCGTGAAAGAAAGTAGTTTTCTAGGCTTTATTTAGAAATATCGATCGTTAAATCGTTAGATTAATAAAATCTATAGTTTAGTCATGTCATGTCTCAGTTGATTCCCACCAGAACTGTGCCCACATTCGCGTTGGCCACAAAGGTTGCAGTATCTACAACTTCGCCATTGATATACTTCGACTGCACTGAGCTCGTGATGACCTCGGCCTGTGCGCCCAGACTATAATACTGTGTCAGATTGATGGTCTGGTCGGAATCGCCAAGATTCAATACGATCACATAAAGATCGCTGCCTTGCTTTTGCCTGCAACATCGAGAAATATGATTAGATTTGCGAATTTCGCACAAAAACCCGTTCCTACTGACCGTGAATATACAATGATGTTATCGCCAATGGCCTGGATGTTGAGTGTGCCGTTCTTGAACGATGGCTCCTGCCTGACACGCACCAGTGTCTTGAAGATCTGCAGATGCGACTGCGGTGCACGCAGCTGCTGCAGTGCGTTGTTCGTCTTGTACTCATCGGAGACGGGCAGCCAGGTGTGATCGGCGGTTGTGAAGCCTGCCATGGAAGAGGCATCCCATTGATAGGGTGTGCGAGCCGGATCACGACTGCGTGCGTAATAATGCTCCGGATCCGAGTTGCAGGCACTTGGATCGACAGTATCCTCCCAGCTAATCCACACGTCCGTCATGCCGATCTCCTCGCCGTTGTAGGTGATCGCATTTCCGGGCAGCGTCTGAAGCAGAATGTTTATCAGATCGGTGCGATTCACACCGAAACGGGAGGCAACGCGCTTGTTGTCGTGGTTGCCCAACACCCAGTTGGCATACACTCCAGCCGGCATGGCATTCATCCACTTCTCGATGTGCTCCACATATTCCGGGGCCTTCGAGCTGCTGTTGATGTTCGAGAGGAAATCAAAGTTGAAGGGAATATGCGATCCATTGCGAACACCATCTCCATAGAACTTGATCATGTTATCGAAACTCGTGTAGGCCTCAGTCATAAGCAGACGCGGATCGCCACCATGCTCCTCGTGGAACTCATCAACCAATTCGCGCCACTGATAGATCATGTCGAAGGTCTCGGGCTGATCCTGTGTGTAAATGTGCTGCGTATAGCAATGATCATCAGGATCGGGACAACTGGAATCGTTCGAGAGCGGCTCATCCGGGTACTGATTGTAGCGATCCAAGTCGACTTCAAATAGATACGGTATAGCGTCAATACGGAAACCGGATACACCCTTAGCCAGCCAAAACTTAATGACATTCTTCATTTCGGCCACCACAGCCGGATTACGATAGTTGAGATCGGGCTGGGCCGTCGCAAACTGATGCAGATAGTATTGCTGCCTCACATCATTCCATTCCCAGGCGCTGTAACGAAACTCTGAGATCCAATTGTTCGGAGCCTCTCGCTCGCCGGTTACGTTATTGATCTTTCCGTCGTGCCAAATATAGAAGTCCTTGTACGTCGGATCACCATCGATCGATTTGATGAACCACTCGTTCTTATCACTCGAGTGATTCGGCACGAAATCCAATATGATACGAATGCCCACCTCCTTGGCGCGTGCAATCATATTTTCGAAATCCTCCATGGTACCGTACTCCGGTTGTATCGAATAGAAATCCGAAATATCGTAGCCAAAATCAACCATGGGTGACTTGAAGATCGGCGATAGCCACGTGCCCGTGAACCCAATATCCTTCAAATACTGCAATTTCTCGGTAACGCCATTGAGATCTCCGATACCATCGCCGTCCGAGTCGCGGAACGAACGCGGATAGATTTGATAATAGTTGCCGCTCTCCCACCACTGGGTGGCCCCGGTGATACCCAGTATCACCGCGACAATGACAACGACTGTCAGCACTCGCATGTTGAATGAATTTGATCGAACTCCCCGGTGCCTGTCGGCTTTTATGTGCAGCGATAAGACCAAGACAATCGAGTATTCTGCCGTGATTGGAGTGGACAATTCAGTTGCCCGACAAACAGCTCTATCACGCCGCTCAACCCCATGCCATGAATGCTATTGTTCATCCCGGCCACTTAAGTTTGGGAAATCAGATAATGCTATTTTGTATGAACATTCTACGTTACCCAACTAGAGTTGGGTTTATAGTGGAAAAATTCGTATAGTCAACCTTACTGTTTTTTTCCAACAACCCAAGGGCATTTCTATGAATCAACTGCCTATGATCATCCAATACAAAAAAATAATCAGGAGTATTTAAGTCAACATACCTAAAACACGAACGAGTTGCTGCCAAGAGGTTCTTATGTCCGATAACACAAGCAATCAGTAAACACTTCTGGTTTACTAAAAACAGCTTAAGACCGGGTTTTCGGGTGACCTTGAGTCGGTCACTTGGAGTAGGACATTTACCGGGAGCTCGGAACCGGGAAGCAAAGGTTGCTTGCTTATTTTTTTTGTTTCAATTGCCATATAAATTTATATTTAAAATCAATTTTTTTGCAGTTCATTTCAGTCGACGAAACTTTGATATTAATAATAATTTGCATGTTCTATCGCTGAATTAATATATGAGATCAAATCATCATTTATATAATTAGTAATTCCGTGGCTCAGGCGATTTATTGTCAGTTCGATTAATTGAAATTTAATTCGAATGTCAAGATAAGATCTAGCTGAACCATATGAATCAGCGGACTATTCAGAAAGAAATGAAGTGCCGCAAAGTAAAATACCCTAGAAAGTCGATTGAGTATATCATACATCGCATATAATACATATTACTCTTTATAACGACTATTGTAATTATTGAATATACGCTTTGTCTTGCATTGTAATTAAGTATTTATTATACTTGTTAAGGGAAACATGCTTTAGGTGTGAATAGCTTATCGACTATAGAGATTTCGTAGAGACTAGTCCAGGATGCGTTCCGAATCTTTGTTGAACAATCGCCCTAAGAGGTAAGCTCTACCTACTTAATGATGGACGTTGTGGTTGTCTTCGTGCGAATGCGCTGCGTTCCATGCAACGCTGCGGACAACATGATCGGGCACGGCAGGAACGGAGTCACCCTGTGGCTGATAACCATGCTCATCGGCCACATAGCTGATCACAATGTGTTCGCCTTCGGGCGAAATCCAGCTGTATTCGCCCTTGATGTTGCCGTGCTCATCGCCATCGCGACGCTCACTGATCTTGTTGCTGGTGTCCCAAGAAACAGCGAAACCATCGGGACGCACGTCGTCCTTGCGTTCAAGCACCTCGGCGTGCACATCCTCAGAACGACCCACTACGCCACGATCGCCATGGGGCACTGGGTGGGGCGCGGGGTGTGGCACTTGTGGGCGGGGAACGGCAGCCAGAGCGACTCCGAAAACAGCGCAAATCATCAACTAAACGAACAAGCAAAACATGAATAAGTCAATCGATTATTCAATTGGAATCCTCGAATGATACCGTTACTTACAGCCTTGAACATTTTGATTGGTTTTGGTTAGTGCAGTTGTTGACTGGGAAGAGCAAACGTAGACTGATACTTCATCCAGATTGGGCAGCGCCTTTTATACAACTCCGACGGATGAGCGACACATATAAATTGTGTCCAGTTTATGGGTTGATCACATCACCCCTTTATTGCACTGAGTTATGGGTTTAGCCAAGCATTCGAGCTGAGCATTTGCTTAGAAACAGGAGACTACGGTTATAATCTTAAAATTAATGTGAATTCTGAAGTGCATCAATAACGGGCCGATCAAACAGGTTCAATTGTCCCGAGTAACTGGTTTTCGTTTCAAAGCAAAAGATCAACCGTGTCGCGAGCCCCCGATCTTTGTAGGCGACCGAAGACGGTGTTAATCATTTGAATCCACACACAGTTTGTGGTCTTCAGATAGGTGTGTCAGAAACATTAAATTATACTATATATTATAAATGATATTATATTATTTGTACACAGTATACGAAAGATTTCGATGCATTTCGAGCATTTCGAATGTGATTTTAATGCAAATTTACATATTTTGATATTTATTTGAATAGATTTATGCATAGTATAGCCAAAATTTCGCTGCATTTTGAATGTGATTTTATTGCAAATATGCAAATTTGTTTATTCCATTGAATTAAACCACATGTTAAAGCGTAACTCAAGCCTTACTATACAGTTTGCCATGTTTCCTACAATAATATGCTGCTATTTATTACTGGAAACTACTCTAAATTAACAAACATTTATCACAAACATCTACTGTTTGCCTAATTACCAAAAGAGAAACTGACTGCAAATCAATGTACAGTATCAAAAGCTTCGCACGACCAACAGATACTCTGTTTCCGTGTAACATTTCAATATAAAAAGGGTTTTTCAGCTGCGAAACTGAACCAGTTCACTAATTGAATTGAGCAAACCCTTTTGGCCCTTGCCATCTGTTTACAGGGTGCGAAACTGTAAAACGAGCATGAGGATTTTAATTGAATTAAAACAAATGAAAGCGCATCGCCGAGGGCCTTCGTAAGGGTAAATGCAAATGCGCTATTGCATTCTCGCTCGCTCTCTCCCCTCTCTCTCTCTCTCTTTGCAACTCTTTCCACTTGTTTCTCTAGGCGGGGACTGCAAGCGAGCATATCACTTTTGATAAGGCACTGCGGCAACTGCCCCGGCGATTCGCTCATTAATTAACTAAGTACAAATTTAAAGCAATGTAATTTATTTAAAAGCGCCTCGTATTATTTATGGAACCGACACGTAGCTCGGGAATCCGTCAAAATAAAGCCGGGCACTTTTTAAAAAGCCCACTCCGAGTCGGTCGGTCACGGTTGACAGCTGTCAAGTGGCCGGCAGGACACACGTAGCACATGAACGTTGGCACCGATGGATTTTATTACATTCAGCAGAAGGCCTACGCATTGGTTTATGTGTCTGCCGATACGAGGGTTATTTCGTATAGTTTTCAAATACACTGAGATTGTTTGAGAGTAAATTTCATTTCACAGAAGTAAATTTGTTCTTAATTTTATAATTGAGTTGGCTTAAGCTCTAATTAGGATCTTCAAACATATCAAAAACTAATTGAGCAACCGTCGTTAAATTTTCAACTTAAAGCCGTGGCCCGCGGCGTCTCCGAATCCTGTGCTCGGGGTCACATAAAACCATTTTATGACAGCTTTTGTGATTCCGAAGGGGACCCAACATGACAGCGACGTCAACGCACACGCATATCCACGAAGCGCAGTTGCCGTAGGGAGTGCCACACTAGAACATACGCTATACGCAGTAGTACATCATATAACTTTATTTTATTTATTTTACATATTTCATATATTTTAATTTAAGAAATGTGATATACATATATTTAAGTAAGATATCGATTGAACGATAAGTTGTATTTATTTGGTATTAAGTTATCGATATGAGGTAACGCTGAAGTTAGCAGCCCCGTAAAAACGGTAACACTGCTACGCAAGCGAGCGTGAATTAGAAATTTGAAACTTCTCTCAATTCACATTTTTGCTATCCGCTTTTGCCATGTTGAAACCTTCATGAGACGATGTTCGATATTTCAGTACCCAGTTGGTTAAACCTAATTGTGTTCTAGTACCAGACGAGGGTATGGCAAGTATGGTCAGAGGCACCGAAACTTGTGTAATCTAACAAGAATGCCATAAAACTTGCAGATTACCCATGCGTTTTGTGTGCCGTGGGAGAGGCGCAGTCGACGTTAACGTTGGCGTCGATGCCGTCGATTGATCTTATCGATGGAATCCGTATCGCAACATGAGCCGAGTCAATTGTTATTAGCAAATTGATTTGATATTAGCAAAAAGTGGCAAGTGGAGCACAAACGCAAGCGACATGTTGACGCGACGACTCTACCTACTCGCGGTGCCATTGCTGTTGGTGCTGAGGAGCAGCCAGGCTTCAACGGACATTGATTGGTGGGAGAATGCTGCGCTGTATCAGATCTACCCGCGCTCCTTTCAGGACAGCAACGGCGATGGCGTTGGTGATTTGCAGGGTATAACAAGGCGTCTTGCTTATCTCAAGGAAATTGGCATCACAGCAACTTGGTTATCGCCGATCTTCAGCTCGCCCATGTCCGATTTTGGCTACGACATCTCCAACTTTACAAATATCGATCCTATCTTCGGTACGTTGAATGATTTCGATGAGATGATGGTGCAGGCCAAGTCTTTGGGTCTGAAAATTATTCTGGACTTTGTACCTAATCACTCGAGTGATGAATGCGAATGGTTTGAGAAATCGGTGAATCGCCAGGATGGCTACGACGATTTCTATGTATGGCATGACGGCAAGTTGAATGCGGAGACCGGGGAAATCGAGCCGCCCAGCAACTGGGTGAGCGTATTTGGTGGCTCCATGTGGACGTGGCACGAGACGCGCCAGCAATACTTTCTGCATCAGTTCCAAGTTAAGCAGCCAGATCTGAACTTCAGCAATCCCATGGTGCGTGAGCATATGCTGGATGTGCTAGGCTTTTGGCTGGATCGTGGCGTCGACGGGTTCCGAATCGATGCAGTTCCTCATATCTACGAGCATATCAATGCCGATGGCAGCTACCCAGACGAGCCGGTCAGCGGCTGGAGCAGCAACCCGGATGCCTATGACTATCACGATCATATATACACCAAAGATCAGCCAGACACGGTGGTTCTCATGTACGAATGGCGCGACTTTCTACTGCAGTATCAGGCCAAGAATGGTGGCGACACACGCGTCCTACTCGCCGAAGCTTATAGTGCGATTGAAACCCTAAGCGCTTACTTCGGCAACGGCACACGACAGGGCACCCAGCTGCCCATGAACTTCCAGCTGATGTATCTCAACGGCTTCTCGACGGCACGCGACGTGGTCAATTCCATTGACTATTGGATGAACACGATGTGGAAGCAGCATCAGACTGCCAATTGGGTGATTGGCAACCACGATACACAGCGCGTGGCGAATCGCATGGGTGCTCACAAGGTGGATCTGCTGAATGTGATTGTGAATGCCTTGCCCGGTGCCTCGGTTACCTACTATGGCGAAGAGATCGGCATGTCGAATGTGCAGACAGAATGTACGGAGATCTCGTGCGATGATCGGGATGGCGAACGCACGCCAATGCAATGGGCGCCTCTCAAGAACAGCGATTTCTCAACTGGCGACAGCACTTGGTTGCCGCTTAGTCCCGACTACGAGCGATACAATGTGCGTACCGAAAGGGGCGTGGCACGCTCGTCGCTGCAGGTTTTCAAGGGTCTGCAGCAGCTAAAGAGCAGCTCCGCGTTTCGAGCCTTCAAGGAGGACGGTGGCTTCTCTTACGAAGCGATTAACGAGCAGGTTCTTCAAATTATACGGTAAGTGTAGAGTGAACTAAATGTAAAGAACATACTGAGTAGCAAAGCCTTATCAACAGTACCAATGGACGCAATGAGGAATATCGCATTCTAGTCAACATGAGCAACGACATCCAGCGAATCTATGACCTCTCGGACAAGGTGTACGAGTACGTTCTGGTCACCGCCTACTCTGTGCACACTCCTGGGTAAGTTTGCCTCCATTTCAAGTCACTGCCCGTACCAACTTCAGGATTCTAATTGCAGGGACACTGTGAATCTCAAGGATGTTCTGCTACTAATGCCATACGAGGCCAGCGTACTGCGTTGGGTGGCCTGAATAACCTAATTTCGTTAATCAGTACATTTAATGAGTCAACTAAAGATAACAATCTACTCTATAGACCCAGACCCCAAACAGTTTACCATCAACTTTCCTGTCACCCGCCTACCACATGGTCATAGAAACTTAAAGAGCTTGGCTCGCATAACACAAAGTTCGATTCGATTCGAGTGCATTGTAAATTCACCACTTGGGGTTCAAATAAAACCCCTCAACTTATACAAGATGAAATAATGTGTATTATCTTTTTGCTGAAGTCGATTGTTATGCACGAGGCCCTAGAACTAATCGATTGATA
This sequence comes from Zaprionus inermis, assembly GCA_018151445.1. NCBI lineage: Eukaryota > Metazoa > Arthropoda > Insecta > Diptera > Drosophilidae > Zaprionus > Zaprionus inermis. Next base: position 6,208,531 of record JAECXD010000117.1, on the reverse strand, counting down.
AGGTCGTTTAAGTCGTAAAGCCATTGCAAAAGAATGCGGGAATCAAGTGTATTTTCCCAGGCAAAGTGCAGCAATAAAAACTATTTATAACTTTATGAAATATTGTGAAATTTTTAATTGTTGACTAGCATTAGAAGTCTTCGCCTATTTAAACTGTGCTCAGAACAACAGCTTCCTTGGGCATCAAGAGCAGGGAATTGGCGTAGGTCAGATCGCTGAAATTGAAAGATGATATTTTATTTTGGTCCAAAGAGCCTTATGGTTTATAACTTACTTCTTCCGACGTGAACTCTTGTCGTTCACCACGACGTAGCTCAGCTGGGAGCTCAGATTTGTGAAGACGGTGTCCAGGTTAACGGATTCGACATCGTCGTTAATGTTCAGCACGGTTATATACGATTTGTGACCGGCAAGAGAGCTGTAGAAAAGCGAGAGAATTGTTGCGTAACCCTAATCCGCAGAAGAGATTACTAACTTACCGCTTGAATGCCAACACATTGGGTCCAATGGCGCTAACCGTGACATCGCCCAGCTTCAACGTGGGCTCATCGCGCAGAGCACGCAGCTGCTTGTAGATGTTCAGATGACTGAGAGCAATCCCGCGCTCGCGCTTCACATTGGTCAGCTTGTAGTCGGAAGCGACGGGCAACCAGGTGCTGGAGGCATCTGTGAAACCGGCATTGTTCTCGTCGCTCCATTGGAATGGCGTGCGCACTGGATCGCGAGTAAGACGCTCGAAATTCTCCTCGTTCGACTGACACGCCTGCGGATCGACTGTGTCCTCCCAACTGATCCAGACGTCTTTCATGCCGATCTCCTCGCCCTGGTAGGTTACACTGATGCCTGGCAGCGTCAGCAGCAACATGTTAATGGCATCGATACGATCCTCGCCTAGACGGGAAGCAATGCGACTCTGATCATGATTACCCAGCACCCAGTTGGCCACCTGACCGGCAGGCATATTGTCCAACCAATTGTGCAGCAGCTCCGAGTAATGATAGGCATCCGAGTTTCTATTAATATTGGAGAGCAGTTCGAAATTGAAGGGAATCTGGGAACCATTATGGGTGCTGTTGCCGTAGTACTGCATCAGTATATCGAGCGGCGCATATGCTTCAGTCAGCAGCACACGATCATCTCCGCCCAACTCCTGGTCGATGGCATTGATTACCTCACGGAACTGATAGACCAGATCAAGGGTCTCCGGCTGATTGGTGGTGTAAACGTGATTCAAGTAGGTGTAGTCCTCGGGATCGCTGACGTCTTCATTGCGCGGCTCATCGGGCCAGTTGCCACTGGCATCGGCTGCGACTTCGAATACATGCGGCACTGCATCGATGCGGAAGCCGTAGACACCTTTGCGCAACCAGAAACGCAGCACCTCCTTCATGGCCTCGACAACCTGGGGATTGCGGAAGTTCAGATCCGGCTGCTTGGCATGGAACTGATGCAGATAGTAGGCCTGACGACCCTCATGCCACGTCCACTGGGAGCCACGGAAAACGCTAATCCAATTGGTTGGTGGCTGCCTGATGCCATTCTCAACCTTGCCAGTGTGCCATACATAGAAGTCCCGGTACTCTGGATCACCGGCCGCCGAGCGAATGAACCAATCACATTCGTCACTCGAATGATTCGGCACAAAATCCAATATGATCTTGATGTCCAGCTGCTGGGCACGCTCCAGCAGATTTTCGAAGTCCTTCATGTTGCCAAATAGTGGATCGATTTCGGTAAAGTTCGCCACATCGTAGCCAAAATCAGCCATGGGTGAAGTGAAAATGGGTGACAGCCAAGTGGCTGTGACGCCAATCTCCTTCAGATAGGCCAACTGTTGGGTTATGCCTGTCAAGAGTCGACTCCCGATTAGCCACGAGAGTTCGTCGAACACGCAATCCACTTTTTCACTTACCATTCAAGTCGCCAACACCATCACCATCGCTATCCTTGTAGGATCTCGGATAGATCTGATAGAACTGTGCTGTGCGCCACCAGCCCACCTCGGCGAGCGCGGGCAGAGCAAGTCCCAATGCCAGGCAGCAGAGTATCAACGTTTTGGGCCACATGTTGTCGCGCTTGTTGTCGCGTTTTCCGTTTGAGGGCTGGGATTAGTGGGCGCCTCTATTTATGCACTGCGATAAGTGAGAGAGAGTCGCTATAAACCCGCGATATTTGCCACCCATAGCAAGCATTGATTAGATCTGGGCCTGTGTGTCTAAAAGGTTTACGATCGAACGCGAACGCGTTGTACTCAGAGCGCGCTCCCTGCTGGCTTTTCCCTTATATTTATGGAATCAACTTGTCGACGCCGCTCTGCAGCCTTCACGTTTGAAGATCATGAGAGAGATTAGCGACTAACTAACTCATTTTGTGGTTGCATAAAAATTATGACCCTAGCAATATCTAATCGCCATCCGGATCGGGTCCAGCTGTCCATATCAGCTTTGAATTATTTATGAGCTATTATTCATATTTCGTTTGGGGGGTATTTTGAGAATGTCTTCTAAATCTACGTGTAGAATATCTTGCCTGGTATTCAAGCTATATGCAGTTATAGTGTGATTAATTTTTAAGGTATTTTCATTGATAGCAAAGCAAACGTTTAGCTTTAAAACAAAGCTTGCAATTCGAATTTTAACGATTTCTGTAGATATTAAAACTAACTGAAAGTTTTTTCTATGTAAATCAATATTGTCAATAAACTTGCGCTATTAGTCCCATAGATCCAGGCGCTCATACAGACAGTAATTATAATCAAGAAGAAATATACTTAGTGGAGTCTGAAGATTATAAAATAAGTAAGTACTTTTAAAATGTTTTTATTCCTTTTGTATGCCCCTTAATTATACTTATAAAGTAATGAATTATAATAAATTTAACCATCAATAAATCAACATCAAACTTGGAAATTCACTGCAGAATTCTATAGCCAATTTAGTTTTTCGGAATGCTGTTAGCCAATTATTATCTTAATCAAATTTCCAATCAGTTCGGACCGTAGGGTAATAAATATAGTGTACTTTGCTGGAGTCTTTGCCGGGGCAAAACAACGATAAGCCCTAATTCCAATTGTTTTATAAGGCCGAAGTAAGTATTATCGATAGCGAAATGCATAAAAGGAGGTAGCTAGGCCTGACGTCCGATTAGTTAGTTAATAATGACCAGCTGGTCTAGTATTGTCTTACTGCTTGGCTTGGGCCTTTTGGCCGCCGATGCCGCCGCAGCTCCCTGGTGGCAAACGGCCTCCTTCTATCAGATCTATCCACGCTCGTTTAAGGACAGCGACGGCGATGGTATTGGAGATCTGAATGGCGTGACCGAGAAGTTGGAATACCTTAAGGAAATCGGTGTGGCAGCCACGTGGCTTTCGCCGTTCTTAAAATCGCCAATGGCCGACTTTGGATACGATATCTCGGACTTTAAGGCCGTCGATCCGCTATTCGGCAGCATGGAGGATTTCGAGAAGATGGTGGCTCGTGCTAAGCAACTGAATATCAAAATCATTCTGGACTTTGTGCCCAATCATTCAAGTGATGAGTGCGATTGGTTTTTGCGCTCTGCTGCTGGGGAGGAGCAATACAAGGATTACTATATATGGCATCCGGGTTTCGTCGAGAACGGCGAACGCCGACCGCCCACCAACTGGGTCAGTGTGTTCCGTGGCTCGGCATGGGAGTGGCACGAGGGTCGCCAGGAATACTATCTGCATCAGTTCCACAAGAAACAACCCGATTTCAATTTCCGCAATCCTGTTGTACGCGAAGAAATGAACAATGTACTACGCTTTTGGCTCGAGAAAGGCGTCGATGGCTTCCGTGTGGATGCTATCTATCATGCGTTCGAAATCGAGGCCGATGCAAATGGCAACTATCCGGATGAGCCGCGCAACGACTGGACCGACGATCCCGATGAGTACGGTTACACGCACAAGATCTACACAGTCGATCAGCCCGAAACACCGCATCTGGTTTACGAATGGCGCGAGATTCTGGAGAAGTTCCAACAGGACAATGGAGGCGACGAACGGTGAGTGAATGGAAAGACGTCCGAGTAGTTACAGTACTAATTACGATGTTGTTCAATTATTTAGCATACTCATGGTGGAGACTTGGTCACCCATCGAGATTGTAATGCACTACTACGGCAACGAAACAGCCGATGGCGCACAGATACCCTTCAATTTCCAGCTGATAAGCAATCTACACTACGATTCCGATGCGTATCACTACGAGTACCTGATCAACAATTGGCTATCGCAAATGCCGAGCGGCAAGAGCGCCAACTGGGTGGTAAGTGACGTGAACGTTTCCGTATGGCAGTCAGGTAACTAATCATGTCTACGCCGTGCCGTCCAGATTGGTAATCACGATAAGAATCGCGTCGGTTCACGCTTCGGTGCCGATCGCATTGATCTATTCAATATTCTGCTGCTCACGCTGCCCGGCTGCAGTATCACCTACCAGGGCGAGGAATTGGGCATGCTGGATGCGTACATAACGTGGGAGGAGACTGTCGATCCGCAGGCTTGTAATGGCCACGAAGAGTTCTATATGTCGAATTCTCGCGATCCGGCCAGATCGCCCATGCAATGGACAAATGGCGAGTTCAGTGGTTTCACCACAGGCAGCTCCACGTGGTTGCCAGTTGCCCAGGACTATGCAAAGCGTAATGTGCAGACGGAACGCGGTGTCTCCCTCAGTCATCTGAATGTCTACAAACGTCTGCAGCAATTGCGTAAGGAACCAACGATCCAGCAAGGTCAGGCCGAGATTAAGGCGATCAGCCGTTATGTTCTGGCTGTCAAGCGGTAAGTGTGCTTCCCCTAAAGAGATCGCCGTGTGATTAGCTAAATCCTAATTTTGAAATCGCTTTCGATAGTTACCTGAGTGGAAATTACGTGTACATTTCGCTGTTCAACATTTTTGATTCCATCGAGAATGTCAACTTGAATGATGTGTTCTGGGGTCTGCCCGCCGAATTCCAGTACGCTCTGATCACCGACAAGTCCATCAGGCAGCTGGGCGATCAGGTCTCTGCCAGCAGCGTCACACTGATGCCCCACGAGGCGATCGTATTGCGCTCGACGACAACAGTTTAAGCACAGTATAATATAATATATATACTGTATTACTTTATACACGAATCGACTGCACAAATAAATATATATTATACTGGTAATTTATCGCGTTTGGGGTTTATATGTTTCGGGCTTTATTCCATTTGCACTGATTCCGCTTATCGGATGCAGAGATCTAAGCGAGCGAAATGTATTGAGTTTTGTGGTTTTTACTCACCCTTCGTCACAACACAGTTGGCAATTTGTGGACTGTTAAATACCCTGTAAATAATTTAAATCGTTTTGTTAATGTCAACTAAACTATAGATATTTTATAAATTACGTGCAACTTAATAGTAGTAGCACACCCTATCCCCTCGTTAAGTGCAGGGTATTCAAACACAGGCGTATATCAAGCCACCACTTGTCGCTAAATGGAAAATAGAAATTAATGCACAATATGCCTTAATCAGCGTTTTGCCGACAACTATACACAGTATTTACTTACTTGCATTTTGTTGACAATTCCAATTAAATAGCCAGAGTTCAGAGAAATGCATATATGATTGTATGTAGATAGCGGGATCGGAAAATTATATATGCGTAATGCTAAAAATGTATATATAATGACTCAGATAAATTCAAAAAACATAAAATGTAGGTTAAAATTTTTGGAATATTAATAATAATTTCAGAACATGCAATAATACATAGTAAATTTACGTAATAATTATTAATGTTGAATACTGCTTTTTTATTTTCAACGATTTCCAAATCATACGTTTTTATTATGCTTTTTCTGCTTATCTGCCCACTGTCAAATAAGAGAGAACAACAATGTTTTGCTTTATTTGCATATTTCGCACTCATGCTCTCTCCGGCCGTTCTCGCAGTTTCGTTCTCCCGCTCTTCAGCGTGCGTTCATTTGCGTTGCCATAGTTAGCACAAAAATTATTCGCGCACTCTGAACAATGAGGCGCTTCTGTGTACGTACCAGTTAAGTTGTTTTTAATGCAAATATTTTGAATGCTATGTTAATATATTTTGTAATTAAAATTACTTTAAATTTTAAATAAATTAGTTAATATTCCATAAAAGTTCACAGCAAGTTGACTGAAAATGTGCGTGATTACTTATTGAACTCACTGTAGATGAACAGCTAAAAATAAAACATCCAATATAGAAGCTGCTGAGAGCGAACAACGATGATGCGGGAGAGAATTTTGAGCGATATTTTTCTTCTGGCAGAGGATCAACTGCTTGCACCAGTCGACTCGGTTTGTTGGTCTCGTCTGGTTGCAATTTTTTCCAAGTTGAAGTTCTGTGCGCGCCGTGGATAGAGAGAGAGAGAGAGAATGGCGAACCTTATGGCGGCATTGTTGCTGCTACTGATGCCGCACGTTCTGGAACCGGCATGGGGTCAGCCGTTACCTAACTATCATGCAGAATTCAAGGATATTGATCTTTCGAAGAACAATCTGAAGTGGTGGCAAGCGGGCGCATTTTACCAAATCTATCCAAGGTCATTTAAGGACAGTAACAGCGATGGCGTCGGAGATTTAAACGGTGAGCAGAGACAAAAAAAAAAAATACGAAAATGGTAAACAAAAAAAAAATGAATATGATTCTACATAATTTATAGGCATCGCGAGTGCCCTGCCCTATTTGAAAGAACTGGGCATCACAGCCACCTGGTTGTCACCCATTTTCACGTCTCCCATGGCGGACTTTGGCTACGACATAGCCAACTTTACCGAAATTGCTGCGATTTTCGGTAACATGACTGACTTTGAGCGTCTCATGGACGTGGCCAAGCAGCTGGACATAAAGATCATATTGGACTTTGTGCCGAATCATTCGAGTGACGAGTGCGATTGGTTCAAGCGTTCGGCTGCACGTGACCCGGAGTACAAAGACTTCTATGTGTGGCATCGTGGTAGAGAGGTAAACGGCACTCGACATCCGCCCAGCAATTGGGTAAGCGTGTTCCGCGGCTCTGCCTGGCAGTGGCACGAGGGTCGCAAGGAGTACTATCTGCATCAGTTTTTGAAGAAACAACCCGATCTCAATTATCGTAATCCCAAAGTGCGAGAGGCTATGAAGGTAAGTGCAGATCTTATACTCGTTGCTTCATTTAATCCCGGTTCCGTCTTCTACAGAATGTTCTGCGCTTTTGGCTGAACAAAGGCGTTTCGGGATTTCGCATTGATGCGGTGCCACATGTCTTCGAGATAGCGCCCGATGCATCGGGGGATGGGTATCGCGATGAGCCGCGCAACGATTGGGTCAACGATCCCGATGACTATGGTTATCTGCAGCACATCTATACGGTCGATCAGCCGGAGACGATTTCGCTTGTCTACGAATGGCGAGCGGTGCTGGACGAGTTCAGCGGCGATCGCATCTTGCTGGCCGAGACCTATTCACCCATTGATATTGTCATGCAGTACTACGGTAATGCAACGGCAGAGGGAGCTCAGTTGCCGTTCAACTTTCTACTGATAAGTGACATCTCAAACAAGTCCACAGCCGTAGATTATGCGGGGACCATAGATAAATGGCTGGAGCACATGCCACCGGGTCGTACAGCTAACTGGGTGGTATGTATTAATTGTACTGGATGGATTTAGATGCTGGATTAAGCTGTTTTCTCTTTGCAGTTGGGCAATCACGATCAGCGACGTGTGGCATCGCGTCTGGGCACAGATCGCGTGGACATGCTCAATGTGTTGACCACCACTTTGCCAGGTGCCAGTGTCAGCTATCAGGGCGAGGAACTGGGTATGACCGATGTGTGGATATCGTGGAAAGACACAGTCGATCCCTCGGCCTGCAACACCAACTCGAGCATCTACGAAAGTTTCTCGCGCGATCCCGAACGTACGCCCTTCCAGTGGAGCGGCGACGCGGATGCAGGTTTTAGCAATGCCAGCAAGACTTGGTTGCCCATTTCCGAAGACTACAAGCTGGTCAATGTGGAGCAAGAGCGTCAACAGCCATTGAGTCATCTGAATATCTTTAAGAAACTGATGGAGTTACGGAAGACGGCGACAACTCTGCAGCTCGGCGGGACGGAGGTGAAAGCTGTAAACGGAGCTGTCTTGGGCGTTAAGCGGTGCGTAAATATCTTACCTGAAAGTCGAACTTAGCCATAATTTGCATTTGTTATATCTAGATTCCTACAGCATGATTACACCTATCTAACAATCATCAACCTTTTCGATGGTGTCGAAACGATCAATCTGCGAGAAAGCTTCAAGGATTTAACCATGGACATGCAGGTGATTTTGGTTACTAGCAACTCGAAGAGAAAAGTCGGGTGAGTAATAAGTAATAGTTACTTGCATAATTCCATCTTAAACCCAACAATCTTAATTTCCAGGGACTATATCGCTACGCAATCTGTAAAGCTGCTGCCCAAGGAATCGCTGATTGTGCGAAGCACCTCCACCAGCAGGAACGGTGTACAGCGCCAACTGCCCGACCTGGCTATCTATCTGTTGCTCATTCAAGTGGTGCTCTATCGACTAATCTGAGCTATTGTTGAGTGCTTCCACTCGTTGGATGTTGCTAGTTATTAGTAATTAAATACGTACAGACACAAACACACCCTATGACAAAATAAATAAAAGTTCCATAGCAAAGCACTCGTAGCTTATCACCAGAGTCGGATCACTTCGGTTCAGTGGGGCTATAAAAACCGTAGTGAGAGTCCCACAGTTTGTCAGTTATGTCGCGATTATATACTGTATTAGTCACGTTGCTGGTTCTCGGCCTGCAGGCTAGCCTGGGCCAGGCTGCGGCTGTGGATCTGGAAGATCTGGAACGAAGCAGTAGCAGCAGCAGCGGCGTGGCTACTCATGATTGGTGGCAGAACGCACAATTCTATCAGATTTATCCACGCTCATTTAAGGATTCCGATGGCGATGGTATTGGTGATCTGCAGGGCATCATCTCCAAGCTGGACCATCTCAAGGACATTGGCGTCACAGCCACGTGGCTATCGCCCATTTTCAGCTCACCAATGGCTGACTTTGGCTACGATATCTCCGACTTTTTCGACATACAGCCGGAATATGGAACCTTGGATGATTTCGATCAGTTAATTGCAGCGGCTAAGGAGCGTGGACTGAAGATCATTTTGGATTTTGTACCCAATCATTCAAGCGATGAGAACGAATGGTTCAAGAAGTCGGTGAAGCGTGAGAAGGGCTACGAGGATTACTATGTGTGCCACGATGGATACGTGAATGCCGAAACTGGTAAGCGCGAACCGCCATCGAATTGGCTACAAGCTTTCCGTGGCAGTGCCTGGGAATGGAATGAAGAGCGTGGTCAATACTATCTGCATCAGTTTGCCGTGAAGCAGCCCGATCTGAACTACCGCAATCCCGCCGTAGTGGCACAGATGAAACGTGTGCTCACTTACTGGTTGGATCGTGGTGTTGCCGGCTTTCGCATTGACGCCGTGCCTTGGTGCTTCGAGGTGCTACCCGATGCCGATGGACGTTATCCCGACGAGCCACTCAGCGGCTATACAGATGATCCGGATGATTCGTCCTATCTGAAGCACATTTACACACAGGATCTGCCCGAAACTGTGGATATGGTGTATCAGTGGCGTCAGCTGCTCGACGATTACAAGCGCATTCACGGTGGCGACACACGCATTATCATGGTGGAGACATATTCGGGCCTCGACTACGTCATGCAGTTCTATGGCAATCGTACCACCAAGGGTGCTCAGATACCTTTCAATTTCCAGTTCATTGTCGGCGGCAATGGCGACAAGAACAATACTCAGCTTAATGCCAAGGGATTCGTAAAGATCATCAACAGCTGGTTAAGCCAGATGCCGGCGGGACAGACTGCCAATTGGGTGGTAAGTACAGTTTTCTAAGGGAAAGAGGGATTGTGATTCAAAGCAAAGAAATTTCGATAAACATGTGCTTGGAATTCCGAATTGAAACCACAAGTCAAGGTCAAGTGCGGCGATATGGCACGCACATGATATCAGGGACCTGCATATTATATATTTATATTTTTTGATATTTTGCCTTATCGTTAATAATATAATTTCCACAATTCCACTCATGGTTTCCAGATGGGCAACCACGATCAGCGTCGCGTTGGCAGTCGCTATGGCGAGCAGCGCATCGATTTGATGAATATGCTGCAGATGTTCCTGCCGGGCGTGAGCATAACCTATCAGGGCGAGGAGATAGGCATGACAGACTTGGACATTAGCTGGGAGGATACACGCGATCCGGCCGCCTGCAATTCCAATGCCAACATTTATGAACAGTTCACGCGGGATCCGGCCAGAACACCGTTCCAGTGGAGCAGTGACGCGAATGCAGGCTTCTCCACCAACAGCACCACCTGGTTGCCCATTAATTCCAATTATGTGACCGTGAATGTTCGCACCGAGAACGCAACCGACGCGAGTCATCTGCAGTTGTACAAGCAACTGGTGGCGCTGCGTCAAGAGGAAACATTGCAATATGGAACGACCAGATATGCCGCTATCAATGACAATGTTCTAGCAATTCGTAGAGCATTGAGTGGCAATAGTACTTATGTGCTGGTGGCTAATGTGCTGGACACTACCGTTAGCGGCATTGATGTGGCCACTCCTCTGTACGCCAGCGGAAACTACAAGATTAAACTGCTCAATGCACAGGCTAAGGCATCGGTGGGGTAAGTTTTGCTAGCTTTTAAATAGCTAAATTTGCCGCTAACTTTTGATTCCAATCATTCACTTTCTGTAGCGACAGCGTCACCTTGAGCAGCCTCAGCCTGCAACCCTATGCGGCTCTGATACTGGAATCTGTTTAAGCGACTTTCAAAATTATGTATATGCTTTGTCATAAGTTAACCTAACCCAAATATATATATGTATATATGTTTGTATATATGAATATCTGGTACGTGCGTATGCGTATGTTCGTATATAGAAGTCATTGGCAAACGACATTGGAAAACTTTTCAATTTGAGGTCGCGCGCCCGGCAACTTATTATAAATTATTAGGGAACTTTGTCTGCCTCGAGTGCGGCGTCCACAAAAAGAAATTCCATTAGACGTGATTGATAAGAGACACAAATCACGCATACGCAGCGTTGCAGCAGACCACAAAACACCTCAGATTCGGTCTCGCTCTGCGTCTCAGCCTTCTCGGTCATGCTCTCGGTTTCGGTCTCGTACGCTGAGAATTCTCGTTGACTCAGTTCCTGGACCAGTACCCGACAGCTCCTTGCTCCTTTCCAAGCACATTATGGCAGCTACGGGGGCGTAAACGACAGCGAGCAACGACTGGGGTTAGCTTTTTAATTTACTCATAAAAAATGAAGTGAAATTATTATGAGTTTTCACCTCCAGGCAGTGCGCTGAGCTCATGATGTGCTTCAAATTAATGTGCACTGCTCTCGGGCAGCAAACACCCAAAACATGTAACGAGTACTTTACTGGATGTATCCACATGGTGTTCGTCAAGTAGCTAAAAAATATAATAAAATAATATAGACTGGAGGAAATTTTTAATTGAACAACAGCTGTTTGTTTAAATAACATAGCTGTGAATTGCAACTATTTAATAAAGGTTTAAATTTTACAGCTTTTCGCGAAAACAATTTATCGATCGTTACTTTTCGATTACTGCACACTTTCTGCCGGGCTGCCAACCTGTGCGCACAATAATGACTGCCAACTTAACCAAACTATCGTACCTTACAATTACTTATTAATTTGAACAGTTAAATATGAAAATAATATAAATGTATTTAACATTTAACAAACAGGAGTACTTTAAGATACGAATATGCCGTTAATGTTTCCTTTTAACTTAATTCGGTTTTAATACAAAGGTAACTACAGGTTAAGGAACGGAACCCAACAATTTGATGGCGCATTGAATCTATTAGTTCAATCGCAACGCTTTCGAGTGCTGCGATGCGCTTCAAACATCTTTAATCCACGTTGAGAATGTGTGCATTTACGCTGACTTCAAACCGACATATCCTTTTGGCGACGAATACGTGAGTTGCCTTCAAATCAGCAGCCTTACTCAGGCCTTTACCACAGCGACCGCCCGCCGGTTATGAGCTATGTTTGTGGTGCAATTAATGCCGGTCCAGCTGGACGGTTGACTGCTCAAGTCATTAACCCATAAGGTTTTAAAATTGTAAATATATACTATTAATATTATTGCTAATTTATACAAAATAAGAATACTACAAAATAATAGTGGGAAAAAGACTTATATAACGACTTTGATCACACCCATAATTGAAAAATGCATTTGATTCGATTCACATACAGGTTAAAGGAAGTTTCACCTGACCTACTCGTACGTGCCTGGCATAGGGTAGGCATCAAAAAGCAAAAAATAACCGATGCCGAGGCTCGTTAACAACTTAATAATAACAACAACAACTACAATGGAGGGAACTAGGCGGCGCTGGCAGAGACAGGCGGAAGATTAGCAAAACCCTCAACCCTCAAGCTGAGGCATACTCAAATATTACGCATACGCCACGGGTGCGGACCAAAATTAATATGCAAACGTTGTTGCTGCCTACTCTGACTAGCAACGAATACATTTCCTGCTGTCTACCTGCCTGCCTGCTCTTTCCTGGCTCTCGACTTAAGCTACAGCTACAGCCGATTACAAACATAATGCATTTCAAAGTTTTCTCGGCGCAGTCGACGAGGTAAAAGTTTTGAACAGACCCCACACCTTGGCCTAAATCTTGGCAAAACCATCTTAAACAAGATGCGTAATGCGTTGATTTTTTAAGCAGTGCCTCTTCGGGAAATTAACTTCATTATCTACACGAAATGAAATGCACAAAAGGTCTGCCGGCCCACTCTGTCTCTTGCGGTCTGGCCCATACATAAACAGGGTATTTTGGTGTTTTATTTGCTTCTTTTTTTTTTGTTCGTTTTCAGGTCACGTGCAGCGAAGTAAAGTGGCTCCGTCTCTCGGGCTCAGATTGTGTCTGCCACCCTTTTAATGGGATGGCGGATCACGGCGCCATTTATACGAATTTTATATATTTTTCTTTGTAAGCCGCTTTGGCGCAGACTACTAATTTCCCAATGTCCGCATAATGCACGAATAACAACAACAGGAGAAGCTTAAATTTTTATGTATTTACAAAATATTTTACGATTCACAAAATAAGTTTGAATACGTTAATTACGCCTCTCAGCCACATGTGCGCATCATGAATTGGAACAATGTTACGATACTATGTAAGAATTGTTTTTGATTCATTGGAAATTAGTTCCTTAGGTAGAACTGCAACTGGTTGCTTTTTCTTGCACATAGTCAGGAAGCATTCAATAAAAATAAATACCCGTATACATGGCACAATATTATATATTAATTTCTGATATATACTCTTCGTCTGCTACATTTTCATAGTATTAAAGTTTCGTATATCAAACAGCTAGATATAAAATTAAATAATTGACTTGTGTCTAATCTGTCGTATCTAAAGCCATTATCCTCTTCCCAACGCTTGACCCAGTCCGATCATAAAATCTTTAACTTGAATTTGTGGCGTATTCCTCTGCCTGTTGAACCACGGCTGTATTAGCGTAAGAGCCAAATTCATGTCCCGAATAAGTCCTACGTCCACGTTCCTTAGCAGTCCAAAGAGAAACCGCTCAAGAAAAATCTGTGTGCTGAGCACAATACCCAGGATTATACTGAACAGCGCCAACATCGCGAACAAACTGAAACTTCTACGCAAGTTCGCAAATAATTTTTCATAACCCCCTTTTTTTAAGTTTTCAACGCGCGATTAGATTATCGCTGAGATATGTCTAATGATTCATTGGGCGTAATAGAAAGTTAGGCATAGTCGTTGAGCTATTTCGCGCAGACTTATACCAAGCAACACGGTGAATATATCAGGCACCTGCGCAAAAGGGAAGAACGGGTAAATTCGTAAGGTTGCAGAGTATCTAACAATCGTGCGGTCCTTTTATTTGCCTTAACCCATACTTTACAGATATCAAAACGGTAGATTACCGGAGGCACAGCTTTGTTACAGCAGAGATATCAGTAATAAAATTGCTATCTTTGCTACACTTTGTTGACCTTAATCTGCTGAATCCTTCGCTTAAAAGATTCTGGTTACATACACGCGGAATAACGTACATATATATGAATGTTGTATTTATGTATATCCCTTGGGCTGCTGGCGTCAACAGATTAGCACGTGTAAACGAAATTTAATTAGCCTTCGCGAGGGTTAATTCTACATTTCTCTTCGCCTTTATGTTTATACATATGCATGTTAAAATTGCAGACAGATAATATACGTGTGCCCAGATAAATGTGTGAGTAATATTAACAAAATATAATCATCACTTTGGTAAAAACTATTAAACTCTATAGATTTACGTTATGTAAAGGTGACTAATTTCATAATCGCAATTTAGTATTAAGATAACCACCGACTTTTTGCACTTGATAAACGATTGATAAGCTGTTTGTTCAGTTTCAGCTACAAGAAGTGTCTACCAACTCAATTGCAGATTATTTTCCTTGCTCAGTTATAGCTTGGGGTGTAGGTTATCAAACTGCCCTCGCTGCCTGAAACATCAAAGGACTTTGGGGATCTCGACCCCAAGCTGCGATGGTATTTACTTTGTATTAACCAAACTTTACTCCCGCAATGCCGAATAGGAAAAAATACAAACTGCGAGATAAGCAATACAAGAGTTTTAGCAGCTTGACTTTAATTTGAGTGTAAACACTTTAAACGGCGTCCCCACCGTCCCACACTTATTGCCAGGGAATTACATGTGTACGTGTGTGTGTGTGTGTATGGAGCACTCGAGCACATACGGGAGGCAAAGTCTCCACCCTAACCATACCTTCACGTTGTGGTGTGTCTGAGTGGTTTGTTTGTCGATTTGTCTGTTTGTTTATTTATTTATACAGGCCGCGGCATATTTGCTTTGAGTTAAAGGAAGACGCCAAAGTTTCCAGTACGCGATAGGAAATTTAATTGGTTTGGCTTCGAATTGCGTAAGGGAGTGAAAGGAAACGCAGCAACTTTACGACAGCCAATCCGAGTTGAGTACAAGTGCCTCTCCAGCGGACAAAACCAGTGCGTTAATCTCATAAAGAGTTCTGTGAAACAAGCCAAAAAAGAATGCAAGGTAAGATCGTAGCATGTTATGGTACTTCATCTCTTGCTCACCCTTTTTTCTTTTTGGAGTCCAAATTCTTGATCTCCAGCAGCAGCGTGGAAGGCAGCGTCTTGTCGAACTGAGTCAGGTCAATGGTAACCGTTTGATTGCTCAGATTCGCAGTAAAAATGTAGCTTTCATAGCCAGACAAGTATCTATGAAAGAAGCATAGAAAGTTAACTTTGGAACACCCCTTAACCGACTCAACTCACCGCTTGACCACAAAGACTGCATCATTTAGTACCGCGTACTTGGTTGCTCCATTCTGCAGTGTTTTCGAGCTCCTGCGCAGTGCTACCAACGATTTGTAGATTTTCAAATGAGAATCGCTGGCGGCCGACTCCACCTCCACGTTGACAGTCGCGTAGTTATCTGCCATGGGTAGCCAAGTCTTGGAGCTCGTGGAAAAGCCTGCATTGCTGCCGCTTGTCCATTGGAATGGTGTACGCGATGGATCTCTTGTAAACTGCTCGTAGGTCTCCTGATTGGCATTACAGGCTGCCGGATCCTGAGTATCTGCCCAGCTAATCCAGCCGTCTGTCATGCCCAGCTCTTCACCCTGATAGGTGACACTGGCACCGGGCAAGATCATAACCAGCATATTCATTGCATCCGCATTGGCGGCGCCATAGCGACTGGCAGCTCGCCTCTGATCATGATTGCCGATCACCCAATTAGGAGTGCGTCCGGAAGGCATGTTTAGCAGCCAGTTGTCCACAGCTGTCTTAACGGAGCCTGCCGAGAAACCGTTGCTCGCCAACACAGTAATCAAATTGAAGTTGAATGGCAGATGGGCACCCTCGACAGAGTGATTGCCGTAGAACTGCATAGAGTACGCTGGCGGAGCGTATGTCTCTATCAGTAAAACCCTGGTGTCGCCGCCGTGGATGCGCTGATAATCGTCCATTACAACGCGCCACTGGTAAGCCATATCGATTGTTTCGGGCAAGTTCTCAATAAGATCGCTCTTAAGATAGCTCCGATTATCAACGTCGTCTGTCAATCCGCTCACCTCCTCATCCGGATACTGTCCGTTCTCATCGGGTTTCACCTCGAACAGCACCGGCACTGCGTCACAGCGAAAGCCCGCGACACCCTCGTTGAGCCAATAGCGTAACACGCGCTTCATTTGCTCCACAACATCGGGATTGCGATAGTTAAGATCCGCCTGCTGCACAGCAAATTGATGCAGGTAATACTGCTGCCGCTCTTCGACCCACTGCCAGGCGCTGCCTCGGAAAGCCTGCAGCCAATTGGAAGGTGGCTCTCGCTTGCCCGTTGTAGCATTCATCTTCCCGTCGTGCCATACATAATAGTTTTCGTAGCCCTTCTCTCGCTTCACAGACTTCTTGAACCAATCGTTCTCATCACTCGAATGGTTGGGCACGAAATCAAGTATTATCTTTAGTTCCAACTCGTTGGCTCGCTTGATAAGTGCTCGAAAGTCGTCCAGTGTGCCGTACTCCGGTTGAATATCGAAAAAATCGGAGATGTCGTAACCGAAGTCTACCATGGGTGATTTAAAGATGGGCGACAGCCAAGCGGCCGTCACACCCAGTTCCTTAAGGTACTCCAACTTGCTAGTAATGCCATTCAAATCTCCAATACCGTCTCCATCGGAGTCCATGAATGAACGCGGATAAATCTGATAGAATTGCGCTGTCTCCCACCAATCTTTTGTGGTGCCCGCTGTGGTGGTCTTGTCCTGGCACGCATGGCCAAAGGCTAGCAGAAAGATTGCAGGAATTAACAGTTGTATGGGTTGCATTTTAAGCACTTAGCCATCGGTTTGCCAGTTCCATGCTTTTATATGTTTGCACACAGGCAGTCGGCCAAGTTGGCCAGCTCAACTGGGCTCAAATGATAAGCGCGCCTGAAGTAGCTCAGGAATTCAACAAGTGCTTGAGCTGCCGACATTGAAAATTGAGTACAGGTTAAAGCGGACTAAGAAATGATAGAAGTTGATATACCCTTGACGAAGCTGATGCGTACACGAAGCTAATAGACCCTTTAAAATTTTATTTGTGTATTTGGTTTCCATTTTCCAATAAAGTTTTCTGACCGCGTTTAAATTTAATCTTGTTAAGTTAGGTGCGCCTCGTTTTTGCTTGAACTATCGATATATCGCCAAAAAAACCGATAAGTATTGATACGCATAATGTAAATTAAAAAACTATGGCCCCAAATGAGACCAAATATTCAAGAGTTTGCTTTAAGAAAACATTCTTAGGGCTTATATAAACGTCTTCAATTAGTAATTTTCAAGTGCCAATTCGACTGCCCTAAGGTAAAGCGTATTGGATTTTTCCATTGGAACGGTTAATAAGCGTATCTTATCTAATATTTCACTTGCCTGCTATGTATAGTATATAAGGGTCGTCCGATTTGCACGCACTTGGACAACATGGCTCAGCGGAGAAACAACATACTTACCGCGCTCCTAAGTTTACTACTGCTGTCAGTACTGGCATCTGAAGCATGTATGGACCCTGGCGGCCAAGCAAGCGCCAGCAAAGAATGGTGGGAGACAGCGCAATTCTATCAGATTTATCCGCGATCCTTTAAGGACTCTGATGGAGATGGAATTGGAGATCTAAATGGCATCACCAGCAAGTTGGAGTACCTTAAGGAACTGGGTGTGACGGCCGCTTGGTTGTCGCCCATCTTCAAATCACCCATGGTGGACTTCGGTTACGACATCTCCGATTTCTTCGACATTCAACCGGAGTACGGCACACTGGACGACTTTCGAGCACTTATCAAGCGTGCCAACGAGTTGGAACTAAAGATAATACTTGATTTCGTGCCCAACCATTCGAGTGATGAGAACGATTGGTTCAAGAAGTCTGTGAAGCGAGAGAAGGGCTACGAAAACTATTATGTATGGCACGACGGGAAGATGAATGCTACAACGGGCAAGCGAGAGCCTCCCACAAATTGGTTGCAATATTTCAGAGGCAGTGCCTGGCAGTGGAACGAGCCACGCCAGCAGTATTACCTACATCAATTTGCCGTGCAGCAGCCAGACCTGAACTATCGCAATCCAGATGTGGTGAATCAGATGAAGCGCGTGCTGCGCTATTGGCTGAACGAGGGCGTTGCTGGATTCCGTTGCGACGCACTGCCGCCGCTGTTTGAGGTGCTGCCGAATGCAGACGGGCAGTTCCCTGATGAGGTTATCAGTGGGGAAACACAGGATACCGAAGATCGCGACTATTTAACAAAGACATACATTGAAAATCAACCGGAGACTGTTGACATGGTCTACCAGTGGCGCAAGGTGCTCGACGATCACCAGCGTATCTTTGGCGGCGAATCAAGCGTGCTTCTTATTGAGACATATTCTCCGGCCTGGTTCACCATGCAGTTCTATGGCAATAGATCGGTAAACGGAGCTCATTTGCCTTTTAACTTTAATCTGATTACAGTTATGGAGAAGAACGGACTGAGTGCATCTAATGTGCAGGAGGCCATAGATCTCTGGCTTACAAATATGCCCGCGGGGCGCACAGCCAACTGGGTGGTAAGTATTGAAGTATATTCATTTACCCTAATATGGTAATGCAGCCGTTCTACTGCTTAGCTGGGCAATCACGACAAGCGACGGGCTGCCAGTCGATATGGCAAGGAACACATTGATGCGATGAATATGCTGGTCATGATACTGCCTGGCGCCAGTGTAACCTACCAGGGGGAGGAGTTGGGCATGACAGACGGCCAAATTAGCTGGGAGGATACTGTTGATCCGTGGGCCTGCAATTCCAATGCCGAAATCTACGAGCAGTATACCAGAGATCCCGAACGAACGCCCTTCCAGTGGACGAGTGGCAGCAATGCAGGCTTTACGAGTGGACCCAGCACATGGTTGCCACTGGCTGACGATTATCAGACAATCAATGTGGCCACTGAATCGGCAGCTGAGCATTCTCATCTGAGGATCTACAAATCGCTGGCTTCGCTGCGCAAAGGCTCGAAAACGTTGCAGAATGGGGCAACTAAGTACAAAGCTCTAAACCAGGACGTTTTCGTGGTCAAGCGGTAACACTCCATCATTCTCTCGCTTTTGCCCACTTTTCTTATTCTCTTCTATTTTCATGTCTACTCTAGCTCACTTTCTGACGCCGCCAGCATTGTGTACGTGGCCAATTTCGGTTCCACTGTCATCACAGTCGACTTGACCGAGTTCGATAGAACGTTGCCAGATACGATGCGCCTGCTTGTGCGCAGTTTGGACTCCCAGCATACAGAGGGGTAAGTACAAGCAAAACACGATACGATAAGCATCCGTGCCGACACACTGTACCATCTATCTTTCTCACCCATTCTGTCTTTTCTAGTACGGCTTATGCATCGCGTGAATTGAAGCTGTCGGCTGGCGAGGCACTCGTCTTTAGTACAAATTAATTAACACGTACACCTCCGGAATCCATGATTGATCCTTGAATCCATATTTTCTAAGGTCTTGTAGACATGATCATACATGTATGTATGTAATTTAATATATTTAATATATGTACGTTTGCATGTATGTGAAACATAGATATGATAACATGTATATAGCTTCAAGTCGTACACGTAGCAAGCGTTGACTTCATGCTGTCAAATTGCTGTACGTTGTGGTCTGGAGAACAAACTAGCGTTAGTCTACTTTTAGAAGCTTTGGGCTCGGCATCTAAATTCCATTAAAAAAATAAAACAATAGTTCACATTTTTCGGCATTAAACTTTTGGAAAATGTTATTTCGGAATTTTTTCAGTTCGAAGCTTCAAAAGCTGATGCTTAACACCCGTACGTTATCGGGGCTGAAGCTGGCGAGGGGATATTCGGATGAAAAGGGCTTACAAAATCCTTGCACTAAAAAGAAGGACGACCCCGCCTGTGCAGATGACCATCCAAAAGCTCGTACTCGTAAACAAGTTATGGCAGACTTTCCTTTTTATGGTCTAATTAAATTCAAGGACGAATTATGTTGCAATAGTGAATGTCCTGATAAGAGTTTTCCAAATTATGATGAATGTCTTTATAAGGAATCTGACAAAAACAAACGCAAGTACCAGGTCACCTGGATGGAGTGTCCTAAAGTCGCTATCCAGCCAAAGAAGATTTGTTGTTTCAAGAATGTGGCTCGACCACCTATTGAGCGTCGCCCACCCAAGTTTAAACCCGACACTGCTTGTAAAATTGAGAAGCAGTGCGTAGGAGATTCGCCATGTCCCACCGTAAGAGTGCCTGGATGTCGGCCTGGCAGATTACCACCAAAGTGCGAAACTGTTCGTATCATAACTAATTGTACAAAGATAAAGGTACCGTACCCTGCGTTCTCCGAATGCAGTCGTGCCAAGTTACGCAAACCCAGAAGAACGGAGTGCACTTGTTTGGAAACTATTCCGGGTTGTATTTTACTACAGAACAAGATTAAACGAGAAAAGGCGGGCAGAAGAGGCTTTACACCGTGTGATAAAAATTAATTACTAAATTTTTTTTTAAACTTATCAATTGGAATTTGAATATAAGCAATAAAATTTCTGTAGCTACGGGACTTTGAAATTGTTGTTTTTAATTCATCCCCCTACCTCTTTATTATGGTGTTACGATAGGATCCTCAAATAGATGTAATTCTGATTAGAGAAAGCCATGAAATTTAATTTTATTTATTTATTGTATGTGTTCGTGGGTGTGGTTGTGTTTATATGTACACCTAAAAACAATTAGCTATTTATCTTGAATTCTTTGTTTAATTTTGGAGACATTAAATTTTTAATGAATACGATTAGTTTCTTTGTTTTTTTGGTTTTTGTTGTTGCAACTTATTTACATTGAATACACACACAGATAATTAATACACATGCATTTCGATAACAGTTAAACTCTGATAATTTGGCTAGAGTAAATACATATGTTTGTTTCAATTAATATTACTTGCGTGTTTTCGTTTATCACCTAAAGTTCAACGTTGCAAATTTTACAAGATATCTGGTAGAAATGCTATATAGCTTCTATAGTATTATTAATGCTTCCTACGATTTCGAATTACACAAAAAGAACAGGTGTTTGTGTGTGTATGTCTAGTAGTATGTACAGTTAGGCTTACAATTAAACGGCAACCTTTGACACAATTCGCAATTATCATCTACCGTGCTGCTGGGCTCAAACAACACAACAAATGTAATTGGTGGCACGTTGCAAGTGGGTTGGACAGGTGTTGCAGGACACCTTGGCAACCAACTTGCAACATAATCACGCCATCAAATTCTCCTCGATTCTCCTCGCTGGTTGGCTAACTTAGTCTAAACGCTACCAATTTATTCTTACATTTAGTACGAGTTTAGCTCTGCTTTTTGTTTTCGGTTTCAGAAAACACGCACATTTTTGAAATTATATCACAATTTAATTTTTTTGGTAAACTCTTTGCTGAAGAACTTCTTAATGCTAGTTATCGAATCATAGAGTAATAGCCACATGCAGACATACGTATGTATACATTTACATATATTACTGCTAGGTAAGCTTAAAGTTAAAACATGTAAAACATTTCACAATTATCCAATTAAACGTGGCTGACGATTATTTTGACCTTTTCGTTGGGCGCTTATTGCGAAACTGTATGCAAATTCGGAGTGCTTCAACAAATTTACAATTAATATAACTATGCATATACTACAATATATATTCGTGTATCTCTGGCAGAGTGAGGGAAGGAAGATCGGTTACAGAGACATTGATTTTAGACAATATACAAATAACATAAATAAAATTATACTCGATTATTATTTGTACGTCCATTAATAAACGTAAATCTAATTGAACATAAGATACATGTTCAAGCTGAGTGAGTGAAAGTTAAAACGAATTTAAATAACCCGATTCTAAAACACACTTCAATCTTTGTATGTCAGAATTCAATAGTAACTTGAAAATCACTTGATTTTTAAGAGATATCAAAAGGGTAAACCTTTGTAATGATTTAATGAATCACTGATTCTTTGACAGGGTCCACAAACTAAGTCATTTATAAAGCATTCGTCGTAAATGAATTAAGGTTTGCAGTCCAATCAAGTCTTCATTGACCTAGACGCAGCGAGACGTGCGTATTCCATGTCCCATTCATAATGTGAGCACGAATCAATTCGCTGCCTCCGCTGCTTTTGTGTAATGTATTAAATCCAAATTAGTATAAGTATGGATATTATGTTAAATAAATAAATAAACAAAGTTTACAAATCATAAAAACAATTATTTGTGTTGTCATTCGAGTATTTTTACAAAGGTTTCTTTGCTTTGAATTGGCTTTGATTAAATGCATCAATTGCAATTAAAATTAAACAAGTATTTACAAAAACTGTCAACAAATTATAAATATACCTAGATATAAGCAAACTATTAACAAAAATATAATCACAGATTACTTTTTTCCGAGTTTCCTACGCTGAGTTGCCCATAGAACTACAGAGCTCATCAAAAACTGAAACTAAATAATACTCTGCTTTAAGCCTCGCTGCACTGTATATATAAATGTCAGTGTGTGTGTGTGGGTGAGTTCTTTAGCCTATGCATATTCCTATCTATAGATACCTTCGAACTTCCTGCTCTTAAGCTGTCGTAGCTTTTAAACTGGTATCGCAGCTCGCTTCTTGTTGCTTCCGTTGCCGATCGTCGTGGCGCTTCCGCTGCCACTACCCGCGCTGGCCACATCGCTGCTTGTGGATGCGGCGGCTCCTTCACTCGCCTGTGCCGCTCCTGCTGCATGCGGATCTGACTCTGGTTCAACTTGCTGCTGCTGTTGCTGGCGTTGCTGCTCCTTCAACAGCTGCTGCTGCAATTGCTGCGCGTTTAGCTATAAATTCGTCTGAAGCACAGGGCCGCGTCTGCTGCCGTTCGATGTGGCTGTTGCTGTAGCTTCCGCCGGAGCAATAGCTGCGTCCGCAGCTGCTGCTGTTGTAACTGTAGCCACCGTGGTTGCTGTTGCTATTGGCGTTGGCGTTACCATTGCTGGTGCCGCTGCTGGATTGTTGGCAATGCGATTGCCGGCCGCAACAACAACGGCCTGTACTGGCTGCCCATGCTGCTGCTGGTTAATTTTGTTGTTATTCACAACCACCTGCTCGTCGCTGGCCTCGGCAGTGGGCGTGGCTGTTGTCGTATTATTTGGCACATATTGATCGGCATAGGGTATCTGATTGTAGGCATTGCCATCGAGGGACGTAAATATCGAGGACAATGCAATCGTTTGGGTAGCCATTTCGCAAAGTTTTTTCGCCTTCACCGAGTGCTCTGCAAAGAAAAAAAAAATAGAGAAGAGAAAAGAAAAAGTACTAAGCAAGGTCAACGGGGTGAAAGGGGCGGCAAATGTACCTGTTTCCGTGGGCGTGATATGTTTCTGTATCTTCTCCTCCTGCGCACAGGTGGCTGCGGTAACTACCGCTGCAGCCATCATCGAGGATGGACCCGTCCCTGCGGTGCGATGCATGTTGCCGTATCGCGGTGGCATCATGCTCTGCCTTACGTTTCGCTCGGGGCGCACAAGGATTATGTAGAGCTGCAAGACAGAATGGAATACCGAAACTTGTTAGATATGGATTTTCGTCAGTCTCGACCTTAAGTTACTCAGCCCAAATTCAAGCAGGACTTTGACTTGTCCACACATTAATCATACGCCCCATTGTACGCTCTTAGTCTGTGACGCCCTCGCTCTGAGTCGTGGACGTGCCATTAGTAATTTCCCTTTGCCATTGCCGTTTCCATTTCAACCGATGCAGTAATTATTATAAAGGCCACTGACACCGCTGGCCAACACAATTCGTGGCCATTGAATTGTCAACGCGGCTCGCATCTTACGTCGACCAAGTCGCCTCAACGTAACGTCTGGCTTTTGCGTTACGTAACGCGCTGCCATTTCCGTCTTTGCGGCGTGACATTGTTTGGCTGCCATTTGCCGTCGTTTATTATTGTTTTTCTTCGGCAAACAAACAACGGAAAAGCGCACAGGAAGAAGGCTGGCCCCAGGACGGAGATGGAGACGGACACGGACACGGACAACGTCGACATGAACGACAGCACGGATGTGGACCGGCAGTGGGCAGGCAAAGAAATACATAAAAGGCAGGACCGACTTACGCGTTCCGCTACAAAGCTCCCTCAACCCGCTGGGGATTTGGTGCGAGGAAAGTGGGCGTGGCAGACAGACTGCCAGCAAGCCAGGTTAGCAGAATGCTTGGCTTGAATTCTAACCTGAACTTCTTTGGTTCAGTGATCCCAGTTGCCCGTGGGCCTGGCCATTTGTTGCTGGCCCCTTTTGTAGTTGGTAGAACAGCAAATACTAAATTGCATTTTTATGGCTTGAGGTGTTTATGGCTGGCACCCAGGTGTGTGTGTGTGTGTCTGTGTGTTTCTGCAAACTGTGCATTATGTGACATCTGATAGCAATACCAGTCGGCTGAAGCACAGAAGTTTCCTATTTTTCCCAGTAATAACGAGGACTCCGCTTAGTATTTATTGCCTTTGTCGGATAGAATAACGTTAACTAGTCGGGAGGTGCTATAGGAAAAACTTTGAATCGAAATTAGCAGTAGTTTATTACCCTAATTGAAATGCTCTGTTGGAGTTGTGTTGAAAAAAACAACGTTGCAACACTTTATAGGGCAGTAATTTTTTCTATTTTTTTCACTACAATCTACTTCAAATAATTTTTTGGTCGCCATTTAGTAATGTGACCAGCTTAGTTTTTCTACAAATACTTAAAGCTATGTTGCTCACAAAAATGATCGATTACTTAATAGTAATCGTCTAGGCTTTGTTTACAATTCTGATAAAAGAGAGTTGTGAGTCAAATTGAGCATTTAGTGGATTATTTTAAACAACTTAGAATAACTAAACAGATACAAAGCCTCACGTGCCTTTTCAATTTGGATATTTCTTGTGCATTGCCAAAAAGTTCAAATTGCAGCCAGAGCAGTTTATGTTTCCCCGACATGCTTTAGTTGTCAGCTAAAGTGTGTTGAGTACCCCCTCTCCCAACTTCCCTATTGGAGACAGAGTATGTAGTAAATCTCGAAAGTGTCCAACTAAATTGTAAGTGAACTTTTATGCGGCAAGAGTGCAGCCAACTTCAGCCAATCCCCCAATCCATTGTAATGCCAACCCAAAAACAAAGACAACAGCTCCTCTTTCATGTCCGTGGCGCTCCCTCGTTCCTTGGCCCGGCCACGTCTATAATTTACTGCGGATATTAAGCTGAACTTTCAGTCGCCGCAACTTAATGACTAATAATGAAGCATTATTAAAAATGTTGTGGCATATGCCATAACCCTCGCAGAGGAACGCAATGAGGGAGTGTGGGGTCGTATGTAATTCGAGGGGTGTGGTTATCCCTTATTGACATTTAAAGCTGCATTAAAAACCGAACAGCATAAGTTACAGATGATTGAGCGGTCTTTAAATCATTAAAGTGTATAACTTTGTAAAACAAAATTCATAAAACTTAGGATAACTTAAAATAAAGACGAACGTTTTGATATACATTGCAGTATACAGTATATACAAATATAATATCACATTTAATAATTATTGAGTATTCCAATTTGAATTCTCTAGCATCCTTCGAACACTCTGTTTGCTCTGTCCCATTACTACACTAATTGCAATAAGTTGCGATAGTTGTTCCCACAGAAAACCAAAACAGATAACTGAAAACATAACGTAATGCTTAATTATTATTTAAGTAATTAAAATCGTCTGGATGGTTGTCAGTTGCGAACTCACGACGCTATCTCTCTTACCTTTGGCGAGAACAGACACGCAATCGTCACGCTGGCCGAGAGACTAATGGTTACCGACATGCTCGTTATGCGCAGCGGAACATGATTCGCCGTACCGAAATATAACGGCACAAAGGCCAGCCAGATGACGCAGGTGGTGTACATGGTGAAGCCTGCAAGAAACCAATTAAAGAAAGAAGCACATTAATCCCGTGTAATTTTTAATATGCAGGTCTGTTTTGAAATTCATCAGGGAAATAATAGGGAATGCTTAAAAAGCGAAGTTGAGAACACATAACTTTGTAAATGATGTTTTAAGTTAAATAATAATTAAAGTCAAGAATAATTTACTTAATTTCGGAACCAGTTGCCAATTTGCAGTATAGATAAATAGCATTATTAGGATTCTTCTTTGGGCTAATGTTATTGTATGCCACTCCCGATTTATGGCAATGTCTTAACATTAAACATAAGCACATGTCGTAATGGCGTTCTACTCACCGATATGCTTCGATTCATTAAAAGCCTCGGGTATCTTTCGGGTGAGCACCGCATAAACGGTGCACACCACAATCAGGACAATGGGATAGAAGAACGCAATCATATAGGAGGCATCTATATACGAGTCGCACACCAGTAAATTATCCTCGCGTGTCGGATAATGATGCATTGCATGTGATGGGGCAATTACCATCCAAACGCCGTTAATGAGTATCTGCAATGAGAGGAGCATAGTAAAAACAAAATGGGCGACGTCACGACTCGAGAGTTACCGAGAGTAGCGCCAGTTGTGAGGCTGGTGCCACGGTGTATGTAGCTGCATAGTCCATCGGTTTCACTTACCTGCACAAAGATCAGGCACGTGCAAATCACCAGCTGCGATTTTGGGCTAATGAATGAGGGTCGTTTCGCCGACTGTTTGCCCGCCTTGAAGATGCGAGCAATGCGATTCGTTTTGGTCAGCAATGCGGCATAGACGACCGTAAAACAGAATCCCACACCGAAACTGCAACGAGACGAGAAGTTTTTGGAGTTTCTTCACGCAACGCACATACTTGGGGACGGGGACTTAAACTTACCGCTGTATGGCGCAGACAATGTTGGTTGGCTTAAGGACGAGTGCAAAGGTCACGCCGTAGCACATGAAAATGCCAGCAAGCAGAATGTAACTCAACTCACGTCCAGAGGCGCGTACTATGGGCGTCTCATTGTGCCTGGTATGGAGTTCAAGATGGAGATAGAAAGAGAGAGAGAGACAGAATTTTATCATAGTTATCACACATATTCATACATATAGCATATCTAAATCTTATAGCAGACCAATTAAACTAAGGCAAAGTATCCCTACAACTTGTGCAAAGACATAAAAGTTTTTAATTGGGCCGCACACAGAAATTTATAAACCTAGCCAGGGCTGTCTTTTCGTTGCATACACACATAAATATCTAAATACATACAAATATATAGTGCCACCCACTCACCTGACAAACACGCCCATCACAAACAATGTTATCAATATGCCTGTCGAGCTAAACGCCATCGCGCCAATGGCCCAAGCCGATTCGGGTCTCAGATAAACCTCCGGTATGGGTCGACAATACTGTTTATGGGCATCGGGCAGGGTGCCCAACTGGCAGGTGAGGCAATGCGTCTCATCATCCGGATGGCGAATCTGCGAAACGAGATAAGTGTATTAAGCACGAATCAAGATCGATATAGAAACTCAACTAACTAATAAACTCTCAGCAATTCTTAATAATTATCCATATATCTTAATTTAAAATGTAAATATCCCATAATTAAGGTGGGCTTTAATGTATCGATAGAATAACATCAATTATCGATAGCAATCAAATGCAGGCCCCAGTTGGAAGCGCAGCCAACTTAATTTGACTTAAGAATGGGGAACAGGCAACAAAGCAACTATATCTTGATAAACAATTCTAAAATAAAATTGAATTTGCAACCTCAAGGTGAATCACGTAAGTTTTTTCTTCTCGAACTTGTCGCTGTACGAAATATTATACCACAATGACAGTTTTCAATGTGTTGTGTCTATTTATCTTGCTCACGCGAACCGAATGCAGCAGCTCGTTTTTCAATTTCGTTTTACGCGATTGTCCGTTGGACAACCGTTTCGCACACATTTCTCGCTTTTCTTTTCTTTATGCGCCCGGATAGCAGCAGGAGCACTCGCTGTCCTCCACATGGAACCCCTTTGCTCTGTCACTATAATTCAGTACATTACATTTCAATCACGAGAAAGCTCTGCAAATAAATTACGAAACTTGCGACACTAGCGGCTGCCGTCCTCTACTTAAACTGGAACAGTTGGAATAGTACGGGGTGAGTTGCAGGGGCTGACGCAGTTTCACTTACTTGATAAGTCGTACAATTGAAACAGTGCCAACAACAGCTCTCGCCCTCCACATATCGTTTGGCCTGGCCGCGTTCACAGGGCAGACTGCAGACAGATTCCGGTGGTTTCGGATGCAACAGCTTGAACTTTACCTCTGGAATGTTCGCAACAAAACAGTGTGTGTGTGTGTTAGATGTAAGCTGTACACCTGTTGGAGTGGGAGTGTGGGAATAAGCACTTACCGGACATGTTGAGTCGCAGCTCACCCTCGTAGTACTCGCCCACCTTGACCCAGCGATACTGACCCGGCACAGATTGCTTAAAGTGGATGATGTTGTAGCGAGCGGGTCCGTCGCCATTGCCGTCGAAGCGAAAATCATCTCCGCTGAGGCCTGCACAATAAAAAACAAAATGCTCGGGGGTTAAAATGCGTTTACGGCCTGACGCCCCAAGCCAAGCCGAACCATGCCCTGCCGCGCGAGAGGCTCCTGCTTATCAGAAAATTGACAATTTACGCGTTTTGCGTCAGTTGTAGTCTCGATTCTCGAGTCTGCCTTGGCCTGGGCCTCCGCCTTGGTTCTGGGCTTGGTCGTGCTACTGGGCTCTCTTGTATAATTTATTGAATTTCAAATTGAGTTCAATGACGATGACAAGCAAGTCAATTTTCCACTCGAAAGCATGGCCAATGCGCATTGTGGGCAGAGCTATGGCTATAACGGCTGCCGCCTTCGCTCCTACACTTCCCCGCATCGCAATGTGACCCACTGTTAAATTATTTGCGCAACACTTGCGACTCGGAACACGCATTCACACGCGCACACCGAGCCGCAACCGCTTAGAAGATACCGTTAAGAAGCGCTCCTTGAAATGTTGCTAAACCCTTTACGATCTGCCTTAAATTGATATTCTTAGTCTGCTTTAATCTCATGAAATATGATCAAATTTGTTTTCGACTGCATTTTACATCCTTCAATTCTGCACAAAATGTGAAGCAAATAGCCATAAATTTCCTCTATTAAGTTAGTTTGTGATACAAGCATTCGGAAGAAATTAAATCCGTAGAAATAATTTTGCAGAATTTGATTATATTTTGTTTGGAAAAATATTAAATGTATTAATAATGCAAAGCAAATCAAATGATATAGTCCGCATCAAAGTGCCGCAGCCAACTGACTGACGTACTTCGTTTTCGTTGCATTAAACCTCTCTGTAAAATTCCATACTCGATGCTGATCGTTTCGCGCTCTCACACTCTCGACACTGTCGTTGACACATGCATAGGCATTGTGTAAGTTGCTGCTCTCACGCAGTGCGTTCGTGCGTTAGAGTAGTTGAAGCTGCACTCACAATTTAGAGTGATTTAACAGCTCGGGATACTGAGAGCCGAACCTTGCGCTCATTATTGAAAGACGAGCGCAGCTACATTACTAAGACGCTGTGTAAGGTGCTGCTCTCACACAGTGCATGCAATTTGTGTGCGTTAAAGTAGTTTAAGCTGCACTCAAAATTTAGAGAGATATTAACAGATGAGAGCAGAACCTTGCGCATACGTTGGAAAGAAAAGTGCAGCTGCATTAGTATTACTAGTACAGTGGAATACAGTACAGTCCGTTTTATACGTTAAAAGACACTGCTGCGTCGATTAATTAACTTATGAGTCTATAACTGTCCGCAAACATATGTTTTGTATGAAAACACACACAAATTTGCTAGACTTACCCTTGAATTCGACTTTCCGCAAATATTTGAGCAAGTCGGCTCCCTTGGTCGGCTTCATGGCGTCGCAGAGTGACGGACGGCCGCCACACAAATCGCGATGCATGTCCCTGTGGGGATTGGCGCAATGAATGAGAGTTTTTTGACCATCCCGCGTGCCCTATGTGTGTGTGTGTGTGTGTGTGGTTAGCTTACCTCAAGGCATAGGCAAACGCCATTACCGCATCGCTAACGAACTGAAGCTGATCCTCGAAATCGGTATTCTGACGCGAGAGTCGCTCCTTTGTGGTACAATTGCGGCTGTAGTTGTTGTACGGCGTGCTTGTGCTGCCCGGATAACGGCATTGGAAATGGTCCTCCCAGAACTCTGTAATCATAGACGGGCGCAGCATATTAGCTTGATAAGCTAGAAGCAGGGCAGTGCCTGCAGGCGGCATATTGCATACCCACAAACCAGGGATTGCGCTGGTTATTCTCTACGGTAAGGTTAAGAAAATATTCCTCGAAGCCATGTACAGGATTCGCTTGCGGTTGCACGGACAGGGTGCCCTCCACCTAGACCGCAAACAGAGAGAGAGAGAGAGAGAGAGGAGCGATATGTGATAACGTTGCATATGTGTAATTAATTTAAGCTCTGCTCATCGCAAGGGGTGCTGGCGGGGAATTGCCTGATACTGATGATGGGCCAAATTAATTTCCCATGGCCACGCCCTGTGCTGTGCAGACACACACAATTTATTTCAATTAAAGCACAATTCATCATGCAGTAACATTTTGTGTGCTCGCTTGTTTTGCCAGTTTCGCCATCATTTATAAATTTGTAGTTGGTGTCATGTCACTTCCCCCACCGTCCAAATGTGGGCGTGGCACATCAACAACTCGACGCACAATTCATTAATCACACTTTTCCGCCCATTTAAGCTCATAATTTCAGCTGGAATACGTATACGTGTCTGTTTGTTGTCGCGCTGCTACTTGCCTCCGGCTCGTAGTCATCCGAAACGAGGTTCCGTGCACTCCAGCCATCGGAGCCAATCCACGAGAAGGCGCCTGTTGCATTCGAACGTCGCACCGCCCGCATCACTTGGCGCACTTCCTGATCCGAACCGAATATAATGGCGCCTGGCGTGTGGGCAGACAAATAATGAAAATAATAAGCAAAAGTAAAGTTTTTATTATTTAATATGCACAAGGCAGGCGAATGTTGTGCGACGACGGCATGCTCACGGAATTTTTCATTAATTGGATGCATATGACAATCCTTTGACCTTTGAGCTGAGGAGGTTAATTATGCGAATTGCTTTTGCGTTTCGTTTTCGCCGTGCTACGCGTCGTATTTGCCTTACATTTTGTCATTTTAAAGGTACCCGCAGAATATTGCTTTTTCAAAGGGAACTGGTTCATTAATCAATCATTTACTCGATATCGATAGTATTATAAGATCAGTATCGACACCTCAAAGTTTAAATTTGGTGAAATATTGAACATTAAATGGCAACATCGATAGCCGAATAAAGTGCAGCAATCAAATACAATCGAATTGTACTTTTATTGCGCTGTTCGTAAATATTTCTGTTCGGTGTGAAAAATGAATTTCCAAATTGTAGTCCACGCTTTTTGCTGGCGCAACACTTCATTGCTGAAACTTTTTGACATTTAACATGAAAAATAAACAAAAAATAAAAAGAAAAAAATAACGCATAAGCCAGCAGCCAATTCAAATCATTTTTCAATGTAAATTCAAATGACTACAGCTTCAGTGCGTCAATCATACGCCCCGTGGTACAAAATAATTAAAAAAAAGGAAAATTCAATTCCATTTGAATACCATGTAATAAATATTGAACGGAGTCTTTGGAGTGTGTCAAACATTTGAGTTTTATTGATTTCGAATTGAAAATTAAAGCTCAATTACTCAAGTCACTGATTTATCGCTTTGCCCACTAATGGGTATGCACAGGTCGAGTTGGTTTACCTTGCATTTTTCTTGTTTATCGCCCTCGCAGACGCCAGTTACAGACTGCCAAGAAATATATTAAAAATAATTACCGTCTCGGCGCTTTATGCCTGTCATTAATCAGGGGCGAGCTGCCAATGAATGGCACATGGCACAACGTCCGCTGCCAGCCGATACCAGTGCCTACGGCGCGCCGGTGGCATCTGATTTGCATAAAGACGCCATCAGGAGTCGTTAGAAAAATTCACCACCGAACATCGAGCGGCTGCGACCTTTGCGCGAAAAGGGTTCGACTCCCGCCAATCGTTATTTATTGTGATTTGTGATTTGACGCCGTTTACCTACCCCGTTTTGATCCCACTCTCTGAGCGCCTTGTTTCGACGTATATTCCACACAACGATTAATCAAACTGACAAAGTATTTTGCGCTCAAGCTTTGCATATGTGAGGTTTTCTTTCCCCCAAATATCACAGAGCTTGTTGTTGCCTGAAAAATTATGTTCGGTAACGGTAACTGTAACGGCTAACTGCCGATGGGGGTAAAGTTTGACTGTGCCTTTTCGGGTTTGGGTATGTCTTTGAGTCTAACATGTTTTTGCTCTTTATCGCATTCCGTCAAGTTCCCTCTGTCGCTCCAAACACGACGCCATCCCCGCTTTGGCTTTATACATGCTGATATACTTACATCATTTACATATTTTCAAACATTTGAATACAACAGAAACAGCTTATCACGTGGTATATCGGAAAAAATATCGACGTTTCGATAACTAATCATCAGTCTAAATTCGCCAGAGTTGTCGTAGTGCGTATTAAACAAAATCATCGCTAGGACAACGCGATTGTGCTCTAAGGAATAAACTGAAGTAATGCAAGATGGTGTCACGTTTTACCTTCTACAGTTCGCTGGCATTTTCATGTTGGCCAGTGAAGCTGTTGCTGCTTCTTCTAAGCTTGATTAAGTTTCGCTTAACTTTCCGACGGCACAAAGGCAAATCGATAAATTTGGCACAACGCAAGCGAGAAGAGGTAGACAAGAAAGTAAGGCAATAAGCCGGGCAGTCGACCTGGCGCAAAACAAAGAGGCCGAGGAGGAGAAGGCTAAGATTGAGAAGAAGCTACTGGGCGTAGCCGTTGTCTCTGTCGATAAGATGTGACAACTGCAGTCGGCACGGTACAGCGAACTAGCGTCGTCCAAGAGTGGAGTGTGGAAGGAGAAGAGCCGGGATCAGTTTATATGTCCATAACAATGAAAGTCACAACAATGAAAGCAGCTCGGCAGCTCGTGCTCCGGCTGACCGGCGGTAGTCAGGCGTCAATAAAACGGACAGTTTGCCTGACATTGGCTGGCCCATCATTAGCAGAGAGAAACTGAAACTGTGCTGGAGAGGAAAGCGACGGAGTTGGGGGTCCGTTAAGTGCCTGACTGAGCATACAGCGGGAATTTCTTGCTTATTGTTTGCATTTTGATAAGTTGTGGCCAACACTTTGCTGGCAGCAGCACAAGAACAACAAAAGCGAAAGCAATAACAACTTGCCCAAGTGCTTCACAAAGTATTTTTATAGGACCCCGACAACTTCTTTCCTCTGCTGCTGCTGCCCTCGCTTGCCATCGTCTGCTTATTTAATTAAGTATCGAAGAGTTTCCTTTGTCTTTTTATTGTTTCCCCATTTAAAGTATTTGATTTCTTCGTAAATACATCGACGTCTTTTGAGGGTTTCATTTGTGTTCGTACGTGTGTTTGCGTATCGGTTCCTTAATTTGAATTTTCAATCTAATTGCCCTGTTTGATATTGATTGCGTTGTCGTTGTAGAAAATGCATTTGAATGCATTTAATTACTAACGATGAAACCCCACCTATTCTCGCTTCAATAATTAACTGTGCATGTGCACTGCAATTCGATTAGCCAAATCAACAATTCGATTTAATTGAGAGCTTTCCATTTAGCTAGTGCATTTAATATTAATTAAATGGTTTTGTTCATAATTGATTCCTTTAGTGTTTTCAATGATCTTGCAAGTTGTTCATCAGCATTTCTAATTATCGCATAAGATAAACATCGATAGTTGAACTAGCAGAAAGCTTAGAGATGAGCAGTATTTACTACAAGTTCAGCTGGTTCGTTCAAGTGATTTGCTCACAACTCTCGTTCAGTATTTTTTCTCTCTGAAGTGTTGGAACAATTTTGACAAAAACTGCCTGCTACATAAAGCAGAGATAGTCGGTCTACTTGAATATTTTCACACTCGATACGGATAATTGGGCAGACAATTAAGTCGCCCATAAACCAAATGCCCCCAACATGTTTTCGCAATTTACGAAAACTTTACGTTGTTCTGTGTTTTCCTTTACTGTTTTTTCAGCCTTCCTCTTACGATTTCAACCAGACGACCAGACCAGACCAGTACCACAATTTGCCTGGGTCCAACTGGTATTTTATTTTGTCATTTGCAAAGTTGCCTGTCACAACAATTTAATTTCCTGCACTCGAGAAGTGCGTGGGCAGTGGAAATGTTGTGAAACTGCAGCTGGGCGAATGGCAAAAACTGCAGCGTGCAGCGTGAGTGCCAAAAACAAATGCAGAAATTTTCTGTTCATTGTTTTTATACATTTTCATTTAATTAGTGCAATTTTGCCACCAAGCTGATGCACAATATCGTAGTAGATAGGATGCAATCTATTATGGGCGATACTTTTTCGACGCTTCGGTTGGCATTGAATTTTTAATCGAATTTTTATCGTTTTTTTTTTTTGCATTTTTCTCTTAACTTTCCTGCTTGCTTTCAGTTTCGTTGATGTTGTTTTTGCATTTTGGCACTTACCTCGGGCGCGCGGTTTCGTCAGCAGTTTCTGCACAATATTATCATATGCAATATCCTCAGCCACTCCCGAATCCTTGACGAGCTTCTCCTTGATGGCAATACAAATGTTATGGCGTGCCAGCAGCTCCTCCAGTTCCTCAAATGCCTGCAACACAACAAACAGAACAGCACAAAGGGAGATGAAGAAATTGCAACGTGTAAGGGCGGAAGAGACGAAGGTCGTCGTCGCCACCATCGGCCATATTGTGGCACATCCTGGCCTGGTAAGTGGTGTCGCGCGTTACGTAATAAAAAAACGCACAGAGAGAGTGAGAGAGCGATCGAGAGCTTCCCACAAAACAAATATGTAACGTTTCAAGCAAGGTAAAAGAAAAACCGTAACTGCAAAGTAACTGAAGCTGCAGTGGCAGAAAAACTGCTGGCAAACATGCAACATTTTCAGAGTTGCTGAAGTCGTTTAAGCCCTCAGCAAATGAAGCATTGACCAAGTTCATGCAGAATGGTCGCAGCACTTGTCAGATTTCTGATTGTAAATGAAGTTTAAGTCCTGAAACTTTATTAGGAAAATAACTTGATAAGTTGCCGCAGTGATTGCCTTAAAGCCGTTTTGGCTGCATTGCAAGAAATTTTTACAGAAGCCAAAACAAAATCTTGAAATTGAGACAAAAAATATGTGCATTACAATAAGCTACAAAAAATACATTTCAAACCAAAAAGAAAATACCAAATATGGCATAAAACTACACACATTTCACTTTGCATTTTCCGGCGATTTTCTACACAATTTGTATTAAATTAAACGAACGTATGCACTGTTGTTTTGCCAGTCTTGTAGCTTGAAAATCTGTCAATCTCTTTAACTCTCGAAATAATCTTGAATATCTACTAAAAAGGAGATTTGTTGTAAATGAGCGCATCGCTTAACTTTAAGACATTTCCGACATTTTCCGAGAAAAACAAGTCTGTAACTTGCAAGTTGAAAGTTTTCATTTCGGCGAAGCGCAAATCGAACGCAGCTTAATTTGCGTATGCTGTAGAAACTTACTTTGATGCCGTAGTTGCTCTCCTCGTAGATAATCGAGACATAGGTCCAGCCCATGCTCTTGACTATCTCGACCATGGCCTTCACCTGGTAGTGGTCCGACGGAATGGTGCGTGAGAAGTACTCAAAGCGCTGCTTGTTGCTCAGCTCGGGGCTTGTGGAGAAGTACGAGACCTGTGAATTGTAGCAAAGCGATTGTTGTTGAACAATTTTTTCATTACGAACTCAACAGCAAAAAACATTGCAAAAAAACTGAACAGGGTGGGGAAGATAAAGAAAATGAATTACAGTTGATTTGATGGCTACGTTTGCAGTTTCTAGACACAAACTACGCTTGAGCAGAACGCGAGAATAGCTGCCCAGCTGCCCGGCTTGGCCGGCCACCTTGACTGCATTTTCTGGCATTGTTGCAGGTTGTTATTTGCATTAGGTTACATCATTTCGAGGAATGCTTTCTCCGCCTTTACAATTTATTATGAATCGGAGCTGCGTTGCGCTGATTTTCACTGTGTTTTTTTGCTCGCCAAATAATGCAAATTATTTTTGAATTTCCAACAGACTTTCCATTTGGCATTTCTAATATCGCATGCATGTGCGCGCAACGTACTTTTCATTCTCTGCTTTTCACTTTTTGTCTGTTTTCAGTTCTCAGAGATTTTCTTGAGTGCTTCTTCTTTTTGTTCTTGCCCGTGCGCTTATCTTTTCCGCATCATTTTCCACTACTTATTCTTTTCAGACATCGTGCGTTTTCCGTTCCGCAGACAATGCAAAGCAGGCGCTGTTCAGACGTGGAACTTCCTCTCCCTCGTCTCTTTTTTTTATCGTCGTACAGCACTTAAAAAGTTGATTCCGTGCAAAAACCAAAAGTCGATGCTTCCAAAATCCAATTTCACGCACAAATTAACGCCCACTTCGCCCACTGTCACTCTAGCTGGGCGTGGCAATTAAAAGCCAGTCAACTTGCAGGCGGAAGTGCAGAGAATTGTTCGAGCTGGGCGTGGCAATCTTGTCGTGACACTGCACTGTGCTGCAGACAGAAGGAGGAAAATGACTGAGTCTTACAAGTGTTTAGCCAACCACTTGATTTCTAATTAAGTGTCATTATCATCAGAACGCTGCACTTGCTCCTGCTGCTGCTGCTGCTGCTACTCGACAGCACGACGCGGGTTCTGTCAACAGTTTTGCCGCCAAGTGTTTGTGTACTCTCAGCGAGAGATAATGAAATTCTCGGAATGCTGAGCCAACTGTCGCTTTGTGAAAACTTGCTCAAGCATTCAAATGAGGTGGGGAAATGTGAGAAAGACTCATCATCTTCCCGTCTGCGTGTGTGTGTTTGCACAAAGTTGAAGCTAAGTTGCTTTGCGCAACAAGAAACACGCAGGTATCTCATATGGCAACGAGATACATTCTGCTTTAATCTATACTAAGTCAATGACTAAATTAAACTTCAATTTATCTTTTTTCTTGCAGAGGATACAATATACGATAGTGGCCTGGAGGTAGGCAGTTCATTGTGAGGATCAGCTAAGTAAATCTACGTTTTTCCTTACCTTTCATCTAGAACTATTGGTCTGTAATCGTAAGTATGTCTCGTAGTGTTTTAAAACTCTTCTAATTCGTTTTTAAAAACATCCATTACAGGTTGTAAAAATATCATCAGAATCAAACCACTACAATCGGCTATATAGAACGTTTAGCTAACCTTGATTGTATGTTTCACATAAACTCTTTAAGCGTTTCATTAGCACACGTAAAAGTCAAGGATATTATTTATTTTATTGACACTTAAAATCGCAATAATAGGTGCTACCTAGAGAGAGAGAGGGACGAGGATAAGGATTGAAAGTTGACATCTCCACACTGAATGAATATACTTTATGCAGTTCTTGTAGTTTCGTTTACGAAAATGTAATCTGTGCTTTACTTGCTGCTGGACACGTTGGTGTTGGTCTTTAGCTACGACTGCTGCTGTCGACCACAAAACCATCAGCGGAACAACGGATGAAATGCAATCAAATGGCCACGTTTGATTTATGACCATTGTGGAGCCACTATTTTTCGGGCTGCACTCAATGGATGGACAGCTGAACGGATGGATATCTGCCTGTAGTTGCGCTCCGTGTCGGATACGTGCGTGTGTGCATTTTATGGCATACTTGCAGGCACAGTTGACTGCTTCCTGCTTCCTTATTGTCGTTTATTGACTTTTGGCCTTCGTATACCACGTAGCGATGCTCGGCCAACGTTGTGGCTACTCAATCTCGTTTCGCAACGTGACTTTCGAATGGAACGAACGGGTAAACAGGAAACGGAAGTTGCTTCAAGTGCCCTTGGCATTTTTTTTTGCTTTCGTTTCGTTATGATTCCCCTGTGTGCTGCAGCTGCACTTTGCCTGATTTGTTGCCTCCCAAGGGCCAAGCGACTAATTCACTGCCACGTGCCGCCTCTTTGCCACTAATTTGCCAGGCAAGCGGCATGCGACAAATTTTGTGCACATTTTAATTGTAGCAGCGTGCAGCAAGGAAAAACTTTGGCAGTCTAACCAATTTCGCAACTGCTGCTGCTGTAGTTGGCCGGAAAATATTTTACCAAGTTTAACTGCAAAAACTTCGCTGGGCAAGTGAAATTATTTTGTAGAATAAAGAAGCATGTAAATGACGAAAGTGTGGATACCCTAAGGATATTTGTCCGTTTGTATATTGAAATTTGCAACAAATACTTAGTTTTAACATATTAAACAATTCGCAGGTATTGTAACATCAACATACATCAACATCGAGTGGAAGAGGTTGTCTTGAACTTACGTTACCGTCGAAGTTCCCTATACACCTCCAAATAATGAAAAGAAAGTGTAAAGTAGCTGCTCTAGAACTGACCCAAAACAAGGACATGAGCTGCGTGTTACGTGGCATTTTGTGTGCGCCTTCTAGGAGCTACACCTACCTGTGGTATGCGGAACAATCTCAGCAAATTGGCCACCTGTATCGAAGTCACTGACGAGGCGGCGCCCACTACCCCCGAAATGACCTTTCGCACTTGCGTCTTGTTGCAATGATATTCGGCGTCGTCTATGTTGCTGATGGAACCTGCAAGAGAGCCAGAGGGAAAGAGCAAATCAGTGTCAAATGTCAAGCAATATTACTAATATATAATATTATTTACTCTTTATATGCATATAACATTTAAAGTTTATCATTGATGACCGGCTGCAAACTTATTTATTTACTCAGCGAATTTAAATTGCAATTGTCGTCTGCATTCATTTTCGCATTTTCCCTTCACTCAGTGGCCTTATAGCATATTTATCAGATATATTCACTTTCATTTTTTTTTTACAATTTCCTCCTGGCTGAAATTAATCGTATGTAGTGTGAAAAAATGTTTATAAATTAATAATATGATATCTGTAAATATGTTAATCCTGCACTCTTTACACTTACTGTTTATATACTACATATTTTATATACATACATACATTTAAATGTAATGAATTTTAATTTTAAATTTAAGGCATTTTCGTGTATCCAAGGGAATATTTTGTAATTCAGTTTTATATATCTTTCTACTTTCTTTGTTGCAGCAAAGTTAATATGTTTAACTAATAACTTTAAAGAGGAATTGCAAATGAATGTGAAAAGCAATGCGAAAGACTGTGAGAGTGGAACAAAACAATCTCTGCAGAACTCATATAAAGTAGTTGGTCATTTTGCTTTAAACGCACAGCGACACGACGACCCCAACGGCACTTTGTGCACATTTGCATATTTGTGTTTATGTTTTCACTTTGGGCTTTCCCTTTTCATTCAGTTTTTCTTTATTTCCCTTGCTATTTTTAATTATAAAACTTTTTATGCTCGCCGTTTGTTGCGCTCAACTGCATTAAGTACTTCACCGGTGCATGGGATGGGACCGGACGGATGGTTGGAATTGAAGGGGAAACTGTTGATGCATGTTGCAAACTCAACACTTTTTTCTTTGATAATTGTAATTATGCTTTATTAAATTTTATTTTTGTTAAAGTTTATGCCTTGTTTATTTTGCATAGCAAACATAAAGCAAGCAACAAAAATAAAAGCACATTTTCTGCTTGTTTTGCTGCAATTTATGTTCAGCTTTTCTGCTGGTTGCGTTTCGCAAACATTGCTCAACGATTTGTGTGTTTTATTGCCACGAATTGGTCGCCGGGAATTATAAATTATTGGTTTCTATTTATTTTAATCGATACAAGCGATGCACTTTGTCGGGGGACCATAGTGTGAGGGAAAGTGGGAAGAGGGCTATGTTTAATGGCGTGTTTACCGTATTGAACACAATGTTGCATTTATTCATGAACTCAAGTATTGGTTTAATTTGCATAATCTCTTATTTATTTTGGTAACTCCATTATCTTTTGCCTTGATTTAATATTTAATTTAATTTTTAATTCATATTTTGCTGTTTGCTTTTCAGAACCAGCTCTGCATGGCCAGAAAACTGCTATATGATGCCGCCCGTCCGAAAAAAGCTTTTAAAGGATTACACAAATTTTCGAGTTTGTTATTGTAATGTGCTTGCCACGCCCCTTAGCGCCTCGGCAGCCAACACAATATTACGGCAGCTGGGCTTAAATACAAATTAATTAACTCTATCGGGGCACTCAATTGAAGGCCAAGATGATAATGATGGCAATGAAGATGATGATTTGTGATGATTTCGCCTGGTTGTGCGCGCGCATAGACGGCGGAGCCAAGTGCCGGTCGTTCCCAGCATGTATAGTAGTTGCGGTATGCCTAATCCTGTCAATATAATTCAGTGACTTGGAAAATTATATTTTTCATACGTCAGATGAGACAGATAGAGAGAGGGGGAGAGGGCGAGAAAGCGAGGGGCGATGCGTGGCAAGTGGTTGCTGCACGTCGCTCAAATAAATCCTTGCCGCGCACATAAATAATGAAATTATGGAGATTAGAAAATGGTTCAGGCCTAGCACAAGAGCAAGAACAAGGACAAAGACTAGAACAAGAACAAGCACAAGAATAAGAACAAGAACAAGACCAAGCCCAGAGACAAGGATACTTGATGCGCTGCCACATTATGTCGTGTTGTCCTTACTGTTGCGCTCCTGACGTTGTGGCGCAATTGATTATAGATCGTTGCGTTGCGGTTGTCTCATGCGCCTTTTTGTTGCCCGATAAAAGTAATAAGCGTCGCGTTTATGTGACCTGGCAGAGTGCCAGACATCGAGCTGCCTGCCCAGCTTTGCTTTGCTCTCGGTGCCGCAGTGCCAGCCTGCACATCCGCACATCAACCTCGCTCACTTCCGGTCTCGCGTTGATCTCTGGCGGCACAGTTAATTTTCCCACACCTTCACACGTGGGACTCCTTTCTCTCTCTCTCTCTCTCTCTCTCTCTCTCTAAATGTGTGTGTGGGTGTGTGTGTAAGCGTGTCTGTGTCTCCGTATAAATTCAATAAAAGCCATTTTGTCTTGAGGGAATTAGGCACACGTGTATGTATATTAGTTTTGCCACACACGCAGAGCTTAAGCATTTTCCCTGCTTTTCCCCCTGAGAAATCGCATAATTTATTTATTTATTAATTTTATTTATGTATAAATTGTTCGAATTTTGCTAGCTGAATATTAAAGTTACCTAATATTTCGTGAAACATATATTTTAGATATTTAACAAGATAAAGTTGAGTTAAGTTAAGTTAGTCGATTCTTAACCAGCTGAGAGCTTAGTTAACGTACGCAAGAAACTACTATATAATTTGTATTTAATTTTAATTTCAGATTTGTAATCGAAACTCTCTATATAGTGCAACAAGCCAGCTAATTACACAATTATATTGAATCAATCAATTTATTAACAATTATTTAGATGGATTCATCAATAAGATTACGGTTTGATGCGCTGTTAATGCGATTATTTGGCAATAAACACGCTGTGCCATTCGTTCACCTCACTCACTCACCTTTGATGAAGTCCACGGCCATTTCCAAGCCATACGAATCCTTGTCGCAGTCATCCAGTATGTGTGCGCCAAGCGTTATGTTCGGCAGCAGATCCATCTCGTTGATGCGATCGATGGTGTAGAGCATCGCCTCGAGAGCTTGAATGCCGCCCTGCGGCATTATGGGACCACAGGTGATGCTGTCCTCGCGCGAATGCACCATCATCAGGCCACCAAGTATGACGTCGCCCTCGACAATCGCTTCACGCTTGACGGGCCAATGGCGCTGCGGCTGCGAGGCGTGCAGCCGATCGTGCGGAAAATCAACCGAGTCCGGCAGAGAGCGCAGATACTTGCCGCTCAGCTCGGAGACAAGAGGCAGCATTACATTGTGCATGTTGTTGCTGCTGGTGATGCTGCTGCTGCCGTAGTGGGGCGTCACATGGCGTCCACGATGGCGACCAGAACGCGCTGTTGCGGCCGAGCTGGGCAGTTCAAGTTGGGCATATCGCTGATAGCTCTCCAAATCGAAGTGATTATTGCCATAGTCAAAGGGCTCCGTATGCTGCTGTTGCTCATCGTCGAGATAATCATGTGGTGCGGATGGCGCGGGGCTGCTGGGCGCATGATGCTGCCGATGCGCGTGTTTGCCCAGCTGCTGTTGACGCTGCTCTAGCTCCAGTGCCTGATAATGACTTGGCCGATGAAGTCGACCACGGCGATGATGCTGATGATGCTGTTGTCGATGATGCTTGTGCTGATGATGGCGATGCCTGGCGGCTGTGGAGCTGTCGAGCTGTTCAACTGGAAGCAGCAGCAGATTTTCCTGTTCCCATTCCCGTGCTCGTTCCCGTTCCCGTTCCCGTTCACGCTGCCTCGCTGCCTGTTGCTCCTGCTGCTGCGGTTGCTCCTTCTCCAGGTGCTGCTGCTGTTGTTGCTCTGGCTGCTGCAGCTGTTGCTGCTCGATGCTGCTGCTGCTGCTGTCGGTCCACTTATCTCGAATGTCGCCAATTACCGCATTTTCAACACTGGCAACTATCGTTTGGGCCAGCACGAGCAGAACAACAACAACAAGCGGAAAGCAAACTTGCAAAAACAACTGGGCGTGGCATGCTAATTTCATTGTTGCATCAACTTTTAATTGGATGTTGTTCTCTATTGTGTACTGCGTTTCGCTAGCTTTCGCTTCTCGTCTCTGTCACTCTTCGTTATTGGTAATTTATCGTAATTTATTTGATATTGTTGGATATGCTGAGAGCTGGAGTAATTTGTTCGAGTTTAGATACGAAAATTGTTTGGTTTTGATATGCGCTCATGTTTGTACTGAATATGATTTAATTGTTTTAACATTCTAGCTAGATATGTTGTGAGTTATAACAATATATATTGTTCTTTACTCTAAAAAGATTTTATTTGAAATAATTTGGTTAGTGTCACTTTGTCACTGTTTTACTTTTCTTATATGATTTATGAGTTTTAAAATTTGTAATTTCATTTGAATTATAAGTATAGTTTTAGTTATTATTTTATTATTATTTTACAAGTTGCCTTATATCATTTATTTATCAAACGTTCTGCTGCATAGCACATTTCTGCCCGCAACAGTTGGCTTGCCTTACGAATATTCGCTGTCTTTTATTGTCCGAAATAATCAGCATTTGCTTGTTTAATTTATGCAACCTTTTTCCTTCTTCATAATTATATGTATTATTGTGTATAATAATTCTGCATTGTTATTAAAACTTTCCCAATCCGCTGATGGCATTGCAACTGAAGGTTCTAATGCTATTAGGGGAGACTCGCCACGCGGCTTATGAATGTCGACCGTACTAAGCCGCGGCACAACGTTGAGCCTGCTGAACTTGGCAACTCGCGGCTATTTGGCCATCAAAATTATTGCCTCAAAATTGGCCTAAAGGAAAATTAAATTTCTTGCATAAAATTTATGCGCGAAGGCGCAGCACAAAACGGAAGTGAAATCAGGGGCCCACATAATGCAGAAATCCTTCTTTGCAACAACCTCACTCTGCGAAGCCCGCAGGGCAAGGCAGCGAAAACAAGAGAGAGAGAGAGAGAGAGAGAGAGAGAGACAGATAGAGGGAGAGAGAGCGAGAGGAAGAGAGACTGAAGTGATAGAGAGAGCGAAAAAATTGTAGCCTACAACCAGGCGCTCGTGGTAATTAATCAAATTGTTGGCGGCGTAATGAGCTTGTCGGCTTGTCAGATACCACCTCAGACGACGCGTCGTCCTTTCCATCTTCCGCTCCTACTTCGACTCGGCGCGACTCTAACTAATCAACGGGCGCATTAACGCCGCTTTGACGGCATCGTTGAGGCATCGTCGGTTTCTGCAGTTTCGAGTTTACAAAATTACTTATCATCAGCATAATCAGCGGCATTATCTGGCAGTAGGTGAAAGGCGAAGGCACAGAATAAGGGACAGGAACAGATCGTACCGTGTGGCTCTGGGGTGCTCTGACCTCAATGCTTGTCACTGCTCCTGGGTAGCGGTAGCGGGCTGCAGCAGCTGTGCCGGCGGCTCGGGGACGCATCCAATAATGAGATTGCGTTAAACAAATGGTGCTTTCCTTTTATTGCCCTTAATAGACACCGGAGGCTGCTTACACGCTCGTAATTTATTTTGATTACATTTGTCGCTCTGTCTCTATGCCCGTGCAGGGTATTTTAGTTGTGGCAAGCTCAAACTGCTTTGCAAATCGAATTGATTTATCAATAAAACCAAATGTAAATACCTTAGGCTCATAACTCGTCGAGCAGCGAGACGAGGCGAAGGAGTGAGGTGCTGCCGCCTCGGAATGTGCATATAAATTGCAGTGTATGCACGCTTCGTTGTCTTAGCCGTGGCTTATCCACTCAGCGCGTGCTGCTCGTATCGAGACGAGGCAGGACGCGTTGTAACTGACACTTGCATGGACTACACCAGCACCGCCCACCCGCCCCAATGGCTGCTCCCACCTATTCTGTTTCCGTTTCTGTTTCTGTTTCTGGTTCTTTGTCTTATTTTG
The DNA here is from genome assembly GCA_018151445.1 of Zaprionus inermis. NCBI lineage: Eukaryota > Metazoa > Arthropoda > Insecta > Diptera > Drosophilidae > Zaprionus > Zaprionus inermis. The sequence goes on along the minus strand of JAECXD010000117.1, from coordinate 6,163,656 downwards.
CATTTCGTTGCGGGGACGTTGATTTGATTGAGCATTTCGCTCGCTTGTCTTGTGTCCCTTTTTGCGCTTATTTCAATCTTCTCCAGACCGGCATTGAAATTGAAATATGTCTGTTTGCTATTGAAATAATAGCGACTGTCGACAGCCGTTGTCGGAGTCTGGCTTTAAAGACAATTTGCCAGTCTGCTAGCCTCCCGCAAGCGGCCAATTTGTTGCTGCTCGTGTCCTGCTCTGTTTTTTTTATTATTTTTATTGTTGTCTTTTTTCTTTGCCGTTTTTCATTTTCGTTTTGCAGCTTGTGCAAATTGATTTCATCGATAGCTGGCAAAAAGTTGCATAAATTGGCACTTGAAGTGTTTGCATTAAGCCTGTGCAAGGTCAGATACTCGATACAATGGCCGCTTAAAAGCCAATATCGTATTATGTATACGCTATAAAGCGCGCATAAAATAGCACTTGGAGGCAGTGTTTTTTTCCTATCGAAAAATAAAAGATGTGCAAAGTGTGTAATTTATGCATTTCATTCACGCCCCTAGGGACAATCAGAGCGGCATTGTGGATCGCTGGCGAAAGCTCTCAGGCATTGAATCCCACGGAGCAGCAGAGCGGGGACATCAACAATTTATGTAGATATTGTTAAGTAGCTCTGCGCATATATATTTGCAATGTAGCGTAATTAACTTCGACTTGGATTCGGGGAACAAGTTGAATTCCCTTAAATCTGATCAACATTTTTTCACATCGACAAATCACAAAGTTCTTGAAACTTTTCATTTTGCTGGAATTTCAATGCCAGCTCAAAAGTATGCAATGAAAATTTATAGAAATGATATACGGTAAGGGAAGCGAGAAAGATCTTTCAAAATTCACATCAAATAACTTTCAATCATACTTTTCTGTGACTCGCCCACACGGCTACACCTGGCCAAGATGTCTCAACGTCCTGCAGCTAATGGCTTGACAGCATCCACGGCTGGCGCGTAGATTACGCGACGTCTTCAATTTGCTACGCGGCGGAGCAAAAAATTAATAGCAACACATGTAAAAAATATGCCGAAAAAAGGGACGAAAAAGGAGAGGGAATGAAAGAAAATGCTGTCGCGCCAGAAATATGAATAACTTTGACAGCTGTACGTACGTTTGAGTGGGTGGGGAGGGAGGGAGGGCGGTAGACATGCAAATTCCAGAGGCAGCAATCCCAACGCGTGCCCCCCGCCCACTTGCCAGGTGTGTCGCTGTCTCCGTCAGTTACAAATGTCTGCGAGTGTGTGATAAATTTCGTATTTACCAAACGAGGAGGGGCCGCCCCCGAGAAGACACTGTGCCAGCGTTTGTTCTACAGTGCCCGGCGTATGTCTACGTACGTACACTATGCAGATGTCAGGTAATCAGCGACACCGACACCGACTACGACAGCGACAGCGACATGTTCATTTCAAATTCAAAACACTTTGACATATGCACAAAAATTTTTAATTTGATTAGCTTTGTCAGAGATATATGTATGAGAAGCTTTGCGAGATTAGCAGGATGCCAGGATGTTGTGCGAGACCAGAATTCAGTTTGAAGTGTGTGTACTTTGACACCCATGGGAGTTAAATGTAGATACGATTAAGTGAAATTAAATATAATTAGCAGGTACAATTTAATAGAGTTCTCGCTTTAATTAAGCAAATTAATTCAACTTGCACAAAAGTCAAAACAAACGCACAAGCAAATAATATATACAATTTAAATGCAAATAACACATTTCTTTTTATGCATATGTATTATTTACATTGTTTTTCCCTATTTGAAAAGCATTAACTGCCCAGTTGGCTAAAGTCAATATATACAATCCCAGAAATCAATAAAGCAAAATAACTGCAAATAATTACAATGATAAATTTAATGAAAATCTCTGCTTAATTAGCGGCAGTTTTCTGTTTACCTAACTTGTTGAATGAGTTCATTCTTTAATACATTCTGTTTTAATTACTTTGAAATTTATCGTGAAATCTAGTTTGTCCTGCTGGGCCACTCCTCAGCTCTTGCAAATAATTGTGAATTTCATTATGCGAGGCAAATTAATGTCCATCAAGGAGTTGCCATCGCCCGCCCACCTGCCGTGCCACCTGTCCGAAGAAGCCTCGCATTTGATGATGCGCAGTCAGGCCATAAAAGCCATTTTAATAAAGGTCAACGAACATAAATATGTACGAAAAACAATTTCACTTTCATTTCCGGTCGCGATGTGCAAAACTTTTCCACCCCACGCACTTTTGCCCATCCCGAAACGGTGCGGGGCACAAGAAGGTTGAAGATGGGTAATACGCCCTAGTAAATACATAAAAATATGCGCAAATAACAATAAAACCTACGAAATTATTGATATTGGGTGCATAAAAATTGCTACTCAATGTGGGCGTAGCTCAACGCACGTGTCGGTCGGAGCGACAGAGTGAGATAGGGAGAGAGTGGGAGATAGAGAGAGAGAGAAGGAGGCAGATAGATCTGAAGTCTGCTGCCGAGTCTGCCTGAACTAAGCAAATAACCCGCGTAGCATACGCATTTCATGCATGCCCGAGGCCAAGGACAATATTAAAACAAATATGCCTGAGCCCCGTCCAGAGTCTATAAAGAATTCCAAGTCCAGAATCCGGCCGAAACTTTAGCGGCAAATACTTTAAGGCAAACTTTATTAGCTACCAAAATACCTGAGATTTGTGTGTGTGCGTGTGCGAGCATCTTAGCCCACAATTCGTGCCCAATACTGGTAAAACCAAACCTACCCACTTACCCGTGTCCGGGAGCGAGTTATGTGTGCTGAGGAAAATACAAAACGAGCGTATTGTAATTGGTTTCGTGTGTTTAACGCTTAGCGCCTTTGGGCCACAAAATGCGGCTAATAATCCCGTCTAGGCACGCAGCTCAAACAACAGTAGCAGGCAGCACCTGCTGCCACTGGAAAGATGCCGCAAGTGAGAGCAAATGTGAGGCGGGTTTTCTATCAAAGTTTTGCTTAAGTTTTTCGAAAGCGTTTAAGTAATTTACTGTATTGAAACTTTTTTTAATTAGTTTGCTTTTTAATGATTAGGTATTAGTTCGACTTACAGTCGAGGGAAACGGCGTAAATCTGGCAAAATTATTCTAAGATTATTATTATATATATGCGCCAACTAAACATTGCATTAATTGATACCTTCACAGAGACATATGTATTATTTTATTGAGAAGTCGGGTTATAATAGTCGGGAATATATGTAGCAAATTAAATATGCCATAAACCTGCCTGTATTCCATCTAAAAGCAACTCTTCTCTCAGTTAGAGGCTAGGAATCTATTTTTTTTCCATGTGTCAAGCGCAGAACAAATTGAGCAAGTGAAACAATAAAAAGCAATCAGAGTTATTTACATTTATGTAGGAAATAATCAAATGAAACAAACGAGGAAGTGCGACAATGTCAGAATCAGAATCCGAATCAGAAACAGGGGGACATTAAAGGGCAACTGCAGCTGCGGAAGTGCCGCATAAATACGCAATTATTACACACACATGCCAAGCGCCCACACTCGCACATATATTGTTTTACACATGTCGACACGTGCCGGAGCGCGTCTTGCCTGGTTGGAGCCGGGATAGCAACACGAATAGTAGGAATGGAGACGGGCGCTGCTCGTTGGCAGCCCAAGCAGAAGTAAAGTAAAAGCGAATGACAGGAAATCGACAGGCGCTGCCATGTAGCAATTTAGCAGTAAATTGTTTTCTTTTCACATGACAGCTGCAGGCAGGCAGCCCGAACTCAATCAGCCGTCGTGTAGCGCAGTGTAGCGTACATATGCCAAATGTGATGAGTTTTTTTTTAGTATTTTGTATGGGGCAGCAGTAAGAGAGTATCTTCTGAAAATTAAGAATGCGTATGCATCAAGAGTTTTCAGTTATGAATATCATAATTAACAATCTACTTAATTGTATAAGCAATGAATTCCATTCGACTGCGCCTGACTTACATTTGGCTAAAAAGGCACAGTGAAACGAATGAAAAATGAAATAGATAGGGAGAGAGAGAGAGAGCGAGAGACAGACAAACTTGCAGAGCGACATTTTCATAATTAAATTTGACACGCCAAATAAACGCATTAACTTAACAAAGTTACAAGTAACCAAAAACTCAAACGTAAAGTGAAAATTTTCATAATTAATTTTTGTGGCTTTCAACTTGTTAGGGTCGTCCACCCGACGAAGGAGCCGCGTTCCGTCTCGGTCTGTTTGTCGGCCTGTCAGTTCTGCTGCCATGTTTGCGTGCAATTTGTCCAGTTTTCGCCGCTTGAATTTGGTCTGGACTGTGTGCGCAACAACAACAACAAGCAAGACAATAAACCTCACACCTGCGCGTAGCCAGAAAAAAGAGACTAAAATAGGCTTGGGCCGCATACTTTTCGTTGCCACTGCGGTTGAGCTGACCGCGCCTAACAAGCGTGTGCTGCAGCATACGTAGAGCACAGGCTACTGAATTATTGATAACTGCCAGAGCGAGTTTCGGTTGGAGACGCCTACACGACGCGTCGCATAGCTGGCATTTTTGCATAGCATACTTTTCTGCGCATTTGGTATTTACTACCAGCAGCAGCTCGCTCCGCACACACAGAGAAAACAACCGGCCATTTGGCTAATTGAATTTCTTGGCCAGAGTATTTACAGCTTTGCTTTCTAAGCACCCAAATACCATATACGAATGCCAATTCTAGAGCTGCGTAATTATCATTCTTCAGCAAAGTCCTGCTCCCAATTTAATTGTTGAGTTTTCGTGGCAAATCAATTGATTGCGTGCAGTTGCTCAAAGTTGAGCACAGACTGCTGCTGTTGCTTAAATGTAGATATTTCGTGTTTGTTGAGTTGCAGATTTAGCTTGCAGACATGCAACAAAACACTGAAAAAGGGTACCTACTCGAAGCTAAAATCACAGACAAACCCGAATCGAGCTATTTGTTTTGGGGGAATCTGCTGCCTGACAGCATCTGCTCTGGCCCGAAAGGGGTAAGTTTGACTGAGACTGGTAGAGGGATCAGCTGCTGCCGATCAGCATTTACTGACAGAGCCGTCAATCTTTGCTTGCACAATTTCATTTGTGCATTCGTGTCGGACGGAGCATAAGCAATTTTTCTTCTGACAAGCGACAACAGACACAGCCGCTCACAGTCGTTCACGCTTATCAGTCGCTGTTCACACTTCGTGTATCTATGCACAGTCGCTGTGTGTGTGTGTGTGTGCGTTTGCACAAATCGTTGTGCATGGCGCTGTAAATAATCTATTTCATGTTTACTAAGCTCGCTGCCAAATCGCTGCGCTTGCCTGTCGCTGGCAACACTGTTAGCTCTTCATACATAACATACAATACATATGTAGCAGTATCAGGCAGCAGCAGCAGAATGGCCTCGGTTTGTTGGTGTGACAAATTATGTTGGCATATTGGTTGGCAAATCGAATGTGCTGATTTTAGTAGCACAGCTTTAGCTACATTTTTTTTATCGATTCTAATGCGGGCCCTGGTTGTGGTGGTTTTTTGTGGAATGTCAAGTGCAGCAGCATTTTGCATTGTGTCACTCATCGGGACCAATTCGGTTTCAGGATACACAGTGTGATTGCACTCGTACTGCGAATTGGGTGTTGATGTTTGCGAATACGAGCTTAGGTAGTTAGCAGTAGTGGCTGGCTGGCTTAAAGTGGGTGAGTGTGGAGTATAAATCATGCGGCTTTGCGAATGTGCTTTTTAGTTCTTTAAACATGAACATGACGCTTGCGGGCAAAACTGCAGCGTATTATATGAAAAAGTATCTTCAAATAGATTTTCATACGTTACGTATACGTAAACGTATGTAAATATATTTCTGGTGGAATGCAAGTCTCGTTCATTTGCACAGTTTCTCTGCTGTATTTCGAGTACACTTACACTCAAGTCTGCAGATTGTGCCTTGTGCAGTTTTCATTATTCATTTGCTCCTTCCCTTTAATATTTTAGTTTACACAAATGTGTGCAAATAAGTAACAAGTGCGAATTGTGTTTTGTTTGCGCTACAAAGGATGAGAACGATAAAATTACTTTACGTTTTTATGACATTTTTATGAATATGCAGAAGGGGCATAATGCTTCTGTTTGCGGTCCTAAGTTAGTCGAGTTCTATGCAAATTTCGCTTACCCTTGCAGCTGGCCTAGCAGCGTATGTAAATCAGGTGAAACCTGTTAACTAAGCTGTTGGCCGAGTTCCGGCAACGGAAATTGAATCATTGTTTTGCCAGCGACTGCGGTTGCAGCTACTGTTGCCCAGGTAATAATTAAAGGCAACATGTGCGCTGATTTTGAACGGTTAACATAACTCAGAAGCACCTGGATAATTTAATGGCCTCCGACATGCAACCAAGGGTGCCACGAACGGACTGGCAGCGTTCGAAACTGTGTTGGGCTGTAGTTCACTGACCAGTTGGGCCACAGGAAACGGAAGCGGCGGTGGGCAGTAGCTGCCAGCCCGAAAGTATGCTACAGCTTAAGAGCAGAACAACCTTTCTCGCCGCTCGTCATTATCTAGTTATGTCTGTGTGCTTGAGGCCGCATTTCATGCAAATCCCAAAACGAGAACGCATATTTACGTTGATCATAAAACGTAGAACGTAACTCAGCCTTAAACTCCGATCGAAAGCCGTTTACAGCCGCTGCGCGCTGCTCGACATTGACCAGCCAGAAAACCGCCAAAAGTGCCTCGAGAATCGGGTTTCCAGTACGGGCCGACTCACATACATATATCAATGGCCATAAATTTTTGAAGAGCTCTTTGCCGCCGCATACCCCTTGGCCCGGTCGCTACTGTAATTGCCTCGGCTAAGGTGGGGGGAAGGGCAACTCGTTCCCCTCGCCACTCTCTCTCGCTCAGCGCCCAACGGAAGCAGATGAAATTAGGTGCAAAGTGTTGGCGCCGGAAAATGTTGGAAATAATAAAATGTTATGTGGCTTTAAGTGTGCGTGTGTGTGTGTGTATGCGAGAATTTGGTTTGCTGCCAGACGGCATAAATCTCACACGCCAATGCCAAGTCGTGTCACGAGCAGAAAGTGCAGGAGATGGGCGAATCACGTAAATGCCATATTTACTTTTTACGATAACAATGTAATACCTTTCGTCGAGATCGTAAATAATTAGTGCTGCCTTTTTGTTAGTCTTTAGCCGTAAAAAAACATCGTCAGCTTACTTGACAAGATACTTCATGTTGACTTTTTTACGGTTTGTGTAAAATTTTGAATAATAAAATTAAGTTTATCGCCATGTGTGGTGTGTACACGGGCGGAGGGTGGTAGGAGGTACTATATGATTTCCATGTGTCGCCAAGTGGGTAACTAGACGATCGCTTGGGACCCTTAACTGTTGTCGACTTTTATAATTTACGCAATTTCATTTTTTATTTCTCTTAGGTAGATTCCGTTTAACTGCAAATTGAGGGTGCTTCGACGACACGACGAGCACAATCGTCAGTTAAGCGGCAAACTTTTACTTGAAAATATAAAATGAGGACGAAGAAAAAAAGCGAAACTTTTTAATGCCATTCATTTTGAAGCGTTTTACGAAATTAGTTTCTCAATCCAACGAAAATTGCGGATAATTGTTGCACTTTTCGGAGCACACTCGACCTCCGTAACGTAAGGCCAAATCCAATCCCCAAAGAGCTGCCATGTGTGTGAGTTTTTTATATAAAGAAATTCAACTGGCAATTTCCGTTTCTCTTCAATTGAATTTCATTTACAGCGCCGTTAAAGTCGCAGTTTACACTCACCGTAACAGTTACTGTAACTGTAACTGTAACAGTTAGTGTGAAGGTTAAGCGAATGGCTTTTTGCTGAATCAAAATTTGCGAAACACGCACATGAAGCTGGCAAAAAAAAGTGGCCAGCTGTGCGTCTGGCATAAAAAGCTATATTAATGAAAAGTAAGCCAGCGGAAAGTCCGACTGCCTGACTGCCAGACTGTCGAATATCCTGCAAACGTATGCTGAACAAATTATGTCTGGAATTGAAGGAAGCGAGAGAGGGAATACCTCGTGTTATTCCACTGGGTATTACCCAGTTAAGGAAAACATTTAACCGAATGAAAAATAAATATATGCGCTGCATGACTTGAATGTCAGTTGGCCAGTTGAATGGGTATAAGAATAAAAAATTACAGTATTATTGTTAGTAAGTGCAGCACTCAGTGGGTAAAACAGCGTCATAAACTGTTTTACATATGCAGCATATCATGTCATAAAATGTGATTAAGCTGGGGCTTGTGTGGGATAGCTCAATCTGCAGCGCGTATTTCTTTCTGGCATACTAGAAATGTTATATAAAAAGAATGCGAAATAATGAAAAATATTATATAAAAAATGTTTAGATTGCCAAAGCCAATTTATGTAGCAAAATGAAATAAATTCGACTATGGTTTTTATTTATTTTGTTTGTCGGAATATGCGAAGCAGCCAGTTGACGACAGCTGTGAGTCCGTATAGTATGTATATATTCTAAGACAACAGCTATGGCTTTATATACTTATTAAAGAAAATATATCAGATTTCTTTTTAAGCAATTTAGTGTGCCAATCCGTTTATTTCATTGAACTGAACTGTTTGCTTGCGCCTCGCCCAGCTCGATTGACTATGCATCGAGTGTCCCGTGTTCCAAATGCGATTTTTTGCTTGCTCTTATTAAATCTCTAGCTTGGCCAGTCCAGTGCACCCAGTTAGTTAGTCGAGCTGTCGAAAGTTCTGTCAAGTTTTCTGTGATAGATTGTTATTTATGAGTGTTGAGTTGCCTGCCAAAACCTTTTGGCATCGATTAGTTTGGGTTTGACATATTTACTCGGCCAGCAGGCAAAGGGCTAGGCCAAATGGGAAGAAGAAGGCAATGCGAGAAAGTGCAAACAAAAGAGGCAAGCAATAATAAAAACCAAACGACAACGATGGCTAGGCTTTGATGTCTGAGCATATGTTATTCATAAATGCGTGAATTTCCCAGTATTTTCCTTTCGAATTTACATGGTTTTTGCCGCTCGGTCGTTTCGAATGCTTTGTAGCTTTTGCTGTGCCAGCATTATTGCTGCGTTTATTTGCCAGTTTGCCAGCCCAGACTGGCGTGTGTGTGTGTCTGTGTGTTAGTTTTAATTTCAACCAAGCTCACGTAGCAACACACATGCTGACAATGTTGCGTATACGCAATGTGTGCCCTGCTGTGAGCTGGCACAGAGACTGCTCTCTGTCGATTGTCTGCGAGTGCATGCGTGTGTGCTTGTGTGTGTGTCTCATTACATATAAGAGCTTGTTCTAATAGTCTACACACCACAAATGGTTTTTAATTAAAATTACGAAAGACTCCACAGCAATGCGCCAACTGCAGCTGGCATTTTTAATTTTGACTTTAAAATAAATGTGCTTTATAATTTCCAGCGAGAACAATTCGTTAATAATACCAGAACTATTTTCGATTGATTTTTAATAATGTAAATATGCTTTCTCGTTCTACTCGAAACTCCATGCAAATCTGCCAAACTTTAACTGAATTATTACGTATTTCAGACTCAGTGGCAGCTCTAGTTAACCACAGCAAGGTGTGGCTGCCACAGGCTGTATAAGCTGTAATTGCAACAGGGGCAGGCGCTGTGGCAGCGATCTATTAACTGTGCCACTTGAGCACGTCAGATTGATATCGTTCTATGCACATAAATATCTGCTGACGTCAGCGGCATTTACTTAAGCGCCCATAAAAGCATTAATAAAACACTCAAGAGGGAAGCAGCAGGGCAGAGGCTGGGGCAGAGGCAGGGGCAGAGGCTGGGGGCAGGGTAGGGGTAGTTAGCAAGCATGTCTTGGCGGAGCCGTGTTGAGACGCGCCGTGCTGTGGCTGCTATCAAGAACCAATAAACAAAATCTCATTAAGTTCAAGCCGCAGCCGCAGTGTACCCCAAAGTGGAATGGAGTTTGCATGGAGTGTGCATGTTGTGTGTGTGTGTGTGCATGCATACGCATGTACGTGTGCCTGTCTGCCCGTGTGCTTATGTGAATCTCATACGAAAATTATAAAATTTCCATTTTATTGACATTCGAAATTGACTTATATCAGGCGCGAAGAGTGCGACTCCTTGGGCTCTGGCTGGGCTTAAGTGTACGCCTCGTGGCCATCTTACAAGCGACGCGACACAAGCAGAGACAGCATGAAATTAGAGGAGCGAGCGAAAGGAAGCGATAAATAAGCAAACGGAAAAGGAGAAAAAAAGACGATGAACGTGTGGCATAAAACAAAACGCCAAGCAGCAACAATAAGTCAATCAAGTTTGGCGAAATGGTTCAATAAAGTCAACACAGACACACTCGCGCACACACACACACACACGCATACGCATACATGCAAGCACTGAGTGAAAGCGGAGCGTGGTAGGCGGGCAGGTAGCATTTGGAGGGGCGTGTCAGTGCGCCCTGCGGCCCAGCTGAGTCGAAGTTCAAACAGAAAGCTGAAAATATTTTTGGCGCCCTCCGCAAATTACATTAACACCGCACCCAAAGCAGAGCAAAGAAAAAATAAAACAGAGAGTGGGTGAGCGAAAGAGAGTGAGTGAGTGGGAGAGCGGGAGAGCGAGAGAAAAAAGGAACAGGGACAGTGTATACAAATGAGCGCGTAGGAAGCGCAGCAGAGTGTCGATTGCTGATAACAGCCGGAAGCGAAGTACAGCAACAACAATGGCGGCAACAGCAACTACAACAAGGAGAACAACGCAATACTAACAACAAAGCTCAAAAGACAATGAATGCAGAGTGAGAGAGAGAGAGAGCACAGGGACATAAAATGTTTTTCTGCCTCTTCTTCTTTGTGACAAGGAGAAAATTTTATAAAACGAAATTGGCTGAAAAGCAATTTTTGCATAAAGTTCAAATAGGTGTGGCAACAGAGAGTGTGGGCGGGGCAAACGGAAGACGGGGGAGGCGTGGCAACCTTGCGGCTTGACACAAATTTAGACATTGTTTTGGGCTGCCTTGTGGAAACGCACTATGCTTGGTTGACTTGCCAATCAATAATTCAAATTATGTTTGGTTTCAGCGTAAAGCGCGGAGACTTCGTTGGCTGAGGGGGCGAGGGCTGAAGCGAGAGAGAGAGACAGAGAGAGAGGAGGTGTGCAGCGAATTCCACTCAAACGCAAAGTCAAAAGAGACGCATTAATTTGCATGTAAAGCAAAATAAACTTGAATTTGTCACTCGACATTTTCGGGGAAATATTTATGTATGTTTACTTAACATCATCAGCTTTTTGGTTTCTAAACTTTATCATATTATTACGCCTGAGACTAGAAAATAAGCTGCATAAAAAGAAGAACGTAATTGCTGAGAGAGAAACTTTTGCTTTCGTTAATTTCATGTTGTTTTGCAGTGTTTTGTTTTGCATTTTTATTTTGAGAACAGTTTTGAAAACTTTATAGGGGGATACTGTTTTAGAAATTATGTAGATTTTTATTGCTATTCAAAGCTAGAATAATTAAAAAAGCTTTAGAAATACTTTTTAAATTTCTTGTTGAGTTTTTTATTTTATTAAGATTCAACATTCTTGCTATTTGATTTGTTTTTTTTTTTTTTTTTTGTGTGGTAAACAAAGTTGATGCTCTCTGGTTTCGAAATCTTATGACTGCGGTATGCCGTGACCCACGCCCAAAATGAATTTTCAATGAACTAACAACAATCTAAGTCGCAAAACTTTTTGAGCAAATAATAACACAAAAAAAAAAAACAAAGATTTGCTATGGCAGTGGCAGAAAATAAAACACAGAAAACCGAAAAATATGAAAAATAAATAAACAATAAATTATGCAGTCACTTGAAAAGGCGCAATAAACAAAAAGCGCACGCCCACCTCGTCATGCGGACGATAAATCACAGGCCCCCTAAAAGTATGCAACGAAGAAGAAGCACTCGCACTATGAATTTGACTTTGCATTCCAGAGGCGCCCCTCCCCCTACACTTCTCACCTATATCTCTCGCTCTCTCTCTCTCTCTCTCTCTCTCTCTCTCTCTCTCTCTCTGCAGCTGAATAATGTTGATTTATAGTTTATAGTGGAAATTCCAAACGCCATGATATGTACACGTTTGTGCATACATATGTTATGGGAGCACCTTGCATGGCCAGCACGTGCACTCGGCAAACAAATTGTGGCTCAGGGAGCGCTCGACAATGTGGCCAGCCGAATGATAGTGGTTCTTTCTCTCGCTCTCACTAAATTATTATAGTGTATTTATTCGCAAAGGTAGGAGCAGGTCAAATTTATATATCCTTTATATTTGTTTAAAAATCCCTTAACCTTGTAGTTCCTATTCTTTGCAACAATATGCGCTCTTTTACTGGCATAATTAGAAGCACAATCGATTGAACGAGATTCAACCGGCTGGCATACCCCTACCGGCAAGGGTATTCCGCTGGCAGACCCTTACGCGTGCGGTCCTGACGTCTCAGTCGTGCCTGGCCACACATGAAACTGATACGATTTATATGACCAGTTCGCAAGCAAATAAACAAAGACAGCCAAAAAAGCACGACAGCAGCGGAGCAGCAAAAGCAACAACAAAAACAAAAACAATAAACAAAGTACAAGGCAAGCGAAAACAAAAACAACAAGTTAACGATATAAAAATCAACATCAAAGGGAGCAAAGCTCGAGTTGTCAGCCATAAAACAAATTGACATTTTTATTATTATGACAAGAAGTCAGGATATCACACGTTGCACGTGTGTGTGTGCGTCTCTCTTCCTCTCTATCTCTCGCTTTCTCTCTGCGTGCGTGTGTGTGCATTTGTGTTTTTAGAGAGCGCCAGATAACGTGTCTCGGCAAAGGGCTGAAGTGCTTCAGATAATGTCACTGCACATGGCTGTCAGAAAGCTCATCGCGCTGACAGTTGGAAAATTTAATAATAAAATAACAATGTTGAGTTTAGTCAGGCGCTTTGTCCCCCTCACTCCCCCTCCCACATGCTCAAATACGACAGCTAAACAGGTTGCAGCATGTCCATCAATATAAAGCACACACAGTTTCCGCTTTCGCTGCTCGGCCATTTTTAATGAGCTCACACACACACACACGCATACATGCTCGAACTTTGGCCACACGCCGCATGACGCGCGTCGCTTTGACACTTCCGGGAGATGTGCAACTTGCTGACACCATTTTGATTTTTAGTTTTTTACGAGCAGCTATCGCATATTTTATACCCACCCACACGCCCCCCTGCACACTGTCTGCATGGATTTTTTTGCATTATAAAGGGTTTTTTAGGAGTGTGTGTGTGTGTGTGAGCGGATGATGCTGCAACCCACAGAAAAGTTTTGCCAAAAACTTTTATGAGCAAATAGTTGACAACATTTTGCGACTACCGCAGATGATTTTAGCTAAGTTTTTATATGCCAATGCGTTTGCAGAACCACGAGCTACTTAGTGCGGGGTGTGGGGTGGGGGAGTTTTCAAAATATTTGCACAAGAAATTGTGCGAGACTTAAAGAATTAAACTGCAATTAGCTTAAACGGATTACTAATCTCTACTCTACTTGGGCATATCCCACGCAAATTGTCCCGATTTTGCAGTTCGCAAAATACACACACCCTCTATCTATCTCTCTCTCTCTATCTCTCTCTCTCTCTCTCTCTCTCTCTCTCTCTCTCTCTCTCTCTCTCTCTCTCTCGCTTGCTCTCTCCCATTTTCCCCAGCTAACCCACGCAGCTGTGAAAATATCTGCTGCCTGGTGATTTACATTCCATCTCCTGCCCTGCCCTGTCCGCCTCTCACTCCGCATCCTGAAACTCGGCAAATTATGACAGAACAGCAATTTGTGTGTCTAATTGTCAGCAAGGCCGGAATTATCTTTAGATGGCGCACAATTTGCCAGCTCATAAATAAAAATGTTGCCCGACCGAGTTGAGAAATCCACGCGAGAACCTGTTGAAAAGCATTTGCACCATCAGTTCTTGTCCGAATTATCACAATTATCAAATTCATGGGCAGCTGGCAAAACAATTGAAAGATGAGATTGCTCGACTGTCAAATGCCTCGCATAATGTGGCTAATTGAATGAGAATTTCAAGAAAGCCCATAACGCTTTGTCGGCCCCGTAACTCGCTGACTTTTCCAGTTAGCAAAAAACTTTAAGTTTCTGCTAACTTTTTTTATTTTATACAAGGCGCACAAACTTTGCCAGACTTCTACCGGCACTTGCTGGGTAAATTAAGTAAGTAATACTCCCAGTAGTCTGGCTTCTTGTCAAAGGATTTAAATCATATTTCGTTTGTCGCATCGCGCTGGCTTTAAGTTTTCTAATGCCGCAGTAGCAGCGAGCCGGGCACGTGTACGGCATTTTAATCGGATTTAAATGCAAAACATGGCATTGTCTATACAAAATTCAATGTATTGGAATTAATAAAGGGACAGGCACAAATATTTGGAAGTAGGATAAGGCACCAGGGAGAGAGAGGAGAGTTGCTGTTTCTCTGCCGCTTCTGGTGCCAGGGACGTGCGTGTGCTGCCCGCCGCCGCCTGCCGAAAATCTGTGAACGGCCTTGGGCGGCAAATTCCTCTTCTTCTGCGCTTGCCAGCCAATTTTCAAATAATTTTTTGTTCATTTTGTTGTTGTTCTCTGTGTGTGTGTGTGACGTTCTCCCTTTAATAGCCAATGCCGGCGAAATGGAGAGCGCGTTGAAACATAAAACGCCGACCGTAGTAGAAACCGTAGAGCTGCATAAATATTTTTATTTTTATTTCTATTTTTACGATGCCGCGTGCTCAGATAGCAACAACAACAACAAAAAAATGAAAAGAACTGAAAGGAAAACAAGAGACTCGAAGAAAAGCAAAAGAGACGCCGAAATCCTGAGCAATGATTTCTGGTGTTTTTTATGCACAGCTGCAAATAGTTGAAGTCGTTAATGGGCGCCCATAAAACTCTGCACCGCCCACTGCCGCCCGCCCGAAGCCGAAAAACAAAAGCAGACAAGCAGCAATATTAAGCGCAGCTTATGTACGCCCCGAAACTGTTGTATAATTGGTAGGGTAGCCGGGCAGCATCAGTCAGTGTCCGTGGCAAATTCGGGCGCCCGTTGAGGATTGGGGTGAATGCGGTCAAGCTGCTGCTAAGCTTCCCATTTGACGCTGACTACGCACATTGCGGCGCTGTGCGGGTCGACAAAAAGGGTCAATTCGGGGTCACACAGTTTTCGAATGTGATTGTTTCCAAATTGTGTTAAAATTTTGTGCTTTAAGCGCATTAAATTCTCAAACTGTGACCAGCACGACATTGGGTTATTTTCGGAAAACGATTTCCGCATGAAACTTCCTTTATGTTTATATATATTGTGTGTGTGTGTGTGTGTGTGTGAAGCAAGGTGTAATAATATTAATAAATAGATTGTCAAAAATGTCGGCATGCAAATAAATATTTACATGAACAAAATTCCATGTACGGCGGCATATGGCATGGAGTTTTCAGTGTTTTTAAGGAATTTGGCTTTTTAAATTTCAGGCAGCACCCGAAAGTATGCTACATAAATTTTGTTAAATATTTCACGAGCATGCGAGCAAAGAGAGAGATGAGAGAAAAGGAAAACACACAAAAAGAAGCGAAATTACAGTCGTTTTCACACCGTTTGACAACCATTTCAATGTGTAACCAATGGCAGAGGGTGATGAAGCAGGGAGAGAGAGACAAACAGCGAGGGTGAATGAGAAAGAGAAAGCATGTGCGTGCACACATATTGAAATTATGCAAAAAAAGGGTCAAATGTGTTTGTTACATGTTTGTTTTCCGTTTCCGTCGTATGTTTTTCGGTTCTGCTCTCTCCCTCCCACTCTCTCTCTCTCTCTCTGGCTCGTTATCTACCCTTCCTGTTTCACGCAAATTGTACTTTATGGATTAAATACGCCACTCGCTTTTGCAATGATAACGTGAAACGAGGCAGCGACCGGACGTAACGACAACTGAAGCGCATGTTGCCGTTAATTAAAGGTCAAATAACTCCCAAAGAGGTTTAACTACACTGAACAAAACAAAGCAAAAAAAAAACAAAGAACAACCGAAAACAAGACAAAACAAAGGCCACTGCGCTTTGTTGAATTTTAAGCGTCCTAATTAGTCAGAACGTAACTTCAAGCTTATTTTTGCGTACCTCTTTTACAGATTAGACTTAAAATTTGTCTTATCATTAATTGCATTTATTTATTTCAACCGAAAAGTCAGCTTCTCTTACGGGTAATTTAACATTTTTCAATTCACGTTCAATCGACTGCCGTCGGAAGTCGATGTTTCTGCTGAAAGCTGAAAGCATAAAAATGAATACAAACGAATTCTGCACATATTTGCCAAAATATTCACTTTATTTACAGCAATACTGCAGAAAAGGTCAATACAAATATATGCACAACATATTCGGAATTCGAAATGCTGAAATCACTGCAAATGAATATTGCTTTATGCACTGAATTCGTTTTTAAACGTTCTTCTCCTTCAAACTGTGTGAAAAATGTAAGCTGTGCATATTTATTTTAACACTGTAATTTAAACAGTTTTAAAATGCTACGAGGGCTGGCTGATTGGTTATATTTTTGCATGGGAATTAAAGTATTGAAAAGATGCATTCATACTGATCGAAGAGGAACTCATGTCTGAGTCTGACAAATCTACATCAACACATCTGTAAATTCAGTGCAGGATTAACCACAAACCGGGCTACCAACCTGTCGAAAACCAGATGCCACAAGTTATTCCATACAGCACGTAGTAAGTCGAGGATTCGATGTCGTCTGCCTCGTCACAGATGTGTCACAGCTTGGTTTCGATTTGAAAACTTTCTTGCCACACAGCAAACAGTTCTGACAGTTTTCCATAGTTCTTTTCTGCCATTGAAAAGCTAATTAATTACATGCCGTTTCAGCCCGAACACCTTCGGCCCTACTCCCTCTGCGCGTCACGCATGCGTTATGCCAGCCAGACTCGTACATATTCAATTAGACGCTCCAAAATATTATGCATAATAATCATAATATACTGGGCTAAGCGTAAATGACATTTTGCTTGCAAAAAAGAAATACAACAATGCTGAAAAGAAAAAGGCAGAGGCAGAGGCAAAGGCAAAGGTAAACTGAAGGCGCAAAACTGGTGAAGGAACGAAGCCCAACGCGGGCGGCAGTGCGGGCGTTTAGTCAACTTTTGTGTAATGGCGCCGGGCGAAAGTGCAAGCCAAGCAGCGTGACGTAAACGTGACGCTCGAGTGGCAATTAAAGCGCGCCAGGTGTCGTCTGCAGACGTGCTAGAGATGGTCGCATTGTAGAAATGAATAAATTAATCAATGCGATGAATATGCTCGAAACTCTACGCTTGCACGCCCTGCGAACTAGTGCTCACGCTGCCATCTCTAGCGCAGGCAGCTCCATTCAGCCGCAGCCGGCACTGTGCAGACTTGTAGCTCGCATAACGACGCTTAATTATTTTCGCTTAGAGTTGCCGCAACGTTCGTCGCTCGCGTCCTTCCTCGTCGCTCGACGCTCGTCTGCTGTCTGTCGCTCGCTCGCTTGAGTGTCTGTGTACACGTGTAGAGTGCACAACATTTGAGAGGTCTGTATCTCGCTCGGCTGCTAGCTGACTCTGTAGAGCAGGCAGGGTGTGGCCCGGAATACGGGCAGGGGGGACGTACTAATGACTGGCATTTGATAATACACATGTTCAGACTGCCTGGCTGCCTGCCTGGCACTCTGACTGGTTGGCTGATTTCGACAGGTGCTCAGCATGCAGGGTAATTGCCAAAAAGCGAACAACGCCGCACACAAAAATGTAATTAAGTTATTATCTCAGTTGCCACGCGGCCAACACCTGGCGGCGACCATGTCGACGCGTTGCTTTAGTTTCAGCTGTGCGGCTGATTGCGTGTAAGCATCACATTTGCACGCACACGCACCAGCGGTTTCTCTAGCATACTTTTCAGCGCTGTCAATAGGCGAGAATTGCAAGTTGTAAAGATTTGCGGCAAATGCATTTAATGAGTTCCCGTGACCAGCTATGTCACGCGCTGATTGAAGCACATTCCGCGACACTCTGGCCGGGAATGCGTGTGAGGGGGGAGCGATGGGTGTTGAGTGTAACATTTTAATGCCTCTAAAAGCTATTGCTTGCTCGCTACGTACAACTTTTAATTTGATTACATGCCACAGACACGCAAACTCTCTCGCACATACGCCCACATACGGCCCTGCCTACCGCAAACACGTGTCTCCCACGAAAGTATGAGAATAATATGACGTGCCTTGGCCATGTCAGCTGCCAAAATGCTTGCAGACGCACACTCGCACACACAGTTACATGCATATTTCATAAGGCAAACTGGCACACGTACGCACTATAAACACTAATACAAACATAGCACAAGCCGAAAAGCCGAAATTTATGTGCTGCATAAATATAAATTTCAATTTTTTTTTTCTGTTCTCAGCAAACATCGACCCGCCGTCGACCCAGACTCGTTTCATCGTTTCTCGTCTCAATCTAGTTCGCTTGCCGCGAGGAAGAGTGCAGAAGTCGAAGCAAGCAGGGGAGGCGAAAAGGGAGGGGGGACCGAAAGGTCTCTGGAGCTCAGCACCTTTGCGAGCTATGGCTCCCTATTTTCCTTGCTCGGCTGCACAGTTTAGCTGGAGCCTTTGATGTAGTAGCTTCAGCTTGAGGCCTGTAGTTTCAGCCAGCAGCATACGTAGACTGCGTAAATATTGTTGATAAACGGGCTGCTCTGCCCGCAGCCTTCGGGCCACACACACATGCCGACTCTGGCACCCACTTAGACAGCTACTTACACACAGGAACAGGCATTCTCATATGCCACACTTGCACGCAAGAGGCGATAAACTTATAATTGCGGCTGGCAGACACTGTGCTACCCTGTAATGCGCGCAGAGTGCAGCTCAGCTCAGGCATTTTGCAATTTTACGCTGCTCTCGAAAGTATGCTACACTATTTACAGCCTGTTCCCATGGCAACTTTGCGCTGCTCTCGAAAGTATGCTATATTTTATTAAGCGGAACTTGCAAGGCTAACCTGAAGTTTAAGGGAATATTCAATGTGGAGAAAGAGGCTGCTTAAGCTACCCTTGTTCATGCAGGCAATTTCACTGGCAAGATAGGCATTTTGCTGGATATTTTGATATTTTATAGATGGCTGCGTTTAATTGTGTGCTTGCTGCCCCCGTACGCATGCGTTGTTGACCTTCGTGTTGGGCCCTGTTAAAGCTGTCACGACACTTGCCCAAATAAACGACACTCGGAGTGTGCATAAATTCGGCTCTTTAAGCCACACTGTAGACAGCAACAGTAAGAGCTCAACAAGCTTCGCAGTCACAGTCGCAGTCGCAGTCGCAACTTGTGCAATATCCGGCCCACTGACTAGCTGCTTAAGCCATTCTCATTGCCGCCAAGTGGAATGAGGCGTCTGATGACTTTGAATGAGTGGAACATTTTAGAAATTCCACTCGCCAGCTGCTAGCGAACTTTGTAATTTATTTTTAATTCCAGCAAGTAGTTTTCTGCCTCCTTTGACAACTGCTATAAGGATGGCAGCGGAAGTGATTCGCAAATAATTGATTCGCGTCATCTGCCATCTATGCAATTTGTACACTCTTCATTTGCAGCTGTTTGCCAACCATTATTTGCTTCCAAATAGTTGTGCTAATTAAAATTGACGGCATTTCTATCAATGGCAAATTGTTACAGATTTCCGAATATAGCCAGCTGTGCAAACATACACATATTTTTATACACAGCTCTAATGGCGTGTGTGCTCAAGCTGACAGCTAATTAGGGAACAATTGACAAAGGCAAAAACTGTCCTCAGTGCGAGCGTAGTCAATTCATATTAATCCGACGGAAACTATTCGAATGCCAAACATGAAATATCCGCTTCGACTGTGATATCAAAATGAACTCACGTTCGTCCCTCCCCGTCCCCGAGCAGTTGCTGACAGGACAAATGGGCAAATAGTCAAACAGTCGAATAGTCGAAGACTCAAACAACAGCCGGCAGCGAGGGCAGCAAGCGAACATGTCGCTCGACAGGGGCCGCAACAGAGAAACAAAACGAAATGTTAATGGCAGGCAAATGTGTGCGCGTGTGTGTGCGTGGGGAATGTCGCATAAATCACTGAAGGAGCTCGTCTAGCCCGGCCTAGGATATGTGTTTAAGTGGCGCCCTCCGGTGGCCATTGTTCACAAGTGCAGTTTGCGCCCACCTCCGGCACAGCATACGCCTCTGCCTGTACGCGCCGCGCTTTCCATTCCATTCCATCATGTCGTATGACATATTGGTTGGATCTGGCTTATAAAATATGTGTGTGTGTATGTGTGTGTGTGTGTGGGTGTGCGGCGGCGGCCTGCTTTATTTCGGCACGTGACTTGCATAGCAATTGGCCTTGGGTACGCGCGGTAAATTGAAAACAACAAATTCATTGCCTACTTACAGGCACCGCAAATTTGTTATGTTACTCTGCGTGCGTGGCCGCGCAGAGGTCCTTCGAGCGGATTCCCTAAATCGCGTATACGTAATAATATTACTCAAAATTACAAATTACAATTTTCGGTTGCGGCAGGCTTCGCATACATAAATCTGTGGCTGAACTTTCTTTGTTTCTGTTTTTGGCCGTGGCAATTCGCAGCACATTAAGCCTATTTGCAGCAGAGGTAAGCGCAGTTAAATAGCCGTAAAGTAGGCAGCATTGCGCCAAGTCTAATGTGCCGGGCACATGGGTCAGCCACAAATTAGCATTACGACATTCGAGGGCAACCGCAAACTATGCGAATTAGAGCTCTGCCAGATTCGCATATTGCCGCTCTTAGCGTAAAATAATAATCTACCTGTTCTGCAAACCCCACGAGCGTATGCCAAAAAAGAAAAAAAAGGGGGAGACAAAAAATAAACGATGTTTGCTTGTTTGTTTTTTTTTTTTGTTGGGCTGAGGCTAACCAAAAGCGCAAAGTCATGACAGGCATGTACATGTACACGTGTGTATATATACTATACATATGTATTAGTTGGGGGGCTGTCGTGCGTGTGTGTGCGCGCATTTTCGAGCTTTTGTTTGTTTGCTTCTATTTTGCGTTTGCGCTGCCCCCGCGCGCGCGTGTGTGTGTGTTTGTTTTTTCGGGTTGCCGGCTTCCCCCTTGGCCCTGCCAGAGGTCTACAAAAAGATCATTACGCCAGTGTGTCTATTGTCTGGCAGTTTGAAGAATGCTTAGCATTTTGCCAGGCTTTTATTTGTGGCCGCACCACACACACACACGCACACGCACGACGAGCAAGCACTAAATATTTTATAGCTTCATGCATGTATGTATATGTGTATGGGTGCATATATGTGATATGCTCTATGGACGAACCTGCGCACTTTTTTCTCTCCTTTTCGCTGCTAACTAATAACTGACAATGTGGCATGTTTACCGATGTAGCTGCTGGCACAACAATGGCTCGTGCACGGGCGTGGGTAGACCAAGATATATGTATTATTCGTATTTAATTTAACGCCCCAAAGTATGCTTTAATTTGGATAGCCATCAATGGTGCGTCGTCCCATGATTTGGGTCTCTTGTGTGGCATTTGTTTTCATTATGTTTTATGACAGTGAGCGACAAGCATTCAATTTGATTTAATGCTCGCCTCGCTGAGTTCCCTCATTTCACTATCATCACAATTTGCATTTATTTGTGGACCCGAGTGAGTCCGCAATTTTCTCGTGTCTGGCATCGGTGTCAATGTAAATGGCCCAAAATGACGCATTAATCGGCATTAAAGACTCAACTTGAATTTATGCTCACTTCATGTCTCGACCTCAAGCGACCTACTCAATTAAAGCTTATCTAAAACCAATTTAAATTTAAGCGCCGGTCGACGCCATAAAAAAATGCTCACAGCGTCAGCGAAAGTTGAGCGTTGAGTCCATTAAAAGAGTCGTTAAAATGACGCTCGAAAAAAGAGAAATACAAGCGAAACTGCAAAAAATTAATTGCATAATTAGTGGCGTTTATCTCTCTGGGCTGTGTGGAGATTGAGGCAGAGCGAGAGGGAGAGAGCATTGCAAGGGAGATAGCTAAACTAGAATTAAAATGCGCATGCATTCTGATAAATTCGAAAAAGCCACAAGCCCGAAAACTCGAAAAATTGGCTGCCATAAAACACTTTTGACAGGACGGGTCGGGGGGTTAGCGGAGCGGGGTGCGCGATGCCTGCCGTCGCCTTCTGTCTGCCACATCAAATTGACTTAATCACAAAAGTTTTCGCCGCCGCCAAAAAGTATGCAAAACTTTTGCGTGTAACTGCCAACATACATTTTTCCAGCTGGATTTTTTATTTGCACGCAAGTTTTACGCACAAACTTATGTACGTATGTAAACACACACACACACACACCCGCACACTCGCACACTACACTTGTACTTGTGCTTCTGTATAGCATGTTGAGGTGCCGAGGCGTGAATCACGCCCAGTCTCTACCAAAGTTGCTCCAGCCTGAAATACCTGTTTTTCAATTGTATAACCCGCCCATTACTGCAAGTGTGTTCTGAATTTCAGTATCGCTTGGGTAAGTTATATTTATACTAGTTAGAGTTGATTATTTAATTTTGCCACGCCAAACAATGCAGCTAACATTTAATTAGAAGAAAACCTAGGCAAAAACTACAGGAGATTCGCCATGCTGGAACTACCCCGTTCGCTGCTATTTGCCCGGCCTTGCTCACTTTGCCGCAGCGACGACACTGCAGCATGTTTACCGCGCCCAACTTCGTGCCCACGCTCGAGCGAAAGTTGAACGCAGTTGCGCCAATTCCGTTTCCGCTTTGCGCCATTTTGACACCCCATTGCCGACTGTCGTCTCTGCGCACGAGTCTTGCGCGCCTAAGCAACTATTTGATTTTCTAATTATTTGACTCATGAGAATTTATGGCGTGCCAGTTGGCAACAGGTAAGCACGGACGACCGCAGTCTACCGTGAACGGGCTGCAGGCTCGTAAATAAATTAACGGCTTCCGTTTGGCATGGCCATGGCTAGCTAGTTGGCTCATTAGAGGCATTTATTTGTTTTGCCAGTGTTGCCCAAGTTGCATGTTGCATAATTAATTAATGTTAATGCCGCTGTTAACCTCCTCCCACCTCCTTCTCTCTCCTTCGATCTGATTTCAACCCTTCGCAGCACGCAATACGATATTCAATCAAATGAAATGAATTCACGATTGAACGAACATTTTTCGCGAATTAGTAGCCAAGGCAGCTTGAGGTTGTGGAATTTGTGGCGTGTCTGGAATGTGCGAAGAAATGCGGAGATATGCGCGAGTGTGTGTGTGGTATGCGAGGTGTGAGTGTGTGCATAACAGCTGCTTTCACATTTATTGGCAATTAGCATTGGCTCCGACAGCTCTGCTCATTAATTAATGCGGCACTTTTCACAGAATTTTCAGTTGAACGCAAGAGTTTTTCCCCCCACTCGAGCGTGCTGCATATCATCCTTTGGGAAATTGCTATAGTTTTTGAGCAGTTTCAACGTTGCTTGTCATTAATTATCCCCAAGTGCAGCGCACTCATGTCTCTATTTTGTCAGCAATTGATAATGAGAAATGATTTCAGTTTTCTCAAGTGTTTTTCAACTAATTTAACTTTTCAGGCAGCTCAAGACGAGGCAATGCTTTACGGCTTGAGCTCTGATTGTGTGCTCATTTCATTTTAATGATCATATCATATAAACATTCGACTGGTCGTAGATCTTTGCGTAGGAAATAGAATGAGCGCAATTTATGATATCGTTAAAGCATTCTTTAAGGCCTCTTAAACTGTGCGAACAAGACTTCATAATCTTGTCTCGGTTCCACTGCGAAATTGGTATCCCACTCGTTGCATTCGTGTGTGGCAATGCCAAATACAGAGAGAATTTATTATCTAAGGGAATTTATGGCCCAAGTCGTTTATCATTTCAAGTCGCCGTTCGATGCGGGCCCAGCAGCACCATAACTGCTCGATATAGTATTTCAAACGCAATGCATAATAAATTCTAAATTTCAGATTTCTTACCCCCAGATTTATATAGTTAGTTTAGTGACAGCTTAGGAGAGAGAGAACTGCACTGAGATATGTGCATAGTTTATGGCGTCGAGTCGAGCTTATTGCTTTGATAGAAATCAAGTTGACCGTGTACGCATTAAATGGAAGGGCGGGTCACAAAGGTAATTGAATGAATCCCGAATGGAGCAGAGATATCACCTGGGGGACTCAAGGCGGCCAGTTCATTAATAGACCCTTTTATAATTAAACAAAGGTCAGCTGGCGGCTCAGACGACAATGTGTCAACGACTGTCCCTGGGTGGCAATGGTGGCAGGCTATTGTGCATTTATCACTGCACAAGGCAAGAGAGAGAGAGACAGAGAGAGAATGGGCGAAAGAGAGAAGCAGCAGAAAGAGTGTCAGAGTGTACGTGACTGAGGCAAAACTATCTGCAAAAAACACTACAGTGACTCTGTCCGAGTCTCATGTAATTACTGGAGCCAGCTGAACGGATCCTGGATGCTTCACTGGGCGGGGCAGATGCTCTTTAAGCCAGCTGAGAGCTGTTGTTAATGCGTTTAAACTGCAAATAAAATATTCAACTGGCAGGCGGACTGGCAACTGTTGGCCCCAAGCAAGGAAATTAAATATCCTGTAGGTGCGCAGAGCAGAAATGCCCATGACACACACACAAACACACATCCTACATAATACATATATACACTGTTTAATTTCATTCGTATTTTTATGAGGTTTGCCTCTTATCTGTAGCTCTGGCCCAGGCCGTGATTTCGAAGGTTAATGCTCCACACATGCAGCCGGCAATTTTTGCATAATTTTGTAATTAGTTTAAAATGCTTTTAATTGCCAGAGAGACGGTCGGTCGAGTTGTGTTCATTAGCCTTGGCGCGGTGCGGTGTTTATCAAATGGCGACGGCCGAAGCACACCTGTGGCCTACGTGTCGTATGAGCAACGGCTTTGCATAATGTGCGACCGTTTGGGATTCATTTTTAACCAAAACTCGTAGCTGCATACACACACATACACACACATGCATAATGTATAAGCTAATGTTTTGAAAAATTGCGTAAAGAAATTAACATACGAGCAGTGTGGAGCGGGAATTCGGTCACAAAGCGGATTTAAGGCGTAGCTCGAGATTAAAGCTCGTCGTCAACGCAACGACAAAGAGGACCAAGTTGAGAATGTTGATGACGATGCCGATGACAACGAGTAGCAGGGGCTGGAGAACGGGAACGGGAATGGGGATGGGGAATGGAAGAAGCGCACTTTGATTGTCCGTTGTCCTGTCAGCACTTTAATTAAAATACTTCAACGCTCCAACCTCAGCCAATGAACTTTTCCTATTTTCAATTTCAAACAACACCAAACTGCCTACTCACCCACCCACGGCAAGAGAAGAAAAAGAAGAATAACAACAACAACCGCAACGCACCCAACTCAAGTAAGAAATACCGAAACAAAAAATTGTGAAATTGCGAAAGAAAAATTAAAAAACAACTTATAATTAAAGGTAAAACATAAAGCAAAACGCAAAGTTTGTTTGACTTTTGCTTCGCTCATTTTGAACAGTTTTCTTTTGCTGAGCAGCCAAGCTGCCTAGCTGCCTGGCTACCGAGTTTTCCCAACGAAGCACGCAGAATTATTTAGATTTATATTAATTAATATTTGCTTTGTCCCTTTTCGAGTGACGTCGCGCCATGCCGTGCCCCATCGGAGCAGTCGGAGCAGCTTTGGCTTGCCTATTTCCACTTGGCACTTGCAAAGTAGGAAAACAAAATGAAATTAAAGGTCAGTCCCAGGGCGCCTACACTTGTGAATGTAGATAATTTAATTAGTTTCACTTTAGATAAGATTTGTAGATAAATTAGCCTTTGCGCAAAGAATTTCTTCTTTATTTGCCTTAAGCTAAATTTACTTCTTAATGGAGGGGTAGCCCAAAAATTGGAGTTCTTTTTAATTTTTATACTGCTTCTCAGCTAATTTATAATTACTTTATATAGTTTTAGTTGTGTTATTATATAAATTTATTTATGATATTTTTTATTTATTTAGCATTTTCATTTTTAAAATTAAACAGCAACGAATTTTAAATCTCAGTCATCTATTTCCGATTTATTTAATGCACTCTTTGTCTTAGGTTAACATAGCGTGTTTTAAAAAATTTACTCATTGTAATTAATTAATTTAAATATTAGATTGACAGTATCTTTTTATATGCACTCAATAAAAATGTTTTCTTTGCACACACAAATCGTTTTCTTCTTACCATACCGAATTTAATACAATTAAATTGATTATTATTTTATTTTATAATATTCGGTTTACTTTCATAAATTTGAATATTTTTTTAATTCTTGCAGTTCACATAGCATCTTTTATATATTTTTTTTGTCGACACTTTTAACTGCCCGCTAAGAGGATTAATCGCTAATCTTCTCACTTATCTAACCCAATGGAAATCGCGTTATTATGCTCTGTCGGGCCTCACTTTCGGGCGAACTCTGATAACTCTGCTGGGGCTGCCGAAGCTGCGTCCGCATCGTTGAATGGCCGGCGTGCAACTGAAAGGCGCCTGCGAACCTAGCCTCGCCTCAGTGGCGTGCGGGCGCACGAGCCCGAGGGACACGCTTTCGGGGCACATCGCATTCGTGGCAAACCCGAACTTTCGTTGGGGAAATGTGCTAAAAACGTAGAACAGTTCGGAGGACACTGGGTTAAGTCGGCAAAACGGCAATTTATGAATGGAACAAACACTTGTTTGCGTGCGCTGGGGCAACGCAGTATAACAGTTTGACTATCGAACGGGCATCAGTATGCCAGTGCCCTGCCTGCTGATTCCTTTCAGGGGCAGGTGCAAGTAAAAGTTTGCTGTGTCCATAATAAATGACAGTCTTTTGTTCTGTTCTTGCCAACGGAGAAAAATGAATCACACGCGTTTGTAAGGCAAACTTTTCTACTCAACAAAAAAAACAAATAGATGTTGTTTTTAGTTCGACACAGCAGGGAAAACTTTATTGTGCAACTTTGGATTCAAATTAGCAGTTGGTCAAGGGCAATCCCTACCTAAAATGCTGCTTAGCTAATTAAAAAGTTTAAACAACATTGTCGATTAAGATCTCATTATGTGCAGTTGTTGGGCTACTTAAGAGCTTGTACACACATCCTATTTGTCTTTACAATTCTTTTAAAATATAAATAATGAAAAAGTTGCACTGTTACATGACACACAGTGAAAAAGCGATACAACATGCTTTTAAACAGAAAATACGGGCATTTTTCTTTTGAATATGTTAGTAAAAAAAAACTATTAAATTGTTATGTGATGGACATAATCTAATTGTGCCTCAAGCATATTACAGCTCATGGCAGAGAGATCAATTTTGAATTTACCATGCCTTTTACAGGCATTTTAACAATGCAGTTAAAGTAAAATATTACATTGTATATTTAAGAATGAAAATTCAATTTATTTAGATATAAGAATATCTGTTTATATTATTTAGCATACAAAGAAGTGCTTTTATTTTGAATAAAATAACTTCATTCATTCGTTTAATCATTTCCATTTTCCATATTCTTCAGCTTATTTCTGAGGCAGCCTGGAGGGTACCAGCAAAATGCACAAGTCATCAAATTGTGCTGCAATTGGCAAACGCCGTCAAGACGACGAAAGAAGAAGCTCACACAATGTTAGCATTGTGTCACGAAGACTGAGTGGGCGGCAGGGAAGCAGGAGCCAACGGCAGCAGCCACTCGGTGAGCTGAAGCCAACAGTCAAGTGCCTGCGGACAGCTTAACATTCAGCCAAGGCAAAGATCAGCAACAATGCAATTGCCACGAATAGAGCAGCAACAACAATGATGAACTTGTGCCACAGCCCTGTCCCTGTGCACGTTGCAGTATTTTCATAATGGATACGCGGACAGTAGTACAGGGTATTTCAGCAGTTGGTACAGCGCTCTGTGCCGCTTGGACTTGCATCTACATTGTTGGGTGCTTGCTCGTTGTTGGCTTTTGTGTTTGTTATCTGATTTCCTTGCGCGTCTACTTTGCTTCCCGAAGCGAATTCAAAACGAAAGCGTATTTTGTGAAAATACTGAAAATCGTGCATTCACGTAAACCGATGAAATTGCCAGGCAGCCGAAAAACAAACATGAAAGTAAACACAAACAAGGCGCTACGACTGAAACACGTGTTCGTTCAGCTACGCAGTGCATACTTTCGGGCGGAGCCAAGCAGAAAAACGATATCGGCAATTGGAAAATATGTTTGCCTCAATAAAGTTGCCGCTGAAATCGGCTTGCCAAACGCACGAATTAGCATATGACAACTGTTCGAGCAGACGACTTTAATTTGCCTAAGCCCCTTAGAGCACTGTCAAGACGATTTGCAGGCATAAATTAAGTTTGCCCCCGTTCACAAAATGCCGAAACGAACTCAAAATTGGAGAGTGTGAAAAAAACTACTAGCAAGTCAAAAGAAGGCCAATAGAATCTTGTTAGCTTTCAAAGCCCAAGTGTGTGTGGGAGGGAACGTAAAACAAAAGGCAAGCGGCAAAAACTTTTAGTCAAGCAGGCAGCATGTCATGTTTTGAGAAAAGTGCGCGAGCAGAAGGCCGATGGCAAGAGCAGAGGAAGCAGGAAACAGACAAGCAGCCTGGCCAGAGAGTGCGCGAGAGAGAGACGAGGAACGAGGACGACCCAAAGGAAAGTCTCAAATTTCATAGGAAACGGAAGGTAGCGGTAGAAAGGATAATGCCCGGCATGCGTAACGCATAAGCGGCAAATTCCATTAAGTGGCAAGCGGCAACAACAGCAGCAACAACCAGAGCCCGCTCCAGCATCAGCACCAGCACCAGATGAATGGGATGGATGAGGATGGAGGCGTGGTTGGGCACTGGCGAATTAAAATGATATGAGCATCGCGTTGCCAGAGTTGCCACTGCCACTGCCACTGCCGCGTCACGGCAAATAAACTTTTTTATATGCCTTTTGATGAGGATGTGTGAGTGTGTGCTTGTGCATGTATGCGTGCGTGTCTTTGCGGGACGAGAAAATAAAATTTCAATTTACAAGTATAACTGGGTCAGTCGGACTTGGATTCGGTTTTGAATCGGAATTTTGATTTCGCTACGATGCTGTGGACACTGTCGATTTTCTTTCCGATCTCGAAAGGGCAGCATAATAGCAACGTAAACAATTTATATTCATTGTCAAGCTTCGGCATGATAGTTGAGCACATAAGTTAAGCGAGGAAGTGGGTAATATTTGCAACCTTGAAGGTTTGTCCTGCATTGGAATCGGCTTTAAATTCATTTACAGCGCCGCGAGCACTTCCTGGTTAAATAGTCAATGAGCAGCGAATTTCCGGTGAATTTCAATTATTGGTATTTTCACATAATCTCATTTCAATGACATTGATTTAAGCTCTGTTATCCTTTAATTATAATTATGGGGATAATCAGCGACAAGTGAGCCAATTACATTAACAATAACGAAAATAAAAGGCCTGCCAGAATATTTTAATTAATTCCCAACTATTATTACCGCTTTAAATACATCCAAAATATTGCAAGCACGAAATAAACACGTCTATTAAAATTAGATTAAATTCAAAGAATTAATTTGTTGCATACTTTTCTAGGCTGTGTTTTAATTTTAAATGTCACTCGAAAGTATGCAACAATGTACATTGAATATAACATAAACGCTTGTCCCAAAACGAAATGTGCTCATGCTGTTAACTGACTGTATCCTTTCCAGCAAGGACACAAACCGTAAGCGAAAGCTTTCAGTTCACTATTTAACAGCGTAAAATAGCATCCACGCCACTGTTAAAAGACGTTAACATTTGTGTTTGTCTGTAAGCGCTCTGCTTAAAATAATATAACTCTGTTAAGTTTATTTTTATATTTTTCGATTTTAAATTTAAAATTGCTGAAAAACTAGCGGAAATATCGCTATACGGTTTCTAAAAATATATTAATGCGTTATTTTTCTAAAAGTACATAAGCTGGATATGTTCTTAAGGTGCGTATTTTAGGAATCAAACCGAATCAAACATTTGACCAGATGTCCCAGGATTGGAAACATTTGCAAAATAACATAACAATTTTTCTTGTTTGAAACAGTTTTGGGTGGGCTAAGAGCGAGAGCTTTTCCAAAATGACATGCGAAGTCCAGCGGAAACCGATGGAACTGGCAAGCCTGCTCGAATGGCTTCCCCAGGAAATGTCTCGGAAAAACAGCAATGAGGTAAATGAAAACCATTGCATTTTGTTTAAGCCAATATAAGCTTGACGTTCTAGAACTAGCAGCTAGTCAGGTTGACAAACAAGCTGCTAATTATGCGCAACGTGCTGCAGCACCACACAAAGAGCATCAAGGGGTTCAACAGGACTGCCCTGACACTGGTAGAAAGTAGTGGGGAGTGTGGGTAAGGGGGACGGTTAACAATGGGGGTTCAAATGACAAGGTGGTCAATGCCAGCTAAGGAACAGCAAGCAGAGTGCATTGTTGTTGACCGCCATGCAGCCAACCTGCGGGTGTGTGTGTGAGTGTCTGCTATGACAGGCAGCTATGCAAATAGAGCGCTTCATATTGAGAGATCCGCGCGTTTGGTAGATAGAATCAACCAAACCGTTTTGGATGTTGGAAACAATGCACAAGCGGAACAGCAACCAAAGCCACACTCAGAGCCAGGCCACACAGAGAGTCAGAGCATGGCCATTTGTTTCATTGGTTTCGCAAATGGAATTGTAATGAAGCTATGTCCCCGTGCCCGGGATGAGCTTCATGGCTAAGGGTGTTAGTTGTCAAAGGCATGTGTGCCGCAATTTCATTGCCCTCGCTTTTCCGGCTCTTCCTCTCTCTCTCTGTCTGATGCTGCACAAATAGAGCAGGCACACGCTGCCTTCCACTCCCACAGGCTGTGTCTGTGTGTGCCGCTTCTGCTGCTCCTGCTCCTGCTGCTGTCGCTGTTTTTGCAGGCACGATAATAGGTTTACGAGTTTACACGTATTTACGCCGATACCGTATTTACGATAGGCTTGCGGTTTGGCAGCAACCAATTGGAATGACAATGTGTAAACACGTCTGTAAATAAGTATGTGTATTCGACGGTAAATGTAACTCTGCAAGCTGACAGCATATTTTAAAAAGCTACAGAAAAAAATTTGATCCAAGTAAATGGAAAAATTCCTTGAAATTGAATAATTAAATTGTTGACAAGTTGATTGATAACTGTAAACTGTGGTAAAATGCTGCTCAAAAAAGTTTACAAATATTTCACAGCAAATCGATAGTCGGAAATTCGCTGAAAGTTACTAAATTTATGTAAACTTAAAACGTTTATTTATTTTTTCACTCTGCTAGCCTTGAACAAAACTAAAGTGGAGGCTGCAATAGAAATAGTGCGCCACAGGCGTATTAGCTGAGCTCGTATTTCAGTTTTCATACACACATATTCAATGAAAATAGCATACAAAGAATTTTACACTTTATAAACATTCAGCGCGTTCAGGCGGAAATAATCCATTTTATTATTTGAATTTATGACATTTTCTTGTTTTGTTTGTCCTAAGCTACCACATAATGCAATACGATTTAAAATTGCAACGCCGCAAAAATTTGCTAAAACTAGAATATAGAAAAATGTTCATATTAAATCAGAAAAAAAAAATAATAAATGCCAGTGGTAGAGAGACAGAGAGAGAGAGAGAGAGAGAGAAATTTGTCGGGCATTTGAGGCCCTTCGCATAAATATTCATACTTATACGAGCTAAAAACTATGCTAATTTCACGCATACTAAACAAGTTTTTGCATATTCAGGGTATACCATACATAGATTGTGGGGTACGCACAGCTTGACACCATATTTACCATGGGCAAAGTTAGTGGGCAAACATTTGCTGATTTATGGCGGATTTATGGCTTAAATGTGCACACTTGCAATGTAAACAGAAGTTGCCAAAAGAGCGAAGCAGCGAAAAAAAGTGCAATAAATATAAATTGGCTGCTTGCTCAAAAATAAAAAAAGAATGCCGTTCAATAAACCATATGGAAAATTTTACAGAGTAAAGCCCTGGCAATAACGATAGAAATTAAGCAGAATCTATGCGCACATTCCGAGCGGATTGACTAAAGAAATAAAGCAGAATCGAGCGTCACGAAGTCTGAACTAAATAGTTCGCTTGCAGTTTTTGCGAAATAAATATTTATGAGAATGAATGGTGTACATTTTAAAGCTTAACTCATCTATAAACTTTGGCACAATGCAGACATGTAGTAACAAGGAAACTCTCTTACCATAATCATCTAATAAACATTGCATTACCCATTTGTTCAAAGTGCATTTAGATGTGTTTTTAAATTAATTAGACAGACAACATGCGTACCAAATGCTTGCCAAAGGGGAATTAGTTAATCAAAGGAGCTTTGTTTAATTTTGAATTTCTATAATCTTTGACTAACGTTTAAAAAAAAGGGTACACCAGGTTTGTATAGTCGACTTAACCAGTTTGTCTGTATGAACGCACAGTTCATGTAGTTTGGCATGTAGGTTCCTGTATACCATACGCAGTTAGAGTTTATTTCGAATAATTAAAGCCACGCCCAACCCCCAACAAAAGCCAAGAGTTATTCGCAATCATTAAACAAAGTATAAAAGCATAAGTTGGTTTAGAATTTTGTCGAATTGCAGCAAGGGTATCTGACTGCCGACTGTGCTCGACTGCAACTACACTCAATTATTTTGGCTTACTTTAAGCGAATTTCACGCTCAACTGGTGCCAGCCAGAGGCTGCGTGTCAATGCATGCTAATTAAATGCAACCAGTAAGAGGGGAGCGGGAAGGAAACATCAGAGTAGCATTCGGTTTTAATGGGTTCTCTCGTTTTTGTGCCCGGTTTAATAGCCAACGCGTTACGCAAAATTTCACAGCAGTAACAACAAGATTTTTATGCTCGTTGACTCCTGGGTGGAGGGGAGTAGGCAGGCCTCATAAATATGTAAAATTTGCAGCATCGTGAACACGCACACTTTAAGCTGAGCGTGTATAGTGTGTATGTGCGTGTGTAAATATGGCAAAACTTACCCTTTATAAAATCGACAGCCATTTCCAGGCCGTAGGTGTCCTTGTCGCAGTCGTCCAATAAATGTGCGCCCAGTGTCACATTCGGCAATAATTGCTGCTTGTTCACTTGGTCCAAGGTGTAAAGCATGGCCTCCAGTGCCTGTATGCCGCCCTGCGGCATGATCTGGCCACAGGTGATGCTGTCCTCGCGCGAATGCACCATCATCAGGCCGCCAAGTATCACATCACCCTCGAGCACGGCCGCATGCTTCACTGGCCACCCGGAGGATGCAGCGCCGCCTGCAGCAGTTGCCGTTCCCGTGCCCGTTCCCGCAGCTGTTGTTGATGTTGCTGCCGGGATGCTGCTGGCCCGTGAGCTGCTACTCAATGTATCGGCATTAAATTGCCCCGGGTTGGATTGTGTTGTATCCAGCCAGTGCAGCGTAGGCACAACTTTTGTAGCCACTGTAGCTGCCGTGATGCTGCTGCTGCTGTTGTTGTTGTTGTTGTTGTTGTTGCTGTTGTCGATTTCCCATGTTATTGCTGCTGCTGTGGTCTCTGTTGTCGCTGCCTTTTCTGCTGCTGCTGTTTGCCAATTGCTTTTGTTATTTGCCTTTATTGTTGACCACGCCTCCGGTAGCGTAG
Source organism: Zaprionus inermis (assembly GCA_018151445.1). Classification (NCBI taxonomy): domain Eukaryota; kingdom Metazoa; phylum Arthropoda; class Insecta; order Diptera; family Drosophilidae; genus Zaprionus; species Zaprionus inermis. The sequence continues at coordinate 6,129,836 of JAECXD010000117.1, read as the reverse complement.
TCGGCGTTGTTCCATGTTGTTTCATATTCAATTTATCTTCCGTTTTTTCAACATCTGTGGTTGCTGACATGATTGTTGTCGTTACAGCAACTGTTGTTTCTGCCACTGCTGCTGATGTTGCTGTGGGCACATTGCGTTTAGTTTTTATTGGTATTTTTGCGGATGTTATTGTTGCTGACATATGTTTAGCATATGTTGTAGCGCCTATTGTTGCTGCTGCTGTTGTTGCTGATGTTGCTACGGGTGCTGCTGTTGTCAGCTGAAAAGGTGTTGCCGGCAATTCGAGTTGCTTCTCTGCTATCGCCAGCAGCGCATCCCTTTTTATGCTTCTAATGGTCGCTTCCGGTGCTGCTCTCTCGGCAGTTGCCATTGTCGCTGCATTTAAATTGTTGCTTAAAGCGAGCTTCCTGGTTTGCTCTGGCGGACCTGCACCTGGACTTGGCAACAGAGTTAATTGCTGTCGCGCTCTGTTGTGGCTGTCCGTCAGAAAATGCTCAGGCAATGGCTGCAATTGTTGTCGTTGTGTGTTGCACGACTCGCCGCACAGCAACAGAAGCAGCAGCAGCGGCAGCAGCAACGGCCAAAAGGACGCGCCCCTGGCCCTGCTCGACACCATTTTGCACACTCCGTTGCGCGCGTGTTCCGCTCGCTCGCTTTCTCTCTCTCTCTCTGTCTCCCTCTCTCTGACTGCGTGACTGTGAAGCTCTGCTTGTGTATGAGTTGCTGTGCCAAGTGCTCAGTGTGACAGCATTAACGGGAAATGCGACCGAATTTGTTTTTGGCCCGTGGCCAAATAAATTTCAATTATTTTCAACAAACAACGGCTTCAAAATTGTTGCTGGCCAACACGTTTTAATTAAGTTGCCCGCCAGCTGAAATTGATATGCCTGCTAATTCCACTTGTAGATGCTGCTGCTGCTGTTCTTGTTGTTGTTTATGTTGATGTTGCTTTTGCTGTTGCCTCCTTTTTTCTGCTTGCTGCTGCTCTTGTGGCCAAGCATTTTTATGCGTCTCAACTGTGTAGCCGCTGCATGTTGTTGCTGTTGTTGTTGTGGTTCTGGCTGGCAGGTCTGCAAATAAAAACGCAAGTGGGAAAGGAAACCCGTTGAGAAAAGTCAAAAAAAGAAACGAAAGCGTAACATTAATATGTACAAGTGAAGCGAATTATAAATGTTGTGCACTTAAGCACATTTAATGAACAGTAAAAATGCGCATTGAAACGAGCAGGCATTTGTTTATTCGCTATTCGCCCATAGCTGCAGCAATTGTCCGAGCTCGTAATGAAGTTGAGCTTCGTGTTGCCTACTTTCCGGCGCACGTAATAAATGAACACGAGTCGCAAACGAAGTGTTTTGGTGTCGGTAAGCGGGTGGGAGCCAAATTTAAATGTCTGACAATTAAAACAACAAAGTTGAACGAAAAATCTCACGCTGGCTGTCCGAGCCAGCCACGGTCTGCGAAAGTTTATAGCAAGTTTTGCGGTTTTGCGAAATATTCGCACACACCAAACTTGCTCGGGTCAAATGATTCTCTACAATGTTGAGTTATAATCTTTTTAGTGGAGGCAACAAACTCGTGACATTTAATGGTAGTCATCATTTTTGCCGGCTAAGCAAGTGCAAAATTACGATAGTTAAAAAATTAGTTAAATATCGTATTCAATCCTCGTTTTATAGTTATTTAAGCGGCGTGAACTTTCAACTAAACTTTGCTTAATCTTGCCGGGTGTTCCACAAGTTTTATCTGATTTATGTGGCTTGAAAATGGCATTTAAGAACTAGTTATATTAAGTGTAGAAAGTGTTGGATATTAATTTACGATAATATCGTAAATCACGCCGCCCTACTGCACTACACTGCGTATACATAGTATAAACTTAAAATTGCTGCAATTCGAGTTTATTACAGTTGAGTTAACTGTTGTGGGATTGTGTTGCCAACACATTACGAGTGTGTCAAATAAAATGTATACACTCGTAAACAAATTGCTGACCAAGCCAACCTCCTCTGGGAGCTGGAGGTAGGCAAATGAGGATATCCTGGGCCAAATAAACACTTATAGAAATTGAAACGAGACTAAAATATACGGCTAGAGGCAGCCACAACTACTTGCCCCAGCCTGACCCTGACAGCTTTGCCGGAAATGCCATAAAATCAGCAGCAACGCAGAAAGCAAGAACGGGTGATTCTGCTTGCCTGGCAGCATTTCAAAACGCAGTTCAGCCCAGAAATAGAACTGGACGAACAATAAACAACGTAAGCTGATAACCAGCCCCTCTCTCTCTCTCTCTCTCTCGGTATGGGAAACATCCTGGCATCCATGTACATCCTGGCAGTGTTGTCGTTAAGCCGGAAATTGAGTTAGATGCCAATTGGAAGACGTTATGCTCATTAAATATTAGTGAAGCCCGTCGGCTAATTAATTAACAGGCTTCGGGGAAAAGGATTGCCGGTTTAGTTTTGCAAAAACCAATTACCAATTAGGCACTTATGTAGCCCGGTACCTTCGTGCCTTTTCTCTTGCCCGGCAACCATTTAATTAGTTCCTTATAATGGCCGATTAATGGACTCTCCTGGCAAGAAGGCAGGCAGGCGGAGAACCGGAGAGTGCCCTGATAACGACTTGCAGGATTGCAATTTATTGTTATTAGTAGGAAGTTTAGTGAAAACACTTTCGCACTTCGACCCGGCGATAAAGTTTTTAAGACCTATCGCGAACTTGCAGCTTCGAGGGTCAATTGCTGTGCCATAAAATTAATCGATATTCGGATAAGCCGTCGATGGAACAGCCTTTGGCCTCTTGAATCCTAATCTACTTGTATACAAAGTACGCAGAAGTGTGGAGCTTTAAAAATACCGACGACTAACTGCGGCTTTTCAGCCCCGCTCGGGTCATGCCTTCAGCCCAGCATTGCCTACATATTTTGGCACACAATATAAAAATACCGTTGGCACATATTTTTGGCTGACTGTGACATAATCTTTAATACGCCTAACGGCACCCGGGAGAGCCCCTCTAAATGTTCGCTTATCTCGCATACCTGACGTGCCACTGCTGCCCTTTTCCATATCTGCACATCTCCCCCCTCTCGCATCGGCTGCCCAAGTATTTGTTTGTTTTGCACTCACGCAGGCATCACAAATAGCCCTCGGCTGCTCATTTCCAGTTTGTTTCCCCGGCGATGGGCGGGGCCGTTTTCCTACTGCTCTTCCTAAAATACGTTTTTATTGAAACGATATTGGGAAGGTTGACTACATGCTAGATGGTTGCTGGCAAGGTCGTTGTCGCGTGGGTGTCAACTGGCTTGTGGCCTGCAAATCGGCAGGACGTGCCAATAAATTTCGTGCAGCGCAGGCAACTAATGAAACCTCGCCTCTTGCTCTGCTCATGGCAGCAAACGAAACTAATGAAACGCTGCTCGGCTACGTCCTCTGCTGTGGATGCTGCTACTGCTGCTCTGGATGCTTACTTATCGTCCATGTAAATTTAATTAAACTTATCAATTCTCGCTGTGCCATGCGTCAGCCACAAGTCAAACAATTGACAGCTGTGGGCCATTGTCCAGGCCAGACCGCATACGGCAATCTCATATGATATATGACGCAACATGGCAGATGGCAAACAATGGCTGCATCCAGAAGCCGTTCTCATTCAAGCGGAAACGCTGACCACAACAAAGCTGTGAGACTGAAGACCACGTTTCCAGATAATAATAATGATGTATCGAAATTGTTATAAAGAGCTCTTTTCTCGGCTTAAGAACTTTAATTAACCCAATAACAACGTACTTAATTTGCAATCAATTTGTTACCAAGTTACCAAATTCGCAAGCTACTAAGCTTCTTTAACTCAATATCTATATAATTACTCAGAGTTCGCTGAAGAGAGAATTTGAAAATTCGCAATTGTTAAACAGCAGCAAAAATGGCTCAGTAAAATATATGAATATGCAAAACATTCAATTTCGCGTACACATACATATATATCGCATATCAATTTAAATAATTAGCTTTACTCCCCTTATTAGCTTAATCTATTTCAATTAGTTTGGGCTGTGAAACGCGAGCTAATTAAAATGAATGCACATCGAAAAACACATATTGATTTCTGGCATGGCAGCAATCCTTTTAGTTCTAACTGCAAAATATCGTACTGCATACTGTGGATGGCAGACACTGCCGCCGACACACACACACATACACACACAGACACACACAGACACACACAGACACACACAGACACACACAGACACACACAGACACACACAGACACACACAGACACACACAGACACACACAGACACACACAGACACACACAGACACACTCACACACCCACGCACACCCACACAGTCAGCTAATATAGTCATAACAGTTTTGACCATGTTTTTTTATGTGAAAATTATGCAAAAAGTTTGTTGAGCACAAAAAAGGACTCCGGACCTGACTGAGGCACTCTCGGCATGCCATGCCCGTGCCGGTGTCCGTGAGCCGGTAAAAGGGCTGCAACAAATGTAAAATTAATGCGCCTTGCCCATTAAAAGCAGCATCGTTTGCCATAAAGCAGGCCAAGCAAGGCAGCAGCTCAGACAGCAGCTCAGACATCAGTGTAACCTGCACACGGACCACACTCATTTAGCTCGCGCTCAATTATTGGCATATTATTTATAAGCCACACAGCCACCGACCCACCCATTCTTTCTGGTGGTTCATGAACCGAAACGTTGCCGGAGAGGAGAAAATTACAGAAAATAATGCAGAAAAAAAGGTTTTGCTCGCTGGTCAGTCTCATATGACGCATACGCAGCGTAGTGCGTGGTACGTGACCTGGGATTAGGCCGATCCGAAGAGTATATCCCGCCGGGGCGTTGACCACTTAATGCATGATTATCTCTAATAAATATGCAATGCGCAAAAAATGTTTGCCCTTTTTTGAGCTGCTTGGCCTCTCGCTGCGGTTCAAAGTAATAAAACGCACATAAAATATTTCTATAGTGCGGTAATTTGTCATTTTCAAACTGATTGAATGGAGACGAGAGGCGAGTGCGATGAGGCTTTGAATTTTGTAAATTATAAAAGAGCACATAAATCAGTTTCAGTTGGCAGAAGTCGTGGCTCGACAGATAGAGAGAGAGAGAGAAAAAGAGAAAGAGTGTGTCTGTTGCTGTCATGAATAAATTAGCGAAAATTATTTGAATTTAAATTATGAATAACTTTAATGAGTGCCTCACATTACTGATTATTTTAATTTTAAATGTAATTTTGGCTGAAAGGCCTTGACTGCTGGAAATCTGTTTTTAATTCATGAAAATGTCAAATGAAAATCGAAACACAACTTTTTTAATTAATTAACGTACGTGCAATCAATGAACAAGGTAATTAGGCATGTAATTTACGGTATGAGCGTGATTGCTTTATCGTATTTTTTTACCGCATAATTTAAGCAGAGTGCCCCGACTTGTTGTAATTTTTATTTATGTGATGTGAAAAACTTTGCTGTTTGGGCAAACTTTTTCGGAGAATAAATACTATATGCAGCTATATCTTTTGGGTTTATGTTCCGTTGTCGTTCAATTTAATTTATTATCATCTTTATTGTTTCGTCAATTAAAAAGTTTCGGTATTTATTTGCCTGCTGTCATTTCGGTTTCCTGCTCTGTTTTCGGCAAGCTTAAAGAACAATTTGAGACAAATTTAAGCGCGGTTCGTTGACAAAATGGCGACACAGCATGCCAAAAAAGTTGTGTGCAAACTTTTAATTAGCACTGTCCAATAGGGAACAACAGCAACAACATTGGCGGGACTTTATCCCAGTGGGGAAAGTGTGGAAAGGCATCGGGTGAGGAAACACCTGCTCGAAAGTGAAACTCAATTTTCAATGCATAGAAATAATGAAAATGTCTGCAAGACAGGGAGAGCAAGCGAGAGAGAGAGAGAGAGGGGGCGATTGTGAGAGATGCATGTGGTTGAAATGCTTTCAAAGTTTTGCCTTGCTAATGAAACTTTCCTCTGCCTGTGGACGGTGTTGACAGCTGTGCGGTGGTAAAGTGGATTCGCATTCGAAATTAATAGATCAATTTGGGCTGCTTTTGTCAGCATTGAATTTTGTGCGGCCTGGTGCTGTTGTCTGCCAGTTATTAGCTAGGCTAATTCTCTATGTGCAGAGCTGCGGTTGGGGTTAGCTTCAGGTTTGTCTTCATAATGATTTCATATTAACAAACTACCACATTTAAGCCCTCAGTTCATGCTCTATGCATATTGCTCTTGAAAAGAGTGAGTTACCTTTACTCTATTCAACATTAAAAGGAACTAAACTACTCCAAAAATAAGCAAGAGTATTCGCATTCAGTTATTCAATTTGATGCGATTTCAAGTGTTGATAACGATGCGCAAAACTCGCGAGACACGCACGAGCCAAGCCCTGCGGCCATAAAGTTCCCGAGAACTGGCACTGTCGGGATTTGGGTTGCTTGTCCGGGGTCGAGCTGTGCCTCCACTTGGCTGTGTAGTAAACAAATTAATCCAATTTTACGAAAGCTGCGACGCCGGGACGCGACCGTGACGCGAGTGGCGAGAGGGAATAAAGGAGAGGAGAGTGGGGAACTGGGAAGCTGCGAGCCTAGGGCAGCTTACTCCAGGCATAAATTAAGTAATTAAGTAAGTAGCATGGCGAAGATTCGCGTTACGGTTGGATGGGGGGGAGGGTAGAGGAGGGTACGTAAAGTGCAGGAATACACAGTACACTGGGTACACCAAGCTGGCCCACTTTGATAATTGATGCTGTGTCAAAGCGTTTATTTAGTGCTTAAGTGTGCATATTTTGCTAATTAAATTGTTGTTGTTTTTACTGCGGCAAGTTGGCTTGATTTGATTTATGTCCAGACCATGGAATACGTATTGCCACATGTGGCATGATTGATTTGTTTATAAACATCAAATGTGGCGCAAACTTTGCCGACGCTTTATAATGACTCGAGATTGCTTAAGTAGATTATAAGCGAAGCAAGACAAGATGCACAGCGAATTATGGCTCAAGAGATACTACGAAGAGGAAAGCGAGTGTTAAGTGGGAGTAGAGAGAGAAAAGAACGAGTGAAGCCAGCGAAATCTACACATAGATACCCTATAGCCAGTAAAGGTATATATTAACTCTGATTTTATACATTACTTGAAGTAATTATTTATTCAAAGAAATAAAACACTCTCTCTTACTTCCATCCACTCTATATACCCTTCTCAACCAATTTAACACTCGTCGGGTGTTTAAAGCAATCAAAATTAATCGCATAACATCAGCAGACAATGGCAAACAGAACCAGAGAAAGCAGGCAGCTCAGTTGCACAGTCAGCTCGGATGATACCCCTTAAGTGCCACAACAAAAAGGATACAGCTAAGCTCAAACTGAAATAAGAGAGAGGAAATTGTTGCTGTCTGTCGAGAAGAAAAACAAAAAATGGCGAATCATTTTCCACTTAATGTGCTTACTGGCAGAATTCAGCAAAAGCAACGTAACCCATATGAATATGCGAATATGTGGAACCAAAATACCCTTTTCTGGCCGCGTCGAGTATCCTGCGCCGGGCTCAAAGCAATTTACGTTTTCGCAACTTGACATATGCACATGCCAAATGATTGCTTTTTGCCCGGGCACGAACTCAATTGAAATTTCAAACACTTTTAAGTGGATGCCGTAAGAGCGCACGCAAAGAGCCTAAGGAACTCATTACGGAAATTACTTTACACAGCAGGCTGTGCGTCCGTCGGACTCGACTCGTGTCTTCTCGGCTCGACTCTCACTTTCTCAGCCTGAGCGAGAAGCGAACACTTTCGGGTCGATGCCGCAAATGGGCTAAGCAAGTGGGATGGGGTGGAGGAGGAGCTACAGGAGCTACACGCAAATGATATGCCCATTGAAGTGCGCTTCAATACTCGTGCTAAATAAATAAACAAACATTCCCCCCGAACTTCAGACAACAAACAGCGAGCACAGCTCGTCTCGTTTCGTCCCTGGCAATTAGTGTGGGCAAGACGTTGTGGGGGAAGGGCGGCGGCGAACGGGAGTTGCAAACAAACAAACAGTTGGGCATAGCGTACACGATATTATGCCACCAATGATTCACACACACACGCACACCCGAGCACACATGAGGTCGAGCAACTCGCACACAATGGCTAAGGGACTGAGTGATTGCGTGGCCAAATGATGGCGACAGGCACAGTGGTAAGAGTCTGTAGAATATTGCAGTAAATTAAATAAAATTATCAATGTAAAGTTCAACTTTAACATAAGCTAAATTTATTAATAGTTTAAGTGAAGTTTACTTGCATCTATTTTTAATAATTTAAGACAGTTAAGTCTGCTGCCTTTGCTTCACTGTGCTGCTTAAATGTCTTAGCACATTTAACCTTTAGCTGTCACTCAGCATCTTCGATTAACCTATGTATCATCGCATAAAATAAATTTTTAATTTGCCAGCGACCCCCTGTCCCTGCCTGTCCGTCTGTCTGCCTGCCTACCCGTCCGTCTCTCTATCCTGCTTGACTGTCTGTCTACTCGTTGATTTCGGCATCGAGCTCGAGTTTATTTGCCCCACTTTGTTTAAACGTTTGCCGCCGAGCAATCTCTTCTCGTGCCGCTTATTGATTTTGCCTCGCGTTCTCTCGAGAGCCGAGTCGATGTACGCGCAGATTGGCAATGATAACATTGGAATGATATACACGCCACATTAAATGGATTATTTAATGTTGTCACTCGTACGTATGCCTGGCAAATGATGCGTACAGCTGATAGCTGTAATATGCCCCCATCTTTCCGTCTCCCTCAATCCCCCCTCTTGTCTTGTTCTTCTACTTTGGTGTTTCCACAACTTTTGCAGCGAGCCACAGAGAGCCACGCTAGCGAGTTGTGGAGCAGCGCGGATTACACTCGCGGGACTCGTTTTTATTTGTCTTCTGTTTGTTTGTTTGTGTGTGCGTTTCATCTCCACCTCCGTCTCCAACTCTGTCTGGCGCTGTCTTCACGTCCGTCAGACGGGTTTGTCGTCGCCATTTGTTGTTTGCCTTGGCTTCACGACATCGAATGGGGGCTAAAGTTGATTGTGCTTGAAATTGGGCGGTTTGCATGTGCGTGCCAGTTCCTGTAATTGCTGATATGCTCATGCTCCCATACGCCCCCTATACTCCCTCCTACTACCCTCCTTCTCTGCCATTGCCAGGTTGCTTGTAAAAATAAATTAGGAAGCAAAGTTTGCGAACTGAGCGCGAATGCCAACAATCCTGTGGCTTCCTCCTATCGCTGTTGTTGTTTTGCTGATTATGTTAAGGTGGTAAGCACTCAGAAGTCCCATGACATTATGAAGATAGTCGCTAAAAGTGACAATCCACCTGTGGCTTGCGTGGGCGAAGTGTATATAAAGAGACGCGGCAAATTGATAGATGCTTTCACTGGTCCAACAAATCAGCAGGAATACAGCTAATGCTCAAACAAACTCTGAACTTTGCCAGTGCAGGACTTGTCGATGAAGGTCAAGGCCTAAGTTCTCACTGCTGCATTTAATACTCTTTCGTATTGAGACCCTTTTAATATTAAAGTGAACTGAGTTTATTCCGTTCTAATGCCTTGTTCTAGTTTTTTCAATTGTGTCCACACACCGAGCATATTTATCGCTTTTTCTGTTAATTTATCATTGGTAATTAACTAAGCCGGCGCTTATGTGACCGACCTTTGACCTTTTTTCACACACAAAGACAACTTATTTACTCACTCACTTACTCATTTTGGCATGCGGCAGTGCGAGAAACTGACTGACAGACAGAGGCCGGGTCGGTTCGGTTCGGATCCAACGTCGTTTTGTAATCTCCAAGTCTCGACTTGTTTGCCATTTGCCGCACGCGCTGCCAGTGTGTGTTCGCCTGCGGTATAATTAACCACATTATTCAAGTCTATCGAGTGTAATTCGAATAACAAACTCAGTCATTTTTCAGGCTCGCTTTCGCTTGCCAAAACAAACATGGCGCGCGCGCTCGATATGCGAGTACAAAACAAATATGGCTGCCGCGTTGAGCACTTCCGCTGGAAGTTGCAGAGGCTTAGCACATGATCTATTTATGAGCGGGCTAAGTCGTCGTAATATATGTAAGGCTTCTCGCTAATAAATATGCATGCCGAGTTCGAGTGGGAATCCCGAGCGTATCGTAAATCACAAATAATATTCATAAGTAGCTAAACCGCACATTATGAATGCAGATATTAATTGAAACATGAATCTGGGAAGATGATTGGATTTAAGGTTGAATTTGCGTCAATATCAATTGAAACGCTTGCAGGATTCAGGGAAATTCAAAATAAAAGGTTGAATTCTTGGAATTTCAATTCGCATTAAATTCGTTGCCCACTTCCCGGGGCTAATCATAACAATAACAGTTATTCCTGACAGCTGACAGCGTAAGCCAATTGAAATGCTCTTTGACGTGCGGTGTAGTTCGTTGAAACAATAATGCAAATTTCACGAACTTCTGCTCTTTGTTATTGTTACACAACGAGAGACTAACAAGACAGCAAGAGGCGCAGTCGACTAATTCAATTACGGGAAAATGCAAATGCAGACGGAACAACGTGATAGTCAGTTGGCTTGTAGACGGCCTAACTGGGGCTCACGCCGTGTCGACTGTGGATGAATATTTAAGCAGTTGATTTGGCAGCTCTCTCTGGCTCTCATTGAGCCTGGCACGGCTGGCTGGCATTTCCTGCTAAATTTGTAAGGGAAATTATTAAGTCGTATTGTATAATTTTCGAGAACATTTCGAGTGTACTTGCCGAGAGTGCAACTTAATGCAGTCGAGTACAGTCATTCTGCTCATTGAAGCTAACGCTGCGAAATGTGCGTAGCTGTGGCTTATTTAAAATTCACTTTAGTCTGGCAACTTTTAGAGAAACTACTCGGAAAGTTTTCCTCTCACGCTTCGCAGAATTGTTTCTTTGCAACGTCACGACGAGTATCATACACACATATATGCCATAATTTACTGTTATTTCGTGAGCATTTAAAAATGTCGACATGAAAACCTCAATAAAATACGCAATTATTAAAATTAATTAAATATCCATAATTGTCCGTTGATATTTGAATTGATTGTGTGTTAAAACCGCATTGACAAATTATTAAAAGATCGCTTTGCCCCGACTCAGCATACAAATTTAATTAATATTTTTTAACATTTCCATTGTTTACGGCGCGCAATTCACGCTTTTATTTTCATTCGCCTTCGTTTATTATTACAATAAATTTTCCAGCTTGCGACGACTGTATGGCGGCAGATTTTCACCTCATTAAAATATGGATGCCGCATGGCGGCTTAATCTGACACAAGTTGCCGTTTAATGCCGGCGGCGGGCAGCTTTAAAGTGCCATAAAAACGGATGCCATAATAAATATTAATGGCAGTGGGATGGACGAATGGAGAAAGGAGAAACTGAGGCAGAGAGGCAAACTAACAGCAGCATAGGCCAAATGTACGTTTCCGTTTCCGGTCTCTTAGGTTGCCCGCAAGCCGCCAGGCCGTACGAAGGCAAACCTCAGTGGGGGCGGATTCAGCATTATTTTTTTTTTTTTTTTTTACACTCCCCCGTTAAATATTTATTTATTTGCGTAACAAAACAAAACGCGCGCCAGGGGCATCATTTGCATTCAAACACTTTCATTGTTATTAATCTTTTGCACTCGCATAGAGAATTTAATTAAGGCGATGGGCCTGGCCCGCATCACATAATACAATTCCTGACGGACCGCATCAGTCAAGGCTCCGCACCGAAGTGCACGCAGTGTGATTCCATCTCCATCTCCAACTCCATGTCCATCTTAGCAATAAGAGAGATGTGATAGCAAATACGGCTCGTTGAGCAGGCGAAAGGGATCGCAAGTGCGAATTAATTTGCAGAGTTTCTTCTTGTTTTCGTCTCGACCAATTTAAATAAGTACTTGATTACTTTTGGGCACAAGAATTGTTTGCGAAATGGCAACGCAAGTGATTTCGTCTGAGCAAAAAAAAAAACCAAAGCCCATAGGGACATATCTGGCTTAGCCTTACTAACTTTGGCAAGCGGATTAAATTTGATTATATTCCACTCTAAAAACGTAAAGTTCTTTCGGCCAAGGGCATTTTGGCTATAAGCTTTAAGCGAAATATGAATTGAATGAAAATATCATGAAATTTCGAGAGCGATTTGTTAATTAACTGAGATAACTGAAAGGGCCAAAGGCAGCGTGCTGCCGCCAAAAAGCTTATGCAGACAGCTTTCGCATTTTGGCTCAGTTTTCTTTCAACTTAATGCAGATTAAAAATTCTTTCAACCTAATGCAGATTAAATATATATAGTACTACAGACTGTCCTATTTAAGCAGTTTCCATGGCATCAATTAAAATGAATTTTCGCATAAATACGATGTGTTTAAGAGGCTTACTCTTCATGGAGACGGTGGATTTTGCCGACTATTTTAATGAGCAAACTTACCATATGATACCCAAGCACTTAAAGCTTACTAAGCAATATATTTGTGCCATTTCTATGGTTTTTAAGTATATCTGTGCACTTTTCTGCCACACCTTGTGAAGGTGCCAAATGGAATTCGCAAAGTGCCGTCGCCCTTGACCCGCACGTGGCCGCATAAAGTTGGCCCAGGCATTTTAAACTCATTTACACAGCCATTTACACCTACATTAGTCGCTAGTCATGCTTCATGTATGGTACACACGCACACACATACTCACACACATACGTTGACAGTTACGCCCGGTAGACATGTCGGCTAAATGGCGTTCTAGTTGAGCTTAAAGTTGGGACAGCAACTTGGAAACGAGTTGAAAGTTATTAACAAGAATTCCAGCTTTACCTTTTGGCTTTAATTATGCCAAGGCAGGACTCTGTGTGTGTGTGAGCATGCGTAGACGCATGTGCGTGTGCGTGTGTGTGTGTGTGTGTGGGTGTGTCTGTGTGCGAAAAGGGTCAAACGAGCACGAGTGTGTTTTCTAGCCGTATTTCTGGCTGCCTTTTACGGCGGCTTTCACACTTAGTGCCCCGTTGATGTCTCTCGCTAAACGAATGTGAACTGCCCAATGGCCCAAAACTAATGGGCTGTCAATCCACTGCGTGAAAGCCGCGACCCAATACGAGCTGATAACTACAAAAAGAAGTCGAGAAAAAAGTAAAAAAAAAACGCTGAAGCTGATAAAAAGAATCCGCCTAGAGCCAAAGTCGGTGAAGTGATGTGGAAATGCTTTGGCGCGGCAAGACTAAGGCTAAAATGGCTTGTAATAAATTTTAGTGACTTGCTTGTGACAACTCATTAGAACTGGCTACCCGCACTCTGCTTCGCTCTCTGGCTCGAGAGTGTGACTCGTTAACCCAAAAAGCCGCTCTACGCAAAATCAGCATATTTCCCGCTGCCCATTGACAAAGGCACACTTAATGAGTCAGCCGGGAAATATGCTTCACAATTTTGAAGAGGGTTTCCGAGCAACGATCCGCCCACTAAGCAAGCTACGAAATATATCATCCGATTCTCGAGTAAACCGTCCATTAATCATTGATACTTTTAATAGAAGTAATAAACCAAAAACCTTGAATTTCCAGTTGAATACAAACAATGCGAGAAGCATAACTAATTTGCATAACACACTTTTGTCGCCGCAAATAAATTCGTGTTATTATCTCTTGCATTGCCGTCTGAAGAAACAACAACCCGCCCCGTCTATCAAATACGTATACTGGGTCCGCTCCAAGACGTTCTACAATTGGCAACGCGCCGAGTTTTCCATAAATCACTTTTGCTGCATTTTTCTCAACTTTTCGTGACATTCCGCCGAGCAAATGGATTGCACTCAGCCTCGTGGACAGTGCCAACATTTCTAAACTAAAATTAATAGATTTGAATTTATTTTCCCCGTTCCTCGTGCACGAATTGTGTGTAAGAATTGTCCTACGCTCGTTGGATTGTCTGCCCATGTCTGCTCGATCCAGCAGCGAAGCCCGAGAGATTAATGCGCATTTATATTTCATTTAATGTATTTTCCTCTCTGTTTTTCTTACGGTATTATGATAATTTAATTAAACCTTATTTAATTCAATTTCAAACTTATATATTTCTAGAAATAATATATGTTTTTACAACCTGCTCACCTAGTAATATTTAATCATTTGTTTTTGTTATTTTTATGGATTCCAGCGTGCAATAATTATGCGTTCAATAAATAATGTTCGTTTATCCATAATTAATTCCGATTTATACTACACAATGATAACACCTACACAATTGGTATTTATGTTTGTATTTTTACAGCTTTATTTATGTTATAATTTCAATTACACTTTTCATATGCCAAAAAAGTATCAAATTTAACGTGATGAATTGTTTTTCTTTTTTCAGCGAAACTCGCACAATGACATAAATTATGCCTTACTGCTTGTGTGGATTTTAATTAACCGTTTTATCTCACTGATTTACTGAACTTCAGTTTCAGAAATTGCTTTTCAATTGTAAATAAATTTAAGTTACTCTCGTTGAGTTAATTTAAAATTTTTTACTGTTTGTCACATATATATTTTTTCGCAGATTTCGTATACGTTATATATTTAGAAAGCGAATCACTTCCATTGTTTCTCACAATCAGTTGGGCAGCTCAGCATGCGCAGCACCTTTCGCTTTCGAATCGCGTTTCAAACTGTCGGGCGTCTGTTAGATAAAGCGAGCAGCAGACTCGCATCGCAGTCGCGATGCTGTTGAGCGTTTGTTTTGGGATATTTTAACAGAGCGCTGATAGCAGGCAGCAAGAGCTAGGGATGTTAAGGCGCTGTTAGCCTGAGATAAGTTTACCGAGCGGGTAAGACATGAGGTCTTCCAAGCATGGCTGTGATTTATGCAACGTACAGCGAACGCACACCCCTTTCGCAAGGGGGAGTCAGCTAGCTGGAGTCAGCAAGCTACAGATATGCCGCATCCTGTGAGTGTTTTTGTAGGTTATGCAAAATGAAAATGAGTTGTGCACAGCGCAGCGCACGCCATGGGTTGCCGTATATTACGTATACGCAGCGTGAAACATTTCTTTGCTGCTGTTTGTCACACCGAATGGCCATTTAAATGCCCGACATTAAAATTTAACGCAGTTAACTTCAACAGGCCAGCTATAGATAAACATAAACATAATTGATGAGATCGGGATAGGCATCGTATGCGTGCGACCCATTCATCATTCGGAACCGGAAACTTTTATGCCGGCCCATAAGCAGCAGGCATACTAAAACGAAAGAAAGAAAAACCAGTATGTAATATTGTCGCCGTCCTGGCGGAGGGACTCTCTGTGCAGTTTTTGGCCAGATAAATCAAATGAATGTGTGTGTTTTTGCTGAGTGTTGTTGAAAATTTACTGCAACACTTGGCAAAGCTATTGAGATTTAATCGGTCTCTGTTTGAGACCAATTTTTGGTGGCAAGCATAAACTGCAAGAGGGTTCCAGAGAGAGAGAGTGAGTGAGCACTCTTTACACTCTTGTATGCAATTGACAACTTTTAATAGCCTCAAGACTACACACTTAATCTCTCGAACTGAGGAGCTCTATTGAAACCTCTTAAACGAATTTCAATTAGACATTGCCCAGGCAGCAGCTTCGGGCAGTCTCGACAGTCGTGTATGGCAATTGAATATGTATTTACTGAGCTTGCTGTTGTTGTGGTTGCACATGCTTTGCAATAAATGAGTCCCCTACAGAATTATGACAATTTTCAATGAGCAACAGATTTCAGTTGGTCATCTCAAAAATGAATGCTGTGAGTCTTATGGTTTTAATGCAACAGCACAAACCACAACACAAGCTTTTCACAGGGAAAGCGTACAACAACAGCAAAGTGCCACACGTTTTAAATGACAAATGGCCTTTTCAGAGAGGAAACAAAAAGCACAAATTGTCATGAAATTGCCCTTGCTCTGTTCTGCTATCGTAAGTAATGTACTCGTTATATTACGTATACGTAATTTGCAAGACATTGTGTATTCATAACTTCGGATGCAACTCGATAATTATTTCGCATTTACACACTTCCGTTTTCCACTTGCCAAGTGTAAATTAAATACAAAAAAGAAACAAAGTTAACGCTTAACGCACAATTAAGCAGGCAGCCAGAGCAAAGCGCGTGCCAATAAACATTAAGTAAATATTTGCCCAAGGCAGAGCGAGAGTGAGAGAGATGCTTGGACAGCCAACAGGACAGTGACAGAGACAGTTGGATAGACTGATAAAAAGACAGACAGGCAGGCAGACAGACAGACAGCCAGCCAGACGGAAAGACAGGCAGACAGACAGACAAGCAGTCAACGATGTGAACGTGCAAAGCGTTAAATACTTTTGCACGTCGACGCTCGAGCACGACAAGCAGCTGATGATGACTCGAGACGCAGTCTGAAAGACAGCTCCAGCTAGCAAGGTCGTCTGTCCGTTGCTCGCGATGTGCTTTTTGTTGACAGCATAATTACGTCGATGGAGGAGGCCGAGAGATGCAGGCGAATAAACACGGACAAGTACCAAGAACAGCATCAGCCACAAGCCTCAGCCGCAGCCGCATTCAAGTCGATTTGTATGCTAGTGTTTCAAGCTGCACGCAGCTGCTTTATGGTCGCAAATGAACTGAACCGGCCTGCACAGCAAGACAAACTATAAATAAACGGCAAGCTGAAATAGCTACACTGCTGAATTACGATATATCATTTGCCACTGTAGCTGACACTGGCTACGACATCAGTGCTCAATGCAACAATGAAAACAGTGTAGCCAGTGGCTATGATTTCACATTTGAATGGGAATTACAGTCGATTTATCGCTGTCCAGCTGATGATGAATGTTTGCCGAATATGAAGAGGAAAACTGGCTGACAATGCGCATAGAGAAAAGGCTGCAAAAGCTGGAAGCTGGAAATGAAGTAAATCAGTTTTAAATTTGCTAATTTCAAACTGTTCTATGAAATTAAACTTCAAATTGATTCTAATTAATATATCTCTACTCTATAATAATTCTAGTTAAGCACATAAGCAAAGAAAATAGAGTGTGGTCAGAGATCAGAGATTACAAAGAAAATCAGGCAAAAAAAACATGATTAAACCGAGTGAATTGGGCACACCATGGGGCAAGCACATACACGCGTTGCCCGTGTATGACAAAAACCAACAATGAGACGTACACACAATGTACACACGCACACACACACACGCACGCACACATACCCATGCTGTGTGCTTACGCCAAAGTTTGTTGGCTAGTGTACGACAAGTTCGGCCGGGTCACTCGACAATAATCATAATAGCAGACTCGTCGAGCTAATGATGCCCTTGGGGGCGTATTTGTGCCTGGATGCCACGCCCACAGAATTGTATTTGCATCAAGCGTATGCCAATTAAAGCGCATGCGAAGAGAACAAGGCCAAAACCAGTTGCAAATTAGAAGAAAGTTATTAATTATCTACGCGGCCACAGACGGTGCACAGAGATGCTGAGCGGTTGCTGGTGAGCAAGGGTGGTTGGGGGAGGGGAGAGGGAAGAGGGGGATTGCCGGGGAGCAGGCAGGAAGGGAGAGAAAGGGTTGCGTCTGCCCCAGTGCGCAGCTTTTTTGCAGCAGCTTCTGTCCTCGTCCAAATCGGATGCAATTAGTGTGCATAAAGTCAGCACATCTGCCACCTGGCCGGGTACAGTGTGTGTGTGCGTGTGTGTATGTGGGGGGGAGTGGGAGTGCAGCTGGTTGCACGTGGCAAACGAAATTAGTTT
Source organism: Zaprionus inermis (assembly GCA_018151445.1). Lineage (NCBI taxonomy): Eukaryota > Metazoa > Arthropoda > Insecta > Diptera > Drosophilidae > Zaprionus > Zaprionus inermis. The sequence continues at coordinate 6,112,034 of JAECXD010000117.1, read as the reverse complement.
CACACTTGTCAAAGGAAAACTCGCTGACACCGATGTGGAGCATGAATGACTGCGAGGAAATTTAATTAGGCAAGGTTGACAACAACCACACGAGAATCAGAGGAGACAGCGGAGCAGAGGATTCGCTACAAGGAGCTGAACTACAAAATAGCTTCACTTAAAATCCATGGCAACTGTTCCTTTTACGTTTGAGCCCAAATCGAGCTGACGAATTCACAACTTAATGAAACTCTTTGAGTCGCAGTCGACGAAATTTGTAAATAGTTTATAGTTTATTCAGCCATGCGTAAGAGTCGTGTGCCGTGAATGCAAATGAAAAGTTTTTAAAGTTTCCCATGCCGTGCAGATCTAACGTTTTGCAATTTATATACTATGTACCTTCCATTTCCCATTTTTAATACACACAAATATCCATATGCAAATGCAAAACCCTTGCAGCCGGCCCGACTTGATTATATTCCATGTTGTTAGTTGGTAAGGGGGAAGGGGGAGGTGCATATCACTTTTTGCAAATGAAATGAAATTGTTCGCCATGCTGCCTGGCAGTCTCCCTGTCTCCGATTCAGTGCAGCAATCAGCCAGTTGAGGCTTTGTGATGTTTCGCTGCGCTTGAAACTCGCTAGAATCCACGCGAAAGCGAGAACGTGTCCGGATTTCAACTGCTCTCTTTCATTTTCTCTCTCTCTGTCTCTATGTTTTCTCCCACTTTTATGCATAGCCAACAAAATGCTAAAAAAATTCCATTTTATTAGTTTTTTCAATTTGTAGTTAAATGCAGAATGCAACGATTACTTAAAGCCAGCTGCGTATGATGTCCCACGCCATGTCAGCCAACCGCTTAGCCGTTTGTTCTGTTTCGGCTGCTTGTTGTCATTTGCATAAGGAGCTCAGAGAGAGAGGGAGAGAGATAGAGCAGAAACAGGTCAGCGAACAGACCAACAGACCGAACTGACCACAGCCCTGCACGGATTCGCCTCCTGGCGTTAGTGCTGTCTACCCTAATCACAGCATAGCACGAGTATATATAACACATGGCGCCGTCGGCTTAAAGTTTCCATTTGTTTCTGCCAGTGAGAAAGAGACAGAGAGTGAGAGAGACGGAGAGAGGGTTCTCTCAGTTGCTTGAACCGGCAAACGGCAGTAAGTTGTCATAAAACTGTCAGCTCGTGGCTCGTGGCAGACACAAAAAGGCAAAATCTGCGATAGGTTCAAAGATTCGGTTTCGGTTAGGGCCAAACAAGATTTGCATATTTTTAAAACTGAAATGTGTCCTTAATTGTGAGCATAATATGAGAGCGAAGCAATTTTTTTGGTCGCAAAATCTGCTCGTTATTTTATTTTCTTTTATTCTAACTAAAATATATGATTTGTCATGGCATTAACTTTGAAAATGCTTTTGCAGCAGATTAAAGTTAGATATGGGACGGAATTTCAGCAAATTCATATCGTGATATTATGCCATAAATCAACCATAATTATGCAATAAATATTTTTAGGCTCGCACTCAGTTTCACTTGAGAGTGTATTGTACTGGGAATATGTGTGTAATTTTTATATTAAATTTCTTTTCACATCTTTATAAAGGGGAATCAAGAACACTTTGCTAAGCCCTCGGATGAGTGTAGATTTCTTCGCGAGTTTTATTCAGCAATGTGGGAAATTCCGCTCTTCAATTTCTAAAAAACCCAATGCACTTACTCAATCGTTACGCTTTTCTTTTCGCCGGCTTCGAGAGAACAAAACTTTGTTGCAAATTAATTTGAATTAATTGTTTTACGTTTGCCGTGCAAAAAGTTTTTGGTTTACATTTCGCTTTACGAGCCAACACTTTGGTCAAACTAAAAGCAACAGCAACAACAACAACAACAAGTTGCAGAGAATTCGAGTTGGGGATTCGTCGCGCTTGGGATCCACGAGAATTTTGTGTGGTTTAGCAGCAGCTTCTAATGAAATTCGCTTGAGTTGTTTTCTGTTTATAGCACACCCCCTCCCCCCATTCCACCCACAAACTTTACACATTAAGCAGTCATTGTTGTTGTTGTTGCAACTACTGGGAAAATGGAAACTTGGAAATTGGAACGCGGTGTTTTGCTTCCGCTTTTGGTCCGGCCAAAGCGTGTCTGTGTCACTCAAATGATTAAGGATTTCATTTTATGGCTGCTGCTTGGCTGCTTCGCTGCTCCACTCCCGCTCAGCTGCGTCCTGACTTCGGCCGGGTAGTAGCGTAGTCGGGTAGTCTACGAGCTTGTCTGTTGGCTGTTAGCGTCTGTCTGTTACTTTTTGCTACAATTTATCAACTCTCAAGGTTGTCCGAACCAGTTGTAAAAACTTTCCCATTTTGTTTTGTTCCATTCGCATTAAATTTCTAATTTAATCAGCTTCCCGCTCAGTTTTACGTGGTGTGAGCTAAGGTTAGCGCACGGTTGCTTTATAGGCTAATTTTGTAGTCATATTTCATGGAGAACATAAAACTTCATAGACGCTCGTCGACGTGACCTTTAAATATTCAATTCGCTGGACCAACTTTTCAACTTACCTCCTCTCTCGCTTGACAGCCCAGTCAATAAGTTTGCTTTTCATAGTGCTCTAATCGAAGGTCGTGCAGAGTCCCAACTGGAATGATTGATGAACTCTGTTTTTTCAAATGCAGGGAGATGGCACGCAACTCTTGAAACTTAACAGACAGAAACGGAAATCGCTTATAATCGAATTATGTTATTTTCCTTATATCATTTACGCAGAATTGTATCCCAACTACAAAGTGCTTGTCACTCGACTAATTACATCGCTTCGGGTGAATCGTGTATGACAATGGCAGCCTCTTAATTATTTATGAGCTGACAATATTTCGCGGCAAAAACTAATTATATTATATTACGGCAAAGACAAGAGGATTCCGTATAAGTATATGCAATGGCAGGTTAATCTGAGGTATTAAAACCAATTAGGATACGAGCATTAATAATTACCTGAGAAAATATGCCACAGTTGGGGTGATACTGCAAATAGTCAATGAATAGATCTTTTTAGTCAAGTTCATAATGAAGAAACACGGATTAATAAGCTGAGTATTATTCTACTTGCAGATACTGTGTAGTCCCTTTATAAATATGTTTTAGCTTGGAAAGTTTTGCAATTAAAAGTGCGATCATGCTGTCAGCAAAATGTTCAGCCAAGTTTGCAAACTTTGTCGACATTGAAGGTATATTGGATGTCAGCGTCGGATTGACAGAGAAAAAAGGATTTGAAAACTGTTTACAGTTGGAAAATAGTTTATAAAATATGCATATCCCTCTTGAAGAAAATTTTGTATAGCGCAGTTCGGGCTTTAATCTATTTCGATGCAAAACTCACTAGAGATTTACTTATTGATTGTTTAATTACATCGCATGAAATTTCCCCTTTTTTAACAAAGACTAGGTAAAACCACAAGTAAAAACCGATACCGAACTAGTACTTTTATAAATTATGCTGGTTTAAGTTTGTATAATAAAAATATAATATAATAAATTAATCAAGACCAAAGTCGCTTTAACCTCTGCAGAAGCTCAGAGCTCGAAGCTAAGTCGTTGCCTTGACAACACGTTGCACAAAGCCAAGTTAAGATACGAGATATGTACATCAATTTGCGGCTGCAGCTACCCAACTTTGCTCCCTGGTTGCGCATGCCACGTGCAACTTCAATTAGTTTAAGGCAAGTTGACACTTGCTGCTTCATAATTTCCGCAAAGAGAAATTCCACCTGCAAGTTGCAAAACATTCACAATTTTAATAGACTCGTTGCCAGTTCATAAATTGAGTGGGAGAATAGTAGGAGAATATTCACTGCGTATGCACTTGAAATAAACCTTTGTCAATATTTCAAAATGAGGCGCAATCAAAGGCTCTGCAAGTGCCACGCTCAGTTGCAGAGTTGCCGGTCGTGTCACATACATATATTCTCCTAATGAGCAGCTGAAGTGTGTGTGCCGACTGCCGACTACCGGTACGTGCCTCTACTTCCCACACGCGCACACAAACACACCTACTGTTTCCTCTCCCCTCTCGGTCGCTTCGTTTGAGCAAGCAACTTGTTGTCACATTTGCAGCGTGGTATGAATTCATGGTGCAGCCGCGATGCATTTGTCTTCTGGCCCTCATTTGGCGTGCCTGTTTGTTTGCATAAATTTCACATGTCCGCACTGTCAGCGTAGTGAGAATGAGTTCGAATGAGAGGATAGAGAGAGAAAGAGAGAGTGGCTGCGGTGCGGCAATGAATGAAGAAGACAAATTCAACAAGCTGGCGTTGGTCGCATGTGCGCCAGTTTTTATAGAGCTCGCTGTATTGCGTATGCGCCCCGTTGGCGGCAACTACTTAAAATGCAAAATCTGCAGCTATGGGGGGCAGCAACTGGACATATTGTTGGCGGCACTCAGTGCATATAAAGGGTTAACTTAAACGTGCAAATTAAAGTCTAAGATAAAGAGAAGAACCGGAATGGCCCCGATAAATATGCTACATTTTTTATCAAAACACTTGAAATTTCTTTAGTTGCTTAATCGGATGTTCTACTACCGGAATTTATCTATCTTTTCACTAAACCGTTCTTTATAGACTCTACCTAAACCGTTTGACCCAGTTTCGAGCAGTCTGTTTACGTAATCGCTATGCTTTATCCTGGCCGAAGGCAAATTCCTTTACGAAATGTGCAAAATAAAAAAAAATTCAATGCGCATATGACATGAACTGTGACAGCGCACAGAAATATGTGTATGCGTGTGTGTGGGCGTGGCATATGTTTGTAAGCTGGAAAATGGAATTTTCCATTAGATTGGCTTTTGCAATCATATCGAACACTGCACTAGCATAAATTCAATTTACTTAGGAGCTTGCTTACACAATGTATACGCGTGCAACAGTTGATACTTCTACAAAGTTGTAGATGGGGACCCTGGACGTACGGTCCAAGTTCCCAGCTGCTGTTTAGCGGCACACAGTGTCGAACGCCGATATTAGTCAGCGACAATTGTGGCGTGTCACCCGTTTTGTTTTAAGCGAGTCCCACTTAGCAGCAGCACATAAAGACAGCCGCCTCTGGAACGAACGTGCAGAGCCCGAGCCATGTTCGGGTTTACACGCTCGCTGCGCACTCGGCCGTGACACAATTGCACAGCACGCTGTAATATATCACGTATACGTACAGCAGCTGCGCGAGTTGACTGTGTGAGTGCGTGTGTGTCCGTGGGGAATGCAACAGCAGGAGCCTGTGCAGTTTTATCATGTCAGTTGCATTATGTCACATGCTTTGGCTGCGATTGCGGCACACGCCGGCCGAACGACAACGACAGTTAACTTGACTCCTGACCTTTGGCCCTTCAGCGAGCTGCAAGTGCAGTTAACTACTCATGGCGGTTGCTTGTTTTCCTTTTTTTTCGCTTTTCAGCTTAAATTACATGCGACAAATGCACTTGACGGTTCATTTAAAGATAACATACGATAACGTTTTTAAAAGCAGCAGAAAGTTTAAATTTTTTAAATTAAACTCATCAAAAGTTTGAGTCACAAGTATTTCGAAGAAGAAAATGTGTTTTCATGTAAGCAAAACATTTTGCTGACAAACATGTTTCATATAACCGAGAAAGGCAAGCAATTTTACTATGCAATTCTAAAGAGAGCTTGTCAATAAATTGTCACCTATTCAATATGCGAAATATGCAAAACCTCAATATGAATTGAAAGGCATCAGCAGAGAACTCTGATTGATTAGCCCGTTTGCATTGAAATAGCAAAGGCACCTGTGAAACAAATCGTTCTTGGTTGTCGAACACAGTCAAAGACCATTTGGTATTTGAGTTTCTCTCTAACAAACCGCAACAAGCGACAAGCGTGGGCCGAATCGATGGACCGATAGCAGGGCAAGGGAAACACACTTAAGATTAGGCAACATGTAAAACGTGTCAGGCAACAGAGACCTTTATCTCTTTCCCGTAAAGACTGAAAGCTTTTCGATGGAAATAGGAATACAAAAAATGAATATAGACTTTTTTGTTGCCTGTGTTTTCTAACAGCATGTGCTGTTTTTGCTGACACCGACATCAAATGCCATTTATAATTTCTACCCTGTCAGTCGCCAGTTGTCGATATTGGCCACAGTTTTATGGTCTCAAATTTCTTCTAAGCCCTGGAAATTGATAAATAAATTTGATTTCTTTTGTTTCTTGAATCTTTCAATTTACTTACCGGAAAAATGAACAACATTCGCTGTGTATTTGTTTTTAAATTATTCAAAGTGCATTTGTTTAATGAACGTGTCGGTTCACTTTGCAACGATTTTAATTGCGTTTCATGTCTTTAAAAAGAATTTTCAATGTTCTGGCACAATCCAACAAATTGCTAACAAGAACCCAAAACAAAAGACTAGACCCTCCACTTAGTGAGAACAAACAGTTTGATTTTTATTAGTTTTGGGATTTGTTGTGCGGCAGCCCCTAGTTTAATTAACTTTTACAGCTCCTTTGTCTGGAATCTGAACTGTCAATGAGCCATTTGTACAATAAAAGTAAAAATAAAAGTAAACACGCAGTTTGCGATTCAGTGGGGAAAGAGAAGTGAAGAGAAAAAGAACGCGAAACGAGAAAGAGCGGAAAATTATGATATAATAAATGAATGAAATTGCAGTCTGGGTAATCCATTTTTGAGAGCCTTTTAAGCACTGGGGTAATTGCTTTCTGAATGAAAACCTGCCAACGAGAATGATCTAATTTTATTGCGTTTTGTTGCCGCAGTCCAGACGACATTGTTTATGGACTTAATCGGCTTAGGCCTGTCACAATGGGACCTCCAACGCATTGTGAGCATTATTATTGGTCAAATATTGTCTTTGATTATGAATCGAAAACAAACAGTGAGCCAAGTGATTATATATATATTTTATATAGTATTTGTGCCATTTAAATCATAAAAAGTTGGGCAACGCGATAGCACTTACCTCACCAATTCGAATTTAATCCTATGTCTCCCCCTTTCGGCTAAGTGCATATTAAACTCGCCCAATGTGTCATTTATATTTCATCAGTTATGAGTAAAATTATCATAAAAAGCTTGACGCATGCAGATGTGCCCTCAAATTGGGTTGACAACCTACGTACGCTCCTAACGAACCTGCTCTTGAGCCCATCAGCCCGAATTAGATGCACAACATAAGGTTCTATGCTCTCCTCCCTATCCATCTCTCTCTCTCTCTCTCTCTTTCTCAGCCACTCTCTCTCTGTCACACACGTACCCGCGTAATCATAATGCAAGGCAAGCTTTTATTTATTATTTATTCGGCAGTAAAAGCACATGCAAAAAACATGTCTGGTAATTTGCGTTAGCTTCTGTTTTAACGCTTAAATTTCCGATTTTATGTTGCCGCTTATCGCCGTACAGCATTTTGCAGAGTACTGCCTGTCCTTAGCAGATAGACCGGAAATTAATTGCTTAATTAATTGCAAAAATTCAACATCATCTGCAGGGCAAACAATTGTGTACATTTTGTAAACTTGCTGTCACAATGTAAATATTATTTTAGTAAATTATGATCGTAAATTAGAGTTGAGTCAACAAGCACTTGTAGTTTGAATAGAACATTGTTTTAATTATTTTTTTATATATTTAAAATGGCTGTGAGCATGTTTTGGAAAGTATTTAATATTAAAGACGCTTCAAGCAAATCTTTCAAGCTACACTCGAAGCGAATGAAAGCCTTGAGAGTTTTCCAAATTGATAACTAATTTCCTGCTCTACAATGGCCAATTGCCTTCTCTCTCCCCTTCTCTTTCCCTGCTTTATTACCCTCATTTGGCACTAAAACTGCAAGTATTTCGAGTGTTAACTTATACTCGAAATAAAGTGAAATGTGCCCGAATTGCAGTTTAAGTTTGCCACGTCAGATCGGGTTGGCGGCATGAGGACATGGAGCGGGAGCATCCTTTGTGCGCGGGCGTTGCGTTGTCAGGCAACTGCTAAGCATAAAGTGACATAAATAACGAGTGGGTGTTAAAAACACGACGACGTTTAAACGTCGTCGGCAGATATGTTCACACAAACAAACACTCAGGCAAACAACACAGACACATGAACAGACACAAACACAGACACAGAGCCGGGCGACATAGAACGTGCGGCAATGCATATGCGCTCATGTGTGAGACTTTTGTATGCAGAATATAGCGTATGTATGCCGGGCCCCAGAGACCAGAGATCGAGCGACGCGGCGCTAACGAGACCCACATTTCTATATATCAGTGACGTGTTTGACTTTTATGAGCCCATATTGATATGATGTAGAAATTATTTTCATGCTCGCCTGATTTTCAATACAGCAGCATTCGTTTTGGGCTTCTGCATGCAAATGGCGAATGCCAAAGTATCTACCCACACACACACACAGACCGACATACGTATAGAATTTAAGTACGGTAACGCCGGCTGTGCGATAAGCTTCCGTTTTGTTATGCCTGTCCATTGGCTGCCTGCTTATTTTTGATTGACTGCGCTTCCAGTTGGCAACGCAGCCATGCAGAACCGCCAATTACTATGATAATGTACATACATTCATTTTGACACACTCACGCACAGAGACTCGAGCCTGGCGAGTTGCCATTGTGTGATTTCATTCTGCAAACTTAGCACTCCGGCAACTGGCAACAACATGAAATGCCATAAAAAAGAAACCAAAAAAAAAAAAAAAAAAATGAAGAAAGAACGCACATAAAACGTTGAAGACGGGCGAAAGTTGGCGACAATTGGCGACACGTTACATTGACAAATTGCTGAGTTGTTTGCCGAAGAAGGACTGTAAAAAGGAGCAAGGACACTCGTGTTTACAGCCTTGTCAAACATTATGGCAGGCCGTCAAGTGGCAGCGGCAACAACAAATCTGACGGGCAACACAGCAGGCTGAACGCGACACTGCACTCGAAGTGCACTGCAAATCGCGTGGGGAATATCCAAAATTAAGAAATTCCTGCAGCCCGAAATTGGTTGCTTATTTTAACTTTTATGAGTGTCAAAGTGACCGTAGTAAAGCATGAATTTCACATTTGGTTCGAACCGAATTCGTTGCTCGAAACCTGAGAATCGGTTATGACTCCCCCTTGGGCAGTGTAGTTTATTCGTTGTGTAAAGTCGCACGTTGCAAGTAAGTTGTATGTGCCGCGACCTCGACGCGTTGACTTTGTACTCTGCACTGCACTGCAGTTTATTGCAATTTAGAGCGAGCACACTTGCGCTGCAGTTGTAAACTTTAAAGACTTAAGAACTGACAAGCGTGTGTTACTGTCACTGTGTGTCTGTGCTCTGATTTCCACGTGGGAATTGCGCAAACATCAAGTGAACTTAGATAGCTGTAAAACTTGTTCTGCAAAAATGATTGTTGCCACAAATTCCCCCTGAAGAAATCGCTGCGAAAGCTGCGCGAAAAACAGAATTAATGGAAAATTATTCCCTTTGCATTTCGAGAACATTATTTTCTACTGCAACTCGACATCATTTTTCACATGTTTTCTCAACTTTTCCGCAAAACTTTTCTTTAAACTACTTGCCATAAACCATGCTGGGAGCGGCATTCGCTTAGCCAGCGCAATGCATCGATTTTTATAACACAATATTCCATTATGTATCCGACAAGTGGAACACAAGTAATAACTTCTAAGTGAACGGAGATTGACTTGCCAAATACCCTGTATTTGAAGCAGGAAAGCATAAGATATCTGCAACTCATTTCGACTTTTTAGATTCTAAGCCCTTAGAAATTTATATAATTTTTTTCTTTGGATGCAAATTTTATGTCTATAAGCTGCTTCTAAAATAAGGCACAGGGTATTTAATATTGTGTGTGTGGTGCAATATATTTTTCCAATAAATATATTTATGCTCGCTAAGAATTCCTCGCCGCAGCCACACACATACCACCACACATAGACGCTTTGTGCGGCTACCAGCTGAGAATGAATGGGTCATTGGTCAAATTGGAATAGTATGAGCTGTGATTGTGAGTAGAGCAGGCACATTTATCATGATTTATCTTAAAGTGCGCGTAGATGGGGCGAATTGTCATGGTGGCCGAAAAACCAAACGAAATCAATTTAAAACTTATCGGATTGGTTGGGCGAATTTTATTTGCCGCGCTGCCATTGATTGATTTGCATTGCAGCTAATAAAAAGTAACCAATAAATTTTATTAGAGCTTTGGCAACGATTGCTGAAGTTGATAGACGACGACAGAGAATAGAGACTTTCATATCAAATGAAAAAATCAGTATTCGCCTCAAGGGAATATTCAAAATCCATTTCCAGTGGCCAAAAAGTGGGTAGGAATCGAAATTAAATTTAATGCATTATCATTTATAATTCTTTTGAAAATGGAAACATTCTTATAATAAGTACAATTTCCATTCTCATTCGTTCAGGACAACATTCTTTGCTCATATTCAGTTCAAGATATATCTCATAGAGTGTATCTTGTTCTCGTTTGGCAAACGAAATGCAACTTTAATGAACTGCAGACAATTGTGGTTGCCTCTTTGTCTCTGTTTGGTTGTGTGTATGTGTGTGTGCCTTAGCCAATCACGTCGAAATTTTGAAAGAAATAACTGGGAAATCTGCCAGACAGTTTTATGACAATGAAATGACTTCTCAATTGCCATAAATTTATGATTCGGCTTCAAGGCAATAAACCGAATAAACTGAAAACCCATTTATCGCTCGCCCTAAAAGTATGCAACAAATAAGAATCCCAGCTGCCGCCAGGCAACTTTAAACAATGCGTATACGTAATGCGTACTGCGTACGACTCCAGATAGCATCAGAGCCACCAGATGAAACCTGTGTGCACGCCTCAGCGAATTGGAAAATGAAACATGCTACATGGCACTGCTGACGATGCTGTTGCTGCTGCTGTTGCTACTTTTTATAGTAGTTTTCGACCTGAACAAAGCAGATTGCATAGCTCACAGGGCCAAGCTCGTAGTCAACGGAGCGACGCAGAAATGCAAAAGAAAAATATTTGCGTACGTCAAAGTTCGGTGCAAATATGGAATGCGATTCAAGGCAAAGGCAAATAAACCACAGCACACACTCACCACACAATACCACAGTGCGTGCAAGACTTCGTATGTGTGTGTATCTTTTGTCGGTATTAACAAGCAAAGCCCGCTCTGCTTTTGTATGCGTGGAGCCAAAGTTCACATTGTTGTCATTTGTTCAACATGCAGGGCCTGCAACAACCGGCGACATTGCCTCAAAATATTAAAAACCCAAAAGCTAAAATAAAAATGGCCCACACGACCCGAAGTTCTTTTCGCTGCACTGAGAAAGGCATCAAACAAATGTTAAATGCGTTTCAATTTTAATTTAATTTTAAGAAATTTCGATATTTTTTCAAGTAAGTGCAGAGATTTCCATAAAAAATGCTGAAATAATTAAATAAAGCAGAAATAACAGAGAAAGCGAGGCGCAGCTTAAATTTCCATATTCTGGCGGATCTTGCAATTCGTATTTCGTCGCACTCTCAACTTAACGTCGCCTCAACTTTATGTTCGACCCCACTCGTATAACGTATGTACTTAAATATTTACTATATGTTATGTGCGCATATGAAATATGACAGCGCCACAGCCAGAACCAGTTGGCAGCAGACAGAGAACAGCAGCTCGGCTGTCTGCGATGACCAAGCCACGTTCGGTTGCCAAGCTCGTAATACCCCCCGTTTTTTATGGCGCTCGAATCAACGTCCTGACAGCGCTGAAAAAACTAATTAAAGTCAGCGCGGCAAAATAAATTTATGAAGCTCGCCTCGGTCTCATTGTTATGAGGGGGCCAAAAAGTAAGAAACACAAGTCACACAGGCCAAAATAGGCAGGTCTATTAAAAAGTCATTGCCTTCGGGGGGTCGCGATAGCAGCAAGAGCGGAAGAAAAGAGCCGCGACTTGCCGTCCGCAAATTAATTGTATTTTAATTGTGCGTCACAAAATGGCAAAAAATTAAGACCACATTAAATAGGCAATTAAGGAGGACAGGAAAGCGGCAAGTCGGAAGTCGGTTTGCGGGAAGGATTAAGTGGCAACGGCAGGTGACATCGACGGTCAAGTAATAAAACGTGCAATGATAACTGCGTGGCGAAGCTAACTGAATCTGTGCAATCAAAAGTACCAAGTGGGTTATGTCAATATGTAAAGAGTGAAGGCGGGTCTCTAACGAATGTCTAGTTTTAATCCCCTAGTCCTAGTCTCATTTGGCATTCATAAAAATGCATGAAAAACTGCAGAGCAAAGAACTCGGGCCTGGGCTCTAGAGTTTTTAGAATATTTAACAGCTACAACGTTCTGAAATTGCTCAGCTTGTGCGCAAGTCTCCCATGGTGCTGCCTTTCGCAGTGTGTGTGTGTGTGTGTGCACATGCTACTGTCTAAATATAGAATGATATTTGAGTGTTCATTTTGGTTTGTGTGACCCACACTAAGAGTCTCTTAGCGGCGCTTCGCCCTGGTCCTCTGTCCACAGTCCTCACAGTTGGCATTGCATTTTGCATTTCGCATAATGCGCTGCACAATCCGCTTTAAGAGAGCAGACAACTGACAATTGTCGAGCAAACAATGAAAAATCATTGCTTTCATGGGATGAAATAGGTCAGAACAAGAGCAGGACGTGACTAATCCCCGACTGTGCATGTCGACTGGCATTAAAAGGCTTTAATGAACAGTGAAGAATATATGTTATATTGTCTGTTCTAATTAATACTAATACCCAAAAATGAACGATAATTTAATTTGTTTCAATTACGTATAATATGCACAGTCAATATCAAGAAAAGTGACTGTGGCAATATTTGTACTGTAATTTAGGCCAACTAATGGCAATCATCCGTGTTGCCATCATCATTTATTAAAGCTTCTCGAGTCGAAGACACAAACAGATTACTTTCGTAGCGATGGCCAAATGGAAATTTGTTTACATACTCTGTCATTTGTTAGCGTATGTGTCCAACGTGGCTTATGCGCAATATGCCCAGTTCACATATCTAATTAAGCAGTGGCTGACATAATGCATTCAAATCTGTGGTAAGCGCAGTCTAAATGGCTTATGCATTAATCACATTTGCATATGGAATTAGGAACTTAATGCAAATCCGGTAAATGAATCGAGAATAATGCTTTGTAAACAGCATCAAGCAGTTTGTTGTTGGCAAACTAAACGAGTTCAATCAAATATTTATAAATACTGCTCGCACGTTAATTTTGTGTGTTTATTGTGCTTGAAAGACTCTCTCCATCCGTGTCTCACTTCTCCAGTTTCAGATTAGACGGTGGCTAATTTCCTGCTCTGAAATTGGAGCTGCGTTTACGGCACTGGGGTTTAATTTGTCACCATTTCACCCGGGTGAAATTTATGCACCTGACATGCAGGCAAGGCCTCGTAAGGTTAAGTAACTAAGTGCGTGCCCCAGATGCCAAGAAATCCAAGAGACACTCGGCCAACCCGTAGAATCCATTTAGGTTCTGTTAGGGTCCGGCCAGTGCCAGTCTTGGCCATTACGTAAATTAAGCTGCCGGAAATCTAAATCTATGTGATTTATGCACACATTCCGCTCGCACATGTGGGCAATGTTTCACCTAATTGTTCATACTACTGCAGACATTTTCGGCAAATTATCATGTAATGAGTAGTCTATCGGGTAACTCGAAAATCTACATTGAATAATCTAAAACTCAGTCGGAAAAGTTGCACGTACACGCCGCATAAATCGACTCAAAACGAAAGTGAGCAAAGGGCCAGAAACAAACAGAAAGTTGGCAATTTGCATTCGTTTCGCTTTGCGAGGAAGCGAATATAGAAGTAGACGTAGATTGAGTCGTTTACAGGCTTGAGAGGACCCGAATGAAATCTCTTATGCGTGGCCAAACTTGACAAGAGTTTCAGTTCTAACGAAAAAAGGGATTGGGTTCGGTATGAGCGAACTTGAGATGAAATATGTATGCAAATGCCACTTAAACTCGGACAATTAAAATTTATGAATGTAAAATGAACAGAGTTTAAAAGGGATTACAGGCAATTGCGCTGTATAGGAAAAAGACTTTAAGCTTTGCTGGGTTTATGCAAACAAGTTAAGTATTAACCAAAAAACAGTTACAATTCCGTTAAGTTTGCCTGCATTGAAGAGTTTTCGGTAAACTTTAAGTGAGCCAAGTTAAGTTTGGAGCACACTCAATTCCAAATTTTGGTAGCTTTACAAAGTAACCCACACTTGACGCCGGAAAAGGTTCTCGTTCTGCAGGGAGCTGTTTTGACAGTGTCACATGAGTTGACCACAAAAACATGCTCACCCACGCAAACGCACACACACACACACACGCAACGCACGGCGCACACGGGCAGCTGAGATTTATGGCATTGCGAAGGCTGGCAGAGTTTAAGTTGGAGTGCTTGTGCGCACCGCATTTTATGCTAAGCCTTTAGCTCACCACTTCGAAGTCTTCTACTTACGAGGGAAACACACACACATACACACGCACTACTGGCGTGCGAGGATGTCACGCACACGACACAACGTGCAACTGACGCAAATGACATGTTTATGTGGCATACTTTTGAGCGCCAAATTAAAAGCAGCACAAACTTTGAGGACATCCTTCGTCGCACAATTAAGACTGACAGTCAGCTGGCTTCAGTGCCCAAAAGACATTTCGGGCTGCGCATTCTGTGGCCGCAACGCGACACGTAACGCCATAAAAAATGGTACAAAACGATCATCAAACGTTGACGTGGCGGCATTCATTGTGCAGTGTATTGAAGACTGAAACACCATAAACCATGAGTGCCATGAGCCAAACCCGTAGCCGTAGCACAGATCATGCAAATCATCATGGAAATAAAATTTGCTGCAACAACGACACAAACAATTTAATAAAACTCAAATTGACGGAAATTTACATGCTTCGCAGCACACTCGACTGACAGATACTTGGCATTACTAAGCAGCCAGACAGCCAGCCCGCAGCCAGTCGGGCAGCCTTTCCACACGCAGTTCACTCTCACATTCTAACTGTCTTCTTTGTCTGCTTTAGAGCTTATAGTTAAAGTTCTTTGGTCTCCGGCCCGCCGCACACCCACACACACACACACACTCTCACTCTCGCCAGCGCATCAGTTTTGTCTCGTTTGTCGCTTAACTTTTGCCATAGTCGTTCTGCCTCAGCCGGCCTACGCTGCGCATCAAAGTTTTATGCATTCGTGCTCTCAAAATCGAATTTCTTTTAGAATTTCGTTATGTACACTTCGTGTCTTCGCCTTGCTGCCTGTGTGCCAACAAGAATGAGGGGTAAAAAACCAAGAAAAGTCTACAATAAAATCAACTCTCAACCACGGACGGTTTGCGGGCTAAATAAATGATAATAAGCTCAAGTCGTTGTGCTTTTGGGGGCTAAGACTCTTGTAGAATCGGATGAATACAAATAAATTATGCGTTTATTCAAATCAGCATCACTTAGCCAGCCGTTGGCCTCCAACATCTCCACTTGTGGGACCCGGCTGTAAAGGGCTTTAAATTATCAACAATTTCTTAAACACTTCTAAGAGTTTTGCGAATTTAAAATTGCCATAAAAGATCGATTTAGTTTAAAAGACAAAAGCGAGAAAAATGTGGAGTTTTCTACGTAAACAGCAACCAGTACCCTGTGGTTATTTGTTTTAGATTTTTAAACATAATATTTTAATATGCACAACACGTGTTCTATCCGCTTGACTTGCCTCAGATGTTTTCAATTTGACTTTGGGTTTAATTTCACAATTTTGAACATGACACATATTTGGAGGCAAAAATGTAATCCATGTTCTTGACGTGACTTAGGCTAGACTTCAGCATGTTTAAATTTAAATAAAAGTCTTACATATATATGGAAAACCATTGAAAACTGTATGATTCACTTACAGCTTAATTGGTTTTATCTAATTGAGTTGTATAAGAAATAAGTCAAATACAATTTTGATAATTATACAGAAAACAGCTCAATCAACATTTTAACTTATTTCTACATATTTCACATTTTCTATTTTATTTTTCTCTGATTTTCTCGCAACAACAAAGGACGAATAATGTGGAATGCAAATTACAAAATCTGTCAAACAACAATGAAATCTTATTAAAGCGCCGTAGACGCATGACAAAGCGGAGAAGTGCCAACTGCCAGAACAAATTTAAATCATACAACGGTGAAATATTATACCTGCGGTGAATATTTCATCATGGCTTCATTTGCAACATGCGGCAGGTGGGGCAAGCGAATGGAAGGGCAGGCGGATGCGGATGCGAGGCCGAAGCCGAGTTGCGAGTTGCGAGCAACAAGCTGGCGCACAAGCGCAGGCAGCACGAACTAAGTTCAAATCAAAAATACAATTTTTTGCCCAAGCAGAAAAAAGCAATCATTGCCAAGCGCAAAAAAAAAGGTAAAAGGTGAAGATAAAATATGATAAAAATGTTGAATACATTTAGATTTGGGGGAGGGGGGTGGGGCGGCCGAGGCAGAAGGCGAGCGCTCTGGGCCGGGATAGCGGTATAAGTGCAAATATGCGTGTAATCAGCTTACTTACGCATGTTTATTGTATACGTGTATACAAATACGGAGACAGACACAGATACTCGCACTGATACAGATACACATTCACTTGGGACGGCACAAAAATATATTCAAATTGATAATTTCATTTAATGGCAATAAACAAGTTTTGGAGAACTTTTCACGTTGACCAGCTTAAAACGAGGCGAAAAACTTGTTCGTTCGGGCTTTAAACTTGCATAAATAGCATGAAATTTTATGCTAATTTCGAGCACACCAAATTAACAATTATAAAAGTCCCGAGTCCTCATCCAGCAATTTACATAAATTTACACGGCTTAATGCAGCACTCGTTGACTCCATGCCGGCCCCACCTCCACTTGGTTGACTACCTCGCGCTCATGTCATAAAATCAACTCTTTAGGCTCTTGTTGCGCTCTCTCCCCTCCTCCCATCGTCCCTCTCTCGACGCCTTTCAACACGCCTCTCGCACTTTTTGCCGTCTGTCATTCTACAAAGCCGTTGTCCTTGTTGCTTTTTGCTTTTGGCAGCCATGTTTACCGTAAAAATAAAACTTTTTCTTCAGGTTGTTGTTCGAGCAGCAGCAGCAACAGCAGCAGATGCAGCAGCAGAAGCCAGCACCAGCATCACTTTTTCTCAAGTGGCTTGTTTGTTTATAGAATTTGCAGTTTTTCTGCTCAGTTGTCTCTCCGTAAACAGGGAAACCCGGTCAACTGCTTAGCCCTTCACTGCATCCCCCCTTTTTCAACCAGGACACGACGCTTGGTAGCCTGTGCCGGCTGTGCTCAGCGCAGGTAATGCGGCTCTAGCACATAAATTTTGCTGTCTGCCGTTGCCATATTTTTCCAGTAGTACGTGCAACGTTGCGTATGCGTAATATGCATATATCTTAAAAGTAAAAAGCTTTAGCTGCAGTCGAGTTTCCGACCACATTTTCGAATTATTAATGGCACTTTATCATGTTAATTCATTGTACTTATAGAGGCCGAGAGACTTTAAGTCGGAAAAAAACTGCAGACGTAATTAATTAATATATATAATAATACAGTAAAGTATTCTGTCTTTGTATTACTATTAAATTTTAAAAACCATGCATTTAATATAGTTACCTCCTTAGTCATTATGCACTTTACTACTTCTTCCCTGCTCCTGCCTCATTATTTTTACTCTCTGCTCTACTTTAATATGCACAAATTTAGAACATAGTTTCGCCCATTCCATTATCCACTTCCATTCGTTTCCGACTCGTTTCTCATCTGTCATCTACGGTTTAATTATGGCGACTCAATTAGGTTTGCTGCTAGGATACTGTTTCCATTCGCGGACTCATCAATTAAATTCCAGCCGGATTAAATTAATCCCGTCGACATTTGCTTTAACAAACAGCGTTTTTCCCCGCTCATTTCCAGCTACGAATTAAAATGTCTTCAGCTAATTTGAGGCAATTTCTTACACTCCACTGCAGGCGTTGAGTGTGACACGCCCAGGCTGCTAATAATTTCGAGTAGTTTATTTGCCGTTACAGTTGAGAGTGTTAGAGAGAGATACAGAGAGATAAAGAGCGAGAGAGAGACAGGACGTATGGAGTACGGAGAATGGCTTGCTGCAAAATAATTTCACGGCTGATTACACAAAGGACCAGGCCAAATTTTCGTAATTGGAAAACGATGTCAAGTTGCTGTCTGTTTCGCAGTTTTCCTGCTCCGCTCGAGTTGTTGTTGACGCTGGAAGACAACGACGTCGAGTACCCTGTCTGAGTCACTGCAGCTCCACACTTGACTGCTGATTAATTAAGTGAAGGCAAATCAAGCAAAATGTTGAGTGAGCAGCAAAAAGCAGATTTAGGTCAAAGAAGAAAATGAACAGTATAGCAGAGATCTGTTAATTAATTTCGTCAGTCTGTGGCATCCCTGGCATGTGACTGACATGGTTTCTCGTACCCCTGGCGCGTCTTTAAAACAACGCAAAGAAAAGAATCAAAACGAAATCCAAAGAAACACTGTACAAATTCAATTCAACAATGAGAGTCGAGTCGAAAGTCGTTTGCGCGCAACGTTTCGATGCGTGTTTGTTGCGGTAATGGAAAACAAAAACTATACAAAAGAAATAAGAATACTACACGGCTTGAAGTCTGCACACGCATAGCCCATCTGATAGTACTCATTCGGAGGCATTGTGTTAGGCCTTGGCGCCACTTAAATGTTGCGTATGGGGGAGATGTATAAAAAAAAGAAAGAGCCATATAAAATATATAAAAGTGAATGGATGGCGTCGACAGTGGCGAAGCCAAGCGAACGGGAGCAGAGCGAGGGGGAACATTAACATACATACACATAGAAAAACCGAGTAAAGGGAGGAAGTTTTGAAATTAATTTTTAGATGAAAGCTGAAGAAGTTTTCGCTGGTTAAGTGCTAAAGAAGTCCCCCTTGAAGTCTACGCCGCTGCGTTGCTCAGCTTCTCCCATTTCTCCCCTGCTGTCATCGTCCGGTCTACTCTTACACTATAAATAAGCGCCACATGCTCAACATTTTTATGCTGTTTTATTGCATTGCGCTAAAAGGCAAAGCAAACGAAACTCAAGCAAAACCAAACCGTGACCACGCCGAATGGGGATGGCTATGTGAGATCGGATACGAGATGGAGATGTAGGAGGAGCAGGAGGAGGAGCAGGACGAGTAGAAGGAGGAGAGAGACTACTGTTACCCAGCGCATGAAGTGCTGCCTGTCACTGTCGCAGCTCCTGGTTATGTCGACTCCGGGCATTGCTAATGCCAAAATCTTATTATGTGCTACATTTAACGCCCAAGTAGCTGAACATTTCAGTCAGATACTTCCATTTGCTTTCCCATCGGCTGCCGACAGAGAACGCATTGTGATTACGTTTGTGTCTGTGCGTCTGTCTGCCGCACTTTCTACTCCCCACATATCTGCTGTCTGCCATGCGATATGCGCATGTGGATACACATGAGATATGTACAATATATCTGTCGTATCTTTTGGCTATTTTATTTGTGAAGTCAGCAGCAATGCAATAAAATTAAACTGCTTTGTGTAAGCCTTTCGCATTCGCCTGCCACTCCCTCGCATATCTATCCCAATTCGACTCTCGCTTGGTGCCCTCGTACCTGTGGTTAGCGGCGACGCTTGCTGCAAATCGATGCGCACTCGTAAAATCTGCCAAATTTATTGCATACTTCGGTGCGTGGCTGTGCGAGTGTGTGCGTGTGTAAGTGTGACAACTTGAGGGCGCGTGCTATGCGTATTTTACACCCTTTTGATTGGCCTTCGTGCAGATTAAAGTTATATAACGCAAAGCGTAAATTTAATACGCGTCGACATTAAAACGTTTAACAGTGCGTATGTGTGATTTGTGATCTCTCTCTTTCAGCTTGCTTTATGGGTCGCTGCTAACTGAATAGCTTAATGCCCAAGTCTTTAATCGATAGTGTATCACACTGTATGGCAGAGCTTAAAGCCAACTAGACACTAATGTAATTTCGGAATATTAACAAGCTCGCTTTCTTTTCCAATTAAAATGTAATTGAATTAATTAGGCTTTAATTTAATAGAGATATTCTATTTAGATTTCAAAGTAGGAAAACGGATCTTTTTTGGTATTTATTAAAACTCCATTAGCCCGAAATCACAGCATAATAAAAGCATTTGGTTTTATCGCTTGCCATAAAAGTTTTAGCACCGGTCAGAGCCAACGGCGCGCACACATGCAAACGAGTTGCTCACTTGCCGGCCAACTTGTAGCTGCTGGAGTAGTCCAGACATTGAGCAGCCTCGAGCGTAATGGTATAGAGTAAAGACCAGGGTCAACAATTGCCGACAGCTGACAGACAAGTAGTGGGGGGCACTGCAAAGCACAAGCAACTGGCCAACTCTTGAGTGGGCA
This sequence comes from Zaprionus inermis, assembly GCA_018151445.1. Taxonomy (NCBI): domain Eukaryota; kingdom Metazoa; phylum Arthropoda; class Insecta; order Diptera; family Drosophilidae; genus Zaprionus; species Zaprionus inermis. Next base: position 6,091,539 of record JAECXD010000117.1, on the reverse strand, counting down.
ACTGAACAATCGAACAGGCGACCAACCGTCCGATCAGCCAACAAAACCAACCAACTGCAGCTGTCACGTATAGCACTCGACGCAGGTTGCACTCGATAGTGCGAGTCATGGCAGGCGTCGAAATTGCTTTGGCAGCCAACAGATTTTGCAAGCTACTCCCACAAACACACAGTGAAGAAGTTGCTTACTTTTTGTGCAATCTTTGAATGGAAATGAGCGTGGCATGCAAGCCGTAAATAAAAAAAGGCGGCATGACGAATGCGGTTACCTAGATCGGCACATTGCCTGGCTGTCACTCAGTCTCTCTATTTGACTGCACTTCTTGTCGTGCACTTCTTGTCGAAGGGTAACTCAACGTCCTGCTGCGCCTGCACATTGCATCGTGACTTTTTCTTTTCGTGCACTTTTCAGCTTTTCCCTCAATTCCGTTTAGATGTACGCGTTGTTGTTCCTGTTCAAAAGTTTTCAACGTTTGCGCTGTCGCCTTGGTTTTTTGTTTTTTTTTGTTTTATATATTTTTCTTGGCATGCGGCTCGCAGTGCCAACGGCTGCACAGGACGCTAATTGTGAAGCTGTCATCGCCGCAGATCCGACCCCCTGGACGAGATGCTTTTTGATTTCAGCGCTGTCGCAAGTACAAACTCACACACATACAGCAGAAATGCAAATATTTGCCATGTTTTACGAGGGCGGCGTCTTTATTTTATGCGCCAAAGCAACGCGACTCAATGATTGGAATTGCGTGTGTCTGCTGTGCATGTTGTAGATACCGTTGTGGATGCCGCTGTAGATACCGCTGTAGATGTCGCTGTAGATGCCGCTGTAGATGCTGCTGTGGCATGACAACGCGCACTGAAATCACGCAGTTCGCATACGCCATTGAATTTTAAATGAAGCCGCAACGCATTCAGCCACGGCTCAAAGGGAGCCGGCGACTACGACTGACTCTGACTTGGACCGCGACTCGGAGACTGTCACGCGCCATGCCCCTACCACCAACAGCCTTGCCCCGCCCCGGGTATGGCGATATGTTTATAAAAATGCATGGCAAGTCTGAAGTTCGACAAAGAGGAAAACAGCACAAAGTCCTCGTCCGACGTTTTAAAACCACTTGAGCTGAGCGAAACCACAGTTCGCATGGCTCCAGCACCCGTCCTTCTGCTCCTCCTCCTGCAGCAGTAGGCAGTAGGCAGTAGGTCGAGAAGAGCAGAGATGAGACTGGGTGCGCCGCCCATGAGCAAATTTAAGGCATAATTGGCGACGTGTGCGCGTTGCCATTGGCGCCGCCTGCACACTTAATGCTTATGAAATTCTTAGAGGCATTTTCCAGCTCTACAAATGATATGGGTATGAGCTGCGCTCCACTTCACTACACCCAGCCTCCCTTTCCCCACCAGGCTGGTCTGCATTCAATATTCGTGTGGTTTGCGCAGCTGAGCTGAGCGAAGCGCCAAATTATCAACCACATTCAGAAAAATAAACAAAACAATATTTGGCCAGGAGAGTCGAGTGTGAGGCGTGTGTAGGATGGGCGTAATTTAAAATTTATTAAAAACTCACACAGCGAAACCACAACGTGCTAATACTCTGCAACATTCTAAGGTAGATCAGCTTAAGTATTAAGCTTACCTCAAGTTGGACTTGTACTTTGCCCGCACTTGTTAAGTACTTTGTAAGAAACTTTTGACATTCGGATCAGGTAATTAGGCTCTTTGAAAAGTTAAGCTTTGCTTCAAGAAACTCTTTTTAACACCTTATCAGGCAGTTAATGGTGAGGGGAGAGCAGGGAAAAAAAGTGTTGGAGAGAAAGTAGCGACAGCAGAGTTGAGAAACAAAATGAAATGCATACAGATATAGCCGTGCTCAGAGTAAGTTTAGCTCGATCCACCGAGCTTGTGGTTAACATATATACATATATATACTTTTATGCCGTTATTATACACACATGTAAATTGTGTGTGTGCCTTCTGTTAGTTGATATGCACGCGCAAAGTGATTCTGCTTGCTGCGTATACGTAATATTCCGACTGTATCACATGTGTTGTTGCCTGTTCCCCCTTTCCCACATTTGTGGTTTAATTAAACATAAATAAAGCAAAGCAATCGATTGAATTATGATTTGTTTCCTGCGCTATCTGCATCTCAAAAGTTGTTATTTTTTCAACACCTGGGTCGCTTTTAGATAGTTCGACTTAGGTTCAATTGCAGCATTTCCATTTGGCTGCTAGCGGCTTTCTGTTTGCATTTTTCAGGAAAGTTACGACAAAACTTTCTCCACTATAATGGCGAAAACATGCCAAGTGGCAAAGAGCAACCAAAACTTTCATTTTTCCTTTCCTACTGCTGCTGCTGCTGTTGCTGCTGTTCAATTTGTAATTTTATAAACACCAGCTGCAAGTTTGTGGCAACAATCTACGGTGCGGCACCCGCATATGATAATGCCGAGAGCTGCAGCAGTTCCATGAGAATACCGAACTAGATGCTGACATGGAAGTGCTCTGCAGTTTGGCTGCCCCACACTTGCATCTTATAATAGATTCAACTCCCACTTGTGAAACCCGCTTAGTTGCAATTTATAGTTGGCATTTTGCTGCACTCACAGCCATGCATATTTTATCGAGACCTAATGATTCTCTAATATTTAAGCCCGAAAAGAGCGAGCCCAAAATGAATTTCCCAATATTCAAATCTCTGTGTGCCGCCAGCCATGAAACGGGTGTGTGCACACTTGACTAAAGCTGAAATATGAGTGCAATAATGTGGAGTATGCGTGGGAGAGTAGGAAAGCAAAACGAAATGTCCTTAAAAACCAAACAGAAAAAAAATGAAGGCCAAAGATGAAGATGCAAGAAATGTAAGTCCTTTAAGATAGCTTGTGCATAATTTGAATATCTCTTTTCAGCAAATGTTTTAATATGTGTTTGCCCATTCTTAAGCTCAGGGACTTTCAATCGTTGAAATAGCTTAGATAACACTCGTACCTTGCTCAGGCCAAAATTGGCCCAGAATTTCAAACTGTCATTCGAATAACCTGAAGCTCATTCGGCTGTGAAAATCGCCCACATAAATCACTGGGCCAAGGAAAAGCAGTGTGCCAAATGAGTTAGAAACTCGATGCAATCCATTGGCACAGACTCAGGGAGCCTGGTTTACCTGCATGATAATTACTGTGGGAAACTAAAACAATAGAAAGAATGAATGCGATTGCAGCTCATATTCCAATCTCGAAATTTAAGGCAATTACCAGAAGGCACAGAGAGTGCTCTACTACATCTTATCTACGAAACTTGCAGTGGGAACTTTAAATGCAAATGTGTCTGCATTTAATTCTTGACTGTTAATTGAATTCACAGTCCATTGTTCGCCCTGTGCTGGCTAATTAGCAGCTAATGGATGGCCAGTTGGAGAGGTGTACGCACAATACACACACAGTTAATGAGCTGGCAATGCAAATTACCTGAAAACCATCCGCACAACAATGGATTCGCAAATCATGATTTCTATGGCGGAATTTAAACTGTGAGTAGTTGTGGAAAATTTAAATGAAAATACTTTCTAGGAAAGCGTTTAAAAAGGTAATTATATTTAGAAAAATATTTGCAATTCGCAATTATAGAAACTAGTGTGGGAAATTAAACAATGAAAAGTTACTTTGGGAATTTAAGTGAAAATAATTTATAGAAAAGCGTTTAGCGAGTTAATTTTATTTAGAAATATATTTGCAATTCGCAACTACAGAAATTAATGCACTCATATGAATAAACAATGCAAAACTACTTTATAAGGCAAATTATGATTAATATTTTCGCAGCTTTGCTCATATCGAGAGCCAAAATGCCAGCGCACTCGATAAAGTTATGTGAGCATTTATTTATGAAGGGTCGCATAATAATCTCGAGTGCCTCAACTGAGTTTGAGTGCCCTGAAATCGCCTAGTCGTACTAGTATATATCTACGTGTGTGTGTGCTAAATCAATAACAATAAATTTTGTTGGCACACATAAACTGCCGAGCCTGAGGCAGCATGCAACAAAATGTTATATATATATATATGTATTTTTATTTGTAGCATAAACCATCAAGTGTGGCATGCTTACACACAGAATTGCCCGTGTGCACGTGTGGGTCGTAAATACCATTTCTAGTATCTTTTTGTTCGGTGCAAATTGTTTTTGTGGTCCACCTAATTGTGGCAACAAGTCGACCAAGTGTTGGCCCAAAGCCAACAAGCTTCCTAGGCCAGGCAAGTTTTAATTATGTACACAGATGTAGATCGACCCCATAACAATGGTGTGCAAAACAAAGTGCTGCAGATTGGCACTCACCTTAGTCGGCTAACATAATGCTGTTAGGCTAATACGTTTATAATTTGGCACTGAATAGCCCGGCTTGGTCAGTTCTTGAATACCTCACAATGTAACGCACAAATTCTTGGATAATCTATAAACAATTTTGCAAGTAACCTTTAAGCAGCTGCCAACACTTTCACAGAGTCGTAATCTCTGTTTCGTCTGCACTTTATTCAGGCTTTAACATAGCCCAAGGACACCGAGAGCACAAATATCATGGCACAGTGTAACGAAACACTCGACAAACGCGCACAACATTCAACATTCTATGAATAATTTCGTAGACTCGTTTTTCGTTTATTTTCTCGAGAATTTCAAATGGGATGTTGTTTGAGGCTGTGTGTGCGTGTATGTGTGTGTGTGCGTGTTGCCAACAAACACGTCAGACGATCACGCGTCTGTGTTGCATACTAAGCGGCGTTTAGGCAAAAAGACGAGCCAGCAATTCGAGCAGGGGAAATTTTAACAGAACTCTGAGCGAACTGTTTTGCCTACGAAAGCGAAAGCCATGCAACACGTGTCACTAACAGCGACTGTTGCTGTTATCTTGACCCAGTGAAGCACTTAACATGGCGGCTGCTGTTAACAGGACTCTCTTCTCTTAAATTGCGTCGCTCTCACTCACGCTTTCTCTCTTAGCACACATCGTTTGTTTCGCTGCTGTCAGGCGAATCCATTTGCACATTTATTTATTTATTTAAGTGAATAAATTTTATTAAATGATGCAGCAGTGGTATGTCACGCATAGCCTCGCCCCGACCCCCCTACCCCCTCACACAGAACTTCTGCATGTATTTGTTATATCTCATAAATTCATGTCAAAGAGGGCCAAGGTTGCCGCTGGCTCAGAAGCCACAGGTGCGGCAGCGGCAAATTAAGTTGCACATATAACTCAGCTAGTCGCGCCGCCCACCAAAGATGCCCTCAAGGGAATTGGCTACTGCGCGATAGGAAGCGAGCGTGGTGCGTACGTGAATAGCTCACTATGTGTGTGTGTGTGTGTGTGTGTGTGTGTGTTGGTATGTGTGCGAGTTACCCCGTACTCCAAATGCAGCTGCTGTCGCTGTCGCCTACAATTTGTGCGCGCTAAAAGTTGCCTCACAAAATATAATGTATACGACCCGTGTCATGTACTTTACAATTGTTGCTGGCTCCGTTTGTCATCGCACCCAACGACTTTGACAGAAAAAAACAGCAAACATAAATAACAACCAGAGGAGCAAAAGAAGAAAAAACACACTAAAAGGACAGCAGCTGGCGGCCTGCACTGTAAATCTGGCCGGGCATACACATACGCATTGTCTTAAGCCGCTCAAGTTGTGCCATTAGAGCCGGCTAGTGTCATCGACATTGCTCGACATAACTCGAGATAATTCAGTTATAGCGCGCAGCACAAAAGCGCCGCTGTGTCAATGAACGTGCCAAGCCAAAAGCGAACTCATCTCAATTGCAAAGTCGTTGGAGCACAGATAAGGCGCTTTGGGCGTGTCTCTGTATGTGTGTGTGTGTGTGGACTTGTATATGATAATTGCAGCAGAACGACAATTTAATTTGGCTTATCGAGTGAAAGGTCGAAAATGATATGACGAGTCAGCAATAAACCCAAATTGAAGTCAGCTTCGGGCCGACTGTCAATTGGCAAGCTCGCTGCGAATGAAAAAAAAAATCGAATATCAAAGGTTAAGCTAGCTAGCGGGCCGGTTCAAGAGCATTAACAGAATGTGTATTTGTAAGTTTAATTTTGATTTAACTGAAATAACTATACAATTATAATTTGGCATAAGTTTCCCTCATGGATTGCGGGCAAAACAATTCGTTTCATAGTGAACTTTTAGGCGCCTGCTTGCCATGCAAAAATTTGATATGCAAATGCATAATTTACGAGCACGTACTGCAACAATTTTTTATCATCGCACCGTAATTCAATTCGAATGCCGAATATTTTCACTGCATTGTGGAATAAACTCATACTACAAACTTTCCTGTAAGTAGACATAAAATATTGCAAACAGCTCGAGCGGATTTGCAACTCGAATGCAAATTGCCTGGCAAACGCTGCGGCACTTGAGGCACGAACTGGTGCAGTCAGGTGCGGATGAGTTGGTTTTGGGTAATCATCAAGTGAGATAATGAACGGGCACCTGTGCTGCACTTGGGTGACACTTTACCATTCAATTGAGCGAAACGAGGCGGATAGTCAACCATAATGAACGCATCCATGCCAGGATGCTGACAGAGCTGGCCAGAGCCATGCCAGATTAAACCAGACACGCCGGCGACACTCGGGTGTTGAGCAACTAATAGCTTCCGGCTGATGTTGCGAGTGTAACCCCACTGCACCAACCACCCACCTCCCAGCTGATGGCAAATTGAAGTGCTTCCGTTGAGCCGGCGCCAGAGTCAGGGACTTGTCGAGGCAGCTGTGCGTGGTGGCAACTACACGTGCGCCAATGCGCCGATGACAACTGGTTGACAATGACTTCGTCGACGTTATTGTTGGCGCCGCTGCACTTGAGTTTATTCACGCGACCGTGGCAAGCAGCCAATGCATACAGTGCCGCAAATTGCGCATACACCATGCATGCCAAGCCGAAGTAAACGCCAACGCATATTGTCATTAATCAATGAGCAGGTGACAACGGCTGGCAAAGGCGAAAGTCACACAGCCAGGCAGCCCTGTAAGCCATCGATGAAAGCAAACGGATTTGTCAAAGAACTTGCCAACTGACAAAGCACTAAGCGACGTGACTTGCCGCCCACACCAAACGGCTGGGTAAGCTGCGATTCGTTTTCTTTGTAAATCAAGCGCTGATTTGATTGCACGCTCGGAACAATACCAAAGTTGGTATGCTCTGTTTAGGCCTTTATAATGTATACAAGAATTTTACAAAGTTGAACATATATAGAGGTAAGGTAGAAAAGAAAGGCGGAAAAACTAAACATGTCAACAAGGGATAGAGAACATTTGTGCGCAACAGTGGGATTCAGAAAATTAATGATTGATTAGTCAGTGGCACAGCTTGAACCTTGGGTTGAATATCAATAAAATGTATCGTATAAATAAACGCATTCGCCAACAATGATTAGGCATTAAGAGAAGATTGATATGTTTTGTTCAATTTGAAACACAAAGTGTTCAACATGTATTTTAATAAAAACGCAAACACTGAAATTTATTCAAAAATAATTGAGCCAGAAAATTCAACAATTGTTAAATTAAAATGACAACTTAACTGTCTCGTTGTTTTGCTTTCATGGTATTTTCATTGGTTTTTCTTGGTTTTAGTTGATTGCTTGGCTCGGCAAAGAAAGAATAAATTTCGTTTTCCTTGGCTTTACGTAATTCGTTCTCTTATAAAAAAAAAAATTGCAAATAAAGTACTTGATAAATTTGCAGGACGGTATGTCAGCTTTCTCCGTTTATATTTCCGCTCAGTGTCAGCAGAACGTGAGAGTCTCGCTCCATAAATATTGGACACCTTCGGGCAGCAAGCTCAGTGTAATTAGCAATTTGTGCTGCTTCGTTGTCCGTCATTTATTACGCAAAGCACTAACAAAATACCCATTGCCAGGCCATAAAACTCAACACCTTTCCGTTGGCCTTTGCTGCCCGTAAAAGTATGCAAGGAAAATTGTGTATGTACAGCCCACAGCTATTCAAAGAGCTTAGCATAATGAATTGTTACCTAAGCATGATTTATCTATACGCAGCACATAAATCTCAAGTTCGTTCACCAACTTGATGCGGGAAAACCGACGAATTTGTTATACACTTTACATTAGTTTCAAAGTACTGAATATTTATTTATTTATTTCACTTATTTATTTCATCAATCAAAATCTTATATTCTATGAATTTGATAATTTAAAATTGTATTCCTTTTAAATGATAGAGCATCGACTAAGTAGATATACCTTTTGCGAACATTCCACATAATTGCGTGCATTTTCAAGTCCATTCTGAGCGGAATCGACACTTTGACCTTTCGGCCACAATATGCGCTCGTTAGTCAATGTTCAGCAATTTGTTGTGAATCAATAATAAATGTAAATAACATAATAGGAACAACTGCCTATGCCTTCCAACTGCCATACGGGCGAAGGCAATATCGCATTTTGCGTTGGTTGTCGATGGTGTTGATGATGCCACCATCTTGGATGAAGTAATCTAAAGAAAATGCGAAATATTGTACAAAGTGAAATATGGCAAAGTGAAGCTGGACACGCACACATTCAATATAATTTAACGCCACATCATGGCAGCTGTTTTTGGACAAGACAGCGCAGCCAATTGAGCGAAAATCAATGACCAGTCAGACGAATCCTGTACTGTACAAGGAACAGAGTCATCGCCGCCCACGGCAAGAGCATGATGAGTAGTTAAAATTAGCCATAATCTTCAGACACTTGAATTGGAGGGGAATATGGTATATGATGATGCTGTCAGAAAATGTGTAACAGGTGAAAGAACATTGCCCAAGGGAATACAGATGTAACGAGCCGTTTAAGCTTAGATTATCGAAACATTTCAGTAAGAGAATGCACAGAGTAGTAAATCTAATATTTGTATGTTTTCTACAAATTTAACTGATGTACGAATTGAATTCCAAATTGCCATTTACATGTATTCCAAAAATCTAGCATGACTTGCCAAGCAAACCCCTACTGGGTATATGCAAGTAAAGTATACCCATTAAACAAACTCTCTGAGGTTTTTACTTATCTTCCTGACTGATAGTAATTTGCCATGTTACCACTTTCCTGCTGCGGGCAAGACACGAAACTTTAAAACGGGATAACATTAGTTACAAAAACATGCACTTACTCCATGCTGCGGGAAAACTTAATGCAGCCCCTTCAACTGCAACCAGACAGCTACCTAATTTATGCCATACTTACTACTCATTTAGTTTGTATTTCACGCTGCTAATTATTTCATTTGTTTGCTGGCAAAGTTTACCAGATCTGCCCTAAAGGGTGAACTCCCAGTTAGTTTGCATGCGTGACTGGACTCTTGAAAATGCGGAACAGCAAAGTTTTCCCAAATATTTCCCGACTCCATTTAGTGGCAGAGCTATCAAATGACTGCAGTCAAAGTTCTGGAAAGAAACATTTCAGAAACTCGCATTAGGGATGAAGAAATTTAGGAAATATGCAAGGTCTGTTGTGCTAAACTAAGCGATGCTGAGAATTTTGCAAAATACATTTCCTGCAATAAAGGAAAGTTTAAATATTTTTGTTTTATTTTAAAGGTAATGGAGAAATTTCTGAAATGTCTTAAGCATTTAGTACATTAAGTAGAAACTGGAACAACACTCGTAAAAAATGTTGCAAGCACAATTATTCATCTTAAAGCAAAACAAAGCTTAAAGCTTATCGCTCGAGGTCCCTTTGACCATTACTTTGATGTTGGCTTGGAGCACTCTTAGCAAGCCTTTAACGACTCAACCGACACATACATATTCGTCATGGCACCAGCAGACATACAACAGACAATATACAACAGACAACCAGACTGACAAAATGATAGACGCGTTGGGATACAACCAAATATCCAATTGCTTATGGCGTCCCATTGGCTTCGTTTCTAATTTGCTCGTCCAATTCCATGGTGTCTGCTCATTTATTGGTTACAGATTTGGCCGCGAGGCAACGACCCACAATATTTTATGGAATTGCCATGCGGTGCCAGATAAATTACAAACACATGGCCGAGTCCCGCAAATGTTTCCGAATCGCCTCGTCCGCAAATGAAATTCGACTATTCCGCTTGGTCAGGAAATAGTTAAAGAAACTAAAGTTTGGAAAGCAATACCGACTGAACTCTAATTTGCTTAGCTGCTTAACTGAATTTCAGTTAATTCTTTGAAAGAAGAAAAAAGTTGAAAGAAAGTTATAGTACTGGAAAGTGATTGCGCGGCAAGACAAATACGTATATAGTATATGTTAGAAATATCTGCAGAAAAGTATACAAATCCCATTTATGGGAAATATTTAATATAATTGTTTAATATACATGGCTATATAATATACCCATGAGCTATACTGAAGAGCTGAGCTGCGTGTTTGCCGATGAGTTTCGCTTAGATCCCGCTGTGAGCTTTATGCGCCGCACTTCATTGCAAGTCGCCTAAAATGCAACAACGTTACAATTTTTATGTCTATTCGAAAATGGCGATGGCGCATTAGCAGCATAAAACAGGCCGTAGGCATTAGGGCAAATCCTTTAAGCACCGACACACTCTCGCACACACACACGGACACGCACACGCGCACAGACTGTGCGATATGCCACAGCGCCAACATGTCTGTAGCACGCTTTTAGGCGCGACGCTGTTTTATTATTGACACAGTGCGATGTGCACGTGCAAGAGGCCAATCGAGAACCCATGCCAGCAGCACGAAACAGCAACACACGCCCAGATCCAGAAACCAGAAGTGGAAGGAGCAGCGCAAGCAGCGGGATCTCGCTGAGTATCCGGTCGTCCGCTGCCCATCAAAATCAACGCTTAATGTGCCTCTAATCGCTTTCGCATAAATTTGCGCGCGATTTTGTAATAAAGCTGGCAAACCGGTCGGAAAACCTCTTGTCTATTGCCCCCCGCAGACAGGAAAGACCACGGGCGTGGTGGGGTCAGGTGGGAGGTAGCTACCATTGGCTCTAAATTTTATGTTAGTTTCATTGACTTTACGCATGATTTGATTTACCACTGGGCGAATTTAATTAAAGAAAATGCCAAAAGGCAACACAATCAATAACAACAACAACAACAAGAGCGGCAACAACAACAACGACAGCTTAACTGACGCAATAGACATTGGAAGTTTTGCATGAAGACAAGATTTGCTGACAATCCAATTAGAAGAGCAAATAAAGAGAGATTTTAATTGGAAAACTGACACCGAAGCCGAGGCAGGATTCATTTGTTTTATGGGAGACAACAGAAGGTGATAAAGGTGAAAAATAGCCAAGCTAAAATTATAAATAAATCTTAGCAATAGAGTCTTATCAAATAATAAGCTAACTCGACATGATTCAATAAGCTTATTGACAACAACAAGTGAACTATATAATTACGTATTTCATTGAAGCACTCGCGATTTCCTATTCAATTTCTGTCTGCCCAGCCATTAATCGAATCAATGGCATTAAAATCAACCAAGAAATACAACTGATTATTGTTTATGTTTGTCACTGTTAGCCGCGAAAAAGTTGTTAACAATTGTTTCTGGCGCTGCGACAATCCCACTCCGTAACGTGGGCTGCGTCTCTAATAACCAAAGTGATTCATTTTTCTGATAAAAGCATATTTTTGTCTACCATGAAATTTTTAGCTACCTCAACCATTACAATACGAAATTTATCAACATGTTTGATTGTATTCACATTAATCTACGCCATATCAGTTTTTTATTGAACTGTATTCCTGATGATTGCAGTCACAAATAGCGAAAACGTTGATAACTTTTGGAGTCATTTCGTCATTATTAGAATACAACTGTAAAGATTAAATTTTACGTTGCGTATTAAATTACAATTAATGACAAATAATTTATACATAAAACAAAATCATGAAAAATGACTTAATAAACTAATCTGGCAATATACATTTAATATAGGCATGTTTAATAATAATTGCAACGAATTTCATTAGAATTATTTAATATTAAACTGTATGTAGGTAAATAGAAATTAATATTACCATATGATCTTAAAATGATTATAATCATAAAAATGTGTACGTCATATTCTTAGTCATAACCATATTTTTTAAACAATTCGCGAATATTAATCTGTTTTATACTGTCTTACGGTCATATGGGTATCGATGCTTATCGAGGTTTTCGATCTATATCACTATAAACTGCATGTTCACGGATAATATATATATTTATATTTGCACAAAAGCTTTGAGAGAGATAAGAGCACTGTATAAAAGTGTAAGGGTCTCTGCGAAGTACTTAGTTTGCTTTCAACTTTTGCGTGAGAAACCCACAGTCGATCAAAACAAGTTTTTAAAAATGGCTTGGTTAACTATCACCCTACTGGGTGTTGCAGTGGCTATTATATACAATTTTTACAAAAATCTATATACCTATTGGGAACGTAAAGGTGTTCCACACGAACCTCCAATTCCTCTTCTTGGCAACATGAAAGGCGTCGGCACAAAATATCACTCGCGCGAGATTTTCCAGAGAATATACAATAAGTTCAAAGGGAAGGCGCCAATCGCGGGCTTGTACTTATTCTTCCAGCGTGTTGCTATTATCACAGACATGGATCTAATCAAGCAGGTGCTTATCAAGGACTTTAAAACCTTCCAGGATCGTGGCGTTTTTAACAATGTGCGAGATGAACCGCTCACCGGACACTTGTTCGCTCTCGAAGGAGAAGAATGGCGTTCGATGAGACACAAATTGACCCCAGTCTTTACATCTGGCAAGATGAAGCACATGTTTGGTGTAATTGCCGAAGTAGGTGACCGATTGGTCAGAGGATTAGATAGCGCTATCACTGCAGCAGATGATGGAGATATCGAGATCAAAGAATGGTGTGCCCGCTTCACAACAGATGTTATAGGCACCTGCGCCTTCGGTATAGAGTGCAACAGTTTGGCGGATCCAAATGCTGAATTTCGGGCCAAAGGCAGGCAGCTTTTGGAGAAACCGCGTCATAACCAACTACTACAATTATTCATTCTTACAAACCCAAAAGTTGCCAAAAAATTCCGACTAAAAGCAATATCGGATGAGCTCCATCACTTTTTCATGGAAGCCGTTCGATCCACGGTCGATTATCGCATGAAGAATAATATAAAACGCAACGATTTTCTGGATCAGTTAATACAGCTACGTGCTGAAAACGAGGAGGAAGCTCGCAAGGGAAAAGGAATCGATCTATCGAAAGGTCTGACTATCGAACAAATGGCGGCTCAGTCATTCGTATTCTTCATAGCGGGCTTTGAGACCTCATCTAGTACAATGGGCTTCTGCTTGTACGAGCTGGCACAGCAACAAGATGTTCAGCAACGTTTGCGGGATGAGATCGAAACCGTTCTCAGCGAGGTTTCGAATGGAAAGGTAACCTATGACGCCATTAACCAAATGAATTATTTGGACCAAGTCCTGATGGGTAAGTGATTGCAAGGTACATTTTTATATAATTCTATTTTATTATAATTTAAATATTATATTTTTATTATAACAGAAACTCTCAGAAAACATCCTATTTTGTCCAACCTAATAAGAAAAGCTAACGAAGACTACAAAGTACTAAATACTTCATTTGTTATCGAGAAAGGCATGGGTGTCTCCATTCCTGTACATAGTATACATCACGATCCTGAGATTTATCCAGATCCTGAACGCTTTAACCCTTCACGTTTCGAGCCCGATGCTATCAAGGCTCGTCATCCTTTTGCGTATCTTCCCTTCGGAGATGGACCCCGCAACTGCATCGGCGATCGTTTTGGAAAAATGCAGGCAAAGCTCGGTCTTGTAGTACTCTTGCGTCATTTCAAGTTTGGTATTTCGAGTCAAACTCAAATACCATTGCAGCTTAATAACCGCGTTAACCTAATAAGCCCCATAAATGGTATTCATGTAAAGGTGGAGCGCATTTAAATTGTCTTGTTATATTGTTTTAGATAAATAAATTCGCTTTCGATTGCCTTTAAATTAAGATTTTGTATGTAACTAAATGCAAATGCTTTACTGCAGAAAAACATTTTTGAAAATTTTAAATTCATAATATTTTGATGGAGAATCAATCCGTGACAATTAATAAATCAGTTCGCAGTTCTAAATGTGTATATATGGAGATTCTGTTTACTGACTGCACTCACAATAATATTACTTTATATTTACACAAAAGCTTTAAGAGAACTACATAAAAACGTTAGTAATTTTTCGCTTGCTGTCGTACTCTTGTTTCTTTTATTAAAACATGGATTTTTAAGAGAACTAAGTTATTTGTCGCAAGTTTCACTCAAGAAACTGTAAAACTCTTGCCGGTTGCGGTAACAGACTTTCTATAAAAGCGTAAGGTAATGAGTAAATTTCTTACTTCTCGTACAACGGTTCTTTAAGCAAGTTACTTTCTATTGTTTCCGAAAATGTTTATTACATTCTACTTACTCTTCACGGCATCCATGCTGGCGTACTTATACTTGCAATACACCTACAATTATTGGAATTATCGAAATGTACCCAGCGAAAAACCTCTGCCACTTTTAGGCAACATGAAAGGCATGGGATCAAAATATCACTTTCGTGACATTCATCAGAGAATATATAATCAGTTCAAAGGAAAGACACCATTTGCCGGAATGTACATGTTCTTAAAGCACGTTGCATTCATTATAGATTTGGATCTAGTGAAGCAGGTTCTTGTCAAGGATTTTGCCTTCTTTAGCGATCGTGGAGTATTCAGTAATGTGAAAGATGAGCCGCTCACCGGACACTTGTTCTGCCTGGAAGGGAAGGCATGGCGTTCGATGAGACACAAACTGACTCCAGTTTTCACGTCCCGCAAAATGAAGCGCATGTTCGGTATGGTCGTCGAAGTAGGGCATCAACTGGCAATAGCAATGGATGAGATAGTTAAGACAGCTACTGAAAGTAATGATGCTGTGGAGATCAAAGAATTGTGTGCGTGCTACACAACGGACGTAATCAGTACTTGTGCATTTGGAGTGGAGTGTAATAGTTTGAATAATCCGAATGCCGAATTTCGTGCCAAGGGCCGCATGATCTTTGGAAAACCACGTCATTGCCAGTTGATCACTTCGTTTCTTTTCAACAACCCGAAAATTGCATCAACGCTTCGATTTAAAGTTTTACACGATGAAGTCAGTTATTTTTTTATGAAAGCCTTTAAGAAGAACGTTGACTATCGGCTTAAGAATGGCATAAAGCGCAATGACTTCATGGATCAGTTGATCGAACTGCATGCTCAAAAAGAGGAAGAAGCTCGTCAGAGCAATGGAATAGATCTATCGAAAGGTCTGACCATTGAACAAATGGCCGCTCAATCATTTGTTTTTTTCGTGGCAGGTTTTGAGACCTCATCTAGTACTATTGCGTTCTGCCTATATGAACTGGCACTGCAACCAGAAATTCAACAACGCCTGAGGGACGAGATCGAATCCGTTCTTAAAGAGCAATCCAACGGAGAGTTGACCGATATTGCTTTGGGTCAGATGAAATATTTAAATCAAGTTCTTTCGGGTAAGATAGAGTCATAATTGTCCAAAACTACATTCATAGTTTATCTTTTTCGTACAGAGACTCTTCGAAAGCATTCAATATTTTCCCATTTGGTGCGTCAAGCTAACGAGAACTACAAGGTACCAAATACACCATTTGAGATTGAGAAAGGCGTTGCCGTTTTAATACCTGTACATAATATACATCACGATCCTGAGATTTATCCTAATCCTGAAAAATTTGACCCATCGCGTTTCGAGCCCGAAGCCATCAAAGCGCGACATCCATATGCCTATCTACCCTTTGGGGCCGGACCCCGTAACTGCATAGGCGAACGTTTCGGAATAATGCAATCCAAAATTGGCATCGTGTCACTAATACGTAAATTTAAATTTGGTGTCTGCGGGCGAACGGAGATACCATTGCTTTTGAATACCCGCAATTTTCCACTGGGATCAGAAAATGGAATTTACTTGAAGGTGGAGCGAATTTAAGAATTTTACATTTCATATTGCTCTACGGGTTGACCTGAAGTCTGACTCGATTTTTCATTTATAAATTTCACCTGGCAAATGTTTAAATAAATTGAGCTTGCAAAGAAATGATTATTTATAATATAGTGAGTTTCTTTTTCGTTCCCTTAAATGAGTATTTACTAATTTCACGAGATAAAAGAGAATAAATATAAACAGAAAAGCTTTGTTTAAAATATTCTTTGAAAAAGCTCTTAAAAAGCACTTAAAGCAGCTTGGATGAAAAAGAGAGCAAGAAAAGCTTCGTCTGGCGCACTCTTAACAAAGCTCTTTAAAAAAACACTCTTAAAGCACCTTGGTTTCGCTGTTGATCTTGACAGCATCACGATGACTGGTCGGTTTTGAAAGGGCAATGTTAACCATAAGAGAAATAAATACTCTTAATTATTTACTTATTATTTATCGTAATGTGAACCTACACCAAGCCGACTAAACAGAAGTTCCTAATCAATTACCTCAGCCCAAACAAGTTTTACTCTTTATAAGGCTTCATGCTTTATGCCAATTTTGACAACGTTCTGTATATAAGAGCACAAAACTCGTACGATTCGTTAGTGTTACTCTATCGGTTCTGAAAGCAAGATATCGTCCGCATTACGGCTTCAAAATGTTTTGGACGATCGCCCTACTGGGTGTAGCCATAGCACTGGTCTACCAATTCTATCAAAATACATTCAACTATTGGAAATATCGCGGTGTTCCATACGAAAAGCCTATTCCCATTTTCGGTAATATGAGAGGCATCGGATCGAAATATCATTTCCGTGACATCAATCAGAGAATATACGACAAATTCAAGGGAAAAACGCCTCTCGCCGGCATGTACATGTTCTTCAAGCGCGTTGCCTTTATCACCGATCTTGATCTCATCAAGCAGATACTTATCAAGGATTTTAAGTCATTTCAAGATCGTGGAGTCTTTAATAATGCGCGAGATGAACCCCTCACCGGACACTTGTTTGCTCTCGAAGGTGAGGAATGGCGTTCGATGCGACACAAATTGACTCCAGTCTTTACATCTGGTAAGATGAAGCATATGTTTGGTGTGGTTGTCGAAGTTGGTCATCAACTCGAAAAAACGATGGATGCATCGGTAAAAGCAGCCGCTGTGGATGGTGGAGATGTTGAGATCAAGGAACTGTGTGCTCGCTACACAACAGATGTCATAGGTACCTGTGCCTTTGGCTTAGAGTGTAATAGTTTGGTGGATCCGAATGCTGAATTTCGCACTAAAGGAAGAATGCTTTTTGATAAGCCGCGACACAACCAATTGCTTCAATCATTCATTTTTACTAATCCAAATCTTGCCAAGAAATTGAGACTTAAAGTTTTCCCCGATGAACTAAGTGATTTCTTTATGAAAGCCGTACGCTCCACTATTGATTATCGCCAGACGAATGGAATAAAACGCAACGATTTCTTGGATCTGTTGATAGATTTACGGGCAGAAAACGAGGAAGCCGAACAACAGGGCAAAGGAATCGATCTATCGAAAGGTCTAACCATTGAGCAAATGGCCGCTCAGTGTTTTGTTTTCTTTATAGCGGGCTTTGAGACGTCATCCAGCACAATGGGCTTCTGCCTGTACGAGCTGGCACTCCAACCAGACATTCAGCAACGCCTGCGGAACGAAATCGAAACTGTGACAAAGGAAGTATCGCATGGAGAAGTTACATATGACGCAATTACACAAATGACGTATTTGGAACAAGTACTCTCGGGTAGGAACAGTTTAACTCCTAGTTTATTCATGCCCAACTTAATAATAACCATTGTTTTCCATACAGAAACACTCAGAAAACATCCGATTTTGGCACAACTGCTGAGACAGGCAAACGAGGACTTTAAGGTGCCTGGCACCGAGATGGTTATCGAGAAAGGAACCACATTATTAATACCTGTACATAGCATACATCGTGATCCTGAGTATTATCCCGAACCCGAACGCTTTGATCCATCGCGTTTCGAGCCTGAGGCCATTAAGCAGCGAAATCCTTATGCATTCCTGGCCTTTGGCGATGGACCGCGCAACTGCATCGGTGAACGTTTTGGCAAAATGCAGGCCAAGATTGGAATCGTTTCACTTCTGCGAAGCTTTAAATTTAGTGTATCCCATCGCACTGAGATACCATTACTACTCAACAATCGTAACTTTCCGTTGGGTCCGAAAAATGGTATACATCTAAAGGTGGAACGCATTTCTTCTTGATCGAAGTTGACTTTTACAATGTATTGACAAGTACTCATTTAATTATATACAAATATCAATATTCTTGACTAATATCAACAATAAAATTATTCTACTAACTGATCGTAAAACTGATTTACATTTAATTTGATTAAACTAATAATGACTCAGATTGCTAGACCCTGCGACGAATTAAATTGCAATCTATATACTTTCTAGCACTGCTATTCTTGACAGGTTTTCACAATGCACAAAAAGAGGAAAAAAGAGAGAGAGAGAGAGAGAAACAAGAAATTATAGGGCAACGATAGATTACTCGAAATGCACATAAAAAGCTCCGACCGGGCCGGAACGCAATTCCAATCAACTTGGCCGTTCAGTTCATTCGTTCGGAATCACGATGACGCTTCTATTTTTGCTGTCTCTCGTCGCCGCAAGCGTTGTTCTTCTCTATATTTGGTTGCACGGACACTATGCATATTGGCGCCGACGGGGCGTGGCCGGCGAACGCCCAACGTATCTGCTGGGTAACATGCGCGGATTCGCAAGTAGTCTACACTGGATGGACATCAATTGGCGAATCTATAGCAAATTCAAGAGCCACGAACGCTACTGCGGTTTCTTTACATTCCTGACCAAGGCGCTTTTCGTAATGGATCTGGATCTGATCAGGCATATATTGGTCAGTGATTTCAATAGCTTTGCGGATCGTGGACTCTTTCATAACGTGCGAGATGATCCGCTGACGGGAAATCTCCTCTTTCTGGACGGCGAAAAGTGGCGCTGGCTACGACACAAGCTAACACCGGTTTTCAGTTCAGGTAAAATGAAATTTATGTTTCCCACAATTGTCGAGGTGGGACAACAATTGGCCCGTATTGCCGACAAATCTCTGGGCGAATTCGAGGCAAAGGATCTGTGCGCACGCTACACCACCGATGTCATTGGCAGCTGCGCCTTCGGCCTCGAGTGCAACAGTTTAACCGATCCGAAATCGAAATTCCGACAAATGGGACGATTAGTGACGGAGGAACCGCTGCACGGTGGCATTGTGCTGGCCTTCATGTTCTCCCAGCCAGACCTGTGCCGGCGTCTTCGTATGCGTCTCTTTCGCCCCGATGTAAGTAATTTCTTCTTGGAAACTGTTCGTCAAACTCTGGAGTACAGAGAGCGCGAACACGTCAAGCGCAACGATCTCATTCAGCTGCTAACGGATCTCAAGGAAGGTGATTCTGCGTTGAGTTTTGAGCAAATGGTTGCCCAAGCTTTGGTCTTTTTCCTGGCCGGTTTCGATACGTCGTCGACAACCATGTCCTTTTGCCTATACGAACTGGCACTGAATCCCGATATACAGCACAAGCTACGCGTGGAAATCCAGTCAAGCCTGTCGCAAAATAACGAAGAACTCAGTTATGAATGCCTGCAAAAGATGACTTACCTCAATCAGGTGGTAGACGAAACACTACGCAAATATCCGATCATACCACATCTGCTTAGACGCACGACGCAGCATTACAGGGTGCCCGAAAGTGATCTAGTGCTCGAGCCGGGTACGAAAGTGATGATACCCGCACACAGCATACATCATGATCCTGAGCTGTATCCTCAGCCGGAACGCTTCGATCCCGAACGCTTTACACCCGAAGCCATCAAGTTGCGTCATCCGTTTGCCTATTTACCCTTCGGAAATGGACCACGCAATTGCATTGGCGAAAGATTCGGCATAATGCAAGTGAAGATCGGTATTGTGATGCTCTTGCGTTATTATCGCATTGGCAGGACTGAAAGAACGCAGATTCCCTTACAGTACGGTAAGCGAACTTTTCTAATTGCGGCGCAATCGGGCATTCATCTCAATATGGAACGTCTAGCTGAATATTAACTTGTACTATTTCCTTGTTATACTAGGCTATGATGTGTTTTATACAGTTTAATGATTTGAAAAATAAACAAATACTCTAACCGAATGATATCTTTGAATGTTTGTTTGTTATTAACAGCAATTATTTGCGCATTGAGAAAAAGCTGCAATCGCAAATTGTTTTATGTCTCTCGTGTATAATTATCTCGCTTATTCGCTCTTTCAACTGCGCTCAGTGAGAACAAGGGCTCTCAGTGTAATTGAAAAGTTCTTCAGGCTAGCTTAGCGTCAAATTCCCTACAGTCTGGTGTGTTTTTTCTACATTAAAAATGTAGCTTGTTCAACAGAGCGCAAAACAATATTATTTTTTTGATATTTATTTAAATAAATATTTAATATTTTTATCTTTGTAGATCAGTTGTATGATCCCTTAGTTGTACAAAGGAATTTCGGAGTTTGTCTTATGCAGAAAGAGAGTGCATAAGAAAATTTGCAATGAGAGCTTTGCTCTAAGAATTGTCTTTATCTCTAAGTACCGTTTGACCGATTCCGTTATCACTTATTTTTGTTCAAGTCCAAAGCGCAACTTCTGGTTACTGCTGCTCCCTCTCTCTCTCTCTCTCTCTCTCTCTTATGTCTCTCTTCCCTGCTCTATTTGTGATAGGGTGTGTAACAAACATTAACGCGCTCGGCAAATCTTTGCGAAACTGAGAGTTGATTTCAAAGTTAAATACATGTTTATATGGGCGTATACGAGGATAGCGGGAGGGGTCTAACAGTCGTTATTTATCGAGGTTATCTACTTAAGTTGTTTATAGCTATAGCCATATGATGCGTGTAAACCGGGTATATTGATAATTAAAGCTTGTAATAAATTAGTTTATTTATAGTTTTAATATTTTAAATTATTATTCGATTCTCATTTCCATGAAAACTGAACTCGTTGAGATATACAGTATGCTACAGGGTATGTGCTGGCTATCATTTCGGTCTGTTTCAGCTTCTGCACTTTGCACTGCAGCTGATTAAGCGCCGCTTGTCATTGCATTGCTAAATTCAGTTCAGTTGAAAGTGAAACGCGAGAAATGCTCGATGTGATTGCGCTGATCTTAATTACACTGGCCGTAGGATTCTGGTATGTGCGCATCAGGCTCACCTATTGGACGCGGCGACAAATTAGCCATGAACGTCCCACTTTTCCGATGGGCAACCTGAAGGGTTTTCGCACTACCCGACATTTAATGGACATACTGACGCCGCTCTATCAACGATTTAAAATAACTGGCGCCCCGTTTGCCGGCTTCTACTTGATGATGCGTCCGGTTGTGCTGGTACTGGATGTGGAACTGGCCAAGGAGGTGCTTATACGTGATTTTGCCAATTTCGAGGATCGCGGCATGTATCATAATGAACGAGATGATCCGCTCACGGGGCATCTGTTTCGCATCGATGCACCCAAATGGCGACCGTTGCGTCAGAAATTGTCGAGTACCTTTACGTCGGGCAAGATGAGATATATGTTTCCCATAGTCAGTGCCGTGGGCGTGGAGCTAGCCACAGTCTGCGGCCAGTTATCCGACAATGCCATCTGTGGCATTGTGGAAATCGGTGATATTATGTCCAGATACACTTCGGATGTGATTGGTACCTGCGCATTCGGTCTGGAGTGCAATGGACTGCGTAATCCCGAAGCCGAGTTCGCGGCGATGGGTCGACGCGCTTTCACCGAACGAAGACACAACAAATATATCGACGGTTTGATCGAGAGTTACCCGAAATTGGCACGCTGGCTCCGCTTTTGTCAGATCCACAAGGACATTACAGAATTCTATACACGCATTGTGGCCGACACGATTAAGGAGCGCGAGGAGAAGGGTATAGTGCGAAATGATTTCATGAATCTGCTCATTGAGATGAAGAATCGCGGCGAACTGACAATGCAAGAGATCACGGCACAGGCATTTATTTTCTTTACCGCCGGCTTTGATACTTCCGCGAACACATTGACATTCGCCCTCTACGAGCTGGCCAAGCAACCTGATATCCAGAACAGAGTCCGGGAGGAAATCCAGGAGGCACTGAACCTGCACGAGGGTCAATTCACTTACGACTGCATGCAGGAGCTGCGCTACATGGAACTCGTTATAGCAGGTTAAAAAGATTTGGTTCGATATGCAGTCAGGTTTTTCTCATAATTCATTTAATCGTTGCAGAAACCCTACGCAAGTATCCCGTGGTCACACATCTTTCCCGTATCTCTCGTCATTTGTATGTGGTAAACGGAAATCGACACTTTTTCATTGAACCCGGCCAGATGGTACTCATACCAGTGCATGGCATACATCACGATCCAGAATTCTATCCAGAACCAAATCAATTCATTCCCGAACGTTTTCTAGCCGCGCAGTTCTCGCAACGTCCAACATGCGCCTGGCTACCCTTTGGGGATGGACCTCGCAATTGCATTGGCATGCGATTTGGCAAGATGCAGACGAATATCGCCCTATTCCATTTACTGCGACGCTATCAATTCAGTGTCTGCGCACGCACCGTGTCTGAAATAAAGTTTCTTAAATCGAATATACTTATGGCCCCGGCCCATGGTATCTATCTGAAAGTGGAGGATGTTCCGCTCCTATCAAATCATCCACCTTTATGATATGTTTTAAATGAAAACAAATTGCAATTAATCAGTTGATAAATTCCTATGTACTTATTCTGATTTTCTAATAAATTTGCATGTCATGTTGCCTATCAAATAATTTCAAATATTTTCCGCGAATTTCAGCAGAGTATGAACTTTGTTTCAGATAAGATATGTAGTGTATTAAGCTTGGGAACAAAATTGATACCTACGAGGCCGTTTTGATGAAATTAAATTAATAAACTACATCGAGTAAGTACTATATTTACACTGGATAAACATAAGTATAATACGAGTTTTAAGCTACCTACAAACAGTTTATCCAGCTACTATGGATCTCTTCTCTCTTTGCCAGTAAAGCTTTACTGAGCGCGAGCTTTCGCCTATAAATATCAACTGTTGGATCTGTGCTTTACTCAGTCGTTAGTGAAGCGTAACATGGCGTTGTTTATAGCGTTAGTAGTTATTATTGTATCGCTGCTTTATTATGCCGCGCGTCGTCGGCACAATTATTGGATAGCCCGTGGAATACCATGCGAAGCTCCCACATTTCCCAAGGGAAACATTGGCGACTGGCCGTCCAAGCGACAACTGGGCGTTGTCTTTAAAGATTACTATCTAAAGTTCAAGAATGACAACAGTCCGTTTGCCGGCTTCTTGTTCTTTTTCACCAAGACGGTTGTGGTCACCGATCTGGAGCTGGCAAAACGTGTACTCATCAAAGATTTCAATAACTTCGAGAACCGTGGCGTTTTCTTCAACGAACTCGACGATCCGCTATCGGCAACACTGTTCAGCATTGAAGGACAAAAGTGGCGGACTCTGCGACACAAATTGTCGCCCACCTTCACGTCCGGCAAAATGAAGCACATGTTGCCGCTCGTCTTGCGAGTCGCCGAAGAAATGTCCAAGGTGTTTAAGGAGAAATTGTCCAGCCCCAGGGAACTGGAGATTACCGATCTGGTGGGACGCTACACGGCCGATGTGATAGGCAGCTGTGCCTTCGGCCTGGACTGCAATAGCCAGCGCGATCCCAATGCCGAATTCGTGATAATGGGCAAGCGAGCGGTGACAGAACGACGTTATTATGGACTCATGGATTTCTTTATTTTCGGTTTTCCGAAGCTTTCGCGACGCCTGCGTCTACAGATCACGGTGCCAGAGGTCGGCGACTTCTATATGCGTATAGTTCGAGAAACAATCGACTATCGACTGAAAACCAAAGAGAAGCGTAACGATTTCATGGACATGCTCATCGAATTGTACGAGAAACACCAGGCGGGCAATACCGAGGAGGGTCTCAGTTTCGAAGAGTTGGCCGCACAGGCTTTCATATTCTTTGTCGCCGGCTTTGAGACCAGCTCGACAACTATGGGATTTGCACTATATGAACTTGCGTTGCATCAGGACATACAGAATAGGCTGAGAGCGGAAATAAACGAGGTGCTCGGCAAGCACAACAACGAATTTACCTATGATAATGTCAAGGAAATACAGTACCTTGAACAGGTCGTTATGGGTAAGATATACAATAGGTTTTAATTCTATTTTAAATGGGCTAATTTCTACATTAATTTCTTCACTTAGAAACGCTACGTAAATATCCAGTACTTGCACATCTTACGCGAAAGGCCATCTCGGATTATTCTCCCGGAAAACCCGAACACTATATCGAAGAGGGTAGTCTCGTTGTTATTCCAGCCTTAGGTATTCACTATGATCCCGACATTTATCCCGAACCGGAGAAATTCGATCCCGAACGATTCACAGAGGCAGAAATTCAAGCACGTCCAGCGTGCACTTGGCTGCCTTTCGGCGAAGGTCCTCGCAATTGCATTGGATCCCGTTTTGGTCTTATGCAGACCTGCATAGGCCTAGCACATCTGATCAAAGACTTGAAGTTTACAGTCTCGCCAAAAACTCAGATACCTCTCACAATGATTACCAAGAATATATTACTTTCTGCCGAGAATGGAATTCATCTAAATGTGGAAAAGGTGACGAAATAAAAATGAAGAAAATTATTATAATAATATAAACTTCTTATCAAAAATAAATATTATATTATGTACGGAAATTCAAGGCTAAAGTGGCTCTGATACTGACTACATATGTTGTTATATATAAATTTAATCGCGCGATTAGATTTTTATGTAAGTCTACGATAACTAATGATTCAACTACTACTTCAACTTCTACTGTCAAAGAAAGAATAAGCTCTAAGGAATATGTCGTAAAAATATAAAAGTAATATATAGACGTTCCTTTATAGTAAATTCCTAGGTTTCTTATCTTAGTTTATTTTCCCACTGCAATTGTTTGTGCTCTCTGAATTATTATACTTGTAAGTTCAAAGTTTTATCATTTCACTTGCTACAATTTCTTTTATTAAGACCACTGTACGCATATATGAATTTTAACTGATCTATTAGGAAGCGAGATGTACAATGAACCGTGCAAATTTTTATAATGTCTAGGGTTCTGACCCGGGGCTGTAGATTGACTATTTATACGCGAATTTTGAGATTTCCCTTTAGTCTCAGTTAGCTCGTTCAAGTAAAATGTTTATCTCAATCTGCCTGATCGCAGGTATCCTGATATGTTTTTACATATGGATGAAAGTGCGTTATTCCTATTTCCTGCGTCGTGGTATTGCGCATGAGACGCCTCTGCCGTTGGTGGGCAACATGTGGGGTTGGCGGATTAGCAAGCACACCTCGGAGTTAGTAAAAAAAGTCTATGCAAAATACAAGCACTGTGGACCCTATATAGGTGGTTATTTCCTCATGTCACCGATACACGTCATAACGGACATGGATCTACTGAAGCGCATAATGATCAAGGACTTTAGCAACTTCGATAGTCGCGGTTTGTTCTATAACGAACGTGACGATCCCCTTTCGGCACATCTTTTTGCTGTCGATGGACCTAAGTGGCATAGCCTCCGGCCCCGCATGACACCCATTTTCAGTGGAGCCAAAATGAAGCTTATGTTTCCAGCTGTAGTACGAACTGCCCAGGAACTGACGAATGTGCTGCATGAGCGTTGCGAGGGTGTGTCGGCTTCTCTGGAGATCACTAAGCTAATGGCATGCTATACATCGGATACGATTGGAACCGCAGTCTTCGGACTGGAATGCAATAGTCTGCGTGATCCCAAGGCTCCATTCGTGCAGATGGGACTGAATGCCATGCTCAAGAAACGCTACGATTATATATTCTGTCTGCTCTTTCCCAAGCTCAGTCTTAAGCTCCATCTGAAGCGTACGCCCGCAAACGTGGAGGCCTTCTACATGGGCTTGGTCAAGGATACGATTAGTTACAGGGAGCAGCATAATATAAAACGTAACGATTTTGTTGACATAATGCTGGATATGAAGCGAAAATACGATTCGGGAAATATCAAAGAAGGTCTGACGGTCAATGAGATCGCCGCACAGATGTATGTGTTCCTAGTTGCGGGCTTTGAGACGACAGCAACTGCTCTGAGTCTGACTCTATACGAACTGGCACGGCATCAGGATATACAGACTCGACTGAGAGCAGAGATCGAGCAAGTCATAGCCAGCTGTGGTGAAAATGGAGAAGTCAGTTTTGAGGCCATGCAGAAAATGAAATACCTGGATCAGATCATATCGGGTAAGGTTGCAAATTGTATAGTAAAAAAAAACACTATATCATATGCTTACAGAGACGCTGCGTATGTACCCCGTGGCCACCGAACATCTGCGGCGTACTAATGCGCACTACGAAGTACCAGGACATCCGAAATATTATCTACCGGCCGGCGCGCAATTGATCATACCCGTCTATTCCATACATCACGATCCACAGTACTATCCGGAGCCGGAGAAATTTCTACCGGAACGCTTTACTGAGCAGGCCATTCAGCAGCGTCCCACCTGCGCCTATATACCCTTTGGACAGGGACCCCGCATCTGCATTGGCATGCGCTTTGGCAAAATGAAATTGGCTGTGGGTCTTATCGAACTGATAAGACATTTTCGATTCAGTCTCGCAGCCGAAACGCCGCAACCAATGCGTTATAAGAAGCATTCGTTTCTTCTGCACCCACATGAATTTCAGCTACAGGTTGAGCCACTCTGCTGGACTATCCATTCATATCCAAGTGCAGGCAGAGATCAGGCTTGCTTCTTAAATACAGTGCAACTCTAGTCCATGTTAGTTGCAATGTTTAACTATTCTGTTTACACCTTTATTATTTATAGTAAAATAATCAAATAAAACTAAAAAAAACCAAACCCACAAGGCAAAGTGACAAAAGTTTATTTGTTTGGACGATTAAATGACGTCAACTTATGCGAAGAGAGCGGTAATTGAAGAGCTTTTTGCGCTCTGATCGAGAACAGCTGAGCTTTAGATAAATCTGCATTCCAGTTTGCTACGAGCAGAACAACAAAAACATTATACAATACCAATTTGTAGTATATTATTTGATGTATTTACTGATGTTCTGCTTAAAAATTCAAAACAAGTAAAATTGAACTATTTTTTAATCACATCAGCATAATTTAGCAACGCACGAATAACTATCATGGTAGCTATTCGGAATGTATTACTAAACGCGCTCCACCTTCAGATATATTCCCGTATCGCTGGATATCAAGAAACTCTTCTTGTGATACTTAATGGGTATTGTCGTTTGATCACAGACCGAGAACTTGAACTCTGTGATTAGTTTTGCCAGACCTATGCGAGCCTGCATTTCTCCAAATCTCATTCCGATACAGTTTCGAGGTCCATCGCCGAATGGCAACCATTCCACGGAATCACGGTTCTTCACGCGTTCGGGCGTAAAGTTATCGGGATCGAATCGTTCGGGATTCGGATACAGTTTCTCATCCCGGTGCATGGCACCCGACGGTATAAGAACATTCATTCCCTTTTTGATCACGTAATTTGGGTAACCCGGAACAACAAAGTCTTCCAAACATTCACGATTCAGAACGGGCAGTACAGTCCATAGACGTAAAGTTTCTGGGAAAAAATATTAATATGAATGAAAATATAGTCAAACGTTGCCGGTGCATTTCTACCTGATATAACCTGGTTCAGGTAGCCCATCGCTTTCAAAGAATCATAGGTAAGTTCGTTGTTATGCTTGGCAAGAATCTCCTGACATTCTTTCCGCAAACGATCTTGTATATCTTGGCGTTGAGCCAGTTCATATAACGCGAATCCCATCGTAGTAGAACTGGTTTCAAATCCAGCGGCAAAGAAGACAAAAGCCTGTGCTGCAATTTCCTCAATAGTCAGGCTCATACTCTCACCTGATTCCGATTTTATTAATCGATTATTCTTTAACTCAATAAGTTGATCCATGAAGTCGTTGCGTCGAATATTATTTGTTTCCCTGTAGGCGACATTTTCCCTCACAATTCGCATGAAAAACTCTTCAATGTGTTCGGGAGTCATTTTCATGTGAAGACGTCGCGCTAGTTTGGGGAAACTATTGAGAAACACAATTCCTAGAATATTATGCCGTAAATCAGTTATGGAACGACCTCCCATTACACGAAATTCAGCCTGAGGATCCTTTAGACTGTTGCACTCAATACCAAAGGCGCAAGTTCCGATCACATCCGTGGTAAATCTTGCGAGAAGTTCCCTTACTTCTATCACTGATGATTTATCCACCATATTTCCAAAAACTTCAACAAATTCTTCGCCAACTTTTACGACAGTAGGAAACATGAATTTCATTTTACCCGATGTAAATGTTGATGATAGCTTATTTCTCATGGATTTCCATCGGTGACCATCTAATAGGAATAGTTGGCCCGACAACGGATCGTCTTCCGGATTGTTGAAAAAGCCTCGATCCGTGAACTTCGTAAAATCTTTGATCAATATATGTTTTACCAGGAAGGGCTCCAAAATGAAAACCGATGGACGTGTAAACCAAAAGAATCCGGCAAAAGGTCCGGTTCCTCGAAACTTTTTATAATACTCAAGCCAGACTTCAGGAAACGATCGCTTAGTATGGATGCCTGATAGATTACCCAATAAGAAATTAGGACTTTCACATGGTATACCCAAATTTTCCCAATATTTCATATTGCGACGTAGTCTCATGAATATATACCCAATAAGGGCAACCAGCACGGTGATTAAGAAAATTCCGACCGCCATACTAATAAAAAATAGTAAAATGTTTGGATCACAAAAGAAACGGCACCAACCACAGCGTGTGGTACGATCGAGCCACAAATGGGTACTGAAAGCGCCTATAAAATGTCTCTCTCTTATGAAGCTATTGCAAAGCTTTCGCAGTACTCATCAAAGACGCTTTTATCACGCCTTACCGATTCCCTTTAAACTAAACAACTTAAATTGTTAGAATATTGTGAAATATTTTTTGTCATTCTTAGATTAGTTAGTTGCTATTAGAAATGCTTTAAGCTGTCTGAGATTAATGAATAACTTTTATTTTTGGGTACATTCACCATTCATGTGTTTCCGACTATAGGGTAGCGGACATTCGTAGCCTGTTCTTTGCAAAAGCTTTGCACCAATTGCAAATTGTCATGCTGACATGAAAGAGTGCATAGAAATACACTCATATCGATTGAATTAATTTGAACGTCTTTCGCAGTATTCATATGAACTATACGTGTGCAGTTTTTACCAAGTTGCTTTGAGATAAAAGGTTATTGAACTAATTGTACTTATGTAGAAAAATGATATTATTGTATTTAAGAATTACAAAACCTAGCATGACAATACGTTTTCATTTCCTCATTTTCTAGTGCACTAAATCTCTGATAAGAATTCGTTCAAGAAATTTTATAACACAGCCATTTTTTAATTGCAAACGTATACAGGTTTGTCCAACTAAGAAAAGCTCCCCGTTTTTTGGCACAAATGTAAATAACAGTTTTTTACAATGATACATTCGGTATATGAAGAAACGCTGATTTTCGTGACCTATCCCAAAACATTTTGATGGGTTAGGTTATGTGCAATTAAATTCAGGTGCCTATCACATTCGTGGTGAATCTTGTCAGTACCTTCTTCCACGACCAACATTAAACACCTGACACACTTTGACAATAGGGGAAAATATAAACTTAATTCACGATATTCCCAAGTTCTGCCAGAAATCCATAATGAGCTGTGAGCCGCAGCAATCCGACTCTCATGATGAAAGCCACTGAAAATAATTTTGGCCATGGGTGTTCTTTTAAATACCATTGTTATCTATATTGCGATGAATGATTTGTGGTATCAATTCTGATAGAAACGCTTAATTTGGGAGGTTCAAGTACTGTTATTCAGATAAACAGGGGTTATCATATTAATTTTGCTGCATTTGAATTTTATATTCCATAAAATCCCAAACTACATTTGTTTTATCGCCCAATACTAGAGAATTTGATTGTTGGATATCAATATAATAATTATATATATAATAATAGTCAAACAGCATTTATTAGAAATCAAAGTTCCGTTTTAATGTGAATAAATATTATTTGGCAATTTTCTCATTGTTTATAAAAGAAACAAAGTTTCTTCAACCTAGCCCAATATATATAATAGGTTAGATTAGTTATACTATAAATGTGGGCAGCTTCTAGCTGTCTTAATATGTTCTAATGTCCTCGCATTTTATTATTTGCCGATTGGGGAGCTGAGTAGGTGATGTGGTCGATGTGATTCGAATAGTTTCAAATTCTAACGATTTTTAGACTATACAATTCCCATGAGCAATAAAAGCTTTTGTCGAAAGTTTTCCCCATTTTAAGTCAGAGCTTTTACGCTCATAAAGGTAAACATATTTTAGCTGCTCTCACGAGTAAACAAATACACTAGACAACAAACGATTAATCTTTTGAAAAGTTAAGATAACAACATTATAAAAATATATATGCTTAATCGATTATAAATAAATATGCCATTCTCAGGAAGATATAACATTAAAAATATTTATGTAGTTTAGTAAAAATACAGAAAAAACAGAATGTAAGCAGCCTTACCAAAATAGTAGTATCGCTGGGTACAGGGTAGCTGGTCGTTGGGCATATTTCGCTGTTTAACAGTTGGTTAGATTTCAAGTGCGGATATTGGTAGTAACAACAGCGACAACAACAAAATAAGCACTTTAGTACAACAAAAGCTGAAAAATTGTTGTTGTACTTTTTATTCTATTGCCCATTTCGCTTGTGTGTGTTTTGTTTTTGCCTTATTGTTTGCCATTTTCTGTTGTTGTTGTTGTTGTTGTTGTGAGCATTTACGTGCTAATTACGCGTAAAATTCAGCAGGTCAACTAGAGAAATACATTGAGAGAAAAGACCATGTGCTTCGAGCACTTCTAAGCCATTGCGCAAAAGAAGTGGAAAAAATTTGAAGAGCATGATAAAATTGATTTGCTACTATGACTTATCACTAGTACGTATCGCTGACATGCAGCTGTCACTTGCTTATCGATAACAAAGCCATCGGAGTACGCGCACAGAGACGTCCCGACACGCTTGACATGCGCTTTACATTTTGCCACTATTTTGTTTATACTGCTTACTCATAAAGCACACAAGAATTTCGCACGGTGCAATACGGTTTTACGGCCCACTTTAATTAGACCGAACCCCACCTCAACGAGCATAGTATAGGCATTTCAAAGGCAACCAACTACGTTTTTATCTAAACGAAAAAAATAAAAGCTGATAACCAACGAAAATGAACTTTAAATTGTATAACATATACTATATAGAGATAATGTGTATGTATGTAGTATGCGAAACGATCGGCCTGGACGATCAAGCGAATGCGCTGTCAAAGTCTGAAAAATCTTAACGAGCGAGAGTTAACCAAGTTTAATTGCTGCTCATATTTATTTAATTATTTAGACCCAACTCGGTACTTCGAGAACACCCTGCAATATGGATGACGTGGTAATCGGAAACCCGGTGGATTTAATTAAGCGCTCCATTTAGTTTACTTTGTTTTTTAATTTATTTTATTTTTAACCAAATACTCTCGTCAATGACTCATCCTACGCTTGCAGCTGGCCAGACGTGCCGGGCCGCAATTCAAGTATGCTCAGCTGCGACGCCCACTGTGCCTAAGCCGGTCGCCAATCCATAAGCAGCAATTGCTACGCCGTAGCGCACAACACATCGGCTCTCCACACTCGGCGAAAAGCTCCCAACTTGGAGCCGCAACTGCTGCGGGAAGAGCGTATCGTAAATATTATTTCTCAATTGCAGTCAGTCAGTCGAACATAGCGTTTTGGTAATGAACGTAACAGATTCAACCTGTGGCTGAGAACGCAAACGCGAACGCGTACGCGACTCGATCATTATTAGATCATTGTGAGTAACTCCGTCGGTTTCCGGGCCTGAAACAGTGATTCAAGTGTGCTCGCAAGTGTCTGTGTGTGTGTGTGTGTAGAGAGAATAGTGGAGAAATTTGAGCAGCAGCATGCAGAATATGTGGATAATATTTATGATTTTGGGCCTAATCGTGCTGGGTCTATTGCTGCTCTTGATTGTGGCGGCACGTTATCAACGGGATTATTGGCGTTACTTGGGAATACCCCACGAGAGGCCGAAGAAATTGTGGCACATCATCAAGCAGCTGGTCACCCAATCATTGAGCACGGAATCGATGAAGGCAGCCCACTACACGACACTGTACAACAAGTTCAAGGGAAGCGGACCATTTTGTGGCTTCTACGCGTTACTACAGCCACGCGCACTCATACTCGATCGTGAATTGATTCGTCAGATAATGATCAAGGATTTCTGGAACTTTAATGATCGTGGCATTTACTGTAATCAGAAATCGGATCCGTTATCGGGCGATCTGTACGGTTTGCGTGGCGATAGCTGGAAGGAGATGCGTCAGAAATTGGATCCATGCTTTGGGCGCGATCGCATGGCCTGGCTCTATGATCATCTGTACGATGAGGCCGAACAGCTGCTGCTGGTTGTCAGCAACACGCTAATGAAGCAACAGCACTCCACTGTGCACATACAGAAACTAATGCGACGCTATGTGCTCTCGGCGCTGGCCAGTTGTGTCTTCGGCCTGGATGCCGAGCATCGAAAAAAGTATTCGCTGGATGAGTTCGAGGAGATGACTGAGCTGGCGTTGAGCAAACGTAATCATGGTTATCTAATGAATCTGATAATGATACGTTTCCCGAATTTCTGTCGTCATCTGCGATTGCGTTTGACCCCGAAGAGAGCGGAAACCTATTTCCTTACATTGCTCGACGAGATTGTGCGAGAACGCGAGACTGCTGGGGTACGTCGTAAGGATATTCTGCAGCTGCTCATGGACATCAAGACACTGGAGCTAACCACACACGAGTACAGGGCAGACAAGGAGCTCGACGCACATCTACAGCACGAGCTTGTCGCCCATGCCTTCGTCTTTCTCAAGGCTGGCTACGAGCAGACCGCAAACACGTTGTCCTACGTGCTCTACGAGCTGGCTCTGAACACGGAGGTGCAGCGTCAGGTGCGGCAGGAGCTGAAGGAGGCCATGGCCAAGCATCAGAACAATCTAAGCTACGAATGTCTACAATCTCTGACCACATTGGATCACGTTATATTGGAAACTCTGCGCGTGCATCCCATAATGCCGTACATAACGAGGCGGGTGCTCAACACGTATCCCGTGCCGGATCACATCAAGTATACGCTAACCAAAGAGCTCTTCCTGATCATACCCACACATGCGATACACAATGATCCCGAGTACTACCCGGAGCCGGAGAAGTTTCGACCCGAACGTTGGGGCAGCAAGCGGGATTCGCTGCTGGAGCAAAGCACTTGGTTTGGCTTCGGAACGGGTGTACGCAATTGCATTGGAATGCACTTCGCCCAACTGCAACTGCGATTGGCTCTGGCACTGCTCTTATTGGACATGGAGTTCACATTGAACTCCAAGCGACCGCTGGTCAGCATAGATGATGGCATTGCGCTGCAGCTGACGCCGCTGGGTGTGGTCGAGCCGGGCAACGAGGAGCGAGCGGTCTAACGAAGGTACGACTAGTTGAATTTCAAACTCAAGGGGAATTGATCTAAAAGGGCAATAGATATAGTCGGTGTAGTTGGAACTTAGAGAAATTTTGGGTTCAGAAAAGATATTGTAAATAAAGAAAAGAAAGGTATATAATGAGGAAATCGATCTGAAAAACAACTTCAGCTGGCAGAAAGAGATTTGAACCCAAAGAAACTCCGAAAACTCTCCAATAGTTGACTTGTGATTCAGTTAGAAAAATTAAAGTAAAGAAACATATTTCTAATATAACAGATAAAGCTAATATTATTGATGTAAAAAGCGTCACTATAGCTAGAACTGTAAGAAGCTCTTAATATAAAGGCATATCAAAAAGTAATTTATCGCAAAAATAGTCACTATAGCAGGAACTTTAGAAACTAACTAATGCTTGCTTTATTTATTCAGTAAAGATATTAAAAATAAAGTATTTCAGAGCAAAGTTTAACTGATAAGAAAAAACCCGGGGAGACATTAAGTTCGAGCTAGACATTAAGTTGGAATTTAACAGAAAGCTACACGATATTGACAATATTATAAATCAAACTAGGCTTAGCATAAATTGTAATTTTATTTATTAAAAAATGCCTTAGAATAAATATTAATAAAACATATGTATTGCAAATTCACCGCAAATTGGTTTGAAACTCTGCTTAGTCGCGACGCACTCCTGGCATTTAGCACAGTTGAGTGTCGAACCGCGGCGAAAGCTTAGCGCATACACAACTCCACCACAATGACCTTGAAATTTGTTCAGCTGCACAAGAACAACAACTGCAGCAGGCGGCAAATCAATGCAGCCAAGTGGCAGCGCATCGCACGAAATTCAATGTCAATGCCGCCGACGCCGACGCCGACGCCGCAAAAAGCTTTTGGCCGTTTGCCGCTCTCTTCGCCTGCAGTTGCATACTTTGAGGCGGCTCATTACGACACTGCACGACGACGACCGAGAAAATAATTAAATAAAAAACAAATATTTAAAAATAATTTAAAATTGTGCATATATATAGTTTCGAAGAGTAGCACGCAGAGCAAATAGAACTACGCTGCTCAAGAGCATTTCGACACTGTGTGGGGAGACAATTTTAGCTGTGGCGCATTGTTTTTGGCGAACTGAGCAAACTGTTGCTGTATTTTGGTTTTCGGGCCACTTCTGTCGGGGGTAGGGGACCAGTTCAGTGGGTGACAGTGAAGGCGCCGCATGCCAAAGTTTGATCATGACCGCTTAAACAAGAAATACAGCTGTCCGAATAAACATACATATATAGAGAGAAAGAGAGAGAGAGTGAGATTTCAAGATATCTTTAAACAATCAAAATACGTTCACATTAATTAAATCAAAAAATTGTGTAACGCTGCCGTACGTGCAACATGAATAAAACCATACTGCACTGGAGCTATCTGAACTTCAAGGATGTCCCCATGGACCTGTTCCTATACGAAGACCTTGAAGAGGTCTATCTGAAAGAGAACTATATCTCCGTCATACCGAAGTGGCTGCTTAATATCACCACGCTGAAATTTATTCATTTGGCTGGCAATAATCTGACTGAGCTACCCGTGGATATCTATCTGCTGGAGAATCTTGAGTTCCTGGACGTATCCAACAACGAGTTGAAGCAGCTGCCCGGCACTTTGGGTCTGCTACTGAATCTGCAGCAGCTCAACGTGAGCGGAAATCAATTAACCGAGCTTCCTGTGGGTAAGTAAAGAAAAACCCGTTTGCAATCTAAAAGTTTATGACGCTATGCGTCCACTCCACAGAACTGAGCAGCTTGCGCAATTTAGAGCATCTGAACATTGCCAAAAATCAGTTCCGTCGCCTGCCCCTACAGCTCAGTGAGTGCGTCCGCCTCAACGAGCTGAACGTAAGCGACAACGAGGCGCTGCTGCATCTGCCCGAGCGCATCGCCAATCTGCCCATGCTGCAGTCTCTTGCCGCCGATCGTGAGTAAACAGAGAACGAAAGAGAAAGAGAGAGAGTAAGTATCTTTCTCTTGCAGGCTGTGCTCTTATTTATCTACCGGCTGCGCTCTCCAAGTTTATGAACCATGTGCGCATCTTCCACAACACCTGCGTCAACTATATTCCCATGATATACGAGCGTTTCTACCAGAACTTCTACGATAATCGGCAAAAGTTTACGCCCATGTAAGTACGTGCTGCGCGCAGTAAATACAGTTGCATACATATATATACCATTGCAGTCCCATCTCGAAGAAGGGTCTGTTCTGGGTGCGTGAGCTAGAGACGCAGCAGCGTTTGCTACTACCCGTGGGCACACGGAAAATCTTTGCCGTTCCCTCGCCAGAGAATCAGGTCTCGCTCTACGATGACTGTTTGCATGCGCTACAATCGTTGAATCGACAGCTGCCCATCTACGAGAATGCTGCACTGCATCGGCTGCTGCCCGAGCCGTATATGAGTTCACACATTAACAACGGGCCCATTGCCCGCTGCACGACTTCCACCTGCTCTGGTTGCCTCTACACGTCGTACTACTTTATGGTGGTCAAGCGGTGAGTCATGAATCTCTCAATCAACAAACCGGTTGAGCCTCTCGAGACCTATCACAATAAGAACAAGAAGAAGAGAGATCAGTTGCACTGTTCCAGATCTTATTTTTATCTGATAATCGTGCCGCACCTCAATTGTTCTATGTGATTTGCACAAATCCAACCTAATGTCTTCTTAATGTTCCTTAACTTCACCTAAATATTCATTAATTTACATGAGTTTTCTTTTGTCTCATTTACTTTTGGACTTGTAGGCGTGGCAGCGCCTCCAAGCAGCTCTTCACCTGCAATTTCTGCACACAGAGCTGCGCCCTGCAGTGGCTCTCGGGCAATACAAAGAAATACTATCAGGTCGATTGGAGAGTTTCGGAAAACGACGATGAAAACGAGAATGACTAAAGCCAATAAAAAACAAACTAAGTTTAGCGCAACTGTGTAAATGTTTGTATATAAAATTAGTATCGTTTTAATTAGTCGATAGTTTTCTAAATGTAATCAAAATGCTTAAGCTCACTGAGGAGATTATTAAAGAGTCCCAACAACCAATAGCAACCGGTGCGTGGTTTTTTTCTTTCCAGGGGATGTATGAATATAACTTAGAAGAGAAGGAAGCTGGAAAACTATCGTTAATATCGTTCTCTAAAATACTATCGCTAGTTTTGCAGCTTCATCAGGTCACTTTAAACGTAGCTTTGCGTCAGTCCGCGCTCATGGACATGCACATAATCATCGAGCACACAGTGTGAGGCCTCGGGATAGGCACTGCGACAATCGATGCCATGTTTACCCATCGCGTAGGCATCACCATAGGCCTGATCGAGAGATCGATGCGGTCTGAAAAATAATATATTTTAGCCAACAGTGCCTCGAACTTATTCCATGCTTCTTCTGTTTACACTCACCTAAGCAATCTGTGCAGTAGCTCAGCGTAGAGTCCACTATGCTCGTCCACCTGTCCGTTCTCGCAGATCAGGCGCTGCAGACATGCTCTACCCGGTTGGCCACGTTGATTCATATACTCTATGGCCAGCTCGAAAAGCATTTGCTGCGGCTCATCCACAACGGGAAGTTGCAATTGCCGCTGCTTTTGCAGTTCGAACTGCTGCCGTCGCTGGATGGAGCTCAGCTGCAGTGGACCCTTCAGATCGCGGCTGCTGCTCCACAACTTCCACCAATAGATGGGCGACTGAGGTTCGGGAAACTGATAGTGATAGTTCATTAGCCAGACCAGCTGGCGCCATGGATTCTTCTCCTGGAAGTCCACCGGGAATGCGGTGCCTGTGACTAACTGTGGAATGAGCTCGCATTATATTTGTATAACGAATATCAAACTAAATAAACTATTCTTGCCTTGACTACGCCACCATTTTGATAGATCAGAAACCGTTTGTTTCGACGATGATGCCTCCAAGCAGTCAAATTGGCATTCTGTGCCTGCACAGCTTCCAGCACGAGCAGCAAGTAGGCGAATATGATACTGCAATGATCAGTTAAAAATTATAACAATTTGATCTGTTTTCCAATCTCCTATCCTCACTCACACTAGTTTCATTTCTCCGCTTTTCGTGTGTTAACAGCTCGAGCGGTTATCCGCTTCTGTCAGTATCTGGCGAGTTCTAATGACTGAGCCGAGCGAGAGGTGTGAGAAAACCTCACGTGCTTCGGGCGGGTTTCCTACTTTTGCATGTCCCTTCAATTAGCGCTATTCCGTCTGCACCTGAGTCTTTTTATACTAGATGGATAGGCCTGATTTCGTGACTAATTACTGATTCGGACTGCTCTACACGTCTGGACTTGCTTAGGTCTATAGGTCAGTCGACAACAAATGCATTGTCCAATGCGAACTACATGCTACACAGACCGAATACTAATAGAATCATGTCATTAAAATAATAAGTTATTCGTTTTCGATGTCTGCAATACATGATAACAATATAATTAAATTTTGAGCACTCTAGCTTTTATAGTTTCTGAGATCTAAGCGTTCATACAGACAAACCAACATAGCTATATTGACTCGACTTCTGATACTGATTACGTATGTGCTTACATTTGGAACCCAATAAGTTCATTGTCTAAACACAACTTAAGCGTGTTAACTATAGATATGAAGAAGAAGAAATCCTTTTCAATCCAACGAAGCGACCGTCATGCAACACATGTCGTGCATACAGTCTCAACTCTGATCTAGTCATCTATATGAAACTCCTTTGCTACGCAACCACCTGACCGTCGAGACTCTCTCTCCCTCGACCCTCCACCTGCAACGTTTGGATGGGGCGGCAACCAGTTGCTGACGCTGTTGTCGCTACCATGGCAAGCGACGGTATTGCCATAGAGCTGTTTGTTCCATTTATCGAACACAATTCCGAAAAACTACACACAAATTAAATTTACACATATTTCTTTTTCGGCAAAAAAAAATTAAAACAAAATCTCAAATTGGGCAAAAAATTTCGCTTAATAAGTATCTAAATTTGGAGGTACCTCAAATTAGAAGTTTTAAATCGTTTCAAATTTACCGTTGCAATGCAGAGATTGCCGGGAATGCCTTTGCTGCCAGGTGCACAGTTCTATGACGTGAGTATGCACGAGGGGATTGTAGAATTCGAGACATATCAACGGATTAACACCTTCGGTATCGCTATTCCATAGTATGGCAAACGACGTCATCCACGGCGACAGACGCTGATGCACTACCAGGGAATACACATGCTCTCAGATCGCCGGGAACCCGAGCTAGTGG
Organism: Zaprionus inermis; assembly: GCA_018151445.1. NCBI lineage: Eukaryota > Metazoa > Arthropoda > Insecta > Diptera > Drosophilidae > Zaprionus > Zaprionus inermis. The sequence goes on along the minus strand of JAECXD010000117.1, from coordinate 6,052,466 downwards.
AACCGAATGGACCGCTTGTTGATCCTGCGTGTCCGCCCGTCTCCTCGGACTTCAATGGCTTCTGGGTGCCCAAGGCGACGACTAAGCTACCGCCTTGGTTGGCCTACGACAAGCAGGTGCTATGTTTCAACGCCTACTTCAAGGAACCGCTCACTGAGATCTATCACGCGCCCTACCAGGTGCGCAAGGTGAAGATCTATTTCTATCTGGAGGATGGCACCATGCAGATCACAGAGCCTAAGGTAGAGAACTCTGGCATACCGCAGGGATGTCTGGTGCATCGCCAGCGCATACCCAAAATGCCACCCAGTGATCGTGAGTTTATTTCCATTTTCGACCTGAATGTGGACACCAATGTGCAGATCTTTGATCGCGTCTATCATATCACCGGCTGCGATGTATTTACGCGACAATTTCTCCATCGTGCCGGCATCACAGTACCGGTAGCTCTAGTCGAACCCAAGTAAGACATTAAAATAATTGTGATCGGCACAATCTTTAAATGCTTTGCTGCTTTTGATCCCCAGCGATCCCACAACGGAGCTGCGCAAGCGTTTGGCTTTCAAACAGACAGCACGCCCGGATAAGAGTGCGGGGCCAAAACGTCATGCTTTTGCGCAGTTTCTGGAGTTCGATCGGCGAGTGCTTAAGTTCCAGGGCTACTGGAATGATCGCTCCGAGTTCGGAGATGTGCGCAAGCTGGACATATGCTACTATCTATCGGACGATACCATCGACATCAAAGAGAAGTTTCCACGGAATTCGGGACGAGAAGGACCTAGCACATTTCTGAAACGCGGAAAGCTGCCCAAGGAGTTCAAGGGTCCCGCTCTGCCGGGTCAGCAAACGGCTGTAACGCTGCTGAACGTGCTGGGCTCCAATATGCGAGATGTACGCTACGTGGCCGATCCGCTTAACACGGGCCAGCGGCAGGAGCTATACTACACGGATCAGGATCTGCAGATTGGTGCCGTCCTAAATGTATTCGGACGCAATGTAATCCTTACCAGCTGCGATCAGTTCACGCAGCACTACTACAGGGAAAAGGTGCGTACTTAGTCGCGAAGGGAAGAGTTCATTGTACTGATTTCTTGCTCCCACATTGCAGTACGGCATACAGGACTTTACGCCGCAATCGTTGCCAGAAAACAACGATGAGCGACAGCCGCAACAGGGTCAGATGCGTCGCTTGCCTCCGTACAATGGCTGGGGCAGTTACGAAGACTCGGAAGGCAACTGCATTACGGTTGAGCCGAAGCCACCGCAAGCAGACTTCAAGAAGCTCTTCAAGTACGACGGTTGCATTCTGCGCTTCGGCGCCAAACTTATCTCCGTCATTCGGGAGAACTGTGAGCGCAGCTTTGTCCTCAGCTATTACCTGGCGGACGACACACTGCAGATTTATGAGGTGGCACAACGCAATTCCGGTTTTGTGGGTGGAGAGTTTCTTAAGCGGGCGCGGGTTCCGCTGCCCGGCCAGGAGAAGTTCAGCTCGACAAGACCAGAATACTTTCGTGCCAACGACTTCTACATTGGCTCCACAGTGAATCTTAAGGATCACATATTTCACATAGTTTCTGCCGATGAGTTTACACTGCTCTACATGGAACAGCATCCCTCTGAGGTAGTACGAATTTAGCTGGCTTCTTGATTCCCTGTCTAACCATTAGTTTCTTCAGTTTCCTGTGGCCAACATTGCACTCATTACAAGGAAGATTCGCGAGGCAGTGCGTCCGCATTACAAACAGTTCGTGCTGCGCTGCAAACCGGATGCCGATTTGAGAGATGGTACCACCATTCCCTACGAAACTCTCAAGTCCACTCTGTTGTCGTACTTGCCCAAGGAGTCGCTACTCAATCACGAGATTGTCACTCTCTGCCGTCACTTTTCAGCGGAACAGAAGCCTCCGCCCAGCTGTGATCGCAATTATGTGCGTGCTGCCGCACAGCTGGAGTTGAAGCGCGCTCTCTGGAATAATGTGGATGAACTGACCGAGCACCTAAGTCACATCAATCCAACATGCAAGCCGTACATTACAGTGGCCCAGGTACGATCCACTTTACGTGGATGTCGATTGCCATTTAGTCTGGAGCTAGTCGAGGATATACTCAAGGTGCTGCAGCGAAATGCCCAGGGCGATGTTGAGGTGCGAGATGTGCTGGCATTCTTCGACATGAATGCCGACCCCTTGCCAGACATTGCGCCCCTCAACATCGCCTTCGAGCTGTGTCCCAAGTTGCCGTTCCTGCACAAGGGTCGGCTGATCGATCTGAATTGCTTCCTACACTATTTGGGACTAGAGGAGGAGATGGTGCGTGACAACTATTAGGCAGCACTTCGAGAAACATAAGATTCATTATCTAAGCACACTTTCTCTACGTAAAAGAATATTGAATATAACTAGAAAATGTATAGTTTTAATGGTTTTCTAAACTTAAAATGAAATCAAATTATAATTTGATATCAATAAAATCAATTGAATGACGTGTCTCATCAATTTTAAATGAGCCAACGTCAAGCGCTGAAAATATATTGTGCTAAACAATAGGCTAATAGGTCTCTCGGGTCAAGCTGCATATTAAGTGTCTAAATTTTCTCATATGCAAAAATGATGAGTTGATTTTAAAATATCCTAAGTATACTTCGTCCCACCGACATTACATATAGATTAACAAAGTTCGCATATTCTACAATTGTTTGCTTTATAAAAGTTGCATTATTTGTGTATATACAAAGACAATATCGTGGCAAATGCGTTTTGAAAATCTTCAGGAATGCGCGAAAACTTGTAACTTAATAACTAGTCGTAAACTTTGCGGCTTATAAAATCGAATTGTGTTTTTCTGTATTTGTGTGTGTGTGGTGTGTCTGTATGTAGTGTCTATGTCTCTTGTGTGTGTGTGTGTGTGTATTTGCTGTGCCTTAGAGCTTTGACTCCGTAAGCCAATTGAATGATTGCGGCTTGCGATCCGATGAGGGACTAATTGCGACATTGATGATGGTGGGCTTATCCGTCAGTTGGTTGGCCGCCTTGATGGCCTTTTGCAGCTGTTCGATCTCTGTGCAAAAGTAGCCATTCATACCAAACATCTTCATCATCTCCTCGTAACGCACTTGAACGCCCAACGCTGATGGTGGTGTGCTAAATGTAATTATAAAGTTGATAAGATTAACAACGCGCTACGGTTGATAAGATTGAATTCGTCTTACATTTGGGTTAGATCGCCCTCACTGCGTATGGCCTCAAAGGTGTCCTTATCAAAACCGCCGTAAATGCCATTGTTGTTCACAATGACAATGGTTACGGGCAACTTGTAGCGCACCATTGTCTCGATTTCCATGCCAGAAAAGCCAAAGGCGCTATCGCCCTCCACGCACAGAACCCGCTTGCCAGGTGCATAATCACGACAGTAGAGGGCAGCCGCAACCGCAAAGCCAGGTCCCACACCCATAGTGCCAAAAGTTCCAGCGTCAAGTCGATGACGTGGTTGCTCATTCAACAACATCGACCGGCCAATGTCCATGGTATTAGCGCCCTCACTAACGATAATGGTATTACGTGGCAGCAACTCGCGCAGATGATGGAAGACCGCGTAATAGTTGAGCGGAGTCGTTATATTCATGGACATTTGCTGAACAGTATCACGATTCTGTTTGCACTTCGCCGCAAGCTGCTTCCACCAGTCCTGTTCGTAACCGAATCGGAAGTTCACGGCATTCATTTGCTCGAACAGCTGCTCGGCAAAAGGTCGGATGTCTGCCTGAATGGCCACTGATGCAACAACTGAATTGTGCAGTTCCTCGGGGCAGATATCCACCTGAATGAACTTCACATCCTTATCGTATCGAGGCGCGCGTCCAAAATGCAGAATCCAGTTGAGACGTGCGCCCAGAAGCAACACTACATCGGCTTTTTGTAGTGCCAGCGTGCGTGCGGAGGATACACACTGAGCAGCCGTGTCAGAGACCACTCCCTTGCCCATTGGAGTCGGCAGGAACGGAAGATTTGTGTTCTCAATGAAGTGGCGCAGTGTGTTCTCCGCATGAGCATAGGCAGAACCTTTGCCGATAATCACCAGTGGCCGCTTGGCCTGACGGAGCAGCTGAGCGGCGCGTATAACCTCATCATGTGGAGGGTAGACTAATGGGGGAGCCGGATGCGCTAATGTTTTGTAGATACGCGATTCCTGAGCTTTCGATTGCAGTATGTTTCCGGGAAAATCCAAATATGCTACACCAGGACGACCATACGTGGCATATCGAACAGCCTTCTCCACATGCAAAGGTATTAGTGCAGCGGTTGGAGGACGTGCCGCATACTTGCAGTAGGGACGTGAAAGATCAACTTGCGGACATTCCTGAAAGCCGCCGATACCCTCGTGATCCTGATTCGTTGCACCACCAATCACAATCAATGGCCAGCAATTGACTTGAGCATTAGCCATGCCACCTGTCAATGAAAATGGTCATAAGGCATGCTATAAAGCTCACGAGTTATATTAATAAATACCAGTTACGTGGAGCAAACCAGGACCAGAAACTACCAAACAGACGCCAGGCTTCCCTGTTAGATAGCCAATGGCTTGGGCGGCATAGCAGGCGGCCTGCTCATTGCGCATTCCAATATATTTCAGTCCGGCCACTTGGAATGCCATTGACAGTTCGATGACGGGAATACCGATGATGCCAAACACATACTCGACACCCTGCAATATTTCAATTTTAAAGTATGAAAGGAATATCCACTTTGTAATCAAAACAATATATCAATGCATTTTAGAATTTAAATTACTTTAATATGTTTATATGCTAAATATCTACCTTACTCTTACAAAGAATTTAAGGAAAATATGCACGCAGCTATATAAAAATGCATTCAAGAAATCGTTTAAAGTTCACATTGCTTCATTTTAATATGAAAATTACTGTGGGGCCTCAGTGAACTTACTTATTGATTTTAATCGGCGCACTCGTGTTATTTACTGCTTAACTCGCTGTGGCAAGGTTTAACACCTTTGGAACATTGAGGCTATATCAAGATTCGCTCGTATCTATATCGGTTTAATAACCAGCCACCGGCTAGTAACAACAACAATGTTAATCAGGGGTACACATACGCATGCATTAATACAAAAATACATGTGTATATGGGAAACAACAGGCAATAACAATGCTGGGCCAGTTTTGAATGCTTTTGAACTTTGTTCAACAAACAGTTGACAAACAGATAAGCGAATAAGGCACAGTTAAATCTACAGTTGAACGCACTACATGAGAACGTTCCCCCTTTCCATAGTTTGCATGCAAAAAGTGCATATCATAAAGAACAGAGAGAGAGAGGTGAAAACCAAAAGAGTCGGACCACCAGTTATCTTACCTGTTGCTTCAATGATTCCGCAATTATTTGAACAGCTTCCACCTCGGCCATTTTAAAGTTGCTATTGTGCTAATTTATAAAGTAATGTGCGCGTTGCTGCAAAATTACGTTTATTTTATAACTTTTTTACAACAAAATCGACAACAAAACAGAAATGTTAAGTTTGCACAAATGTTAACATTAGCATTGTGTTATACTCAAAATGGCTATGTTAATAAGCGCAGTATTGCCAGACGTTTTTAAATAACAGCCTTCTGGCCTTCTGTTATTGACAACCGAGCGGCGATTATAAATTTGTTATTCCATAATAATCGCGTGATTTTTTTTAGAAATTGTTCAGCTATGGCACGGTTTTTCTTATTTATTCTAAATTGTCATTTTTTAGAAGATATTCCTTACATTGAATCATTCATATATTAAACATAAATTAACTAAAATGTTAGGTCAAATAGGGTGATCACACTTATGCTATGTGGGCACACTGTGGCCCGCTTAATTTATGGATATCGGAGGCATCGTCAAGTTCGATAAAATTCAATCGTTAGGTTTTAGCGCCATGGTAGCCGGGGAATTCGAATAAGACTTCAAGATATTGTGTGGAAAAAAGCCCTCTTGACACGTTAACTTCTAAGTTCAAGGCTGTGCTGTTTATTAATTTTAAATCGATACAAAATAAAAACATTAGCAAATCTTGCATTTCTGCAGTTTGATTAACATTTTGCTAAATTCTGTCAACATTGAATTTTGCTTAAAATAAAGACCTGCAAAGACCGCAAACGAGTTTGTGGGATTTTCTCTAGTTTTGATTAAACCGAAAAACAAAACGAAAAAGTAATCTCGACTTAATTATACACTTAGTGCAAATTCATGCTATTTCCATGGAGGAACATGTGTCTAAAAATGGAATCGGTTGCATTGCCGCGCCCCTGCGTGTATGTACCTTATTTTATGTCTATTTTATTCATATTACGATTATCAAGCAATTGTTTTAATTCTTAATACTTTGCGTTATTTATTTTATACACACAAATATAAAATGCTCTCATTAAAATTTAATTTTTTGTGGGTCTAAAACATTTCAGTAGTGCCATAACCGGCTATTCAACTTTGTCCGCTGACAGTTAACAAAGCTTAGTTTATTTCTTACCTTTTTTGGGACCTTTTGGACCCTTAGGTACAGGTTCAGTCTCCGGTGGCGGATTCAAAAGCAAGTCATAATTGTATAACTTGGCCATCTTTGAAGTCTTCTTTTGAGGGGTATCTCGGCTAAACATACCCATTGTTTTTAGCGATTCGCGCTCGTCAGCTGGGTAAGAAGAATGCACCGAATATCGATCGCTTGCCGCCATTAATTTGTTCTCGAGAGTTTTGCGTTTGTAGCGATGCACGTTAGCTTTTCCAACCCTCGTACCCTCAAGCACTCGCAACTGCTCCGGATGTCTTCGCACCCATGTTGTAGGCTTGCTTTCATCAAATGGCTCATGCAAGAGAACTGGCAGCATTTCGCCCATGTAACGACGATTTTCAGCTCCTTTGAATTTCTTTTTCTTGGGCGGCTTTGGTAGCTTTGGCGCATCTTTACCAGGCACATATACGTAATCATCTTCATCATCGTCAGCCATTTTCTTTCCTTTTTTCCCAACAGTTTTATTATAATGATTGGAAATATCTTTTATGTTGTCTCTATTACTTGAACCTAAACCACCACTTCGACCTCCACCTCGACCACCACCTCGGCCACCACCTCGACCACCGCCTCGTCCATCTCCAAAATCATCATAATCACCTCCATCTCCTGTACCACCAGGACCATAAGCACCACCGGGACCATTAGCACCACCGGGACCATTCGCACCTCCAGGACCACCGGGACCATTAGCACCTCCAGGTCCACCGGGACCATAAGCACCTCCAGGTCCACCGGGACCATTAGCACCCTTAGGACCACCAGGACCATAAGCACCTCCAGGACCGCCAGGACCATAAGCACCTCCAGGACCACCGGGACCATTAGCACCTCCAGGACCACCAGGACCATAAGCACCTCCAGGACCACCAGGAGCATTAGCACCTCCAGGACCACCAGGACCATAAGCACCTCCAGGACCACCAGGACCATAAGCACCTCCAGGACCACCAGGGCCATAAGCACCCCCAGGTCCACCAGGACCATAAGCACCTCCAGGACCGCCAGGACCATAAGCACCTCCAGGACCGCCAGGACCATAAGCACCTCCAGGACCACCAGGACCATAAGCACCTCCAGGACCGCCAGGACCATAAGCACCTCCAGGACCACCAGGACCATAAGCACCACCAGGACCATACGCACCATAAGCACCACCTGGACCACCAGGACCATAAGCACCATAAGCACCGTAAGCACCACCTGGACCACCAGGACCATAAGCACCTCCAGGCCAATAAGCACCTCCAGGACCATAAGCACCTCCGGGACCATAATCCCCACCAGGACCATAAGCTCCATCCGCGCCACCGCCATATTTATTAACAACACCTCTCACGCGCTTTATAACCATATCAGCATCGTCTTTCTTTTTTTTTTGACGGCCAGCCTTATCTAATTCATTATAATAATCATCAGAATTATAACCATCGTCTTCAATAATTCCAGTTTTTATTCCTGAATCGGCATAAAAATCATCTAAACCTCCACCGAGTTCATCGCCAAACTCGTCGCCGAATTCTCCCGCCTCTCCCGATCCTCCTGGTCCCCCTGGTCCTCCTAATCCTCCTAATCCTCCTGGCTCTCCTGGCTCTCCTGGCCCCCCACGACCACCTCTTCCCCCCCTACCGGTCTTACGAGGAGGCTTGAACGGGTCAAAACATTTTTGCATGCGACCAGTAAAGAGATTATCTTTCTTCGGCGGAGTCTTCGTATCGTTTCCGCACGGCATACTCAAGAAATGATTTAGTATTTTAAGAAGCAAACGCTTTATAAAAGGATGCATAGGTGTTTTTATGTTTCCCTTTTTATCAAATATGCCATCATATAAAATACAAACGTCGGATCTTACGAAAGGCACGCGAAGAACATTCCAATTCGTACACTTTGGATTCACAATCTCTCCGAATCTTTTCAGGGTCAAATCGTACATGAAGATACACACCTGTTCAACGGCCTTACCCAATAATTTTGCCAAATTTCTGAGTTGTGTAATGTTGCGCTGGCACCAACGTTTCTCTGGGGTATTCCAGTAAGGATTACGCGAACGACATCTCTGTTGAGGCTCCAATACAGCCTCACAATTTAGCAACCTGAGGGTATTACTAAGCGAGAGGCGACAGAAGGGGGTGCAGTACATTGTGAATAACAAAAAAGTATTTAAGATTTTTATGTTAGCTATATCCTATTCAACATGTCGGTTATAACTGTGTAAATTCTATTTCGCCACAGTCGATGTACTTTTAAAACATTCCGCCTACTTGTGCTGTGTTTAATGCTTTCAGAGTAGGTACTAGGTATGATTCGACTTTTAGTTGCGTCCCGATTAGTTTTAAATGAGTCAAGCTGTTTTTCAACAATAAATATGCAGCTGATAGTCAGCTTTAACTTTAATAGGACTCACACATCGAAGTGCCTCTATATATAGTATACATAGTATGTATGCATTTGTACATACCAGAGGCATGCGTTGGCTTTTCGCGCTGTCAAAAAAAAACAACAACATTGCACGCACGTCTCTGGTCTTTACAAATGACGATAAATCTAACTATATGGCATTATTACTAAATCATCACAGGCCAAACTATAACTTTGTATTAGTGACTTCATCTAATGGCTCGGAGGTTTCCACCTCGTTCCATTTTTGAATCTGACCCGAACCGAAGATCCAGAAAATTATGGCGGGCACAATGTAAGCGGCGGCTCCAATCACGAATACCCAGAACCAATCGTCGATAGTGTTCTAATAAAATAGACAAAAAAATAAATTTATATATATGAAATATAATATATGATATAATAATACAATTTACCGATTCTGATGTAAATGCAGCCACAATTAGAGGCGAAAAGAAGCCTGGAGTTGTTCCAAAACAATTGATAATGCCGTACATTGTACCCGCAAAATTGGGGGCCAAATCCTGCGAGTTGGCCAAATTGGAAGACGAGGCAGCACCGTTAAAGCCCAACGAGATGGTCATAATGGCCACACACACATACGGATCGCGACCGCAGAAGGCCAAAATGAGAAGCATAATTCCGGGCAGAACGTGAGCTAAAAAAAATTACATATATGATTATACTACGGGAAATTTTTTTTTTATAATTTTTTTTGTATACTTACAGGGTATGCAAAACATTTTTCTGGTCAATGTCATTGTCCACCAGCCCTTGCTACGAATCCAGTCGGCAAGGGAACCGAATCCAAATGCTGCCAAGAGACGAGCTATGTGCGGTAAACTGGCCAGGAAGCCGGCCTTCGACAGGTCGAAGCCAAGCACTTCGCTCAAGAACTTGGGTGTTGCCGTTATGAGGAAGAACAGACCCCACATGCTGCCGTAATGCAGCAATGTAAGCGCCCAAAATGGCATTGAAACAAACATCTTTGTGTATGGAGGAATTTTCTAAGATCGAGACAAATGGATCGAGATGAAGTTCATTTTTCACATTAAACCAAAACAAAGTAAAACTCTCAAACTTACCGCCTTTTTGGCCACCGTAGAGCCAAGACTATTCTCGATGTACTCCCTTTCTTTGATGCTGATGGTGCTGTGATTTGACGGCGTATCGGAGACAAGAAAGAACCAGAAGCCCACAATTACTAGCACAAAGATTGACACAATATAGAAGGCCCAATGCCAGCCAAGATTTTCGATAATGAGACCACAGATCGGCCATGTAATCACTGTACCGAATGTACCGCCCATCAGTGAGGCAACAAACTTGCCCTTCTCTTCCGGCGGCGACCATTTCGAGATCAAACTATGACAGCATGGATAAGCCACGCCAGAAACAAAACCAATCAGAAATCGAATAGCAAATACCGCGTATTTATCCCAGGCGGCAGCCACTGGAGTCAGGGCCGTTAATACAGCGCCCATGAGCGCACTGTAGCCACCCACATTGCGCCCGCCAAGCATTTCGGCTATCGTGCCACCTGGCAGCGAGGTTATCATATAACCATAGAAATATCCACCTAACAGCAACGCCTGATCCGTCTGCGACCAATCATAGCGTGGCCCGTACTGGAAATTTAATACAAAAAAAATATGTTTTTATTGTAGATAGTGCTCTATTTTTTTCCCGGGCTATACGCACATCTGGACTTTCTACGATCGTATTATTAGCATCGCGCTGCTCGACCATTGCTATAATATTCAGGGACAGATTCACGCGCATCATATAGTTGACGAGACACAAGAGGAACATCATTATGCCCAGATTGACGCGCTTCGGCACATAAACTGCGAAGGAAATCAAATATTGACTATTGTTAAATGATTGTTCAATATTTTGTCTATTCTTAGAGCTAACAAATAATTGTAATTTATGTATGCATGTATCTATTTATGTGTGATGATCTTGAGTCTGTCAATCCGTCAGCTCGACTCGGTCCGACAGGTTTTCAATTAAAGCAGCGACGCATGCGTAATTTCCATTAATTCGGGGGTTTTGCACATCGACCTCATGTGAAATTTATTTATGCCGAATTTCGCGGTTTTTGTTTTTTGTTTATGCATATTTATTAAATAATGTTAAATTTGAAGTAAGTGTGCGTGTGCTGGATTGGATACTTACATAAGGGCATAACAGCCATTTTGGCGGGTTTTTATATTTCTTCGTGTCGCACGACGATATCAACTGAATAACGAGAGGGGAATAAACAGGAAAAAGTTAAAGATCTGGGAAGTTACACTCACAATAAGTATATATTATTCAGTGGAATTGAGTTTATAATTCCATCGTTAAGCGACGGAGAGAATGTGGAGCTGTTATTATGTCAGCTGATCTCCGATTCAGGTTTATAGCTGGAAATTTATGCGATGCTCGTGTTTTATTGTTAACCAAAAAGGGTACACGAAAAACCTCACAAATTTTGTATTCATTCAAATATGACAAGTATTTGTGTACTATATCTCTTATCTTTATTGTTGTTATTATTCATTTCGCTGCTAATTGTAACAAATTTTAAGTTGTTTGAAGCAGCACGTGAAATTGATTTATGTTGAAATGTATTATTAGTCATTCAGATCTGTATTCAATTATAAGGCACACTCATGCCGCCAATACCTTGCCTACACCCATAGGGTATTCACTTCAAGTTTTTAATTTAATTCATATGTCTATAAGTTTAACGAACTTAGAAAAGTTTATGATCGTCCAAGTCACGGGATACATTTGAAATACGTATTTAAATCATTTATATTACCTGAATATATGCACTGAGTTATTAATGATTGTTTCTATTGCGATCTTAGGATCCGCTCGAAATCAAAATGTTTCGTTTTAATCGGCATTTTACTTTGACCTTAACAAATGAGTTAAAAATGTTTGCCAACTCTTTTATTTATAATCTTAATATTTTCGTTTTTCGAGATACACGTGTCATTTGAATGCATTCATTATTAACATGTTGGGCTGTTGAGATATATAAGTGAGTCTTATGCACGTTTGTGCACGTCTTAGTTGGCTTTTTGGCAACGCACGTGTTCGGCATTTAAGCCAAATTGAGTTATGAACATGACAAATTACAATATCAAAACGTGCAACGTTTAAGTGCTTTCGTTTTTTATATGATTTTTGTTATTTTTGTGATTTACTATAAGCAACTATCATTGCCTGTCATCCTATTGATAAGGTAATTGCATTGCAACACGCTATACTTATTTTCTGAAATTTTCATAATATTTAGATTAGTATAAGCGTTGACAAATAGCCGGCTTCCTATAAGGAAGTACCAGGCAAGTTCGATAAAACGTATAAGCCATATCAAAAGAGATTTTGAGTTACTGAAGCTTAAGTACTTATGAACCTATTGACCGATGCATGTAGATATACATACTATATATGTACAAAGCTTTGATTGATTTCATTATAGACAGTTTCGACTGTAATAGCAACGCCCTTGGCACGTCGATATAGAATATTGGATTTGATATTTTATTTGGACAGCTGTTTTAAAAGCCATTCACATTGTTGCACATGCAGTTCGCCAGGTAGTCTAACAGTTAGCCTCGTTTGATTAACGTGTATTGGATTGACAGGGTTAAGTATTGCACCCAGTTAGATCGAATTTAAATACATATGTACTTCTGGTTTGCCCATGTACCTAAAGCGAAAATATTTACTATTTACACATTTCAACCCAAGTCGATCATGTGCCTGATGTAGGGTGAAATCTCAATTAGCGTCTGTATTTTTTTAAAAGGAAAATAACTGTTGGCAAATCTAATTTAGGGCGACTACTCCATTAGTCACGATCGGCTGTAAATATATGTATAAATCTCAGTCCAAGCTACGACGATTACAGACCGTCTCTAAATCATTTAAATCGCATTAGTTTGGCACCCAACTTGGCAATTCCAAGAACAATTTCCAGCATGGCCAAGCCATAAACTAATGATAAGAAAACTTATTGATTATGCCACAATTGCCAATGAACGGAAGTAATTCGAAACAAACAAAACCTGGAATCGAAAGTTATAGCAGGCAACTATGCCCAAGGTGTAAAGTATACAGTCCTAATATTGCTGCAATCTATGGTATATATTTGAGTATGCATGGTACCGTTATCGGAATATTGCAGCTCGCAGGCGAAGTGGAAAAAAAGAGGCAAGAACTCAATAAATTACTATCGCGTCTTAGCTTAAACTCTATGTAATTTTCCGTAGGTGATTTAACCCGACCGGTAGTTAGGTTTGTATCATCCGAATAGGCCTTACTATATAGGCACCTCCTCCAAAAACACTTAGTACGTGACATGCACGTTTATAGCTCGTTGTAACGCGCGAAAAAAACTTAAATAAAAAAGGCACAGCACCAAAAATAGATTCGCATTAAAGATATCAAATCCAAGATTGACGATAACAGATAACTCAGGGGCAAGGCAACGTACAATGTTTAATTTAATAGAAAAAACTAGACTAACCGTAAAATATCAAATATAGAACATGCATGATAAGTGTAAACTAAAATAAACGTCTTAATTGAAGTCAGTGAAATAGCTTATTTGTAGCACTTGATATCGTATCACAAAATGTTTTAAACGTGTCCAAACAATTAGTTGACCCAAGAATTGCACATGTGAGATTGGTTAATAAACAGCAAATCGCTGGCTTAAATTCTCTATTTACGATTATTGGAATGAAATAAGTTCCCAGCGGGGAATTTTCGCAAGCAATTTATAACTTGTTCAAACCGTGTCAGCTGAGGCAGATTTTGAGGTGCCAGACGGTTGCTTACACTATTTACACATTTTATCTGGCTTCATTAGCTACAAAAACTGTATATATACATATGCGAGTAAATTACCAGAAAGCGCGACAATTATAGATGGGTATAACCCACGGTTACAGCCATAGCTTGGCACGGAAATTAACCTGTATAGAAGAAATCTGAACGGTTTTTTAGATTTCTGCATCTCCTTCACCTACTTCGGTAGTGGGTATCATCAGGTTGAACGAGTAAAAACTCGCACTTTTTATCAGCAGCATTGCATGGCGCTGGCTTTATAAAATCAACTCAAAAATTTATGGCTCTCTTTATGACGAGGCTGAGGAATGAAATCGTTATTATAAAATATATGAGCGTATTTACCATCATCTGATAAACGACGGCTGCTAAGTGGTTCTCATTAAAGTTAGGTTAATCACGAATTACCGTGCCGTAAAATAAGAAAAAATTACAACAACAATAAAAACAATATCGGAAAAGTTGGATTTTAATATTTATGAGGCAATGATTTGATTTATTACGCGAGAGTAGCATAAAATCCACGATCGAATAATATTGCGATACGGATCACGATATGCGAATCGGCAGAGGCAAAATAAACCGTTACCTATATATACCAATAAACGCATAGGTACATAGGTAATATAGAGAGATGTATTATATACTCATAGCACGCGTGCTTGGCGGCATTTACATAAGACATGAGCTCACAATTGACATGGTTTGGTAGTTTGCATCTATCTCCATGTGCTGCCTTTGTTGGCCTGGCTTTTGAAAAAAAAAACCTTTAAACAGTTTGGTTTTTGTCAGTTCGTCAGTTTGACTGGCAATCTGAGTGTTTTGTTTTGGCTTTTTTTCGTGTTTCGTTTCATTTAATCTCGCTGTTTTGTTTTGCGCCTCTGAAAATCTGCAAACTAATTGCAATGGCAATGAACCGTATCTCACAATAATATTGAATTATGTGTAATACAGACATAGTAATTTAGTAGCGGTTGAAAGTGGATTTTTTTTTTTGTAAGTCATGCATTGTTATTGAAAGTGTTCTCAGCATTTAGACCCAGATCCAATTCGTACCGATTCCCACAGAAATCACATTTATGCACGTTACTACTCGATTTTCGAATATTTTTATAACAAATCAACAAAAAAAAAAAACACATTTAAACGAAGCGCAATTATACAAACACTGCGAGAAATATAAATTCATTGCCGCAAATGCTTATAAGTAGTGCAAATAATTATTCATATAATTAGCAGCGCAATTAATGCGAAAAATTGCACGTAAAACGAGCCAAAGATGTTTACAAAGAAAAAGGCTGAAAGCGCAGCCTGAAATATATATCTGTCGAAAAATATACATATAAAATAAATTATCAAAAGTCGATGAGCAAATATGTAGATTAAGCAAAATTAAAAAGCAACGCAAAATAAGATACAATATAAAATCAAAAACACAGCAATCTAGAAATATCTTCGAAACAAGAAATTTAATGATAAAATGACACTCTGATACGTGCATTATAGCTCGTAATAAATTACTTGCTTGCAAATTTTAAATTTTTATCGAGTGGTCCCGAATCCCGCGTTGCGCGTGGAGATGAGCTTAATGAAATTTATATGAAGATTTTAGCTATCTTCAAAAACACGTCCAACCATCGAACAACAAACCAGTTGTCACTGGAAATGCCAACCGAAATGAATATCTTAACCCACATATATTAAGAAAGAAAAGAAAGACAGTCAAAGCAACGAGAAAGTTTCACAGCCACTTTTATCCTCATCTTGAGGATGTCATAGTCCACTATTCCGCCGTATTTCTCTTCGTTTGGGTTTTAAGGGTTTTAACACTGCACAAGATTAAACTGGCAATACGATCTGTATAATGTATTCACTCTATCTCTGCGCCATCACACTAAGCTTCCTAATAGCTCACTTTTGATATACTAGTATAGAAGCATTTTTTATGGTATATCATTTTGTGCAGTCCTGTCGCAACATAAGTCGCACACATACACACACACTCACATTTCAGGTACGCGATGTCAGGCACCCGATCTGCCGCTGGGCGTGGGGCGGTGGAAATTTTGGGCTGAGGTGGATAAGCCGCAGCTAAATCGGGAACTGTTGCTTCAGCTGAGAACGTCGCGAAACGAATGAAGCCAAATCGCCAACTGCCAATGGCATATAAACTTAACTGACTTATGTACAGCTACCCGCTACCCACTGCGTCCACCTCAGACGTTGACGGGCAGCGAAAACACAGCACGAGCGCAAAAAAAAAGAGCAAACAAACAAAACGGTTAAAATTTTTGTTCAAATTGTTGTTGAGCAGTTTCGAGATTCGACGCTCTGTCTCTGCCTCTGGCACCTGACAGCGTTTCGCTCTCTCGCTCTGGCACTGATAGCTGCTCGGTCGCGCCATCAAACAAAAATCGCGTGCGATTTACTGCACATCGAGAAATTTGTATGTGAATTGACAAATTCGTGCTAAATCGAATGCCAACAAAGACAATGACAATGAGTAACAACAATAACAACAGCAACTACGCTCGCAACATATTAAGTAAACATTAATAAATATAAAATAATTTTTTCGCCAATCAGTCTTTGCTTACTGAACCCATCGACGGACACGCGCACACATGTTTTAATTATTTATTAAAGTTGTACTACGATTCTATGCATATTTTTGGAATGTGCATAAGATAGAAAAGAAAATGAGCACGTCTCGTAGATACCCTTTAGGCGAGTTAGTTCATAACATTTAAAGCTTTTCCCTCTTTGATCATTAAAACAGTACTTCGTTTATGTGCTGATTATTGTTTTATATTTTTATTATTTTATGGTTTTTTAGATTTACGAAAACCTTTGCAAACGATTTTCATGGTTACAGGGTATACATATGCAGTTATATTGTGCCTGCTGTAAAATTTGGAACGCTAAATATTTTGTTTAATTAGCGCACTTGACAAACGTAGCCAAAGTGGTAGCGAAGCGCTAAAGTACTAAATTAGCGCGACTCACTTTGTTACTCTGTGAATTGAATCTATCCACAACCATATGCATTTACACACGATACCTACATACATAAGATTTTAAACATTAAATCAAATCTGCTTGACAGGCAATAGAAATAACTAAATTGCAAGTAAATTGCACTTAAACAAATATCGCAACCTGCCACTGTCATCATGGTGCCGCAAAACCCCTAAACTCCAGGTAACCACACATGGCATCTGCTTTCCAGCCACAACACATGTAAAAATGCCGTGAATCTGGCAAGTGGAAACCACTCGTGATCACTTACGGCAGCTTGGCGGAGGCCCGAGTCTGTTGTCAGATAATTACTTTTATTGATGCATTTAGCTGCCTATTCCAGATAAGCAAATGCGATTAGTGATAACAGTTGTTCATTTCAATGTTGTTTCAGTTGATATACATGTATGTACATACATTTATGTTACCACAAGTGACTTTAGTTTAGAAAACTTTTATCTGACTTTACCGGATGTATGTATGTACATGCTTCCTGAAGGAGACACGAATATGTCTCCTTCCACCTTCTGCGCACATATCGATATAGCCTAAAAATGTAAATATACATATTTATTGGCACTGTATTTTTGAAGATTTGTGGTAGAAAAATTTATGAAGGAATGTTTAGTACTTGTTTCAATAACTTACTACTTTCGTTATTTTTGTTGATCAATTGTTTTAGCTTCTTTGTAGGTTTTATACGCTTTGACCATTGAAAATGTTGATCTACAGTTCGAATTTCGACTATGAAGTGACGTATAACGCTCAACATGACGAAAATGACGTGTATATGGCAGCAAACGTATTATAACCGATAGACCCTTCAACCGGTGGAATTCCTGAAGAGCATCGATGAGCACAAGATAATTGTGGTTCGCCATTGAAAGATTAATTTTCAAAATGTCCGGCATCGTTGAGGTTTGAGTCTTTGCTGTATAAAATCCGTTGCAAAGCATGCAAAGTACGTCTGATGAAAACGTAACCGTATTTCTGCTGCCAGGACGAACACACTATTGGAGATTGTTAACAATATATCATATACATTGCGCTCATTATTATAGTGGCGATTTAAATTTCTTGTTGCAGCGTTTATGAAACAAGATTGAATATAAGCTGTGAAATAAATTACAAAATCTTAATTGAATTTTAAAAACAGTGAAATTATTCATTACCATGACAAGATTGTTGTTTAAACACATCTTTTGCCGCGTCCAAACTAGTTTAAAAAAACTTGTCCGCTTTAATGCATTTGTTTACATCTGTGACTTGCATGGCGCCAAAAACAACTTCACACTTTACCTCTTCGACCAGCATTTCTCTAAAGTTTAATTGAATAAGCATTAAATGACTGATCCATGTCAATATTAAATATATACATATCTAAAAATTATAAAAATAAGAAATAATATTCTGAAGCATTCTAAATTACAAATCAATTAAATACATACCAGTACGATCTACAGCTGTTCAATGTTGTGGAGATGAAACATGTAGTTGAGAGATGACACACTCTTAACGATAAGTAGGCTACTCAATTGAACTCTCTGGCAACGCTGTACAATGCTTGCCGCCATCGATCGATACCAATAACATGGGTACTATCGGGCAAAATAATTTGAAATGCTTGCATATATTTACATATTAATAAGTGGTTATAAAATAATTTACACACTAAAAATAAAAATAAAGAATACTTGTTTTCAAATTAAAAGGCTGAGAATAATGTTTGACCGCTATCCTACGCAATTCTATCGAAAAATGCAATCGAGGGTTCATGCCGGATGCCACCATCGATATTATCGATACTATCGACGATGGTTTTATTAAGAAATATAGCAACAATTCGAGTATTAACAGTATTAACAATAAAGTATTAATACTGGTCTAATATTACCGCTTTAATACTTATTCAATATATTTAACGGCTTACAAAATATTTTGCATTTTAAATAAAGTGGTTCGAAAAAAAATGGATGGCACTGTTGTGTATGCATGTATTTGTGTATGCATGCATATGTATGTATGCATTTTTATGTATTCCGACATTTCTGTGTATACCTGAGTCAAAAAGGTGGTGTGTTAGTTTCTTCTGAACATCTGCCGGCTTGTGAAATGATCTTCCTTTTGAATCGTATCCATGAAAGACGTACCCAAGCCATATTTAATCGAAAAAAGCCTGCAAAAGTAGAAAAAACAAACGGCTTAAAAACTAAACAATAAATTAATAAATATAAAATAAATATAATTTTAAAGTTCAAAATAAACAAAATACGTTTTCGTAAATGTTGTTAACAATAATCGGAAGGCTACTTATTATTGTCGTATATACATGGGAGTACGGCGCACACGCAAAACCTAACAATGTGCAAAAGGATCTCAATTCGCCAGATTATGTACGGCATCACGACTGGCAACGGCTAGAAATGATGGACAGTAATGGTTTATATTGGCTCCAGTGGAGGATACATGAAAAGGAAATTTATTTCAAAGTTACGGTCAACACGCGCGGATTTGTTGGCCTTGGATTTTCGCGAAGAGATGCTCGCATGTCTAATGCAGACATGGTAATTCTGTGGGTCGACGATCACACTGGAAAATTGAACGCATTGGTGAGTATACTAAAAACAGGAGGACAACTTAATTAGTAAAGCTAATTAAATATAAAAATCACATTTGTTGATCGTTGTTCGATGGATCCATGAGGATTGTGCCAACTAGTTTGCCATAACGTTAATATTATTCATAAATATAATATACATGTGTATGAATTAATAGATATATATATATTTTGATATATAACTTTTTCAACTTAGTATTTCTCGATTCGCATTCATAAATTTATAATTTGCAGGATTGCCATGGTTCACATCAAAATCCACATGGACCACCTTTACAGGATGATACACAGAACTATCACATCATAGACGGTTATCAGAATGGTACTCACACGCATCTGGAGTTCAAGCGGTTGATTGAAACATGTGACCCTTACGACATGCCCTTAAGCGTACGTACATATATTTTAAAATTATACTATTATTGAATATATTAAATTTGTTAATTTAATAGGATGATACAATAAAAGTCCTGTGGTCTTTTGGCAATACAGATCCTATACATGGAAAATTGCTTGGACATGGACAGAATCGAGGCGCCAAGCCACTTCATTTAATGAGTCCAATGTTTCGCAAACAAGATATCACAAACAAGGATGATATACTTACTTGGGACATTGCTGTTAAAAATGTGACCGTTGAGCCCTCAATGGATACACTCTACTGGTGTAAAATAATCAGTTCCCCCAAACTAACTTCAAAGCACCATATTATTGGATATGAGCCACTCGTAACTCGTGTAGCGTAAGTAAACAAACTTTAAACAAATCCAAAAGGATAATAGTTAATGTGTATTAAATAGTAAAACAGATGAAACTATTGTGCATCACATGACGCTATTTGAATGCTCTACAAAATCGTATCCTGGCTCTGATTCTGCATCGTGGGACCTTTGGGTAAGAAGTACGGGAACAGTATGCAACAGCAACTCGCTTACACCGAGGGACTGGGATTCTTGTTCCACACCAGTTGCCGTGTGGTCTGTTGGATCATCTGGGCAGTTCTTGCCCGAACATGTTGGCATTCCAATGGGTGGATCATCTGGAGTAAAGTATTATATGCTTGAAATACATTACGATAATCCAAATGCTTTACATGGTATCTATCATAATTACATATTATTTGTTACTTAATGGGAAACTAATATGAAATTTGAATTCAGTCTTAGATCATTCGGGCTTCCGAGTTCACTATACGCCTCAGTTACGCCCTAACGACGGAGGTATAATAATCAGTGGTGTATCCATTTCCGATACACAAATCATACCGCCTGGACAAAAATTATACCGTAATGTTGGAATTTGTGGGCCATCTTGTTCAAATGTGGTAGGTATATCTAATCAATAAAATGCTATATAACATTTTATTAACGCTCAATGTTTTCAGTTGTTTCCCAACGATGGCATTAAAATTATATCTGGCTCTCTTCATTCGCATCGCGCGGGTCGCAAAATGAGTTTGCGTCATGTACGAGCCGGAAAGGAGCTACCACGTATAATCGAGGACGATTATTATGATTACAGATATCAGCAGTTCCATCAACTCGCCAACGAAACAACTGTTCTGCCGGGGGATTACATTATAACAGACTGTGCTTACGATACGACACATCGTAAAAGAACCACGTTCGGTGGTTATTCCACAAAACAAGAAATGTGCCTATCGTTTATTACGTATTATCCAAAAATCGATTTAGCTGGCTGTTATAGTATGACCCCTGTGCGCGAGTTTTTTGAAATGTTTGGAGTTTATAAGTTCTACTCGTTGAATATGACTGATGTCGAAAATTTATTTCTGTACAATGGAAATCTGTTGGATTATATTCCCAATACCGCCTACGGAAAAACAAAAAACACTCAAGCAAACACGACTGCAGAAGACGTTGCTATTGAAGAATCCTTACTGAGTATGTACAAATTTTCTATACATTTATATATATTTAAAACTTATAAAACAAAGAGGCTTCAAAAATCTAGTTTTTCTTTGTAACTATGTTTAATCTTAATCTTGTATTTTCAATATTAATTTTTTTTAATCTAATTTACAGATAAATTACTCATCTCTGACCCTGTGGAGTTTCACGATCGCACATTCCTTTCGCATATAAATCAATTGCCGTGGTCAGAGTCATTATTTACAAAACGTGTTGAACATGATATTATAATGGGTAAACATATGACTTTCTGTCGTGTTTCTAATGAGTCAATGTCTATTGTAAGTATGCCCACATAAGATAATAAACAATTTTTTAAATAAATAATTTTCCTTTTCTTCAACAGTCCTCAGAAATTATACGTTTTCCCAACTTCACAACTTTTGTGAAGCCACCAAGCACTTGCACGTACAATCTCTTTATCGATAGTATGCATTTGAGCTCAAACGGACCAAGTACAGGATATTGCTTCATATTAAATTTAATAATATTTGGAGTGTTTTTAAAGAACCAATCCCAAATATTGTAAATTCTGTTTAACTAAAAATTATCTTTTAAAAATCCAAAGATCTAGTTTTTTACAATACTGTTTTGTAATTATTTAATATTAAGAAAAATAAAACAAAGACAAGTAAAAGTGTAAGCCCTTTTAATTATTTTCGACACTTAATAAAAATATGAAATCGAAATGAACAGCAACTCAATTTTACATGCCTGATTCAGTTATTAAAATGTTTCTTATATTTCAAATATCGATACTTTTTTGTGTCACAGTATATTGTTACAGGGTGCCTTGGCTAATGGAAAGTATTTTGATGTTCTCCATTATTTCTATTTACCTGAAAACATTTTTCTTGAATACGATCAAAACAGTAAAAAAAAAGCAAATTTATAATGGTGAATTTTTATAAAAATATTAATAAAATAATATTCAATAAGGTGCATGGAATACCCTTATTTATTTTATTTGTAACTAGTGTGCTTTTATCGATTATTACCATAAAATCGACGATGGTTCTTCTTACCAGGTCCATCACTATACATTTTTGCTTTCGTCGACACTTGGGTTGATAAATACAAGAAGCCTAATTTAGCAAAAACATTAAAGGTTGCAATATATTTATGTCACCCTGAATATAAAACTCCTATTCATACACATATGTATGAGATGAAATAGTAAAAAATATAAAGAGCACATATTGAACAATAAAATGGATGTAGATGACTGTTTTTATGGTGAGTTTCCATTGTTGTTTGAGGATATGTACGTATGGATGGAATGTATGTATGTATGTATGCTTGAAAGTTAATTTTTATGAATGCCCTTAATACTTCTGATAATTGAAAGTGGTGAAAAAAGAGTAATGTTTGTTTTTGCGTAACGTGTGATGGTTGTAACAAGCAAAAGTAACGGTTGACGGATAACATTGAGAGATAATCGAATTGTTGCTGGGAGAGCGGCTTTTGCTTTTGTATGTGCTTGTTTTGTGTATAGTTGTATGAGTGTATTTGTGTTAGTGATTGGAAAAATTGATATTGTATCTAAAAAAAAGTCGAGTGCATATTAAATAATGAAAATTTATATATTCTTTTAGATGAATTATCATCGTTAATGTCTTCGACAAATGACTACAGTCTAAATACCAATTTTGACGAAATTATAGGATCGACAGTTCCAGCATTAGATTCTTCGTTGGATCTCAATTCAATCATATTTCAAGATCGTGAAAGTTCCGTGCAGAGTGACAATTTTTTCTCTGATTGGTTTCCATCTGCACCAAATAATTATAATGACTTAGCACTTAACTTGAACAACTTAACGGAGGATTTACCTACACAATGTTTAACTGAAGAAGAAACTATTGCTAGATCACCTCTAGCAGCTCCAACAGATCTTAGCGATTTATTAAGTATTTGCAATGAAAATTCAGAAATCGAAAAATTAACATATGGTAATGTTCTGGCTCATACCCAAAATCGAAATACTCCCTCGCCTACTGGAAGCTGTGGAAGCTCTAGTGGAAGTTCAACAAGTGGAGTTCATAGCGATATCTCTGATGCATGGCACAAGAAGGATGTCGATCAAAAAGATTCTTCCATTCTATGCATACCACAATCTCCGATACCATATCCTCAAAGTTGTACTACAATAAAAGATGAGACAATTCAAAATGGTAGTCAGAAGACCGCACTATCGGGTTCAGTGTTTAATCCGCAACCATTTACTATGGAACAAGTACAAAAAACACCGGTTGGTTCCCAATTGTGCAATACATTTAAAGCTGAACAAAATGTTAATTCAAAGGGTCAAAATCTACCACGACCTACTGCAGGAACCGCAAATAAAACAAAAACTATATTTCTATCATCAAATGACTACAAGGCTCTGATGCAAAAAATGAACTTAAACGCTTCCAAATGCGGAAATATTAATGGAGCAGTAAAAGCTCAAGTTCCAAAAATAGTAATGAGGACAGGAAAAGTGCAAGGTTACAAAAATCTTGACAATACAGCTAGTTCTTTAAATACCAACAGCTCAGCCGATTCGCTGAAGACCCCAAACCAAACATTGATTTCTTCGCGTCGGGACTCATTTGCAAATGAGCGACATCCCTACAGTCTTATCTGTAGGGGAATGGTTGACGAAAAAATGTATAAAAAACAGCAGCGAATGATCAAAAATCGCGAATCTGCGTCATTGTCTCGAAAAAAAAAGAAGGAGTATGTTGTCTCATTAGAATCACGTATAAATAGTCTTCAAAAAGAAAATTATACACTTAAAGGGGTAAGTAATTTTTCTTTATCTCATTTATTGAAATAATTTAATATCTTTATTTATATTTTTAGGAAAACTTGACATTACGAAATCAAATTGCGGCTTTTACCAAAAATTGTAAGTGCCGCAAAGGTAATGCGTGTGAGCTTATGTTCCACTCCCTAAATGCATCTACCAAATCAGAGCAACATATAAAAATTGCTCCAAAACCAACATCAAAGTCATTTAAGCAACACATGAGCTCTGCGACAGTCAAAAAGAATGTGGCTGTTCTCTTTGCAATGGCGTTCATGGTTACACTGAATGCTGGAAATTTCCAATCTTATATGAACAAGCAAAATTTGGACTTACAAAACGCAGTCATTTCTGAATCGTCAGTGAATGAGCCTGTTCCCATTGGTCGCCGTTTACTATGGGTTGAGTCCGAAGAGGAATATAATGAGAAGCTGAACCGAAGCAACCGCCAGGTGGAAAATATGGCTGTTCCACCTTTGCATTTCTTACGACCAACGAGTCGCAACTCTAATGCTTCGAAAAATGAGAATTGGAACTCTACTATGGCAGCAACAACATCCGACAGGCGAAATGATCCTCCTCCGCTGACCTACGCATCTCAATCAAACTGTAATGGTAGCTGTGGCACTTCTAATGCATCTAATGGCAATCAGTCTGAATATTCACGATTGGTAATGAACTTGCAAAAACTGATTAACGTCAGTGAATACCATAATATTAGTATGAAATTCGATATTGAGCGCGACAATTCACATGGTTTTAAATATTCGACAGATTTCTTAGAGTTGCCTGACATAAAGAGACAGCCTGAAAATTTGGGTTCGCGAAAACGGTTTTTGGGGTATAATAGCCGATTATCTGAAATTGAAAGTAAGAAAGGTAGAGAAGATATACAAAAACAAGAGAAGACTTCAACTAATGCCTCCAGCGAGTTGACATCTCTTTCGAAAGCCATTAAACGTAGAGATGATACATTCTACATACTCTCCTTTAATGCGCAGCATTTGTTTCTTTCACCTTCAACATATAATAAAAGTGTGCGCCCAAAAATATCATTTTTGCTGCCTACAGCTGAACCAGGACCGAATGGTGACATAGCGATGATGCAAGTCGACTGTGAAGTTTTTAATACTAAAGAAATGGAGCTTAAATCGAATATGATTCCTACCAGTCTTCGCCATAATCTATCAAAATTACAATTAAAGCCTAAACATGTCTTACATACTAATATTAAAGCACAAACAAACAGTAAACTGCTGGACAAATCAATGAAGATTGAAAAACCGCGTGTCCGCACATATTTCATGGTTGGCCCTAAAAACCAAGCCGCTGCTGCAGTCTCTGAAGAGAAGCCGAGATTTGTAGAATTTAATAAAACCTTGATAAATAGTAGTAGCGAACTGCCTATTGATTTGGACTCTGGTTTGCACGGCTAAGTTTTCTGGATTAGGTATCATTCATTAGGTATCCGTAAATGTGCAAATACAAAAAATCCGCAATTAGTTATAAACTTACTTGTTTATAAAATTAGGTATTCAATAAATGGATTTAATTTTAAAAAAGGCTTTAAACTATAGTTTTTTAATTTTATAGTAAGATTTCATGAGAACAGAAAACCAAATTGGAAAAGGTTCATTGAAAATATACAAAACATTTATAAAAATTTCGTATACTCAGTTACTGTTTGAAAATAATATTCAAAAAACAAGTATTGAAAGTGAAAGTCCGGCGCATTCCATAGTAAAATACTCTTCTTAATTAACGCATGACACCCAAAATTGGAAATAGCAGGAGCTTATGGTATTGAGGACAAACATGAGCTGCATACACTCAAATAGATTAAATAAATAAAATACATATGTACGTAACATTTAAAAAAGAGACTATGAACAATTTTATTGGGCAGTATAATTAATAATTTTCAATGAAAATTAACAAATTTCTTTGAAATAATTCGTTGTAAAAATAATTTTTATTCGGTAAGCCACTTAAAGTTGTTATAATAAACATTTATTGAATACAATTGATTCCCAATCCCTTTAATAGATTTCGAAAAAATAATACATTTCTCGTAACAACATTTACATAGATAATTATTTGTACATAATAAATGATTCATTTTAATGAAAATTAATTATTACAATATATATGTATATACATACTATATAGTACATAATTCTGGTCAAAACATTTTTTTTTGCGCGTAACTAGTATTCAATATTTATTCGTTCCACAACACATTAAAGTTTAAAGCTTTTTGAAATATCATTTCAAAACGAAACGGTTTTAGAAGAGTACGTTAAATAAATTAAACAAAAATTAAGAAAGATAAAGCACACGTTAACCCATCACACTTAGACTACGAAACGATGAACGTGACTTGGATTAAAGGATGGTGTGCGGCTAACGGCTGTGCTGCTGCCAATTGCTCCACTGACGCTATTGTTCGCATTTCCAATACCAGAAGGACTGGGCGTAGCAGTTGTATGTTGTAATGGCGTTTTAGGTACGCGTCGATATGCCCGTTTACCCTGAGAATATAAAAAAAAGAAGTTATCAAATATCGTTACAAAAGTAACATTCACTAAGTACATACTTGGCGGGTTTTTTGGTTATGCAACTCAGCGATAAGATTATCTGAAACCTGAAATAAGCTCTCGCCCTTTGTTATCAGAACGTTTGTCAAACGACAACATAACGCTGCCATTTTAACCTGCTCTGCAATGCTGTTTTTATCAATTGGGTGGATATAACGTGGTGGAAAGAATGATGGTGCTATGATTGTAGAAACGTTGTGCAAGTTCATCTTATTTACGTCTTTTAGGTCAATTATTGAGTTAAGAAAACGTAAAATCGAACGTAGTGTGTTCCGGTTTTCATGAGGAAGCATCTGACACAAAATTGATAACGCCCGAATTTGATCCATTAAGGGCAAAGTGTGACATTGATAGAATAATTGTATTAGCTCGCTTGTAAGTAATGGCTGGGGCAGCTCACGTAGCCAACGCTTAAGCAATGCACTTAGCTCGTGCACACTTGCACTGCTAAGTAAAGGTGCAAATTTTTCTGGTTTCTGATAAAAACTTGATTCTAGCTCGTTGTAAATCAATTCAGTCTGCAAGTAAATAAAGAAATGATAAACATTTTTTATAATCAGCAGTGAAATTTATCATACCTTGTGTTTTTGTCCAGCTACCCTTAGAATACCCTCTTCTCTAGTGCCTCTCTTTGTTAATTCCGCCAGCAATCCTTCCAAAAATTGTGGCACTAATGTTGAGTCCATTCCTGTTAATTGTTGATCACGGCGAATAAGTGCATTTAATGAAACTCCAAACAGGCTTCCTTCTTCTTTACGGCGTCTTTTAAATGGTTTTCGCTTGTCTAATGAAACGCGGTTCCGATCGAAAACAGTAGCAAGCTCTAACCAAAAAATTGGTTGCAGGCGTTTTAAATCAGTTTCCTTAATTGTATCAATATCAGATTTGTATTCTTGTTTTATTACACAACTGTCCACCGTGTCAATGCCAACATGACTAGAGTTTTCGCGGCACATACTTTCAAAGCTAATTCCTTCTTGGGATGACTGTGAGTTTCTCATATTTTGTTGAGGTGATTCCAAATTCATTTTGTTTAGTATTTTTTCAGGCGAAGATAATGTTGATGATATGCAAGCGGCATTTGGAAGGTACTCGTCGCTGGAGTCCCCTGAAGAAGTATTGTTCTCACTCTGCGAGTCTTGCATATTTTGTCCACGTACTCGTCTATATAAGTCAAACAATTAAAAGATAGTTGTTTTTCTATGTGTTAACCAAATGCTATTTACCCTATGGAACAAGATGGATCTGAACCGGAACGATTGCGTGGTGCGTGTATTGTACCAATGCGAGAATATCCAAGTAACTCTATTCCCTCTGAAGAGTACATGGGTATATCGCAGCGTACTTGGGATCCACGAAATAATTCAGTGGCCGGTGAGCATTTTAGTGGGGCACTAGGAGTCCGACGAATTTTTTGCTTTAAATGCTTATTTAACGATGGAAATCCGGCGATATTGTTGTGATCAAAAATGCTAACAAAACTCGGTCTGTAAATATGAGAGATTATTAGATAATATTTTTATTAATTGTAATAAACATGACTTACATGGATGGATTGCCCCATACTTCGTCCCCGTGCACAGAGTCCAATGAGTCTGGGGTGGCACTTCGTGATCTAGTCCCTGTACTCGATTCCTGTCAATATATAAAAGTTATTATGCTGTCACATTATGTGCAAAAGTGATCATCAGCTTACATCGAAATCCCGAAAAACATCGCGTATGTCGGGTTTGCGTTTTGAACGATTTTTGGTGCGCCCGCGTACTGTTTGGTTAAGAGTTCGTACTCTTTGCTTAATCGCCTCGGCATGAGGCCTTGATAATGTTGACAACACTGGCTCAAGATCTTTTGAGCGAAGTTCAATACCCTAGAAAAATAAACATGAAAAACAAATTAATAAAAATAAACGCTTCTATACTCCTCTTATGCGTATGCATTTTCCATTATTTAAATAGGGTTCTAAGTACAATCCTATTTTTTTTTTTTAGAAAAATTCAATTTCAAAACCACAACTTACTTGTTCAAAAGGTTTTGTCAACTCTGGATACCCTGCTGAAATCAGCCATTCTGCTTCCATTTCTCCATCTATATATGGAAGTAATGAGTCAATTGTATTATAAACATAAAAGAAAGTTTACCTTCGGTTAGCCGAAGGTTTTATATGACTGCATTATTTTTTTTAGTGATCTACTTTTACCAAATTGTTTGTATTTGATTAAATTCAGATACATATCATAGTTAATTGCTGTTGTTTGAATCCTTACCTTCGTAATGTGTCTCGGGCTCGTTACATGCCAAATTAGTCTGAAGTAAATACTCGTTGAGGAACTCCGAGTAGTCTTGTTCGCATGTATTATCCAATGAAGGGTTGTTGTTCATTTTGATTTGATTATTATTTTTTATTTTCCTGGGATAAACGTCAAATATGGCATACTGTTTTATTGGTCACAATGGTCACCTTTCAATGAAAACATATACATTTATATTTACATTTATATAAAATATTATAAATATCGACAAGTTAGTCTGTTCGAAGTACATGCAAACATCGGGATTTACAATATCATATTTTTCAGATCAGGATAGTTTATTTTCACTTAGTAGTCTAAACCTTCAAACCAAAATGCGACTAGCATCTGAGGGCAAACGCAACATATGTACATACGTAATTCTGAATACATTTTTATGTATTTATGCATTTACTGTTCATAATGTACGTTATTTCTAACATACATAGATTTCCTATGCATAGCTTTGTAAACGTTATCAATAACATCTCTATGGCCACACATACCAATGTTATATATACTTGTATATAATAAAATATTTAACCTCAGTATTTATCATCACTCTTTATCGTTTCAAGAATGTGTATGTACACGTAATTAATCAAATAAATGTGATTGTAAAAATGGATATGTACATAAATACATATTTGCAGAGTACATGTTGTGTATACTGTTGTGTATAAATTCATCTGATCATCATGCATGTACATATGCATTTATTTTCATACACACACATGCACATATGAAAATAGGCTTGTGTATGTACATACATACTTTATGTCACGTATTTGTAGGATTATATTGGGTTTTAAATGCACATGTATGCATACAAAAAACATTAACAATTTATTAAGCAACTGTCACTAATCCATGCATACATACATACATAAAAAAATATGGCTACATGCTCATGCATTTCTTAAAAAACAGTGTGTAATTATGTATGTAAATATTGTAAATATATACTAATGTATAATTTTTAATTTTTGTTTAATCGAATGAGGGAAATCTGCCCTTTCTCGTAATTACGTTCACTATTCTTTCACTTCAGTTAATTATGCACATATGTATGTGTGTTTGTATAAGTGTATGTGTACATACATACATAGAGGTATGCGTCGTTTAATAGACATACATATGTATGTTTACTCGTACGTATTTGAATTGATACGTGTTGTGTTATTTATATATGTATGTACATTCATATGCACGTACATTTGTAAATGCATTTTATGTACACATATAAAAATATTTGTTTGCCATTAGGTATGTATTATGCATAGGTATGTATATGTACATAATTATGTACACACATATGCAAACATATATATACAGTAAAGCACTTGCACAAATAACTTCGAATTTAGTTACATATTACATTAGGTTTTTTTTAATTTGTTTTATACATATGTAAACGCATACGCATGCACAAGCATACATACGTACATATACATATATGTATCACAATCCGTACGTATACATCATTTCAAACCGAGAATTGAAAACGAACTGATACTGAGAATGACAACTTCAATTTCACTACATACATAAATAGCTGAATACATACTACGTCTATGTATATATGTATTTAAAATTACTCATATGTATATGTATGAGAATAAAGAAGTGTGCGTGATAGGAGCTGCATGTATATGTATGTGCCAAGATCAGGTTTAAATTGAAGCGTGAGTAACAGGTTTGCATGCAAGCACAGCCGACAAATATGTCCAAATCATTGTCGAGCATTAAGCTACGATGACACTACTTTACTTACTAACTTATAATAAAGTTAACTAACACGAAATGAAGACGATCGATAAGCGTTAAGGTAACAAGTTCGGTGGATTTTAAACAATAATTCGCTGCGTTTGACGCACCAATAAAAATCGAAATAGATTGCTTTCGAATCAGTCAAAAATTATTATTGTTATTTTTTTTTGTAACCCAATAAGAGTTGCTTAAACAACCCATGTGTTTTTAATTTGTCAGAAAGCAACTATAAATCTAGGAAACATGAGGGTTGATGAATGTTGAATCATGACTTTTCCCAACATTTGCCTTTAAATATTTTTGCTGGTGCATATGCGCTTTAAATTTATTTATTGATACATATTTCCGTGGAAGCGGTTATTTTGAGTATAATTATTATAGAAGCTAACAATTGTGGTGTGAAACTGCGTTATACGATACTTCACTAAATAATCGTATGTTATCGGTAATCGTGTGTGTCGAGGAACGGTACGTGTACAATACAAATTTTAAATGGCAGTTTAAAAAAACATAGTTAAAAAATATATGAAAAAAAAGACAAAACAAATTGCTTAAAATTCTTAATGTGCGGGTGAAAAAATAGGGCAAATAGAATTGTGTTGTTGGGCGCGCTCTTATTTAAAATTGTAATTGTAATTATTGTTAACTTTACAGCGCAGTAGTTATATATATATAAATATCCATATGAATATCAAAATAGACTTGTTATTATAGTATATTAAATAAGGTATAATATAATATTATAAGCATAAGTATAAGTAAGCTTGATAGCAATATCTATAAATATAAATTAAAAATTTGTTAATATTTATCAATACCGATTAAACAACATAAACATTACATTTGGTAACAATGTTGTGAATGCTTTTAGATTTACTCAAACATGTTTCTCAACATGAAATGTGTATACATAAGTATATAAACAAGCATATGTTAAGTTGTATGTATTCCGTAAATGAGAGAGAAGCAAATGGAGTTGCCACAAAATCCAAAGTCTGTAATATCATCGCTTCCAAATATCGAAAAAATCGATACACATATTTATATTCAGTTGTTAACAACTCACCACGAAAGACTTCAATGACAAACCAGTTCTGCAGTTATTTACAATTTTCCACTCAACATCAAACGCAGCGCGCTTCCTTATTGCTTCGATGCGTTTCTGTACACATTGTGATTAATATTAAGATTCGTTTATACCAACGGGACTCTACATCATTTATTTATAACAAATATATGTGCATGTGCGGTCAATTAAACTGTTGCAGTGTCCTATGAAATTGTACAAATAAACAAAATGTAAGGCTTGAATCTCGTATAAACAAGACATATCTACAAATGTGTGTATGTATGAATGTTAACATAAACAAAGTGCGTAAACTGTGAATACAAAACACACAAAAGCTATGTGTTTTGTACTTCTGTTGCTATGGTCATTATTATAAACAATAAACCATAGATGAAAAAAAAACGTACAATACAAATGTAAATTTTATGTGTATACAAACATTTCTACGTGCAATGCAGAGGTGTGCAATTACAGTAGTCTGTAGGATGCTGTAGGATTTCAAATATGTATACATTTATATGTATATGTTTGTACACATACCTAAATTAATTTAATAAAATAAACGCAAAAGTGTGTGAATGTTTTATGTTTACCCCCCCTCCATCATTTACAAAGTAAACAAACAGCTTTGGTAGTTGACATGCATACACACATATATGCACATAAATATTTGTTTGTGTACATACATATGTAAGTATGTAAATAGATGTGTAAAATTGTGCGATGTCTCTAAAAACTAGAGCAGCATCAGAAAATTATTTGGCGCTCCGTCATGCATTCACCGTCCTAATGTATATGAAATCCATACATGCATACATGCGTACTTATGCGTGCACATGTGTGTGAGCATAGATGCTCACTTTTGTATATGTTCAAGTTTGTATGTCGTCCATGTGTACGGGGTAACTTTATAAATTTGACGAGTTTGATGAACAGTTGCAGATGGTAAAAACAATAATGTTTACGATGAGTGAAAAATACACAAACATCATTGATTCTGGCCGCAATTTCTTGCTTAAGTATTGTTGTATAAATATACACTGAAAATACGGTTGTTTGTATGTATGTACATACCCAAATTCATGTACTCGCCGTTCAAATGCAAATGTTCGTATTTGCCTGTTTTTAAATATCATAAGGGGTGCGAGTTTCGCTGCATGTTACCTATGTACATGTGTGCGTGCGGAACGAAAGGATTTTATGCTTATATATGTACATACGTACATTGAATTTCTACATATTTTTGTGCTCTTTACTTGACTCATTTACATATTCGCTGTGATGGATTAGTTTGCTGCAGGTTCTAGTAATGTAACAGTCGCGTTTACAGATCAATGAACTATTTTTTTTTATGTGGATTACGATAAACAAACTTTCCTGTTCATCATGTACGCATATACAGACACATACATATAAACATTTCTGTGTTTGCGTGGACAGTGCTGAGTGATGTGTGCACATGTACATGGCTGTGTATCCATGGACATGTAAATTAATGAGTTATGTGTGTATGTATATATTATGTTTAGCTTTACGGCAAGAGCTAACCAATAACATTAAACATTCATGTGTTAATCTGCGCATATGTGTGCAATATCATTTATTTGTCTATTCGTCGTTTGATAGATCAAATTAGTTTAAGTGAGAGGCAGCTCATTCGGTAGTCATGCTCATCTGGATAAAGTAAAGCTTATTTACCTACAAAAGAAAATGTTTATTAAACATAATACTTATTATTAAATCTTATTTTTTTTAGATATATTGAATTTTGATTGCCACCACACTATATTCGATTGGGTACAGAGCATTACTGCTTGGAAACCTACGCAACGTTAAAATGCACAAACTTTTCTCACTCATAATAAAAACAGCCTAAAAATGATCATGACAATGACAATAGAACTCACTAAGTAATTTTCAAACTTAACGCCCTGACTCTGCCCGTCGAAAAGAAACCAGCAGTTGTGTAAACAGTTATTCAATAATAATCCAAACGACTAAAAAGATGTCAATGCTCGAAAGGAAACATTCTTCACTGTGGGCTGTACTTATGACGTTTATGATGTTTTCTGTGTCAGGGATAGATGCTGCATCCAGCTTGCAAGGTGTGCCAACATGGATGTAAGTATTCTCGATTTAATTGATCTTTTGTTTTAATAATCATCACTTGTGCATTAATATTCTACTAACACACAAACCCGAAGATATAATTAAATTTCTTTAATGCTTCGAGGTGGGAAACTATACTCGTTAAGCAAAAGTAGGCTGTCTATTACCAAGACTCCTACTCTAGTTCTACTTTTCTGTTGTAGTGTAACATTCTTAATTGAATTTTTAAATAGTTATTCTTAGAATGAAAATGTTCGAAAAAATACTCAATTGCATATATATAAGAACAAATATAATCGTTCTATACATATATAACACATATATATGAACTCGTATCTACTTGGGCAGTTTTCTATAAATCAAAATCACATTTAAAATTGGTGACAGTATATTTTAAATAAATGTAACTTGAATACGTATACACATTACTTTTGATTATATAATAACTGTCATTTTATTAGACACTTAAGGGTATTAAATAACCAACAATCAAAAAACGCTTGAATTATGTATGAAATGCCTAAATGCTGACGCGCTCTCCATATTGATAAGGTTTGAGTACTACTGCCTCAAACTTTGACTCACCATTTTTTTTTTTATTTTGCTTAAGTTGAATATAATCTTGCTTGTAGCTATTTTCAAACGGCGTGATATGTACATAGCTTTCATCCAGAGCCATGAATTAGTTGAAAATCTGTACTTATCAAGAGCGGCGGTACCAGCATTCTCAAAACGTTCTCATAATATATATTATATTAAAATAATTTTTTGGTATATGCTCCGAAATAAGAGCACATGTTGCCAGCAGCACTACGGAAACTGATAAGACACAAATCAACTGAAATCTAAGCTTAAACCGCATAATATAAATCAGCAACAAGTTAATTGATTTAATCGAGAACGAGAAACGTTTTTAAAAGAATCATTAAAAAACATTTCCGCGAAATGGCAGTTTTTCATTGTATTTTTATAAATCTACTTTTGATGTTGTTTTGCGTAGTTTCCGTTTACACAGTATCAAGCACATGGGGAAATATTTCTAATTCTGCTCAATTACTTCATGCCGAAAACATAGTAAACTGTTCTTCTCCTGAAAAATACGTGAATCATGATATTAAATATCCTACAAATGTAAGCTGCACTACTTGTGACACTAAATAATAATTGTTTAGATTTCATAAAGTGACCTAATGTATAAAATTTGTACATATAGTTGCCATACCATGTGCAAAACACTCAAAACTCATGATTATGCATTGAACAGTTGCTAACACATACTGTATATATGTTCATAAATTTTGAAACATACATGAATGTCATGAAAAATGAATACTATAACATATATATATGAGAACCTTAAAATAATGCAGTCTCCACATACTTTAGGGTATTGGTAATGGGCGCATCATCACAGGCATTCGTGCGATTGACCAAGTGACAAACAGCACAGGAGGGCATGCTACGATTTACTCTGGAGGTCCTGGGTTTAACTTTGTAAACATCAAACTACAATCGCAGTATAATTATGGCCTTATGTTTCGTGTTGAAATTTATGGAAAATAAATAACTTCTTAATTGATACGATTTATATTATATTTATATCAAAATGAAGTTTAAATTATGAATTTGAGCGAAAATAACTTGTACAATAAGAGAAGCATTCATTAAATAGTTTAAGTGTTTTGTATGCTCATTAATTATAAAGGCCTTTATGGTTTGTATAAAATATCGATAACAAATTCGAAGCATACATGTCACATTCTAAGTATATAATATTATATTTTTAATATAAAATGTTGAGCGTCAAGTTGAGCTAAAAACAACTATAACAGTGTACAAGTTTCCTTGAATTTTATCATAGCTGACTTAGAAAATATAGTTGAAACACAAATTATATAACAGTTATACGAACAAGTTAAGCTTTTATTTTAAGACGCCGTTTAAGTACCCCAAATTTCAATTTCAGACTTAATTCCTTTTCCTGGAGCGGATGTAAAATCAACAGTTAATGTTGTACTAGATACTCCTCCGCTAGTGATCTCAGCGGTTGCTCCTCGCATAAATTTCAGGTCTGTCACTTTTATATAGTTGATGGTTTTTGCAGTTCCCGATTGAACTAGGGTGTATGTCTTTTTTACGGTTGACAGAAGTGCCTTACGTTTGGTGATGATCTCTCGTGCGATCAGTGTGCTAGTTGACAATTTAGCACCCCATTCGTAATCGTTACGGGTGCCAACGTTTCCTGAAACACAGGTCAATGAAAGACATGTGACCAATCCTAAAACGAAGACAAGACTGAGCTTCATTGTAGTGAGTGTTGGAGATAAAATTGAACTGTTGCTTTCAGTGAAAAAGTGCCAGCTTTTATACTACGAAGTTTGAACGAAAATCGCATCCATCAGTTGGCCTACTTCGATAATGCAACTGAGACACCGTCGACAATAATGGCACCACCTGTGTGCCTATCTAAAACGAAGATACAAACTTACAGATTACTTGTCCCTCAATATGTTGAAACAGCTGTAACTGTTCTTTTACGATGTCCCAACAACATAAAATAATTTGGGAAAACTCGTTTCTTGAAATGAAAACCTTTTGCTTTGTTTCATGTAACCGAAATCAATTAAGTTACTTCAACGGATGGCTTATTAAGAAGATAGCTTGGTTTTATAGTAAATATGGGAAATTTCACTTTTATTTGATTGAATATTTGATGCACTCTATCTATATAATCAAGTATTTTACTCAATATGTTTACTGATTTTCATAAAAACTTATATTAATATATATATATTGTGTACCAAAGACTGCCTCACTATTTCCAATTATTACTTGATTTCTGTAACATTTAAAAAGATATACGGATAAATATTTGGGGCTTATAGGTGCGGCTTATTTGAAATTCGTATAATCATGATGTGTATTAATTCTTTCATTTTAGCTCTTTGGGACTTAAATCACCATTTATTGAATTTGGAACGCAGGATGAGCAGCTCGCAAATACAAGCATTCCTCTTAACATAACTAAGGATGAACAAGCGTTCATGCACCAAGAGGGTCTGCGAAAATTGGGCACATTTATTAAACCTGTCGATCTACGTGATTCGCAGACAGGTTATGTTAAAGCAGATCTTACTAAGAGACTAGAGACACCAAGTGCTCAAGCACGACGTGAACATCCCATCCAAGAGGAAATGAACCAAAAACAGATTATTCTTTTAGATGAAGATACCGATGAGAACGGTCTTCCAGCCAGTCTTACTGAGGAGGATCGTAAGTTTATTGTGCCTATGGCACTAAAAAACGCATCGCCCGAACGATGGTCCGCGCCAGGCAAACCTTCGTCCTACTCAAGTCTTGCGAGCACATTACCAACAAAACCAGGTTCAACAACGCTGACTCGACGGCGAAGTACAACTAGTTTTACAAGTACAACTGTACTGCCAGATCCTACATCGAACATAGATGATCTAAAGAAACATATTCTTTTTTTACACAATATGACAAAAAGTGATACCAACTTTGAGTCTAAATTCGTGAAATTTCCAAGTCTACAAAAAGAAAAGACAAAGCAGAGTGCAGGATCTGTACCGAATACAAAGCGTCCACAACGACCAGTTCTTCAATATGCCGCTCCAATTGCTCCGCCTGCTCGCAAAGTTCCCTTGGGGGCACACACGCCAGGACAAAAGCTTTTTGGAGGTTACTATCACAACGAGGAAGAAACCAACACATTTATTAAAGAAATTGGCGACAACGACGGAACTTTAGAGCGTAATAAAGAGAATCGAAATTTAGATGTAGTGCCTCAGGTGCATCTGCTAAATGGTGACCAGGAAACAACGACTCAAGAGACGACATTAAGGAATGTGCCTACCACATCTACATCAACTGCAACGCCAGAGACAATAACCAAACGAACAACAAAAAGACCCGTTTGTTTACGAAATCCTGAATCTCTTAAATGTGTACGCCAGCGTCAGCGCGAAGAGCAACAACGACAACGGGAACGGGACGAATGGTTCCGGGGTCAAGCCGAGTTTATGCGACCGCGCTTTGAGCCTATTATACAAACAATCAATAATACTAAACGTTTTGCTGTATCAATTGAAATACCTGATTCATTAAAAATGAATTCTGATTCGCCGCCACCGGATGAATCTCCGGACATTCATATTCTGTCCCGTGTAGCACGCTCGCAACATAAAAGACGGAATATTGGTGTTGTCCAAGCGGACCATACAAGTGTGTCGATTGAAAAACATTCAAAGACGCCTAACTACTTTGCCCAAGATATTATAATGACTTCCGCAGGAGTCACAAATAGTCGCGAATTCATGCTTGCCAACGTCCATCAATTTGGTGTTATGGGACCGAATGGACACGATAATGATACTTCTGTGGCACCTACGCCATACTCAGAGACTATTAATTTAAATCCAGATAATTGTTATACCCTCGATGGTTTAACACACGGACAGAAAAAACAGTGTGCCTTGCACACCAGTGTTATGCCGGCAATCAGCCGGGGAGCGCGTGCTGCAATACAGGTAAAGAAATATTATTTTGTACTTTAAACCAGAGAGAAAGTTCACTTTCGGCATGCCGATGGCGAAGTTCGCCTTTGATGAAGTTTCGAAATTATACTGTAATTAAGAAGTAAAGAAAGCTGTAGCCTAGCGTGCTTTTTATGGGTTTTATCTGCAATGATACATATTTAAAAATATGTAAAAATATGTTATTAACCCATTTGACAAATTGTTCTTGTTCATTATCATTCTATTTGCTGTTACTGCTTATACTATACCATAAACAGACCACTAGGCATACAATACTTGCTGTGTACTTAGTGATACGTGTATAAAATTGGAATATACTAGCACTTCTTCAGATGTGTTTACACCTTGTTAACAATATGAACGTAAACAATAGTCGATGTTGTCTCGCTAGAAAGATACCCTTTTATCTTTTCTACTCCAAATCTTGAGCGTATTGAAATCCTCCAATCTGCCATTTCGTGTTCCAACATTACAAATAAACTAAATATAATAGTAATTAAATAAATATAAATGAAATTAATGTTTATTTTTGGTATTTGTTATATTACTTCACAGGAATGCCAATTTCAATTTAAAAATCGACGTTGGAATTGTAGCACTACAGATAATGTTTCTGTTTTCGGTCCCATGACTGCGTTTGGTGAGTTCTACAAACCTTTATTTAATATAAGCATTGAAAAACAGTATGTTTAATTTAACTATTAATTTTCCAGGCTCGCCTGAAATGGCTTTTATACATGCATTAGCTGCGGCTACTGTAACGAGTTTTGTTGCGCGCGCTTGTCGAGATGGGCAACTTACTTCTTGTGGCTGCTCCCGCGGATCTAGACCTAAACAGTTACATGATGACTGGACCTGGGGCGGTTGCGGCGATAATCTTGAATACGCTTACAAGTAAATACACAAACTGAAATTTTAAAATTAGCCTATATTCATTACAACATTCTTTGTATTTTCATAGATTTGCTATAGATTTCATTGACGTACGTGAAAAGGAATCCCGTCGTGGAACACGTGGTGCAGGAAATCCCGATCGTCGATCATCTCATCAGTCAGAAGGAAAAAGCATTCCAAAACGAAAGCAGATGCTGGCTGATGATTCAAAGGATGTGGGACAATTTGACCCAAAGACAAATCAAAGAGCTGTGGCAAATCAGAATGAAACGGATTTACACTTATCTGAGGCTCACAATTCAACTAAAAAAGAACACAACGAATCATTAAATCCGTCATCATCACCTTTACCACCTACACAAGACTTTGTTAACGAGGACGGAGACGGCAGAGGGCCACATATAAATCCTGATGATTTAATAGAGCTTCAGGAGCGCATCACAAAAGAAATACTTAATTCAAAATTAAAAGAAAAAGAAATGCTCGAATTGCAGGTCAGTTTTACGAAGCGTATTTGCATACAATTCTGAATTTCAAGATAATCCTTTTGAGTTTTAGTTATTCATATAACCTATTTGTTTTTTATAGGAAAATATCAATCGAGAAATTTTAAATTCCAAACTTTTTAACGGAGATGCTAATGGAAAACGTCGTAAACGCAAGCGTAAAAATCAAAGAGCTGTCAGCGGAGACCCGCCTGTGATGTCCAACTCAAATGTGAAGGCACGAAGTCTGATGAATTTACATAACAATGAAGCAGGCAGAAGGGTAAGAAAGTAAAATGTCATGGTTTTTTTCATAGTTCTCTCATAAATTTAAATAAAATGACCTCGTTCTTATGTATTTGTAGGCCGTCATTAAAAAAACACGCATAACGTGCAAATGTCACGGAGTTTCAGGGTCTTGCAGTTTGATTACATGTTGGCAGCAATTATCGTCCATAAGAGAGATTGGTAAGCTTGAAATAGTGTTCATTGGAATATACATATATTAATTTTTTAAATTTTTGCAGGTGACTACTTGCGTGAAAAATATGAAGAAGCTACAGAGGTGAAATT
Organism: Zaprionus inermis; assembly: GCA_018151445.1. NCBI lineage: Eukaryota > Metazoa > Arthropoda > Insecta > Diptera > Drosophilidae > Zaprionus > Zaprionus inermis. The sequence goes on along the minus strand of JAECXD010000117.1, from coordinate 6,011,950 downwards.
GAATAAACGCGGACGTCTGCAAGTTAAAAACAGTCAATTCAAGCTTCCCACTCCGCACGATTTGATTTATTTGGATGAGAGTCCCGATTGGTGTCGTACAAATCGACTTTTGCAGTGGGCAGGTAAGTTGTGTACAATTCTATGAAATCAGATATTTAAAAAAGAATATTTTCTTTAGGAACGCATGGCCGAGTTTGTAACAAATCGTCATCGGGGCTTGATGGCTGCGGTATTCTTTGCTGTGGCCGAGGCTACAACACTAAAAATATTGTCGTTCGTGAGCGTTGTAATTGCAAATTCCATTGGTGCTGCCAAGTTAAATGCGATGAATGTACAAAAGTACTCGAGGAGCACACATGTAAATAGTATACTTCTTAGGCAGCACAAAAAATGTCCATATGACCACAATTCATATTTAAACATAATTAAAACATATTTATAAATCGAATAGAATATTATTTATTAAAATTAATTAAGCTATATATGATTGTTGTTCAACAGTTTTTTCAACTCTTATTTTTCAATTTAGGTTTGTATACTTTCTTGTAATGGACTGTCGTATATCCTACGCTGATTAGTTTAATTAATAGTGAGTAAATTTATACACATATTATATTAGGTCCAGTAAAAAGTTCGTTTGGGTTTTTTGATTTTGATTTGATTTTATTTTTCGAAAATGATAACTTTGTGTACATTTGCCAACAAGATGCCAACTTCATTATACCCCTCTCGTAGAAGGCGTCACTATTGGCAAAAAACTCGGAGAGCTGGTAATCAGTTGGTGCCAGGTCCGGACTATAAGGTGGGTGCATTAGAACCCTTCATCCGAGCTCCAGGAGCTTCCGGCGCGTCACCAAAGACGTATGTGGCCTGGTGATGGAACACAATTTGGCCTTCGTGATCAGATGGCCACTTCTGGCACACAGCAAAACTTTCCTGGCCGTCAATCCGGTCTTGGCCACACCGTCTGTCCGTTCGGTCCATCATGTTTATTTGCGTTAGTCAGTGTTTCACCCAAACATCGAGCTTTTTTTTAATCCAAGGTTATGCAAATGGTTCCAAACGGTTTCTGGCTTAACTTTAGTTCCTCAGCAATTAAATAAGTGCTCACATGACGGTCTGTTTGAACTATTTCCATGATTTTATCGCACTTTTCGACGCAATTTTCCGAAGTGTGGCTGCTTTTTCGCCTTGATCGAAGAACAATTGTAAAATATAGCGAATTTTTTCTTTGCTGGCGTCGTTCATTGACGAACGCTAATATATTAGCTCCACTTCAGCCGTGTCTTTTCAGTTTCCCGCGCAAAGTGTGACCAGATATGTTTTATTAAATAATAACCATGTCGGTGTGTACACACCTCTACAATATGTTTAGAGCTGTAAAACAATTTTAATCGGCAGCCCTTCTGCTTAAGCAGGAAGAAAAATCGATAGGGCAACCGTGTTTTTCAATTTTAAAATTATCGATCATCACCTTGCTATGCAAGGCTTGAATCATTACTAATTTGTTTTGTAAATTGAATTAAAATGAGAGCGTGTGAATTTAGTAATGGAGAGGTACCCGAATATACATCTGTAAAATTTAATATACATCTGAAAATTAAATTTGTTGGAATTCGCAGCAGCTGAATTACTTGTTTGGCGGGCGGCGCAGCTTTAAAACATTGTTCTCAGAACTTTATTAAGGAACATTTTTGTTTTAAAAATGTTATATTGTAACTACTTTATAACATTTACACAACCAGTTTTCAAATAGAAATTAAATAGCATTATAGCATACACATTTTTCCACAAAGTGAATTCACAATTACGATATAAAAGAGGTTGCTTGTTATTAGTTTAGTGAAGTACGTAAATAATGTCACAAGAGCCTTTATTTAACATGTTAATTAAAATGTTTAATAAATGTGAAATTAATTCGGTGCATCAAACACATCGGAAGGAAGAGCTGGTAAAGGATCGCTTGAAATTCGTTTCGTACGCGGGGTTATTTGAGCGTACCGCACACTGCCATTGTCAGCTATTGATGAGTTCCAACTGGTGTCAAATATTTCGAATTCTGGTTGACTTGGTGCATACGTTTGTGGTACCTTATCAAACGTTATATAAGCCGGTATGATTTCATACAAATTTGCGTTCATGTAGCTATCACTGCTGGTCAAACTGTTGGTAGAGTTGTTTCTCGAAATCATTGAGGGAAATCTGAAATATTGAAGTATAATTCTTATATGCAGAAAAAGTTTTGTTATTTTATTATTATACATACTCTTGCTTATTTATTCTTGATATTATTTCTTCCTTATATTTGAGATATTCCGCTGTATTTTTCCGTGGTAAAACAACAATTTCGTTTGAGCTTAATTTTGATTTTATGATACGCTTACTGCCTTTAAGCCATATAGGTTTCTGCTTCAAAATCAAAAACACTAACATTATGCCCATAAACATAAATATGATGACACCGAGAACCATTAGAGAAATACCCTAAGAAAGTTGTGTATGAAAAATAATGGAAACCGAAGTTTAATAAATATGGCACGCAAATTGGCAAGAATTCTATTGGATAATAAACTGGTTGGGATTATCTACTTACCTTAGTTTTCACACTTTTTGATAACCACGCATTATAATGGGTATTCAAATTTCCACTGATATGCACAGACTTACAACTGAAGGGGGAGATGAAATTATGTTGGTCATCCACCAAGCAAAAGGTATAGGCCAAATTTGGCAGCAAATTTGTAACCATTGTTTGCAGTGGCATAGTGAAATAACAACCAAGCCCAAACTCATCCGGTAATAGTTCCATCATGTAATATTCTTTAGTTGTTTTGCAGAACCAAAAGAGTCCAAATGTACTCGAGCTAGTCTTCGACTGTTCGACTGTTATTTTGACAGTAAGTGCACCGAAAACTTTGGGAATAAAGTGCAGCTGTGGCCATTTAATATTCTGACTATAACTGCTTGCATTTTCGTTGCTAGAGGAAATGCACTTCAGCGGGACAGTCTCATTGGGATTCACTGGGGTAGGCGTTGATATGGTAAAAATAAAGCTGTTCGTTGTGGTCGTCAAAGTTGTGCTGCTAGAGACTGTTGTTTTGGGTTCTGTTGTTGCAGTCGTCATAATCGGCGGAGGTGGTGTGGCTTTTGCTTCACAAATACGTTCATCAAACACAAGCAGATCCTTATAATTTTCCGGGGTCATGCAGAACATTTCGAACTTCGAGCTGTGCTTTATGGGCATCTGGTTTATTTCTTGTTGCAGTTCACAATTGCAATGCCAGTTATTGAAGCCCGCGTAAATTCTCAAGTTTGATGAAGTTGGGGTTGATCCAAAAATTGATTTTGTTAGCGTGATGAGTTTATTATGTGATATATCCAAATGTTCCAAATATTTCATATCTGCAATCACATAAGTTATTATTTCAATTATCAGGAAACACAAAACAAATAAATAAAAATATAGTCTTAGGGGATAGATGCAAATTTGTATAAAATGTGAACTATGTTCTCTTATTCATATAATATTATTCATATATAATATATATTAAATGTTTACCATTGAAAATGTAGTTAGGTAAGTATTCAATATTTGAGTATGACAAAATTAGATTCTCGACCATTGTTAATTTCCTGAACGTATCATCCAATAATCCATTACTGAAGTTGTTATAGCTGAAATCGGCATAATTAAGAGTGCCTAGGGTCGGCTCCACGGCAGTTATATTGCGCACGCAATTGATTCCAGTTTGAAGCTTAAGGAATTTAATTTTAAACTGCACATACTCAAGAAAATCGGCGTATACAATTTGAAGATGTTCATTATTCTGTATAATTGATATGCCTTGAAAGTCGTCTGTTATATTAGTAAACAATGTTTTATCCAACATTTTAAGGTGGAGGTTTTCCAGAGAAATACGCGTAAATATTCCTCTCCCAAAGGCTCCATTTTCTATTCTTTTTATATTTGAGATGCCGATATAAATGAGCTGGACCATATCTGTATATTTTGACAAAAATCCGACATGCAGAACATCATTCACGAATTTGTAATTGAAGAGATAAAGTTCAGTAATAATTGTACACTCTGGACTCTAAAAAAAAAAGTTAATGAAACATTATTATTTGTTAGTCTTGAAATTCGTATTTCTACGAATACTTACATCTTTCGGTTGAGACAAAGCGATTGATATATCTTTTGCGATTTCGCTCTCCTTACCGTTGGAACAGATAATACGGCATTGAATTCTTAAACACTTTTGATGAACGGGTCTGATGGGATCAATATCTGCAAGATAACCACTGAAAATAACACTGATCGATTACTGAACATTGCTCGTCCATTAGTGGAATATAATCATACGGGTTATCGCATAGATAACGATAAAACGGTATTTAATCTAAGCCATTTTTTGTGAAATACAGTTACAGATTCCCTAGTCAATGAGCTAAAAATCAATAACAACTTTCTATATACGAAAATAATAATACCTTATATTGCGCATAATATTCTTGACAACTGTAAAGCCTTGGCTTACATCGGAAATCAGATCAGAGGAGCTTTTCACCATATTTTCACTTGGATGGTCCATGTCATCTGCCAACACAGATGAGAAAACCCAGACAAGAGAGAAGGAAACTATAATAAAATATCGCGAAGAAATATGTGACGAACGCATCACCATTACAAGGCATTTATGAACTTCGGTAATCGTATTTTAATTTCGTAAATTTTCACAATTCTTAGAATCAAACAAATATTTCAATAAATATATTTTTTTTCCATATTTTTATTTTTGATCGAACGATTCAATCCAAGCAAACGCCGCGAATGATTAACGCTAACTGTCCGCACTGGGAAATAAAGTAACTACAGATAGCTAGAAATATCCATATCAGTATTTTTGGATTAGCTTTTAGCGTTTTGCAGGCAAGATACATGGTGATAAAGTAAACAAATGATGTGTATGTTTTTCCATATAGTGTATATATTTATTTTTTTCATATTATTCTTGCTAGAAGTGCTTGGTATTATTTACAAAAACCTTTTAAATATAACAATTGTCGGGGTTGGAATTATTCACGATTTGTTTTTGTTAAGCTTTTATGTAGCTGATTGGCGATCCGTTGTTAGGGAAATATTTGAGTTACGTTTTGGTAAAGGTGGTGGAGATTTTGGTTTGTCTAGGCATTCACTGAGGTTACAGCCTTCCTTGACATTCTTCTCAAACTGCATGGGCATCTCGTATTCAATGGCCTGAAAATCGATGTTTGAAAAGGATTCTTCAAAGCAAGTGGATGAGGAGAGACTTTTGAATAAATTTGGTGGCTCAGTCGTTGTTTCTGGCGAACTGTAATATATATATAAACATTATTAATATTACTAACCAAACAAAACTATACAAAAAACATTCTTACTTTTGGCTTTCAACATTAAATATGGTTTTAGGCATCTGATTTGTTAATGGTTTTTTCATATCGATTGGGTCTGCAATAGTTGATATGTTGCATATTTTCTCAGATTCTTTTATCACCAGAACTTTTTTAGAACCCTCCAGAAGATGTGGAAATGACTTTATACCTAAATATGCAAATATTCCCCCGACTACGGTTGATATAAAGAATATTAGGCAGAGCATGGCGATAGTAAACTGTTTTTCGCTTTCATAAATCCAGATTTCGTCCGTATTATTGGACGCCTTTACTATGGGTATATGCAACGGTTGGCAATATAGAGGAGAGATCACATAGTCATTTAAAGGCATCATACAAAACGTATAGGTATGATTTTGTTTAAGTGGATCAATTATCAGATATGGTTCTTCATATTGCATGCAATTATAGTCCGTTTGCGAAATATTTATACTATTTGCATCCATTTCATCATTATCAGTGAACCAAAGGATGTTTAACTGTTCATTTTTGTCGTAGCCATCGATTTGGGCTCGAATGCTGAAGTTTTCAAATAAGTTCAGATCGAGATCATAAACAGGTGGTTCAAATACGAATGTGCCCGAATTATACGCTGTATTTTCCACTTGGCTTTTCTCGTTACTTACATCTCTTTTAATTTTTGAACTTTTATCGGAAATTAAATCAATAGCCTCCGAACAACTGAATTGCAATATTGCACCAAATATGGTCTCATCTATTACATCATCATCAGATACTTCGGTATTGCGTACAGTCGATAGGGACTCATCCTCCTTATTGCTTCCGGTTTCTGGTTTTTTGGTCTCTATAGTTTTTGGAACGTTATAAGGAAACCCTGTTGTTTCATCACATGTCAATTCTAATTCGTTTAGTTCATCAAACCCTTTACTGTATAGTTGGTATGGGGATCGACAGTATGGTGTGCTCATAAATCCACTTTTATTTTTATTATAAAATCTTAGCAATGATTGAAGCTCGCAATTACAGTTCCAATTGTTTGGCTCGAGATCGATTAGAAGTCCAACTGGGAACACATTGTCATTGATTTGGGTGAGTAAATTATGTTTTAAGTCAACCAAAATCAGTTTGTTGGCAAGATCTTCGAAAGCATTATCGGCGATAAAAGTTATTTGACAACTTATTAAATACAGATAGGATACATTTGGTGTGCCCTTGAATATGTTTTTGCTCAGAGTGCCGCTGAATTTGTTGTAGCTCAAGTCTAGATGGTACAATTTCTCAAGATATATGTTTCCAAAAGCACTAGAGTTGCTTTGAAATTCAATTCCCGAATTTATCTTCAAGTGCGTAAGCGTTATTTGAACTGGTTGCAAAAAACTCATTCCGATTTTTGGTAGCTTGGAACTTATTTCCAGATTCTTTAATGAATATAGCCCTAGCAATGCGCCATTACTAAGTTCATTTAGTTCGAGGTCAATCCAGGACATATGAAATACTTTTGCGAACAGTGTCGATGCAAATGCCCCACTTTTTATTTTCATAAATTGGCTTTTTCTGAGCACAATTTCAAGTATGGAGGCATTAACAACGATCCAATTATCTTCCAAGTGATGCATAATTTGATTTGAAATTTCCAATGAGTTAATGGCTTTACAACCGCTTAAATTTATTATTTCAGCGGTTTCCTTATAAAGATCTTTGCTGGTGAAGCACTCCATGCGACAAGAACTCTCATGACAGCCCTGTTTGTTTGGGAGGATCATTATTTCTGAATTGAAGTGCTTGCTGTAAGTCGATCTTATTAATAAAATATTCATGCATTTATATTGAATAATTACCTTATTACTTCCACCGATAAATTAAAATCTCCTTCGTTTCTATTTTCGAATATTTCATCACTTACGGAAAAGTTGACGTCAGTATCTACTTCGGAAATATTGTTGTTGTCCCGGTCATTTAGCCAGAGATGAATATAAATAGTAGAGGCAATTATACATAAACCGATACCGACTGTTAGCAAAATCCATGCTAAGATTTTCGTACTTGTAGCATTTACAATTCTTGATTCTTGTTTTTTTTGACTGAAAATATTTGAAGTGGGTAACGGTGTGAAAAACTTTATTTATTTGTAGAACTGGTTGTATATACTGCATACTTCCACATTTAGAGGGAAGTATCTTTCGTCCTTTTTTTTTAATTCCTTCCACATGTTATACCTTTTCGAAGGGATCTCTTCAGGCCGCTTGGTCTGATTTCGATTCTCATCCGACTGCATTTCAGAGAAATAGTTTTCACACGACTGCCATACAATGGACACCACATAATGTTATATTGAACCAGAATTTGCATAAAGCTTTAGCTTATCGCGCAAATTAACCGTATCTGCCAGTGATAATACTTTTCCATATTCCCAATCAATATTGTCGCATTTCTGATAACAATGAACATAAGAAATTCTAATTTACCACGACATATACATACTAGGTATCCCCATATCTAACTGGTATTCAAATGTAGTTAGTGCATCTGTTTTTTTTGTTGTTTTTATTTATATTCAACTTCAAATAAATTTGAAATATTTTTTAATTATGTAATTATGAATCGGCGAATGTTTTCAGGTATTTTTTGTTATATTTTATTTCAATATAAAATATTATTTAAATATAAATGGAATAATATTTATGTGAGCTCTTCATACAATTCGAAAGACTCATATGTATAATTGGGCTTCGGTACAGAGGGTGCACTTTCTTGGGGAGGTATGTTGTAATTATTGCATCCTGATTTGTAGAGATTTCCCTGTTCCAAATGTCGAAAGTATGTCATGTATTCACTGGCTTGACTATCCAAAATTTGATTCCTATTAAAAATGTAAATTGAAATACATTCCTTCATAAAATGCACATTCAAAAACTTACTTTCCTGGTCCATATAGTTCGTTTTTAATATTTTCATGAAACAGATACATTGTGTCTGAGTTATGCGAAAGGCGAACTAATTTCTTACTTCCGTGAAGCCATGTCGGGCGAAGCCTGAGAGCGCAGTACATCGCAAGAGATCCGAATATTACACTTAAAAGTATCCCGGCAATGGCTATACCTATAATCAGAGAACTTCGTGCTGCAAACCAGCCTTCGAACCATTCCTCACAAGCCATCGATTGATGTGACTGACAATTAAATGGTGATATCTTATTCTCATCACCCATTATACAAAACAAGAAGGGGGTGTTACAGCTTAAATAGTTTAGCTCAATGACTGTATCAGCTAAACTTTCACCAGCTTCATTTATTTCCTTGTAATTGACTAGTGAATAATTTGAAAAATACACCAGTCTCCCAGACTCTAGATCAACCTGAGATAATGTGACCTGTAAAGATGTTGATGAGTAATCCACAATTCGAATATGTCCATTGTAGGATACGGAAGTATTACTAATAACTTCCTTAGTAGGGCTGACACAAACCATGAACTTCGAAAGAGTCGAGTCATTTACACTAATCGATGGAGTGGTTTTCGTACTAACTTTAGTTCGGGCAGTTTGTTGTGGTGTTGTTTTCGGTGATGCAGTTGTTGTTGGTGGATCAGTTGAAGTAGTTGATACACTTCTTAGCTTACGTAAGTGTTGCGCAGCTGCTATATAGGGCTTGCTTTTTAAGATTTTCGATGATATGTTAGTCATACTACATTGCCAAATTTTATCCAAAAGTTTAATTTTAATATCATTTTCAATCAGAGTATCAATTACTGTACATTTTTCATGGGTCACGCTGTTAAATCCAAACTCAGCGATCGCGTTCTTTGGAATTTTTTCAAATTTTTGTTGACAATCACATTTTAACCTCAGTTTGGACTCTGTACTTGAAATTCGATTAAAATAAATAACATCCGTTTCATCGAAATAGTTTAAAATTATTGTGGAATTCGTTTGAACTGATTCATTTGAAAAGTCTATATTATAGACTACTAAAAATATCACGAAACTTGTTGCAACTGGTAAAAGAATGAATTTTAACCATCGAATTCTGCGTGGTTGATAAAGTTGTTTTGTTTGTTTTGAGTTTTCCTCATTGTACAGATTGAATGATTTTGACCTCAACATGGGAATAAATAAATGAATTGCTATTACCGTCAAGTTGCTTCTCGGCGTACTAATCACGCTCACCATTTGTGAAGGTAATTTATCTAATTAGCTGCGATTATTATCAGTAAATGAAATCAACTTATTAATATTATGATTGATAAGATAGCAATACTATTACGGGCAAAGTAAATATTTTTCAAAATCCATTGATATACTATTTCCTTTTCACAAAAAAAAGCAATTATTTATTACAGCGTGGAAATAGAAGAATCTTAGTTACAATACTCGAAACTAGAAAATAAACTCGTGTATTTTTGGGGCGCTCCAGTGAAATTATCTGTGCATAAAGGGGTGATTCCTGCCGTACACACTTATATTCTTTTGAGATGATTCATTCCTCAATATCCTCGAAGGTTTCGATTGTTGTTTGCAGCCACAAGATCATGCGATTTAATAGAATACTACCAATTCCTCAAATAAGGATTGATAATTCAAAATATTACAATAACAACTAGAGGCGCTTGACTATACCCTGCATTAATGGAATTTGCGTGCGACACGTCCGCTTCATTCGGTCGCCAACATAATACTGTGAAGCTCTCCCATGAATGCGCTTGCCTATACCATTGCCTATACCATTGCTTATTTCAATGAAAACTAAAATTCATTGCTAATTTAGCTGGTTATATATAGAACTTGGCAGTGTGTTCACTATGAGTTCTACACTGCACTATAGGCTACATGGACACAAATTGTGGCCTTAAATTTGCAAGGTACAAATTGAGAAATAACTGACCCAAAGAAAATTATATGCATGTATATTCAGGATCAGATTAAATCATCTCTGACCAAATCACCACGTGATTCAATACAATTACTATGCTGAAAACATGTGTAAAAGCGATTGGCACGTGGTTGGATGTGTCCATAAAAAATGTACCACATACTAATTCTGATCTTATTACATCAATGGCGAAAAATTGTGAGAAAATTGTGCTTCGCACCCATAGTGCATGACACGAAAACTGCTAGATTATTGCCTCACTACACGTGAGTGGAAACGTGTTCTGCCGAAACGGAATGATTGTAATTGTTTTTATTTTTAAAGGCACCTAAAAATACTTAAGCGCTTTCCAACCAGCCGACAGAACGTAAATCTATTTGAATCCCTTGTATTTGGCATTATAATTGTTTTATGATTCTTTTATTGTTGGACATCGTGCTAGATTTTATGATCTTCCAACCATTTCATAGTATTTAACAATTGATTAGAACAAGAACTAAAAGATTTCATTAGATTGTTGCATAGAAAAACCTATTAGACTTAGCAAGGATATACAAAAGTCGGAATTATATTACTTTATTTATTTTAACTCCTTCTTCCGGGTGCCTTGTTCTTATTTTAATACTTAAATAGTTTAATAATTTGTTCATTTCATATATGCAAATTAGAACATGCTTCTATAGCCGCTTGTGGTTCAACCAACAGTTATATATTTTTAGATAATGCGGGCGGTGTCTACATATAAACCAAAAAAAAAATCGACCCAAGTTGTCTTTATTCGTGCACCTCCTACTGTTGGTAACATACTATACGTTTTGAAAGTCTTTATATGCCCCTTTTCATTCAATTGAGTACACACATTTAAATAGATTTAGTGTAGCCGCTTGCTCTTGACCACAAAGCGTATGTGTAGTGGACACAGATAGCAAATTATCTGTTTACGTTAAAATGATTCTGTAAAATCATCTTACAGTTGATTTGGCTTACATTACTCAAAATTATTTAATGAAAAACTATACAAAAGCGAATATATGATAGGGACGTTCCAGTTAATATAACAAGCAGAGTGTGAAAGTCACGGGGAATTTAAATGAAAATAGGTAATCATACGCACCTTGCAATTGCAAATTGGCTTTGTTGTAGCTTAAATATGTTTTATCTGATATCAGGAACTTACACATAATAAAGAAGGAACAGACTCTAACACTTGTTTAGAGATTCATTGTCTTGCAGTCTTCATCGAATACCGTCTTTACTGAATGTGCAAAGGGTATATTAACTATGTATGTTTGCAAGAGGTAAACAACTTGTATTCCATATATTCTTGATCAACCTTAAAAGAAAGCCGTCTGTCCCACAGAATTTAGCATGAAGATACTCTTGTACATATCTCATTGTTTATTTCATATTTTGAATAATAGGCCTATTTATTATTTTAGTGAACTTTTAAAAACCAATAAAGAATGTTGAAAAAATTTCTAATTTACTTTGTTGACTTTCCATAATATGTTTGCAGTTGTTTCTGTCTTTATTTTGTGTGACGATTTATAGTGGATTTTGAACGTCGACGTCAAGAAGTGTTCCACACCGTTGTGGGCAAAATCGATTTGGCCATACTTACTAGTGCATACATAGCCAATGTGCGGGGACATGTACATGTACACATATGTACATCCATATGTACATGTACTAGTCTTCTAATGTACACATGTTTGAAAGCATCAACACAAATTTATGTACTCACATATAGATTTGAGAATGTGACGTGCATCTGCCGCTCTGTGTGAGTCCGATTTATGAGTGTTTCCGTTTGTGTTCCTCCATCATCGTTTTTGACTTGGTCCAGTTAGTTCAGTTCTGTCATTTATGTAGATCAAACAGCAAAATTTCCGCGTTCCGATATTTCCGAAGGGATTCTGCATAAATAAAACGTTATAAAGATGGGTAACACAACTATGGTTAGTTGAAGTAAAGGGTTTTCGAAAATGCTTAGCGAACTTAAATTTACTTATTTATTAAAATTGGATTTTAAAAAGGGCGAAGGTTACATAAGTGTTACGCTCCTATTAACGAAATTTAAAATAAAACAACATCAGATAATAAAACAGTTTCCAATGAAGTTCGAAAGTTAAAGTTGTTCTTGATGGTTCATAATGCTCTCACAAAATATATACCACGATCGGAGAACTGTCACATTTGGCAATAATACTAGCATGTAGCATGCAGAAGGAACTCAAGTCGATGGAGCTGTCTCCGTAATGGTTTACTTAAGTGTTGACAATCTGGTCTACACATTCAGTTATCCATCAAATTAAATGTTTCTTTGTGAAAGTGAAAAAAGTTTCAACATTGACAGGGTACTTTACTCTAGTGCACAATTTGTTATTAATTAAAAACATTTATCAAGGGTATCCTACAGTTCGGCACGCTCTACTACTGCAGTTAACGTTCTTTCGGTGCCGCAAGCCATTTACGTTTTTTAAATTGTTTTTTCCTTTTTCTGTTATGTTTACTATAAACTTGAAATACCTTATAAAGCTGCGGAATTAATGATTTGATTTTTAGGCCATTTATTTAAATAATTTCATGGTCTCTTGTTTTTTTCGGAATGTGCATAACAAGCAGAAGGAAACATATTCAACACCAAAAACTATACACCATAAATATATTCGTAATCAACATCAATAACCAAGTTGACATAGTCTGTCTGTCCGGCATTTAGTTCAGTGTCTTATGGTTTATTAGATAGTAATATGGCTAGAGTAAAAGAAGCTGCAAAGTTGCCAAAACAATGCGGGGTCAAAAAACATAATTATAAGAACCTGTAGGTACATAACTAATTGTAAAGTGTTTATTAAGTTAGTATAATGCATTAATTTGTCGTCCGTATAAACTGACAAATGTATTTTGCGTGCCCCGAACGAAATCTGTTCATAAGCAAACGCGTCGGCATATCAAGTATTTATTTTTATACGATTCATGTATTTGCATGCTGTGGATGGCTATGGGATTGGCACGGTCTTGGTTATAAATAAATCCTTGACTATAAAAATGCAGAATGCTTACAGAATTAGCGGCTTAGGCATAACAAACGTCCCCTTTACACTATGACAAACGAAATATGACATTTTCGCTTTCTGAATTAAATTTATTTTGCAGCTCTTTGTACGATGCAGGTAAAACGACTATAATGAGTACTATCTGTTGCATTGTATCACCTGCAATGCCGAGCGGCTAGCCACATCTGTGGATATTATTTTTGAGTTTGCGCTCTGCTCGCTTCTGCATTTTTCACTTACATCTCAGCATTAACGGCAAGAGGTTTTGTTGATAGTTCTGTAGTTGCAACATAGGCAACGGCGATAAACTGTGCGGTTCGGGTTTTTTTTTGAGATATAGTATTACTCGTATTCCATCGTTTTTCAACAGTTCTATCGGTATCCTAAGCTTCTGCAATTTATTTATTCCTAGTGCATCTTTTCGCTGCACCACAATAGCACGATCAGTTTCAATAATAAATTTTGTTGTTGAACTTTCGTGTTCCCTAATATTAATTTTGTGTCTTCATTTTTATTGAAATTATCCAATACAAGTGACCATGTGTGTAAGTTTTAAAGTCGTTATTTCATACATATGGGGCTTCTAAAAGAGCAAAAAGTTTAAAAGAATAAAGAATAGTCTATTGTGTTTGTCGAAATATGCGAAAAGGTTTACAAAGATTTACTAGCTTAATCGGAATTCAACAATATTACTTATAACAAATTTGAAAGATACAGTTGCTCATCAGTATTATTTCTCCAATAATTTGTATACCTACGTATTTTCTGTTGCATATCTTTGAGGCATAGAAAACTAAATCGTTTTCTTCAGTTAATAAATGCCTTATAAAACTTCTCTATTTATTATCATTTCATAAAACCAATCAGATATTAAAAGTCTCAAGCAAACTTATTTTGCTGAAAACGCGATGTATTTTGATTACATTTTTGGTTGGCACAAAGTATAATTATGACATAGGCAGAATAGGTGAAAATGGGTATTTAAATCTACCATAAATTGAAAGGGTATATAAAGTTGAACTAAACATTTTTTTATTTTATTTTACTCCTACAGGACGAACTGACTAAGGAGCAAATTGCACGTGAGTATCGTTTATTTTGTACAATTTTCGGTAAATATTACTTTACTGTTGTCTCTCATAGTGCTTCGTAATGCATTCAATGCATTCGATCCGGAAAAGAATGGATACATCAACACCGCCATGGTTGGTACCATTCTGAGCATGTTGGGTCATCAACTGGACGACGCCACATTAGCCGAAATTATAGCCGAGGTCGATGAGGATGGCTCTGGACAGATTGAGTTCGAGGAATTTACGACGCTGGCGGCACGTTTCCTTGTTGAGGAAGATGCCGAGGCAATGATGGCTGAACTGAAGGAAGCTTTTCGGTTATACGACAAGGAAGGCAATGGCTATATTACTACCGGCGTCCTACGAGAAATTCTACGAGAGCTCGATGATAAGCTAACAAATGATGATCTGGACATGATGATTGAAGAAATCGATTCTGATGGCTCGGGCACTGTCGACTTTGATGGTAAGACTTCTTAGATTTTCGCAAATCTAATGGGTACATGAGATCTAATGGTTTATTTTTCTTGCAGAATTTATGGAAGTTATGACTGGTGGCGATGATTAAACAACTGTTTCGAACTTGATTCTACTACCTGATGCAGACTCCTTTATTTGATTTGCAATATTATATCGGCTGCCTTTTTAAATTCAGTCCTTAAATTTCAAATTAGTTTGTGTACTTCAGGCTATTTATATTTGAGACAACAAATGTAATAGACTAAATAAAAGCAACACAACTATAAACAAGTACTATAAACAAAGCTGCAGTCGAGTAATAAAACCTATCCACAATTTTTTAGAAACACTACAAATCCACAAAGAATTCCCAACCGCAGAGTCTATTTCCTTCAATTGCTTTGTCAATCTAACACACTGCGCATGCGCGCGTAATCTAAGGCTCCGCAGTAGGCGGTGGGCGTGGGGCCTACTCATTAAAAAGACTTTGGAATTTTATTGTATACCTTCATGCCAAATTTTGTTTCTCTAGCTTTTATAATAGCCGAGATCTGTGTGTTCAGTCGAAACATTTAAATTCTCAGCAGACTATTTATAGGGTATACTAGCTCAGCATCATTAGCCGAGTCGCTCACCGAATGATTCATCCAAATGATCCTCTCGATCTGAGCTACTATGGGTGCTTTAGACGCGATATTGCCTACGCAACTTACTGTGTATCGGATATAAATTAATTGGATTCTAATTTTAGATGCCACGCCCACAGTGTACTCAAGTCAAAACATTCTACCATGGAAAAATCTGGAATATATGTGTATACACTCTTTAGAGTCGAAGATGCGTTTTGCCTGTTATATATATTTTCGTTTACCACACAGTTATAATACTCTTCTTCCTTATGGGAATGGGTATAATAAGGGTACAATGAAAGGGTTCTGTGACTATATTAAGGGGTCGAAGAAAAGCTTTTGGATGATGTGTTAATATCATCATAGTTGAGAGGAAAGGAATATATGCGACGCTACAAGCCATGTAAAGATTGCTCGATCATGAAGAGTATTGGGAACAGAGGCGATGTTCAATTAAATTGTATATAGATGTATATGAAGCCTAAAGGTTTACCCATAGTTTTTAATCGACTCGGCTGATGATACGGCTAAGTATACTGATGCTTACCAATAATATATATATATTCCTTTTGGGATTTTCCACGGCTCCTTCTCCGTGTTCACATAGACACTTCCACAAAGCTAGTATACCCTTTTTGAGACCATTTTCATTGATTAAATGCATGAATGAACTTTCTGTATGCTTATATACACATTTGCGATATTGATTGAATAATATGATACTGAGTATCTCACGGCGAGTGCGTTTTCCCTATTTTCAATTACACACATGTGTATGCATATAGAGCAGCCCATTCAATCAGACATTCATCAGTAATTCTTGGTCATTAGTTCGCAAGCGGTGCATGCGTGGTTTTTATGTACACACCGACATACTATATATCCTATATACGTAAGTAGTTCTCAGCATCGATTGGCGCAGACGAAGCCAATTTGGCATTTGTTTCACAAGTTTCAGTGAAATCCGCACGGGTCGTCGTTATCTCGCACCGTGGTGACATTTTCCGTTGTCGTTTATATACGGTGAACAGACTTCGAATTGTATAGACGCTGGCACTATCTCGGTCGGATCAAAATAAATATATCGATCTTTGGTGAATATATAAATCAGTTAAAAAACATTGTTAAAACTCAGTTGCTTTTCGATTTGATCGAATATTTGTTTGTTTTTTGGTTTCATAATTTACTTGTAGATCGGAGTTGGTGTTTAAAATAAAATTGTACTTATAAAATGGTGAGTGTATCAAATAAATGACATGTTAGGCAATTAGATTAAACATTTTTTATGAGTGGTACCTGCATATTAATCAATTTAATTGTTGATTTGTTGATTAATTCAAATGCTTGACCTTGCTGGTAATTACAAATTACCTCAACTCGACAGAGGACAAATGTAGGGGACATCTGTATATTACATATAAATATGTACATATGTATACCTGCGAATATATTGTATGTGTGTAGATTGATGCATTTATAAATCAGTCTCTACAGATGCGAAGACCTGATTTCCAATTAGTACAAAATTGGCTTTCTTTCGGTTACAAAAAAAAACTAGTTTGTGACAAATATCAAACAATCTACAAGGGTATTTTAAAAAGGCTGCATATCCTTGCAGAATTTAAATAACTCCACTGTAACTTTCTTAATTGAATTGCTCATTAATTAAAATATTTGCGTAATTAAACCTCAATATTTATCTTTATAGGCCGAAGGGGAATACGACAAAGATCAGTTGAGAAGTAGATAACATAGCTAGTGTGTATAAAACACAAACGATCTAATCCTTCCTATCCTTGTTAGTTTTACGCAATGCCTTTAAGGCCTTTGATCTTGAGGGCACCGGATGGATTGAACACGCAGATGTTTCAAGCATTCTAGAGATCCTAGGTCAAAAACTGGAACCACCAGCAGTGAAGGCGCTTATCAAGGAAGTTGATAAGGGATCTACTGGAAAGTTGAATTTCGCTCAATTTTGCAAATTGGCAGCACGCTTTATTGAGGTCGAGGAAGACGTTGGCGCCCTACATGCCGAACTCAAGGAGGCTTTTCGTGTTTACGATAAGGAAGGCAAGGGTTACTTGACGGTAGCCACCCTAAGAGGAATCCTCCACGAATTAGACGACAAAATATCAAGCCAAGATCTAGACAGTATCATTGAGGAAATCGATGCCGACGGCTCCGGAACCGTCGACTTCGATGGTAAGAAACAAATCTTACATTGTTGTAACAATGATTTATGTATATCATTTTATTTCAGAGTTTATGCAAGTGATGACAGGTAATATATATCCTAAGCAGATTCTCTTTTAATTTGTACTAACTACGCTTAATTAATCGCTGTTAACTTAGGCCTGCAATTCTAATTTATAACTCATTAACTGTATTTGCGTTTTTACAATTTTAGGATAAACTATGGATCCAGTTTTATGATATTTCCATCGGCGAGGTGTCTCATTGAAAGTGTATAGTTAACAAATAACTTGCACTGTTAATGATATAAATTTACTTTTCTATTAATGCAAGAAACACAAATAAAAACGTTAAAATAAACGGCGGCTATATATTTTTATTTTTACCCAATCGAGAATAGATTTTAATTTTGTTCTGTTTCTGGCCAAGCTTCAACAGGATATTTTGAAATGCATCTGTTGCAAGTCTCGTGTCACAATTGTGAGACCATTCGGCGTGCTTTTGATAAACGTTTGTTCTCAATTCTAAGTCATTGTATCTAGGCCGCAAACTCTTTACAGAATATGCGGCGACAAAACTTAACTTCCACCTTTTGCACAACTCAAAAAAAAAAATAAAAAATAAAATTGGAAACAACCAAAGCAATTTAAAATCGATTTGGATCTGGTTGTTGAGGTTTGGTCAATTCGTGACGTAAGCTATTTTAACTGTTTTGTAATTAAGTTGCTTTGTCTCGTCCCTGACAAACTCAACGTTAATTATAACTCTTTACCGAACATTGTTACGCATTTTCGGGAAATACATTCACTTAGATAATAAAGAAATTAGATCTTCGACTGGAAGAATCCTAAAGAGCCCATACAGCATTCTTTTCAGCTGCAAGGCTTGCAAAAAATATAGAACAATTTGTACCTGATATCGCTGCTATAAAATCAGACTAATTCAGTCTGCGTGGTTAATTTGGCATGCTTACTACTAATGCGATAAAATAGTAATAGTGACCAAGCCAGCAAAAAAACCTGAATAGCGTTCGGTTTTGCATAAAGTCGTGATTCACAATTTAAGCTCAACAGTTTTTTGCAACCTATCACATTAACAAAGCTAATAAAATTGTAAGACCAAGAGCCTTTTGTTTCTTATACCACATTTAGGCGGAGGTGTTTGGCCACAAAATAAAGCAACAAATTCTCCTATTCATTCCAGTTTCTACCGTACACTGATAGAGATCATTTATTTGGCAAGCATAATGATATTGAAAGTGAAGGTATTTTAATTGTGGCCAGGTTTTTCTTTGCCTATGTATCCGCCTTATGTGGTCGAACCGTTTTGCTATGTATAAACACTTTTAGATAGTATGTTCGTTTGTATTTGTATACCCTTCGGTAATGAAATGAATGATATGGTATACTATTTTTATGGAAATGTGACAAAATGTCGACTTCGTTCCGCCCAAAACTGTGTGCTCTCACAGCGAATACCAAAGTTCTTAGATGTGGAGTTCATGGTCACGGGTTTTTTCAATTACTAACCCAAGTCCGGATATAGCCTTGAAATTTCTATTCAATCTTAAAATAAACACAGCAAATTGAGCATTCCGTGGTTATTTCTTTTAGTCGTATGCTAACTGCGCAACGTTACAGTTCTTGAAGGCGTTTCGGTAGGCGTTTGTAACGGCTTAACCGAATTGGG
The DNA here is from genome assembly GCA_018151445.1 of Zaprionus inermis. NCBI lineage: Eukaryota > Metazoa > Arthropoda > Insecta > Diptera > Drosophilidae > Zaprionus > Zaprionus inermis. Next base: position 5,992,586 of record JAECXD010000117.1, on the reverse strand, counting down.
CGTAGGGTATTTTACTTTCGAGAGAAATTTGTGTACAGCTTTCTGTGTATTTCCATTGTTATATGAACGCAAACACAAAAGGCAAAAATATTATTGGACTAGCAAGGAAAGTTCGAATCAAGTTTATTCGGTTTTCGAATAACCCAGTTATAAGTGAGTTACGTTTTTTGAATCCTAAGCACCCTATGCGAGTTTCAACTGTGAGACTCTCCGATTTAGTTTGCATATGACACATTTACACATACTAAACTAATCTTATCAACCTATCAAATTGAAAAGCGGAACTAATACTAATTACCCATATAATTATTGAATATTGAAAACAAAATCATACAGTGAATGAAATTAGATACAGCGAATCTGAAAAGTTAATCAAAAAATGCGGTTTGAAGCCTCCAAGTTGATGTATTTGCTGGCTACCGTGGGCTACCTCTCTGCAGTTTGCCATGGGCGTCTGCATGTGTTTCTTGACGGTGAGTTCTACCAAGATTTAGCTTACGCGTCAAATCAATCACTTACGCGGTCTAAACTGTTACAGTGTGTTTAATGAACGAAGAGAAGGTAGATTGTGTGCCAACATGTCCAAAAATCTGTATGATTAACATTATAAGGCGAAAGTGTACGTTCAAGCCTTGTGTCTCAGGCTGCGTTTGCCGGAAGGGATGGATACGGTCTGGTTCGAGTACTGGAAAATGTATAAGCCGTAAGGACTGTAACCGATGGATTGTATGAAATACATGTGGATGCAAATATATTTCGGGAACTTCTCTACTACTTCTCCCTACTCTCTATTCTATTGAAAAAGTTAGTGTATACTAAAACATTATTGAATTTATTAAACTGCTTTTTAAATCTTTTAAGCTCTTTTCTTCGGAGTACGCTCGAGCATCCAAACGTCTAAACATAGATTACGATAAATCTATGCTTGATATTCGTCTTAGGTAAACAAGACAGGAAAGACTCTGGGCAGTTATGAATGAAACCATGCAAAAAACAACTTTCTGATACGATCTACTCGAATCAGCCTTGGAAAGCCGTATACGATATTCGCAATTAATGCATACATAGACGTGTGTATAAGAGTACACATACACATACACATCTACCATATTTTGTGTGCGATGCACTTGCGCTGATGAAATTTGATATACTTGTACTTTTGTTTAAAAAAAAAAAACAACATTTTAATATAAAATAAAATAAACTACATTAATAAACGTCAAATTGGTAAGAGAAAAAAAATGGCTAAAAAAAAGTTTCGTATACATACATACCTTTTCCAAATCTTTTCTTCGCTCGCACTAACGCTTTAAAGCTTTCTTGAGCACGAGCTTCGAACTAAGCTCGAGCATGAGCTTCGGGCCACAGGCCGCCTAGGCAGCTGGGGGATTGTGGCTTGGACTGGCTCTACGCTGCTTTTGTGGGTATTAGTAGCTGCAGCAACTTCTTTCGCTCTTCACACCATCGCGTGATTCATTTAGCCATTCCCCGCTCACTCGTAAGCTCGGCTCGACTGCGACCGCTTGCAGTGAGTTGTATGTACGCTCGAAAGATTTTATATAGTCATACGGGTCCACCTAGTGCTTCAGTTTGGTGCTTAGACGCGGTGCGCGTACTTCGAAACGTGTAGCAGTTTATTGTATTCGTCTCTTGTTCGTGCAACTGCTCCAAGTGGTCATCTAGATTAACTGACCGCTTATTGCCCGACCCGAGCAGTCGAGCAGCCCTAGTGGCACAGTACGAAATACAAAACATTGCACACTCCAAAATTTTGTGTATCCTGATTGCCAGAGTAATAACATAGTCGGTTTAGTATTTCCCAAAAATTTTGTGCACACGCAGTTTGCAATAATCCTCAGTGCGCTGTGAAAAACCATATAAAACTAAATTAAATTACTTTCCACAATTGAGTTTAACACAGTTTCATATGTTAGCCAAGTGGACCATGTCGCTTAAAGGAGTAAAGCGCTTATTGGCAGCTCTCGTAGTTATAACAATACTCTCGGATATATCAGGAGTTCAATCTGTTCGCATAGGAGCTCCACAACAGAAGCTGCGCCTAAAGGGTAAGTCGAGTTTCCTATTCTCTTCCACGCAACAAAAGAGTTCAAGAAGTTAACATTAAATACCAGAGATGTCTGCAATTTTAACACTGAAAATAAATACCGAATTTCAATATTATTTCTTACATGCACTCCCCAGTCTAGCATACATTTACTAACATATGTATGCATTTGTATATATACTCGTATATGGTATACATAAATTAACAATACTTATCGTACGTTTGTAACACAATAAGCGAGTAAGAGTGAGAGTGCGAATTTCAAATTTAATTAAGCTTTGATAGCCAGGCAGCTTGGCCTTGTGTATGGTCCGAGGAGCACTTTCATTTTTGCTGAGGAAAACAGCCCCGGCGTATACTTAATATGCAAACGGATATAAATTTGTATGTGTGCAAATATATGTAAATACATACAGAGCATATTCATTTAGAGCAGATGCTTGTACAACATAGCTAAGCGGATATTTTCAGCTCGTTAAGTGTAACTATATTTATATATATTCTTGATCAGTTAAGATGGAAGGTTCTTCTTACTACCATGCTGAAACCTGTTAACATATATGGTTTTTCTTAATTATTATACAGTATTTTGTATCACATATAATTCATATTGAAACAATCTGCTGTGACAAGTGTATAAAATCTTCGGTATGCCGTAACATTTCTTTCATTTTATTTTCATATACAAAGCTGTATAAGCTGTTATCCAGTCAGGCTTTAAAAGTTGTTAATACAACAAAATACACGCACTTTGAAAATGTCAATAACTCGATTTTTATTGCTAGCATTGTTATATTAAGCCGTCACTTTCCATTCATCATCCGACATCGAAATCACTCGAAATTAATGTCTTTATAGTGGCAAAGTTCACTTAAAAGAGTAAAAGAAAAGTAAGCGAATTCGAAGCGGATAAGAAATCCAAAAAGACGCATATAGAAAGTGGAAAACAATAATTACAAAAAAAATGAAAGTCTCTATGGCACGAAACTCATAACACTCTCCTCACGGCTCTCGTTAGTATCCCTTACGTATTTTCGAAAAACGTATGATATTAATCAAATAAAATTGTGTACATATCTTAGAATTTTGGCCAAAAATTAAAGAATAAATATTTATATACATAAAAGTAATTCTAATACAATTGTTTTCAACTTTAAATTCTTAAGAATTCTTATACTTGGTATGTACACTTTTGTTCAAGGGGTGTAGCCAATTTGAATTTAGAGAAACATTTATTGTTTGATGAGGCACTTCTGAGTTTATTCTTGTGTAACATCGTCTTGACTTTAATACATGTTTGCATACATGTCTTATATACCTTAGATAACCGCCAAAAGTTGCTGTTGCCGCTATTGTTGTAGTAGTAGTTGTTGTTGTTGTTTTGCTGGTCTTTTAAGCCACACCCAGACAATCTACTTGGCCGCAGTGCAGTGCAGCAGCCGCGACTTTGCTGCGATTGCACACGTTTGTCAAAATTGGCTTGATGGCAGTACCAACAAAAACCCAACCAGAGTCGAACGCAATATGGGTGTAATTATTATAAAATAAAAATCGAACTAAAATCGCTGAGGCAATTTACTCGAGTTTCCTGTATGGCGACACGCTTACCAACATACGAAAGGTATGTGCTTGTGTACATATACGAATATCCGCGAAATACTAGTACGACAAAAACGCAAAGTAGGAAGTCGCAGTGTGTGTGTCCCACAGTGTTATTCACACATAGAAAACACTACACACTCGTGTCGCTTGAAAAACTTAAAATATCTTGAGCAAAGTATTCATTTAAATTTTAACTGTGTATCTTAGAAGTATCTTAATATCATTGGCATCCAAATGATTTATGTTCGTGACAATCTTATTCGAATATTTGCCGAATGTTTCCTTGCTCTACAAATAGGTTTTTCTAAATTAGTCAGGTAGAAAAGATATATTTTCTTAAGAACTTATGTTCTTTATGAGGACAAAAATGTCATGTAAGGTGTACTGCTAGTCCAAATAAAATAGAAATAGAATAAAAACGTATGCAACACGCATCACTAGTTTCATGATTGATTTGGATGTTTGTGGCATAGAACACCTTGGAGCCTGAATGATGTGTGTATACTTAATAGATCTTTATTGCATACCCAAGGGTATTCGGTCTAGTTGCAGGAAAATAAAAGGAATCTGCTGGGAGTATACCGAAATTTCGCACTTCTAATATGCATCAGTTCGGACATACTTGATTGGTACGAGTATTAAGTCGGTTGCGAGGCGGCCTTGTATACTTATCTGGGGGCTGTGACTTAATAGATGCATACATATATAAAATAACTGTCTGCTAAATGAAATGTGTTTGTTTTGTTAGAAATACATACATATGTTCGTTTATTAAGCTTATGTTTGTACATCGGAGCGCAGTACATGCATACATACATACATACATGAATATGAAAGTATATATGTATGTGTGTATGTGCGTATGTGTCTGTGCACATGCCAAATTCAAATTCCAAAAGCAAACCCGTTGAACCCGTTGCAAACTCAATCTGTATCTGGGCGCTCGAACTGAGATACATATTTTACTTTAGCGCAGAGCCAGAGTGTGCAAATGTCACGTTCGGATTTTGGGTTTTTGGCAATGTTTCCGACACACTGCATATGAGAGCAATAACAAATCCACTTGCCATTATCTACAAAATTCATTATAATGTGCAAACAGTGTATTTCTATTCACAATTGTGATGTTTAAATGTTGTTTAATTGGCAAGAACAATGATATAATGCGGTAACTCAGTGTCTGTTTCAAGTTTGAAGGATTGGCCAATTGATCTTTTGTTGTGGCACCTGTCGCAGCCAGACCAAATCATTGATTTCACCGACCGATGTCGCAAACTGATAATGGAACATTGCTAATTTTATTCTTTTTATAAAAACATCAGATATGCCTCTCTTTGTTGGCAACTGTTTAACTAAACTAATATACCCTACAAGGATATATACATTAGTGTTAAGTTGAATCTATTGTTTATTTATATCAATGGATAAAAGTGAAAGAGGTTACTGGTGTTATGATATCAGATAACTTCATAAGTATGTACATAAATTACGCTCTTAGAAATGGTTAGATTGTATAGAAAACGAATTTCGCGAATCATAATTTATATCAAACTAATAATGAAATCGACTAGTTTTGCGAACTTTTAGTCAATTTATGCGTGAAGTGGCTTAATCTGGGTCAAAAACGCGCAAATTTATAAATTCCTTTTTGGTAACAGGCGAAAATTTGCTTGCATAATACGGTAGATGTATACAAGTCTTTGAACAACATGTGTATGTGCGAAACACCTACAGTATGTATGTAGTACATATATATTTACGTATTTGTTTATATATTATCTGCATTTTAAGTGTGTCTTTTCGTTGGCAATTTAATTAGCATTGCAAACTGTTTGCGATTTTCTTGCAAAAATCAATCGCTATCTGTGCTTTTGCCACTGTCCCTGCCGCCGCTGAAGCAATACCCTTGTGCTTTAAATCTAGCTAATAAATTGCGTTAAGCAAACCCAGCGAATATTGTGAAATAGTAGCCCATAAACAGCAGCGCCAAAACAGCAAAACAGCAAAAAACCGCAACAGCCTTGACAACTGTCAGAGCAATGATAAACGCCGCTGTTTATGACAATTTCATTTGGGCCATTATACCATGATGCCAACTGGCCGGCAGCGCATCTGGATCTGGGTACCCATGACACGTTGCAGTCCGACTGACTGGCCCCATTGTCAGCTAGGATTGCACATTCGGGGTACTGCTGATTTTACACCCACTACCCATAGGGTACGCCGGATAGCTAGGGAACCCAAAAGATTTCATCTCTACTCTCACAAAGTATATGTACTTCTTATCAAAGTTTTGGAATTTGTCCACGCCGCCTGCTAGAACTACGAATTGCCGAATTAATGTTCAAGCTAGAACGTTAACTTGTGGTATGTGTACTAATTATCACTATCCAAACGCATCTCAAATCAGTTAATTACGGTGTTTTATTGAGGAAATTTTATTGGCTAGACAGTCGACTTTCTTACCCGTTTCTCGCATGCTGATCCAAAGAATCAATGCGTGTTGTGTATAATTTAATGCAGATTTCACCAGCACGGGCTGCCTGTGTGTATTGGCCAAGAGCAGCGAGTTATGCGGCAGCTGCTGTTGTGTCAAACTAAGTTCTGGCTAACATTAATAATTTGGGTCAAACATAATGCTGCAGCGGGCAAATGAAAACAGCGTGCAATGCGAGTGTACGAGTGCCACGAACTAGTTAACGTGCAGTCCAAGTTGTACATTACATTACACAGATACTCGTCGTCTATATAAAAGTACTTGGATTTGCACAGACAGACAGACAGACGGAGAGAGAGAGAGAGAGCGAGAGAGCGAGAGAGAGACGGAGAGAGAGAGAGAGCGAGATAGACACGCTTGCGCTTAGTCGTAAGCGAGTGTGCAACTATGTAGTCAAAATGGAACAGAAAACTCGTTGAGGCAAAAAGCGACAGCGAAGGAAACAGCGACAACAACTGCGTCTGCGGCAAGCAAATAGTGTTTGTATTGGCCAAAACTTTGTTGCAAATGAACTCGACTATAAAGTCGACCACAAGTTGGCCATTCGGAGGCATACCTAAAGCAACCCAAGTCGAGATCCGACTAGCTGTAATCACAATTGTGTCCACAATGCGGCCAATTCTTGCTGCGGTCGATGCAGAGGGGGGTGTGCAATGCGCTGGCTAGAAATTGTTTATGTTTAATATTAACTCTTGTATATATCTACATAAATAATTAATAATAATAGTTAATTGTTAGTGTTATATAACGCTTTCTGTAGATTTCTCTTGGGAACGCAATTCGCGCGTTCATTGCCGATCGAAATCAAGCCGCATGACTAATTTTCTTCGGGAAGCCACACAAAAGAACCACAAGACGTTTCATTTCATCTGCATTTTGAATTTAATTTGCATTGCAGCTACCAATGCGCCGATCGGGCCAATTAATTCGCTTTTTACCTTTGTCGATAGACATTCTTTTATAAACAGTCTGGCAATTTGACATATCACATATTCATAACTTAACTTTCCCGAAATTTGAATAAGCAATATACACGTGGGCAGTTATATCAATATATTCATTAAAAATCTACAAAATAAGTTTAAAGATATCATTTGAATTAGTAGTAGAAACAATGATCAATCTGGGTCTGTGCGGTAATTTGTCAGATTTGCTGAGATTTGTATTTATAACAGAGATCATGATTTGGCCTCAAACTTCGGAATTCGAAATACTAATTTAAATCACGAGTGCCACGACATTTGCTATCTTTGTAGATGTAGATTTAGCAATGATATTGAGCAGGAAGTTATTGCGGATGGGACTGGAGAGGTCACTTATAAAATGGAAATTGTATATGTATTTAGGGTCCTGATCGCCAACACGGGGTATCCGATAGTCGAGTGCGTTCTGCCGCCGAATTTCTTAGTTGTTTTAATGAGTGCGCTTGAATAGTAGTATTTGTACACCTATAATTCCGGTGCGAAGACAATTGTCTTTTCATAATATTCACACAATTAACATAAAAGAGACCAAGTCATCTAATGCTTTGAATGAATGAGCTTCTCTTTACTCTACATACTTTTGTCGAAACACAAACACAAACTCTGTGATAATTGCGCAATTGACCAATTATAACACTTTAACCATAATTTTGTGGGAGACTTGACAGTTCTTAGTTTATGCCGTTGCCAACACGGCAAATACCTCTTGATTCCCGTTATATTAATGTATTCTCCTTGACTTTGACATATATACGATATTCGATTGCACCAAACTATAATAAAATCGAATGGATACTATAATACACTAACTTAAGTAACCAACTTAATTGAATCTATAATTTATTCTAATTTAAGTTCTTTGGTTTTCATACTCAAAAGCTTAGCAGATATCAAAGGTCAGCAAATGCATAATTTTTGGCAAATTGCTTACCATAAAAGCAAATGGGTGTGCCTGATATTATAAAATACAAACATACTATATGTAGGTAAAGCCGTATGCAATGCATGCAATATAAATAATTTATAATTAAAGCAGTATGTATAATCCAAAACTCGAAAGCGTCCGACAAATCTCTTGAAAATACTGAAATATGTGTGTATGTATGTATATATCAGAATAGCTCCACAGATATGAGAAACAAGAAGCAAGATTACCTTCGGCATGCCGAAAGCTTCATACCCTTGCTCCGTGATATAACCGTGATCTAGCCGATAGATACCCTTGAAATCAAAACCATTTCGGTTTCATTTTTTGCCATAGAAGTACAATATATAGAGTGCACTATTTATGTATATCCTATAGGAATAATTAATAATATGTTACATACATCATAGCCAAAGGAAACCTTGTTTTCGTGTTTATATACTTAAGAAATACTTAAATCATGAAATAACTGTTCAATGCAAATATGGTGCCCAAGCGTGTTTTTAATGCAAATTCTCGAATACACATACAGGCATAAATACATTTCTAATGGGTTATAAATTCAATGCATACAACGTGTACATTAAGGCTTGTTGCTGAAAATAGAAACTTTGTTTCATTAATTTCTGTGATCCTTTCTTCAAAATAACAACATAAGCATGTATAAGAATCCATTTCAGTTGTATGTTATTTTTTAAAAATCCTATTACAAAAACGTGGCATTATCATATCATCTTGAAGGCTACACAACGGAAGCCTCTCATGAGAATGGAATACTACAGAAAATTAAGCTTGCGAAAAGATATGGCACTTCATAAAGAATGGTATGAACATGACGAACAAACTACATTAATACGGTTTTCAGAATTGTATGTAGGCTACTTTACAGCGAGTGCTTGACTGATGCCTCGTATTTGTATCTGACAAGAAGTCTGTTTATTTTGGCTTTAGATGTGGAGCAAAGATATTGTCATTGCATCGTAAAGTTTTCTTAATTTATTTTTTTTTTCAACACGGGTACTGCCTTCTACCGCCCATACTGCACATACAGTATGTATGTCATATGTAGAGAGAAAGGCAGAAAAGAAAGAGAGACACGCGTACATAGATAGATAGATAGATACATGCGCACAAACATGTTACATATGGCTAAGCTCAGTCTGTATGTACCTATAAAAAAGTCGTAAAGGCTTTACTGGCAAGTTAACAATTTATGAGATTTAACAAATATCATTAGCTACAGTCGAGTGCATACTGACGGCCGCAGAATACCCATGGTTTCTCACATTTATATAAGTACGTGAAAAGCTAAGCTAACCGTATATCATCATACCACAGATTGTGTGTAAACAAAAAGAAACATATAGTTTTATTTAGGCTAGAACTAGGGAATTATGTATGTGACGCTGTTAGGTAACATACCGCACATAAAGTCTTTGAACTGTGATGGCGAATTATGGAATGCGAATTGATAGTTATTAACAAGCGACTTATAACCGGTTTATGTGCAGCATAGGCACACATAGTATGCGTCTAAAGTCTAGACACCCTGTACACTACATACTAATTGCAGCGGGTTTACTCTTTTAACAGACTAATGAGTATGATTGTAAATGCGAGCTATTTCGCGAAAGTGTGTTTCTCGTTCTATGCATGCGAGATTTACACTGTGCCTCTCGAACCTGCTGCGTGTAGCAGGTTGTAATTGAAAAACAGCAACAACAACAACAAGAGCCTGAGTCGCGGCGAACGAAAGTGCTTCTGGCTCTGCTGGTGGCAAGTGGGACAGCTGTCATCGCGGAGACTCGCTTTTTGCCAGTTTGATGCAGTTGGACGCCTGACGCTACCGCAAGACTTGCAGTATGTATGTGTGTGTGTGTGTGTGTGTGTGTGTAACCCAAATGAATTTGTGTGGTTGTAGTGCTGGTGCTGCCAGAGAAGCCTAACTGGGCTAACTAGGGCAAATACAGCACAACTGGACCAATTCGCAAGTCGCGAGCAGCGTGTCTCAGTCTCAGCCAAGTGCTTCCTGCTCTCGATCTCAATTCGATAACACACACACACTCACGCGCGCACACACACACGCTGGCGGGAACAGTGGACCAAATTCGATTTTGATGCATTCATTTTTTTCGCTGCTCATTGCAACACTGTGTAACCGCTTTCGTCGAGCTTTTCAACTCGAGTGTCAATTAAAAGATATATCAACTAGTGTGCGATTTGTTTTTTTTTTTTTTTTCTGCACAGTGTGACGCTGTTAATGTCGCACGTCCACTCATTTTATTTGACCGGTCTGTGGTCAGAACGGTATATAAGTACGTGACGCTGACGTCGCATTCAGGTCAAAATATTGGTTTTGGGTTTTAATTTTCGTATGGTATTTCCAAACGATTTCGCAATAAAACCTGTGACTACTGTGCGTAAAATGCGATTTCGATTCATTAAGCTTAATCGATCCAAGACCTTGTCTTGTTTTCGCACCTACAATTGTTTCCACGCTTCTTTAATAAATCTGAAACATTTTTATATAGCACTTACATATGTTCTAGAGTTAATTTTAGCAAATCCCAAATTACTCTATAAAGTAAATTTGCGAAAATTATATTATGTTATAACCTGTTTTATCCGCCGTCAGTTTCAATTCGAAATACTGTCAAAACTTCAACGTGCGTTTGCAGCTCTAAGCCAGAGCTATGCCAGGTTATTCTGAGCAAGTGGCATTCCTGCAAACCTGAACATACTACTTAGTAACTCCTAACTGAACATGGCACTTGGGCAACGGTAATTAGTAGCAATCGACCATTAGGTAAACAGAAGCAACTATGTATGTTACAATGCCTGACAGAGGCACGCAATTAAATTGCCGCAAACAAATTTGGAACTAACCGATATTACTCTCTACTTTGTTCATGGCAATTTTCATTTGCTTTTTTTGGTTTTCCTCTTATCCTTTCTTTCGTTTATTATTTGAAGTTGATAGGCAGCGAAAAGGAAAAACTAGAGGCCGCTTTTCACCGCACCGTGCCCGCATAAGCATTTTCAAATTAGTGAAAATTACAACGAGCCGAAAATTGCAGCGAGTGTAGTTTCAAAACCAACATAATTGCAGCAAATCAAAACAACGAAAATAATAAATATATATTTCAAGGAAGGAGGCAGAAACGAGTTTCCAGTTACATTACCAAACCAGGAAAGGAAGCTCCGCTATCATTAGCGTTTATGGCAATCATTTCGGGCAGTTATTTCAATGGAAATTCTAAATAAAAGTAACAATAAATTGAACAAATTTAATATACCCTCTGCATAGGTAGACAGACATAGGTCTTTAAAAAGAAGGAATAACTCTGAATGGGCAACATAAACTCCGCGCCAGCTATTGCGAAAAGTTTGGCATTATGTGAATGTGGTTCATTGGCAAGACGAAACGAAATCAGAAACTTTCTTATCCATGTCCATGTTCATGCTATACTGCCAAACCCAAATGGGTCTTTCATTTCCCTTTCACTCAACTAGGTGAGCTTGACTAGCCAAAGGGAACTGAATAATGCGAATGTTTCGACCTTACCAGTTTTGCGTACAAGTCAACTGAGCGTTGAACTCAGCCCGGCCGGGCAGACATGTAAATAGGAACACGTTTAAATTAAATTTAACACTAGCAGCAGGCCAATTAAATAAAGAAATAAAAGCAAAAACCGAGATTGAGTGGGAAAAGCATCTAAAATTGTGAAATCTTTTGACTTGAGCAGCTCGGTGGTCGTCGTGGCAAGAGTGGATCGACCGAACCGACATCGGCAGCCAGCTAACCGAGCAGCAACATCAACCAACATCAGCAAGAAAATGAAATTAAGTGCTTATAAAAAGGCAACGCAATGAGACCGTAACGATTTCCCCTTCATTCGCGACGCCAGACGACGTAGATCGCCGTCAACGGCATCGGTAGCGTTGCTCATAAATTTTTGGACAGGTCGGCTCAGTTCACATCTTGGCTGTAAAAATTGGGTAGAATCTAATATACTTTGTTTTATCAAGCCCAGAAACTTTTGCGACTTTTCTGGCCAAAGGGTACGCGCCAGAGCTTTCCATGTACTTCGTCAGAGTATAAACTCGGCGCATCAAATCTGAACTTAACCCTAACCCCAAGTGCGCAATATGAGGAACTTGGAGGAGTTGTGGATACTCTGCCGAACAATGAAACCTAACGAAATCCAAAATTGATTAACAAAAAGTCTGATCACATGCCGGTATGAATAGGCAATGCATAGCAAATTATGGAAGATATTGCGAAGTAAATGTAATTGAATTTCGGAATGTCAATGCGAACGCCGTTAAATATACTATTCAGATGTTTCCAATGCTGTAGGTAATTTCACACAGGCGAAATCCACTGCAATGTCTGTTGCATGCAACTGTTGCTGCTGCTGTTGCTGCTGCTGCTGCTGCTGTTGCTGCTGTTAATTTCATTGTTTTTGCTGAACGTTGACTTTTCGCTGGCAATTTCAGTTTCAATTTCAGTTTCATTTTCGTTCGTGTCGCCACTGTCTCTCTTTTCGGCTAATTGCCTGGACCATGCGTCGTCGACGTCGCCATTGTTTTTCGGCATGTGTTTCATTTTCCCTTTTATTGCATTATTATTACTTTGTGCTTCGGATATTTTGGTGCAATTTTGTGCACGTGAATGGAACGCAGCTCCCTCCCTCCCAATCGCATACGAACGCCGAACAACGTACAACGTACCGCGCTCGAACCAAAAGCCGAAGACAATGAGTTGCATTTCTGCATGCGGAAGACAAATAGTCATATTCCTAAAGGTATTTGGTCACTAAGTGAAAGGTATTCCCCGTCATGCCTGTGTGTGTCTGTGCAAATAATCGAACATCTGCTAAGACTTGCATTTTCGTGTGCAGCTAATTTATTTCACTTACATTTTAGTTTAATTAACCTGCAACTGGCATGCGCATTGAGTTATGTTCGAGTGCCAACTAATGGGAAAAACTGTACTAGCTTTTATGCATTTTCAATGTGAGTAACAGAATCATTCAGAGTCTGATTAATATTCCAATTATTTTCGTAGCTTAACTGTGACTGGTTAACTGTTACGGGTAACTGTTAAGCTCGAGTTCATCACAAAAAGAGATATGTTAATGCGTACTTCATACAGACTTACTTCTGCGCAGCTCATGGCCCTGAACTTGAATCGTAAAAATGTTTTTTACAAACACAGCATATGTTAATATATATACATTTACATGTCTGTAGATCTTCAAGCTTGTAAATAAAAGGGAAAGAAACACAAACAACAGAAACCGATGCAAACACCACACAAACACACACAGAAAGCTCATAAGTTCGTCAATTGAAGCCTATGAATGGACAGAGAAAGGTTCAAATCGTAAGCTGAGGGCCAGATGGAGCTCCCGGTATGAACAAAGCCCGACAGCGACGCATCTAGAGGCTGTCACTCGTGTTTGTAATCTGGTTACGAGAAACTCATTCATGTCATCCAGCCACGCTGTTGGTTGCACGAATATAATGAATTACTTAATTCTCGCTTGAATCAAATATATGCAAATTTACTATCATTCATCCTTAATAATAGAAGCTTATTGGCCAAGTCTTCTCTTATGGTAGAAAAGCCTCTTACACGCTGGGCGAATTACAAAAGGTTTATTCGCACAAAGACCGAAAGTTTTATTGTTCGTTGTCTAAGTCTTTCGTTATGTCGATCGAATACTTTATAAATTGGAAGTATTATATATTTTTTAGTTGTAAACATTGTTTCATAACTAAATCGTGTTTGATTTTGTTTACTTTCATTAGCTGACAATAACTCTTGCATCGTTCTATACATCATTTTCTGTAAACATTATCATTTTCGCACTTTTTGAAAAGTAGTGAAAGTCATTTCGAAAGGCAACAAATATTGTTATACAAAATTCTTTGAAAACCCGCCTCATGCGCATTTCAAAGATGTTGATGTATTTTTCAACTCTTTCACTAATTCGAAAGGCGGACGAAATATTTCACATTTCGATCTTGCACCTAGCCACACCCTTCATTTTTCGTACTAGTTGTGTTTTTACGGGCACCATCGAGGTCACTCAATTATGAGTGAACATACTTCAAAAATCCTCCAGAGTATAAAAAGCATTCAATCAGCTGTGGTTGTCGTTCAAACGAGACAGAAGGTCGTGGCTTTCAATTACCCTACTTATGAAAGCAAGACAGCATCAGGCATATTACGATACAGCCCCCTTCTAATCGCAATGGCAGCCGCAGCACACTTTACAATTTGTCATATCTGCTTCGAAATTTGTGTGGAATTTAAAGCCATTTTGAACAAGCTGCATATTCACAGCATCAAGATATCTTTTATTTTAATTTTTACATTACAATTACAATTCATGTAACTTCTCTTGCCGTCCGGGAAGTGTGAAATGAATGTACCTTATGATAATGTTATAAAATAATTGTTCATACGCCAGTGAAAAGTCAACTCCTGCCATTTGAAATTTTACAATGACACAACACGCCAACAACTACAACAGAAACAGCGCCAACCACATCAAAGAAATGATAGAAATTGCTTGAACATGCATACTTCATAACATGCATTCATATATGTATGTATAACATTTCATAGCGACAGCCGCTGAAAAGTTGTAAGGGTTTTGTTAGGTTATTTGGCTGAGCTTATGGCAAAACAGACCAGGCAAGTACGTCGAACTACGCCCACTATTGTAGTAGCACGTAGGCTAAGACAAAGCCACAGTCAGGCGCAAATGTGGTAATAAGTAATGCCTTGAAAATTCCTGCTCGTATAAATTATTCTAAGTTCGAGAATACGTACTATTCCTTGAGTGAAGTATCGTTAATTGATATCATTCTTATTGTTCCATTTGCCACTCGAATTAAATGAATAATAATAAAAAGGCACCGAAATACATAGGGTACTGTGTTAAATATCTTCAAGTTGAGTGTACACTCTTTTCCGAGTTAGGTTAGTTAGGAGCGACGAAGTGAAAGTGATGGGCGACTCAAGAAGCCGACAACGGACTACAAGTCGACCGACATGGCGCGATCAATCCGTTGCGACCTTGCCTGGCTGCAGTCCAAAGTGCTAACAAGTGGCCAAATAGACTGCACGGACTAATACTGTTAACAGTAAAAGTAATAGCGGTACCACTAAGCAATAGTGGAAACTGAAACTGAATGAAAATAATAATATGTAGTACCAGTAATACTAACAGTAGAAATTGCTATACTTTGTACTAGCCACGGTAACAAAAACAAAAAAAAAATAGAAATAAGAAAACAACAAAAACGAGTTAATAAGCAACACTATCGCCGGCCATTGTGCAACACCCTGGCATTACGAACACAATTAAATTACAGCCGAACCGAACCGCACCGCGCCGCACCGCACCACACCGCAACCTACCCTAGCTAGTGGTAGTAGTAGTAGTATGCCGTCAATTGGCTGGAACGTGAACGCATTTCACATGAAACACGAAAGTCAAGTGACCATAACCCCAACTTCCAGTTTCAGTGTGGACAGTGTGCAGCCTGATCCAATCCGACATCAGCTTAGCGACTAAATTCGCCAAGCGAAACTATTCGCGGGATCCGGGCCCTGAACTAGCCGGGGTGTTTAGCAAACAACTAAGCCTAATGAATACTTAACCCCTGGACGAGAAACATAATTTTTCGTTTTTAGAGGGAGGGGGGGGAGGGAAACATAAAAATTGGATGGATTATCTGAATCACTTTCACTTCACTGCGGCGTCGACAAATCTATTAAGATTTATGAGCGTTCCCGAGCGTGTGTCTTGAAATCCGGCTTGAGAGGTATGTGTATGTATGTACAAGCTTTTTTGAGTTATATATACACACATTGTACTTGCAAACAAATGAATCAACAGTTATATACATTGAGTGTTAACAAATCGAAGGGAAATATGAAATCATCGAAACGTATCCACGGTATCCGAATCGGCTACCGACAATGAAAACAAGATGTGAAACTGACACGCGCAGAGCACTTTCCATAGGCAACACTTGCTGCTGCTGCTGCTGCTGCCTCGCCAGTTGAAACCGAAAATTAAAATAATGAGACATTGCATTCAAATAAATAGCAATTAATGTTAATGTGACCAAATTAGAGCTTCTTCTGCAACTTGAGTGAGCAAAAACCATTGTGCCAAAACCATAATTGTTAATTTAAAATAAACAATTATTAAAAATAATAATGCTTGTGCATAACTCGTATCAGCCACAAAACACATTCAGCGATGCATAAAAAGACGTAACTGAACAACCATACCAAGAAACATACGTATATCATCCACCAGCCCAGGCTTACTTATCACACAGCAAATCCATTTCTGCTGCTTGCAAAATATCAACTGCAAAGTGTAGAATCTACTTCGATAGTATTAGTATGCGATATATCAATGCAACCTACATAGGCACACACCATGTACACACACACACACATCTATGGTACAACAGATACGCCAGATACGCATGCGTGCAGTACTTTTGTATTGTGGTCAGGATGATATGGTATGATGGAGCCTGAAGCAATGTCGGCTGGTAGCTTCTGCTCAGGCTCCAATTCAGTAGTTCGTTTACAGCCCGTCGAAATTGCAATTGGCAAACCAACGACTTGGCTATGTGCAATTTCTTGGAGCTAATTTATTTATTGCCCCATTGCCGCCTGAACAAGTTGTTTTAGTGTCGCTAATTATCCAACAGTTCAGTTTTCGGTTTCGTTGTGAAAGTACAGCAAAAATCAGCTCGACACACACCGGCCGCCAGCCGCGATGGCGACTGAGTGAGATTGTATACACTATGTATATGTTTCTATGTGTGCCACATACATGTGCCGCATGCACTGCGTTTGTCTCTTGGTTACCCGACAACGACTAGCAGCACACGGCTGAAACAGCTGAAACAGCAAATCGTTAATCAATTCAGGCAGCTTGCCAGTATCCACGAGTGCATAAATAGAGATCGTTAATGCCACAAACCCGAACATTCAGACATGCATATCCACCCAACACACACACACACACACACTCCCATATGCAAAATACATACTGTATATACAAACGAGCTCACTTGGCTTATCGCACGGTCATTATGCCCTAGTACTTTTCCCATTTTTTGCCAGTTCGCCAGCGCAATTGACAATTAAAACTCTCTCCCTGAAAATAGTAGAATGCGAAATGAATTGGTACAATCAGAATACACAAACAACAGCATGGGCACATTTTCTTTTAATACGCTGTGTTGTAAAGGGTATACTAGGTTTGTGGAAATCAGCAAATATGAAAGCAAAGAAACACACATTTTACTGATCTATCAGATGCAGATAGCAGCTTATTTATTGTTTGGACTGTTCATACTACTTGATTTTGTTGCACGAAGTAAACTTATTTTCCTATAATATCTTTGTTGATTTTTGGATTTCCAATTTGAGTGTGAAGGCCAATGGCGCTGTTGATCAATCATAAATATCCATTAAACGGCAGCATTTCAGCTTAATTAAAAGAACTTAAAAAATTAGTCTGTTCATTGCGGGGCGGAATGGTGTGTGTCCAAAAAAACAGAATGCTCTTAATCTAGCTTAGTAGTCGCTGAAATTAGTTGATCATAAAAACAAACTGATTGAGAATATATGTACATATATGTGCTTCCTTCTCTCTATCGTTTTTACATACTTGTAATACCCTACATGGCTTGTATGGTACTTGGTATTCAGATGAACCATAGTCAGGGTGTAGCTGCCAATAAAACCTAACATACGTGAATGAATTGAAAAGATAATTCAAATCAATTCAATCAAGGCCGGCACAGCAATTTATTTGAAAACGAATTCCAATTTTACAAAAACAAAAACCGCTCGAAGTGTGTTTCACATACTTTTAATTATCGAACCAGCATGCAGTACTGCAGCACTTCGTCATCAAAAAGAGTTTGATTATAAGGAGAGCTCTATTGTCTAACTCAATAACTGTACACAGTTGTTTACAGGTTTTAGCTAAAACCAAGCATATCATTTGTTGGGATTTCAGCTATAACTGCTTTACAATATGTATATATATATCGGATCAATTCATTTATTATCAAATTACTTATCATCAATCATTCTTGCTTCGGTCTATGATGATAAAGTCAGTGTCGCGAAGTCTCTTGCCAGTCTGAGGAACCGAAAGGGCTTTATTGTCTCGTTCATTGGTTCGGATCAAGAATATACATACATATGTAGTTCGTAGTGTCTGCCACACCTCCACCTGCCTGTTAGAAACATTTGCACAAAGTTATTTAACATTTTCAATGGTCGAAGGGTAAAAAAAACAATGTAAAGTTTTTAAAGAGAATGTGGGTTATACAACAATCGTTTTCTCACCCACGCTTGTTACAATCTGCCACATTTGGCCAATGCCAAATCGACTTACAGCGACGGTGCACTCGGCTCTTGGCGCTTTGGGGCCGGAAAAGTCATTAAGAGCAAATTTTGGTCGACCTCTCATTAAAAAAAAAATACAAAACTTCGCACCATTTCGGCACCAAAGTTCTATGTTAATGTTAAGCTTCGCGTCGCTCCACTTGCGTATTCCACGAATTTAGCACAACTACATAGCACTATCTAATTTTATTCGCCTAATTAACAAGTGTCCATACAAGCACCTAGAACGAGTTGCATTTATTTTATATTTTATTCCGGTTCGTTCAGCTATGACAAGAATTACAAATATGTATAGATTACAATCTGGTTACATTCTGCATTCGTCGTGGATTTGATTATTTGCAGCTTATGGCTAAAACGATTATTCAACGATTACGCCTAAGCCAAGTTTCGTGGATATTGTATATAGTATGGTATTATAATGTTGCTCAAAATTCAAATATAATAATAGTGAGAGGTGGACCTGCTCTACAAATAAAGTTCCGGCTTCAATCTTTTCTTTGCCTAAAAAAATGCTTTTGATATATGCCGCATTCGAGATTATAATTGACAGGGCTTGGTTTTGTGCAACAATTTTCTTCGACCTCAATCGAAACGCCTTTAAAATACATTTCTGTAATTTTCGGTAAAGCCTCTGCATACCAACGATAATGAATACGAAAGCACAAATCATATTTTCGTGCAAGAGTTATGTATCTCAATCGATCGAACTGTATTCGTTTATATGTTTGTACGTACGTACATATGTAGTATTTTTATTGCCATTTCAGTGGTATTAAATAAAAACAATAAAATCGAAATCACTTAGGTATATGGCCATTAAAAATTTTGCCAATAGCGTCGGCTTCTAGTTAAAGCAAACACAAGACTTTTTCACTTAATTAGTTACTCGAAACGCGCGCCTTACTGCATTGCGTCATCGCTGAGCTCTGATTGAACTCTTGCGATTGCACAAAGTCGAACATAATAAACTAACAAAAACAAAAGCAAAAACAACAACAACAAAATACCACATACGTATAAGTAAACAGATACAGATACAGATGCAAAAGAAACAGATACAGATACAAGCGCAGACGCAGTCGCAGAAACTAACCAATTTGCACTTAATTCCAAACGTAACTGAGCACGATTTTTTATTATATATATATATAAGGTACCTTTACCCCAGATCAACTTTGAAAATTAATTGAAAAGTCCAAGTTCATCGGCGCGAACAGAAAGTACTAACAAATTTATTTGTTTCATTGCAGACAAACAGCCGGACCAAACCTCGGCGGGCTCCTACTGGCAGCAGCACGTGGCCACACCCAGCAGTTCGACGCCCTTCGATTCGCCCTTTTACTCGGCGACG
Source organism: Zaprionus inermis (assembly GCA_018151445.1). Classification (NCBI taxonomy): domain Eukaryota; kingdom Metazoa; phylum Arthropoda; class Insecta; order Diptera; family Drosophilidae; genus Zaprionus; species Zaprionus inermis. The sequence continues at coordinate 5,972,689 of JAECXD010000117.1, read as the reverse complement.
CATGGCCTCGTGCAGACGCACCCCTCGCTGGCCGCAGCCAATTCGCGACCGGTGCCGCTAAGCAGTAATAGCTTGGGCAGCGGTGTGCCCGCCCCGGGGTCGGGAAACAATCCGGCACTGACCGCTGGCAGCGGTTACCTCAATTCGCGTGGCACTCTGCCCAGCTCGGCGCGTTATCCGGCTAACAAAATTAGCGGCACCGTGGTCGATCCCAATCCCAAGTCACCATTCCGTCACTTGGACTTCTCCACAAGCGCCACCGCCGAACTGAGACGCAATCCGGCTCTATCGGCTCCCGATGAGTGTGCACGTGCTTGTCGCGAGGGCGAGCCTCCCCGGATCTGCTATTACCACTTTACGCTGGAATACTACACGGTTCTGGGCGCGTATGTACTATATACAATTTGAATACTTTACATTTTCAAAAACCAAGTCAGCTTCTTATAATATCTGAGTTCTGTAAGGGAAAAAATAGACAAGAATCTTTGAGAATTTGCGCCCAATTAAATATTCTAATATATACAGACTTCAGGCTAAATCCGTTTGCACAGACTGCAGTCCTCGCACACCAAGCGAAGTCGAATAAAATTAAAACACCAGGAAAAAAAGACTAAGTGCACTCGAAAAACCGTAACCTGACAGTGCAACGTGCAGGCAAAACTCAGACTTCACGTTGGGTTCATACGTCAATGGACATGTGTTCGAATTGTTCCCACGCCATAAGTGCTGTTATGGAAATAGACAAACAAAGAGTATGCCGAGCAGTGCACAGCAAAAACAAGTATGGAAAGCAACAGTTAAGTGCTCGCCGCTGCAAGATACTCTTCACTCAATTTCGAAAACCCAATCACACTTATGTGTTTCGCAATGGAAATTTTTGAAAATCCTGCAAGCTGCAACTTGTATCTCCAGCTCTTTTAGTGTCTGCTGATGCATGCCACGCCTCCCTCTGTCTAGTACCTGATGTTCCATAAAGCCCATATACCCCTTTATGACAATTTGCAGTACTGGAATGGTATGAATCACAAAGAAAACGCTATTTGCAAGTTGCAAGTTTGCTGAAAAGTGAAAACTCACAGCACAGCTCCGGTTACGGGCTTTGGGTCTTGCGAGACTGCGCTAATACTTAATAAGTCGAAGCCAGCAGGTCTTCCACAGCGTCGACTAGCCAGAAAAGTCACAGTCGTGGATCGTTCCCCTCAACTCATTTGCGATTTTGTTAGAAAAGGAAAAGGTGACCCAGAGGGATTCACGATAATTATGCTATGCATACAAGCATAATCAGGGGGTATTCATTAGTAATAAACTTGACACAGGGTATATAGCTGGCTATATATATCTGATATACTTAGCTGTGCTCTCGAACAGCCTTTATTTTTCGACAAGTGCAGTTGATGTGTGTATCTATCGATTGAACTCTATCCAAACAAGAGTAAATTTAAACGATATAATGACGAAAAGATACACACATACGTATACAGTATACAGAGTAATTAGCAAGCGTGTCTTGCCTATCCTAAGTTGGACAACAAGCACGCCAATTCAATTATGCATTTTAATGCAATTTCATTCGCATTTTCCATTTGTAAACTGCATCCGGACATTATTATTTCCAGTGGGGGGTATGATTAATTTCCTGTCGTCGCGCCGGCTCGACTTCGATATCCAATATTTTCGAAACGTGATGGACAAATAAACAAACAGAGATCCTAACGCAATCAAAATTATTATTATTTCTACTGCCATTGACCCATCCACTTTTCTGGTGTTTACAGTGCCTGTCAGGTGTGCACGCCGAACGCGACCAACACCGTTTGGAGTCACTGTCAGTGTGTTTTGGCCGATGGCGTCGAGCGTGGTATTCTAACGGCAAACCGTATGATACCCGGTCCCAGTATTCAGGTATGTGAAAACGACAAGGTTGTCATCGACGTCGAGAATCATATGGAGGGCATGGAGGTGACCATACATTGGCACGGAATCTGGCAACGCGGCTCGCAGTACTACGATGGTGTGCCCTTCGTCACGCAGTGTCCGATTCAACAGGGTAACACATTCCGTTACCAATGGACTGGCAATGCAGGCACACATTTCTGGCATGCTCACACGGGCTTGCAGAAGCTGGATGGGCTGTACGGCAGCGTTGTGGTCCGTCAGCCTCCGTCGCGCGATCCTAACTCGCATCTGTACGACTTTGATCTGACCACGCACATAATGCTAATCAGCGACTGGTTGCATGAAGACGCCGCCGAACGTTATCCCGGTCGTTTGGCCGTCAATACTGGTCAAGATCCCGAGTCTATGCTGATCAACGGAAAGGGTCAGTTCCGTGATCCCAACACGGGTTTTATGACAAACACACCATTGGAAATATTTACGATTACACCCGGACGTCGTTATCGTTTCCGCATGATCAACGCATTTGCCTCGGTCTGCCCGGCGCAAGTGACCATCGAGGGACACGGCATGACAGTGATCTCAACTGATGGCGAACCTGTGCATCCCGTCAACGTCAACACAATTATATCATTTTCAGGTACGAACCGATCGTTAAATATTGTTTTGCGCCCATTTCGATACAATCTCTGTCTCCTGAATGTAGGTGAACGTTACGACTTTATTATCACTGCCGATCAGCCTGTCGGGGCCTACTGGATACAGCTGCGCGGTCTTGGTGAATGTGGAATACGACGAGCCCAACAACTGGCCATATTGCGATACGCCCGGGGACCGTATCAGCCGGCTTCGTCGCCTCCAACCTATGATGTCGGCATTCCGCAGGGTGTGGTAAGTTGATTTTGAAATTAACATTTGATTTACTTATTTTGATCAGTTTTGTGCCCGCTGAGAGTCAAGTCAAGCGTTCGTTTTATCCAATCGTTATTGGTATGTCATCGATCTTCAAAGTTTATAATCAGAAACGTTCAATTACTTGATGTATCTGATCCAGTTGTCTAGTAAAGTTTTACATAATTACACCTATCTAGATTTTTAAGAAGAATTTCTTTAGAAAATACTTGCATCAAAGTGTGGAAACTTAAAGTATAATTATGATCTGCAAAAATTGAAATTGGCTAATCCAAATTTGTAGAATATTTCCATTAATAATTTGATTAAAACTTCGCATCGAGTAAATGCTTAACGAATTAGACTAAGCCGGCAATAATGCAACTGTAAGTACAATGTATTATATGCATATGTATAATATTTTTGCTGTGGGGAATTGTATGATACATAGTACAATACGAATGTATATTGTAAATATATGTATAGATAAAAAATGAATTGTGACGTTGCGAAATGTTACCTGGACTCACAAAGACTCACAAATACTTCTCTCTATCTGTGCCCATCCCTTCCAAACTTCCCAAAAGCAAACCTTTTTCAAAAGCCTTACACAAAGTAAACTCCAAAGAGCTATGCAACTCGTCTTCTATTTTCTTGCACATGTATATATAAACACGATTTTCTTTTCATTATCACGAATTACATTGTGCCGAAAACTAACAAAACCAAAAAAGGTCATGAACCCCCTGGACGCTCAATGTAACCGTCAACGTAACGATGCAATTTGCGTAAGTCAATTGAAAAGCGCAGTCGAGATCGATCGTGGAATTTTGGCAGAGAAACCGGATGTGAAGATATTCTTGCCATTCCGGTTCTTCGTCTATCGCGCCGAGGATCTGTTCCAGCCCAACACCTACAACAGATTTTTAGGTACTGTGTATTTGCCCAACCTAAGTTCTTTTGTTTTATGAATATAATATAATTTCTATAGTGGCTCCAACGGGCGATCATGTTATCTCGCTGATCGATGAGATATCCTATCTGTCTGCGCCAGCACCACTGACATCACAATTCAACGAGATCAACCCGGAACAGTTCTGTAACGGCGACAATCGTCCGGCCGACTGTGGACCCAACTGCATGTGTACCCACAAGATCGACATACCACTTAATGCAATTGTCGAGGTTGTTCTGGTTGATGAAGGTTAGTATACCTGCAAATACCCTACCTCCTGTGCGCTTGTTTCCTACTCAATACTTTCCCCTGCCTGCAGTACAACAACCGAACCTGTCGCATCCATTCCATTTGCACGGCTACGGCTTTAGCGTGATCGGTATTGGTCGATCTCCGGACTCGACTGTGAAAAAGATCAATTTGAAGCATGCACTTGATCTTGATCGACGCGGTCTTTTGCACAGACAGTACAATCTGCCACCGACTAAGGATACAATTGCGGTACCCAACAATGGCTACGTGGTACTCCGTTTCAGAGCCGATAATCCGGGTAATTTTGCTGGTTTTCAAATGCTCCTTGAACTCTTTAAACTAAATGTGTTTTTGTTTTCTTTGCTCGTTTAAGGTTTCTGGCTTTTCCACTGTCATTTCCTATTCCATATTGTCATTGGAATGAATTTGATTTTACAAGTTGGCACCAATGCCGATTTACCACCAGTGCCACCAGGTTTCCCGACTTGTGGCGATCACACTCCACCCATTCCCATAAACTAAGCTAGACTTTAGATTGTCGGCTTTATCTAGAAAAAAAAAGGACCTGGCTACTGAACGACCAGTTTGTACAAAGTTTTAGATACAGCACAATAAGTATGTATGTATGTATGTATTTGTTGTAATATACCCCATCTAGCACAACTTCCTCGACCTGTATGATACTGTCCTCATATACTCCGCATAAGCTTGCCTCTGGGTGCGCACAAGCATGCATCCTATCAAATTTGCATTAAGCAATATCGTCCACTATATACACCCCAATTTCACAAAAAGTGTAGCGAAAGCGGTGATATGATATTTGAAACAGCCATAAATACTCCCAGTAACCTATTGTCAATTTTCGAACGATTTGAAACTATTTGCACAAACTACTCAAAAGCTTAAAATGTATTCTTTATGTAAAAAGAAAAAAACTCGGACAAGTTCACTTACCTGACTACTATATGTACTATATATTGTTTCTACATGCATACACATGTACTACACATCATTCTAAATAGATCAAACGCTGGTGCCTAGTTTATTCAAAGCAGATCTTTTCCACTCAAAAGTTTTGTTTTGCTGGAATAAAGAATACATTTCAAATCAATAAAAAAATATACAATAAATATATAAATAATTATCTTGTACATAAAATGTGTGTTTAAAAATCCATTAAATGTTATTCTTAAAAAAAATCTACTTATGTAATGCCTAGGGTCTATATTTAATAAAATATACTCTGATTGGCTTTTCACAGTCATATTTAATAGCTGCAAAATTATACACTTATAAATATGTATGTAAATCGCGCATTTGCTATTGATAAATATATATGCCAGACAAAAAACTTATATACTTACAAAACAAAATATATACTATACTGTATATTTAAACTGAAGCAACTAAAGATTTGTAAAGCATGAAAGTTTCTTACGAACGAACCCAATTAACTGCCGTTAAATGTATATTTATATATATTTTAAATAAATTTTAATAAAACGTGTAAAATAAAAATAGTCTCACAGTTTTATTTCAATTACACTATGCACAATTTCTCTCCAACCGCGAAAGTGGTAACAAAGTATGTATGTATATAAAATATTTGATTCACACACAAATAAAATCCACCAATAATTTATACTAGGACATGTACTCAAATCTCGACTAAACTAAATTTTCAGATAAGTATTTCAAGGTACACAATAATGATATAATAAAAAAATAAATTGAATTAGCTGTAGTACTACAACGTAATATCAATGATCAAGATTTTATGCATTTGAATTGTTCGCAGATTCTCAACCCTTTAGATGCCATTTGCGACCGGAAACGGGCCGACGCCATTTGTGTTTCGAATTTGAAGAATGCCAAAAAAGTGGATAAGAGCGTTCTAGTTGAAAGACCAGATGTGAAAATCTTTTTACCTTTTAGATTTTATGTGTACGAGCCGAAAACTCTATTCATACCTAATACTTACAACAGATTTTTGGGTACGTAAGCAATTATCCAAGATGCATTTGTCATTTATATTTAACTAACCAATAACCGTTGCTTGAACTAACTAACCCATAATCATTTTTATATACTACTATGTACTAAACATGGGTCAATCCAACATACTGATCGCTACCAACGCACAAATTTAGTTGTGCCTAGCGGTGACCATCTTACTTCTCTAGTCGACGAAATCTCATATATATCGCCTCCGGCTCCGCCACTGTCGCAAATCGATGATATACCACCCGAGTACTTTTGCAATGGTGACAATAGACCGCCAAATTGTGGACCCAACTGTGAGTGCACGCACATGGTCGACATACCATTGGGAGCGATTGTGGAAGTAGTTCTGGTGGATGAGGTACAACAGGCGAACCTGAGCCATCCATTCCATTTGCATGGCACCGCCTTTTACGTGGTCGGACTAGGCCGATCGCCAGACAAATCGATCAAGAAAATCAATCTGAAACATGCTCTGGAACTTGATCGCATGGGAATGCTGGAGCGAGACTTCTCGAAGCCACCGTTGAAGGACACAATAGCTGTACCCAATAACGGATATGTTGTGATGCGTTTTCGAGCCGACAACCCGGGCTACTGGCTGTTCCACTGTCACTTTCTTTTCCACATTGTAATTGGCATGAATTTGGTTTTTCATATTGGCACACAAGCCGACTTACCGCCTGTGCCTCCGCGCTTTCCTCGCTGCGGGGATCACGTACCACCCGTAACTTGGTACTAACTAGCTGACATCAGTTAGTAATGCTCGTAAACTTTGTGCTATTTCCTTAACTAAAAATGTAGCAATTTAAATTATTTATTAACCAATCGCTTAATTATAGTTTTATTTATTTTGTAGATTGCAAAAGTAAGATTTTTTCCAATATTAGTTAATATGAATCTAATGGCGTGGTCAAGTATTTCCATTAATTAAAATGTATGCAATCTTCAAATCTTTGATTATATGTATAGTAAAACATTTATCGTATGTATGTATGCTTATAATTAACGTCCTTAAATTATTAGTGTGTTAATTCTGATTCATTCCAATACAATAAGTGATGCTAAAAATTGTCCTAAAACCAATTACATCAATGTAAACTGTATGTATGCATGAGTTGCATGAAATGAAATCCAACAAAGCCACAAAGTCAATGCATCATCCACTTCATTATATAGTTGCTTCCGATGCGGATCACCTCATATCCCTCATCGACGAAGTCTCCTACATATCACCGCCCTCGCCAATGCTATCACAGTACAAGGATATACCGGAAGAGTTCTACTGTAACGGAGACAATAGACCCACTGATTGTGGCGAAAACTGTCAGTGTACGCACAAGATTGATATTCCACTGAATGCTATCGTTGAGGTCGTGCTGGTTGATGAAGTTCAACAGGTCAATATAAGCCATCCCTTTCATTTACATGGATCATCCTTCTATGTACTTGGAATGGGTCGCTCGCCCGACAGTACCATCAAGCGTATGAACCTGAAGCATGCATTAGACCTAGATCAGCGGGGTATGCTAGAACGGCAGTACCTGAAGCCGTCACTTAAGGATACGGTTGCGGTGCCAAACAATGGATATGCGGTTTTAAGATTTCGAGCCGATAATCCCGGTTTCTGGCTGTTTCATTGCCACTTTCAATACCACATCGTAATTGGTATGAACTTGGTCTTTCAAATTGGCAATCTCGAGGATCTACCACCAGTACCAGAGAATTTTCCGCGATGTGGTAATCATCTACCGCCCATAACCCCAAGTAGTTCGTGGTAGTACATCTTTAATTCCAATAGCTAGACTCTAAGTAGATGTGCAATGCCTTTTCATTCTCAAAGGCCTGTTATTTATATAATAGACCTACGTAAAACTTAACTTATTCCTATTTGTGGAATAAATAATGTAATGGCAACCTCTTAAACAAAAAACATAAACTGTTTAAAAATGTATTGTAAATTCTCTGTTGACGATGTGATAAATAAACGCATAATACCGTCGCTATTATAAATTAAATTTACATGTACTTAAAGCTTACAAATATTCATTTTAAGATTTAAAAAAAGAACTATAATTATCAATAAAGAATCAATATGTACGATACCTACCGATCCTATTAACTATAGTATCCCTTTTGGTCTAATTCTGTTCAATAAATCTTCAAACAGAGCGAAATATAAAATTCAATTTATGCTTGTTAATTGGGTTGGTTGGGTTGCGATGTCTTAAAAATAAGCAAGATCGGACTATGGCAGTTATATGATCTAATTATCAGATCCGGCTCATTCCGACATGTTTAAAGCGTGCAGCAAAGAGAAAAGCATGTGTGACAAGACTTATAAAGATACAAGTCTGTATAAGTAAGAGACTAGTTTTCGGTTGCCACACACCAATGGATAGACATGCCTTGTTCGATTCTGCCTTTGAGATGAGTCTTTTTCTGTCTAATATAAATTATTTGATGATATATATAATAAACAATATTCAATGATTTCAAAAAACAAATACTTAGTTTAAATAAAAAATGATTGCAACCCTATAAAAATCTAAAATAAATCGCCATACTGTTATATCGATAACCGATACTTTACCGTCTCTTCAACACATGCGTTCTTATAAAAGTTGGCAGGGCTATTGGGTTGAGTTGCCAATACAAATGAAAAAAGCAAAACAAATTGAAAACAAACTTAATTTAAACAAACCATGGGAAAAACAGAAGGTATATTTGCTTTTATTATTGTTATTGTTAATATTAAATTTGCTGTTGGCATTTATTAAAGATCGCCGTTCGAAACGTAGCAAACGACAAAAGCCTGCGAGATTCGCCTCACCCACAGACTCTCCATCTGCGCCCAATACTGAAACATTACCAGTTGATGCAGTGGAAGAACACACGGCAGAGGAATCAGTTCCTCATTCTACGAAGGCAACTTCAACTCCAATAGCTCAACCGGTTCAAAATAGCAAAAGCGTCGAAATGCCTAGGCGTCAAGCTTCCAACATAAGGGCTTCGCCCCAAGTCGCAACTCTAAACAATCCACCAAAAAAGTCAAGAAAACGTCGTAATACCGACACGTCCAGCGACGAGGAGCGTTGGCTAAATGCAATTGAAACTGGAAAACTTGAAGATGTAGATGACGAGTTGAAGAAGATAAAGGATCCCAAGCTGATGACGGCACGCCAACGAGCTATGTATGAGCGCACGCAGGATACCGAGCCAGCACTAGGTGGATTTGTCGAAGAGCTCATCGCTCTGCCCAGCGGATATAGAGAAAAAGAAAAACCTCAGACTGCTGAAGATATACAAAAAGCAGCACTCAAGTCTCAAAAACGCAAGCAACAGGCAGATGAGCGCCGAGAGAAAGATAAACAGAAAACCATGGAACGGTTATTGAAGAAACAAGAAAATAGTAAACACAGATTAGCATCTCGCAATAAGAATAATCAAAAACACTCGCATCCTCTATTGACGTATATGAACACTTGTGATGGCGCTTACATAATAGTGCCACCTGGACACGAGTTTCCTCTGCTTCCGCAATCTGCACGCACCCCACCGGTACTTCAGCTATGTGCAGTTTCAGGATGCAGTCAGAAAAAAGTCTACAATTGTTCCAAAACAAATGTTCCGCTTTGCAGCTTAGAGTGTTACCGCAAAAATCTAGCGTTAATATAACTCATTTATTGATTCATTAAAAAATTGTTGATAATTTCTTGCTGTTCGGATTCTACACGTTGCAAGTACTGATGCTCGCTCTTTAGGCGTTCCAGCTCCACGGTCTGCTCAAGGATCTGGCTTTGGTAAACCTGCTGCTCTGTCTGACGCTGTTTAGCTATTGTTTTAAGCTGATTTTGCGTACCAATTGCTCGCAACTTTTCTCTTTCTACATCCTTGGCGAAATCACTCGATGTTTTATGAAAGTCTTCGCCAAATTTTTTAAAGACTTGCAAGTTTTTCGAATACTCCAGACACTCCTGGCGTAATTCAATAGTCTGATTGGCAATTCTAGGATCCTGCACCCGCAGTCTGTAAATTTCGTCTATATAAAGACCAGCTTTCTGTAGTTCCTCCATATTAAACAATATTATATCGACTTTCAAACATTACTTATGTTATTTACATGTTGTCATGGTTACTTTCATCCCTCTATGTCCATTCGGAGCAGAACGATATACATGGTATTGAAGGTATTACCGTAGTTCAAGTAATGATGAGCCAGTATAAATAGTTTGTGACTGATAAAATATAACTTTTCATTGTACTACAATTATTTTCGATTCTATTAGAGAAATCTATAGTATATAAATTGAAAATTGAATACATATTTATTTTAATTGAAATTTTATAGAACGCAACTTTCTATACTGTTCCCGATAAAAAAATGCGTTTTGATTTGAAGATCACGGCAATTCTGAATCACCTGACAAAAGTTTAGGTTATCAGTTGGTTATATTATAAGTGTGGATATAGATTATGTATTTACATCATTTTTATATGAATGTATTAAAATAAGGCTTAATACTTTTTTGGGGTACTGGTGGTTTTAATATTTCGTGGGGCTGACTAACTTCGATTAGTTTTATGACACAACATTTAATGTGTTGGATTCATTTTTGGTAACGTGTTAAGTGAATAACTATCGAAATTGCGGCAGGTTGTTATACATATAATGAAAACATTAGATGACACTGAGCTACACCAGCCAAATATCATGAGGTGAACCAACAAAGACAGCAAGCCCCGCAATTCTGCCATCATATTTGGGGAAACTCAAGTTTAGGTATAAATCAAGTGGGGTTGTTACGTTTGTTGGAACGCAGTCGTGCGAGGCCAGTGCGTTCTTCCTCCTCATCGCTGGTATACTGGTGCATACTGGCTCCGCTAACACCTCCCGTGCGTACAGAGGAAGTTGCCTGTAAAAGTTCCTGATCCGGCGCATTACGATTCTCGTAGAGTAGCACTTGTAGAGTCTCTTCATAGATTCTTGCTTCGGGAAACTCGACTTTGGTGTGTTTACGATCTGTCGCATAAACTATTGAGGTACAGCAAACCTCAGCAACTTTTTTTCCATGTCCATAAAAGGACCAACAACAAATTTCACTTGGCCCAATTACATCCTTGATGAAGAGTATTCGTTCGTTGAAACGTAATGACAACTTATCAAATAATTCTATATTCTTGAGCAGATTATCATCTGATGTACTGGTGTACGAGTATTTGTTATTCTGTCGCTGCACCACCAATATCACGGCCGGTTTTGAAGACGAACTGATCAGAAGCTGTTCTTCCTTTTGTGAAGTTATTAATGGAATGCGACAAATGGGTTTGGGTTCCTGGTGAGTATACAACGCCCGCTCGCAGGACATTGCCAGCTCCGTTATGCAGTAGTATTTGGCTTCCGCAAGTAGCTCAGCAATCTCCTTGTTTGTCTCCGGCAGCGGGACACTGCCGTCTCTCAAAAAGTTTAGAATTATTCCAAAATGATTGCCACATCGGTCTATCAAAATCCAACCTGTAATACAGACGCTAAGTTAGGTACATAAACCTGTACTAATCAAATCAAGACAAACCTTCTGAATCGGTTAGCACTTCCATGCGACCACTGAACATAGCACTCAGCATGGTATCATTATGTTTGGTAAGAGTACCAATTGTAGTGTAGTATAAACGGCCGCCCACATTCAGCTTAACATACTGAGATGCGTGGCCCTTCAATAGAACTTTCTGATCACCTGACATTGTTTCGGAATCTTTACCATGGAGCACGAGTTGGTTGCTGGCGGCAGGTATCAGGTGTACTTTATCATTTAAGCTGCGACTTAAATCTTCAATTGCAATATTGCTGGATACTGAATTCGATGCAACATTCACTACAATTGCCCCGCTACTTCCGTTTGATGCGTCCACGCCCTTTTGTTTGGAGCCTTTGCAAACGCTTTCTTTTGCGTTGCTTACGCTCGCCGTGGGCGCTGATGGATCAATTTTGACGAATGTTGTATGCTCTTTATTTAAAAGATTTCAATTCTATTTAAACTTTTGTCGCAGTTTAGCCTTCAGTAGTATTCGTACATACATTTATGCTTTGTACCTGTGTTTGTACGTATCCATACGCACACAATGAATGTACTCATTGAAAACGTTTTAAAATGTATTAAATTATACCAAAATGCATAAGGTATTTAAGTATTTTTTCCTATTACAAATACGATTATTTACATAATACTAGACAAATATTAATATACTAACAATATTTAATAATGACTCAATTGTGGAAACATAATAGTTATAAGAATCGAAATATTTTTTATTTTTTTCGAGATCATTGAATTTGTACATACAAAGGTAACTTATACTTCAGTGATATTTTAGAAGAGATTAAGTCCCCAAAATATTTTGATGGGTATCATTTTTTATTATATGTATTTACATTTATTAGAAGCAAGATAAGCAAACTTAGTACTCAAAAAATGGTTTCCCGATTTGCAGGGAATTTAAAAACAAATGGTTTTCATACTGGTTTTTATTTATTAATTCGTTACATTATACATACTCGTACATTTAATATATGAAAATAATTTTCTTGTGTATTCATAAAAATATAAAACTAATAATGTACATATTGTTGTTTTATTTGTACGTATTTGTTATGAATTATGTTTTAAATTTGATGATAAAAAATAATAAAAGTTTTTACGAAAGAAGGGGTAAAAAAGGATTTTATTTATGAATAATTAAAATATATATGTGTTTCAAATGAATATTCGTTATGTATACACTTGCGTTAAATAATTTGGGAATTTCTCTCGCACTTTATTACTTGCTCTAAGAGCTCGGTTCAAAAAATGATTAGAACAATGTTCAAAATGCTGGAGCACTTGCCACTGTTGTCGACGCGATGTACGAATTTACGTGGATGATACGACTATTGCAGTCTCAGTGGCATTGTTGTTGACGCTTTCCTTTTGCTCGTCGGCCGATGACGGTGTGCTGCTTATAACGGCGGCTGAATTCTTTTCATTTCCCTCTGCTTGTTCTACCTTATTCTCAATCTTCAATCGTTTTGATTGGCAGGAATCAGCGCTGTCAGCCGCATCGGCAGCCGTATCCGGGGAAGCACTGCGTTTCAAAGCAGTTTGTGGCGGGGACGCATTTGTGATTCCTTGTTTCCTCTGCTGGGCTGCAGCAAGAAGCGCATCCTCTGTTTCAGATGGATCAATAGTGACTGGTAGTTCCTGTAACTTTTGTTGGAATTTTACAATGACGGCTGTCATATTGTCACAGCCAGTACCATCGCCCATGGTATTCGGAGCCAAACAATTATCAAAGAGCTATTGAAAAATAATACAAACATATATTAGAGCGAGTTAAAATATATGAAAATATACATCATCACTTACTTCTTCGCAAACTTGTGAGAGTTTTTTTTTGTCATTCTTGAGGCGTGATCGCACAAAATCGACAACCTCCTCGCTTGACATGTAGTTCCATATACCATCACATGCAAGGACCATGAACTCATCTTCTGGCGTTATTATTAGCTTTTTGACATCTGGTAATGCGGATATCATCTGGGCTTCTGCAGGCAGCTCTAAATTCGTCTTATATGCATGATCTCCCAAAGCCCTAGACAAATTCAGTCCACCATTAACGCGACCGTCGAGAGAGACACGACCACCAGCTTTAATAATGCGCGTAGACTCTTCATCATCTTCGGGTTTGTGATCCAGGCTCATTTCAATAGCCTTTCCGTTGCGTGAGATCACACAACGTGAATCTCCTGCGTTAGCCACGAATAAGTCACGACCATGTAGTAGGCAAACAACTGCCGTACATCCACTATCCTTGCCAGGTTCTTCTGTCATATTGGCGCAGAAATTGTCATTCGCCATCTGATCTTCGTCGTCAACGTCTTCTTCACTAAGGTTATCATCCTACAAAGATTTTGTGATTTAAATTTATGGTTTTGAATTTCGAAAAATTTTAGATGTTACCTCATCTTCCTCGTCTTCATCATCGTCCTCATCATCATGGCCGTCAGTGTCTTCCGCCATATCCTCTTCCGAAGAGCTATCAACCGACCCAATTGCTTGCGCTTTTATCAACTCGCTTTCATCGTAGTCAGCGTCATCATCAGTAGAGTCATCGTCTTGTGTATCGGCAGCTCTGTTGACAGCTTTCTCCGCATCTTTGCTAGTAGAGGAAATGTCTGTTGCCTCTGCCTTCTTAGAGACGGACTTTTCTATGTTGCCATTTGACTTGGCATCAGCAATATCGCTGGAGCCAGACACGGTAGCGTCTTCTGAGGTGGTGGCATTTTCTTTACCGGTGCTTACTATGGCTTTTGCCTCTGATGAGGTCACATTACCATTTTGCTCAGTCGGTGCAACACTATCAATTTTAGAAACAGCGCCAGAAGTTTTATTGGTGGCAGATCCATCTTTAATATTATTAACGGTTGAATTTGTGTTTTTGCTGGCATTTGAGCTGCTACTGCTGCTGACTGTAGATTCATCTTCCGGTTCCAGTTTGCTGTTCCTTGAACAACTCGGTCCGGGTCCGTCGATCTCATTAATAGCAGCAGCAGCAGCGGCTGCTGCAGCCGCAGCTGAAGTTGATGAACCGGCTGGCTTAGCGGATGGGTCCATTACAGCTTTATTGACAGCTTCGGCAGCAACAGCAGCAGCACGACGCCCGCGTATACTTGTGCTAATAAATTTATTGATATCGGAATCTGTCTTAAGTAGCGTCAAATCATGCGTTTGCGGTAGTCCTTCGTATTTCCCCAGAACTTCGTTCAACGGCAATTTACTCTCCTCGTGCAACTTATCCAAATTTTCATCTTCTTCCTCTTCGTACACTTCAGCAACATCATCCGCAGAATTGTGATCGCCGGCCAATATTTTTAGGGTGTGAACCACTGCTGGATCAAGTAGGGTTTTATCGAATCCCAAAAATGCGTCTTTCAGAGCCTGCTCCAAATTGCCATCTTTATAGGTCTCCAGGCTTTTTAGGAATTCTGGCAATTTATCTGCGCAATATTGTGCTACCTCAGCTCCGCCATGACCATCGTAGACAGCAAAAAATGATGTGTTGGTATCAAAATTTAATATTGAATTGTGTGCATCCTGTTTGATCAGAAAATATTTCAGATAAATGTTAAAGAACACAAAACCAAAGACGTCGAAGCCAATGTTTCACAAACTAACCTCTTGACTGTTGCGCCAGCCTTGCATTGAACTGGCTCCTACAACAAGCATATCACTGAATTCATCTGTAGATGCCTTGTCGGTCTTTGGATGCGATAAATAAGCACCCATTATTTCGGCTTACAAATGTTCAGCACTTCAGGAATACACAATAAAATTGACGGTTTCTAAGTTGCGGAAAAATCGATGCTGGGCCAACGCACGCGCGCAGGGTGTATTTTTCGCGCCACCGGCAAAAATAAAGCCAGAGTCAAAGGTTGCTTTACTGTGTTTATTCTGCGAAAATGAAAAGAAATGTAAGGCCATGTTTTATCTCAATGATTTTCAGTCATGTATATAACTATGAATTATCAATTTATCAAAATTGGCAATTTTCGAACGTTCACTTCGGTAGCGTCTTTAAATATGTGCATACATACAAATGTATACATATGTGTACATTGTGTGTATCCCACGCCGCTCTGATCGGCAAATTTTGTAAAAGCCTTAGTCCAACTTAACTTGGTATTACTTTATGATTTTATAGAGTCGTGCTTTACCTCACTTCCACTTGATTGCGAATATTTGTTTATTATAATAACTATTGGGAAATATTACCTCTTTTCCACAATAAAAAAATTCTGCACTGCCTCTGGTGCGCTGAAAATATGCCATCTAGCCATCTAATGTAAAGTATTCTTTTGATGGCATTTTTAGGTTAAAATAGTTGCGAACATCTGGCAACGTCGAATTTCAATACAACTCTTAGAACGAACAATTTCTTAGCTGAGTGTTTTAATTTATTCAAATTATAGTTTTACTTTCTTTAGTAAAGCCGAAATAATTTTTCATTTTGCGTATTTTATCCTTCGACCAGTAAAATGAACGAAAAGGTTATACTAAGTTTTAGCAAATATACTTAATATGCAGACGAAGACGTGAAAGACTTGGCAAAATATCATTATCACCTACGGAGTCAGTTAAGCATGACCGTATGTCTGTCTGTTTAAATGCAGATAACTCTACTATTATACAAGATAGAAAGATACCAAATATGAAATATATCACACGCAGAGAAAGATTATTTAAAATGTTGGGTGATAACACCGACCCCCGTATTCGAGCAGCGCTCCCTGCAACTACAACTACTATAAAAAATCAACAGTTTTTATATGCCTATGATGGATGTAATTGTGTACATCGCTTTATAAACTCGCAAATTACCGAATAGCGCGTCAAATGGGCGTTGCTCCCAACATTTGAAATAAAATGTATCAGCGTATAATCAAATATGTTGATACCATGCTTACTGTTTGCGAAATTCGATAGTGTGACTTTGAATACCGATTGATAAGGGAATTACTAAATTCGTAAAATAATATAATCACTGCTTTTCTGGGTGATTCTAAAGAAAGAACAATGGACCAATATACTTAGTACGCCAGACAAAATTTCCTTGGCAATAAAGTTACGGGACGAACCGCGTTTATAACTTTTTAATTGCTCGGATAATCTTGTTTATTGTTGACATACTATGGGTTGCCAAAGGATGATTGCAGAAGTGCTGTCTCAAGTAATTTCTGTGTGACACATAAAAGGAATCTTTTTTATTGAAATTATTTTTCCATATGTCCAATTAGTCACAGAGGAAGATTACGCTGTATATGCAAGCGATGGCATATATATATATATAATATACTTTACAAACATAGCACAAAATGGATTTTTGTTGTACTTATCTAATTGGTACTTGATGGGATTATACAGGCGTATAGACATACATACATACATAAGAGAGTACATTAGTTTTGGGAAGTTGTCATTTTTTTTTTGCAATAAGCCGCATTTTGGTTTTCAAAATACTTTTATAATACTTTATAATACAATACAAGTTATAATTGGCTTTGGATGTATCGGTTAAAGGTTTTGCAAGGGTGTACAATATTCAGTATGTCGAAGCTAACCAATATTTATATTTTGGTATTTTTGAAAGCAGACAGGTTGACCCTCGATAAGATAACAGTTCATTTTAATGGATTACCTAAAGTCCACCTGTTCTTCGTTTCGGTTATCATTTCACAATACCATGAAAATAATTTAATTTGATCAGGATACCTAGAAAATGTATAAATTTTTTTGGTTGCATTTCATAGCGATCTGATTTCCCACGACACCTTCTGAATCTTTTTTAAAAAAACGAGCAGCACATGGATTTTGTGGTCATTCCACAGACTCCGTGCAACATGTTGCTAGCTTCGTTGTGTGTGTTAGAATGTAAGCCGCGGGCTCAAGGCAACAAAAGCGACCACAACTCACAACACTTACACAGCAGAGGCAACGCTATCTGCCCACCAAGCATCGGCGACAAGGGGGGGCTGCTGCGCACCTCATACGCACACGGTGTGTTATCTCACACCCACACGGAGCACACACCAATAGCGCTCTGTTGTTTCGCTGTGCCGCGTCACCCGTTCTGCTGGGTATAAAAGCAAAGGCAGCCAAAGGACTTGCGCTCATTCAGTTCGGTTAAGTTGAGTGCAAACGTTCTTCCCAACAACAACAACACATTCGAGAAGCGGCTACCTGTGGCAGCAGGCGAAATCACAGTGCGTCTCTGTTTCAATCTTAACATAATCTAAAGTGAGTGGTTTTTAAAATTTGTAAAATCATATTCGGATCTCTGGTAATTCAAACATTAAGATTTAACAATCTTTTAAATCTTTTTTTTGGAATAGTTTTTGAATTGTTGTTAAAGTTACTTTATATTTCTATAGTTTATTTTAGAAAAGTGACATTGTAAATCCAGTTAGTTAGTCAGAATATTTTTTTTCAAATTTACAATTCAAGCAATCGAGTCAAAAACTAATTTTGAATAAACAATAATGGGGAAGTAGAGAAAACGTATTTGAATACAAATTGTATGTATTCCAAGCACTTCCGTTTTCCCAATCCGTGAGCAATGCTCACCTTTATTTAAATCAGTTTATATATTAAAATATTGGTTGCAGGACTATGTTATTTAATTATGTTAGCCTCTCTTTACGGTTTTCCATTTTGTTTTAAGTATGTGTTTTGTATATTTGTATATTTTGTATATTTCTGGTCTTGGCCCGAGAGAAGCTCAAAAATACCCAATCAATTATATCTCATGATAGTACATCCTTCTGTGAGGTGATTTCTTAACTCCATACAATAAAATAAAATATAAAAATGTTTAGCCCAAGCAAATCTAATTGTGTGTACATAAGGTCGAGTTATGAAATTGCTCATTTAATAAGTTTGCTATGCGCTACTTAAACTAACTTTTCGCCAAGAATGCCTTGGGCCTAATGAGCGATGATGGAGATCTAATGAATGAATGAATACCAAGTACTTCGTGAAACAAACGTCTCTCAACAATATGACTTAATGAGTGTTGAGCGCTTGAGCGTCTGTTTCCAATAAAAGATAAACAAATTAAAGCAATTTCTTTGCCTGAAACAAGCATACAACTTTTTACCTGACAATAGATTAAAGTTCAGTTTCTTTCAATCAATATTTATGAATTGCAAGCCAACCGAGCCAACAGCCTGTGGGCAAGGACATCATCTTGTCGCTGTTTCGATGCATGGTGCCAACTTGCGCACAATTTTGCACTTTCCCGATGCCACGGGACTTGATAATAGTTTTTTCTATTTTTTTTCTAACTATTTTGCGCAAAACATAAGCCGCAGCCGATGAGCAACGCTGGCGAACCGAATTTAGAGGGACGTCATTGCCACGAGTCACCTAAGACATGCAAATTGTGACAGAGAAGTGGGAGTGGCAAATAGGATTGTTGTCCTTCGAGCATTGCTCGTTTTTAAACAGTGTATTAGGTTTCACGGGTATCGGTTATGACATTGTCATTTTTTGTAATATTTCATAGAAATATTTTCTTGCACCGCTGACTGTTGATTGGCTCAGAAAGAAATGTATTGTTTACCCATTATCTGGCCAAAATATAGTGCTTGCATAGCATTTGATTTTATTTCTCGATTTGATAACAAAACTGGCCAACTGCCACTGTGCGATTAGAATGCAAAAGCAAAGGGATAAACTTTTTGAAACCTGTTGTCGTCGCAAGCCAAAGCCCATCAAGCTAAACACACACAAATCAAATGCCTCGCATATTTACATAGGCATACAGTATATTCGTATTTTTCCAGGCACACAACATTTATGGAAAACATTTTTCCCTTTTTTATTCCTTCCTTCAATTGAAGTTTACGCTTGAATGCATACAAACGACTAAAGTAGTACTAGTTGCCTTTAAACAATCGGCAAAGAAGGAAATAGTTATTATAAATGCAAAATTGACTATATAGAGTATTAATTGGATATGGCAATTGCAGTTTCAATTGAAAAGCATTCAATTTGCACTAATAACTTCCGCGAAACGGACTCTATTGTTTGCCAAAAATGTTGACGAACTGACAAACGTCTTATCACCCTTGGGCTATGCAGCCACCCAAAATAAAAAAGGGGTAGGCGCGATATACATAAACTGAGAAAAGACAAAGATCCTGGGATTGCAAGCGTGCGTATCTGTGTGTGCTTATGCGTGAGCTTAGCTATGTCTGTATATGTGTCTTACTGTGACGCGTTGAGTCTCGACAAACACAAACAAATAAATTTTAATAGACGTCGCCAGGTGACAAACACCACATTAACCAGCACTAAATTGTAATTAGGGAATATTTGGTAATTTGGTAATTGCCGTCAAGGCGTACGCCGACAAAGAGTCATTTGTCCTTCTGACTAAAGATAAATCCCTTTTGACTTGACCGGGTCGAAACGCTCAAACCGGAAATGCGACTCGGATAGTAAATTCTTCTATCTGTCAATTTGCTCAGGTCAAAAGTCGAGAGTTACCTTTCTTATAAATTCCGAAACGTTTGAAAATGATTGCTGGCAGTTTTGGCTTTCTTTCTGATAATGAGTTGCTGTTGTGGGTGGGTGTGTTTTGGGATGGGTTTTTCCAACTGCGTAATGTGCGACTGTGTATGGGGGCAATTGATGATTACAGGCTGGAATGTGTGATTTGGGGATTTCATACACACACACCAGTTCGCACGTGTAGGTGGCTGGGACAGTGGCATTTAATTGTGGCCAATCATAAATTTCGCTGCCCTTTTTTACGCTTCGGCCCAGTTTGATCGTGGCATGCCGAATGTTTTTTAAATCACAATTTATGGTTCTCGGTATCGTAAATACTGTTATTACGCATACGCACCCCCCTCCCTCCTGCACACGGCCTGCAGGTGAGCGGGTAACTGTCGGGCAGCCGTGTTGGTATCATGTCCAGAATAAAGGTAACTTTTCGTTTGATTGCCTTCACAATCGTTTAACAAGGGGCTGGCTCTGAAAATCATGCGAACCGCCCATCTCGCCCAGCGGAAGAACACGTACGAAATTTGATTTAAATTTGCCCCGATTTGTGTGTCAGCAGGAAAACAGATGGCCAAATCGGAATCACCTACTTGCCTCAACTGTTTTCATACATAAGTTTGCATATCTTGGCCACATTCGTGTTGCCCAGCGTTGGCTAGGACAGTGACTTAATTAAGGGACGACGCCTCAGTTTCAGCTTGTTTTACGAAAAGGGTAAGAAGGACATTATTTTGATGGAATTTTAAAGGAACAACAAACAACAGGCCGGTTTAGACTTGCCATACTCATGCTAGCTTTCGCGATAATGAATATTTCCATTTTAATATTTAATCCAAAGTTCAACTGCAGCCCGAAGCGGATTGGGTTATTGGCAGCCTTAAAGAGAATGTTTTTTTGTCAACTTGAAGAAAAAAACCATGAAAAGTGATTTAAAATTTCTCCATGTGTGTTCTGCAATTATTTACCCGACTCTCAGCTGAAGCAATTCATTACACAATCCCGAATTCTAAAACAAACATTATTTTGTTATTTGTACATAGTTATCCTAACTTTTGCTTGCTGTGGTGTTCCATAAACGGGTCAGTGTGAATACGAGCTGCACCAGCCAGACAATGTTGCACGCCACATACACTTCCCATGAGAAACAAGCTAACGCCACCGCTGACAGTGACGCAAAAATCCACTTTGGGGGTTATCCCTTGTGCTGCCGTTGATGTAATTACGACTCATTACCCGGCGGCATGCATATTTGGACTAAACGCACTTCCGAAATGCACAGGGACACGGTGAAAAACAGAGCACAATGGCCAGAGGAAAAATGTCTTTGAAACCACACACCTTTGACTTGACTCAAATTAGAGCTAACATCGAACTCGAGTGACGCGTCGGAGCAGCTCGACCGAAAGATGCCATAGATTGGCAATATATGCGCGTGTTGCCTGGCATTCTCTTACCATTCTACCCAAGTATAAAGTGGTATGCCTGTTCTGCACTATTTCAAAGGGTATGTAAAAAGCACAGCACTCTGTGTTGCACGCAAAAATAAAAAACTTGTCCCAAAAGTGCGGACAGTTCCGTGTAGAGGATGGTCTGGTTACAAGGTTGAACCGAAGTTTCTGGTTGAGGTCAAGCTGGGGCGGGGCAACGCCCAGGTGAGACCTGTGGTCCCAAACTTGTTGACAAAAAAATGCTAAAAACCACCAAGTGTGGCCGCAAAAGCTGCACAGCGAAGGTGCGAAAGAGTCTAGTCGGGTTGACATTTCGAGCCACTTTGCAGACAATTCTCTGTAATTAATGTGTTCCAAGCTTAGTTAGATGAAGCGTACAGCTATTTAGTTGGGTATTAACTAAAATTTTACGACGTATGTATCTTCAAATTGATGACATAAGCTCGTAGTACGCTTATTTCTGCCTTTCATCTGCAAATTGAGCTCTCCAGTATTTTTTACATGCACTTATATTTTAAAGTTTTCGATATCGACAGAAAGATGTATATGTATATGTTTACAGTTTCGTATTACAACCATGCAGAGGGTGCAGCTGTCTTGCCATTGCTGCCACTAAGCCACGGTCCAATGCCGAGTGTCTCCAGGCCCGTCACATGATTGGTTCCGGCCGTGATGGGCGACAAAGCAGCATCCTTGATTATGGTCAAATGATGTGCCGCGCCTGCGTTGCCGTTGCGCGTGTACTGTCCAAACTTGGCCGCCTCGTATTCGGTCTTTTGGATCTCGGCGGCGGCTGCATGCGCCGATCGTTGCAGCGCCGAAGCCGCCTCAGCCTCACGAGCGGCCGCAATGCGCTGCTGATAGGCCACCGCTGCCTTAGATGCGGCCAGTCGTTGCTGGGCCAGCACAACCGCCGACGCGGCCGAAGCTGCTTCCGAACGTTGTATGGCCGCCGCGGCCTCCGACTTTTGCGTCAGGATTGCCGCATGCGTCTCCTTCTCCATGGCGATGCGCTGTTGATTCAACACATTCTCCTTGGCCGCCTGCATTTGTTGTTGTGCGATGAGCACATTGGCCGACGCCTGCTTGGCAGCCGATATGGCATTGGCCACTTCGTTGGGCGACGGAGCGGTCTTTAGCGGACCATGTCCTGCTGTCCAGCCACCACCGTTGCCGCCCAAACTAGACCAGCCAGCACCAGCAACTGCATTCCACGCTCCAGACAATCCCACCTGACCACTGCTTGTCGAGGCCCAGGGAATCGATGTCTCGCCAATGCTGCGTTTGGGCAACGGCTTCTCGTTGGCGCCCGAGCAGCCGCAGGCAAACAACGCCAGCAGTATGAGTTGCATCGGCATGGGCCTGGTCTGGATGCTTGTGAAGGGCATTGCTTAGTTGCTTAGTTGAAATCGCTCGGCTAACTCTGACTGAATGCTGCTCCTGAAGACTTCGCTATTTATAGCTAATTTCTGTAGAAAATGAAGCTGATGCAGCCATAATCACTCACGTAGGCGTTGGAGGCAACAATTTGCCCTCTTTCTCGAAGTCAATTCATTTCACAACCGCATCGCAAGTAGCTGGTTTTATCTTCAATATAAACAGGAAATGAAAGGCATCTCATCTACTACTAAATCGCAATCAAGGTCTTAAGCCATTACGTACTTTCTTCACCTGCAACTTAGGAGCGATTCTCAGTGAACAAATTGAAACTCAAATGCATTTCGAAATATCAAATAAATATATAATATTAATTATATCAAGTAACGACAGCAGACAGTTATTAAGTTGGTTATAAAGTATATATTTATGCGTTTGTATATATGTATTTTTGGCTCATAAAGCCAGCCTTTGGTGCCACATTATTGTTACAAAAAAAAACGCAATTTAATTACAACGCGAAAGCTGCGCAATTTACGTGTCCAAAAGGTATATATATGTCACGGGACCATGGGGGAGTGACATCCCGCGCAAATTGTGCGGCTCAGCTGCCGGGCATTTCGCGCCGCCCTTGCAACCAATTGTAATTACCATTAATGCACGTCGCCATGCCGGACATACTCAAATTTTACTCTTACTCATATTAATGAATACAAATTGAATAAGACAAGCTGGGCGAGGTCAGCGAGCGCCATGTACTCCAAGTCAGCAGAGAGGTCGGCATGAACTATGATCATTGCGTTTATGGTATTTACAGGTACTAAAGATATTCGAGAGAAAGGTATTCATTCCCTATATAGCCACAAATAATTAACTGTTCCGGGCTATGTACTCTCTTACAGAAAGTAACTGCAGTTCAGCATGTCAGAGTCGTCTACATTTCGGACGCAGCCTCGCAAGTCTTACATATGCCTCTTCTTGCTCACCATCTGCGTATTTCTAAGCCAAGGTGTGCTGGCCGCAGCAACGGCTACACCCTACGGCGAAAACGAGCTGCACAAGGATAATGGTAGGTGACAAACCAGATGGATCAGATCGCACGATTTCACAATATGCTTTCTACTTCTAGAGCTTTACACACAGCTTAAGCGACCTGCGTTTTTCGTTGGCAGTCGATATGGACGTTCCAGTGGTAACGCTGCTACTGGAAGTGTCCCAGTCAGCAATGGCGTAGGTACATCCAAAACGCGACGCCTTATTATTGTGCCTCGAAATGATCGATTCTTCTTGGGTTCACGGTATGGCAAGCGAAGCAATGAATACCTATCGCCGTACGAGCAGAGCAGCCTGGGATTGGCCATGAATAAGGCATCTGTTCAGGATTCAGATCGTTCTATAGATATAGAAGAAAGTACAGAGCAGGAAAACGCTGGCTCCAGAATATACACCATGTCATGTGTCTTCACTGGCATTAGAAACTATTACCGATGTAACAACGTGCACACGTAAGTACCCAGTCGGTTATTGTCACGCGACACTTAGGAGACATTACATTAATCTGTTGCAGAAAGGACCTCAATAATATGATCAGCCAAAACGAAGGTCTCGCATTGGACACCAACAAAATCAACTCGGCGGACACTGACTCCAACTAAGGCGCAAATTTTCTTCATACCTAACCCATGGCTTATCGCTACTCTCGCATCTTAAGTTGTTTCGAAAGGAAAGTGTTATTAAAATTTTTAACGGGGCTGGAAAAGTTTTAATAACCAACAATTCAATTGTAAATAACCTATATTACCATATTCGAATTACTCTCTGTATAACAAAACCCGAGCTGGAACACCTTGTTACTATACAAAATTACAGATTTATCTAGAACATATACACAAATTGTGTTTCAATGTGGGGAAATTTAAATAAGAGAGTTCTTATTTATTAAAAGTACTTTAATTATAACCTACTGCTCTAGCTGCTTACCCCACTTGGGCAGCTCTTATTTACGTCTCGTCTTATTTTAACTGTATTCTTGTACACCCTTCTTCATTTGGAGTAGAGACACGACCTGTTGGTAGGCAAACATAATGTAAGTATGCGTACACGCCAATAATTAAATGCGGACTAACGCAATTGTTTATGTATCTTCTGATGCATGAGTATATTCATACAGCTACCGACATGTATGTAGTACAGGCAAGTGCCTTAAGAAATTTAATTACCACAGAGAAAGAGAGAGGGAGCGCGGCACAGCGTGGAAATGAGGGGAAAAAACGTGAGTACTCCTACGTCAAATGCTTTCTTCGGGAGAAAATGGAAAAATTGTGTCCGCGGTGTTGAAAGTTTCCTGTTAGCTTGCATTGATTTTAATTGATGAAAACAGAATGCGGTGTGCTCGGGACCGGAGTGCCGTCTCGGGCGTCTCCGCTTAAATATAGTGTCGAAGTGCCTTTTAATTGCATTAACGCGCATAGCCAACATTGTCATCCGCACGTGCCACACGGCGCACTCAGTCTGGTAAATGTTTCCATGGGCTACCCGCATCACAACTTTTTGGCAATCAAAACATGGCAGCGCGGCGATTCGGTCTCGTCGAACAGTTTCTCATAGCGCGCTTCCAGTGACAGTTGTTGTCTTCCAGCAGCTTCCCTAAGGTAGCACAGACGGTCGTAGAGCACCAGGTTCTCGCAGAGCTCCTTTGTGGGGCGAAAAAAAAGAGACAAAGTTGAGCGTAATGAAATTTGTACTGTATTTGTGCAAACAGAGAAATTACCTGCATGCTCGCCTGCAAACAGCGCAATGCCTCAGCCAAACGTATTCCACAATCCTCTGGGTACCTTTCAATGATTTTATGGAAGCGAGCCTCATGTATTGGTCGCCAGTCGACGGGTTGTTTTGTGCGTACAGCGTAAAGTTGGTAGCTTTGTTGGAATTCGCAGTATGTTTGCGGAACTGGGGATTTTACCAGTCCATCTAGATTCCGCTTAACCTTCACAAACTCATCAGCATCACATAAAGCTGTCGCTAAGCCACGATAGAACATATGAGCTCCGTGCTCGGTGTGTGTGAGTGATTCACAGCGCCATCGTGACTTGGTTTCCTGACAAGATAGGCGCATGAAAGGTCTGCTAAAGCAACTGAATACTTCCGAAATATCCGATCTAGCAAACATTGCTTCTCGCAGCAAATTACTCAACGGAAAGTTTACAAATGGAGTTGGCTTGGGGCTGGCATCAATGGAATCCGCTTCTAAAGCAAGCTTGTGGTAGCAACAAGGCATGATGTGCAGACACTGCACTTGATCCATTGCCAAGAATAATTTCATTGCGCTGACACTTAAATCCGCACATGCGTGCAATCCAATAAGAGTCATTTTATTCGCTCCCGTCAAGCCATTGCACTGCGCCAACTCGGAGACATAGCCCTCGATGCGTGCACGTGCCTCTGCGTCGGCTGTGACAAATTCTTGCTTATATTTTACCGATTTTAATCTCTTTGTCGGCAATATCTGTGATATCCGTTTCTGAGCCGTTTGCACGCGTTTCGCATCCGCTTCCAAGCCGAGTATCAAATAACTATCCTTCAGTTTAATCAGTGTCTCGCTAAGGTAGCCCAGCCCTGAGCCCAAGTCTAGAAGAATTTCTGCATCGTCGCAGTGATCGTAAATATTAACCGCAAGCTGTTCGATTTCGTGTAGCTTCTTTGGAGATATCTTTCGATTATGCTTACTAGATTGTTCGAAGACTCTACTAGGCACACTTGATGAGAAATTTGACGTTGCTGGCGTTGACAGACGAACAATTTGTTGGCGAAATTGTTGAACTGCTTCTGGACAACCCGCTAAAGGTTCGTGAACGAATGGAAAGTCATTTAGGTCGTCGTTTGATAGTTTTAGAAAGTAGTCCTTAAAGTCCCAAGGCATAGAGTCCAGAGATGTCAAGCATGCAGTATTCGCTTCTCGATAAACCCAGGAATAAGTACACAAAAATCTCACAGCATGCTCAAAATAATCGTCGTCTGTGACAAAGGTTACAGGAAGGGACATCGCTGAAAAAGAAAGTATACTATATATGTGTGTATAAATGCTTATACGCTTATTATTACCAGACTATAGAGCATCGAACTATTAAATAATCTTTTAAATTATGTTCTTTATTTATGGCAGAGGGCGAGACAGATCGCTAACATCAGCTGAGAATACGCTATATTTACTTTCTGTCACAACAATATTATAAATTAAGAGGATATATTAAATTTAACCAGTAGTTTGTAGTGTACAGATCATACCTATAAGGTATTGATGTACACTTATTCTAAATCTATTTTGTTGCTTATTGAAAGATTTAAAATTTGCATATTTAACAAGTTATTCAAACATTGCAAGTGAATACATAAATCATAACTAGTTTGCGGAAACAGAACAAATAACAAATGTGTGTATAAAATATATACAGTTTTATTTTAGATACGATACACTACACTTAAGATATGATTTTCCATTTCAAATTAGTTTCCTGTTCTAATTTATTGTTTGCTGGACCTAAAATGCATTTGCCGAAATGTTTTGGTTCCTCCTTAAAGTACTTATCGATTACATTGCGCAATTCGTCAATTGTGACTGATAGTACACGAGAACGGTACTTTACAAACATTTCTTGGGATACCTCGTATAGGAAATAGTCTATGCCAATGTTTCCAGGTGCAATAGGAGAGTCCAGCTGCTGCAACACACCAAGCTTAGCTTCAAATAGTGTTTGTTGATCTAATTTACTGCTTTCCGATTTTAACCATTCATATGTTTTGTCAAAGGCATCCAGTGTCTTCGTTGAGTGTGGATCACGATAGCTGAAGAAACTGAATAGACCATCTGAACCGATTTTAGCTCCCGCTCCATAAGCTCCATTTTGTTCGCGTACCACGGGCAAAAGATATTTTGCAGATACAAATTTGGCTAGTACGCGCAACACGGGATGGTCTTCATGCAAATAGGGTACTGCGAAAAATGTTTTAGCGCAATAGTTTACAGGTATGTTCATTACATAATGGTTAAAGCTTGGTTTCAACAAATGCAACTCGCTGTTGCTTCTTCCTTCCTTTTGAGAGGGCAATTTTTCCAGGAACTGATTGTAATGCTCTAGGGCTGTGGATTGATAAGCTTCTGAGCTGTTGATCGCACTACGCAAGTTGCTCTTGCAAAATACCTTGGAACCAATGCTTTTTAAAATTTCTCGAATTTTTTCAGTACTATTATTTTGAACATATTTTTTCATCAAGTCGATATGATCAACTCCTGACAATTGAGACTTCAGTTTTGCGGCATCGGTGACCAATGCAGCGGAGCTAAGCATCGCGTATAAGTGTCCAGAACTTGCAATTCCCACTGATATATTAGAAATGTAATTCTCAATAAGCATATTAAGACGATCGGTATCTTCTAGCTTAAAATTGAGAAGCAGCTCCTTGCCGAGCTCAAACATAGCTGAAACGTTTTTGTCCAGGGCATGCGTAGTCATCATTAATCCTAAGCGATAAGTCTTAGCGTCTCGTACATTTTCAACGAAATTTAGCTTGAATTCAAAACCTGCAGTTTTCGAAAGTACCAGCTTGTCGAACTCCCGGTAGTCATGATTCTTTGTACCCATTTCGTTAATAACATTACAGAATAATGGTACGAGCATAACTTCATCTTGAGTTAGCCCAGTAATATTAAATAGGCACTTTAAATATGTTATTTCGTTTGTGGGAACCTTACACAACTGTGTGGGTACGTTTTGAATGGTTTTCTTTTCGATCTTCGGCAATTTCGGCGGTTCCTTAACATCGCTTATTGATAGACAAGGCAATATGTCTGCATTTTCTTTTGCTTTTTGAGCTGCCTCCAGCTTAATACCATTCTGATATATTGTTTCCAATTTATTGCAGTCGAGCGCGTCTACTTTCTGTTTTAGCATCTCAGCCTCAGCTTGCTTAAAATTCTCCTCATATAACTCGTCAGGTGACATTGTTAATGTAAGTTTATGTTTGTTATTTATAAAGTATTTTTCTATTTTTTCCTGAAAGTAGTTTTTGTTCTCTTTTAATCTGTATCTTAGTTTTGCAATCATCTCCGATACTCGCAAATTATTCACAACATCGCCATCATGATTCCACAGCGAAGTTGAGTTGAATAAAATTGCATTTCCGAAATGAGGGCTCTGATGCTTAAGAGACAATTCCAAATTATGCAGAACACTTTCTATATGCTGTGGCTCAAAACCTTCTTTGATAGAGCAGAGCACTGTCTGATCAAAGAGCTCAGTGAACTTTTTGAAATCTTCAACTTTCAAATCTTGTAAGCCTACTGCAAAATAAGTATCTTTACAGTCTGCTGAGAAACCGGTACTCTGATTATAGCCACCAGAAAAATTTGGTTCAATTAAACTTTTATAGAAATTGGAGTTTGGTCCTCTAATCAATACTTCGGATAGTACGTTCAATTCAAAGCTTTCCTGTATATCAGTAATATCGCACATCAATAGGGCAATAGCTATTTGATTCTGTCGGTCGAAGCTAGCTCCCATGCTGTCCAATCGGCCAGGAACATGGACGTTTCGTGGTTGTAACCATTTTGTTTGTGGTGGTATACGGCTATACGAATTGTCTATACACTTGTGTTTGGAAAGGTATTCCTCATCAACAAATTGAAGTGTTTTCGTTAGGTCGAAGGAACCATAGCAGAATATTCGTGCGTTGCTCGGGTGATAGTATTTGCGATGGAACTCTACCAAATCCGTGTGGGTTAGTTTTGGAATCTCCAATGGGTTTCCACCAGACACGTGTCCATACGTATGATTGGGAAGTACGTTATTAAGCAGTTTTTGAGTAAATACTTGGGATTTTTCCGAAAAAGCTCCTTTCATTTCGTTATAGACGACGCCTTTAATAATGAGCTCCGATTCCTGATTGTGTAATTCTTTATGCTCCAATCGCCAACCTTCTTGCAGAAAGTCCAGATGTGCTAAATTTGGTCTGAAATATAATAACTAGTAAGATTTTCAATGTTCTCTATGGGCTTACTTTATGATACGTACCTAAACACAGCATCCAAATAAATTTTTTGCAGATTTCTAAAGTCTACCTCGTTCATTGTTGAAAATGGGTAGAGTGTGTAATCCGGTCCAGTCATGGCATTCATAAAAGTTGCAACAGATCGATTCAGCATTTTAAAGAACGGATCGCGAACAGGAAAGTTTTTTGAGCCGCACAAAGCGAGATGCTCCAATATATGAGGCAAACCGGTAGAATCAAAAGGAGTAGTGCGAAAATTGATTGAAAATACATTATTGGCATCTTTACGATCGATATACCAAAATTCAGTGCCGGTGCCCTTATGCCTGAGGGTATACGAAGTCAACTCGAAGTCGGGTATGTACTCAATACGTTCACACTGGAACCCATGATATATTTTTCCTTCATCAAATTTGTTTTTACGGTCCTCAATTATATTAGGAATATCCTCTTCCAGGAGCACTGCGCTTGCCTTTGGCTTGACATTATTAAGGGCTTCCTCAATTGTGGACGACTTGAAACTTTGCTTGGTGCATTGACTGGGCAGCACGCCAACCTTGCGGGGCACCGCCTTTAACCATTGTAAACGTGTAAACATTTTTGTTTGCGGTTCTATAATAATAAGTACACGATACAAATTTGCGGATAATTTCCAGATCAAAGCATGGGTCAATAAATGTATAAATTAAAATAAGTCAACATAAAACACGAGTTTGAGTTACATCAGCCGGCATAAATATGTACATGTATGTTTGCACATGTGTATGTGCGCCAACAATTCTCTTTTCAAAGTAATTGAGATAAAATAAGTAGTTTTTTCAGATTGAAACTTATTCTAGTTCTGTATACAAAATCATTTTTACACTGAAATTATAATATTAAGACCAACAAGACTCACTAGTTATCCAGATGTTATAATACACATGCACTTGCTCAGAATCTAATACAGTTGTATGTTTTATGTGTCTATTGTTGATATTTATATCGATATATGGTATTTAATTTCATATCGATGTACCGATAAAC
Organism: Zaprionus inermis; assembly: GCA_018151445.1. Taxonomy (NCBI): domain Eukaryota; kingdom Metazoa; phylum Arthropoda; class Insecta; order Diptera; family Drosophilidae; genus Zaprionus; species Zaprionus inermis. The sequence continues at coordinate 5,941,700 of JAECXD010000117.1, read as the reverse complement.
ATACGCCAATGTTTATTATCGATACACGTTCCATTTAAATTTTGACTGTCCTTTCAACGGCTGCCACAATTGTGATTCTATTAAGCGAGGAACGCTTCAGTGCTCTAAGCAGTATGAAAATAGAAAATATTTAATACATTCCATCATCTTTAAATAGTTGAAGTGTATTAAAACCCTGTTAGTCTTTATTTTAAGTAAGTTTGAAATTATTCTAGAAAGTAAACAGATGGATTTTAGATTTGTAAATGCTTTATAAAATAACTTATGAATACAGTTTAGATCGTATCTATGATGTTAGATACCCAATCCAACAGCTTAATCTTGCAGTCATATATTTCACAATCGCTAGCCTTGGGGTCTGTCTTTTCAGCAAGAATAAAATCCTGTTCATCGGCAGAAACCGTATTAAGCGTTTTAGAGGGACTGAAAAGGAATACATAGCCGAAAAATCATTAAGGTAAATTGTTATTATAGTTATAAACTTAATACCTAAAAAAGAAACAGCTCCTCAAATTAATTAAATGTTAAACTTACCTAAGTACAATATGTATAAGTTCATGAACGACACTAAATTCCTTTGAAAATTGTATAGACTTTGCTTCGCAAATAGCTTGTAAAAGACATTCCCTGCCTTTATATCCGTATCTGTGCTTCCAATAATATGAACATATGTAGTTTTGTCGTTTAAGCTTAGGAAAATATTCAAGGAGAGACTCACCTGTTTAACATATGTTCTATGTAAGCATAGATTTGCCAACGCAATTCAGTGGGCTTCCTTTGTAATTGACGTAAATCTATTAGGCCATTATCATTTAATGTATTCTTGTACTCAGGCCAATATGGATTTTGTCGATAAACGCTCGCATTATATGGCAAAAAAAATTCCGCTTTCAGCACATGGCCAAGGGTTAGGGATTCCAGGGAAAGATCAGCTGGAATACCGATTCCTGCGATGAACTGGTAAACGATGCATTTTTATTAAGTACTCAGACCTGGAATACCGAAGGCACTTTTACCTGATGTCTGGTGGGAGCTTGCCGTGGGAAGATCAAAAATCTTTTCAATCGCATTCGTTCCTCAGTAGGCTGCGCGTGAAATACAAGGCACAGACAGAACATAAAGATTGACCACATAACGCTGGACATGTTGACTGACTAAACTCATCTACTGAAAAACAGCGTCTGCATCTTCTGGGTGGCCCCAGCAATTAACGAAACGCTGTTAGAACTCACTTGGAATTATTTCTAACGGTAACTCACTCACAAAGTGCATACCATTCATTTAAACCGATTAGCACTAATAAATTAGAGAGTCTTCTGAAACTTCACATACCCTAACGGAATATACCAATTCAGCATTAGATTAGATTACTATTACAAAACAACTGGTAAAATATGAAAAAGGGTTTGTATTTATTGGCATTATTGGTAATATAATTTTTAGAATAGATCATTAGTTTTACAGAAAATGTAAAGAAATTATATGTTGGGAGTTGGATTTGCTTAACGACCTCATGTAATGAAAATTTTACAATCACTGCGCAAAAGGCTGGGAATACTTACAATACTTGGGGCAGTCGATGTAAGCGTAGTTACACAATACAAAATTAAATTAAATAGGTACATAAAATTAAAAAGTACTAAGGAATACCTAAAATGAAATTTACATCAAAAATGATATCAAAAGCTGCCGCGCCTAATGAGTCGGAGACTAATATATGAAGTGGACGACGCATTATTCACTTTACTTGTCATTGTGTTTTACTTGTGCTTGTGAAATTCCTCCATACAGAGTTTGCAACTCCAGGAACCTTCGGGTGGTGTAACCAGCGGCGGCGAGAGGCAATACATATGATACCCACGGTCACAATCATCGCAGAAAAGCAACTGGTCATCGTTATCGGAGGTGCCACAAATAGAACAATATTTACATTCAATACACTGCCAGCGGTAGCGCTTTACGGATATTATCATGTTTGGGGTAAACTGTAGACATGACGGATGACCAGAACGACCACAATCCGAACAAGACACAAGCTCTTCGGGCATATTGGTTTTTTTGTTCTCTCGTTGATCGCCCAAACAAAAATCGCAATACGGGGATGGCTGCGCTACTTCACGTTCAGCACGTAACTTGTGCTTTTTTGGACTTGCCAACGGAGTAGCTGGTGACGTGTTCACTGTTGTATATATAGCTGGGGTAGCAGCCGATGTTGTAGACATACCCATGCTAGCCATTGTGGCCAGTGGAATAGAATCATTTGAAGCGCCTGCATCGTTTAATGAACTTTTCTCGTACGAAGAAGGAAGACTTGTCGTTAATACCATAGCTGGCTGTGAGGTTTCGTCGATAATCGGTATTGGTGATGCTGAGTTGGAGTGCGTTGCATAGAGTCCACTTGCTGCTGCAGCGGCCGCAGTGCTTGCTGCATGCGCAACAGCCGCGGCAGCCGCAGCTGCTGCAGCCGAAGTGTTAGCATTATTGCTTGTACCACCACGTCTTCTCCGATCTGCTGTGTCTCCATCGGTTGCATTACGACGTCGATTACCTGAATTAGAGGAAAATAATAATCAGTTAAATTTAAATATTTATAAACAATTAACATGACTAAAGAGATAAACGTACCACCTCCTTTACGCCCCCGTTTTGGAGTACCGTCTACAGTTGCATTCGAACGTCGAGGTCGGGATCCTCGTTTGCGTTTTCCTCGGCTGCTATAAGACTCGTCGAAATCATTGTCAGAATCAAAATCATCTTCATAGTCATCGGCATGATGATAATGGGACGAGTCCATGTCCTCATGAAACCAATCTTTTTCGGCGTTTGCGTGAGAATCCTTACTATCATTGTCTCCTGAGGCGCCCATTGAGTTTCCGTCCGTGGCAGCGATGGCTACAAAGATAAATAAACACAGTTTTTCAATGGGCATTAAAATATAAATATATAAGTACATATGTATGCACTGTGTGCATGTCTAAGCAATGTGGTTTACAGATGCACACACACACTCATCAGCCCCATTGCATGTTTGAGCCCTTTTATGGGGGGTGGTTGCTTACAACGTACACCACCAGTTTCTCATCCAAACGTTAATAACGTATGTGTTTGTGTATACACATGTAGGAAATGCAGTCTGATGAGACACACATGCTTAGCAGATCTTTCTAGTTGACAATTCGCTGTGTATCAAGAGCTCAATTTCTTGACTAAGTATTAGTAGTATTGCTTATTATATTAAGAGCATCACAAATAAACTTTGTAATAGATAAATGAAAAACAAATTTAATAAGTAATATAAGCGGTTTCTCACATATTTATTTCCTCAAAAAAGAAATTATTATAATTTTAAATTTTCTTGCTATTGATAATTTTGAAAAAAAAAAAATATGAAAACAAATTAGCCTGTATGCATGCATTTAAAATAAATATATTATAATAATATATTGTAAATTTGCACATCTTAGACCACTGTGCTCTAAGGTGGTGGCACTTATGGGGCTGAAGCTGAACAAAGAAGCAGCAATTGTAAGAGTTTTATTGATTTTACAACGCCGTCTGTAACTGCATGTACTTCATCATATATATAATTACATATTTAATATATGTATTAATATATTGTTTATTTATACATATAAGAACCCAATGTGTAAATGCATTTAAGACATACCTGCACTTTCAGCTTGATGATGATCACGTGCAGAGACCGCTCCTTGACCAGACGTTGGTACATGATGATGTTGATGTGGATGCTGGTGCTGATGGGCAATGTGGTGCTCTCGGTATTGGTAGGTGCGATAGCTGTGATGCGGATTTAACAAGTACTGTCGTTTTGGTTTGCGCCAGCGAGCTGATGGATACGTATAAATTTGGCCATGTCGGAAGCCGGGCATTCGCTGCTTTCGTTTCATAAAGAGCGCGCAATGAGTCTGTGCAACGCCAGTTTGAGGGTCAAGAAACGGCATACGAAGACGCCGCTCAATGCAGAGCCGAGTGTTAAAGTTTTCGCTGTTTTCAAGTATTTCCTTGTACGCGGTGTCATTTAAGAAGTTCTGAATCTTTTCAAAGTTTCCAATGTTTACCACCGCGATTTCGGAAGCCATATTGTTACCCTCGTTACTAGCGTCGGCTTCTGCGGCAGTGGCCGTAGCATTGACATCGACAACGTTAGCGTTAGCGTAGTATCAACACCTTAAACGGTATGCGTTTATAAACAACGGGGCAATAAATGCGATTATAACACTCAATGATTGTATTTCCTATTATCTTTCTGCAACTCAATTTAATTTATATACCAAAAACGCATTTTTCACCGTTTGCTTTCGCAAACGAGTTTTTGTGCCACAAAACAAGAGACTGACAGACTTTAGGGTTGTCGCATGCTTAAAAATTTTCTGAAAACATTCTGGCAACCTTAAGATCAAGTCCATTCAATCTGGTCACACTGGTAGGGCGTGTTAGTGTCTTTTGACACAATATTTGTGCATTAGTTAATTTTTTTGTTTGTCCGTCCTGTGTTTGTTTATTATATATTATAATTTCAATAAAAATAATTGAAAATACGAATATTAGCCATGGGCGCGTCAAATCGCAGCACACGAGTTGCCCTTGGCATATCTGCGTTCTCATTAATTATGTTTGTCATCGCATTTGCAACGCCCTATTGGCTTGTTACTGATGGCCGACTTCAAAATCCACGCTTCACAAACCTGGGACTTTGGGAAGTGTGCTTTAATAATTTCCAGGACATTCACCGGTTCTATGACACAAGATTCAATGGCTGCATGTGGGTATTTGAAGAGGAATACTATATTATCCACGACTTTCTGCTGCCAGGCTTCTATATAGCCGTCCAGTTATTCGCCACATTGTGTTTCGTTATGTGCCTTCTTGCTCTGCCCTTGACATTAGGCTTCCTGCGAACATCGCGGGACGACGATCGCTATGTTGTGCTGCTACTCACGATTGGTACTTGTCAGATACTGGGATCCATTTTTGGTTTCATCGCAGTTGTCATATTTGGAGCTAAAGGTGACTCGCGCGACTGGATGCCTGGATGGCAGAACAATGATATGGGCTGGTCGTTTGCCTTTGCCGTTGTGGGCTCTGTAATGTTGCTGCCAGCAGGCGTACTCTACATGGTGGAAGCACGCCGGGAGAGATACAAACGTCTTAATGAAATTAGCAACCGCGAAGTAAGCGAGTATGGCGATGACTACTATCAAAACCAACCAGCATCCACATCATCGGCAGCGCCGTCTCAGTCCTACTTTGCGCCTGAGCCAAGTCGCCCTCGACGCCCGCAACCAGGACGTCAGCTGCCAGCAGCCATAGGTCAGGGAAGCATACAAACAGATATATAAACGCATATCACATCGCACAATGAGGCCTTAAATTTGTTCATTAAAACCTTTTTGTTTGTTGAAGAATTTTATAGTTTTCCGTCCATAGCTTAAGTAAACAATTGCCTCGAATCAAGAATCTTAAAACATTCCATATTACACTTTGACTTTTAACATTTATTTTTATACCTACGATATATTTATTGTAATAAAACGAATCTTTGCACAAAAAACTTTTGTTTACTAGTTTTATAAATGACTTGACGTTTAGATTATTTTAAATTTAATAAAGTTTTACTTCATATAACTTACAATGATAATATCTTGATATATTATCTTTGTAGGCCTTTCTTAAATGCTTTTCATCCATATGTACAGTTGAATCAAATATTACTATTTTAAAGGAAAACAAACACCAAAGTAAGATAATTGTTGTTCCTTTCAACCAATGCAAATATTTAATAAAAACAGGTTATACCAAGCTTAATAAAAATTGATGTGCAAAAGGAACCGTTATCGAACCAATTTAGTCATATCATATGTTTATAATAGGTAGAAACATCAAAATTGGGATTTCCTGTTGAGCAAAAGCACATCAAGTTTATTGTTGAATTACTTGGATGCCACACCCACCGCCACGCAAATCAGTTTTTTGATAATGAAAACTACAACTTGCTACTTTGGCACCTAGCTGACTATAGTGTGAGCCACATTTTCTTCAGTTAGTTCAAGAAAACAATTTCCCTAACTGTGGCAGCAACAATTTGATTCATCTGTGTCTTACGAAGTTTTGATGGTGCTAAGACGGCACGTTGTTAATTTTCTTGGATACTGTTTTTGAAAATTGGGCGATGGGATTTTTACTGTCGAATGCAGTTCTGTTTACAATTGTGATCTGGTCAAACCGAATCAGCGGATGATGTTTTTATCCAATGCACTGGTGCATCTTCATTACTGCTTCGCTCGAGTACAAGAAAAAGTTCACGTTGTTGGCCGTCTTGGGATAGCTGCTCGCGTAAGAACTGAAGAGTGTCCGCTTCGTTGCCAATCAATTCCGGCTGGCGCAGTTTAGAGTCCAGATTGTAATAGTATTCCCCAATGCGACGAACGGCAATCCAGTGACGCCTTCTCAACGGCAAGGTTATAATCCCAATTTTGTAATCAGAGGGAATGTTAAGAATAAAGCCAACAATTGCACTCAGATCTATGATAGAGGGATCCCTGGGTGCAATTCAAGAATATAGTGAATGAAATATTATTTCTGAAAAATTACTTACTTTCTCTTGTCGAACCAGACTGCCTCGCAGTTTCTTCTTTGCAGAGCAGTCATAATAACATTTATGTCATAATTGCCAAGCCCAAGCACTGAACGATGTGGATTTATCCAAACGTTTGGACTTAGATTGCTGCATATATCATCTAGCTCGGCTTTTGTATATGACTGATCACCTTGGAATAGATTATTAAGAGCGTGTAAGGCACACAGTTGTCTCATTTGTTTTTCATGATAAACAGAAGATTTTGGCATAGTGGCAGGCATCTCGTCCTTCTGATCAATATTTTACGAAATTTATATAGTTTTAATTAATACTGTTTTGAAACTCGACCGTAAAATTTGGTTTGTTGACAATTTAGCATGCATGTATTTGCACACATGCACATGTATTTATATGTATGCTTCCATGAGTAAAGCGATTCGTGCTTCTACACGTAACGACATGTATGACAAGCATAATAAGTATAATAAATTAATATGGAATAAAATAAGCTCTTATTTTGCAAATTATAAGATTACAATTTTAAAAAATTAATGAGCAGTCCTAAGAATATTATTTTTAAGTATTTTTAAAATTTTTTTTAGCATTTAATCCGTGCGTTTTATCTATTGATTTAGTATTTTTAGTGCAAATATCGAAAATAATTATGGTGTATTTAAACAAAATAACACTTGGTCACATTAAACTCACCACGAACTGTCACATGATTTTCACCTGACATTTGCTAGCTTCTGCGAAAAAACTCTGTTGACGACAATTCCAACTTAATAGGAAGAAATTTTCAACCTCGTCGAACGGAAGCGTGAATTGAAGCTAGCAAAATGAAAATCTGTGGACCTAAATGTTCCCTCTGCGGCTTGATCATCTCCGTTTGGGGTATTGTGCAGTTGGTGAGTTGTATTGTCAGCTGAGGCTGGTTTGTTTTGTGGGGTCATAGGAGGTGGAGTCACAAGACCAACCTTCATAAATTCACATAACAATAAGTAAAGCATATTTTAATATTTTTTTACTTTTAGGTGCTGATGGGATTGTTTTTCTACATACATAGTGTGGCTTTAATTGAGGACTTGCCACTTGAGGACGAATACAAAGACTTAAATGAGTTTTATCAAGCTGCGAACGCTGCATACAACCAGGTTGGTTTAAGTATTTACATAAAACACTATGTACTTAGTTATTTTCTATATGTAGCAACATGCGCAACAAAACTATAATATATTTTACTACTTTGGACCATATTCACCACTATGGTCTTCGTTGACTAATCATATGCCAAAGCCGCCCTGACAAACACATACATACAAATCAATGCACACATATGTATTTATGCATATATGTGCTTACACTCTAAAGATATTTAGAAGGCTTCGAGGGCCAAACGAAAACAAAAATATATTATTTCAATGTCTTTCTTCTGATAATAATAATTTCTTATCTTATTTTCAGAATGCGTACAACTGCTGGATCGCGGCATGCATTTACGTGCTGACCCTACTGCTCTCTGCGCAGCAGTTCTATATGAATAGCAGAGTAACTGCCAACTAAAATCTGTGCTTCATCTTCACTATATTAATACATACAAATATGGCTCGTCTTCAGTTGTATGTAAATCCATAAGAGACAAACAAATAACTCGTGCATACACTGAAGATTGCACCCAACCACAATTAGTATTGAAATGTTTTATTTAAAGTTGAAGAAGATTGTTTACTTACTGTATAATATCCACAAAGTTTTGTTGCTAAAGTTTAAAAGAAATTAAATACGCTAATAGATAAGTAAAAACTTGATGTATGTTGTATGCATATCTATGTATGTACGCAATACAATTGTTTGTTCATTATAATTACATTCCTTTGTTATTTGTTATTTTGATTTCTGCTTATTTAATTGACAGGGACAAGCGCAACAAAACTGCATGATCCAGCAACCAGTAAAATCATCTCATTTATGAAATAGTATTTTTATTGTGCATTGATTAGTGTATCGTGAATTCAATGTTCAAAATAACATGGTGTAGATAATTCGAAAGTTTTATCTGGGATGATACGCTTGTCAATACGAATCAGATTTTTGTTGTAATTACCTCCACAAATAAATGTAAATCGAGTTCTAGTTTCTTTTTTGTGTTTATCAAAAGCGAAAACCTGGTAAGGTTCTTATTAGCAAAAAGAGGAAAGTGTGCCAATTTCTATCGAAGAGAAAGAGAACTAAATTGCAGCCCACATCAGATATGTTACGCTAATCGAGACTTGAATTGGGTCGGAGACTTATTTTCATACCTGCTTTGCAAAGATCGGAGATAATGTTCCAGTTGAAAATGTAAGCGATGGCCCAAAAGAACTTTAGTGGCCGAACAGACTTTATAAACGTACAAATCAATACATTGTGAACGCATTAACCTAATAAACTGATTGACAACAAATTTTCAACATTGTTTTATTTATACACATTACAACAAAAACACTCAAAAAATGAGGAGTACGAAAATGTAAAATGTTCTGGCCGCAGTTTCTGATGGTCAACTGTCACGGTTGGGTATTTGCCTCCATCGCAATCTAAAGACATGTATGGTTAATGAAAAGTTCCGAAAGAATTACAAGTTTAATGAACATTTCTTGATAATATTGATATAAATATATTTACATCAGTTTTATTTTTATGAATATATAACGAATACAACAATGTAAGCTTAATTATAATACATTAATATGATTTACAAATTTTCAATAATTTATTAATTTTGAATAATAAGAAATCATCATTATACCCTTGCAGTATATATCCAACAGACCTATGAAACTTTGTAATGTAATAATAATTACTAGAATAGGATTAATCGAAGAATATTAAAGTCGAAAACTGCAAGGGTATAAAACCTTCAGCTTGCTGATGCTAGTATTTCTTACATATTCATATCGTAATTTATCGTAACTTACATATAATTGTAACATCCCCTACAAATTTAGGATCATATGATGTTCTGTAATACGATTATAGTTGTACATTGTATTGTTATATTAATATTTTTCCCGATGGTATACTACGGACTAGAAACTATAAATTAAGTTTAAATTCTTATATCGATTGATTTACAATAATTTCTAACAAGAAATACTTTTCGATTTCCTCATTTTGTACAGCTTTACAAAATCGAGGCTATTAGGGGAAAGCTGGGATTTTTGGTTCCACAAATCAGATTCGTTGAATAGAAGTTGATAGTAAGTACGTACAGAGTTTTTCATGAATTAAGGTCAAAAGCAGTTGCATATCTTTAGATTGTATATAGATTGAAGAAATGCGAGTGATTAGGCTTAGAAGAGTTTTGAAACGCTATCCTCATAAATTATCCAGATGTATATATCATTTTATTCATTTAAAGTTTATTCGCTCTTGATTGCAGATCGATGATCGCGATGATTTCCGATTGACTGATTCCAAATACGCTCCCGGTGTCCAACCTTCAGAATTGGTATCTGTATGAAAAAGAGGGAGAGTAAATCATGTTGAACTCAATGATAAACTAAATTCGCGACTGATGTTATAAATCGAACGTATCATGCATTAGTATAATGGATTAAAATTGAACAGTTACCTAAGACACGAACATACCACCAGCCGGCACATCCTACTTTCAACAGCTCGATGACTTCACCTTCTCGCATCGAAACTTCAGAGTGTCCCACAGCCGTATAATCAGCCAGGGCAATGAATTTACTGCCCTGAATCGAAATTTATACAATTGGTTAATGTATGTCGGGAAAAGTTAGTTGTTAGGGTTACACGTTCTTTAGAAATTTGCGAAGTTAGTTTGCAGGCATTCGTAATGCGTCTCTACTTTGATGGTTTGTTGAACAAATGAATATTTAAATAAATTAAAAAAAAAAAAAAAAAAAAAAAAATACAAGCAAAATGTTTAATGTTCATAAACTTATATTCTGCACATTAGATAATAAGGTTAAGAGATCTTAGCAGTTATGGGCTTGCATTTCGCAACTTTAGCAAATATTTAAATAATATTCAATAAAATAAATATTAACAACATACATTTGTATTGTGTATTAAGCAACCATAAAACAATATAAAAGCGTGCATACTAAATAATATCGTACCCAGATATTTCAGATTCTTTTTGTTTTCTACGGATGTCGCCCGTCAGTGATCAACGGATACATAGAACTTTGAGTTCGATTTTGGAGTCATAGATGTAGAGGACGATGCACCATCGGCATTATATGACGCCCACTGTGCCAGAAAATTCATAAAGCGCTGACGATCATAACGCAATTACGTATTGAGTGCGGTTCATGTTTAAGTAACAAATAAGTTTCGAATATTTTTGTTTTTTTTTATGGGTACAATTCCAATAAAATTAACAAATATCCAAAGAAAGAAAGTACAGTTAATTAAAATGTATGTATAAATAATAATAAATAATGTGTTAAGTAATTTAATTTTTCGGATTACCCAAGCCATCTGAAAATATCTGAATTGCTTTACAAATCGTATACCATTCGATACCTTAATTCATTGGCATCTGAGCAATGTTGATATTGAAGCTAAGGCCGACACATGATTTCGAATCATTTATTTCGATCTCTAGGTACCACAACCTTTATGTTTTAAAATATTTCAAATTTTAATTACCGGCGTGCTATTATCCTCGTTCAATGATATTTCATCCTCGCTGTTTGAGCAATCCGAACTCCATCCGCATGCTTCCTGATGCTCTCGATCACGATCCATGCCGCCACTGGAAGCAGCTGCTGCTGGACCGTTTTCCTCACTGCTGCAATTCGAATTCCGATTGGAAGACTCCGAGGAAGCATCACAACTGATATTCCGACTGGGTGTGCTGAGTATTATGTTTGGTGTATCCCAGGATGTTGTCTGTTTGAGACCTCGATGATTTAGGCCATACTGCTTAATTTTTTCGCCCTTTAATTCCTCAAGCTGATTGAGTAGAACTCGTTTGATCTCAGCCACCCATTTATTTTTAACTTCTAGTGACGGAGCCTGCATTGTGTGTACTTCCTGACGACCCTGAAGCCAAACCTCGAATCGTTTAGTATCGCCCCTAACTGATTCCGTAAGACCAATTTGGGACATCTGTGAAAAGCGAACAACGTTTTAGAGTCGCATAAAATGTACAGCGGATATATGTGATTCACCTTGACATGGTGTTTGAACTGGTAGGTACTCTTATTGTGACCTGTTTTTGAGGTTTGCTTGCAGAACAGCAACGATTTCTGGTATAGAAATATGTGTCGCTGCTGAGGCTTAATGCGCAGTCGGATATCCTTCTTTGATTCAGTCCACACTTGAAACGAATCCTGAAGCAATAGTTCTCCCTGCTGGCCTAGATCGGTCTGCAAAGGAAGGAGCAGGTAGATAAGTACATTTACCTCTCATGCAACTCATCGGTCTATATGTTTGCTTACCGGGAATCCTGTAATAGCTACTTGATGCATAGAATCATTTACGCATTTCAAAACTATAAGCATGCAATCTAGAGCCTTCTGCAGCTCTTTGGTACAGCTTCCGCTGTCACTGAAGCGCAGCAGATCTTTTAGGAGCAACTGATACTTGGTAATCCGTTGCACGGGCTTCAGTAAGTACGCAGCCAGGGGCAGTTTGTGACCCAGCTTCTTTTGGCATTCTTGTAGGAAGAGGTGTGTGTCGACGAGTGTCTCCCGCAGTCGCTCAGATCGGGGTATGTTTTGGCAATAAAACGAGTACAACCGATAGAAGGTGTCACGCTTGAAACGATAGGAAATAAACGTAAATACAAACGGATAACAAATTTTGTTTTATATATATTTACCCTTTGAACAAAACAAAGTGCAACAAGTTCGGTCGTTGAAATACAGTTCTCCAAATCCTTTAGAAAAACATCGTTATGAAATGTAAAAAGCTCGTGAAGATTTCCAAATAATATTTCTTCTTTGCCCTGAAGACTGGCCGGGACCAGGTGCATCAATTCGTCCGACTGCATGCGATCAAAGTAACCCTGAGAAAAAAGAATTTAATAAGGAAAATTATTATTTTTTTTGCTGCATAATGATTATTAACAAATCGTAAGCTTTAGTTACATTAATATTTTCCCGATTGAAGAAGGAACTGCCTATAAACTGACCAAATTTTTCCTGCACATACTGTTCGACGTTGGAAAAGCCTTGTGCGACTACAAAGTCCTTAATGATCTGTTCATATTTGGCCAATTTAAACTTGCTATTCTTGAATTTCGGATTCTTATTTGATTCGGGCATTTTTTCGAAATTTTCTTCAAAAAACTGATTGCAGAAATTCAAAATCTCAAGATATGAATTGTGCCAATTACTGGTTGCCGCCTTGGACACTTCTTGTGGTCGCGTGCGCCTTTCATTTAGATTCGGTAATACATTAAGATTGTTTTCCCAGCTAGTACGACATGATCTGCACATATAGGTATCAAGAGCAGGCATCAGCTTGGGTGCTTTCAGAGATTTTGGCGTCGACAACGACTTGGCATTGTTCAGCGAACCCAATGAGCTCTGAGCTCGTGCCACAGACGACGAGACAGACATAAAGCTTTTGGGCTCACTGTCTTCGAGATAGGCCAGTATATCCACGTAGTTTTTGCGCTGTAGATAATCCTTGAATTCGGTATCGTTCTCGATCTCTGAATAGCTATTCGATTCCAGATAATCCTTGACCAAACGATATTCGAGCGATTCGTCACAGCTTGACAATTCGATTAGTTCTTTAAATATCGTACGACGTTGATTCTTCAAACGTTGCAGACTGTTGCTTACAGCTGCTGTCTGCTCTGTTGGCTCCGGAGCTGCGAAGGAGGCTTCCTGTTCTTCGCACTCCTTTAGTGTATTAATTATTTTTATAGTCGACTTTCCATTCAGCACATTATGCGTGGCAGCAAAGTTGCACAAATTCGTGCCAAAAATATAACTTTCGCCAAGATCTGCGCCATCGAAACGTGGCCGAAAATCGGCTGGACGATAGCTTATTCCGCCACAGGATGTTTGCGATTCGAATAGCGAACCTTGAAACGAGAGCGGCGATTCCCGAGGCTCGGCAGTATCCGTTAGTGGCAAATTGAAACGCCTGATAAGGGAATCGCCGAACTTCAAATTGAATCGACCGACAATATTACACGCCGTATTCTGCACTCGTCGCAATTGAAATGTGCTTTGCACTCCGGTTATTTTTGGTTTTGATGCTTTATGCAGATCGTAGCCACCGTAGCGCATATTTAAACTGTCAGCTAGTTATGTATTTCAAAGAAAATATCTGCAAATCTATTAAATCTATGTCCGTTTGCCGTACCGCCGCTCACGAGAGTCGATCACCAAATGATCGCCTCGAGCTGTCGGCCAGAATGAGTTTTAAATCATCTTCGGTTCTTAAAAGTTCGATGCGCTGTTACTCTTGGCCTTATGAATTTAATGCACTAATTGCAAGCGGCGGCATTCAAGCATAGACTAAGCATAAGACTAACAGCAACTGGTTACTTTTTTCTCTCTTAAGACTCTATCGGTTTCAGTTCGTTGCCCATTGGTCAACTGCGCGCGGACTCCAGCTTCACGGTTCCATAGACAGTCGTCTCTTTTCCCTCGGCCAGCCTCATTTGTAATTTACATATACCAAATCTATATACTTCCTGCGAATTGAATTTACCTTTAGAATAGAACTCATTTCGTTCACATAGATGCGTTCTGTTTCCAGCAGCTCTGATAGCACGTGACCTCTCTTCAATCGCCGCGCCTCAGCGTCCTGAAATTGTAAATTTAATGATAAAATCCGAGATCAGTCTCATGATTATTTTGATGCTGCACTAACCTGTTGATTTTGCGTGTGCAAATTGTTGTCCGGGCTCGAGCTGGTGTCGCCATTCAACGAGACGCCCGAGTCAATGACACCGTCCATGGATCTGGGTCGAAACTCATGTGTTCCAGTCTGCAAGTAAATATAGCACAGATTATCAACAGTTCGTTTATACATATTAATACATCGTATAGGTATTTATTGTTGCATTATGTAGCCGGTCGCGCTGCTCTATAGGGAACACGCAATACAATGATGGCTACGAAGCCACTAACTAATGGCAGCAGACCCAACGGTCGGCACAGATATTTTCGCGGCACCAACGAGACGAGTTTTTGGTTTTGACAAATGTTCAACAGCTTAGCCAAAGAGCTAAAACTTTTCTAACTAGACAACGTTTATTTAAATGTGAAAAAAACGGTTCTTTCTGTAGGCAAGTTGATAGCTGCGGCTGCTCTTGCCACTTTCGCTTCGAGGCTGTGTAGAATGATTCGTCTAACTTTCTATGCTTCTTTCTACGCTCTTATAGTTTCGTACCAAAACAAGCGCTACTACTACTAGCCAGTTTAAGTAGTCAACTAGCTCATGCTCGGGACCCAAGGTCTACTTAAGCAGTGGGAGTGTCTAATTAGTTTAGTTGGCGCAGTGTTGTGTAATTACTGAAGAAGCCTTAACACAACACACAATTCACAAGTTTAGACTTTGTGCTTTCTAAACTGGCCGCAAGCCGACAGCAGGCCGCAACTTAATTGGCCAAGTTAGCTGCTTACTACAGTCTGTTTCTTCTTTTAATTGCGACTTCCCTGCCGCCAGAATTAACTTGATAAGCTTCGAGCCAGAGGCACGCTATAAGCTTCGATGCCATTCGCTTTTTATATTGGGTCTATTTGTCTGTCTGTTGTTAGGAAAACTATTCTTCTATGTATTCTTATGCTTATTTCTTCTGGATTTTTTTGGTTTTATGTATTCCCATATACACTGTGCAAATTTCAATAAAATACATTTGCATATTATTAATTTATAACTTCCATGAACTTCCCTTGCCCTACGCCTACAAATTTCGAAAGACTTCCGACTGATCCACTGCACTGAAAAATTAAAGTAATGCATAAAGTTGGTGACAATAACTTCGCCTAGTTACCTAATTATGACATTCACTTTTTTAATGAGACAAGTGTGGAAAGCAACCGAACTGAAGGTCAGAAAGTTGCCACGTAAGCGCTGTCACTTGCAAGCCAGGCATATCCCACAAATTTGATGTTCTGCTTGACTGAAATCGGGGTCAATAGACATAAACCAGAGAAATTCAGATGAGAGCAGGCCAAGTGTACCGTTAGCTCATAAAGTTTGGACTCTTAAAGAAGCAAAACAAAAAAAAAACTCGAGTTCTGAATCGTATCGCATTCCTCTTATTTTCTACATTTTTGTATGCCTCCAGAGCGAAATAAAACACAAACTTTGTCGAGTTAATATTGGTAATATCAGCATTGGCAATAGGGAAAGTGAAAGGTGTTAGCGGTACATGTTAGCCAAAGAAGTGCTGCAGACGATTTTGGAGACGAATGACGATGATAGAGAGCGAGAGAGGGAGAGAGAGAGAGAGAGTGTGTGAGGGAGAGCAGCAACACAAAAACATAACACAAACTGACTATAATAAACAGGCCAACCGAACAGGCGAGCTTTGATAATGATTTTATATTATTTTTATTATTATTATTATTTATTTAGTCAAATAATACCACTCCCAGCTAATGGGAGTTATAAGAGTCATCGTGTGGGTTTTATTTAGTTTAGTTTACTTTTCGAATTGTGCTCCCAGTTTCATCTAGGAATATAAGTGCATTTCTTCTGGGCCATTGCAAACCTCTGGCAAAAATTGATATACCCTCTGCTAGTGTATCGAAATGCAAAAACATCTTCGTAATTTGTTATGAAACCACAAAATGAAAACCAGCAAACAAATCACATACTGAAGTGTTATTTTATTTTTTTTCTTTTGTTGATACATTCCTGCTCTTGTGTTTATTAATGAATTGCCGCTTCCTGGCCACACGCTAACGTACTCCACCACGCTACCTTCACCTCTAATCACAGCCCGCATCAGCACGACTCGTGTGATGCTTCAGATGTGCGACTTCGCGTTATATAACA
The DNA here is from genome assembly GCA_018151445.1 of Zaprionus inermis. Taxonomy (NCBI): domain Eukaryota; kingdom Metazoa; phylum Arthropoda; class Insecta; order Diptera; family Drosophilidae; genus Zaprionus; species Zaprionus inermis. The sequence continues at coordinate 5,925,112 of JAECXD010000117.1, read as the reverse complement.
CATACAGGCAGCTCTTTTTGTACGCTCGTTCGGTTCCTGTATGGGAGCAATTCATCCGAATCCGAAACCGAAACCGCCTAAAAATAACAATCAAATTTTGCAAAGCAAAACTGAGCCTTAATTATGAGCTTGACTTGGATTTGAGCTTGACTCGGGCTTGCAGTCAATGGAGTATGTCGTGTATGATGGGAAAAAGTAGTAAAGCCGCCGCCAATCCGGATATGTGCCGGCTCAGATTATTAATGTGTATAATCGGGTAATTTATGCTACGATTCCCGAAACAGATGATTATGATCGGAGATCACGAGTTGCCTACCTTTCGCAGTAATTTTGTGTTACGTAGTGGAACCTTGTTAGGTCGTCCCTGGATTCCGTCCAATTCGATGCTGAACTTTCCGTCGTAGTAAGAACAATTATCCTCATCGCAGCTGGAGATACTGCAACAACAACTGGGCCCGAGATCTGTTTCAAGCTCGTAACAAGCATTATTCCAGAATACTCCGCCAATCGTTGGACAGCAATCGGAGTTGGACGCACAACTAATACTGGAACCCCTCGCATTGCCCAGGCACAGGCAACAATCTTGTTCGGAATCACACAGAGAGTTTGTATCGCGACTCGATGATCCGCCGCAACCGGAGGATGACATGGAATTTCTCGATGATAGCTCCACGGGACATATTGATTTTGCTGCCTTCTCATGATCGCCACGACCACGATCGCCTTCAGAATCTCTTTCCTCACTCGAGACAAATATTTTGACACTATTTGTACTGCTGTCAATTATGGCTCGTGGAGGCAGCATCAAGGAGTCCGTTTCCATGTAATCATCGTCGGGATCCAAGCACGATTCCTGTACCCAACTGTCATCAATACTGATCGTGATCGTGGACGTCATCGGTTCGTTGCGTTGATTGAGTATATTCAGTTTCTTTTCCCTCTCTATATTGCACTGTTTTGCCTTGACTGCGGCGGCCGTTAGAATCTCATTGGTTGTCGCTTTGGTCAGATTCTTCTTGGCAAAGTTCTGTACATCATTGGGATCTGCATGCTTCATGCCTTGTTTTTCCGTACTCTCCACACAATCCAGACACTTCTCATTACGTTGCATGTTTGTTTGCTTTGTCTGTTGCTCCTTGCCGTTGTCATTGGAAGACGAAACGCCCGAATCCGAGCAACATTCAAGAGATAATCGCTTCGCGCGATCCCCCATTGTGCTCTGTTTCGTTTGAGGCTTGTAGCTCGCATTGATCTTGCCATCTTGAATGGCTTCGCGTGTTCTCTCCGCCGTTAATTGATTGACAATTTGCAAAGTTTGACGCTTCTTTCGTATGTGTACCCGCTCCAGCTTGGCTCGCTGCTGCAGACGTGGCGATTGCTGCTCAGTCTGCGCCGGCTGCCTGGAGGCATTGCTGGCCTTCTGAAACATCCAGCGCGGCGCTTCACTGTGGCCATGCACCACCGCATCTTGCTGGAACAGTTGCTGCACTCTGCGCTGCAGTTGAGCATTCCTTTCGCTGTAGGGTCCTGCATCGTTGCGCTGTACCATTGGCTTGGGTATACGCGAACGTGGCGTCATGCGATTGGAGGATGCAAAACTGGTGATTGGCTGGCGCAGACATGCCGCACATTCCGGGCTGGACTCCTTGTTCGATGTGGCGGGCAACGGTTCGCCGTGTGCCCGCTCGATGCGCGCAATTCGATCGGCTCGCGACTTGATACCGTTGCTGCTGTTGCTGGTGTTGGTGTTGGCGATAACAGGACGACGTACGTCACGATAATTCCAACTCTGTGACTTTTCGCAGTCCGGTGTAACTGTGCTTGTTTCCGTGACGTCCGAATTGGAATCGGAGCATGAACAGGCCGACTGAGAGCAACAGAAGTCCGAGTCGTTTGTTTGGGTCGGCTGCGATTGCTTCGATAGCAATAGCCAGGATTCAACTGTGGGCGGCGGAATCGGTGGCAATGGCTTGCGTGCAGTGTTCGGGGAGGGGGCGTGGCGTACGGGCCGCGAGGACGGTGCCGCTGCCTGACGGCGATAGCCTATGAAACGCGCGGGATTATTCAGATGCGGTTGAATGGGAGGTTCATTCGATTTGCGCATCATTGCCTGCTTACACTGATGCACATAATTCACCTTGAGCAGCTCCATGGGCAACAATTCACTGTTCGACATGCGTGAATCCATTGTACTCTCCAGACTACACGATTCATTAGTCGATGGCTTGCGATGGCCCATCGGCTGCTGCGGCGATTGTGGCAGCTTGCCTATTGGCATTTTCGGTCAATAAGATTTCGAAAGATTCAGGTTGATAACAATGACAAAAATTGCAACAGCTTCACATCACATTTCACAATTATCGATTCACAGTCACATTTCAATCCATTGGGGGCTATGCTATTATCATGCAAATGGTTCAGTTGCGAGGTCGACTTTTGCTCTCTTTTGCTCTATTGATCCCGACTTTATGCAGCCATAAAACACGCCCAATCGCACATAGTCGGTCGCCCGGTACTTTCTGTATATTTCGGCTCGGACTTCGTGACGCGACGCGGAGTCGCGGACTCGACTCGACACGATTCGTGTGTATCGCGCGCGCAGTTTGACTTTTTCTCGGCGATGCTGTTTGTGCGTCTCGTCGTTGCGTACGGTTTGAAAGATCGACTTAAACTGACGCTGCGCCGTCTTGAAACGGCGTACGCTACCCAGTTGTTCGACGCCACTCGATTGCAACATGTTGCAAGCGGTTGCAAGCGCAGAGAAAGAAGTTGTAAGCAGGCAGAGTGTGTATGAAGAAAATTGCTTTGATTTCAGTGCCATCTAGATCTGAATGGATGTGTGTATGGTACAAGTCGAGTGTGTGTCTCGGACAGGCAAGGTCGTTGACCATAACTGTAACATATTAACTTAATGAACAATATCGGACAAAATTTGCTTCAGTGAGTTCGCATAAATAGTATGCAAAAGCGTTTGAATACAGCAATTGGCAATTGAATTATATATTTTTCATGTTTGCATAGGGTTGATATATTTTCTATATCTTAGATACAAGGATACTGCAATAAAATGCAAGAATTCGAACTAATTTTTTGTATATAAAGTTTTTACAGATTACCATATTATTTAATTGCTACTGATTATTTAAAATCTTTATAAATCACAACCTTTGGCTAACATATAAATTTTCATTTTTAGAAATATATTAAACAACGTTATTTGTTGATGTGTTGTAAAATTCTTATGAGACTATAAAGCAAGCTTATTAGCGACATCTACGTAACTTTTAATAGGCCCAAGTTCATACGATTTCCACATAGCTGCCGTCGAACAACTAAATTTGTGTACAGCCATGCGAATACCTTACTTGTCTCTTGGGCGTCATCGGCAATGAAAGCGTTTTATTGTGAAATTACGTGAAACGGAAGCCTAAAAACCACAAAAGGATTACGCTAGAGTCGAAGTTGTCGCTTGGTAGCCAAATAGCAAGCGGCAGCAAGCAACAAGCCAAAAAAAAACCCCATGAAAAATCTCTAGGTTTAGTCGAAAGTGAAACGCACCTTATAAGTATACAATAACAACAATAATTTTTGTCTTTTCATTCATTAAATTAAACAAAACAAAACGTAGACGCAGACAAGAAAGAAAAATTATCTCATAACAAATAAGTTTTCTGCGAGGAAAATGTAATGCAATTAAAGCTGAAGCTGTGCAGTCGGAACTATAAATTAGATTTGTGATTTTATCGCCGCACAGCAGGCCCCTTTCTCTCCCCTGATGTTTATGGTAGATCGCATCGCAAGAAAGACACATACCATAATTTCTTTTAAAGCGAAATACCTAATTGCCGTATTGCGGCTCCGCTTTGTCTTACAACACTTTGAAAACAGCTTGCTCCACACGAGATTGTGATAAAGATCAAGTTCAATAGTTACAAGAAATTTCGCACTTTGTCAGTGCAAATTAAAAATTTATATGCCTTTTCCAATTTCTGTGAAAATATTTTTGTTAAATTATCTATGAGACTGCCTGAAATTGTTCATACTTTATGGGGTCGGTGCGGTCTCTTTATTCTGTTATGGGTATAACAAAATCTTTTAACCGGAAAATACAGAATTGGAACAACTTAAGCTTAAACAAGTTTTTGTTGTTGCTGAGCAAAATAAAAAAGGCAAAAGTGGGCAGAAGGTCCAATAAAAACAAGTTCACAATAGACTTTTTCTAACGCACAATATAAGCTTACTTTTATTCTGTACATACATGAAAGTATACACAAATTTTACCTACATATAAACTGCTTTACAATGGGTCGTCAAATAAAAAAAAAAAATAAACCAAATAGAATTGGGGCAATACAAACGCTGAGACTTATTCAAGTCGAAGAAGAACAGAATATTGCAGAGCGTAGGTTTTCATCAAAATGTATATACCCTCGATGGAGGGTATAAAAATGCATGCAAGTGAAAAAAAAAAAATTAAATACAACGCCGCCTTACGAAAATAGTAAAACAATCGGAAGAATTGCTTTCAAATTGTAGAAAGTTTGAAGACAGTAATCCCCGGCATCGCTTGAGATCCAAATGGGCTTTACCCTCGTTTTCCCCGATAATGTACTTTACGTTTTTAATGTGTTTGTATGCTTGGTATTACAGCATTTAATTTCTCATTTTAAATCAATTAAAATTTCTGTTTCTTTTCCACGGCTTCCAAAACTTTCTTCTTCGTGTAGTGTTTCATATTAATTTCCGCTTTGTCTGCACAAATACTTTAGTTTCGCTTTAAACACAAAAGTCTATAATTATGTAAGACTTGTTATTTAATGAAAAATACTAGTTTCAACAAATGATAAGGATTTGTTTTTGAAAATGTTAAAATTTCCAAATGATTCAAATGTATTACGAACTGTCAATCAAGTTAAATGAACTGTTTGCTGGGTATTTAATTGTCCAGTATCTATTTCCATTTTCAATTTTTGTTTACTTTTTATTTAAAGGAACTCTGAAAATGCTCAATCGAGTTGTTCAATTGCTTAATTTGCCACAGCAGAACAAACAGATTACGATTGAGTTTCGTATGCGCATAATTAGTCTAAGGTTATTTCGTGCTAGACTCGTAAGGATATATTCAATGGAATCAGTTGACACTGCACCAGGACCGCGTATGGTTCACTTTCCAAAATGTTTGTCGATAATATTTGGTCTTTGATTTTGAACATAATAGGTAAGTTCAACGGATCGGATTTACAAAATTCCAAATATATATAAGCACAAGTATTTTTTAGTTCAAAGATATTTGCAAGCTAGCACGATTTGTGTTATGTGGCATGATGACTTTGATTTCCGACCAGAGTTTGGTACAGCTGGGAATTATTCCAGTATAATAGGCATCAATATCGAAACATTATCTGCCAGTTTCAAGCATAATGTGATTGATGCTGATTCTCGAGCGGAACTACTAAAGCAAAATGAATTAATCTTTGACGATTTGTCGCTGAAGCTTACAATATCCATTGAATCATCGCACTGTGAGGTAAAATGTGGTAAATCCACATGGAGAATACTTAATACCTTAATGCTTTACTTGACAGAATTTTATTGTGTTCGGTGATGAAATCTGCAGATTTGTGGACTCCTTCACGCGTGCTTCTATGTACTCCATATGGCGTTCGTTGTATAACAAATTCATATTCGTCTATGTGGCTCAGCAACAGCCTCAATCATGTTTTCAGGATTATTTCTTTCAGGGTGAGGAGAACAAGGCAGAATACTATCTTAAGTATGTATAGATCTCTCTCTCTCTCCATCTCTTTGTTTCATCTTTCAGATCAACCTAATATACTTCTGGTGGAAAGAAGTTACGCAAATGCCACTACGTTTGAGCTTAAGACTAATAAATATGTAGGTCCTAGAGCAGAAGAACCGGCACAACTGCAGCTTTTGGATCGTTACAATGCTTTGCGAGATCAATTTCAGTTTAAAACGCCGCTCTTTCCCGATAAATTGAAGAACCTACAAGGACGTGAACTAATTATTGTCGGATTCGACTATAGACCCTATACGGTCATCAAACATGTAATCTATTCGAAATTATAGAGTAGCAGTATTGCAATCACTGCTTCTGCAGATCAATTTCAGTAATGCTCGTGACATTGGAGTGCCTCCGGAATCGGAATCCGCAAATGTTTTCATTGATGGAACCGAAACTCAAGTCGTGCTCAACTTCTGCGAGCAATACAACTGTACCGTGCAGATTGATTCATGTAAGTGGTCCGAATGCATTCACAGCAATCGAGTGAATAGAAATAACTTGTTTTTTTTGTTTACGATTTACCAAGCTGATGCGGACGACTGGGGCACAATGTATCCGAACATGTCGGGCGACGGAGCTATGGGTATGATAGTGCAGCATAAGGCGGACATTTGCATTGGTGCAATGTACTCGTGGTACGATGATTACACCTATCTGGACATGTCCATGTATCTGGTACGTTCGGGAATCACGTGTCTGGTGCCGGCGCCGCGCAGGCTGGCCAGCTGGTATCTGCCCTTGCAGCCATTTCAGGGCACGCTGTGGGCTGCCGTGTTGGTTTGTCTGGGCATTGAGACTTTCGGTCTAGTGATTGCCTACCGAAGTGAGCAGAAGATGTACAGCATCGCGGAGAGATCAAGCGACTACATGGATGGCTGGTGGAGTAGTATGCAGTTTGCACTGGTCACAACCTTCAAACTCTTCATCTCGCAGTCGGGCAACAGCAATGTGCGATCGGTTACGGTGCGTGTGCTGCTCTTCGCGTGCTTTCTCAATGACATTATCATCACGAGTATCTATGGCGGCGGCTTGGCCAGCATATTGACCATACCCAGTTTGGGGGAGGCAGCCGACACACTGCAACGCATGCGATCGCAACGGCTGCAATGGGCAGCCAATTCGGAGGCATGGGTATCGGCAATACGTGGATCCGATGATGTAAGTTAAGGGCAGCGAATGCAGAGCTTCAAAACTAAAGTACGTCCATTCCTCATGCTCAGCCCCTGGTACATGATCTGCTCGATAACTTTCACATATTCGGTGATAATCAATTGCTTGAATTGGCAGAGCTGGGAAAAATGGGATTCACCGTGGAACGTCTGCCCTTTGGTATCCGACGGTTTATACAATCAAATCAAGAGTTTAACGTTCTTATAATCCTTCTAACTACAGGTCACTTTGCTATTGGCGATTACCTGACGGGTTCGGTCTTAGAGCAGTTGGTTATAATGCAAGAGGATCTTTATTTTCAGTACACCGTGGCATTTGTGCCACGACTGTGGCCGCTGCTCGAGCGTTTCAACGATTTGGTTTATCGCTGGCACTCCTCGGGGTTCGACAAGTACTGGGAGTATCGTGTGGTGACCGATAACCTCAACATACAGATACAGCAGCAGGTCGAGAGCACCATGACGGGCAGTGTGCAAGACGGCATTGGGCCCGTTACATTGGGCATGTCGAACTTTGCCGGAATCTTGCTGGTCTGGATGTTGGGCGTCACAGTGGCCCTTATAACCTTTGCAGTCGAAATGCTGGCATCAAGGTTCAAGTGGCAACGCGGTTAGCGGTTAGTTAGCCTGCATTATGAGAATCTTAGCACATACTAGTCGCAATTTATTGCCAACTATTTTTGCGCAATACTATATTGCAGATTTAACTCAAACTTTAGGTATACATGTAACATATAGCGTAGAAATATCATCAAAATACAGTATGCTGATCTTCGACAATGTCAAGTACCGCCATAAAATGTCAGACACATGTTTTGTTTGTTTTTTTTATGGTAGTTTCACTGCGTGATGCGCGGATGATGAGCTTATGGCAACGACCCGAGTCAACTACGGAAGTTTCGTGAAAGTTCTCGGATTGTTGTAAGACCATCTCACAGATTCATAATTTCTTTTACTAATTGCACATACGTGTCCGTGTGTTACAAGTTTCAAATCGTCGCATTTTTAGTTACATATGGTGTGCTCGGTACCACTGTGCCTGCCGGTTACGCTAACAAGTTAAATAAAAATATTACCATAGGGCAAACACATGCAATATATCTAGACGTGCAAGTGAAATTCTTGTTGGAAGAAACGTGCACGATCCGCCGGCAGTGCAAAAGCCAATAAGCTTTGCATTGGAATTCAGCATGATCTTCACATTGACATGTACAACGTGTTGCAACTCTCTGAAAGATTTTAAATCGGTTTTAAATTTGATTTAACTTACAGTGAAAGTTTACGAGTGCTCAGAGTGCTCTCGAAAATAAATCGAAAACTATGTGTAGTTTTTTTTATTTACAATTATAATCAATTATGTGGCTCTTACGGCAGAGATAAATGCAGCATATCTTTATGAAGAGTGTAATTGAAATTCGCGCGGCAAGCTAAGTAGATTTAGTTCGCATCTATGGAAATTCGGTTCAGCATGCTCTTTAGAGACATTGCTGCAGGTTCTCAGGGTGTTGAAAATGCTGGCGCCCTAGGGCAATTCCTACATATATGTTAGATGAAGGAAACCATGTTCGAAGAAGTCATGTTTTAAATACTGTGGGTTTTTTGTGTCGCTTTTGTTAGTTTATTTGCAGCTGGCGGTTGCTGCACTTACTTAACCTGCCGTGCGTTGCGTTTACAATGCCAAATGAGGCAGCCACAATGAAAACATATACACAACAAAAACTTTGCTCGGCGACACATTCAATTGGCGTCGAATCATAATTTTTAATATGGCGTATGCTCACTTACGAATGTGAAAGTGAAAGAGCGCATAGCTTATGCAGGGGCCTAATAAAATGACGATTAATTATTTAATTATGGAAAAGCTGCGATTGCGACAATCCCAGACAGACAGACAGACAGTCAAGCCGACACAGTGTTGCAAGTAGCAGACGAAACATTTGTATGGCGGGAGTCAAGACTCGGCACCCATTTTGGAAAAACTAATACAGACAGACAGTCTGTAAACACACACACACACACACATGCTGATGAATTGATTGTATTTGATTTAACTTGATGAAAAAACAATTAGCTTCTGCAGCACGTTGAGACTTTCGATTGTCCAGCTGTGGCTCTAATCGACAGTGGGATAGTCTGCACTTGCCTAATGGAGAAATCTTTGCCGACTCCATAGCAGCGCAGATTAGAAATGCATTACAAACTTTACAAATGAGTTTTTTGCAGAAATGCATTAGACACAAAGTTGCGAGAACGAGTCGCACGAGCAGTGCAAACACCCGTAACACATTTTTGCGTAGCGCGAACAAAAAGGTTTACGCCGCTTAAAGCAAAAAAAATGAGAGAGAGAGACAAGGGAACTGCCCAAGACATCAATCATGTGCAGAACTGGGCTTTCGAGTAATATGCGCGCAGCAAGAAGTGTCACAAATTACAAGAGGCTCCACATGCAATTTTTGCCTGAGCATCATAAACTAAATATTCCCATGCGTATATTAGAAAGTATCTTTCTTCGTGTTTATTATAAACACCTGTGCGCAATCGATAGTCTGATAGGCAACTTACGATCATATCGATAGTATCGCTCGGTTGAAATGAAATTCAAATATGCAAACATCCTCCGCAAGCAAACACAAATAATTTAAGTATTTCTCTTCGATGCTTTGACAGCACTGCTTCAGTGTATACACACCGTATTTATTATGCTGCAAACTATTTAGTCGGTATAAATGAAAACACTTTGTTAATGGGTAAACGTAAATGTTTTGTGATCGTCTCAGTCATTAGGGGAAGTCTCTAACGGTAATTGGGGCATATTCAACTTAATAATCTTCGATGTCTGCACCAATTTGGATAAGAGATAAAGCACAAAAGATAATTATGAAAGTTTCAAGCTGCTGGTCAAGCATTTTGGGCTTAATTCGACTTTACTATTTACTATTTTTAGTATGACAGAGAGTGCAGACGATTCTTTCCAGCGCAGTGTGCCGCCAGCTATTGTATTCGCTACTGTCTTTACCTGAACGGCAATCTACGATTTACGCTCTCCGCAGCCACAGCACAAAAGTGAAACTTGCGGCTGGCAATTGTCTTATCACGGCAAGTCGACCGACGCGTCGGGTCTGCCTGCCTCCTTGGTACATGTGTTGAGCTGGATTATGCTGCGGGCACAACAACAATTGCCCCCGCCAGCTGCCAGCTTCAATCTCTTGGCCAGATAAAAGGGCAACGTGTGAATTTTGCACAATGAACTTGAAATTTGTTTTGAAAAGACCTAAAGGAAAAACGTAAACAACAACAAACCCAACCACAGCGATGTCATTGTGTAATTGGGAATCTTTTGATTTTCGCACCCCCTGCAAAATATGCAGATGCAATCGCATTGAATATACAGTGCGGCACAGTCTAATTGGTCGAGTTTTACATGTCCATTCATTGATATGCAAACAATGACAATGAAAGTCAAGAAATTAACTACAATATGCCAACTAATTGAGGATTTGAATTCATTTAATGCTCACCTTATTTTGCTTACGCCGCAACAAGTGTGGTGCTCCGCCCGGGGGCTGCAGAGGCACGGCTGGCTCCGGAGTGACCTCTTGGACAGGTCGTGGTGGTTTGAGTGCCAGTGTTTTTAGGCTCGCAATACGCTTGTCGCACATCAAAGACACGTCGTCGATGCGTTGCAGTACCTGCCAGGTAAAAATAAAGAAAATAAATAAATACAAATGCGGTGTAAAGAAAACTCTTAAATATTCAAATGCAAGTTCAAGAAAATTAACGTTTTTTTTTTGCATATATTTCTTGTTAAATTTCGACATTGTCAATGTAATGCGAGTAACCCCTTGAGCAGCTACATACATATACGGGCGATACACAAAAACGCCTGTGTGGGAGAATAAAGTGTTATTCGCACGCGATTTCTCTGTGATTTCTTGAGTGAGAAACTAAGTAAAGTCGGGACAAAAAGAAAATTGTGTGAAAGACATGAGTAAAGCCTGCCAAGCTGAGACATATCATGCCGCAGGTGTCATGTCACACAGGCAATAATTGAATTTGTGTCACACACCGAAAGTCTTCAATCGACCGTAGGCACGGCACAGCTGTCAGTTAAACCAATGATTTTCTTCAAGTACTTGAAATCGATGTAGTTTTTATTACTATTATTTTTTATTATATTGATAATCTTAATAAAATAGAATCTTAGATTGAAGCCCAAGTTCGCTGATCCTCCCAATACACTGTTGTTTCATAACCAACTTGTACGCAAACTTGCAACATCCTAATAGATATCGTAGGCTAGCTACGTTTGCTGAAGGAGTGCCCACGCATACGTGATGTTGCTTGAATTTCCTGACTTTGAGACCATCAATTACGAGCGGGCAATTGTATAATAACTGCGCCTAGAGGACGATTGGGTATTTTTTGGCAATGTCATGACTTTTGACATTTTGCATAATGCCAACCGCCTGCAACTTTCACTTTTATTGCGTTGTACTGTGCTAAGCATAGGTGCATCTTCATCGAAAGGCTGTCGACAGGCTTCGAAGGGGCCGCAGACATCGTTGCGGTTTTCCTGTGACCAGTTTGGTTGGTTTTCGTGAAAAGTCCATGCAGCAAATGCTTGACATCAAATAATAATGGCGATGCGCTAACTGCAGAAAACCATGGGTATTTTGTAATCTGTTAAATTGTTGTTTATTCGGCATGCGCTTGCATAAATATTTACAGAGTTGTCGAGCATTGCTCTGACTGTGTTGTTCCATCCGTGTAAATGGTATTTAAAATATACACAAAATTCCCTAAATATTGTTCCCTAACATTGAAATGTTCCTTTCGTACTTTTTAACATACAATGCTTTAAGTCGACATGATTATTATTTTGTGGGGTGGCAACACTTACAGGACAAGCAGTAAGTAATTACCCAAGCGGGTACCGCGACCCGTTATCTTGACTCCCATTGACCTATGGCAGAGACCGCGGTGAACGAACTTGAGACTAGTCCTTCGTCTGAGTGCACAAGTCACACACACACACAGACGTGGAAAGTCTTAGGCCATGGAAATGTTTCCACATTTTGTTATCGAATCGACTTGGCTGAATCGCGAAACTATGTTGTAATGCATCTTCGGTTTTGTAATCAAGAAATTGAGTACACTAATTGCCATAAAAGCGATTAAGATTTTTAGATCGCAAGGATATCCAGTTGGTAAACTAGTTAAACTGGCAAAGACTGGAATGAAAGCGGTTCAGTGTGTAGGCATAAACTGTGTCAGCATCATTACGAACACACCACGTAAACTCACACAGACACACACACACACACACTCTCCAGAAATCCAGAAAAATGTAAAATGCAAAAAGAATATTCCCGCGGCGAGTAAACAGGTTTTAACTGACCAATTTCGACCAAGCTCACGACAACGTTTAACAGATTTCTTCAAAATGAAGATACATACATACATTTCTTCTCCAAAAATAGGTTAAAGTATAAATCTGGAATGCAAGTCAAGTTACTGACAAATATCTGACCCCATTCAGTCAGAATTAGGCTCTACTCTGGCCCTATTCATGTTTTATTGGGCAAGTCTTTTCGACAGTTAATAGAACTGAGCTTGGAACACAAAGGTGCAACAGTAGCTGCACGTCTCTACATACTTCTATAAAGATAAATGGAATCATACAGACTACTATCAAACATGTTCGAAGCTGCAGATGTTGTTGGATCTTCCGGTTTGTTCGCTAACTCGAAATGCAATACAACATGAAGATTTGTAAGTTCGTCTTCAATTTAAATCCGAAATTAAGTCGCTTTCTTATTGAAAGTGCGGCTTAGAAAAGTTTATATTAATGTGGTGTGGTGTGTTCTCGATCCCATTGGATTGCAATTGGAATACCATTTAGAGAGCAACTTTACAAATGGAGAATGGTGGCTTAACCTGATCTGCGCCTACTTATTGCACTTCCTGTCGATAAACCGGCTAATAGATCTTATTAAAGGCTTTAATTGTTGAAAGAATTCTCCATTAGAATTGCAGGCGCTGTTATCTAACTGTACTCGCAACACATCGATAAACTGCAGTAGCCGAGTGTTGCAACAGTAAGAACCAGTCTTGAATTGAATCACAACTACACAACTGCAAGCAAAACAATTTCTAGCGCCGACTCTCAATGTAGTCAATCATCTGTGGCACGTTTAGGAGGAAAGCTTCTGCACACCTTTGTATGGGTCAACAGCCTGTGCATCGAGCACATAACATTATATAATCGACTATAAACGGGACATGTACAAACTTAGTAGTATTAGAACAAGTAACGAAAGCTACAGTCGAGTGTGCTCGTCATAGATGGGAAATGGGGGAAAAAAAGAAAATGCTCACCTGAGATACAAGCGCTTTGGTTTCTGGAGTTGTGCTTTCCAGAAAGATTTTCTTGAATTCACTAGGACTAGATAACTTAAAATCGGAAGCAGATGCGATAAAAGCTTGAATTTCATGCAGACTTTGTTCAGCCAACTCAGCTGAAACAGAACACTTCTCGATCCGTTGCGAGGCCAACAGTTCAATACCATTGGCACACCATTGATTAGCCTGTATTAAGAATACAAATATTAATTAGTAACAGAACAAATTAATAATAAACAAAATCAGCACCTTTTCTACTCTCTCCATAAGTTCGCTGTTCTTTGCCAATATCTCCAGACGCTTGGTCAGGCGCACTGCGATTATTTCGCAAACACGCTGCAGTTCATCACATTTTGGCTGTACTATCTCCCATGGGTATACACCACGGGAACCGATCAGTTGCTGGCCAGCTTGGACAGCCTCTTCAGCGTGATCCATGTCGTCTTTAATCGTATCTCGGAATTGCTCTGTTTCCTGAATAAGTGTGCTAACCCTTTCAACACTTTCGCCGATCTCTGTCATATCGGCTACAGTCTTTAGATGTCCATCAAATATGTTCTGTAAATATTGTAAGTATATTATAAATATTGTTTTTCTAACCTCGAACCGGTTCAACTCACCTGTAGCTCACGAAAGTCCTGCTCGAACATGCGCAGACGCAGACACTGTTCCAAACGATTGCGATGAGTGCGCCAGAACTCATCAAAGCGTCTTTCTGTTTCCTCCAGTTGTACGAGCAGTCTACGATAATCGCGACAATCGTCATAATGTTGGGGTTGTTTAAATTTATATTGTTGGTGATAAATAATTTTTTGGCGTTGTACTTGCTGCCCTGCACCGGCTCTGCACATTGATATTTTTTATTCGTTATCATTCATTCATTCATTGTTTTTATTTGTTTGCATTTCAAGATTTTTTTAATGGATTTTACATTTGAAAATGTATTCGAAACATTGACGTATTGCAAAAGACAGGCCACGTCGGGGAAGATAAAAGACAAGAGACGACAAGCGCTTTATGAGTGAGATGAACCACAAAATGTGTAAATTGTGTAACTGTGTCTGTTCAATGTGCTTGTGCTTTGTTGAAAATTGTTTTCGACGAGGTGTGCAGAAGATTTATGTATGAATGTGGGTATATAATATTAACAAAAAAAGATGATCTTCGGAACTCCGAAGATTTTAAACCCCTGCAGATTTTAAACCCCTGACATATATAAAACATCACGAATTCTTTACATTCATTGATTACTATATTTATCCAGTTATCTAGTTCTTATAAAACTTTTTCAACTAGTGCTCGTGGCAGATTATAGGATTTCTACTTGGTGTGGCACTTAGAAATTGTTAATGATTGTCCCAGAAGATAAATGAAAAGACGGACAACGGTAGCTACATGTAAACATATATTTTGCAAACTTGTCGACAAAATGATGATACTATTTGGTACAAAATGATTAAAACTCTTTTTAAGTAAATTTCAATTAAGAATTGTTCTACTACATGCACTTCTGGTTTTATTGTATAAAACATTCATGGAATTAATTTAAGAGCAGCATTTGTAACTATAACATTTAAATAAAATAACCATCATTAAACATTAACAATGCAAATAATACAGCTGTTTCCATAGACGAATAATATATTCTGAATAACAGCTGCGTGTTTAACTTTATAAACCATAACGGGATAATAAAATGAGTAATGTGGTAACAGTAAAATGTACAATGACGGCATATGAAACATATTGCAGTGTTTTAAAACCGTTTGTTAAATAAATGATAACAAAATACCAGTGCAGAGTTAAAAGAATCGAATAGATATAGTATTAGTGAAAAATCAGTCGTTCGAGTTAATACAAAAATTCGTTTACTTAAAGATAGATAGAAGTCTAAAAGTTTGAGTACCCTTGCAGTTCATTTTTTAACAGATGTATTGCTTAAATTGCAATAGAAACATATGATAGGAATTTAAAACATATAATCCAAACACTTTCTTAAATGCAATATAGCTTTCGAATTATTCACTGCAAGGGTATAGAGTTCCAACAGAATACTGTAACAGGGCAGTTCGAAAGCACCAAATTTACATTAATTTCGTGTACTACCTTTCAATCGCACATACATTTCCGGTGCGTTCGGAAAATTCTTTAAGTTCCTCGTTCGATTTTATTTTGTCCAGTAGAGTCTCACCATGTCTAGCAGCAGCTAAAATTTCTTCCTACAAATATAAACATAGTTAACATAAAACTTACAAAGAATTTTAGAAAACAAAATACCTTCAGTCGCGCATAATCGACTCCTTGGTCTTCTAATAATTTTCTAGTAGCCTCAACTGAGTTGGGAAACTCCGTGTCGTGTATGGCTTGTATAAACACATCCAGTTCGGCAGAGACTTGATGCGTCAAGCTGGAAAACTTCTCAAGTGACTGCGAATGTAAGTTAAATTAGTTCGATTGCAGTAGATATTTGTCTTAATTCAAACATACAATTCTCTGTTGTATCCATTCGTGATGTGAATAAATTAGTGAACCGCCCATATCAACGGTTAACTGACTAGTATCAATAAATTCATGTAGATCAGAAAGAGCTGAACATACAATAAGCCGAAAACGGTATTCGTCCTTGGAAGAAAATTTAGAGCTAACTTCAGAAATTGCCTTCTGAAAGAGTCCGGATGGCCGTAGTACATAAACCACATGAATGATACCGGGAAAGTAAATCTGTGAACAATAACAAAATATTTATAATAAATATAAGTTTGATTTTAAATATAATAATTATTACTATACCGATATCCGCTGTAGCGCTGTCTTCACCGAAGTCCATCTGTCCTTGCGACGATCGATAATTAAATGGAAGCCGAGATCAGCATCTTGGAGGCTACACAAAGTAAATATAAAAACATATATATCAGATAGGAGACTATATGATTGTTAATGCTTGAAAACACTTACGAAGGCACTGAACTAAGGTACAAAATAAGTTTCTGGTAATCGGACTCCTCTATTGTGTTAAAATTATTATTATCCGGAAAGATGATCAGTGGGCATCCTTCCTGAGAACGACCACCAGTAATGATGGCGTGTTGTGGATGCAGTAAATCGGCCACATCACCTATGTTGAGCACACCCTCCCCGCTCATGGCAGCTGCCGCCTGTGCGGGACTTATGTGCTCCAACAGTGAGTTAATCTGTTCCGAGGGCCGCTGCACGTTCAGGGCTTCTGCAGCATATGCCACACCTTGTGAATTCACAGATGTGGTGGAGTTACTGCTAATCGTAGACGTAGTATGCTGAAGTAGTCCAGTGCGACTTGAGTGAGCAGGAGAATTGCTGAGGGATTGAAATATTGCTGTTTGTATGGAAGCTCCGCTGCTGACAGAGATCTGCGAATCAATCATTTGATGATTGATCACTTGCTGCTGCTGCCGTTGCTGCGTCTGAGTTGCGCGCATCACAATTGCCTGAGATTCGACCAGTGCGTTTTCCACGTCATTGTCTGCTATCGAAAGAAAAACGGAAAATATCATTGTATTATCACTCATACTATTAATTTAAAATTTAAGTTCAAACCGACCAAGTACTTCGATTTTAGACCACACTCTGGTAAACAAAAGGAAAACTCCCTTAACGGATGTGCTCGGCCAAAGATAGTTTTAAATTTGAAGTCTTATTTGTATACATACCATAAATATACAAACGTATTCATGTATATGTATTTATTTGTATAGAACTCATGCATACTATGTGCAACTGTTAATATGCACGCACTGGATGGATATGCGATTTGTTTTTAGCTCTGACCCATTTACAACAGACGGAACACTTGCTACTCAGCTCTACAAATATCGAGATTCTCTGCATCATTTTCATGCGTCTCTTTGCCTATATGTTGGCGTATTTTTACCCACATTTAAAGCAAAAGTTGTTTATACCTAATAACAACAATAAACAGTACAAGTTTTCATTTATCACAATGTCAAGTTTGGTGAATGAAACCAAACTGCTAACGTAGGTACAATACATATGTAGTTACAAAAAGTTAAGGGTCAAGGTAATCTTTTAAAAATACATTTTCAGCAGTTATGAATGAACCAAAATGCATTTACTGAGAATTGAAAACTATTACTTTGAGCGTTCGCTCGAATAAAGTAAAATCGGGTAATAAAAAAAAAAATAACAGAACTTAAGTGAGTAAATTTAATTTGCTTTCATAGGAATTTATCGGAAAGCTTAACTGGATTACATAGGAATGAATCAATATATTTTTTTTATATTTCCCAATGGCAATTACTTCATTGCTGTGTCGAGGCATCGATAAAAAATAACAACGGGACAAAAAAGTGCTCTTATCACTTATTATCCAGCACGTAAACATACCATAGGCAATGCTATTTAGGTTCCCCATTACAAGTCACAATGTGCACATGTATGTATGTATGATAAATAGATAAGTTTCCATATGCTTTGTATTATTATTATTATTATCTGCACTGATTACGGCACAGTCAGTGCAAACACTTCACATTTGCTTAGTCAGATATTTTATACTACATTCATGATTTCCACAGACACAAAACACCTGCAAGAAATGCAGAAAGCTTTCAAGACACACGCACAATTTGCACTAAAGTGAGATAATATATTTAATTCAATGACTGAAACGCCGCGTATGATATGAACGCTGCAATTCTCGACGAGAATCTGTGAGCATGATTTGACTCACTCACATGTTCATCAGCATCTGCTTTACGTCGACAGCGAATTGTAGTAAGAGAGAGAGAGAGAGAAACCATTCGGTTGAGAGAGAAATCATTACCGAAGATAAGAAGTGATGCCATTTTGATCTAATTGCGCTACGAAGGTGAATAGGCGATCGCTAGAGTACGTATCAATGCGAGACCAACGCAGAAAAGGAACGGCAATGCTCATTCGACCGACCAGTAGTTCTTACAGCTTTCTTCTGGTCCAATTTGAAGTTTTAAGAGTTGCATTTTAACTACGAGTGCTCGAAACAAACTTTTCTTTAAAGCAATTGTTTAGTTAAGTATGATTAAAGTCCGACCAATACACTGGACTTTGAACAGTGATTTATAAGTTTAAAACTATTTGTTGTTTTACCCAATGTTTAAAGTAAAAATTTGAATTCTATTATTATTGGTTCTGTCCATATACTATGACAACACATTAATAAGTACTATCAATCTTCGTCACTCGAATTGGAAGCTATAAAATTGCCGGTAAACTGCCAATTAAGAGCATAAGTATGCATGTATGCATTCAACGCACACATATTTGATTGAATACAAATAAGCGGGCGTCTTTATACTATAAAATTTATAGCCGCACTTTGTACAAGCGTGCGTACCGAAATCAAACAATATATGTTTGTGTGTAGTTAGCAGAACTGGCAAATTGTCTATTAATGGACGAAGAAGTATTTAGAGAACATACAATATGTACAAGTATATATATGTATTTATGCATGTGTCTGTGATAAACACAGTTCAACAAGAACAAAAAGAAATTGTGTACCATACAAATTACAGCTGATACTAAACAACATCACACACAGACGATGATTTGATTAGTATGTGCCGGGGGGAACTAATAGCAAATTGCTTGTTACAGAAAGATTACAGCGGGAAACCCGCATATAATTTTGCATTTTATTTTCTTCTCTCATTTTTATACCTATGTATATGTGCTTATTTACATTGAGAGATATATAAGGAATCAGCTAATTATCGAATTAGAAATTAACACAGCTTGTCACCTTTACATTATAAACAATTAGAAGACGGCCGGAATTGTATGTCGAATGTACATATTTACATATACAGATTCTACATGTACTTGTGTTCAGAGATTTCAGAAAACGTTATGAAACACTCGGAACTCATTAGATTCACTTTTCAAACACGTTTAATATTTAACACAGATTCCTAAACTTGCTTTTGCAAACAATAACACAAACATATGTACGTATGTAAGAATGTAAATACCGAAACTTCCAACAATGCACCGGATATATTTACATTGTAGAAGAAAATTAGAGACTGACGCAGATAACAGATGTGAGAATAACATGACGAGCCCATAACATTTTAATAACAGCGATCGATAATAAATTATATTGATATAAGTGAATATATTTTTAAAAATGTTCTTGTATTTTAATATATTTAAAAAAATTAAAGATACTGGCAAATAATTGGGAATTTATTATGGACTATTGGCGTAAAGCAGCTTACTAGTTCCACTCGGCTCAAAAACTATCGATGCTTCCATAGATAACAGAACGGAAGAAGACAAAATAGAACTGTTAAGGTCAGAATCAATATCAATATTCAGTGCATTAATGGGAAAACGAGAGTAGCTCTCATTCACCTGTACGATACCAGAAACGTGGATTTCTGTTGTATACAGGTGTCGCATACACTTCTAAACAGACTTTAATCTGCGCCTCGCAGGATAAGATAAATACGTTGACAGCTGTAAACATTTATTATGCAACTTATTTGTCTATAATCCGATCTGATTTGAATGTTTAACTTATCTCTTAATTCTAAATTATAAATGCTATGTACAAATTTGTAACGTAATGACATGCAAGATGCTTTCAAGATAAATGAATTTATATCTGTTGAAACTATGCTAAATAGCGATCCAAACTATAATTTACTATTTTCGGATATTGAAAAGTAACAAGAAATATCTTCTTATGCTGTTACAAAATTGTTGAAATAGTAATGGCTTCCTTAGCAAGAGTAGCAAGGAACAAGTAATGCCAGGGTCGTTGCTTCTTATGGAAAATCAATATCTTGAATTTGTCTATGTATGCATGTATGCATGTGAGGCTCTTACCCGACAATGCCGAGATGTCCAGGCAACTGGATCGACTTTTGGCCCTTTGAAGTAGACGCTGCAGTGGCTGCTGTCGCTGTGGACTTCCCGACGGTGCATTGCTAATATCAGCGCCACTGCCCCATTCGGCATCGATGGCCTTGGAAGCACTACGTTTAAAATGCTCTAGAAAATGATCTATTTGTTTTTCTATGGAGCTGGACGGTGAATTTTCCATGTTCACTTGCACATAACTTTATGTTTGACACACATTAACATATAAATATACATATAGCATACAATTATTCAAATCTGTAGCAACACCTTTATTTTACACAAATATTTTTGTATAATTAAAATTCTATATGAATTGTCCTGAACTTTAAATAAACAAGATTTAATAGCAGAAAAATATTTGTCAATAATAAAATTAAATTAGATTATTAGATAAAAATGTTTTTATTCGTAAGGATGCACATCTTTTTCTGTCTCTACACTGTTTTTTGTCGTTTTTTCTGCTCTGCGATTGGACTAGTATAAACAATAGCACACATTTTTTCGCATATGACTCAACCGTAACCGTCCTTCCGTGTCGTTGAACGAAAACTGAGGGCGCAGCAGAAGCCGCAGTTACCCCATAGGTAAAAAGTATGAGTAACAATGATACTGCTGAAAGCACTACAATGACGCCATAATAAGGACTGAGAGAGCCGGCAATTCTAATGAGCGTTCTATATCTACAGTTGTTCCTCCTCTCTGTTTTGTTCACAATGACGTTTTTAAGAGCTTTTGTACGCACGTGTTGTTTCCCAAATCAGTTTCTGACATGCGCAATTTCAAATACAACCACACATATTTAAGCAAAGGAATATTCAACAGCTGTTCTTCTCAAATATTAAAAACGGGAATGTCGCATATCTTAGTTTAGCATATGGAACGACCTAAACAATTATCAAAAATGTATATATTTGATAAAGCAAATGGTATGCATATGTTCTGAATTTTCCAAAAAGCCTTCAAGAAACTTTTAAAAAATAAACATGTTTTCAATTTCGATTAATTTACTCTAAACTGTGTAAGCCGTTAATTCAACGATTCAAAATTTTGCGGCTTATGAAGTCAATGAAAGCCATAGTCAATGATAAAATCCCCTGAGAGTTTGTGAGCAATATGTTAGTGTGAATCACAACAAGTTCGATACATTATTGTGCGAACCAATCAGAAATGAACAGGTAGTGGTTCGATAAAATGGTTTAACTAACTCAACTGAACTAGACCCAAGAGCACTACAATCAATCCATAAACAAAAAATTTTGTGTATATAAAACCAAAAGCAAACACGGTGGATTATAATTGCCCAATCGAATGCGATTTTTTGTATATAAAACAATTTAGACTTGCAAGTTTTACTAGATTATGGATATTAGGGATTAGATATTCGTGTAAGTTGTTCCGTGTAACACATTTGTAATACTTACTCATTGGGTACATAGGCATATGAAGATATACATACGTATATGTAAGTATCAGCTACGCATATGCATCCAAGTTCTTGTATATAGAAATGCAAGAACATATGTGCACGTATGTATGATGTAAATACACTTACAAATGTGTGTTTTCGTATATACACATATGCATGTAAATAATTAAAGCTCAAGTTAGCAGCTTTAATTTTGTTAACCCGTTAACATCTTGTCCCAATTGTTTAGTTAAAAAAGAAAACCACAAACGCATTTAATCAATGTTTTCCAACGGGCTGCCGTGCAACCTGTCGTTTCCGAGCTGCCTAAGTGTCCCAAAAGATGGTAACGAGGAACTCTTGCCATCAAACATGGGGACAAGGGAACCTGTTATTCTGAACGTATACGATATGGTGAGTGTAGATTAATCGTTAAACACAAAGAAAGTGATCGTTGAATAAGAATTTTCTATTTACAGTACTGGATTAATGAATATACCACTTCAATTGGTCTTGGCGTCTTTCACTCCGGCGTAGAAGCATTTGGCACGGAATTTGCGTATGGTGGCCACCCGTTCCCGTTTACTGGCGTCTTCGAGATTACCCCACGTGACCACGACGAACTCGGCGAACAATTCCAATTCCGACAAAGCATACAAATTGGCTGTACCGATTTTACATATGAGGAAGTACGTCGCATTGTTGAAGAATTGGGAAATCAATTTCGGGGAGATCGCTACCATCTTATGAACAATAATTGTAACCACTTTTCGGGTTCTTTGACACAGGTATTTAATCGAATATTTAGTGAATGTTTTCATGTTTTCATGATTAAAACTCATCCTCAGATACTTTGCGGCCAAGAAATACCCAGCTGGGTCAACCGTCTAGCACATTTTAGCTCTTGTGTGCCATTTTTACAAAGATGTTTACCAAAGTACGTTGAAAATGATTGGAATTATTATCACTATTAGTTCAAATTTCAAATTTTTACAGAGAGTGGCTGACACCGAATGCCTTGCAGCAAAGTATAACTACAATCCAAGAGCGCGAAGACTCGGACAATAGTCCTCTTTGAGACATTACCTGATTTAAAAAAAAGAAATTGTAATACTTGCAAGTCCCAAGCGAGCGCAACTCATCCCTGCTGTCTAAAGACCAACAATATTGTTAAGTTAAATAGTAACGTGCCGGATAGCCGACATTCATTTCATAAAAGCCAACAAAAATCATCTGATAAAATGCAAAATAATGTTAATAGGTTTATATTAGGTTACATTCAAAGTAACTTAATTATTGGCTATTGTAATTTGACTATTCAGAATTAAGGTATTTATTAAGTGTCCGACAAGTGTGGCTAGAAAGTATCATCTAAGCACTTTCTGCATAATCATTTATAAAGTTTTCAATTAAAAAATAAACATCGAAAGATTATTTTTAGGCAATTGCATAAACGTATTAGGTAACAAGCAAAAATATAGTTAACGATATCGAAGTTTTCATTAATTAATTCATCCTTTTATAATTTATTGTCTTGCAATGTCGAAAGCCGCATGTCTAGAAAAACACCAAATCGATCTGTTATCAATAAATATGTACTTGACATTCTGATATTTACAAATATGTTAATACTATTATATGATAATTCAAATTTTTTAAAGAAAATATATTTTAATTCAATAATAACACGATACGTCATTACTTCTAGTTTTAAAAGTAAGAAATAATACGCTAAACTACATAAAAATAAGAATATATTTTCAGAAAAATGCCAAGTGCCAAACAAATGCTTCGAATTGGTCGTTTAATTTCTGAAAATTAACCAACAATGTTTTCACACTTTGAAAATAATTTGGTATAAACAGGATTACCATACGTATATAATTATGATAAATACATTGTGAGAACTATTTACAAGAATGGTAGCTACAAATAATGCATATTTATATTTAATACACTCAATACGTCTTTTAATTGAATTTCCCCGCAAGAATAGCTCACATTCAAACTAGACTTGAAACATTGTTGTAAAGACCAATGGATTGCACTTCATCGCCTTCAATATCTACATCGTTGTTTAGGACATCAGGCGGAAGCTGACTGCGATAGGACCTGGGAAGCGCAATCATAGGATGCGCATTGTGAGCCAAATGTCCATGTAAACTACTACCATTTGCTATTATGGAAGACCGATTTAGATATTCATCCTGGATAGTAATATGATCACGTGCCGGAACATGCAGGGAGCTTGAGCCGTTCGCAACTTGTTGCCTTGGAAAAGCTCGAAGCAACCTTGCATTGCCAACATCACCAGAGTAAGTGGGTTGGGTTCTCTGCAAAATTCTTGCTCTATTCGGAAGATCGTGGAAATATGCATCCTTTGGTACTTGTCTTTCAGCTGCACTGTAGATTTGGGAGCTTGTCATCTGGTCCTGATATAGAGGGGAAGATTGTTGTGAATTAAATTGAGGAATATTTTCAGGATAAGCTCTGAAGGGAATTAAATTCTGGGGATCAGTGCTCAAGCCGATATCATGGCCGGGGTGAGTGTTGGAGTCTATTTTTCCCTGCAACTGTGCCACCATATCCTTGACCTGACCAGTGTTGGGTTTCTTCAGATATTTAATCTCACTATTTCTGATTTCAACCTTCCCAGGAGCATCGATACAGCTTTGCCTTCTTATTTGCATCGTGTCTAGGTGTGTGGGTACGTCGGAATGCGGAATACCAATGGGAGTTGTGTAGAATATATCTGAATTAGTGGATAAATTATCATCCAAACAAAGCGGCTGGCGCTTTATGAGATTCGACACTGAGTTGTGCGTCTGATGAGCATGGAAAACAGCATCTGTGCTACACGATGGAGATGGAGAATCTTGCGCCTGCGCCTTGTACTGTAATTTATCTTCACACAATTTATCTGCATTCTCGTTTAGAGCCACATCGTCCTTACTGGAATCCACAAAGGAAGTATCCTTACGCAGTGCTTTAATCACTGTATTCAGCATACTTTTACCCCTGTCAACGCAATGGAAATACTTTTGATTATCGGGGGGCGACGTGTCGAACTCCCAACTATTGGAGTTCTGTGAGGGATTTGAAGTCTCACTAGAATTGGGATACCGTCGTTTTACACTCGTATACTCTTCGTAATTTGGGCTATTGCCACTCTCTTTGTTACCAAGTAAGCTACATTGATTCTCCGGACTGTACTGTATGGATGGATTACTTTTTTCTGGAGAAAGAGAGCAAAGCTGCATCTTATTCTGTTGATCGTTGTCCCTCTCCATAATTAAAGATGTTTTTTCCAGTAAATCTCCCAGTCGTTCCGATACTTTAAGGAAATCAAGTTTAAGTTCGTCTAACTTGGACTGCTTTAATTCCTCTTCGGCTAAGGGCAGGCTGCTGCTCATGGCGTCATTGCAATTTTCGGGTAAGCCAGTGCTTGAATTTGAATGCGTATCCTCATTTGAATCACTCTCATCGGCGTGATCTTGGGTGTGGGAATGGTAAACGGCGGTTACAACATTCTTATTATCGTTTTCTAGAACTTCTACGCTTCTGGCGTTAGGCAAATAATTTCCCTCGCAATTGCTTTTAAGTAGGTCCAAGCTTCTGCATCGTGACAAGGTGCGCTCTACTCGCTGAGTCTTGGCTTGATTGTCGAATGTAGATCGTAGAGGTTCACCACGACGTAGGTATTCGTTGAGATAGTGTCGTTTACTTTCACATCGAATGCGATCTTCGATCATGGTTCGGGTGAGTTGTTCGATTTGATCGTTTGTCTTTATTGCCAATGCCTGCACTTTGTGTCCCAGTCGTTCCTTTGTCTTGTGTACATACTTCTTTAGACTTTTGCGGTTACAGTTCAGCTTGTTTTCCATGTGACGGAAAAAGGGCCCGCAGTAACAGGTGTTGCCCACACTGACTGGTCCTTTGTGTATATGACCGGCTAGATCGAGAAAGTATTGTTCGCCTTGTTTTAACGGCTCTTTGGGTAGCGTCTCCAGCTTCGGTGATGGAAACGAACGGGGATCGGGGAAATAATGACAGCCGTAAGGTGACCAATTGATCGACTTATCCACATTGTCTTTATCTTTGTCCAGGCCTGCTCCCGACTTTTCATTATCCTTTGGTTTTTCCCTGCGATTGCGTATACGCTTCGGAGTACTCAAAATTTCATTAATTTCCCGATAGTTCTTGCGGACAGCAATGCTCTGCGGAGTTTCACCCTGGGCATTTTTCACATTCAAGCGCGCATCAGCCTCCAGCAAAATGCGCGTCAACTTGCGGCGGCCCATCGCACAGGTAATGTGCAACGCAGTATCTCCGTTGAGATTCGTCTTGTTGGGGTCACACAATGCCGATAGCAGAATGCGGGTAACACCTGCGTGGCCGTATCGGCAAGCAGTATGGAGCGCAGTATCACCATACTAAATAAAAGAAAGAATCTCAGTTAATGTGATCGTATACGTGAAATAAAGTTAGATTAATTTTGAGTTTGATAGCTTTAAAAAGTACGTTTGTTCATACATATAAATGCGTATTTGATTAGCATACCTTGTTTTGAACATCCGGATCCGCGCCTGCCATTAGCAGTTCTCTGGAACTTTGATTGTGTCCATTCTGAGCGGCCAAATGAAGTGCGGAGAGTCCTTCGTTGTTGATAATATTCAGAGTATTACTGTGAAGGGCTTCAATAGTATTGGCCACCCTCTCCTTTAGTCTACTCTTTTGCTTCTGTTGCGACTTGGAGCTGGGCGGAGCACAGATCAATTTCACACAGCGACTAAAGCCTCGGCTAGACGCCTCGTGCAACGGTGTGTTGCCCTGGTTAGATTCCTTGGCCATACGATCGACATTGCTAAAGAGAAGAATCTGCACTCGACTGTCATCTCCAGCTGCAACTGCTTCGTGCAGTGCCGTCCAGTTTCTCGATTCATTCTAAATTCGAGTTTACTTAATCAATACGCCACGAACGATCAGTTTTGTTTTCATATTGTACATACCCCGCAAACAGCGTTCGGCAAGGCTTCCTGCTTTAGAATGCGATCCATACTGCATTGTCTAGAAGACAATCTTCTCGTTTAATAACATCGGAAGACGTATTTAACAAATATTTGGCGATTACCCAGTTAGTTTGTATTGTATGCACGTAGTCAGGTTACATACATATGTATGTATGTACATATGTATGTCTGCACACACTATCCTACACTAAGCAATAACATTTACGTTGAAATATGCCAAAATACAACTGCAGCAAACTAAAGTAAAATAATTCATATTATTGATGGCCTATTTAAATTTAATCAAGTGCAAATATAGCAAGTGCGATGTTTTCGTTCAATAAGAATAATCAAACAAATAAGTTGTGAATTAATATTTCGAAATAAGATCCGTTTTTGATTTATAACTGAAACTAAAAGTTAATTTCAACCGTTATACCAAAAATTTGTTTGAATTTTCACTAATTCTATTATTTTTCACTTATTCACAAGCTCACGATTGCAATTTTTGTGCTATTTTGCTTACATTTGTGAACACCCAGAGTTAATTTCGCTTAAGCCAGGCCTGAAGGAAAATAGAAGAGAAAACTAAAGCGTACTGTAAAATTGGCAACAGGTTTTGTCCATTGTTGCCGCCTACATGGTTTATCACGCAACTATCGGTTGTACATGAGCTATCGATAGCAGTATTGTCACATCACTAAGCAATTTGTGTTTGTCATCTCATCATCGAGGTTTATTTCAACTTTAACAATAACTATCGTGCACGGCGTCTGTTAAAAAATGGCTTTAGCTGAAATTTGCAAAATTTCTAAGGCTCCGTATATGAGGCCTGCCGCTTGGACTTCAAGCGATGTCGAAAGCGAACTGAATGCATACTCCAGTAATCTTGCAAATCCTTACACATTAGCAGCACCCCCCTTCGAAAATGTAAGTGAAATAAAATGTAAAATGAATAAATAATCTAGACTAATGCGTATACATCTGCAGCCCCTGGAGAATTTGAGGAAAATCCAAGCCATTGGTGATAAGACCGGCGTTAAAATCAACTTTGATCACGGCACAACTACTCTGGGCTTTAAGTACCAGGGTGGTGTCATTTTGGCCGTGGACTCGCGTGCTACAGGAGGCCAGTATATTGGCTCACAGTCAATGAAGAAAATTGTTGAGATCAATCAGTTTTTGCTTGGCACACTTGCCGGTGGCGCTGCTGATTGTGTCTATTGGGATCGTGTTTTGGCAAAGGAATGCCGCCTCCATGAACTTCGAAACAAAGAACGCATTTCTGTAGCTGCCGCCAGTAAGATCATGGCTAATATCGCTCATGAATACAAAGGCATGGGGCTGAGCATGGGAATGATGTTGGCCGGCTACGACAAGCGTGGCCCGGGACTATACTACGTTGATTCAGAGGGCTCGCGCACTCCCGGCAATGTATTCTCTGTTGGCAGCGGTTCTATTTACGCGTTTGGTGTGCTTGACTCTGGTTACCATTGGGATCTAAATGATAAAGATGCACAGGAATTGGGTCGTCGCGCGATTTACCACGCCACCTACAGAGACGCCTACTCGGGCGGAATTATTCGTGTTTACCACATGACTCCCAATGGCTGGATAAAAATATCAGAAACAGATTGCATGGAGCTTCACTATAAATATTCAGAAAACAAAGCTGCAAACTAATATTCAATTGATGGTGAAGTAATATTGTGGATTTAATCTAATAAAGCGTAGAGTTTGTAAACCATAAATCATTCTTATTACTTTACAGTTTTTCATGCTTATGCGGATTGCAGTAATCATTTAATAAACTAAAAAATACACTTAATGGTAACATATCTAAGAAGTCTCTTGTTTTGACAAGACATTTGATTTGTCTTCACTTTTCTGCTTTGCTATATGGTCCAAGGTTTCCTGATGTCGCACTTCTGCTCGTTTTTGCTTGAACGTTCGCTTGGTATTTCGCATAGGTCTCTCCGACCGCCTGCTTTGCTGCCGTAGTAGCTCCTTTCCGACATCAAAGCCCGCTGGGACATGCAGCTGTCGGATCATGCGATTGCGTACCATGAGATAGTCGAACGGATAATACCGACCATTCCGATCTATGAAAACAGCGTTTGTCAACTCGCAATTCATGTGTCCGTCGGCGTTGCTCATAATGCCCGCCACAGAAGTCTCATTCCGCAGATCCATAAGCACGGCGTGTCCCTTTAGCAGGACTGGCAAACAGTTCAGGGTATTTGAAATCAAATACTTCTCACGAGCTGTAAATCTCTGCATTTTACTACATTAATTGATATTATTACTTTGTTTGTATTCAACCAGAGTTCGTTGCTGCGAATGAGAAAATACGAAAAACCTAAAAAAGGTATTTAATACTAGCATTGTCATTTCAGTATTTCTGTATATTTACATGTTTTTCAGAAAAATATGTGTGTTCACACATACACATGTAATTATGCAGCTTGTTTATTTCATTATTGTTTTTTGTATAACGTTGGGATATCTAATTAAACAACCGTTTGAGAATATTTAATAATTACCATTAACCTAGAGAAAAACATTTGATATATATCTCTTTGTACCTTTAAGTATTCAAATGTTTTTTTTTCTGAATATCTTTAGTACATATAATATAAATTTATTTGTATTTTAGGTACACAACTCACTTATTAATTACTTGTTATATAGTAAAAACTTAATTTGTATTTATTTTTGCTTAGAAATGAAGTTTAAATGGCAGTTCCTCGCTCCAAATTTTGCTTGATTTCAGCCGTGTGCTCGCCGTAGAAACGATCCAGTTTCTTGTTGAATTTCGAGTTACGTTCATTGATGAAGTCCACATCGGCGTCATCGTTGTAGATTCGTCGTCTGGAGTATTTCTTTCTACGGTCTATTTGCTGTTCCAAGTCTTTAACCATATTGTTTATTGCATCAGGCGTGTCCTTTGTTTTCATATGAAGTGTTGTGGTTGGACCGCCATAGAATGCGTCTCCTAGTTCAGCTTTTTGTTTTTCATATTTGTCCATATCGCGAGCGGGCATATTTTTAACAAGTCGATTATATTGTCTAGCTGTTTGGGCCTCGAATGTGGAGAAACCCAAATCGGGATTGTCTTTGCGTTTCTTTTTCTTCTCTATACGTTCCGCCTCGACGGCAGACACCTCAAGTAATTTGAGGCGCTCGTAATCCTTGCCAGCAGATTCTGCTTCACTGCGGGCCTTGTCGTCCGCCAGCAACCATTCTGCTTGACGCTTGCGTGCCTCCCAATTACTAGGTAGTTTCTTACGTGCGTCTTCTGCGACGACCTCTTGATGGTTTTGTGTTCGGGCTTCTTGCCGTTGTTTATGAAGAAGTAACAAACGCTCTTTGCGTTCGGCCAACTTTTCCGCGGCAGTTTTTGTCGCTTCCATAACAAAGTAATATATTTAATATTTATTTGTAATTTTTATGAAATCTTCTTCTTGAAGCCAAAATTTTTCTTTACATAAAACAGGTTGGCAGCACTGGCAAAATCAGCTGGACTATAAAATACCAAAGGGTATTTTGCACGCCAACCAAAAAACCTTAACTAAAAGCTATATAACAGTTAATTTAATGAATAAAAATATGTATTTTAAAAAATGTTCACAACGTTTAGACTGAACTTTTAGTTATTAGTATCTTAATTGCATACAATTAATATTTGGGTTTTGGTATTTTTTAGGAAATTTATAAAAATAAGAATACGTTACTATTGTTTTGCGCCACACTATTTAACACGTGCATTGAATTTGTTTACAATTTAAACAGTATCTGAGTTATTATTTAATTGTTATCCATAAGCTGGAATTATGAAGTTTTCTTACAAAGTAAGCGCGTAGTAAGAGGAAAGAAGATTATGTTAGAAGGGGAAACTTATTCCTTTACTTTCAGTTTTCGAATTTGTTGGGCACAATTTATCGCAATGGAAATTTGGTCTTCACACCTGATGGAAATTCAATTATCAGTCCTGTGGGCAATCGGCTAACAGTATACGATCTGAAAAAGTAAGCATACATAAGTGCTCAATTGTTACCTGAGACCATTAATTATTAATTGTTTTCCTTACCAGCAACAAGTCGCGCACATTGTCTCTGGAGTCTCGTTACAACTATACAAACATTGCCCTATCCCCAGATGGCAGCCTCATGATAGCTATTAACGAGCAGGGAGATGCTCATTTGATAAGCATGGTGTCCTGTACGGTGATACATCGTCATAAGTTTCAAACAGGTGTACAGTGTATAAGCTTCAGTCCGGACGGTAGCTTCTTTGCGGTGGCAAGGGAAAATCTGGTACTCATATTCTGTTCTCCCGGCGAAATAACTGGCGAATATAATCCGTTTGTGCTGAAAAGAAGTTTTATAGGTGGTTTTGACGACGTTACATGGTTGGATTGGTCCTCTGATTCTAAACTGCTTGCGATCGGATGTCGGGATAGCTCCACTAAAATTTGCTCAGTTAGTTTCTTGAAAAACTTTCGAACATACAATTTGAGCGGCCACACCGATGCGATAGTGTCGTGCTTTTTTGAAGCCAATAGCTTGGATTTGAACACCGTGAGTCGAAATGGCCAACTCTGCTTGTGGGAGTGCAGCTTAGAACCGTCAGACTTGATCAAATCCAGTGAAGCGGATCAACGGCCACCACAAAAAAAGCGCAGGGCACCGATCGGGAAGGATTCGGATGCAGGCAATGAGTCGGAAGATGATTTCGAAAATGGCGCCGAAATGCAAACTACCAAAGAAAATGAGGTTACCGATGACGTTAATGAAATCAAAGATGAGGTCGTCAAAAAGACACATCCATTCTTTTATAAAAAACTAAGCCGGCATTACTTGGCCAATGAGCCGCGCAAGGAGAAGCGTGATGCCCTTTTAACTGCGGCCAACTATAATCGTCAGACGAAGGTATTGGTAGTTGCATTTAGCACAGGCGCTTTCTATTTGTACGAGCTTCCCGATGTCAATATGATACATTCACTGAGTATCTCCGACTATCCCATATCGACGGCTCTCTTCAACTGTACAGGAGATTGGGTGGCATTGGCTTCGCGTGAGATTGGACAACTTCTGGTGTGGGAATGGCAGAGCGAACAGTACATTATGAAGCAGCAGGGCCATAGCAGCGAAATGACTTCTATTGCATACTCTCCAGACGGACAATATATTGCCACTGGCGGAGAGGACTCTAAGGTGAAGCTGTGGAACACTCAGAACAGTTTCTGTTTTGTCACGTTCAATGAACACACTAGCGGCGTGACCGCTTTGCAGTTCAGTCGAAACAAGAAGTTTCTCGTAAGCAGTTCACTCGATGGCACAGTGCGAGCCTTTGATATCATAAGGTTAGTATTATCTGCTGCATAGAGGGCTTACAGATTTTGTCTCATCTTTCTGTTTGCAGGTATCGCAATTTCAGAACATTTACATCACCTACTCCTGCCCAGTTTTCATGCGTAGCCATTGATTACTCCGGCGAGCTAGTTGTGGCTGGAGGGCAGGATATATTTGACTTATTTTTGTGGTCTATTAAGACTGGAAAATTGCTGGAGGTTATTAGTGGCCATCAAGGTCCTATTTCCTCCGTAGCCTTTTCGCCAGTTTCCACCTCCTCAACAATGGTATCTGGCTCGTGGGACAAAACGATTAAGATTTGGAATTGTCTGGAAAACAGCAGTGAGCATGAAACAATCGATGCGCTTTCCGATGTGACCAGTGTTGCATTTAGTCCCGATGGAAAAGAGGTAGTATAAAAACCATTATGCAGGGCATATCGCATTGAACTAATCCTAATGGATTTCAGGTTGCTGTAACAACGCTTGCTGGTACCATTACAATCTTTGAAGTTTTGACTGGAATACATGGTATCACAATCGAAGGACGTAATGACCTTGGAAGCGGACGCTTACAAACTGATGTCGTAACTGCCAAAACAAACGCACAGTCAAAGTAAGATTGGTAGAAACATTCGAAAAATGCTATAAACTTACAATTGTTTCTTAGTTATTTCTCCACAATAGAGTATTCTGCAGACGGGGAATGTATTCTGGCAGCAGGAAAGTCTTCCAACATCTGTATATATCATGTGAAAGAAGCTATTTTGCTTAAGAAGTTCCAAATAACGCAAAACTTCAGTTTAGATGGTCTCAATGTATGTACATTTTTGAGTCGAAATCGAATGTATCTCAAATTATCGTGTATCATTCACAGGACTTTATCAGTCGCAAGCATCTGAGTGAGTTTGGAAACATGGCTTTGGTGGAACAGCGCGAAGAACTTGAAGGTGGCAATGTGGCAATTCGATTGCCAGGAGTGCGAAAAGGAGATATGTCGGCACGGCGGTTTCAGCCAGAAGTAAGAGTTTTCTCAGTTCGCTTCTCACCCACTGGACAAGCATTTGCTGCCGCCGGCACAGAAGGGTTGTGCGTGTATGCGTTAGACAAGGGTAAACCAGTTCATAGAAAGACCGTGAAGTCCAACATGCTAATCTTATTAAATTGCTCAATTCTAGGTGTCGTTTTCGATCCATTTGATTTGTCACTGGAAGTAACTCCGAAAGCGGCCCACGAGGCATTGAAGAATAAGGAGTTCACAAAGGCGTTGGTTATGTCTCTGAAACTGAACGAACCCAATTTGGTGACCTTGGTTATAGAGCGCGTGCCGTATAGTGATAGTAAGTGCTTGTAAATTGTATGGGAATATTGTAATGTGCAGAATAGTTTGCCATGCAGCTCGACCTTGCAATTGGAGTCACTTTTTTGCAACCTTCGCACTTATAATCGATAGCCTCTACGTTGTTCCTTGTAGTATGTCTAAAAATAGATGGGAGTTAAATTCACCCTAACTTTCAAGGAACATACTTATTACTCAACTTCATTCGATCGAATTTGCAAATTTCTTCTTGTTGTTAATAAACAGTTTCAAGGTTCTTGCTGCACTGTGCGCGGTACCAGATAGTTGTGTGTTCTTAACAACCCCTGCGGCTTTACTCGTTCCCCTAAATTCCATTAAATGGTAACACGTGCCTGCATATATCGAAGCTAATTTACCATTTCTTTCTTTTTAGTTGAGCTGATTTGTGGGGATCTGTCACCTGATTATGCCCCACGTCTGTTACAACACCTCGCACGCCTGCTGCAGTCATCGCCCCATATTGAATTCTATCTTCAGTGGTGCTGCTGCCTCTTAACAGCCCATGGCTATCATGATGGCGTCTTCCAACACACTGCTTTGTTGTCATTACATGAAAGCATATCGCACAAGTACGAGATGCTCAACAAAATGTAAGTGATGCTTGAATAAGAAAGAAGTTTAAATTGTATTTAATATTTCTGGCAATTTACAGATGTGACTACAATAAGTACACCTTGAGAGTTCTACTGGACAAGGCTGAGCATCAGAAAGCGCAATCTGCCGGTGTAGAAACCGGTAAAACGAATGACGATAGTGATGATGACATGCTGCTGATAAGGCAGGATGAGAACGAAAAGATTGAGTTTAGCGATGAGAACGAAGAAGATAGCGACGATGATTCGGAGGAAAACGATGCATTATAGTGCGAATACGAAGTAATTTTAATGTATAGACAGCCACAGAATATAAACATTATAAAGATATGGCGGTTGTCGTTTAAATCAGCGGGGAATGGAAATGGAATTTGTTTTGTCTTAAAACTTCATCATAATTTGGTTAAAATCAATTAGCTTTATTTATTTGTACATTAATAGTTGAGTAATTTATTTGTTAGCTTTAAAGTAACGCTATTAGAGCAAAGTAAATGGTTGAGAATCACGGTATAAAAGCCTTGCGAAAAAAGGAGCTTAACCGATGGAAATTTATGTACACACATTTTGTAGCTACCGTAAATAAATAACTAGGTGTATGTATTATGTACTTATTATATTATAAATATGCATTGTGGTTTATATTTACACCATTTCTGTTATACAAAATATAGTATAGTCACATTCTTAAAATGTATACAAAGTATTTTCTAGTTCTGAGTGTGCGCCATATTTAAACTACAGTTAGATATACAAAATATATAAGCCACAGCTCTAAAGTTCGCGTCG
The DNA here is from genome assembly GCA_018151445.1 of Zaprionus inermis. Lineage (NCBI taxonomy): Eukaryota > Metazoa > Arthropoda > Insecta > Diptera > Drosophilidae > Zaprionus > Zaprionus inermis. Next base: position 5,890,326 of record JAECXD010000117.1, on the reverse strand, counting down.
TTTAACTTGTTATTTGTCTCAATTGTGTGTAAAAGTTCATAAACAGCTTCTTTTTTTTTTAATCTATTTACATTCCGAATAGTATTTCTATGTTTTGTTCCTTAGAGGGTTGTACATTTTATTATCTCTTTAAAGCACCAATTTTGTTTTCTGGCTGATTTGCTTAAGCTTAAGTATTATAAAAAAAAACAAAATAGTATCAACTACTTATACATAATAAGACATATCCCTAATGAGGAAAAAAATATGATATGTGCCCTTTCTGAATATTGTTTTTAACACGGTGCCTTAAACTATAAATAAGGATAAATAATCGGTTCGTAGTCGATATTAGCTATAAGTCGCATTTAATATATATATTTATCTGGAATTATTCAAAATATTTTGAGTTAAATTATAATCGAAGTTAAATGTCGTACAAAACTACGGAATCTGAACTGAACCGGCAATTGGAAAACTAAGTAATTCGGATTATAATTCTATGTATATTAAGTGTAAAACGCAAGCTAGTTGTTATTTAAATTGATTCATATTGAAACATATTTTTTCGAAAGTTAATTGGATATCGCCAGGGAACTAGGACATCTGCGGTACTTAGGTACGGTCTAATTAAAAATTTCATTCCTGTCCAGCCCTGTGTACCTTCTTTCAGATGTATCATCAAACTCAAGTTCAAGTGAAATTTTAATAGTGTCTTCAATGAGAAACAGTAACTTTTTAACTCTCTAAACAAAATAGGCTCTTGCCTCAGTAAAGAAGGTAACTGTAGACTTCATCATATTGTGTGTTGTACTAGCCTGTGTGTTAGATATAATTGTCGTAGTAATTGGATAGTTAGTTAGCATACATATAGGTATTGCAGTGTTTAACCGTGTCCCCTTGTATCTAATTGCAGTTTCATTTTTGGGTTTTGTCCCATTCGATTTTTAACGGAGTCCAGAGATGTGATTTCTGGAACTCCCCAAATCCTAGGATGACTTCATCAATAGTATGGGCCAGTACAGCAGGACGAACACGAAGAACAAAATCGGAAATACAGCTCGCGAGACTTTATCGATCTCGCGCCACATAATCTTTTCCACACCCGTGTCCGTATCCGTCCATGCTACGGACAGTAGGCTTTGTCGGCGTGCTGGCTTCGGCGGTCCTCCGTTGCCCTGTAAAGAGGTCTGTGCCACGATTGGTACAGCAGAAAGATACAGGATTCTTCTTCAAAAGTACTCGTAATAACTTTCTGCAAAAATCGACGCAAACTTCTATAACCATTCTACAACTGACAATATCTCTTTGGGCGACAGCAAAACGATTTTAGCCCTGCACGTGTATCGATATTTGCGGTTGCAATATTCGCAACTGTGCCAAGGCGACTTACCTGGCCCGGCGTGGTCGGGGTTTGTGTGGCCTTTCGTGACCGTACGGCGCCACCCTCCCAGCTCGCCACAGTTGCACATTGACCTTTCTCCATATTGCTTATGCGCTGTGTACGACCCGAAAAAGAGGAGAGCGAAGTAGCGGGCATGCAATGATAAAGAATGTTTTTATTTATTAAAGCGGAACACCGACTGACTGCTTACCATGGGCAGTACCTTTGGTATTCGGTTTACCTGGTACTGGTACTGCACGTCCAACACTTTGACAACCACGAATTCGGCCAAGGCGGCGAATACGGAAACCATGCATCCGGCCATCCATAGGTCAAGCGCCTGCATCGTGCAAGATGTAGAGAGAAAAAAACAAACACAAACCATTAGTGATTCTCCGCTGTCGTTCGATTAAATGATCTGTGGTATTTGCCTTCACATACGCCACGGGTGGTATATCCGCTCGCAATCCCGTGAACATTGTCACCAGCGTAAGCATGCAGGTGACCAGTAGTGTTACGCGTCCCGGAATGGCGTCCAGCCCAAGCCAAAAGCTGAACCACGACAGCATAACGACCAGAGATGAAGGCGCAAACGTCTGTATCAAATGATGTCCGATCTGTCGCTCAAATCGAAAGTAAACGGTGAGACGCGAGAAGTTGCCCACCTTCTCGGGCATATAACCATCGCTTTCCTCCAGCTCTAGCGGTTGCCCGAGATTATACTGCAGTAGTTTCAGTTCCGGATTGAGCGTTACGCCGGAATCTGACCAGCGCAGTTTCACCTTTTGGTTGTTGGACGAGACTTTGGCAAAAAAAAAAGATACAAATATTCAGATAGCATTATGATCTTTGCCCATCAATACTTACAGCTCTCAATATATATGGGGCACACTTGAATATCCATGGGATACAGCTGGAACTCCATTTGGCAGGCAATTATGGCGTGCATTCGCGCCGCATAACGCACCGTTTTGTTCTTATAGAGCGTTACCGAAGTAAACTTGTGCGTCAGGGTAGCTATTTCTACAACGAGAAGACATCGAAAAGAATCGTTGCAGAGATGCGGAACAAAGTATCATCGATTAGAACTATAGAATTGGTATTGGCACTCATTGTCTTTATAGTCTGATAGTTCGCGTATGCAGGTGCCTTGTGTGGTTGTGAGTGCGTCTTGAAGTTGGTTAAGCAAATGACTCAGATGGACGAGATCGAGTGCTCTAATACAATCTAATACCTATTGATTATGTACTTAATTATGTTATTATTAAGTACCTAGATCTCAGCGAAAACAAAGATATGTGTAGTATACCAAAACCTTCAGCATGTTAGGTCTTCAAATCTCTGATATAATCTGATTTAAGAACAAGTCTTTAACGCGTTAGACCTATTTGCCGATTATTGCATTTGCTTTTAAGATTTTATTTTTTATTTAATCAAAATTGTGCCATAAAACTAAGAGTATATAATAATTGTATTCCTTTAAATGTTTGAATTTAGAATATCGAAGTTTTCTTTTAGCTACACGGGCACATCAGGCCACAAATTCCGTAACGATTCAAGACCATATCACCCCAATGCAACCGTAAATGTTCAACTATATCAGACGTCGAATGCGAGTAGCCGCCACTAGGAGTAACCCAAGGTTTGCCCTTGAAAAACCTAGGCTCAATGTCCTTGGGAGCCATGGCATTGAAAATGGTTTGGTCAGCGTGCGATTAATAACACGCCCACGCAACCGTCACAGTGTGTTTGGCATCAACGCCCATTTCCGAATTGCTTTTTGAAACCCGTTGGTGACTTTTAAACTGCACGCGAACTCTGATAATCGCAGCGAATACAAACTTTGTTTAAAGGATACAATATGCAAGTAATGGGAATGAGCTGATTGAGCATATTTGAACGTGGATAATGCAGATAATGCCTTCATATGGTAAACAATTACGATGATTGCTGGATTACTTAACCGATGTATGTTTACTCTGTTACACATGCCGAGTATATAGTCACAGAAAGTGTTCACAATAAGTTAACATATCAAACTCCAATCAAATCGGACCACAACAAAATTTATAACTTGAGTATTTACATGTTTAACTTATGTACATGAGTTATGCAAAGATATGATGCGAATGGACAACTACAATAATATATGTGTATGAACTAAACTACACCTAGCGTAGTATGAAATTTCAGTTCGAATAATGTACAGATACATATGAAAATTTTAATATAACCTTGCAGGTTCATAAATCAGTAAATTATTGACAACATATTGTAGTTTGATCGGGCTTTGAGATTTTAAGTAAGTGAACTTGCATAACGACAGTTGGGCGATATTGCAAGGGTATTTAATGTTCGGCATAGCCGAACATACTTGCATTTCCAATGAATGATACAATTTATGAACTATTTTGTTTTTTGTATTATACTATACATATATGTAGGTTGATAGTCAACACAAAACACATTCTAGATTTTGTTAGTATACTTAAATGTTTGTCTAGATGAAAGTTTTTAGATTCTCTTTCATCCTTATTGCGTAGCAGAGAAGTTGAGGGAACATATGGACTTCCAAATCCTAGTTGAAGTTTGCATTGTTATTAAAATTTTTTTTTTTTTTTAGAAATATCAAAAACAATGAAAATCAAAAGTAAAAAAAAAAAACAATATTATTATATACAAATCAATAGTATAGACAAGTAGCTCAGAACTGAAATGCACTGCAGAGAGTCTAATAGGTTGTGCTCTAGAACTAGGGGTACGAAGTTGAAAATACCTAAGGCCTTAACGACATGCACTCACACCAACCAAAACACAATTGTCTAGGCATAGTATATCATCGGTCAGGGTAAGGTACTTATTCGTAGAACATTGCAGATACTAACCGGCTATTTTAGAGTTTAGAAAATATGGATCCGGTTGCCAGAGGTTGTCGAAAAACTCAGGAAGCAGTGTCACATAGTCGTCGCCCTCCTCGAATATGTCGTCCGCTATTTCCAGTCGTGATTCCATCCAGCGCTGATGTATAAACATATCAACTCTGTAAATCAAAATGTATCGACTATATGCATGATATGATGCTCCTCATGATCAGAGTAGAGAGTGTGCTTGATACTCACCTAAAGTCCATATCCTCTACATTGATTGAGTTAATATCTACTACAAATATGCTAAAGTCTACTATCACTGGGGAGCCCTTCTTTGAGGGCGGTCGCATTTCTGAAAATAAATAGATTGGGTCCAACGCAAGCGGTTTAATAAATCGGCAACGTTGGGGGCAAACACATTAAGGAATTGTTAAGTGTTTAATCTATATGCGAAGCTATATTTGGGGAGCGAGAAATCCCGCTTTACAAATTTCCTGCGCAACTTCGATTACGTGTTCCAGCCAAGTTAACGTAAGCCTCATATACATACAGCCTAAAGTCGCGGACAGACTAACAATTCGGGACATCAGCCACACTTCAAGTTCATGGACAAACCGTAGGCCTGAGGCGAGTTATATAATAGTGGAAATCGATAAAATTTAAGGGGTTGCTTCACCCTAATTACGCAGAATAGAGGCGACGATGTGTGCAACGCTCAAGCACATTTTTAGAACTTTATTTTTACAGAGAACCTAGAAGATAATCAGCTTTAAGAATTACGAAAGCAATTGATTCAAATACTACAAATTTGGTATGCAGATTTCGTCGTATCTAACGCGGATAGAGTTTATTTTACAATCTTCATGAAAGTCTGTGGATTTTTAAGACAGTTATTATCTCTGCACGTCCGACTCTGAAGAACGACTATAACTGCTGCTCAAAATGGAGTTTATTTTCTATATGTTTAAAAAATGATATGAAAAGAAATCAGAAGTTGCTGTGGAAATAGCTTTAAAAATATAAAAAAAAATTGAAATACTTGCAGGGGGTAGCATGGAAAAATTCCTAAATCTTACCACTTTTAATATACAATTAAAACCATTAACAAAAAGTCTTCGAGCATGAAAATCTGTGGATTTTTAAGAGAGTTATGATCTCCGGAAGTCGCAGTCATGGAAAGCGACACCATAAACAGAGAAACCCAGTTAAATCTCAAACTATCTCGTTGTGTGGGTTCAGTTAGCCGCATTGATCGACCGCAACTCTTTCCGCCCTGTTGACGTCAAGGACCGACAACGAGCCGGATTGTGTAAGCACGTATGTGTATGCAGAAACACACAGCCGTGCATACATTTGTAGAAAAAAACAAACATACATAAGTAGTAATTACCGAAGGTAAGCGAATAGTCACCAGGTGAAGCCAGAAATGGGCGCTGCGGTGGGAGAAAGGTCCCGAAATTGGCTGCGTCACGATAAACGGCACACGCAACGTTCCAACAATGGCCATAAACGGAATCCAAAGAAGAACAAAAAAATCCGTGCAATTAAAACAGAACAGAACGATAGAAAAGGTGCGCAACACTATGCTATTGAGTCACCAGGCTTACGTACTTCTTGCATTCACAACTATATAGCATATCATATCATATAGAACAGGGACAGACTGAGTAGAACGGAGTATTCGGAAATATCTATAGACGGAGTATGTCAAAAGAAATGCAGTCGAGGCTAATGCAAGTATATACAACTACCAAATACACTTACCCTTGACATAATTAGGCGGAAGAACCACTCGCGGCTTCGTTGTATAGTTGTAGTTCATGTGGGTATCCGTGGCCTCACTAATCCTGAAAAAAACAAACGGATTTATAGCAGCTACGGAGTTTATATCTATATACAATTGTGGGGAAAACAAAGTTTATCTTCGACAAGCCGAAGATTTTGTATTCTTGTGACTGAAGAAATAATTTTTTGCAGATTTTTCCTATGTCGCTTAAATATGATATGAAGTTTATAAAGCTTATTTAGTTTAGTTATACGAATTCTAACTGTTATCTTACCTTTCGGCTAAGGTAAGCTAACATAGAAAAGGACAGACAGACGAATAGTTCGACTAGACTAGCCATATCAAAAAGAAATATCCTTGATGGAGTCAGAGATATAATAAATACACCCTTTTGCAAAGGTATAATAATACTATATATAGGGTTCGTGCATGTCAGTGAATGACGCCTTTGGACAGGGGCCAATGTAAACTTTGTCAATTTAAGTCTCAACTACAAATTAACTAACTTCGTGTTGGGGTCTGTCTGGCCTGCGAGTGTATTCATATAGATTTACATATATTCGTGCATTCATACCTGCATACGTAGTATGCATAATTCATTTTTGCTATTTTTTTCGCTATTTGCCTTTTGCCAGTCTACTCTAGGTTGCCTTTAAGTTGGACTTATATTCGTGCTGGAACCCCATTTGCTGTGATTCGACTGACCTTGCTCGGATTTGTCAAATGGCTTGCCAATACTCGGAAATAGCATGTAAAGGTTAAATTCGCGCTGGCAAAAAGAATAGGCAATTTCTGAATGATATCCAAACGAATAAAATAATAAACTAAAAATATCGGACGATTCGAACCGTACTGCACAAACTGGGAAGTAGTTAGGAACTAATTAGATACTCAAAGATTACAGAAATAACTTAACTCGCTTAGGGTTTGTTTTCATGATGGAAAGTTTGCTTATAAAAGTTCTATAAAGTTTGCTGCTTACAAAACAGGTATCCAGAGATATCACAGCTTAAAATCAAGTCATTTCACGTTAGCTTTTTTTGTAACATTCCCCATATTTCCTATTTTAATTTTCTAAAATACGGATCAACATATGGATATGATCAACCGATAAAATTAGTTCTCCAAACTAAAATCTGCCTTAGAATAAACGATTTTACCAAGAATTCTTGTATATAAAATCCTTGAAAACTTTCGAAAGTTGAATAAAGGGTTATAATAAGTTCATTATTATTTTGAGACGATTGAGTAGTCAAGAAATAAATAAATAAAAAATAAATTAATATATGTAATCATGCAATGGAAATTAGCGAATTACCATACAAACTTTTCATGGAAAATCGTGCCAGGACACAAACATGAGTTAATCAAGTTTATCAAGGGAAAACTTACCACATCCATATGAATGTGAATCCAAGCAATATGAATGCTTTTGTATTGTATTTGCCCAGCATGATGTTGACGATGAACAGAAAAGGAAACCAAAACTCAAATCATCTCACTTTACATCGACGTGGGAATTTCATAATTCGCTTTATGAAATCTGTAAAACGATATAACGCAATCGATATCGAATTCGAAATTTAATTTAAATACATTGATGTGAAACGGTTTATTAAAGGACACGAGGCGAGAATGCGGCGTATGCGCGTTACGCTTGCTATGCGGAAACTGAAAAATATCTGTATTAGCTTGACAGTTAATTATGTTCTGTATGCGTTTTCGGGGATAGATGGATCGACTCGACGCGGTACCAGTTCTCTCACTCGTGTTCTACTATCGAATAAATAAAAGTCGTCTACGCGGCTATGCGGCTTCGCGGACTTCTGAGGCATGCCGAATGTGTGTAGATAAACGCGAATATCTAAATACACACACACACGCACACACACTAAGAAAACATTTATCTCTTGATTCCCGTTGTCGGATATGCACATATGTTTGTAGATTACGCTGAGCTCGCGCTCGCTCGCGTGATTATCGGTCCATCTTACTGTGTGGGAAGCAGGCGCGTCGTTCGCGTATCATTTGATAGCTTCTCGGGATACGAAAGCTCTTCGCGCACTTGTCGTGCGGTATGAGGTATGGGTATGGGGGGGAGGTTTGTGGAACGTGTAAGTGTCGTGTAATTGCAGCACACTTTGCGCTGCCAGCCAGTCAATGTGAGACAATTGAATTGCGTGCTGATTTCACTTAAGCGCGCGCGCTTTAAATTTTATCATTTCGATTTGAAGACAGTAAGCAAAGTAAGTAGGCTATATAGTACGAATATATATATATCTGATCTTGAAAAAAAACGATGATCAACGCTTTTAAGGAAGTCAGGAATGAGTCAAATTTAGTGACATCTCTGTGACTGCACTGACCATGCATGTATGTATGCATATCGGTGTTATCGTATATCGGCGTATGACGATTGTGTTCCTTACGAGCCTGACAATCAATTATCGCGATAATAAAAAATACTAAAAAGGGGTAGCTTACATACTAACATAGATCGGTTCAAATCGGTTGTATGGGGTTCCAATTTATGCAACGTGCATAGAGTATTTAGGAACTGACGCCGACATTGACTTTGGCACTGGCACTGGCAATGGCAATGGCAATGCGAACGCGAATGAGAATGGGAATGCGAATGGGAAGAAGATGCTGCTGCTGCTGTAGCTGGATTGTGGAAGGGGGGGGTGGCAGGCAGCTTGCGTTGCTCAAATTAAAAATTTCGCTTCAATGAGTATACCGCAAGATGAAGCATATCCGGCTAGGCCAAGTAGAGGCATTTAAGTCTGACACACACACATACGCATACACAACCGAAATGTATGTGTGTAAAGTGTATATATTTCATTCTGATTAAGATCAGCGTGTCTTGCAGGTTAGATTGCGTTTGGTTGTGTGGATTAATCCCTTGCTCAGCATAAATATTCCACAAATTCAAGATGATAAGAGTCCGCTCACAAGTTAATAACATATGTTTACATATATTTGATATATGCACGCGAAATTTCACTTAATTATATGCGTCTGGTAATCCATTTATATTAATTTTGCCAAGACAAGTGCTAATTTATTTGCTTATGATTATAAATTTATTTTAAACGAATAGAATATTTTTTTCATCTTTTTTTCTTAAGCTTTCTGCACTTGTCGCTCGTTTTCGTAACGGCTTTCGCGAATTTATCGAGTTCCCGCTGATAATTGCGTTGATTTGCGCCACAATTAGTCAAGCCGACTAAGTATACTAAAAAATGGCAATAGTCCAACTCTTTGTCAACTATTTGCTCGAGTATTGTGAATTGACCCAATGCGGCCGAATCGATGGGCCATTTACAGTTCGAGAGCTCATTGCTCAAGTCGATAAGCAGCAACAACAGTTAACAATTTTTACTCTGCACCACGAATCGGACGGACACTGTAAATATTGTGGTGGGAATTACCGCGTTGGCGACCGACACGCGTTCGAATCCTTTCGGCTTCACTCATGAACTAAACAGCGCTGAAAATGCGCGAATTTCTTTGCTGCTTTCTTGCCACTTTAATAGAACGCGGTGGCACCAGCAGCAGCAGCAGCAGCAGCAACAACGACAACGACAACAACAGCGAAAGCGACGTCGGCGCTGACGCTGGCCGCCACAGCCGATGGAAGAATGAAGACAGTGGAACGGGGAGCAGGCATGACAACTGTGACGGTTTCCATTTACAAGGAGTTGTGAGTATCGTGCTGGGAAAGCGTGCGAGCTCGAGCTTGGTTCCAAATTGGTGTTAGGTTCCGTTAGGCGCCATGGAAATGTGGCCATGTGGACTTTTAATCATTTGCAATAGTACGTAGTCGTTTGGGTATTTAGTGGAACAGAAGCTACCAATTAGTGCATATTATGGGCACAAATTTCCATAATACAAATCTGTTTTTGGTAAATACTTATAGAGATTGTATGCGCCATATTGACTTGGCAGAAGGCCTAACAGATATACTATAACTATAAATGTTTGTTTCTATAAGGAATTGAAATAATTAATTTGTATTTGTACTATTTAAAAACGTTTAAGGATAATTAAATTACAGTTATATTTTCCGTCTCCCACATAACCTATCTCAATATCAAATGTCGCCAGTCCAATCCTTTCGTTGCCTTAGAGCGTCTGCAGACAACATGTCTGCACATTTCCTATAGCCTATAGTCTATGGTTCGTGCGCTGAATAGTGTCGGGTTTTCCAGAGAACTTTATGCAGTTTGAGTTGAAATTTCCACAAAATAAGCAAATGCCGAACAAGTGCGACGTATAAAATGCAAACAAATACAAAACACACTCATGTATACAACACACATACGTGTCTCAATGCATGTGTATAGGGGAATATGTAATGAGCGTAAAGCCAGTTCGTTCTAGCCCACAATATTTTGGTGTAAATGCGGACTGAACGGGGGGGTCTTCCAGTGCTAAACAAACCACCCGCCCATCTATTAAGTTGTAGGCTAACTAGTTGGAAATCCAACATGCTTTTTTACATGTCTCATGGGAAAGCCTATATGGTTTTCTAAAACATAAATTATAACAAAATGTACATAAATACAGACATAGATGAATGTAATACTAATAATACTAATACGTGCCAATGAATTTGTATATTTCTTTTTGTCATACTTATATATTTGCACATTAAATCATCATAAAATTTAAAAATCAGTTGCTTTATTCAATTGTTAAACTATAATCGTAGTTATCTTTTTTTTTTGTTAACATCTGTACAAAATTAGTTTACTTTTTGTAAGTTTGAGCTCCTGTTTTGCGCATGCGTTGCGGCATATTGCCTTAATGTATAAATATGCAGGAGAAATCAATTTAAGAAGACATATGTTTGTAAATGTTTTAAATATACATATTGTATATATTTATGTATAACAACATTTGCATATACGGTATAAATATATATTCATAAAACTAACGCTTTAAAGAAAAAACTCATTTTGATACTTAAACTAAACAATGGTAGAACCCTGCTGGTTGATACGCTGATTAATCTTCACGTGTGTCTGCCGCTTCTTCTCCTCCTTGAAAGCCTCTGTGTTGGCCTTCTTCTCAATGCGACGCTCATTGCGATAATCCTTTAGCAAACGCTTTCGCTCTTTCTTTTCTTCCGGAGTTTCGTCTTTCGGTCGTATGGAAAGAACACTGAGCGTTGATATCACCGATTTGGCGCATAACGACTTTGGGCCAGTTGCATTGGGTGAATCATCGGATAGGTTGGCGAGTGCTTTTGCTGTGAGTTGTCCATCTGCACCGCCACGAAGTACGTTGGCGGGCAGACCAGTTTTGGGATCGATTTGAATAGGTGCCGCGCGTCTCTTGGAACGGGGCTCATCGATTAGTTTGGGATGATTGTAAATATTCGAATAGGTCGACAGTATTGATTCACAGTCCCATTTCTTTTCCTTGTCATCTTCCACCTCGTAGTCAACTAACTCCTCTGTTGGATCTTGTTCACCATCCACGACATTGGCGTATTTCTTAACACGCTCGCGGTCCCATTCTTTATTGTACTCCAAGTCATCGGTTTTCTTTTTAAACTCTTTAAAACATTGCATGACAACAGGGTGCTTCTGGTGCCAATCTCCTTCAATGTCCTCAAGCGCTAGATCCCCAAGCTCAGGATCGTCATAGCTTGCGTAGAATTTTTCGAAACGATCATCCAGTAATGACAGCTGCTCATTTCGCCGGATTACACTGGAAGACATTGAGTATTCTGTAAATCGAGACTTGGTTTCCTCGTCGTCAAAACGACTCTTTCGCATAAGCGGAGCTAAACGATCCATTAGCTCGTCAGCGTTCTCATCATCATCTTCATTCAAATTATCTGAGTCGAAGTCCATATCATCTTCACCGTCCTCGTCTTCCCAGTCATCTTCGTCGTCATCGTCTTCGCCATCGCCGTCCATTGCTTGCATCACAAAATCGTCGTCCAACTCTTCGTTGTCCTCGTAATCACTATCAAGAGCTGCCACAACATCCGGATCCCAATCTGGCCGGGGACCGGGCTGCGGTGCTGCCTTATTCAGCATTCCCTCAGACTCTTCGAATTCGCTAGCAAATACAGAACTAGGTAGTACGAGCATGTTGCGTGCCTTGGACTCATCCTCTTTAGTATTTTTTACTTGATTCGGGTTTTCCATATACTCCCAAACAACATCATTTTCACGTTTCTTCAGATGCTGCATGTAATCATAATCGTCATCGTAGTGGATGCCAAATTTTTTAAGCTCTTCTTTACGCGTTTCTGGATCCTGAGTTTCATTTTGTGCCTTTGACGGAGCCTGCCTGGCACTTGCCTCCAAGAGAACACGCTGTGGTGCAGTTTCATCGGTTACCAATGGATCGTGCTGGCTACGATGTACCAAATGAAATGTCACAGCCTTTTTGCGATCAATATATGGTTTTTTACCCTTGACCTACAAATTGAACACAAATTATAGATATAAGCGTTCAATAAAATGCAATAATATTACCATTTTTGTTGTTTTTGTTACTGTAGTTTGATATTTAAAATTCTTTAATGCAGATTTAATATTGCGTTCCAAAACACATGTGCAATAGTGGTGAGCAAAATAACTTATGTTCTATCGATATACTAAGCATATTGTATCGATTGTATACTTTCTAGTCTTATCGATGTTTCGTGAATTAAGCGTTCAACTAAAAATATTAACAATACATTTTAATCTAAGAAATACAACAATTATTCTTATACTTATACTACTGAATTGATAATTAAATCATTATGTATACTAATTTTATTGAAGCTTGCAAATCGATTGCTGTTCAATTCGTGAGTAATTTAGCTTTGTCCATCTCTAGCTCAAATGTCTTGTATCCCTGGAAAAAAACTAAACATAATTGTTGTTTTTGGATTCTCACCTAAATTAATGTAAAATGGAGGAAAATGGGACGGCTGCGGCAGTCTCAACTGACGTTGTTAATGGTATACCCAGTTTTCCAATAAGAATGTTTGTGGAAAAGTAAACTTTTGTTCACATTTGTTTAGATGACGATGACGTATCACAACAGCACAAATTACAAGAGCTCCAAACGGAGATGCGCAAAATGCAGAATGAGTTCAATACGCAACGTGCTAAAATGAAAGACCTGTTTATGCAGAAGGAAGCCGAACGTAAGCAGCTACAAAATGAATTAGATGAGCTTAAAACTCATCTTATGGTAGCTGACTTGAAGTCTGAAAATGAGATGCTGTTAAAGGATCAAAAGGCCCAGGAGGAGATATCGTCGCTACAGCAACTGGTGCAAGATACGATCGAGGAGTCGGCTACATATAAGGCCGAACTGGAGCGTGTAAAACTGGATCAATTACGCTTGCAACAGCAGCAGCTTCAGCACATACAACAGCCACCAGAAACATCAGGCGGCTTAGCACCGCATGTACTAAATCAAGTGAAAAAAACACTGGGTTCGGTTAGGAAACTCGGTAGCGATTCTTTAAACAATAGCTTTCAACAGGAGCCAACGGACAACAATGCGCGAGGATCGGGCAAGAATAATGCCAAGCAATATGTGAGTAGAAATAGATTCTAGAATGAATATAACTTGTAATGTAAACCGACCAATTTTTAGGCTGTAGAGGATGCCGAAATGATGCACTCAATAGTTGAGCAGCTTCAGGAAGAAATGAAAGCTCTTAAGGAAAAGTTAAGAGTAGCGGACGAACAATTGCAGGCAAAGGCTGTCACGACAACGCATCCGAAGGATCATAGCTCCACAACAACTAAAGAGAATCCCATGCACAAATCGACCTCAACCGATTTGATGGTATCTACTTGTAGCTCATGCAATTCTGCCGAAGAGCGTTCATTAGAGTTGAGCACGAAACTGAGTCAACAGCAAAAGCAACTGGATGCGATACAGAAGCAACTGGCTGAGGCACGAGAACAGCTCAGCAAGGAAGCAGCATTACGAAATGATCTGGAGAACACGTGGCAAACAAAGCGTGAGGCACACAAGACGGAAGTACAAAACCTGCGGGAGCAGGTAAAAAATAACGTACAGCAATTGCTGGACATGCAACAAAAGTTTCTTGAGGCAAAAGAGGAGGTAGCGCGCCAGTTGCAGCTTGTTACAGATGACCGTGAGCGGGTTAATCAGCAGCTAGAAACGCTACAGGCCGATAATGACTTCTTGTCGGGCTGCTTTTTGGCCACCTCCGAAGAAATCGAGAATCAATACATTAACCTTCCAAACACTGTGGTCGAGTTGCAGGAATTGATACTGCGTCAGCAGAATGAGCTAATACAGGCGCGGGTTAGTAGCGAATATGAGAAACAGAAGTGTGTCAGCTCACTGGATGAAATACAAATACTTCGGGCTCAGCTTGAAGAAAGCAACAGCGAGCGTCGCGCTTTTAAGCATAAAATGCAGTCGGACATCAAGTCGTTGCAGTAAGTAAATGATGAGACCAGCCAATAATTTATTAATAATAAATAAAATTTACATTTTTTAAAGGGACCGCGTTACGGAAAATTTGGTTGCGGTGGAATCGCATGAATCATCAAAGAGAATTTTGGAGCGAAAAGAAGCTGAGCTGAACAAACAATTGTCTGAATGTCGTGTTGAAATAATCGAGCTTCAGGAAACAAATGTAAGTACCTTAAGTTTAATATCTCTTTGGATAACTTAAAGGGATGTTGGTTTACAGGAGAAACTTTCTAAGACGAATTCGGACTTTAAGGCGAAAATAAAAACACTACAGGAAGAGTTATCCACAATGGAAACTGTGCAAAAAGATTTTGTAAAATTGTCCCAAACACTTCAGGTAGTTTTCTGTGCAAAATTTACAAAAATACTTTATTTATTTCTGTTATAATCATACAATTTATATAATTGTGTATGTACATGGTTTAATGCATTTAAAAAAAAATTATTTTTTCAGATGTCCTTGGAGGAGCTGCGTCATGCCGACACTGAGGTGCGCTGGCAGGACGAAGATGATGTAAACAATTGCCCCACATGCAATGCCTATTTTACGGTAATGGTACGCAAAATTCATTGTCGCCATTGCGGACACATCTACTGCGATAAATGTCTAACTAAAACGGTGCCATCGGGTCCACGGAAACGTATCGCCCGCGTTTGTGATATATGTCACACGTTGCTCACGCCAAACACAGCTCCCTACTTTAGTCATGAGCCGCAGCAGTCAAACTAGTCGCTTCTCTGCACCCACGTCACTTTTACAACGACGGAAAATATTATATTTATTATGTTTTCTATGTGTAGTGTGTACTAGGTATATTTACTCTTATATTTTTAATAGTTTTCTTTTAATTTTGGATTTTCAATTCGGGATATATGTACATTATTTTTATTTTTGTCACATTCAACCGATTCATATCCAGTTGCAAGAGAGTGCTAAAATTGTTTTAATGCAATTGTATTTTGTAATTCAGTCGTCTAGATTTACTACATACAATACCTTTCCATGTAGGTAAGATTCCATTATTGAATTTATGGCCAGCAAAGCAAACCTAAATTAAAAATAAAAAACTATCTACACTCGATGCTGCTTCTCAATCCTCTACTTGAACCAATTTCGCCTGCAAGTTAACGAGATTTAGTAATGAAATGTAATTGTAAATATTTATATAAAAAATATCAATGTATGGTATTCTATTCAAGAAAACAGGAGCATTCATGCAACATATGTATATTTGTGTTTTATTCATTAAAACCAGAGCAAACAATTTGGCAATTCCTTGTTAACAATTAACAACAATACAAAAATACATGGAGTTCTCTCGTTCGACACATTTGTTAGTTGTTTATAAGCAATTGTCTTTATGGGGTTGCGAGGATAGTACACTAATGTAAGCAGCATGCACACACTAAATTGTGTACATGCCTACTAAATATTTGTGTATGTTTGTATGTATAATATTAAATATAACAACAAATTGGGCATGCCCGTTAAATTCAGTATGTATAACTAACTCACTTCACTTTACACTAACAATAAGTCAACTGTGTATAGAAATCTAATACTGCAATCTTCGCATTCAACAGAGCAAAAACTAAAAAAAACGGCTTCAACGTAATTAGAAATTGGAAAACAAAACACGCAAAAACATTGGTTTGGCGGGACGGGTTTGGCGGTTTAGGGGAATCACATTTTCTCGTGGGGCAATTACGGTTGGCACAGTCAATATCTACAGAAAAATAAAAATGAGAAGATATAAAAATATCATTATAATTTGCTGCTCCGACAAGCACATACATGTACAACTTGTTTTGCATTAACTATCGGAACGTAACTAACCTCACCATATGAATCGGCCGGCAAGTGCACTCACTAACGCCACAGCTGTCACGCCCAGCACGGTGATTATTCGACTTCGAGGAGCTAAACAAATTAGAAATCGGTTCTATTAGACAACTTGTACTTATAATTGTTTGCAATTCAAGCAGACTAATCTTAACATGCGAGTTTTAAAATATTGTAAGCGAAAATCAAGAAAATCAATATAAAGTTTAGTTGCCGAATTAAGTAGTTGTTGAATTTTTTTGAGACTTACGTTAAGAGTTTTTTTTTGAAACTGGACAGAACAGATACAGATGCGTGACGAGACGAGGCGAGACGAGACGTAGACGAATGAAAGCGAGTTGTACTTAGAGACATTGTGTGTGGCGAGATAAAGTAGCGAGGTGGTGTATCGGATATGGATCTGGGCGTCGTTTTGAGATCTCTCAGTGTGTGTCATCCCGATGCTTGCTGAGTGCAGATGCTTGCTTTATGTGTATGTTTAACGTAGTTAGTCGACTCCTTAGTTTGTGCTAGTTGAAGAGACCTCGTTGCTTGGTTCCGATGTCGAGAGAAAGTTAAAGACAGAGATAGAGAGACAGAGAGAGAGAGAGAGAGGGAGAGAGACAGACAGCGACAGCAACAGCGAGAGATGAGGAAGCAAGCTTAGCCTATTGCTGGGTGGTACGCGCTTCTCTTATGGTTTCGTTCTCCAATTTTCCTTATTACATAATATACGTTTATCATCTATTTGAGCTTCTCTTGCAGCTGGGGCTTAGTCTAGATATGATTGATTGGTGTGGTTAATGCATTTGTGTGTGTGTGTTTTTTTTGTCTAAGGGCAGACCAAGTCACCAACAAGTGATGCAACAGAAGAAGAGACTATACTGATGCTTGGACATTGCTCTGTGATTCTGTGATGATAGTAGTTTCTTTCTCGAGATGCGCTTTTCTATTGCTCGTCTTCACCTGCAGCGCCCGTGTTGCTCAGCGAGATCTGGTTTCCGTATTTCGCCAGCCACTCAATAATAACGCCATTGGTCCAGCCAAAGCCCTTTTGCACACCGTATTCACCGCCACCACCGTGTCCGCCAAAGTTCTCCGCATCGTACTGCATGGAAGAAACGGTATCATTATAATGAACTGAACTCGATAGGGCACAACGAACCTTCTCGAACATGGCAAGGGTCTCCCGATATGCTTCAAAGTTCGACTTGACCCATCGATGACCCCAACGTTTCGACAGCTCCTTGGCCTCCGGTGTGCCCAGATTATCAAGACCCTCGACTAGAATGTATTGCATGGGCGCCCACACGTTGGGGAAGTCCCATTGCTCACCAGTGGGATACAGTGTGTTCGGTACACCGCCAGGGAAAGAGTCCAGATTATTCTTTTCGATGTAACTCAAAACCGATTTTGATATTTTCGCCGAGTCGGAAATATTATATGCCTTGACCCACAGCGGCGACAGGTTGCTGGGCACAAAGTAGTCACGTGGTTTCTCATTGATCAGATCATAGTCCAGCCAGCAGCCGGCTTCCTCGTTCCACAAGACTGCCTGAATTGCCTGCATAACAACAACGAAATTGGGTTACGAGAGAACGGTTTTCCAGAAATAATTCCATTACGTACCTCCTTGATCTTTTGCGCCTTAGTCTCGTACTCTGTCATTTTTTCAACATTGCCGGCCTTGGCGTGGAATTCGGCAATCATCTTGGCGTTCCAGTATAATATCGCATTCAGTTCGACGGGCACAATTGAGCGTGTCTTGATGTCGGTGAGATTACCAATGTTTGTGCCATTCGCATTGATGAACCAACGCGAACTGAAGTCCATGCCAGATTCGGCAGCGGATTTCAGTTCGCTGTAATGATCCTCCTTGGCCTCTGGTGTGTTGAAGCTCTCGGATGTTTCGACATCCTCGCTGTACGATTCGGGACGAGGTCCAGTCGACGTGTCCCGGTAGATGGCCAAGTTATGGCCCTTTGCTTGAACCGTGTGATTGTTCATGAAATACTCGAACTCGTGCTCCAGAACCTCCAGTGCGTTAATGGCAAACAGATCGTCCTTGGTGAAGTCCACATAGGCCTTTACCATGGCCGTCAGTAGCGGAGGCTGCGAGCGTCCCCAGTAATAGACACGACCACCGTTCGGTATGAATCCGATGCGTGTAACAATCGATAAATAGTTCTCAATCATGCCCCGTGCGGTGTCCCGCATTTCACTGTACAAGAGTCCACGAATAATCCAATAGGAATCCCAGTAGTAGAACTCAATGAATCGACCGCCGGGAATGATAACCGGATTGGGTACAGGTATGATCGAGTAGTAATGCGGATTCTTTTGAACGTCCTCTTTCATTTTGCGACCCAGTTCTTTCCAGATGCCATTCAGATCGACGCCCCATTGCTTTAGGTCTGGATCGTGAATGAGATCGATAAAAAAAGGATGTTCAATCCAATCGTTTGGTGTCCATACATCCAGTTCTGTGCCCTTCTCTCCAAAATGTTCCTGGAAAATTGGAGATCATTTTACTAATCGTATTTCGTAAAGATATTCCTGGCAATACTCACATTGACAAAAGCATGAATTTCATCTCGGCTGGGATTGTTATTCTTCGACGTCATAAACTCATTGAAATCTTCCAGAGTTTTTTCCGGCGCCACCTTTAGTTTCATGTCCACAAAAGTTTTGGAGTCCGGAAACAGCTTAGCCATTTGTACGGTATGCAGTAAGCGTCCATGGCAGTAGATTTCGCTAGAATTGAAAGGGGGAAACGGAGTTTTGATATGCGAAATTGCAAAAAATGTTGAATTACTTTTGTGTTTATGTTCTGATCAGTTTGATACTGGAAATGTAGGTGCATATATTGTACAACTATGTATAAGTCGAAGCAGAAAGTTAAGACTTCGATTCTTTTTCTAATAATAGCATTTAAGTAATTTCTGGGTATAGTGGGCGTGGCAACCAAAATGTAAAATCAAATCTGGTAGCTTATGGTTTACACGCAGCTTCATGCCGAATTTCTAGAGTTTCTAGCTTAAGTTTCTGCGCATTTGTCGATTCGATCAGTGATCCTAAGTAAAATTACGATCCCACGACGTTCAGGGGCTTATAAACAGTAATAGATTTACTTAGATTTATTTTTAAATTTAATTATATGTAAATACTTTACACCTATTTAGCATAAAGAGTTTGGTGTCACACTTATGCATACTGGTAATTGGATTTTAAAACAGGGTATTAACTGCTAGATATTGCCTACGATAAGTTAACACAGTTTATGGCCAAAGTAGTCTGACGTCATTAATTAGTGCACATAAGTTGACAATTGCAAACTCAGTTAGAACTGCTTTAGTTGAACTTAATGAACACCTGTCCGATAGGATCTGCCATAATAAATTAATTTAGTGTCAGCACGATTTGCACCCTACTGATAAGTGGTAGAATAATATTAGTTAAATCCAAATCGCGCACGATTGCGATGCGAATCCGTCACGTTTGACGATCACGTTTGGCGTTTTACTAAGCTTCAAGTTAATCTTTTCGATTGCGAGACAAACAAATGAAACGAATCGAGTATGACAATATTTTAAAATGTTAAAGTACAGGAATTATTAATCTTCGGTTTTATATTTTTAAATTAGTGACCGGTTTCGCGCAAGGAGAGGAAACCAGTTGATAAACACACATACGCACACCCGCATTTATGAACAGATCCGGACTAATTAGTAAAATCTCAGCTCAGATCACAAATACTCAAATGCATACCATATAATATATATATGTATATATATATATATGTTCTCTGTCCGACATTCACTTCTATTTATGAAGTAATACCCTACCGAGTATTGTAGTGTCCATATTGAGGCATGTGTGATCTAGAAACTTACCAGGAGGAGAAGACACTCTCGTCAATCTTTTCGATTGCGTTGTCACTGTCGGCGTCACTGTACTCGAGCAAGGTCCTTGCGCCGCACAGTGGCACTACCGCGGCGAGGCAGCTGCTCAAGATCAGCAGCAGATCGAAAGTTTTAATCGTTGCCATTTTACTAGGGCCGAGGAACTGTGTTGCTTTTAATTTTCTGTGCTAAGTTAACCTATTTGTGTGCACGTGAGTTAAGTATTAAGTACCGAAATTATCACTCAGAGCGCACTGCGAAACGACTTCGAATTTCGCACTCGACAGCTTTAAATTATTTTCTTTTGTTTTTTTTAGTTGAAATTTGAAGATTTTTTAGGCGTGCGTGTGTGTGTGTGCGTGAGTTCAGGTGCGTCGCTCTCAGCTGCAGTTTCCGCCAACGACCCAGACACAACCTGCGCCCTGTCAGTGCAAGAATACTTCTAACTATTTCAGCCGATATCGTTTTATAAAATAAATGGCCGAACGACAGCGACTGCGACGACGACGACGACGACGGCAGCGCCGTTATTATTTCCGAGCCAGAGCAACTGATCAGTGATCGGCTCCCGACACGAGCTCGACGCGAGCCCGGAATAACGAACGCACGATGGCAAACACGAGCACGAGCACGGGCACGATCGTTGTGGGCGTGGAACGATTGTTCTATTTATAAATCGACTAACTGTGCTTCGACTGATTGCGGTTTGCGCTCGAGCCAGCAGAGCCGGAGTACCCACTGTATTTCAATTAAGCCCGTAGCCTGATATCACAGATTCAATTTGCAATCAGTTCACTCCTGTGAACCAGTTCAATATTTATATCAGCTTAGAGGAATTCCATTTGCAAGCCAATCAGTTGAGCTAATTATTTTATAATATTAGAGACAGGCCTGAATTTCATTGCATATCTTGAGTAGTTCGAATTAACCTAAAATGAATACGACTTGACGACTATGACGGCTTGAGTGGGTATTTTACATTTGCATACATACTCTGATTCTCGCTTTAAGGGCGTTTCTACAACTGATAAAAATGATATAACAGTGAAAACATCCAATGATGAACAAATGTATGTCACATACTTTCAATATTATACAGATCCTTAATGTATTTTTGTTTAAACTCTAAGGTATTTCTTAGTGTTTAGAAATTGGATTTGATTAGCAATGGATCTTTAATCATAACTCAAATTATGCTTGACATTTTCCTATGAAATGTTTCATTAGCTTCAAGTAATTAACTCACTCTTTAGCTATTTGAGACTACTACACACGCCCCGCATAGGTTTAACATTGAAAGACCCGCTTTTAAATTAAATAGAGGGGTTTTATGAAGTTCTGCGGATTATTAGTCACTCTAACCAGTCTTTACTGTGCACAAGCACAATTTAGAGAATGTTCTCTATACATGGCATGTATGTGACTTGATATGACGACTCATTTGGCTCTTGATTGATAAGACGACAGACCGACAGCAAGTACAAGCTTACAAAAATATGCAACGGTTTGGGGATGTAAATTAGAGAGGTTCGCCTGATAAAAATGTAAATTATCAGACACCCACAATTCCATATTCAATTTCCATTTGGTGTCAGTCCGATTCAAAAAGTGTAAAATGCATACTATAACTAGAGAATAATTAAAAGTTTAAGTGTATAGTATATGGGAAAGAATTCTATTTCAAGATTGTTTTTTCCCCAGAGAGCCAAGTGGGAAATCTCTACACTTATGCGGAACTTTAACTCCAATAATGTTCGTCAATAAATAATATGACTAGTCAATGTTGATATAAACTTAATAATATGTTAAATAGGTCAAAGCTGCGTCGCAATACTTTCGTAAATGCTTTATAACGAGTCTTAATTGAACTGATTTTGTGAATTCGGACTAGTCGGTGAGCCCGAAAATAATTCTGCAACGTCATCAAGTCACAAAATCTCTTCACTCGATTAAGAGATAACTGCGCCGTTGGCAAAAGAAAAATTAAAGAACTAAAGATTTAACTGGATGCTACGTTTGGGGGCGTGATCATTGACCGGAAAATGCAGGCATGAGTCGAGTTAATAATATTCACAGCTTGTCACAGTGTTTAGTATATCCATTTTTAGTGCGCATATTTAGTCAAACCGGCAAATGATTATTGTTTGGATCTACATACATACATATGTACTACTGTAGCGTACTTATTCCCGACTCAAGCGATGATGATGATATAACCCCCGACCGTATCGCAGCTGTCTGCGGCGTTCACTCAATTGTGCGGTATCTGGAAACAAAGCCACTTTGTTGAGATCCCAAAGAGAACAAAAAAATAAACGCAACAGTTGTGCAATCTGATCAGAGGTTGGAGGGGACAGGCAATGGGATAGGTCTCTATGCACCTGCTGTGACGACTGTAGAGCGGAATCAAACGTTTAATTGAAGTTTAATCTATTCCACATTTCACGTCACTAGCATATACTCTTTCAGCACGATTTTACAGTGCGAAATCATGATATTATTAGCGAAACAGAGCTCCCATGTATGCTCTGTGCCATAATACATATACTACATACTACTTAAGCAGATATGACGCAGTGAGCAGCAAGTCGCGAGTCGCATATTAAATACATCGTTCTCAGGCAAATGTCAGTGACAGTGACAGTGACTTTCCCGTTAACAAGGCAGAGCAGAGACACGTTTGGGATTCTGCGACGATATGCAGCTAGGCATATAAATTGAAAATGTTTTCATACGAAAAACAAAATATGACTAACTGATAATTATGTATAATAATACATCCGAAACTACTAAGGTCGATTCATTGTTTCCACTCTGAAACTTGCTGTGCAAATATTTAAACGGGTGTGATGGACTTTTCAATAATTAATACGCTACAAATGGAACGTGCTGGGCGTTTTCAAGTATTAATCACAAATGAATATATGTATTTTACGTGGCCTATGTATTTGTTCAAAATTCATGCCGAAATATAATTTCCTATTCCGCCTATTTAAGGCAAAACAAATAGACAATCGATTCCGGTACTTTTTCTCGATAATTCATACAGTATTCTGTACATAGGTCTGTTGGATCTTAACTATTATAAAAAAAACTAGACCCGAATATCTGCTCATCCTTTGAATTACAATTATTTTCTACAGTATACAGTCAGTTAGTATTACATTCATTTTCCCACAATATTTTTCTAAAGAATAGTTCATTGACATTGCTTCTGAACTGATTAATAGATTGACGTCATTATTGTTAAGAAGTTAAGATTCCGAATTCTTTCTCTATATGACCAATACAAACTAAACTGACTGATCATTAAACTTCTATACATGAAGAAATCTGCCAAAATTTAAAAATCAGAAACTCGTTTTCAAAAAATGGCGAAATAAGCGTGTTCCACCTTAATTGAAGCATATGCAAATAATACTAAATGCTCGTGTTCAAGATTTCGATTCAAGGACGACAAAGATAATCGTGCGAATAGTGTTTAAATGGTCAATTGACTTAATTAGCATAGACAAACGGTTCGATATATGGTACAAATTGTTACTATCAAGGCACAAACTATGTATGGGAAGTTGCAATTTGGGTTCTCTACCTATACAGCTGATAAAAGCAGAAATCTTGTTTATTTTTGCATAATAATATGTTGTCGTTTTCCGTATAGCTGCAGTTTGTGTTCGACAAAATTTACATATTTATGGATTTCTTGTTCTAAGTTTGATAATCAAAATTCCATGATAATGCGATTTAAAAAGAAAATTTCTAGCAGTTGAGTAATTTACTAGAGTAGTTTTCGTAATTGTTATCACACTTTTCCTATATACAGACCTATTAGATCGAGGTCACTAAACCGAACCGGTTTCTGTGCACTTGTTAGTTCCAAAAGTTATTCGTTCCGATTACCTTGAACCGAGCATAATGGATTCTTGTTATACTCGAGTTAAAGTCGAGCCCCCTAGGTGAAAACGTTGACTTTTCGTGTAGTACTAGTTGGTAAAAGGGATTGCGATAAGAGTTTTTAGTTTCGGAAAATTACTGAATCATCTCGTTCTTGTTTTTTTTTTCGTTCTTCAAACTCAATCATCGTTTAATTAAAGAGGTGCCATACAATTCACTTGATCAAGTGTATATGCATTGTGACCAATAAAACAAATTGACCGGGACTTGAATTTAATCCCTTTATCTTTGAACAAGCAATGACGACGATCCGATTCCAACTCAATTTAGACTGCAATTCGACCTCGACAACACTCAATGTTGTCTTTTTCAAGAGTAGTGTAAATAGTACTCTCTTCAAATATAGCCAGTACCAATAGCATTTCTGATTTTCTTCAAAAACTGAAAAGAAATAACCTAAACTCCATAGGGGAATTATTAGTACTATATACTTATTAGCTCAAATCTTACTTAAAGTAGGAAACACAAATATTATGAAGCTGCGACGATAAACATGTGTTCTAGATATGATTTCCTAATTATTTTATTGTTACTCATTAAAGGTAATTACAAAAGGAATAATAGTATAAAGTTGACATATCAACAAGTAATCTTAGTGGGTTTCAGCTCAATAGGTATTATATATAGTTCGTAATGAAGTTTAAAATTAGAGAAAGAGAGAGAGAGAGAGAGGGCGAGAACGTGCAAGCCGTTTATATTATTTTTCCGCAACTGTAAGAGTGTGTGCTAAGCAGATGTCTGCATACGTCTGTCAGTCACTGTTTTGAGAGTATACGAATTGTCAAAACAATGTCTTTTATTATAACAGGTGAGATTAATCCCCCAAACAAATCAGGCTGTGTACCATTTAGGCAAGACTCTATATAGACTGTGTCGAGGCACCCTGTATGCCCATGAAACTGTGTGTCCCCAGTCAAAACAAACAAATAATAATGTACTACTGCTTATATTGTATATCTGTCTGCCATAGAATCGAGCTTTATGCTAATTGAAATTATTATATTATAATTATTCATGTAGTTTTGCACATTATAATCGTGTAATGAGTTTTGCTGTGCCTTTGGTTTCTCCCTTTCGCGGTTTCGCAGCTTTATTGTTTGAATAATTAGCGCTTAAATTGTGTTTGATCGATTGTATATACAAAGGGTGTTTATTCGTATATAATGCCAATTGCTTTGGTATTGGAATATTCCGAATAGTTTTCATACGTTCTAAACGTTCCCACGTCAGCGTCGCTTCGCGTCGCGTGCCTTTTTTTTTCTCAGTGTTTTATTTTTTTTTTATTTCTATTTTACTCGTTAATTAGCTTTTCTGTTACTCTTAATCAAAACTTGCGAATCGCGACAACGCGTCGTGGTGTAGCGTCTTTGACGGCCCTCGTCTAACTATCTGCCAGCAGGCAGTAGGTAGTACTTTTTGTCTAAGATTTGCAGTACGTGTAATCGCAGCTTCATTGCTTCACGGAACTGCAAGCCCGAAGGTTTTCTCGATTTTGTATTAGCCAATTTAACTGAATCTAAGGTTCTACAATATATCACAAATGTGATTTATGCGTTTGCCAATTATTTTCGTTGACTAATGTTAGTGCAACAATTGCCGTGCTTGTATTACGTCTTAAAAATTGAATGGTTGCTCCACTTCGTATTGGCGTAGTATTTAGTATTGAATTGAATTGTTGCTCCACTTCGTATTGCCGTAGTATTTAGTACGCTAATAAAGTTGACAATCCCGGTATATATAGTATATAGGACGTGCAAACTCTTACGAATTGTTGAAATTGAATGATGACAACGTTATCAGGCGAATATAAACTGAATTTTTGTAAATCATTAGATTGGTAATCTAGATTATTCAATGCTTGAAAACATACATATAGAGAAATCTACTTGGAATACAATATAATAATATAAAAAGCCCGCTTGCCGCGATAAGACAAGGCAATGCCTTGTGCACTGATTTTAAATAGAGGAAATAAATTATATTTGAAAGAGGAAACAAATACGGATGAGCAAAATATCTATATTTTTAGGTTATGAAATTAGTTTGTCTTTCGTAGAAATCGGACCTTACTCGGGATACTAAAGGACACACTGTGCAAAATTCAATTCTACTCTCGATGCTTGCCAAGGTCAGCTGTCGCTTATAATGCCACATGATTATCAGCTTGGCTAGATCCTTATCTAAATCACTTGATTCTGGAAATGTTTATTGCATCGACATAATTGAAGATTAGATAACGCCCTGGCCAGAATTTAGCACTAACCTGGATATTGTTGTTGAGCTTTGGCAATAGCATTTTCCACTTATTCGCACTGCATAGTTTGTTTTTGGCCTGAGCAAAGCGCTCAGACGGAGTGCAAGAAACCTTCTCTGCAGGACATACTGGAGTATACTGGCGGTGTGCATCGCAGGAGGAAGTAACGATAGGATGGATTGGATGCAAGATGTGCGTGAGAATGGACAAATTATTAGCTGAAATCGAGGGGAAGCAGTGATAAGCAAGCAAATGACTAACTGACTGACTGATAACGCAAATCACATTTCAAATGAAAAACATATACAAATATTTATTCTGCTATTGCGTGCGGCATATGTGCCACGATGAGAGAGACCCCAACTACACCTGCTTTGCCTGGAGAGCAACCAGATCGTGCGCAACTAAGCACGAAATACTTAGACCGCAACCACAAGCAGCAGCAGAGAGACAGCTGATCCGCATATCGATTGACATTATGTAGATTCCCATAACCTGTTGTTTTAGCACAGCATTACGTATACGTAGCGGACACACCGCCTCGACAGCAGCCAATCAGCGCGAACTGACTCTGGAAAACCTCCCAAGTGTTTGCTAGAGCAGCTCGTGACTGATCGGTTCCGGCGCACACCTGCTCAAAGTAAGGGTATTGCCTGGGTATCTTTTTATCTCGCGCATATAATTACAAGTGGAGTTATCTTATTCATTTGACTGCACGTGTCTGTTTTACTTGGATAACGTGCAAAGGGTATCTGACTGTCGAGCATGCTCGATTTGATCAATTCTTTATTCATTTCCACGTATTGATTTGCATAGCGATTTGTTGAGTATTGTTATTACTGGGGAATTTAATAGTACTTTAACAAGAATCGATTCTCTAATCTAGAGTATAGTTAAGAACCCTCTGCAACATTTAAAATAAGAACATACATAATACATATATTTTATACTTTTCTGGAGTCGTAAAGCTCTGACAGGGAGAAAAAACGGCTTTTATTCTTTTGAATTATGTCGAATTTGGCACCTCTTAAATCTTTTCGTCATATTTAGTCTTTTAGTCTACTTACAGTTATAAGCGATAGAATATTACAAATATTTATAAAATATATTTTTTACTGCTTTCGCTTAAATTTAGTTCTTAATTTATTTATTTTTAATTTTTTTGGTTCGAAAAATAAAAAAAAAACAGCCAGATTTGACGGGAAACAAGCAGAATCGGCAGCACTGTTGCTAAAAAGCAAAGTCGCATAGCAGTGAGCTTTTCATAAGCACACGTATTTTTTTGCTGCCCAAAAGTATGCAACGACATTTGTTTAAATGTGAAAAACACGTATTTCTGATGCAGTCCGGAAAAAAGCGCTTCCCGGCTTTGTTTCTCTATATTTTCTCTTCTAAATTTTACTGCATTTTCTCGAAACACCAATAAACAATATACAAAAGATTTCAAAAGCATCGATCAAACCAATTTTCTAAAACAATTCCATAAAAACTATGGTTGCAATGTTGATTTTTGGGGGCGTTTGCTGTCTTCATTTTTTATTATTTTCGAAAACCCTCTCTTACAACCCTACACAGAAGTGTTTTAAAATATAAACATGTATGTTTTTCTATTTTCACTTTTTCGGTTTTGGGAATATTGGCTACAACTTTCAGCTCTTTTCAGGGTCACCCCATCATGTTGAGTTCTTGGCGTCTTAAAAGAAGAAAGGAAATTGAAGCTGTTTGGAAAAACTGCATTACGCTAGCTGCGTTCGTTTTTGAGAAATTTCAATTTGAAAATTAAAAAAAAAGTGCCGCTTAAGCAGTTTTCGACTAGCAGCGCATTAGCAGTTGCTGGTAAGGCAGGCCGCGCACACTGCTTGCAAAGTAAAAAGTCTGTTACACAACATAGACAGGCTTGTACCCCGGTACAACAGGTTGTGTACTAAAAAGTACTCTCCCTAAACCAAAACATTTTTTGTTTACCAGCGCAGTGGTATTTTATCCTTTCCTTTCCTTTTTGGATTGATTTCCAATAAAAGCCAAAAATATATTAATTCATCCTATTTTTGCAGATATCTAAATTCTAAAGCTTTTTTAAAACAATTGGCAATTTCAATTTAAAAAAAACCAACATGTATCCGGCTTCGGCATTATAAATAACACACTGTGTTCGTGACTTTGTTAATTTAATTTATTCCTTTCCAATTGTTTTGTAGATACGCGATAAATACTTATTTACACAGGAATTCTAAGAAAATGTCACCTTGTGCGCTCACCGAATTCTCAAAGGTTTAGATACAGTATCACTCAAACCCAAAATAAATAGCTAAATAAAGACAAGCGAAAGAAAGATGGGCCAACTGTGGTCCAATCCTACCAATAGCACACCTGGCCAACAGCTGTACTGATTTTATATTCGCTCAACAAACATCTGAGATGGTTCAGTCGATTGTTGGCAAGTGAATAATTCGTATTATTTTCTTAGAGGTTCATTGGCACAGTGGAATATACAATTAAGACTTTATAACAAAATAATATATATTGCTAAAAAATACATATGTAAATAAAATGTGTTTGTAAACGGTTATAAAGCCGGAAAGCGTAATCTCTTTATTTTGCGAACAGATTACGTTCCCTATGAGAAAATTTAGCCACTTATCTCAATGGCCTTTACTTTCAGTTTTTTTTACAACAAAACGTGATTTCTCATCCTATCTAGAATGATATTTATAGAGAAGAGGTGGCTATCTTAGTTAGTATCATAAAGATACAGACTGGAGAACGCTTTCACTTTGAAATTAATTTTGGATTTGCGGAATCTGGGGTAACAAATAGTGTTTTTGATTTTTATTCCTATACGTGACTAGTAGACGATAATCAATCAAATAAAATATAATGTTTACACACCCTTTGGTGAGGGTTGTTTAGATTACAGCTCCCACGTACAACCTGATGAATTTTTGTTGTTATTTTGTGCTTTATGTCGAATAGTTCGCTAATATTCCAAAGGTTAAGTCGGCCAATGCAATTAAAGAAAAAAAAATAACTTAAAAAGCAACAAGTAGTGACAAGGTCGCCGTTAAAAAACTGCTAACTTGGCTCGAGCTGCAGCACGTGTCCAAATGCTTTATTATTTGTTTTTGCGCTCAGTTACGATAAAGATTTTCATTGTAAATACATGCACATATGTATGAATGTTTATGGTATTAGCTTTTAATCGTATGGTGGTCGTTTTGCACATATTTTTTAAGAATTCCCCTTTTAGTTTTTCAAATACGCTGAAGGAATGTCTGTGTATTATGAACTTATATATTCTCATATTACACATAAAGTGTGCCACGATAGCGAAACTGCATGGTATTCTTTTTTTTTGATAGTGTGGTAGCTACTACTACTACTACAATTATTTCAAACGTTTATCGCTACCACACAGGAGCCTCTAGCTCTTATATTTTTTGTATACGTCACGAGTATCGTCTCGTTACGCAGATCTGATATATAATTATGTTTGTTTGTACGTTTGTATGGAGTGCCAGGCCTCTTTTTGCTTATATCACACATGTGTATAAGATTAGTCGGCCCACACTCCAAGTACAAAAGTCGTAGTATTATTATGCGTGAGAGAAGCGTCAAAACAACTTTATAATACGTTTTTGCACGTACACACATGCGTTTATAAGTATAAATATACGTTTGTATTTATTTTTAGTATATACATACATATGCACGTGTACATACATTACATACATTCGTAAGTAATACAGTAGCCAAGTTTGCAAAAACATGCCGTATAAATAACTGTATATGTAAACAAGTCTGTAAAGCTTTTAGGGGTTGAAAAGTGAAAGCACCTCCTGACTAGCAGACGGTTTGTCGTCTGTTTTTTTTTCTAAATCGACAATTATGCAATTCTTTAGCAGCAAATTGCAATAAACTGCAGCGAAAAACAACTCACCCGTTGCCATTCATCGTGTGTGGATTCTAGTCTTCGTCCTTTTGGTGTCGTGGATCCTATGTACACTTTGTGGAACGTAACACAACGCCACGCGGCGTTTCAATTGAAGAAGAGAGAGAGAGAGGAGAGTGGAGTCTCAAGTTTTATTGATTTTTTTGTTTGCTTTCTGTCGCCGCGTTGTCGGCAACTGAAATATTATGCGAGTGTGGCTGCCTCCGAAAGTAGTTCCTATGTTCTTGGCAACTTTATTTTATCACTTAACTCGCGTTGTTTTTGTTTTTATCACACGAAACAAATTTCTTGTGCAAATTTTCTCGCTTTTGCAAGGGGAGCGCGTGCGACCTGCGGACGAAGCGCTACAAAACGGACTGTAATGACGATCGCGAAGTTCGCCCCATGTAAATAAATAGTTGTTGTGCCTCTCTCGTGTTGGCCGCTCTTGCGCACACGGCCATAGAAACAAACACACACATTCGCGTACATATGCCAGGCATATGCATGAGTGTACATATCTAAACAAACGCACGTACACACACGTCGGGGAGCCGACAGCTGTTATCGAGTTCGAGAGAGAAAAAAGTGCCAAAACTGAGCAACCTAGAGAGAATGAAAGAGTGAAACAACTGTTGACGTTAGTTGTTGCCGATAAAAAGCAAAGCAAGCGAAATCATTCAGGTCGGTCTCGACTGTTAAATACTCACTGCTCATTAGAGCTCATTAAGAACATGTGCCGGCACAAACATACATATATAAAGAATTAAAATACAAACATACATAAGTATTCATGTTCGCATGTGCATCAGGAAGCATCCTTGCACTCTGGGAGAGCAGCTCTTCATGTGCATTTTTTGTAGTCCATCATGCACGGTATATCCACATACCGCAAATGGAATTTATCCTCTCCCTCTCTTAAATTGAGAGAGTACAGCAAAAGAGCGCTTTGTGTGACGCATTACACGCGACCAACTCCGCAGTCAGCAGACCTGCTACACTCATGCCTCCCCCCCTCACAAACAATTTGAACGACAGTGGGACGCGTGCTAGTAGTAGTGATGCAATTTGCAGCAGCTTTTGAAATTTGGCATGTTGACGACAAAATGCCGGGACTTCCAAACAAAATGTTTAGCTATATGACAATTTGGTTATTCACCATAGCGTCATACGCACCAATATACACACACATACACGTGTATACATTTATATATAGATGTATGAACATGTATTTGCGAACGGTTCACATTTGGGTTGGCTCGATTTCAAGGTGCCCTTGCTAACTGTTGCTGCTTGTGGGCCCGTACACACGGCTGCTGAGAGCGAACCGGTTCCAATATACGAAACGTGTGTTTTCTGAACACAAAACGGGAACATTTTCAGATTTTTAATGAAAACAAGATTGATTTACATTCAGAGTGAAAAGCCAATGACCTTCGCTCTCGACCTTTGCATAGAATGAAAGTGCAGAAGATTCGTGGCTTGTATGTATTATTTAGGTACATTGCATAATAAACTAACCAGCGACATCGGTACCATTCATTATAAATTCAAGCAAGTTTTTCAAATGTTCATTGTTTGAGAAAAACAAAAACAAGGTAGAAAGATTACCTACGACATGCCGAAGGTTTGTATACCCTTGCAATCTTAGATCAAACGATTTGGTTTATAAAAGTTACAGGTTACTGGTATGTAGTTCGCCGATTCTTTCCGAAATGTTAAAATTATAAAAAGAGTACCCTTCCTACCAAATTTGCTATCTTTAACTTAAATAGACTGTGAGACGCTGATCAAGAACTTATATGGTGTATATACCATACTTAATGCCTGCTAATCCATTGGGCAATTGTCGAAAGTTCGTATTGTGATGGGAAAGGGCATACTTATCAAATCAAACTTTAAGAGCGTGAATTTTGAAATCAATTTTAAATGTACGCAGTCTTATATAATCGGACTATACTCCCTTTCGTTTTTCATGCTGCATACCACTGTTATTCTCAATTGTCTGCTTAATAGTACCGAGATTATTGCATATACCAATTCTGTAACTAGTCGTCGGTTCACTATAAGGGGGTCGGCGATGCGAAGTACCGAATTAAAGCAAATTGAACGCGCTCGTCATGGAAAGTGCGAATATGAGGCGGAAGTCTTAATTAAATCGTTTAAATTTGGTTAGTTAAAACAATACGCAGTACCTCCACATTGAACGTTGTTTATACATCAATCTTTACGCTTTGAAGTACAGTATAGTTATAAGCATGCATCTGGTTTGGGAGATATTGAATTAACTGAATACCAAGCAAACTGGTCAGACACAAGTGTAATAAAAGTTAATGAATTTGTTTACGAATCGGTTGACTATCTTGCAGTCGTCCCAGATAGTTGTCTGAATACATTTCAATGCATTTGCACATAAAGGGGCTTGTCGTCTCTATACACATATATTAAATATAATTGAGATAAGATACCAGCCTCAAAAAGATCTTGTCTCGTCTTCATCGACTTACTTTTTATTCTTTTGCATTGATGTAAGACACAAGTTTTCGAATTTCGATGACACGGATATGATTATAAGGAAAATAGTCCTCGTACCTATAGTATAGGGTATGAAAAAAGTTTCTACAGCGATACCCTGGACTACCTGCCACAATTGTCAACTGATGTTTTTAAAGGCCTATCGGATTGCAATTTATATGACAGGCTATAGTAAAAAGGGGATTATGGTATGCCGTTGTGTATTTGAGTCTTATTAAAGGGAACAAACGATTTGACGTTCATATAAATAAATTTCCCAATGAAGCTATCTCCTCCACTTATAATTTCGCATCCTAAAAGTATGCTTTAAAAATATCACAAAATTCAAATATACCCCGTAAAAACTAAACACTACTAGTGTTTTTTTTACCTTGATATATTTGAACATTTTAGATATGATTTTGCTACTGTTTGAGCAATTTGACAATTTTTTTTTTATTTTTGGGATCTTTGGGCACAACCACTGTGCACTACGTGAACTTGTATGTTATTAGCTCACGCTATACACTAAAAACTATACATACTATAGCACTATCTACTTGTTATTGTAAGCATACATTTGAATAATTGTCGAAATGATTTTTTTTAGTTTAGTTTTGACCACATTCAAAGCCACATGACATCATAAACTGCCTTTTTTTATGACGCGATCATAAGATCACCAAGCGGTAGCAGCTTAATGGCGTCACTGGGTGTGAAATATAACACAAGCATAGGACTGACACAGTGAATCATTTTAAGCTATGATGCGGTTTTGATGTTAAATGAATAATTTATAAATAAAGAATATCATAAATATACTATTTATAATTTTATAAATGTGTATTAATAAACATAAATATATTTTTATCTTCATATGTATGTTTTCTTTATAAATTGCACGCATATTTCTAGCAAACACTGTAATGAGCGCAGACAGAGCGCTCTAACTGTTTATACTTTCACACACGCACACGCACGCACTCAAATATATTCGCATGCAAAACATGTAAAAATGGCAAGGTGTAAATTTGGTCTGCAAACAAGTACAGTCGAACACGCATTGAATTGATAGAGATCCGCCCCCTCCCCACCAAAGCCTGATCCAACAAACATTCGAGTCGTTTTGCATTGTTCTCCGAAAGCTTTAACTACCGCAGTGCTGTACTAAGCTTTTTCGCACGCGCTCTCGCTCTCTTTCTCTCTCGTTCTCGTCTCGTCGCGTTTCTCAAATTTTACCTCGCTGCTTAAGTTCCTATTTAGTCAGTTTGAATCAGAATCTCAATCAGCAAACATCATCGTCAAGTGAGGAGACTATCGAAATAAGCGACCATGCCAACTGGTGAGTCAAATGACGTGAAACACTTTTTATTGCACTCGAGTGAAATCAAAGTAGAAAGCAAACAGTGATTGGAGTTGGAAAGTCGACTGAGAATAAATATAGATAGTACCTGACCTGGGTTATTGTCCTGCACGAGCATATAACGGTTGCCGGTGCCATGTGTATGTTCTCTCAATTGCTTCACATTTTGTTTGTTTCGCTTGGCCGGTTTCCAAAAATTCTCTCGCTTATGTATTATATCACTTGCGACTGTGCTTATAGCCCTGCATGGGGTATATTAGTTATATATGCATATATATTTGATCTATTTCATCTGTTGCAATTATAAACAATGATTTTATGTGAACACGTAGATCTCTGCTATTATTAAAGCTGGAGATACCAAATTTGACAAGATGATTACTGTATGCCATACGCTTCTTAATGGTATTTTAAATATGGACTGCCACACCCAACGTCCGAGAAAATTGATGTATAAATGTGTTAGTTTGTATTAAAAGTAATGTAATCTTCTGCTTAGGCACCTTGTTAGCCGGCTATAATATATTCCGATAGAGTAATAAATACTTAAGAATAATAAATACATAAGAATGTATTACTTGGAGAGTATAGTATGTCTTAGAGCAAATTTATATGATTTGCTTTATTTAGTATTAACAGCAATAATGGTTATGGTCCCCCGCTGAATGAGTCATTTTGATGAGCAGACCACTTCGAAATGCTTTCGTATCTCTCCTTGAACTCTACCAGTAATCAATAAGAAGAAAACTGGCCTGATGGTTGACCTCGGGTTGCATTAAAATGATGTCATTCGATGTCGACAAAAGCTGATGGAAAATTTGAGCAAACATTGAACGAATACATTTACATAGACATAAATACATTGTTGTTTATTAGGTATCTTATACCTTTTACTTGTGTAAATACAAGCGAAAATGTTCTCGCGCCCAAGCTTTGTATCTGTATGCATGCCTGTGGGTGTATGTGAACATCATAGTACCAGGTTTCTTTTTCTGAGCTTAGCTCAGCAGTTGAGCCGGTCTCTCAGTTTAGCTGAGAACGAAATGAGTAGGTTTTTGCTATTAGAACAGACTCTACGAAATGAGAGAGGAGCGACACATTCGAGAATGACATCATGCGAATAAAATGCGTCATTTTGCAAAATAAAAACAAAATGAAGCTTTCCAAACATGCATATGTTGTGATCTTGTCTGTCTGTACTTTTCTAGCGTATTCGGCAGTGTGATACAGTTCGCACAGTTTTGAAAAACAATTAAAAAATACGTTAGTCAACACTGTTTAATACGAATTCGCAACAAGGTGTCATTTATCTGCTTTTATAATAAGACAAACTTTCTTAAATCTACTCTATTATTCATGTTGATCATATATAAGTTTATTACTCTGTATATATTAGTTATATATCTAGTGGATGTTTTGAAGTCTTGAAAAACAATTATAAATACGTTAGCCAACACTGTCTACTACGAAATCGCAATAAGGTGTTATTTATCTGCATACAATGCGAGGAACTTTCTTAAATTTACTCTATTATTCATGCTGACCAAGAATATATAAGTTTTTCACTCTATATCTATATGTATATTAATTTGAAATAAACATAAAATCTACTCACCATTTGCTGAATAAGATTGTATCTATATTCTTCTACATCTAGCACATACTTTAGTTGCCGTACCCTCTTAGAAATGTCTAACTTTCGATCGCTATATTTTTTTGTTTTTCAGAAATCAACACACCCGATAAATTGGAATACCAATTCCTGCCAGCCAGTGGCGGCGTGTTCACCTTCAAGGTACGCTCGCCCAAGGATGCGCATCTTGCGCTCAGCCCTGGCCCCCAGGCCGGTACTCCGCTCTACGAGATCTTCCTGGGTGGCTGGGATAATAGCAAGTCTGTCATTCGCAAGGATGGCCAGAAACCCGATGTCGTTGAGGTGCCAACTCCAGGCATTCTCGATGCTGGCGAATTCCGCGGCTTCTGGGTGCGTTGGTACGACAACGTTATCACCGTCGGTCGCGAGGGTGATGCAGCTGCCTTCTTGTCCTACGATGCCGGCGAACTGTTCCCGGTTAACTTTGTAGGCATCTGCACGGGCTGGGGTGCCAGCGGCAACTGGCTGATCGATGGTATGACAAACATAATCAATATGATGATCGAACTGTTTTATTAATCCTATCAATATTCGTACAGATGCAGCACCATCGGCTCCCGTTTTGGGTTTCTCGGCGCCAACTGGAAGTGGACCCGGTTTGTGGGTGGCTGCGGCCAACGGCGAAGTTCCTGCCAATGCACTGCAGGGTGGATTCGATAGTAGCGAACAGTTGTACATCGCACGTGCTCGTCACGAAGGGGATCTGATTCCCGGTAAGCTGCATCCCTCGCATGGCGTAACCTATGTGGCCTGGGGCGGCGGCGAACACGGTCACAGCGAATACGAAGTACTCTGCTCCGCCGGCGGTCAATGGATTGCCGTCGAGGCTGGTAACATTCCACCCAACGCGGTGCCTGCCGGCGAAACGGCCGAGGGCGAACCGCTGTTCATCGGACGTGCCACGCACGACGGTACCGTCACAGTTGGCAAGGTGCAGCCATCGCACGGCTGCTGCTACATCCCGTACGGCGGCGAGGAGTTGGCCTACAAGGAGTTCGAGATTTACGTATCGAACTAATCTAATCGCTGGATCGAGATCAGTCAAATCAGTAGTCAGCCTAATGTATTCTACTTGTTAAACTGTGCATCCAAGATGCCGGCAGAATCTTTGCACTGAAATTTGAATTGAATTCACTGTTGTAACGACGCCTCATTGATACCCTTTCTTTTGCTAAAATGTATTTATTTTGTGTCAATTATCATTATTCTCGTACATTTGATGAATCTCAAGGGCAGCACAACGGCTTTAAATTTTTGGCGATTGTACAAACGTTTTTAACTAAAAAGTGTTATTAAAAAATGTTAAATTTAAGAGTAAATACTGTGTTTGTTTTATTTGCTTTTGCTCTTGCACGAGGAGGTAACCTTTTTTGATGGTACATTTCTTTTTAAAGGGATTTTTTGCCACGCCTACAAGCTTTCTAGCAAACCGATGGCTCGAGGCATTTGATTTGCTGGCAATTGTTGATCTGGCTTGAATATATCAATTATAAATATTAGATGCCCGCAATTCTGGTTTATTATAATCCATCTTATGACCTACGATTTTGCCACGAGTAAGAATCGTCGGACTGGCTTCAATGCGCCGCAAAATAAGATCGAGGATGCCACGGATTTAATTATGTATATATGTTGCAAAACTTGTGCTTGGAATCGGACTCTATGGACGTTCCTTTCAGCTAGCAGATCCCACACACAAAATACACCAGGATAGCCAAGTACTGCTCCGGGTACCGAAGGACCTTATACTAGTAGCGATGGTTATTTGGGCTGCAATGAGACATGCTTGAATAATTGGACACCAGTTTTCGATGAGTCCAATAAAGCACCCTATGCGCACGCCGGAAAATATAAAAACTGTATAAATATGATGATATATATTCGATCGGTAATACAGATATGCCTTTGGTTTTTTTCTATAATCTAGCCTAGAATAAAATCTAAAAACTTAAGACTTGAAGAGACACTTTTCAAAAACCACTCAGAATGCTTGAACTCGTGTATTCACGGGGTGCTAGGTTGAAAATAGAATAATCTTAATTGCAATGGTTTAATCTCAATGGGTGCTACAATTTCTTGTTATTCAAAAGCTAAATACATGTATTTTCGCATACTAATATAATATAGAAATTTAAGACTTTAATACCCTGCCAGATAAACTAATATGTGTAAATTTTCATGGAAATTAAGTTTATAATTAAGTTTATAAAAATAGAAACACTTCAACCCACTATAAGGTGCCATAAATATGTCAATCCTGGATTTCGATAATGAGCTACTCGGCTACACTAGAATCTCAGTTGGAATTCATTCAGTTTTATGACCAATTCGCGTCTCTTTGACTGCGAAATTGTAGAGCATATACGTATATAAACGTGTACCAGATGTTATGTTCTTCCAGCTAGTAACTCCGCACACTTATTTGAATGGGTACCCGGCATTATATAGCTTAATCTTAAGTACGATGGTACAAAACAAATAAAACACTTGGCATCGCGAAGAGGTTAAATAAATATGTCAAGCTGCAAAATTGATCGAAAGATAATGAAAGTGAATAAAACGGGCAATGAACGCGATTTGGAAAACCAGTTGAAATTCATCCACTTATTAAGATGGGTAAACAATTGTTAGTACTTACGTTCCTTTGTCTGGGACACCTAATCGCGGCCGAGCGTAAGTGTTTCTGCTGAATGCGATATACTCGTAGATACAGAAGGAGTCTAATTCAATCCTATTCTAATTCAATAGGTATTGTCAACTGCTACTGGGGCACGTGGGCAAACTATCGCAGTGGCAATGGCAAATTCGATGTATCCAACATTGATGCCGGCCTATGCACCCATCTGAGCTATTCGTTCTTTGGCATCGACGATAATGGCAATATCAAGTCGCTGGACATCTGGTTGGACTACGATTTGGGCTTCATTAGCAAGGCTGTCGGCCTGAAGCAGCAGAACTCTAATCTGAAGGTTCTGGCTGTTGTTGGCGGTTGGAATGAAGGTTCCACAAAGTACTCGAGCATGGCTGGCGATTGGAATAAGCGTAGGAATTTCATCAATTCCGCACTGAATCTGCTGCGCGGCAACGGCTTCGATGGTTTGGATCTGGACTGGGAATATCCCAATCAACGTGGCGGCAATTGGGAAGATCGTTCCAACTTTGTCACGCTGCTGCGCGAGCTGAAGGAAGCGTAAGTTCTATACAGATTGATATATATATATGTAGATTATTTTTATTATATGCTATTGCAGTTTCGCTCCCTACGGCTATGAGCTTGGCATCGCTGTGGGCGCTGGCGAGAGCATTGCCAGCAGCTCCTACGAGATCGCCAACATTGCGCAGCAGGTGAACTTCATCAACGTGATGACCTACGATTTTGCCATGGCTTCGGACGGTCAGACCGGATTCAATGCACCCCAATGGGCTATCGAGAACTCCATTAACTATTGGATTAACCAAGGTGCACCCGCCAATAAGCTGGTGCTGGGTATTGGCACCTACGGTCGTACCTTCCAATTGTCCGATTCCTCGCAGAACTATCCAGGTGCTCCGTGCCGTGGTGTCGGCGGTGCTGGTTCCTATACCGGCGAGGGCGGCTACCTGGGCTACAACGAGATTTGCCTGAACAACTGGCATACGGTCTTTGATTATAACAACGCCGCACCATATGCCTATTCTGGAGATCAGTGGGTGAGCTACGATAATGTTCTCAGTGTGCAATGGAAAATGGATTTCGCACTCAGGATGAATCTGGCTGGAGCCATGATTTGGTCGCTGGAAACTGATGACTATCGTGGTCAGTGCGGAGAGACTTATCCTCTGCTCAAAACAATCAACCGCAAGCTACGTTGGTAACAGGTCTTAGACTCTATTTTCGCCAATTCCAGCTCTGCACTCAGTTTAAATACTGATTTATAAGACTTGTAATTGTTGAAAAAATAAATGAAATGAATTTATGAAAATCTTAAATGTGATTAATTGTTTCTATAAAACCTAGAGCTCGATTCTTGGTAAAATGGTTAAACAGAAGACTTTCTTCTCATCAGCGTAACCATTGCAGGGAGTAATAAAAGCGACGGAACTACTGGTAGCTCAGGATTGTGTACAAATTGTCGAAGCATATTCAAAATTTCCTCAATCCAAAATTTCCCTAAATCTATATCTCTTTACCTCTTTGCTCAGATTGCCTTGTTAGTCCAGGCAGCTAGACTGATATGGCTAGGCCGACGCAGGAATAAATATTCTTGTGGGGTCTGCTAGGTCTACTATATATATTTGATGATCATAAACGTATAAAAAGAACTCCATGTTTGTTCCGGATTGAACTTCGTAAGCTATTCATTGATAGATAAGCTTTAATAACCACTACGCTGACATTCATAATCTTGATCTGATTATTATCGTTCAATAAACCAAGATTCAAAACCACATGAACTAAATATGATATCATTGCCGTATTGAAGTATTTATGATTACGTAGTAATCGCAATCAGATTAGTCAACTTGAAGAGCCTACCTATTCCATTCCTATTCCTATTTCATTCTTTTACAAATCCCAGCGAATCGAAATCGAAAACTTTTAATTTTTTTGTATTTTAGGTTCTTTTTTTACATTAAATTCCATTCCCAGCGTAGAAAAGTACGAAAACTTTTAATTTTTTTGTATTTATGTTATTTTTACATTTAATTCCATTCTTTTACAAATCCCAGTGAAGAAGAGTTCAACAACTTTTTATTTTTATTTTATTTGTATTATTTTTACATTAAATTCCATTCTTCTGCAAATCCCAGCGAAGAAAAGGTCGAAAACTTTTTATTTTTTTTTTATTTTGATTATTTTTGACATTAAATTCCATTCTTTTACAAATCCCAGCGAAGAAAAGTTCGAAAACTTTTTATTTTTTCCCAGTGACTTTCGATACCTTTTTTGCACTCAACCCACCGAAGAAGAAGAAGAGTTCGCTGACTATTCGTGCTCCCTATTCTCAGTTAAATGCTTTATCAACACTTAAGTTATTAAAACAACAACACTCGAGAAATACTTAAGAAAATTTATGTTTCTGAACTAGCTTGTTGGTAATCTTAATTATTCAATAGGTAATATAAATCAGTGGGGGTCTAGATTTTGCCGATTATAGGCTGATAAGCTGGACTATCATAATGCTACTGCAAATGTATTAGTGCAACCGACGGACCTATATAAGCCGCGACAAATGCCATCGGATCCATTGAATCACAATGAAGTTATTCGCGAGTGTGGTATTTGCAGTTCTTTGTCTGGGTCAGCTCGTCGCGAGCGACAGTAAGTGAAAATTTGAAAACATTTTGATATTGTTAAAAACCGAAATACTTGTTTTACAGAGATCCTCAACTGTTACTGGGGAACCTGGTCGAACTATCGTACCGGCAACGGCAAGTTCGATACGACAAACATCGATCCCACGCTGTGTACTCACATAAGCTACACGTTCTTCGGTATCCGAGATTCTGGCGAGTTTGTTTCACTCGATACATGGCTCGATTTGGATGATGGCTTGGGTGCGTATTTGCGATTTTCGAATATTTCGGAATATATTCATACATATATATATTCATACATACGTTTGCAGGTTTCATTCGCAAGACTATTGCTCTCAAGGAAAAGAATCCGAAACTGAAAGTCTTGGCTGTGGTTGGTGGATGGAACGAAGGTTCCACAAAATACTCAGCCATGGCTGCGGATCCGGCTAAGCGTGCTACCTTCATTTCATCGACGTTGGCTTTCATTCGTCAATACGGATTCGATGGTCTCGACCTGGATTGGGAATATCCTGGACAACGTGGCGGCGCTGCTGAGGATCGTGCTAACTTTGTTACCCTATTGCGTGAAATTAAGCAAGCGTAAGTTCTAAAAAAGGCTACTCCCAGTTGGAAAATACCTAACACCTGAATGAACTTTGATTTAAAGGTTTGAACCCTACGGTTTGGAGTTGGGCATTGCTGTGGGCGCTTCCGAAGCATCTGCAACCATTTCCTATGATATTCCGGCCATTTCGGAGCATCTGACGTTCATTAATGTGATGACATATGATTTCCATATGGCATTCGATGGTTATCTGGGTTTCAATGCACCTCTGCCGGAGGTTGAAGCTTCGATCGACTACTGGATTAGCCAAGGTGCGCCGCCAGAGAAGCTCATTCTGGGTATTGGATTCTACGGACACAGCTACCAGATGGCGGACAGCTCTCAGAACTGGCCCGGAGCAGCTTGCATTGAGAGTGGAAGTGCTGGCATATACACTGGACAGGCCGGTTTCCTGGGCTACAATGAAATTTGCCAAAACAACTGGCAAACCGTATTCGACGATGTGAGCAAGTCGCCGTATGCATTCCGCGGAGACCAATGGATTGGCTACGATAATGTCGAGAGTATTGAGATCAAAATGAAACTGGTCGATTCACGTAAACTGGGAGGCGCTATGACCTGGTCCATCGAAACCGATGACTTCCGCGGTGTCTGTGGAGAAACCTTTCCGCTACTGAAGGCCATGAACAGGGGTTTGGGTAATGATGTTGGCGGCGGCGGCGACGGCGGCAGTGGAAACGATGGAAATGGTGGAAATGGAGGCGGTGTCACTGCTGCTCCTACCCCAGCCACCACTCCCGGCGGCGGCAATAATGGTGGCTCGAACGATGGCTGCTCGAGCGATGGTTACTTCATGCACAGCAGCGACTGCAATCGTTACTATCAGTGTGTGGGCGGAATTCGCTATGACTTCAAATGTAACGATGGATTGTATTTCGATGCTAAGACGAACCATTGCAATTGGACTTGGGAAGTCGATTGCCCTTACTAATC
The DNA here is from genome assembly GCA_018151445.1 of Zaprionus inermis. Taxonomy (NCBI): domain Eukaryota; kingdom Metazoa; phylum Arthropoda; class Insecta; order Diptera; family Drosophilidae; genus Zaprionus; species Zaprionus inermis. The sequence goes on along the minus strand of JAECXD010000117.1, from coordinate 5,847,603 downwards.
TTTTTTCAATTAAAAAAAAAATTAATAAATAAAGAAAATAATTCGCCATGTATAAATTCAGTATTTGAAACGACGAACTTTTCTCTCAATTCAATTGTGCGCGCCCAAACATCGATTACGTCGACTTAACGATAGTTTCTGTGTGAATGGCAAAAAAGAAACATTCGAAACATCGATATATGCTTGCAGCTGTAAAGCGTATGTACACACCGGCCGGTACGCACATCAAGTAAAACAATCGCTTAGACGATCGCTTTTTTACGTTATTTGCTATCACAGCTGATTGTGTAGATAGGTGTAAACAGTCAATTTGTAATTCTGAATTTTAGATTTAATTAATACACATCTGCATTTCGTAGCACACTAAAATGTTCAAGAACTTGGCAAATACTCTGCAATTGGTAAACTTTATATTAAACACGCTTACATAAATAATAATGTCATTTATTAGTTCGGACGTGCCGGCCTAAGTCGTTACGGAAGCACAGCTGCTGCGCAACAATTTGTAAAGGTTAGAAATAAATCGTATTGAAACTTGAGCTAATGAATAATAATAATGCATTTTAAAATATGCAGGTAAAAGATGTGGAGGGTGTACGTGAAATTACATTGAGCCATCCGGGCACGCGGAACTCGTTGTCCGTCGATATGATGTCCGCACTGCATGAGAGTTTACTAAAGGATTCGGATAATGTTGATCTTCGTTGTATTGTGCTGACCGCCGAGGGCAAAGTCTGGTCGGCCGGTCACAATCTCAAGGAGCTGAACACCGACGATAATGCGCTGCAGGCATCGGTTTTCCAAAAACTCACCGACATCGTGTTGGACGTACGCAAGCTGCCGGTACCGGTAATAGCGAAGGTAAATGGTTTGGCAGCTGCTGCTGGCTGTCAGCTGGCGGCTTCGTGTGACATCATTGTGGCTACCGATAAGAGCCAGTTTTCCACACCAGGGTATGTTTGCATCACAATCAATTTTATTTTGATAGCTTCACTCGCTTCACTTACTTTCCCCCTTACAGCGCCAGTTTCGGAATATTCTGCAATACACCGGGCGTTGCGGTTGCTCGCGTCATGTCACGTCCGAAGGCGGCCTATATGCTTATCACCGGGCTGCCCATCAGTGCCCAGGAGGCTTATATTGCCGGCCTGGTTACGAAGGTGGTGCCGGAAGCGGATATTGACAAGGAAATTGCGCAAATTACGGATGTCATTAAGGCCAAGAGCCGCGCTGTAATCACGCTGGGCAAAGAATTCTACTACAGGCAGCTGGACATGTCCATAGAAGAGGCCTATCAACAGGGAAAACAGATAATGACTGAGAATCTAAAGTTGGACGACTGCAAAGAGGGATTTTCGAGTTTTATACAAAAGCGATCGCCCGTATGGAAGCACAAAAACTAAACCTACTACGACGTACATCAATACTCTACTCAAGCGTAATGCAATACGGCTGCTTCATCTGTGCATTTATTATTGTGTATTTAAAACTTTAAAACACAATTAATTTAAGAGACAAGTCAACCCGACTTTAAATGTATATATATATATTCCGACGATTCGCGTCGAATAAAACCCACATTATCTGTACTGGTTTATCAAATATGTCTTTTAATGTTGTGCAAATATTGGCAAGGAAATAAAAACTTAATAGATTAAAATACAAATGAAAATTTTCATGGCTTGGCAGTTTTGGTCTGTGAAGATTTATTACTCGTTTTAATTTTTTATAGGCAGGTCTAACCGGTGAGTTTTTTTTTTCCAACTGTTTGTTTTTTATGGTCAGATGTAGAAGATCCGAGTAAAGAATAATAATTGAAAAAAAATAATATTTGCGTTGCTTTTACTGGGTCGTGTCCTGTTTTTTTTTTTATTCGACGTGTTGAACTAATTAGGAATCAACGCATTGAACTAAAGACATATGTATGTTTTTTGGACTGTTATCCATGATGAAATTATATAATATATAGTGTTTATATGTTTGAATATAATATAGACATAGTATCTTAAGAGCTTAGCGTATACTACGAGTACCTTCTAATAGTAGGGCAATATTATAGTTGTGCAATAAAAACTTAAGTTTGTTTTTTTTTCGAAGATTAAATATAAATCCATTCGTTGGATGATAGTGTTACTTGTTCCCAAGGCAATGCAAAGAGAATTATGCGTGAAGGGTTTTCGAAATGTTTAGGAATCCTAAATTGGATTCCCAGATTGGTCAACAGACGTAGAATTCCATCCGAATGGAATAAAATCTGTGTATACAAAATATGATAGGTGTATGTGTGTGTTGTTGTTTTGCAATAATCCTCCTTTACGTCCGCGCTCCCATGGCAGGCAAGTGAAAGCATACTAATGTTGGATATGCCTTCCGGTGTTGTGTTGCCCTCCGGACTTAGACTTCGGTGACGGGGCGCTTTTCGATCCAAGCCTTGATGGGCTCGAGGGCGTTGATGGCATCGACAACGCCACGCAGAGCCGGATACGGTTCAAGCAAGTCGCGCTTCACCATGTAGTTCATGTAGTCGGTAATGCCGGCAAAGTATACATCGGCCCAGGTGAGCTATAGGTAATGATATGAGGTTGGGGTTACTCTCGCAACTGGTGCATCTCGTATCGCATTCCGAATCCTACCTTGCCCAAGGCCAAATGATTATCGTTGTCCTTGACGGTCTGCTCGAGCTTCTCCAGATAGAACGGAATGACCTCGTTGTTTAGGGTGACCAGTTTCTTCTCTTTGATCTCATCCTCGGGCTCGTACGAGACGACTGCAATTTCTATACATTAAAAATTCCAGAGTTAATCAAGGACACTGAACATGAAACTGAAGCACACATTGTTCGCTACTTAGACGGAAATCATTGATGGTATCAACCACAATGTCAATCTGCAAATCCTCCCACGGTGTGTTACCGCAAAGACCGACTGTCTTGGCCAGGAAGCGGGCCATCGAGATGCTTTGATGCACACGTTTTCCGTCCACCTCCAGCACAGGCATCTGGCCCATGGGCATGGCTGATGAAAGATATGAGATTCGATTAGATTGGATGAGTCGCGATTAGATTCGATTCGAGGCACTGACTCTGCACTCGGTACTACTTACTCGGCTTTAGGGCCGGCCATTCGTCACGCGTGACACGCACATCCTCGTACTCAATGCCGCCATACGCGAATAGATAGCGCAAGGGCTCGGCCAGCGCCTTCACATTGAAGTAGAACAGGGTGTAGCTGTGCTTGATCGGCTCGGCGGGCTCGGCGGGTGGTGCTGCCTCGCCATCCTCGGCCGGTGGTGGTGCCTCGCCCTCAGCTGCCGGTACGGCGTCCGCTGGAGGTGCCCCCTCAGCCGCTGGTGCTTGTGCTTCGTCAGCCATGTCTGCGCTTAATCAATGCAGTATCCTAAAAACCGGAGTAAATAAACAAAAACAAAAATAAATTCAATTTAATCGGAATAGAGTTTAGATATGTGTGTGCCGGCTCGTTATCAGGTGGCACTCAGTAAGGAAGAGCGCGAACGGAGGATCTGCACGTTAGACGTAATCATTGTTATCAGTTTGTATGTATATTCCCATTGCTTGTTCCAAGTCGAGATAATCTATTTTCAGATAGAAGCAAAAAACAACTTGGCATGGGGGCCCACACTACATATTACAAAAAAAAAAAACTATTCAGTTTTTGTTGCTGGGATTACGAATCAGATTGCTGGCTCCAAGGAACGGGCCCATTTGATGCGTTTCAAAAGCGTTTATATAAGATAAGTAATCAGCATGGAAGATTTTTGAAAGCAGAGGTTAGGTTACGATTCGATTTCATTCATGATTAGCTATGCCAACTATTTCACTATTTCTATTTGTAATACTCGCGATGTTTTTCCGCAGAGTTCCAAGCAATTTGTTCATTGCTTTCTTCGCTAGCGGAAACGTCAGGAGAGGAATACGACTAGACGGAGACAGCCGTGGAGCACACACCCCGAACCAATTAAGTGATACGTCTGGGTAGGCATCAGTTGGCTCTGGGCGTGGGCACGCTAGTATGGCCCTATTAGCTTATGAGTTCTTTGACAGGAAATGACGCAGCGCCCTACCGTGGTTGAGGCGTAATGCCAAATTTGGCAATACTCAGTGAGCTTACAGGGGGAACCTTCTGCGCTGCTCTTGGTCGTGTCTCAAATTGCAGCTATCAGTCTCTCTCCTTCTCTCTCTCTCTCTCTCTCTCTTGCTCGCTTGCACTGCTCTGTTACTTGCTCTCGCTTGCACTTCAACGACTTGTTGCAATTAAATTTAATTTGGCAAGGGCCACGATTATTTTAGTGTCATCAATTTAGTTAAAATTCGTTTCGATTTGAAATTTTCTCACTGATACGATTGCTAAATCGATGGAGTGGAGATCGTGCGAAAAATTCAAGAAATAATTCCGACAAGTTACTTAATTCATTCACAAATGTTCAATCCAGCCGCTAACTTGGCTTAGTTTATTCAGTTAAGTTAGGCATTTTGTAAAATTATGTCAAGTCACATTTTTTGTTATCACTAGCTATCCGAAATCTAGTGCCTCCAGCTGATAACATATGAACTAATCAGATGTGCACGGGAATTCTTATCAATTAACGACATTTAAGATTGCGAAACTTTTTATATGCGACTATCAAGTTATATTTGTTCTCCCTTTTATTTTTTTTTTCTTTTTTGTTGATTATATAAGTATAGAAAATTGTACGAAAATGAATGCGGGTGAAATGTACCTCACGCTTTGAAATTCGTACGCGCACTCCACGATTGAACAAATTTGGGATTCGCGTTGACCGTTTCGCTGCAATGCAATTTTCGAAGATGTGATATGTTAGATCGACGCTATTGGTCGATGATGTCTCGAACGGATTTTGGGTCCCCACACACACGTTGTTGTCCTTCACATATTTGCGTGCAAATGATTCGAGTCGTAGGCGCGAACTGCTGCTGATACCCGAAATGAGTTCAAAACTTTTCGATTTCGAATTGAATTGTGACCCACATATCAATCTAATTATAGGCGATTAATCGACGAATCGAACCCGACGACGCGGCCGGCGCTCGGCTCACTCCGCTCGTAACTTTTTCATTTCTTTTTCTTTATTGGAAAATTGGCAAAGGAAAATAGGTAATGTGTGTGTTCAATTCAGTTTTACTCAATAATTACATCACTTCAGTCAATTCAATTCGATTCAATTCGCATACGCTTTCAATTGCACAAACACGTCGCTGCTTGTCTTACCTCAAATGTAATTATCGAAACTTTAACTCCAGCTGCCCTTTTGTTTTATCGATAGTTGTATTTTTGGAGATGGTTAATCAACTCTGTCACTGACACTGGACCACAGAACCGCTCAGTCTCAACCGATCGCACCACCAACAGTAACACAGCACTGAACGCCGACTGTTGTTGGAGAGGTTTAGCGACGGCTTTTATACGTTTCAATTGTCGCAATGGGGCGTCACTCCCACGTGCAAGCGCTCTCGCCCTCGCCTCTCGGAACCCAAAGCGCACAGTGCGCTCTCTCGTGGCGCGCGAGAGTGAGAGAGCGGGTGAGCGAGAACAGTGAGGCCGGCGACCGGTCGGCCGGTTTTAAGTTATATTGCATGCGTGAGTGAGAGTGTGTTTGTGAGAGAAAAGTATACATATGAAGGCGTTGCGTCTTTTGCCATGGCTTACAAAGGAATTTTTGCCTAATGAACTTAATTAACGTTGTAGGTTTAACTTGTACATACTACTAGTATTCTAATGTGCAGTTCTGTTTCCTAAATTGGCTATTGAACGCTGTGCTTTGTCCATTCAAAACCACACTCTTTCTCTCTCTCTATCTCGCTCTCACACGTAAAGTGCGATTTTTCTTATTTACCCCGCTTGAGTAAGATAACAGGCAAATATTTGGTGAGCTTTCAATTATAAACCAATTATTGGAAGTGTGGGGGCAGCCTAGATAAACAAATATTTATCTGCTTAGCTTTTAGTTGGAGCTGCTTAGTCGGCGCTTTAATGGAATTATAAACAACTTAAATGAGACAATCGATCTGAATGTATTTACACATACATACATGTACATAATTGCTTTAGAGTGTTTGCACGATTCTCCTCCATATTTAAAACTCATGATTCAGCAGCCTCTCGTGCAGAGTTTTCTTTCGGTGTATTAAGACTTAAATGCAACGATGGCGATTGAAAACAGAGTAGATTTAAACGTCAACATTAGAAGGAATCGAGTCGTTTCGAATGTCGGCGCCTGATTGCGATATCCAAGATCGAGGCTACAGTGCAAAAGTCCAGTAAATAAATAAATAAATAAATAAATAAAATACAAGAGAAACGAAGTTGAGCCCGTCCGACATTGTACTTTTTGTTTGATTAATTTTGCAAAAAAAAACATTACAAAGCACTAACAATTTTTGCAAAAATAAAACAATTTTCCCATTTTGAAATTTAAGTTTTAACAGAAAACCGCCGTTATTCGAAAAATAAATGTTATTTTAACAGAGCTGTTGGCTTAGCATTGAACTGCTGAGAAAACAACTTAAAGTCTATTAACTTAACATATTTTACTCAGCAAGTCGCAAGCTCGTTGCTATGTCACTCCAGTTCATTTATAAAAGCTTGCTGCTACACATGTTTCACACTGATGAGGCGCCAAATTTAAAATGAGTTTGACAAAAAAGCAGTGGGTGAATTTGCAGACAATTGAGTTTATCTAAAAATAAACGAATGCTTTTAAGCCACTGACTAAATGCTGTCGCTAGCTAAACACGTTTTTGCATATTATAAGTGTTGAAATTACGCTGCTGTAAGCAAAAAAGATTGAAATATTCGAGGGGAAAAACGAAAAAAACCATCGGCCTCGATGTTCATGCTAGTGGCAATTGAATTGCAAGTTGACGAATGAATAATATGATAATATGATTACTGATAAGCCGATAAGATAGTTAAGAACGTACACCTAGTTCATTCTTATCTACCATATTCCCAGGTGAAGTACACGAGATAAGTTTTTTGAAATATTGCTTTAATTTTTTACCGATATGTACTTATTTGCGCCGTTCACGTGTTGTTTTTGGCCTTATTAAATCTGTATGCAAATAAAAAAGGCAAGGGAACAAAACAAAAAATTATGACAATAATTTACCGGAGAAAAATGCGGCAAAACTCAATTGACACACACACACACACAGCTGCAACTGCTCAGACAGTGAGAGAATGTGCATTCTAAAATAATGAACACGCGAACAACAACAAAAAAACTTTATCTTTACAAACAGAGTTGGCGCTCAATACTAACTGCGGCTACAACGGCGAAACAACAACAACAACAACAGCAACGAAAGCAGCAGCGAACAGTTAGCGGGCAGCGATAAAAACAACAACACACAAAGACAGCGGCGAGAGCGTGTGACAAACAGGGAGAGGGAGAATAATTAGTTCGGTTATACAGTAGAAAAAATAGATTTATTTCAAGTTCAATATAGGTGCACTTTAAAGTGTTTGTATTTAATGTTTTTTATTTAGACTGAGCAGTTAAATATGTATATAGTATAAGTATATATAGTATATTTCATAAAGTAAAAAAAAATAATATAATATTTAGAACTCGAAACAAATGTTATATATGTATGCATAAGCATTGTGCATTATTATCAACGGCTGTGGCCCACTGTCGCGTGAGAGGCGCAGTGTGCCAACTTTCTGCACTGCGAATCGCGGATCAGTTCCAATTCAAATGCGCAGGTGAGCTGAACGTAGCATTCGTTTTACCGGTCGTCGCAGCGTGTCTGTCTCTCTTCCTCAGCGAAGTCACTCGCGTTCGTCATCGTTCGCTCGCTCGTCGTGTCATTAATCGTGACTGTTCGTGTCTGCGCATTGCGCTTGGTACAAACAGTCGCGGCAACAACACACAAGTGTGCGACTCCGCGCGCTCGCGCGTGTGTGTGTGTGTAGGTAAATTGCGTATACGCCACATGAACTTGTGGAACTTTTATTTGTCGAATAAGTTGGACTTCTAAATAGTTTAGTTCGAGTCTAGAAACCCCAAAAACAAACAAAAACCACGTAACGCTTATACTTTGCACATATCTGTATATAAACATGTACATATTTACGTATGTACTGAGCGAATAAACGGGAAATATTAATTTCAACGTTATCGTCACTCTTAAGTTCTTGAGCGCGTGGCAATAAATGTGTATTAGAGTGAGAGAGAGCTACGGCCAAAACGTATGGTATACAGACTTAAATAATTTTGAAATTGTATTCAATTAGTCGGAGAATAAAAACAGGTTAACGAAAAATAAGCATGATAAACAGTTAAGAGCACGTACGAATGACTATCGTTAATTTTGTACAAATGCATAAGTAACTTATATGTTTATTATATATTGTCAATCAAATTTGTAGTTATAATTTGCGTGCACATCAAAAATGAACTTTCTAGCTTCAAAATATTGCTGGCAATCAAATTTTCAACGATTTCCAGAGGCGTCAGAAGGCGTGGAAAACTTTAAAAAATACACTGCAATACACACGAGTGCTACCAAAAAATTTGAAGGCACTGCCTATAACAGTCTCTAATATATAGATGTTCATACATACAAACAAACGGAAATTGTATCAATGGGGTCGCCTGCTCGCCCCATTGACAACACCTGTTTCGGATTAGATATGATACTCAGACTAACCTTGCCGTAATGCGATGAGAAGCAACCATAGTGTGCGCCATCGAAATAAATCAATTTTGAATCAATTGTTAACGAAATCGATTTGGAAGAAGTTTTATATCAGTTTTATCGGTTATATTCGCATGATTAAATTCGAAAGTTAAAGATAAAGCTACGAAATCGAATTAATTACTCTGTGTAACTAGGGTATATCTGAATTTTGCAGGGAAATTTAAAATACCATTATCTAAAGAGGACAAGCTTTCGAGACATATGTCGCATCGGTCTATTCTTCGCATAACGGCCACTTGCAATTGTCGTCATCGTTCTCTTGTTCGGGTCCAGCCTGATTTTCACTATTCAAGCCACATAATGTGCAGACACTCACGTTATCCGATTGTGGAGAACTCCGGCGTCGGCGCTGTCCACTTTTTGGATCGACAGTAGTGCAAGTACAGCCCGCCAGTTTCTCATCGCCTTGTCCATTCATTAATACATTCCCCGGTCTGGGTGATAAATCGTGGTCCGTCTGTTTCAGCGACTTCAATTTCTCAGTGCCAGGAAGTTCTATGTTCAGTTTGTAGAGCGTGCCATGACGGTCAACGAATCCCAGACGTATACTCTCTGTGAGCGCATGATCCACTTCGATTTGCAGTCCGGGCAGCTCATTGAAACGAATATTCTGATGCTTGGCCATTTGAATGATAATGTCCTCCTTGGTACTCGGCACGCCGAGAGTCTGGAAGGCATGGAATATATTCAAACGTTTCATTACTACAGTTACTAAAATCAGTAATCAGTAAAACACCAAAATTGATTGATTATGTTAGTTGTTTAATTGAAATCCAAAATTTTATACGTTTTTCACACACTATTAAAGACTGGAAGTGTAAATGTTAAATAGTTAGTTTCAGACTAAATTCACTCTATTGTTTTCCATTCGAGTGTTACGAGTTTTAGAGCAAAGCACACTCTGTAAAGGGAAACTAGATTCTTTAGGTTTTTAATGCAAGCTACGGAAAGTCGAAGATCAGCTTTATTCTTTGCTTATTATTAATTGTTTTGTATTTTTCGCAATTGACTTACAGATTATACAAAATGGAACAGATGCCAAAGGAAATATGTAAATAACTAGAAGAATTTGCCAAAGTTACAATAATTTAAGATAATGATGGGAAAGCAATGAAACAGAGGCGAATTTCAATGAAAAGCAAACATAATTAGTCACAAAAAGATAAAGAGTAAGCGCGAAAAAGGGAGAGAGAGAAGTGTGATAAACGCTATCACTTCCCCAATTCGAATTTCACACACACACACAGACACACTCACACACCCAGCCCGATGGCCGACGAACCGCTCAGTCCGCTGCCGTTTCGCAGAGAGCGCAACCTAAGCAATCGTAACTTCCACAAGCGCAACTCGCGACGCAGTAGCACCCAGTCCGTACAATTGGAGCGTCACAGTAGTGCGGCGGATGTGGAGAGCGTCAACGAACAACGTGATAGCAACAGTTCCAGCTCCATTCAGCTTTCCTTTACGGCCGACTCGTCTACCGAGTGCAAGTCTAATCAACAATCTTCGGTTTCGAAAATGCCCTCTGCCGGCAATGAGTCGGAGTCGACGGACGAAACCGCAATCAGCAGCACGGCAACGCCCATCACACCCGGTATACCCGACACGCCCGGCACGCCTGGCACTCCCACGGCAGACCCGGCATTGTTGGATGTACGTCAGAAGGTGCAGCGTTTCGAAACGCTCAAGACCAAAATCAGCTATACGCGCCAAGAGCGACTTAGCCTAAAACTGCTCGAGAATCGACACCATCCCAGTTTCTCGCAATACGATGTCAGTTTCCGTAACCGCACTGTGCCGCATAGCCTCTCCTTGTCGGCTCTCAACTCCTCCAGCCGCAGCAGCAGCAGCTCCCTCAGTGCAACCGCTCACGTGAGCATTGACGAGGTACGTTCCGAAGATGAGGTGGACCATCTATCTGACTTTGAGACCAGTACGGATAACCTTACACACGCCGCGGACAGCACGGTAGCCGATAGCGCCTCAGCTGTGTTGCCCAGCAGCGATGATACGGCGGAAATAAAAGCAGCAGCACAGCATGTGCAGCGTTCGATCAGTGCGGATCCATCGGAGCTGGTTGCTTCGCTGAAGCTGCGTAACGACAAACAGTTTGCCAGGTAAGGATATTAAGGGTGCCAGATTTTAAAAGAAAACTGTATGAGACTGCGTAACAAAAGTCGATGGCTCTAGGTCTTAGGATCTTCGAGATCTGGGCGTTCATACAGACAGAGTTGGAAATGTGTAGCGTTTGGTAGAAAGAAAAAGACACATTATCACAAAAATGGATAGTTCCAGCTCTTCGCGTCTCCAAGATCTGGGCCTTCATACAGATAGCATAGGAAACATGCAATAGTATGGCGCGTTTGGTAGACAGGTAGATCGCTTCAATGATCTTGGCTAGCCTGAAACTTGTAGATCTCATAGAAGTTCGTGTTTCGTGCATAATATCGCTGTTTTGAGAACTGGTTAAGACCTCGTTTCAATTGTCAAATTCAATGAAAATGAAAATTTGTAAAATGTATTTGATATTCCATAAACATTATAAGGAAGCTTCAGCTCAAAGATGAAGGCTCAATCGGACACAGAGTATGAACTGCATGAGAGCAAAAGGAACAATATGACGCCACACCAGAGTAGCTATACGCTCAATTCGGAAACCAGACGAAACTCATTGCCTGATATGGTTTCACAAGGTGTCAATACAAAAAAATCGATTGCCAACCAAATTCGTGGTCGTAGGCTCAAAGTCAACAGGCCCGAAGAAATCCCGAATGAAGATGTGATAACTGTATTCATATCAAAATCAAGCTTGAGTGAAAATACATCGAAATCGGTACCTTTTTCTGTGGATAGGGATACTGAAAGTTTTCATACAACTTCGCCAGTCTTAATGCCACCCCATAACGAAGATTGTATAGACGGGGTCTGTATTAAGTTTTTGCTAGCATCACACCCGGCATCATATGCTAGAATTGCAGTAATCATTTTCACTTCCAGCTGACGGGATTTATAGTCACTGGCATGTCAATGTTCCTGCTGATCTTAATCTCGTGGTTTATAATCTCGCAACTTGCATTTTTCAATCACATCTTGTCCAAAATAAGCCTGATCTTAACCGAGCTGTCCGATTGGCTTTGCGTATTTAGGGATACACACGAAATGCAATCCGTGAAGTGGGTAAGCGAAATTTGTTTGGGATACCCTATGATTTCCATATTTTGGGGGAACTTTACATATCGACTGTCAGTGTGAATCATTCACGACGGCCTCGTCGAGGTATTTTTTATTTGCCCAACACATTATCAATATGTGTCGACCTCGGTGTCAGTTAGCGGATTAGTGGCAGTCGCAATGATAGTGATATCGAAAATAATAACAGAAATATTATATCTTTTTTTTTTTGTTTTTTGCTCATTTTATAGAAACTACCGTTCTACGCCTCGAAGGAAGACTGAAATTATAGGAACAACAAACCAGCGACTGGTTGACAAATTTCATTCGGTCTATCAGCCTAGAGAAGAGTAAGTAAACGAAGAGCACGATCTATTGCAACTTGACTAAGCCATTGATCTTAGGGAGGAGGAAGTCGAAATCGAACTCCGTGATAAAAGCGATAAATGCGTGCATCCGATTCTCGAGGAACTCATACATACCGAGGAGGCATATATAAAGAGTCTATTCACAGGACTGGAAAACTATGGCAATATATTCCAGCGTAAGGACTTACCGCTCGGTTTGCGCGGCAAAAAATACGATCTATTCGGAAATATTGAACAAATCGCCGAGTTTCATCGCGATGAGTTTCTGCCCATGTTGCATCGCAATCGTCGGGATCTGAAGCGTTTGTTTGACGAGTTCTTGGCGTTCCTTGATGTAAATTACCATACCATACCATATCCCCTTTTCCTCTTTACTATTATTCATACATGGTTTGGTGATCTTTCAGGAAAACTGCTTCTACGGCTACGTGATCTTTACAATGAACAAACAGAAGTCCCTAAAGCTGTGCGATACCTATAAGAATTATTTCACAGTAAGTACCTTGGAAGAGTGCAAGATCGGTTCAAAAACTAATAATAATTCTTCTTCCCTATACAGAGCATTCGCCTGGAGCGCGATGACAAGCTCGGCATCAACAGTTTCCTGGTTCAACCTATACAACGCATGGCACGTTATCCCCTACTGCTAACGCAGTTTATCAATGTGAGTCAGGCTTGCCAGGAATTGTGGAAATCATTGTCAATGTTTCATTGTTTCGCAGACTTTCTTCAAGAACCGTGATATCGTGATGAAGCCGCTCATCGAGTCCTGCTGTCGTCTGGAGAAGAGATTGCGCACTTTGTTGACTACAACCAACGAATCGGAGATCATTAACGACATTGTGGATTGCAATGAGGTGGGTTACTTTCATCTTTTCCCTGAAGAGTTCTAGAGATTTCTAATCCCCGTCTATTCTCACAGTTCAATGTATACTATCAGGGCAAGTTTCGCAAGGTGAGCGAGTTCCAGGTGACGGACTACAAGCTGAAGCGCAGCTATCGCGCCAAGGTGTTCATATTCGACAAGTGTATTATCTATACGGAGATCAAGGGTAAACAATTGGTCTTCCACGGACGATATCCATGCGAACATGTTGGTATCTCGGCCAAAACGAAATCGTTTACACTCTACTACGAACGTCGCAAGCAGCAAGAATGCGATTTTGTTGCTGATCCGGCACAAATAATCCTCTGGCTGGATCTCATACGTGACATGATCAACAACTATGCCAACGAAGAGCGGCAAAAGCTGCAGGAACGATATTGCCGTGAAACCGATCACTTGCATCGTAAGGCTCCAAGCCTTTCGCTATATCGAGACTCGAATCGTTTTAGCTCGGACAGCGGTATTGGTAATATCTGGATAATGCCCAAGCCGGACGAGGAAACAGTCAGCAATCGTACTACTTGGTATGCGTCTACGTAGAGAGGGATGGGGGAAAACTACTGCAAGCCTCTTCTCTTCGGTTCCGCAACAAAAGGAACGATCATTCCGCCAGACTTCACACACACTCCCCGCGGATGTGCCTGTGCAATACTTTAGTTGAGCATTCCATTATTTGTCTCAATATTGAGTTTAGTTACTATTGGAGAAATTAATTATCTATCAAAGTAGGGTTAGGACTACGAGTTAAAAAAAAAAAAAATGAAAATAGTGAAACAAAATTTTACAGTAAATGCTAAGGACCAAATGTTTAAATAAGTTAGTTTTAGTTCTTAAATACCGTTCTATTTATATATATATAGTAGCATCTATGTATATTCCCATTGCCAGAAATTAACTGTGAATACCGATCGCTCATGAACAAATTGTATAATAAAGAGTGATTTTTTACATATTCGTAGTAATGCGAAATATCTTGATGTATTTCAATCACGAGCGTTAAGTCTAGACATACAGCTTGTTTCTGCGCAAAGATCGAAACAATCAAACAGAAGACGCGTCGATCGGTTCATCTGTCCCGCTAAATTGCCTCTAAATGTGACAGACAAGTCGACAATAACAAAACGAATAACTTGTTTGGCATCATGACATCACTTTGAAAACGCATATGTGTACGTGTACATGTACTATATGTACATATAGTGTATATGTATATATATTTGGTATATGTATAAAAATAAACAATTGCCGCTTTAGCGAGAACGAAACAAGTGTGTGAAGCCAGAAAGCTGCGAGTTCTCGGCCGGGGGGCTACCCAGTATGGGAACTTGCATACCCCTTGCCATAGCTCACTAATTCCTCAGGAAAATTAATATATGTACATAAATAATCGTAGTGTATTTTCAAAAACCTTCTACATGATGCAACTGTTAGCAACATGATATCACTAATACGACCCGCTGAAGATAGAGTAGCTGCGATAAATCAAGTAATAAATTAATATACCCTCTGCCATCCGAACTTCATTGTGTGCAGGGTATAATAAAATGTGTACAATTAATTTGCGAAATTTTTCTAAAGAAAAACATAATATTTATAATGTCTCTTGAGATCATCGTCATAATGTGGAATTTGCGCCGAGAATAGAATAGTTGAGTATGCCTAAGGCACAGTTATTGCTTAGTCTCGGGGCAGGGATTGGAGATTCACTTGGAATAAAGCAAGGCTGCAAGTTTCAGAGAATTCCATTTTCAACAGATATTCAAATAGTTTCCAAATTCATATTTTGTTTATAAAACAAAAATAATTGACGCCATGCTATACTCAAAACTATGCATAAATATAATAACAGAGAACAGCAAGCTTGCTGCTGAGACAAAACGAGAGAGAGAGAGAGAGAGAGAGACGAGCGAGCGCAATCAAGAGAGCTAAGTAGCGCCATAAACAGAGCTTGAGCTTTTGTGCCATACAAATAGAACACTTTGAAAGCAATACAGTTTATGGCAATCGGCTCAATTTTATCACAAAATTTACAGTTGAGTTCTGCTTTTGTCACGTAGTGATTTTTGTATAATTGAAGCAATTATTAATCATCCGAAAGACAACGAATTGAATAGAATTTCTATTTATAGTGTGCACTTATGACGTACATACATATGCATGTATGGGGACAATACGATATAAATTCATTTCAGAAATTCGCTAAAAACAATCAAGAGTTTTTAGCTAATATATATATTGTTAGGCATGCCTATATTATATGTAGAAATATCTACAAAACGCTGAGACTGAGCAATGATGATTTTGCTATCAATGCCTTTAGTATGCTTAGAAATGTAGTAAAATGAATATGTAGGCGGAAATATACCTAATAGATTGCTTGCAATCTTTCGCACCAACCCCCATAAATCTTAAGAATGTAATCAAGTACAATTAGTTAATCGTTTAGGAAAATATTGATGTATGTATGTAGATGAGATATGCCAATGAAATCGAAAAGAAATCGATATAAAAATCGCAGCAGCTGCTTAATTTATTTTACAGTTTCATTTCATATTTAGTAAACAAACAATGGTCGCGTGCTACACTGGAAACAATCGTAAATAGAGAGACAGACAGCACAGCACTGCAAGAGAGAGAGATAGAGAGAGAGAGAGAGAGAGAGAGAGAGAGAGCGAGATCGTGAGATCGAGAGCGTAAGCTTTTTGCTATAAAACCGATCGCTGCGACAAACATGCGATTACTATCGTAAGCTTTTGAGCAGTTTGATTTTATGCTTGCCACGCAACGGTTCGGTGCTAAAATGTTCCCATCCCATTCGTTATTCGAGTGATCGGAACCCACGTAAATACGTAAAAATCTCGTATTCAGTGCTCAGTGTAAAATGTTCGCTTTAAATTGGTTTGACGTGATACCGGTTGCCGTAACTTTCCTTGGCATTATCTTTGTGCAATTACTCAATGTCTATTTGCACATATTGTCCGAAAATCCGGTGTCGAAAAGTACAGATACCATAGGTACGGTTACGGCGGAAGAATGTGTCATACGGGAGGCCAGTAAATCTGCACAAAGCTCACCACAACGCACTTCGATCACGGCCATCAATGGCAAGCTACAGAAGCAGGAGAACAGCTTGGATTGCGATAGGTAAGTCAGGAGAGAGGGATGTCCAATTCGTTTCTATTCGATATTCCTCTTACCTCAATAGAGCACCTTTCGTTACCTTTCGCATAAATCCCTCAATAAAGCGTTAGCCAACACTAGAAATAAACAAAGTACCGCACGGTTTACAATTACAGCGCAAACTTTATGTCATTTTTGTTGACTTTAACACAGACATCGCGTCTGTCTCTAATAGAAATATCGACTAGACTATTGATACTGTGTGTAAGAATCAATACTTTGTTGTGTTTGCCGGCCCTCTTGCCTGTAAATCGAATATACCCACTTGTATTTATTTGTAATGGATATATAACAACAAATTGAATATTTCCGCGACTTGCTGGTAAATTCTTGTGTGTTTTGGGTAGACTTGTAATCGAACACCCGGTACTGCCTATACGTGATAACAGGTAACATACATACATACAATTGGTATATATGCACAAAGGTATTTACTTAAACAAATGTTGATTTTCTGACACAAGAGTTATTTTTAAGTTTCTTTTTGTAAAAAGCTCTCGGCTTTACTTTTCCGGATAACTGGTTTTTGCAATTTGGTATTAAAACTCCATTCATAGCGAACATTGTGTGAGATAAGCAAAGATTGATGAACATAGTTCTTGAAAATTGAGAGAAATGTGTAAGATAAGCGGAGAACAAGTACTATAACCATGTTAACTTGTACTATCTACCTAGTATCTGTGGTTTATCGAATTCATAGCCAGAGTTAGTGTTGGGCAACGCCTGGAAATTACTTTTATACCCTTCTTACAGCGGCATTTCACTGACCTCTCTGAACACAACAACTGCAGCCAATTCCCCAGTATCATCTCCGATCCATACGCCACAGAACGGCTTTCTCACGCATACCATCAGTTTCGATACCTTGAGTGATGAGTAGTAAGTACACGCCTCTATCAGTATTACTCCTGACTTAGAATATCTAATACATGGAACTATTTTTCAACAGCCACGAGGACGAGGACACACTTTCGCTGGAGAACCTCTTTCCCTGCGATCAGACGGAAGTCTACGCCTCGAAAAAGATCAGTTTTATTATCGATGAACTGATACAGACCGAAGTGAATTATATCAATAATTTGCGCAAAGGTCTAACAAATTATGGAAAGCTACAGGAATGTGATGATCTGCCAGAGGGTCTGCGCGGTGAGCAGCGTCAGCAGCTTTTACTGGGAAACATCGTCGAAATTCTGGAGCTACACGACAAAGAAATTCTGCCTCTATTTCTGCGTAATCAACGCGATCTAAAAGGGTTATTCGATGAGTTTGCATCGTATTTTGAGGTGAGTCAAGGTCCTAAAAAATAAAATAACTACATAAATCCTTGGTTTTCGATCGAATATATAAATTTGTATGTATCAACAGATTTATTTATGTTTTTTTCTGAGTGTATGCACAAAGTCCAAACCCAACCCAGCATACAAAAAAATGTTGTTCGTTTAGTTTTGCTTTTGGCAACAAGCAAAATTCACATGGTTCCATTTTTGCGCCCAGGTTTTACCAATTTTATATTTATAAAGTCCGTCTCAGTTCCATTCCCCTTACATCGAATGTAGTATACTCGTACACCATACATATGCATGTCTGTATGCACATGTACACAATTATGTGTGTCTGTTTGCGTGCAAAATTTGTCTGCTAGGCGAAATCATAATTTTTGGGTATTTAAGTCACGTAATGGCACGCCGCCGTACACCACAGTCTCTCACATAGTCAATTGGAGGCAGAGCAGCTCAAAGCTGAAGCTTGGCAGGGACACGGTGCAAAATTTGTATTCCATGCGTTGCTCCCTTCGTCTTCGTTGAAGGTGAAATGCAAAATTTTCAAACCGGTTCCAGCTGCACAAATAATTCCCTTCGTCTCTCTCTCTATGCTCTCTCTCTCTCTCTCTCTGCTCTCGAGAACGTAATTCAATTATCTGCCGTTGACTTTTCAGTTGGGGTCTCCTGTCCCCATCCGTCCCCCGGTTACCTGCTCTAAGGTCAAGCTTATCGAACCCCATAATCAAATGCTTCAATAATTATACGATTAGTTGGCAAAGTTGGAGGCGGTTAAGCTGACTTAATCTCCAGTTGCTGTTGTTGTTGTTGTTGGTTTGCCTGTGGCAAGAGACTCGGATGTGGCACGAACTGTTTGCTGAGTGTTATTGTTGAATGTCTTCTTGTATTCTACCTGCAGCGCTATTTGCATGTCTAATCGTCTTGAAATCATTACGTTCAAATATACTTTTGATATGCCACAAATTGAATTAAATTGCAGTAGTTTATGTAGGTTAAAATAATGCTTGAAGTTCCTGGCTTTCCTAAAGTGTGTGTGTGTGTGTGTGTCTGTTTGAACACTCGGAACTCTGCTATTACAAATGTTGAAGGCACCAAACCTGGCATAAAGTTGCAGACGTTGATGATGTCAAACATTAGATGCCACGCCCACCGCTAACTCGAATCGCTTATTTGCGACTTTTCAAACTACTGCATCGGCATACTGAAGCATTATGCATCATGAATCAGTACACATTTCTATAGCTCCATCTATATCATTACCCTAACTCCATCTATATCATTACCTTATCTTATCCTGTGAACAATTATTTTCTTTTGGATTTCAGAAAGACAGTTTTTATTGCTATATAAGCTTTACAATGGGCAAGAAGACCTCACTCCAGTTGCGTCAAGAAAATCGCGAATGGCTGCAGGTGAGCATCGATTCGTAATTGCCAATTTGTGATACTGTACTGAATACTCGACTCCTTTCTTTTTTTCCAGATATACCAAACGACAATTAAAGACAAACTGGGCATCGATAGTTTTCTAGTGCAGCCCATCCAAAGACTGACCAGATATCCGCTGCTGTTGCAGCAATTCATTTCGGTAACTTTTGTCTATTTATCGATAAACAAGGCTGCCCTATATCGAACCTTGTTGTCTTGCAGGAATTCTATAAAACCGGCATCAGTTGCAAGCCCGTGCTAAGTGCCGCCTGTAAGCTGGAAACGCGCATGCGACGCCATCTAGACGTGGTCAATCAGGCGGAGCAGATACACAGCATAGATGAGCTGAACGATGTAAGCAAAGATTGCAGCTACTCGGTATCCAAATCTTTATACATAGATCCCTTTTCCCGCTCAGTTCGATTTACACAAGCAGGGTAACTTTCGGCGCTCCACCGAGTTCGATGCACAGCACTTTCCCACACGAAAGAAATACCGTGCCAAGGTGTTCCTGTTCGATCGTTGTCTGGTATGCACGGAGGTGCGTAAGCGGCGCTTAGCCTATCGCCAGCACTACAACTGGGAGACGGTGGAGCTGCAGCGACCTCTCGAGCTGGCTACGTCGAACGCCAACAAGATCATCAATCTGTTGGTGAAGCAGTCCGACAAGGACAAGACCAAGCGAGAGGAATACTCTTTTGTTGCCGGCGAATCGTCTGTGGTCAAACAATGGCTACAGCTCACGCATCGCATCATCGAGATTGCACGACAGAATCAAGCACAGCGTGACACCTTCAGCCTGCCCATGGATCTTGTGCTGGGTGTAGTGCTGTCTATCTGGCTAATCTGGCACTACTTGTAGTTGTTAATCTAATCCATGATTGTTTGTTAGGCAATTTAATAAAGCTGAATTATTTATACAATTGCGAGTACGGTGTTAGTATAGAGGTCCTTTTTGCCGTGCTTTATGGGATTCCTTGCCCCTACCCAATTTATTTTTTTTTGTGACTGTCCGAGCGTAAAATAAATTCTCCATAGTTGACAAATATTTATGATAAATTGCAATTGCCTTCGCCTTCGTCTTCTCTGCAACTGCTGCAACTCAGACAGACACGCAAATGCAAAAATGTAACAAGTCGTTTGCAGTCGACAGTAAGATACCCATTGTATAAGTTTAGAAAACTCTTGATACACTTCTAATATAACTTTGCAGGAACCTTTATGCCAAATTTGATATCATTTTATTGTATAATAGCTGAGATCTCTGAGTTCAAACAGACAGCCAACTCTATTCGCCTAGCCTGTAATATTTATTTGCACAAACCTAATATACCCATTTTAATTGCTGAAGAGTATAAGCTCTTCTTTTTGCGACACTCGCATGGGAACGAGTCGGGCGGTATTGCGCAGTAGGATGCCCCGAAGCAAGTTACCATGCCCCTCAAAATTCCATTTCAAATCTATGTGTAGCAGACTTTAAAATGATGCCAAAGAGAACTGTCACGGAATGCTGGGTCCACGTAGAGCAGCTAATGAAGCTTTTCCCAAACATAGAGAAAAGTCAACAGACAAAGAAGCGTGCCAAAAAAAAGGAGAAACACACACTCGAATTGCTGGCAGCAGAGGCGAAGGTTTATGTATTGCTCAGTTGGTTAGTTGGAAGAAATTGGGAAGTTACACAAAACTTTGAATTCCCTTGATGTGTGTGCTGGGATCCGCCGTCATACACAATAACCTACTTATGTATATAGTATATCATTCAAATAAGGTACTGCTATTGCTCTTTAACCATAGTTTAATCTAGTTTACTTAGAACTTTGTAAAGATTTCGAAACTTGCTTTTAAGCATGTGAAAGAACTGATTAAGCTGGGGCTGCTTAAAGTCTGATGAACCTTCAGCAAACTCTTGCAAATATATGAAAATGGAACGCATCTCTTGCTGGGGTCAATGCGAGGCGAACGAGAAGAAGAAGGAGCGCTAATGAAGTTAAACAGGTGTGAGAGCAAGTGTGGAAAAGACATCAAAACCGTCTCGACAATGTTTGCACACAGAGACACGCTAGAGAGAGGCATGCTGGAGGAGGAGCCAGGAGTCAGGAGTCAGGAGTCAGGAGTCAGGAGTCGGGCAGCTCGCTGTAACGGCATTTTTGGGTACTGCCAGATGATTTTTATGCATGCAGCCAAGCTGTTTTTTTGGAGGAACCGAGGCAAGGTGTCTGCGTGCTTTTTTGCCATATTGCATTATGTCAATTAAGTTGTCTTCGTTGCTTTACGCGGCGTATGATGGATAAGTGATAGGGTGACGGGGTGCTGGGGTGCTCGGGGGCACACACTGTATCCTACACTGCTTAAGTGTATTAGTGCCTGTCAAGTAGTTGTCGCTAAGCTGACGTAAATGTAAATGATTTGACATTTTTATGAGCTGCTCCGAAGACAAAGCGAGCTCTAAGCGAGCGTAACAGTTGCGAAGTGCTACCACTTTAAATAGAGCCCGTTTCGTAAAGGGGCCTGAAGCGAATATTTTACAATTTGCCAACACTGCTTTTAGCAGGCCCCTCACGTACTCGCTCGCACACGTCTGCCCTTTCGTTTCTCTCAACTGTTGAAATGCATAATTTGTGTTAGAGACAATTTTCGGTCGCATTCGCACACAATTCACAGTGCCGCGCCTAAAAGCCGACTATGGATTCGAGCAGTGCCCTGGAGCGGGACGCTTTCATTTTTTGTTTGCACGTAGTACTCGGGGCAAAGACGAAGGCGCAGGCGTTGCTGGGCGTGTGACATCAGGCGCTGGAATTCCGCATATAATTGCGCAAATTATTGCACGTCGCTGAGCCTAGACGTAGTATGTAACATATGCATGGTTTTGCTATTGCCACCACCAGCACACAGCTGTCAGCTCCCGTTCCAGCATCCTCGACCCTCGATACAGTCACCCACACACTCACTCTTCCCCCCTTACCGACCGCATCACACACCCATCAGAGTTCACGCTACATTAGATTAGCTTGATACAACATTTTCGTAGGCAACAGTTGCTAATTTTTGTTCAATACGAGAGGCAGCGCGTGCTCCTGCTCCTGCAGCATTCCGGGAAATCGTCGGTCAACTGTGCGTGTGTGTTGGATCTGAATCGGGTGGGAGGGGTGCGTCGCGTCACATGCTCATCGCGTACTTTGGGCAGAGAGGGCGTGATGGGCACAAATTGTATTACGTTGCATATAAATTCCGCACTTAGACACGCATTGTCTCCAAACGCTCAACAGCTCGCAGAGCTCTCGGCTCGGCTCAGCGCAGAGTACTCTCTTTCCAGTTTCGAGTGTGTGTTCTTCAGCCTTGCGTATTTGTGCTCGAAAAAGTTCCGATTGCTGCTGCTGCGAAATGGCACGTGAAACAATGTAGGCGCTTCGAATTGCTTGGCACAGTGGAGCGCGTACGCGAGCAACTGGGTTTGTCGCTTTGCCTATGCATGCGGTCCACTGTGCAGCGTGGCAAAAATAAAAACAAGATGGTTCTATACCCTCGAGCAAGGTTACTCTATGTAGGGTTGCTAGCAGTTACAAATGATTGGAGATTTCCAAAGGATATAGGGTTGCTGCAATTTGCAGGTACAAAACAACTAAAATATCTATGCTTTTGCATAGAAAATTGTAATTTGTTTCATCAGGAATATATATACTTGTGTATGTCGCCTGCTGTGTTCATACATACGCAGCTACCCCTTGCCGGAGTACAAGCATGGAAAGAGCAACAATAATGCCTATACGAATGTGTGAATTTCAGGACAATGACAAGTGATAATAGATCGAATTACATACGCTTTGAAAGGAGGAAGCACACACAGGAAACAGAACGAAGGCTAAGCTGTGTCTCCTCGTGCTCGTTGTCGAATTTGTGTTGGGTGCAAATGGGAAAAATATTTTTTGAAAGGCAAGCAGCAGTCTCACGTCTGACACACTCACGTACCCACACACACGCACACACACATACACACACACAGACACATATATATACAGAAGTAAAGCTACAGTGAAGCGCCATCGGCAATAAAATACTGCAAAACTAACACGATATCACACTTACAGCACAGGTTTGCTGAGGCACAGTTTAAGTTGGCAGCAGCGCTGCTCAGTTTCGAGGAATATGATTTCTGATAGAGGAATAAAATATATAAAGTATATGTACTTAAATCTACTGTGTAAGCTTGCAAAATCCCACTCAATTGATGCAGCATATTGGATTAGACTGATTGCAATAGACAAGGCGTAAGAGCTCTTCGTAAATAGGTTTTTATATTTTAAGAAGAGAGACCTCAGGCAGAACCACAAAAGAAACGATTAAGAAATCGAAAACAGAAAGTAAAATCGATTAGCAGGAACAAACAGCGAAAATAATGAGGCATATGTGGAAAAGACATTGCTGATGTCGCAGATGTTGGCTTCGCTGTTGGCAAGGAAAGTTTGGATAGGACAAGAAAATCGCGTGTCTAATGCATTGATAGATGCGCGCTTCGAGTACAAGGAGAGGAACTATCCGACCAGTTTGCAATTGGAACCGGTAACGAAGAAAGAATGTGGGGCAATCCCCACAAATGACAGTGTAGTTGGCAGGACGGGCCAACTCTTAGAAGAGCACAGAGGACAGACGATGTGGAGCACAAGCTGTGACGCGTATAAATCGCCTTGTTGGCGGCGCACCTGGCCTGGCCGTGTATGTATGTATGGCCATAAGGTGGCCAACGACTTGTACATAAATCTGGCTTACGAGCCAGCACCAAATTGAAATTTAAACCGAGAAAACCAATAAAAACCAAGTTACGAGCGACGAAAGCCAACAGCGAAGGCGAAGGTCGGCTGACAAAGAGCGGCAGTCGGTTCGGGATAGAAGACCGTGGATAGGAGGAGATAGGTGGTGGAAGATGTTGGATGGAGAATGAAGGGTGGCAGGTTGGCGGCTGGCAATACAAATTGCAGCGACGACAGCTCAAAGGCTCGGCGCAAGCCCAATCTAGCCTGGCAATCTTCATCGGAATCCCCAAATGCATTTCACGCCCACCCTGCATACAAATGCCAGGCTGCACAGTCAGCGAAAGGATAATATAATGCACGTTGTTGAATAATAATGGTTTCGCTGCTAAAGTCTAAGAATCCTGGGGTGCCTGTCGCGAGCACCCTGCCGTCGGACGGACAATAACGACGCCAGGCAGGCAATGACAGGCGATTTAAATAGAATCTAGCAAGGCAGACTAGGATGTCCGTGTCTGGCCTACGACTTGTCGCATTGGCTTGTCGATACGCGTCGTCGAACGAAGCTAGCGACGGGCACGTGTACCTTAAACATTCAATTGTCGAGCCACCTTACTTCCAGCAAAGCAAAAAAACACAACAGTTACGGCTAAAGTCAAGTTTTAGCTTTATAGGTCTCTCGATTTTCATTGTATGAGTAACTACTATGTTTGTCATTTGACTGTAACCAAAATTGCAGATATTATTTGGCTGCTGACAGTTATTATACATGCCAAAAATGAACGTTCTAGCTTTGAAATTAAGCTTGCAGTTTGATTTTAACGATTTAGGGGGGGCGTGGCAAAATTTTTAAATTTTAAGAAATTTTGAGACAGATGAGTTTTGCGGCTATAACTCTTATGGTCTTTGAGAGCTAGGGACGGATTGATAGACGGACAGACGGGCAGACAGGCAGACAGGCAGATAGACAGACGGACAGACAGAGAGACAGACAGCCAGAGAAATAGACATTCCTATCGAGTTGCCTGCTGAAACAGATTAAAAAAGAGATGATTTGATGATGGAAATGGGTTATAGTCAGTTCGAGATATATACACACCTAGTACGCAGTATATACAGTAATAAAACATAGTTCCCACCAACCCCCCTCCGTTATGATTCAACCCCAACTGTACCCAAACACGCCTGCAGGCACATAAAATGACCAATTAGGCCCATTTACGACTGCCACGCGAGAGTGTGTGTACCAGGAAGTGTAAAAACATTATTATATGTGACCATACGCTCGGACCTCGTCATCCGCGTGGCAACTCATCCGTTATATGAGCAGACCCGGATTATTAATACACAATGAAGCCGAAGTAGATGAGCAGCAGATCCCACCAAAGTATGCAATAAGACTGGGAACATGGCGTAGTTTTTACGGCGCAAGTCAAAGCCACAAATTAAATAGTTGACATCGCATAAAAGCGTGACATTGGCAGCAAATTAACGGATATTGCTCGAACGTCAAAGTGCAGACACAGTGTGTGTGTGCGTGTATGGGTGGGTGGATGGGTCAGCCAAGTTGTCTGGGTTATCGGGGGAGTTTGTGTCTCGTAAAGTGAACACACAGAAACGACAACATAAATTATAATTTGAATCGCTTTCGTGCTCAGGCATAACCAATGAGCCCAGGCTATCACTTCGAGTACTTTAGCAATGTCGAGAGACGATCTTGACCACTTCTTGGGCTTTAAAATATTTATTTCCCATAGTGATTCACACTTGTGACAGGAACTCGATATAATCTATCAGTAAATAAGTCAAATCCAATAATACATCAAGTCGATGAGTGAGATCGAGCAGGGATTTCTAGTGCGTGTCTAAAGATGCACCAAGTACAAATAATTAATAAAGGGTTGGACTGAAGAGTCAAGAGCTCAGACAGTTTCGTGTGCGAGGAATTCAAAACTGAAGTAAGGTAGCACCCAATAGGATGGCTGGAGTAGGAGTATTTGGGTCTTTGCTGATTTATGCGCTTATCACACAAGCGTCACAGTTTTTATGGCCTGTCTCCCGTCGCCTGTCTGTCTGCTGCAGCGTGTGCTGCTTGTCTGTCGTCGTAAATGTCCCCGAATGTCCTGCCGCATTGGCTCACACAAATTTGCCATCTTAATGTCGCTTCTCGACTTCTCGAGCGCTTTTCAATTTCGCAATATCTACCTGTACCCGGTACGTCTCGCTCGGCGTTTATCCTTGTGATTTTGCTTGGCGAGCTCTGACAGTTTTTCATTACACATAAATCCTTCGAGCACACAGTCGCCCTAAAGATTAAATGCCAAAGGAATATCCGCGCGATGTTTGCGGCTACTCCGAGGCTGGAAACAGGCAAAGAAACCTAAGGGAATTCAGTCTATACAGCGCAGGACCTTTCAGGAAATACACTTACTTTACGCAATCAGTTATGCACAGTGTTTCAACCATTATATATGCTCTTTTAAATGTTATTTTATAATGAAAACCTTTATTTATCGATGCGTATAGGTATCTCCTTCTATGAAGGTCCTCTTAAACCTATTTTCATATGACTGCCTTTAAGCACGTTCTTAGTATTACGTTCTCGAAGTCTCTACCCAATTAAAAGAGAACATCTATCTTTTAAGCCGTACCTTATGTAGCTCCTCTTTAAACTATTTTCATATGACTGTCTTTAGGCAGGTTTTTACCACCCAACTAAATTAAAGCATATATCTATCGAACCGTATCTTCTATGTACCTTCTATGCAGGTCCTGCTAAATCTATTTTCACTGGCCTTTGGCACGTTCTCAGTAAGGTTCTCGGAGTGTTTACCTTCATAAATGCAAACTATCTATCAATATGTATAAGTAACTCTTTAAATAAAAGACGCACCTTCTATGAAGGTCCTATAAAGGTCCTCTTAAACCTATTTTCATATATCTTTCCTTAGGCACGTTCTACGTTATCTTCTCGGAGTGTCCAACAAATTTGCTTGCTCCCATAGAGTAAGCCTTTTCGGTTTCTCTGTTTAACTGCGATTCCGAGTATGTTTCTCTCTTCTTCAGATTCTTCTTTAACTTTAAGCTCAACACACACGTCGACTGCATGTGTCGTGCCTGTGTCTGTGTGTGTGTGTGTGTGTCAGATTATTGTGCAATTTGGTCCTTAAAAGACTTCGAAAGTGACATTATGCAAGTTGTAAGCAACAACTGCAGCAGCTATCTAAATTACCCAGAAACATCCGTAGAGACGTCGTTGATGGGGAGGCAAAGAGAGAACGGGGAGAACGCGGAGTACGAGGTACGGGTTAACGCTCTAAGCAAACGCTTCCTGGTTTCGAGGCGGCGAACGTCTTTGACACTTTTTTTGACTGGCAATTTGGTCGGAAGGAAGCGAAGCAGAGCACATACACGCCAGCCAGAATGTGTGTCCTTAGATAACCGATGTGATAAAAGTCGAGCTAAGGCCATAGAGCTATAGAGCTCTATAGAGAGAGAGAGAGGGAGAGAGAGCTTAAACTGGAATTGTGGCGACTGCTCTGGCATGTGCATAACAGGTAAATAAATGCAAGAATTGAAGATGGGAATGAAAGTAGACTGAATGAGGGACAGGCAAGTGTTTGGTTCTCCAATTAATGAGCTGTCCTCGTGGCACGTGGTAACCTCTGGCCAAGTACTGCCAGAAGTCACGTATTCTGCGTGAGTTACGGACCACGGCAAACATGTTTGTGCACGTACTTGCGAGTCCAGACAACCTATGGCTCGCACGACTCCAATAACTTTGACGACTGACAACTGGCAATTGCCGACTGCCGACTGGCGACTGGCAACTGGCAACTGGCCATGGGATGAACACCGAAAGACACTCAGCATTTACAACCCAGCCGCATCCTCCTTACCCCCCCCCCGCCCACCGGGCAGTAGAAAAATTCGAGACTTTCGAGTGATGCTTTAATGCGGAGGATCAGGCATTTGCCTCAGATGATTGTTGAGCAGCATCTGCAATTGCGAGACAACCGCAACGATCGCGTAGAGTCCCAGATGCCGTTCCAATGTCATGCGAATCTCATTGAACAGACTCAGCTCGAGATCCGCGCTCACGTTACGCTTTTCGACCAGCTCGACGTGCGGCAGTTGCAGCGGATAGCTTGGCGGGCACGTGATGATCAATTGGAACGCAATGCCCCACGTACCGTCGTCCTGAAAGTTGGCCGTGCTCAGCGGCAACTTGAGCCTGAGCAGCGGGTACCGTGACAGCACCACATACGGTAGACCGAGGTAGTGCAGTGTGAGTACCTCATTGTTCTGCAGATTCCTATTGAACTTGGCCACACACTCTCTCTCGCAGGTCGTTGGATTCTGCTCCTCCTGCTGCTGCAGCTGCTGCTGCTGCTGCTCCTGCGCCTCTTCCCGCAATGACATAGTCTTTCGAATAGTTCGGTTTGACTTACGTATTTGGATTTAGGAAATTTTACTTAACCGAAAGTTATTTGAAATATGAAGCATAGAAACATTCGGTAAAATACAAGAGGAATTCAATGTTGCTTCTTCGAATTTTCTGCTTATGATATATGTATGTTTTTTTATGTATAGAATTGAATATACCCCGCCCGCGCATGCAAGTGTTTAATGAGTTTGTGTTCTATGCATAATCCAATTAGAGCAGCTATGCCATTTCTTCTGCTTTTCCATTTTCACTGCTTTTCACTCTCTATGCAAATACAGAGGTTGCAAAAGGCAAAGCCAGTGCGAGCGCAGTGCAGACGTGCGTAAGCCGAGTCATATGCGGAATATGCTCAGGCATGTGTGTGTGCGTGTGTATTAGTTGTATTTTTATTAGCGCATAATTTGCATATTGAAGACACTGCTGCCACGTGAGACCGAACTCGAAGACCCTGAGCCAATTCAGTCAAATCGTAAATTTCACTTTGTATTTACGCACTGACGCGCCCGAACTAATGAGAGAGGCGTCAAAAAGGGACGAAGGACCGAAGGACCGGGACAGCACAGGCAAGAGCACATGCAACGGATGAAGATTCATCTTCATCTTCATCGTCAGCTACAGTTTCAGTCGGCTGTCAATCAAAACTCAATACGCCGAATTGAATTCCATTCGGTATCGTTTGGTTCTGTTGTTGTCCTCAATCTCCATTATTCATATGTACGAGTTGTAGTCGGGTCACACATTGCGCATACGTCACGTGGTCGAACTCACTCAAACATGTTCGGGTTCGAGCGTTTCCCCTGCGACTGTGTTACAACCAAAACGACAGCCGACCGACCGAACAGTTTTTCGTGCTCGTTCGCTCGCTCGGATGTGCCGCTTGCTGTCTGTTGGTTGGTTGGCTGCCTGCCTGGCTAGGACCCTTGGGCACTGGGGTTGGGGTTGGAGTGGACGGCAAGACGGTAGATAGGGGGGAGTGGAGGTGTGCACCTACCACTGACGGCAACGCCCTGCTACGTGACTGTGAGATGGATTGTAGGCGTGTACCGTGCCAGTCGACGAAAGCGTGCCAAGAAATGCGCATTGTTGCAACGTTTTATTGGCCGCATTCGCCAGCGGCTTTTCACGAAATTGCAGTTAATTAAAAACGGATTTCGATCACACATTTTCTCACTTTCCATTTTCCACTTAACACGCGTTCCAGCCCGTTGCTGTCACTTGTCTATTGCTTTGTCCATTGACTTTTGTCTGTTCCGATTTGGTATTCTGATTGGCCGCCATACCGAACGAAACGTTTGGGTTGGGCGACAGGCAGGTAGGGCAGGCAGAGGCTGAGGCTGACGCGGTGCGGAGCGAACACTTGAGAAAATTTCTGGTGCTTTGTTTTAAGAGCTTCTGTCGTGGCACAAAAGTTCGAAGCACTTGTTTAGGTTTTCAAGTGCATTCGTTGGGCCTGTCATAATTTGGCCAGGTTGCAGCCAGTTGCGCGCCACACACAGCACGGTACAGCACAACGTTTTCCCCTGAGCACAAAACTTTTCCACTCAAGCAAATCTTAGCTGTTAGCTTCTTGACTTTCCGCTATGCTAATGAGGTAAGTTTTTCAAACCGTCATCGACTGCATTGGCGGATATATAATTGAAAGTTTCTTCTCAAGCACTTTACGCATTGTCTGATTCTTGTTCGGCAATTTCAACTCGACCAGGCAAATAATAATAATAATAGTTATTATGAAAGTTTGCTCGACTGCTGTATACCCACTACTCAACAGAAGTATTTTTAGTTTTTTTTTTGCATAGTTTCAGGCTGCAGGCTAAACCTTTTTGCCCACTTAAATTAAATGTTTAATTTTACTACTCTGTTTAATATGCCATGTCTTATTAAACTTTTATAAATTATTTGTATATTAACTAATTCTGTACTGATCAAAAATGTATGTTTTAATGCTAAAATTATGCTTGTAATTCGTTTACTCCGAAGTGGGCGTGGCCAAAACTTGTTTTTTGTGAAATTCGAAGTCTTCAAATTTGGTAGGTCTAATATTTTCTGAAATAATTAATTAAGCTGATAAGACACTGACTTGGTTTCCTTGCATCTGCCCAGAATTATTAAATATGTATAGTACGTAGAACATCGCCACAATTATTATGATACATAGGCACACCCCTTCCGAACATGTTTGACAAGCGAAACGTATTTGACACGGCATCTTGATAGCATATCAGCTCTTCCATCCCATGCTATAAAAAGCTAGACCGCAAGCCAAATGCTGTGGAGAATTTCCAAGCACGTCCCATGAAATACGCCATTCTGTTATTGCTCAGCCTGATCGTGGCCGCAGCTGTGATCTGCGATGCCCAGAAGCAGGCCGAAAAGACTAAGAAGACTAAGGTTAAGAATAAAACCACAGCGGCGCCCCAGCTGGAGGTGCTGGATGTGCTGGCGAAAGCCAAACGCTGTTCGCCCTCCAAGTGCAAGTTGCCCGACTGTCGCTGCTCGGACGCAACGCTGCCACGTCCCAAGTTCAAGGGGAAGGTGACGGAGATACCACAGGTATAGCTTGCGAAACCCTACAAACAAAGTATTCCTCTCCCTCTCTCTCTCTCTCTCTGATTCACGCTACTTTCAGTTCGTTACCATAACCTTTGATGATGCCGTCAATGCCGTGAACTATGCCCAGTACGAGCTGCTCTTCGGTAATGTAACCAATCCCGATGGCTGCCCGGCTAGCGGCACCTTCTTTCTCTCGCACGAATACACGGACTATGTGCGAGTGAATGCGCTCTACAATGCCGGACACGAGATTGCCCTGCACTCGGTGACCCATGGCGATGGTACCGACTACTGGCGCGAGGCGAATGTGAAGACAATTGAGCGCGAGTTCGGCGATCAGTTGCAAATCCTTGAGAGGTTCGCCAAGGTTGATCCGAAGAGTGTGCGCGGTATGCGTTTGCCTTTCTTGCAGATATCGGGCAACAACACTTTTGTGGCTGCCAAAAATCTGGGTTTGCTTTACGACAGCTCGTGGCCAACGCAGCGGTTTACCGATCCGGCCATGTGGCCTTATACATTGGACTATCAGTCGGTGCAGGACTGTCAGATCGGTTCCTGTCCAGATGCTGCATTGCCAGGCGTTTGGGTGCACCCCATGGTTACATGGACCGACACTGAGGGCTACAGCTGCTCCATGATCGACGCTTGCGCCTATCCACCCGAGGACGATATTGATAAACTCTTCGAATGGATGCTGGAGAACTTCAATCGCCACTACGAGGGCAACCGTGCTCCGTTCGGCATGTTCTTGCACGCTGCTTGGTTCTCGCGCGGCCGTAGCAATTTTGCTGCCTTCAAAAAGTAAGTTAGACTCCTCCGTTCTTCACTCTCGCCATTTCCCCTGACTTTCGATTCCAAACAGATTCATGCATCACCTGAGCACGTACCCGGATGTCTACATGACTGGTATCTCGCGTATGTTGGAGTATGTAAGGAAGCCGGTGCTGGGACGACCCTTTACAAGCTGCGAGCCCATGCCCACTACCAGTTGCCATCCGGTCTCCTGCAATGTCGAAAAGCTGTCCAACGGCGAAACACGCTACATGACCGTATGCGACAAGTGCCCTGCAGTTTATCCCTGGCTGGATAACCCACTGGGCGTGAACATGTAAATGCTTCGATCCAATAAATACTGCAACCCTTCTTCTTTAGTTAGCGTTACATCTCCACTGATTAATGGCATTACGTATTGCCTGCGGGTTGTCAGTTTGCCTGGATCCCTCAACTATGTCCTAGCTAGGACTTTTTGTATGATCAATTGATCAATTGAGATGCATCTACAAAACATACGATAAGTAAAGAAAACAAAGGCCATAGGATTGAAAGGAATTTGAGTTTTATTTCCTATTGCATTGAAGAAGCTCCCCGCACGCGCCGGTGACAGTGCTTATTGGCCAGAACGTAGCCAAGGGGGCAACTGACTTCCAGTATGTTGTAGGGTTTCACTAGGACTATGTCGTTGGGTTCCAGCTTGAGCGGCTTTTGCACGAGAATGTTGATATTCGGAGGAGTTAAATTCCGATTCGCTTTGGCTGCCTCAATAATTACACTATCGTGGGCTGAATTACAGTGACACAAAGCCAACAATAGGAACAAGAACAGAGCGTCGCGTAATAACATTTCAAAACCACAAGTTTTAGTTTATCGAATCACAACAAACTGTCGTTTCAACTGCACAGATTCGACTGAGACTTTACTGGGCAAACTGATTTCTTTTCAAGCGATTCAAAATGATGGCATTTAGGAAATTTCGAGAGCAGTTGCGCCTTTTACGGCATAGAGCTCTTCAGATGTGGAGCACTTCATTGTTCAAGGTTGAACAGTAAATCAAAGATAAACTCATCTGGCTACGAAATGAATCTCTTAACTTCAACTCTACCACAGAGTGCAGTCGACTGTCAAATACCCACTATTCAATTCTGTGGATTATAATGCATAATATACTTGATCTGCGCGAATGACAAGTGAATATACCCCTATTCATTCGTGTTTACTGGACGCAGCTTAAATCTTCTTCCATAAAACAGGACAATGCTGTCATAAAGACAGTCAAATTGAACATTGCTTTTGTGAATAAAAGGAAACTTGCGAAAAGCCGCAATAGGAAAATTGAAAATATTTACTGATTACCTTGCCACGATGTTGATTAAGAGGCGCTTCCATTGTTCGCACAGCCGGCACACCTGTTACTCTATTTGCACTGCGATTTCTGTTGTCCTTTGTATTCTTACGGCTTCTGGCCCCATTTCTTATTGTCTCCAAAATCTAGGAGCTAAAACAGACAGACTGTAGGAGAGACGGACAGACAAACTCAGCCGTTTGTTTGGGGTCGCAGATGTGTCTATATTCAAATCAAAAACGCCATAAGTTTCTTCAAAATCCATGGCCTAATTAAGTGTTATTAGTGTTCGGTACCACGTGTTTTCGAAAATTTGGGAGAAGGGTATCGTACCGTCGAGTGCTCTGGTTTGTCTTCTAAATGTAATATTTAATATTCTTTTTATTGACTTTTGGGTCCCATTTTTCCCCACTCGTAAGCATATTTTACAAACGTTCTGCGTTCTGCATGTTCTCTTCTCGAAGACTGTCATAAATAAATGACTTTACGTCGACGTGTGCTCCGGAAACCCTGGAAACGGCACACCGAATGGATGCATCAGCTGCCAGAGTAGGGAACACACATTACTTTAATGTATTTTTATATACTGTCGTAAGTAGTACACATCCCGGTATTGGAACACTGAGTATGGCAAAAAAGTTTTCGCAGCACTTAACCGGGGGTTGCTACAGTCCCCGGAATGCACAGGCCTCCCCAAAAATTATGTCATTTAAATTTAAATATTCAAGATTTGCTTTTATACCCTGTACACGTTAGCTGTGGCTTTGGGAAGTTGCATTTCTTAAAGGGTGTGCAGCGGAACAATGACATCGTTTTACTGAGCACTCGATACATGTCTGGTTTCAGTTTTGTATGCATCATATACAATGCCACGCTTTCAATGTGAAAAATTAAACATTTATGGAACCAATCATATTATTAAATGTTTCAGTAAATCTTTTCAAAATAGGGAATAGTAATAAAAATTATATTAATATGATAGTTTGGGCAATCCTATTTTCATTTTCTATCGCAGTAACAGCACATCTTCTGAAAACGGAGCGAATATGCGCAAAGTATAACCACGGAAACATAAAGTATGTTTTAATCCGGGGTCGTTGTCGTAGAGTAGCTTAAGCTATAAATTGTATTTCATTTATGAATTTAATAAAACATTCTTTAAAAAAATGCATAGTAAAATGTAAACATATTTTTTAATTAGCGAAAATTATTATATCTATAGTGCAGGGTATATAACCGCCGACTGCGCTTGACAGTGGCCTGACTTGTTTATGTTCTGCCTTGCCAAAATGATGCTTTAACTAATTTTGAGGGTACTTTTTGTCGAGGGTGACTGGATGGTGTTGTTTGCGGGGTTGGGATGGGGTGATGCGTGGACAGACAATAGAGTTATCAAAATTATTTGCCTATTTATGTGGCTGACATTTATTAGATGTGTCTCAGGTTACTTCATTATGGTCTTTAAAGCAGACCTTCGGTGGCGAGTTTTTCGGTAAAATATGTAATCATTAAGGCAGAGAAACGTGTCTATAACAACTTTTTTATGGATAGGTAGAGTTATCAAAATTAACAAATTATCAACTCTTTTAAATCTTTTATAATTTGCAAACGGTGTATTAGTTTGATCCTATAAAGCATATGCATTCTTTTTCAGATCTGTACACTCGTATGGTACATATTTTTATTCACGCACTCATAATAAACTAAGTGAGTCGTAATAGTTCTGGAAAGCTGGCATAATTACCTCAGTACCTATATCGTCTCATGCAATAATGCGGATGCATTTTGGTTCTCCGCTATTTACTTAGGCACTCTCATAATGAACACAGTTAACAAGTAAAAACAAGTTTTTCCCCATTTCAATTTGCGTGCCCTTGCACAGGGTACTTCAACTTTGGGCTGAAGCGCGCCGTTTGTACAACAACCATTATATATCTTTCCATCTATATTCATTAGAATATCATATATTATGAATCGAAAGGGTATACAGTTCTAGGCATCGTTTTTATCTTTGTTTCGTGTTAATTATCGCAGGAAACTTAAGTAGTTTGCTCTTTCCGTTCTCGAGATAATTATTAAACAGTCTGAATTGATTTTTTGGGTAGGGTAAACGTGTTCTAACGAAATGGAAGCTCTGCCTGTAAAATTTAGACTCCAATTACTCTTGACCATCTTGCTTTTATTGCATTTAATGCAACTGATCACAGCACGTTATCTTGATTTGAATTTGGGTAACAATGCAAGATTGGCGACAACGAAGTTATCTTCAAAACAAACACTTGAGAATTGGCTTGAAAAACTCAATAATAAGACGAAAACACTCCCTGAAATGAAGGTGGATCTAAATACCATGAAATTCAATCCACGATTCACGCTGGATTCACTGCCAATTTGCGGGGAGGGATTCAAGCTGATGGGTAATCATTGTCGAAGGGAAGCGTAACTAACAGTTTCAAATAAAATGACTAAGCAAAAAAATAAAACGATTTCTTTTTATTTCGAAATGTGTATATTCGGTTTGTATCAGCAATCTGATACCATACACAAATATATTTATTTATGTTTAAAGTCAATTGTTGTTTTCATCATAGGTTTCATGATACTTGAGATTATCTGTAAATTTACAAGTAGTAAATACATTCTGCACTTTACATTGAAACGGAAAGTGCATTCGTTATTCATTACTCTCATGAAATTGAAGATCTGTTGAAGATCACCGAAGACGCATATCATAAATATAAGAGTATAAGACCTACGGCAGACCGTAAGCATTTTTTCTTTCTTTTTCTGGTTTCCTGTTTTCAGCTGATCAAGTAACTGGCATAGTAAGTAACCGACATTACAAATGGGGTATACCTTCTGTAAATAAGTGTACGTAATTCGAGCAGTTTCCATGTTACCATTTCAATCTATCTGTATATTTTTTCTGTCTGTGTGAATGCAGAGAACTCTATTCCCAGAGTTGGAGACACTTAATATTCTGGTCGTGTACTGATTAATATTATTAGATATGTTGGTTGACTCACCTACGTATATTCACATATTTATATACATGACTCACCCTCTACTTGAAATAGCAATCTGAGCGGACTATAAACCTCGAAGTTATTATTTAGACTTAAGAATGACAGACTGTGTAAATAAAAACATTTAGTTGGTATTAATAGTTTTATTTTAAGTTTAGTGTAGGGTATCTCGGGGTCAAGAGCGTCCGATTATTGTACTTTTTATTTATTTACCTCAACAAGGTTTTAACAATTAATTCTCATCTCTCCGCTCGCTCTGTTTACCTCTCTCTCGCTGTCTCTCCGGCAACTATCCATTTGTCTGGCTGCCGATTATCTGTAGCTCTGCTGTAGCAGCTGTCTGTCAGTCACAAAAGCTCCGGCAAAGCAGTCAAACGCGTTCTTGATAAACAAATAAAGAGTTGTTGGTTGGATAGGTTAAATCGTTGAACATTTCAACAATGCGCATCGGAGCCGTACACACCCTGTTCATAGGCATTTTTGTTTGGAACATCTTTGGATTGGAGTTGCGTCTCTGCGGGAAAAGACTAGACGACCGCATTATTTTTCCCAATGACAAACGAAAATATCTGCAGAACTCCACCCAAAACATCACTTACCCAAACTCTACGCAATCCATGAATTTGACGGCGACCACTACAGAGTTTTTTCCGCCTACAAGTACCGACTCGTCTATAGAGGAGGAGGATTCAAATTCTACAACGATGCAGCCTGTATCTGTAGACAATCGCATCTTGATCGACACCCTGCCTATGTGTAAGCCAGGTTTTCAACTGCGAGCCGGACATTGCCGAAAAGACGCTTGACTCGAGTTGAGCCCAAAATTATAAAATGTTTTTAATAGTTATTAAAGTATTAGCACAAAGTGTTGCAGTAAATGACTCCACGCATTACTCACCCAAGATCAATGGGCGAATGGAATACCTACATTATATATAGTCTAAAAAATAAAGCACATTTGATTACGTCTAGTATTGACATATATGACTAGATTTTTGTTTGCATTACCAACTTCTATCTAAAGTTTCTATACTGTGAAATGGTTTAAAGTGTTAAATTGTTGAATTCCCAGAAATTCACTTGGGAATAAGCTATGGAAAAGTCATGCGCAATTTCCCAAATAACAAACAGTGAATAAAAAGCTTGCGTGTATATTCGAGTACTCGAAAAAATTAATTATTTATTTTGTGTGAATAACTTGATTAATCAAAATGTATAATCAAGTAAACAGTGCTAGAGTCGACAGTTGCAAGCACTGCGAGAAACATAATATGCAACAATTCTAAACAAGTCTTAGAAAATTTCCATAATCGACTTTAAACTGTTTAGAAAATAAGAAGACTGTGTAAGCTCAATTTAATTTAATAAATAATGTTTAATATACCCGCTACCCCTTGAGAATCCAGAGTATTGTTTTTATGCGATAACCGAAATTACATATAAGCTAGAGCCAGACATCTCCGCCCCACATACTATTTATATATATATATATATATATATATATATATATTATTCATATATATTCTCGGTCAACATCAATAGCCGAGTCGATATACATTTCCGTCTTACTTAACCTAGATCTCAGAGATTATAAGAGCTGGAGCACTTGCGAGTGTAGCTTTTTTAATTGTTTCATTATTATTGAAATATAAATTTGTAGCTGACTTTTGAAATAAATCAGTTTGTTTTTGTAGTGGTCGTATAAGAGATTAGCCCCATTGAGCTGCCTATCAAGCCCGACCGAATCTCTCCGTGAGTTTTTCAGTCGCACATAAGCCGACAGCAGAGTAGCATCGTGACTAGTTCAGACGGAAAGATGATCGCACTGCCTGAGCTCTTATCACTGGGGCTATTGCTGATAGCCCTGCTATATACGCAACCAATACTAGCCCACGGGCATCATGAACTTTATGGATATGATGATTCTACGCAACAGGAATGGTGAGTAAGCAAGTTCGAAAGATCCAAAAAAAATCGCTAACCAACGCTGACCAACAGGCACCATCATCCCAAGCAGCACCCTCATAAAATCTACGATCATCATCGGCAAGAGGGTAGTCATGGTAGTCAGGAACTAATGTATGGTCAGACTTACTGGGCAATTGGAGCAGACGCAAGTGGACCAAGTGGCATTGTTGGGTTTACGCAACCTACCGGATTCCAAGATCAGAGACCTGGCCAGCCTCCATTCGCATATGCCCAGGGACCAAGGCGCAGACCCTGGGGTAACCCAGTACCCTTTCAGCCACGACAAGATTCACCATTTCAGCCTGCTTTGCCATCCCGCAACCCACACAACCCCCACAGCCCCCACAACCCGCATAATACGCCATTTAGATTTCCTTCAGCTGATAGGCCTCTGCAACCAAATCCATGGGCCGGCTCAAGCGATTCAACCGGCGGTTTTCAAGAATCGGGTAAAGGAATAGAATATGAAAACCCTCAAGATGCATCAGGCAATGCTGGCCAGCAACCGTACCCAGGACAAACCCTAACGAATCCAACTGGATTCCAGCAACCCAACACTGGCGGTCAATTCAATAATCCCGCCCTCCAACCGCGCCCACAACCGAACGATCGAGCAATACTTGAAGACCCTCAAGATGCTATGGATTTATCGCGTAATACTGGCACGCATCCGCAACCAGGACAGAGCAATACGTATCCAACTGGACTGCAGCAACCCAACAATGGCGGGCAATTCAATAATCCCTCTATCCAACCGCGCCCACAAGCCAACGCTCCAGATTCTCATTTCCAAACATTTGACACGCCGCACAGCACCCTGCAGCCACGTCCCAGCCCAGAAGCAACGTCTGGCAACCCTACAGAGACCGGCTTTAACTTTCAGTCGTCAGACAACACTGAAAATTCCGGACAAACTGGACTGCAGCAATCCGCTGTAGTGCAGCAAGCTGGCAGCTCAATTCAACCTCGCCCGAGTGTATTACCAGATAACCGCCACACGTCTGGCAACCCCATTCAGCAAGGTTTCGGTCCATCGTCAAGTGTTGAAACGCAGCTAGCGAATACCCACAGAATCCAACCAATTCCACATGTATATGAAGACGCAGGACTTCAACAATCGAATGCAGAACAAGGTGGCATCACCATTCGTCCCACTCCGGCAACTGACAGCAATATCGATGACACAATATCGTCGATTTTCAATACGCACAGCTATATGTCGCCCAATCTAACGGAGCAAGGCATAGTTCAGGGATCCAAAAATCCCGAGTCCATAGGAGAGCGTAATCTTTTCGAGACATCACCACAATGTAAGGCTGGTATGGAGGTTCGCGGCGGACGATGCCGTCAAAAAGCTTGAGCATATACTTACTATCGATATCTGTATATATGCAGATATACTCTACCTAAATTTAATTGGCTTATATCAATATGCATCTCACCAAAAATACTAACTCTAATTTTATAAAACGAATTTAATGATGATAATTTAAAAATATGATATTCACGCCATGGAATTTCGAATTGAAATCTGTATATTTAACATTTAAGTACATTCATTGGATAAACTTTGATTGATTTTCACCATCATAATTGTTAAAAAAGTTAATTAATTAAATGTTTGCAAGTTTCAAACTCTTTTTTTTTGTTGCAATTTCTTGTTCACGATTGTCGTGGGCGTTACAAGACTGAAAATGATTGTCGAGAATTTATTTGTTACGAAACACGTACTTATAACAGTTATTTTAATTCTCGGAATACTTTATAGGCGAAACACTCACGCGTACTTACAAGTCATGTATTAACTGTTTAATCGACTGCGAAAACGAAACAATAGACAATATCAGTAATAATTATAATATCAAGAATATTGAAATTATTTAAATGATTTTTTTTTATTATTTACTTCGAGTATTCCGAGTCTTGATACCAAGTTCATTTTAGAATCAACATATTTTAGGCAGCTCTGCGACAATGGCCTGCGTACAGTTCGAAACCCTGTTTGCAAATCTCATTCGTATTTAAGATGCTTTGGACTAGGAAGTCTGTTGTATTTGGGCGCTGCTGCTTAGAGATCTCGAGCCGTTCGGTTGGAGCACCCAGCCCCCCGGAATTATTGTGCGTAGGCAATCCGTAGATGATGGGGCAGCCCACGATCATACAGTACAAGAAGAGCCACAAGCACACGCGCTGAATCACTTTTCCGCTGAACATTCTGACAATGATTTCAAATTAAGAACTCGCACCTGAGCTGGGTAGATTGTGAGACTGAAACTGAAGAATCAGTCTGAGCTGTATTGTATAGATTCCGATAGCGAATTGCCGTATACAAAGAGAGCTTTTTCTGTTGGTCGCACAGAGCTTTTGTTAGCCAGCGGCGAGCTTGCAGTCCAAAACATTATCAAAGCTCTGTCCATCCAGTTAAATACATATGTTACTTCATACAATATGTATGATATGATTGATCTTGCGTGCGAGTATGAGAAAGCAGTTTTCCGGTTTTTTCGGTAGGTTAATGTACTTTATATCCTATGCCACTTTAAAATATTTTTTTTTATTTAACTTTGTTGTATCGTTATATACAGTTATAATAAGCGCAATACTTTTAAAACAACTTGTGGATATTTCGCTTGTAAGCTCTTTGGCTTAGCTTTTTCTCGTAACATTCTTTCATCTACATTATTTCTCAATCACTGCACGGATCCTCTCGTGATTTGCTTGCAGAGCGGATGCACTATTATTGCTGATCGCATCTCGCTGCGTCGCGTTCCAGCCCAACCAGCACACGGTGTGTATGAGCAATACCACAGCGCCAATGCGAAATGCGGGTCTCTGCAGAAAGCTCTTCGCAATGTGCTTGTCGTTTCCCATCGTAAGTCACTCTAAATATTGCTTTTGAGAAAACTATGAAAATACCATGCATTGTATACTATGTACAAGGTGTCAATATATTTTACTGGACTGTGCGAAAATGCTTTACTGTTATAAGGAGAGCTTTGAAGCGATTAATGGTTTATCATATTTAAAAAAGGGAATATATTAAATCTCTTTTATTAAAGAACTTAAATAAATTAATAAATAAATAAAAAAGCATTAAACATAAACGTTTACAAAAGAGAGAACCGCTCTTTCGGTTTGGCAACCCTATACTATAATCACACCATGTGCGAAAGCTCTATTTCGAGTGCGGCGATCACGCGTCGTACAATCCGCATACTCTTGCAGCGGGTATAGTTATTTTGGGTATAAGCTTGCATGAATATTTATATACCTAAGCAGTAGCAATGCTACAGTAAGCCAAACTAGTCTCTTTCATTTCAAAAAAGCT
The DNA here is from genome assembly GCA_018151445.1 of Zaprionus inermis. Lineage (NCBI taxonomy): Eukaryota > Metazoa > Arthropoda > Insecta > Diptera > Drosophilidae > Zaprionus > Zaprionus inermis. The sequence continues at coordinate 5,806,365 of JAECXD010000117.1, read as the reverse complement.
TTAAATATTCGTAAGAGTCTATGCTATTTGCCTACATTGCACTGTTATTTTCTCCGGGCAGTTGCGGTACCCTCTACGTGCTGGCAGAAGCCACAAAACTTTGCTTTAAACACAAAGCAAATCCTCTTATTATGTTTAGCTGAATGCCCCATGACCTGCGGAGTGCGGGTCTGTGGCTAAAACAAACTCAACCGGATTCAAGTAGCTGGAATTAGCATTTTTGCTTAACACCTTGCGCAAGAGACTGTCTACGTACATATAGACCAGCTGTGGCTGCATCTCCCTCTCTCTCTCGCTGGGTTCTAGTACATATGCTAATTATAAAAAGTATTTCGAAAGGGTATACAACAACATGCCGAAATCAAGCTGCCTTGCCAATCAAATCTTAAAAGAGTGAGCAGTACGGGAGAACTGGAGCCTGGCATACATGAATTTTAAACTGTCTGAGAGAGAGAGAGAGAGGGGAACGCATTTTTATTCCGGCTTTAGGTGAGTGCCATTGAATAATGCAGCTAACATGTACGGTATACCGATTCCCGTAAACGAAAATTTAATTTTACGCTGCAACATTTGAAAGTTGGACAACCCTGACGGATTCGGTTTTGGGTATGTCGCATTTGGCATATGGCATATGGCATAGCAAGGCGTTTGGCCGTTCTTTTGCTTGGCTCATTAAATAGATGTTCGAAACGTGCTTCCATTTTGAAGCACATTTCGTTAAATGCACGTAAAGGACACACGACACCCGACAGCCTGTCAACTAGCTGAGGACCCACCTCAGCATAAACACACGCGCAACATCGGCAGCGGAGAGCGGGTGCGGGAGCCGGAGCAGCAGCTGAAGGAAGGGCGTATACTTATGCACTGCGTCGCTTTGGTAATTCTCTACGTAAACACTCTGGAAACATGTCGCAAAGACATCAATTACAGCATCGATTCTCTCCATAAAAATATCTTGATAACGACGACGATGGCGATGATGATAATGGAGGCGATAATGAAGATGTTACAGTCTTTGCTGACAATGCTCTGCGGTTTGCTCTTTATGCCCGACGTCAGAGGTGTTCGAAATACAAAAGAAACCATCAACATATACCCTGTGGAATAGCTAGATTTCAGAGACTAGAACTTGCTCTTAAACAGTCAATTTTCTACTAAACTATGAACCTTACCTGTTGATAGCAAGTTCTTCCTCCTACTGGGTATCTTTAAGTCGAGTGCGCAGCAGCACACTTTTCAGTCCTCATACGAACAATCATCCCCATGTCATCAAATTACCCCAATAGGAATCATACTCGTTGAAATGCTACGACACCACGTAAAGCAAACATTCCCAAGCTGACATTCTCTTCCATCTACGCGTGAAGATTCATTCAAGAAATATTTGGGCTGAATTGAGTAGGATTAAAGTAGTCTATTTCAATATGAAATGAGTAAGAAAGAGGTTATTAAAATGTTTTAAGTTGAAAAAAAATAAACACCACTTGGCAGCGGTGGGATTCGAACCCACGCCTCCGAGGAGACTGGTGCCTTAAACCAGCGCCTTAGACCGCTCGGCCACGCTACCATTTGAAAATTCTGTGTCAAATGAGGCTTCTGGGTATGCGCTGGTACGGCACAAGCAACTGAAACAGTGTGCTCTGTCGATTCGCGATTGATTATAATTAACTGCATTCGTATGTGTGCGACAGAATCCCGTTGTAAATTGACATACAGCAATATAGTTCGCTTTCCCGATAAGCCCTCACGTTACGGACTTGCAGCTGGCACGATGAGAGCACCTTTTCCTTATTATACTATGCTGTACCTTAAACGAGGCGTTTTGTTATTCGCCTTGTGGGAGAAATGACGTAACGAGGCCGCAGTAATATTTTCATATTCAACTATTTTTATGGGCAACATGGGCAGCACGTTGAGTTTATTTTGCTTGCCACACTGCGACGCATACAAAGTGCTCATTGGGACCAAATCAATGTCAGGAGGTAAGACAGACCCTTGTTATAGCGAATCCTTCTGCCTTGAAATGTACTCTTGTAGAGAGTACATTAGCTTGATAATGTAGCAGCTACCGATATAGACCCTATAAAATAAATATGCATATTATTGATCAGCGAATTCTCTCAGTTTTATAATTATCTTGCTGAAATTTGACAGGCAGCTGCTTGATAGCTTTATGTATCACTTGCAATGAGCCGAATCGTAAAAAAAGAATACAAGAAATGAAACATCCAACTTAAAGTAAACATGTTATATTATACTAAAGGGTAACCGACGCTCGGTATGCTGTACGTCATTTATTCTTCTATTTTGATTTTATATTTTTTCAAATCACTCATTGTTTTTGCCAAAACAGAGAGAAGTGTCTTTAATATTCAAATGAAAATGTGTACGTCAGCAAGTTCTCTACACGTGCGACCACCGCAGCAACAATTTGCGTGGCTTTGTTATATTTTCCTTTCGGTTTGCCACAGTGCACGGTGTGTTTGTTGTTGCACCCATAAACTGAAGCCGGCGACAGGCAAGTCGTCTCTGGGACAGGGTCTCGACGGCAAAGCATCCGCAATGAAATTAGAAAATTGCAATAAAAGTCTTTCCACTGGCGACAAGCGAAACAAAAACAAAGTCTGCGGTTTTTTGTGGACGAGTCTACGTCGCTATCTTTGTTCTGCGGCGCAAGGAACAGGGGAGTTCCAGAGCGATGGCAACATTTGTGGTTTCATTAAAATTCCTGCAAGGGCTGCGAAAAGCAGCCGCCTTAGCCCAACGTAATACAAAATATTAGCCGCGATTTTGTGCGAAGGTATTTGCTATTTATTTACATATGTACAATAGAAATGTATTTCGAAAGAAATTTGGTACATTATATGAAACGTTGAATAACCTTCGTATTTATAGTTCGAATGGATTGCAATCTGTTTTAATCAACAAATCTATTTAAAATTGGGCAGAATACGATATTCTAATCCCACTGTCGATAACATTGGTCAGTAGCACTGTGTTCGTCTCAAGTAAGGCATCTGACACGAGCGCTCAGCATGGTAGCGTGGCCGAGCGGTCTAAGGCGCTGGTTTAAGGCACCAGTCTCCTCGGAGGCGTGGGTTCGAATCCCACCGCTGCCAATGGATATTTTTTTTTTTTTCATGTTCGAAACTTAAGCAATTTTACTTTTATTTAAATTGATCAACAAAATATCGTGGTGGTGGTGTGTGCTCTGCACATATCCACAGCGATTTGTGTATAGAATTTCCTTTTCCTTCCTTGGCTTGTGTTTACTACACGTCGTAAACTTTACGACCAGAGGAAAGTAAATAGTGGACGTCATATCGCCAACATAAAATGATGTCATACAGCAACCCTTGTTCAGCACACATTTATTAATGTTTTTTTTTTTTAAGTGTATACAAAATATCTGTGGCATAGCCGCTTTACCGTCTTGTCGTTGTCTGCACTCTTTCTCGGGAACTTTTACAAATAAGGTTGGTTGCTTACAATCTACAATACCTATTCGAGGGCAAAAATACGAACCAACGAACAAACTGTAATAGTTCGAAGCTACTTTTATTTCAAAGTTTGTGCCAGGGGGATGAGGAGGGATTGCTGAAGATGGAATAGCACAATGTTAAATTGCTTTTGGAGCATTTTGAAAGTAGTTTTCCCAATTACGTGTTTAACTTTTTTGGCACTGAATTAAGTGATTACAAAATGGGTATTGTGAACTAGGAAAAATATAAATTGATATTTTGAAAAAGTTGTAAAACTCTCTCAGTGCGTAGAGCTCTGCCGTCGTGCTGCCAACTCCGCATTTTTTACCATGTCAAATCTGGCTCTTTTTTAAAAAAAAATCCGAAATTAAAGAAACTGTGGATTTTTATGATTAAATCAAAAATTGTTGGCAACTGTGTTTCTCTGTCTAGTATTTAGATATTACAGTCCAGAAGTATGCAACAAACTTAAGCGTCAAATGGTGAATTACTTGAGCCCCCAAAGTATGCAACAGATTTTGTAAAAATGTACCAACAGTTTTACAGCCATAGATGGACATTTTAATAAATTTTAAATTTATGTACTTTTTTTCGCATTTCTCAAGAAAGAAAATGCGAGAAATCGTATTATTTTGAATTTTTCGTCGACCTTTGGCCCGACTTAGCCAAGGCTTCACTGCGGACTACTTTGGCTTGCCGCGCACGTAGCATCATTTTTTACATTTAATTGTAGAGAGTCACCTGAACTCGGCGCGGATACTGGACACCCGTGTGGGTATTCGCTGGGACTGCTAGACACAGAAGAAGAGGGTCTGAGCTGGGTTTCACGGATTGTTTGACAGGTGCAGCCTGAAGCATTCATTTCTTTCTTTCAGATGTGCAACGTCCCAATCTGCCGTCATACAGCAGAATGATGCCCGGTTCGCCCAATCCTCCGCTGAGCGGACGTGCGTTGTCAAAACTGTTTCGAGTCGCCTTCCTCTTCATTTCTCACCGGCAAAGACAAAGTCAAGCTGCCCGGCGATTTATGAAGAAATATTTTGACGTGACATAGTGTAGCCGAGGACTTTGGTGGACATTAAGTCCCGGGGTACACTGGGTACACTGGCTGCCGGACAATTGCGTCGAAATTAATTTTCAAGGATAACACAGTCGGTCGCAGTGTCGCAACCGTTTGCGCACTGTCTGGCGCCTTGGCCAATTCAATTATGTGAGCTGAGAAATTAAAAAGGGCTTAGAGCTGGTTCATGCAGACTTAAGCGCGTTAATTAAAAGCCAGTTGATATGTTCCCGTTGCCCGCCAAGCCACACACAGGGTCCTTCCAGTACCAGGTGCAATCGCATAAAGGCTTAAGACGAGGGTGAGCACGAGGACGAGGACGAGGGCGCGGGCGAGGGCGAGGGCGTGGGCGAAGGCGACGCACAAGACAAGGCAGAAGACATTCAACCCCCGAGCTGGGGTCTTAAGCTGCCACACTGGCTGCGGCAGACCAATAAGATTGCCCGCTAAAATCACGAACTGTAAATCTCGAGAGAACAATTTGAAAAATAGAAAAAAACCGGAGAGCTGCTGCCGCGTGATCCTACACATTAAAATATGATGAGCTCCGAGTAATGGAAATGCAGACCAAAGTTCATAAAAATGTTGTAAAGAATAATATAAAGGACGGGGCCAAGACGAAGGCGAACGGGAAGGCGGAGACGTCGTGGGTCAGGTGTGTGAGCCAGCGGGAGCGGGGGCAGCACTCCAAAAAATAATCAACATAAAAAGAAAATTATTTGTAAGTTATCAGGGTCTGCAAGACTTCTGTGCACAGTGGGGCAGAATGGGCGAAAAACAAAAGCTGCATGTAATGCGAAAAATTAAGGCCAAAAAGAAAATTCAAAAGCTACGTTGAAGAGAAAATTGTTAACAGAAAAGTGCCAAGAGAACAGAAGGAAATTTCTAGCTGCAAATACATGAATTTAGGCCACTGTGCTCTGCATTTTACTGCGCACCCAGCAGCAGCAGCAGCAGCCGGGTTCAAGAAGCTGGGGAATGTAATTGGAGTTAGGTGCGCTCAAACAGAATGCAAATTAAATTTGGTTTTAATCAAGCACACGCTACAAATGACTACAACAACAGAATCGACTAATGAAATGGAAACACAAGCAACAAGCAACAAACAACAAGTAAGACAATGTTTCCAACGGTGTCGGGCAGCAAGGTCAGTTTTGTTTTTTAACTCCAGTAAGAGTAAATCAATTAAAGGGAAAACAAAACGAAGACAAAGCTTGAGGCGCACGGCTTGACCTCATCGCAGGCCTCTCAATCAAAGCACGACACAAGCACACACAATCAGTCGAAACGCGAGCAACGCATCATTAATCTATCCGCAAACCGGTCTCGATAGAGTCTTCCCACCACGATGACACGGTTTGAGCAAACATGAGGACATGACGCGGACCCAAGTTCAAAGTCAACGTTTGTTTCCGTCGCGGCTTCGCAATATATAAAGATGATGTCGCCGAAGACTGCAGCACAACTCGTCTGTTGGTCAGCAAGTCATCATCAACAAACATGGTAAGTGGATGCAGTGTGAGCCTACAGTGAGAGAACTTGACTAACCCAGAGCAATGTCTTCGTGCAGAAATTCCTAATCTTTGCCGTTGCCTTTGTGGCCTGCGCCTTGGCCGATGTGTCCGAGCTATCGGAGCCTGGCTACGACTACTCTCAGCCGGCGCCACCAGCGCCTGTTGACACCTACATTCCACCCGCGCCACCCGCACCACCTGCACCGCCAGCACCGAGGAACGAGTACATACCCCCTGCACCGGTTCCCGCCCCAGTCGAGACCTACATTCCTCCCGCACCCGCACCAGAGCCCGAGATAATCGAGGAGATCGAGCAGCCCGCCCAGGACGGTTACCGTTACAAGACTGTGCGTCGTCGCGTCTTCCGTCACCGCAACTAAACACCTCCATACCTCGATTGGAAGTATAGCTTGTTATTGTTATCTGTTGATCCGAACCAATATACATAGAATGAAAGAACTACAAAGCAAGTCTTTAGTTTCCTTTGAAGCGCATCAAAGGATCTCTAATAGGATGATATTTTTGAAGTACCAAATAAAGAGAGATCTTAAGGTATTGCAGGGGCTTCAAGTTTCTTAATTAATTTGCTATGCCTTTTCGAAAAGCTGCAAACGCTTGCCTATCGATAGTTTGCGTGGCAACTATCGGTAATATTTGCTTTACCTTCCCGACACATTGCTGTCAAATCAACGAAAGCTTGCCTATCGATAGTATGACAGGCAACTATCGATTATATCGACAGTGCAATTAAGCCCAGTCTACTCTTGAAATTCTTCAATTCTGCTTTTCGTTAACAATTCAATTTAATCTTGATGCCGTAGCAGTTGTACACTCTCGCACTCTCGAGCTGAGTGGTTGCCATCGATATATATCGCCAGGACCCCCTGCGGTTTTTCGCCACGCCTTTTCGCATTCATTCCCCGTCCATAAAACGTTTAACATTCGTGACATATTTCGCATTTGACTGTACGTCATGCGACGAAATTTATAGACTTTATCCATTATGAAAACAATTACGAGTGGAAAAAAGAAAATTGCCAGTGACCAATGGCCAGCATGGCCCGCTCCCTGGCTGCCCGGCCAGAGCATATGTTGCAATTGCGATGGGGATGTGGGATCCGCCAGCGACTGCGGCTCAATCCCCTGCATCCATCCCTCCCCCACCGTTCGACAAACTGACTAGGTTCACTGTCCTTGTTGGCACGTAAGAGTATATATAGTATTTTCTTATTATTTTGCCGCAGAATATACAACTTTCGCCGGCGAGCCGCAGCTCCTCGACCAGGACCAGGGAGCTGAACCAAGACTGAATCGAGAACAAGGTCCAAATCCAATTACTTTCAAAATAATAAACTTATGTACATACCAAAAGGCAGAAGCAGAAGCAAATGCCAATGCCCAGTGTGTGGCTACACTCTCGCTCTATCTCTCTCTCTCTATCTCTCTCTCTCTCCCTCTGGCATACGCATTTGTTTTATCAACTGTTGATAGACTCCGTGGGGAATATACGTATGTCAAACTCTATGGCGACAAAGGCGGTTGCGGTCTACTACAGTCAGCTCGAGGGCATCACAGACTGTGGAACATTTTCTTTTGGTAACAAAAGTTGTTAAGACGTAGCTAAGGTGTACGAGAGCTGGGTAGAACAAGCTAGGCACTTCGAACTCCATTATTTCTTCCTTCTTCTGAAGTACACCTAATATCATAGCTCTGTCCATCTGGAACCCTAACATTTTCCCAACTTTCAAGTTCCTGATGGTTAAAAACTTCAGAGCAAGAAGGATCCATTTAACTGATTGATTTGAAAGCATGTAGACGGCTGCCTTGTTCCGATACCTGCCTGACAACACTTTGCAGTGATGACAGGGTATTTTTCAGTTCACCCTCAGCTCAGTTGCTCTCTCTATCTCTTCTACAGGTCGGCTGTCTGTCGCCTCCGCTGCTTCCTTCCTGCGCATTATTCGCTAGTGAAAAAAAGCAAAAAAAATACAAGGAAATTTTGCCACTTGCATGTCATCAGCATAAACTGCGTGCAAAATATGTGGCGTCTATTGACGACGTCCACGACGATGTTCGGAACGTCTAGGACGTTCGGGCAGAGCGTCGCCGCCATCCTTGCCGGCGGCGACATCCAAGGAAATTCGTTTTAGAGCTAAGTCAACAGCAATTGGCCAAATGACATGTTGCCTCAGCCCGCAATAGGAGGAGAGCAAGAAAGGCAGAGAAAGAGAGAGAGAGAGAGAGAGAGAGAGAGGTGGGGACGAGAACGAGGGCGAGCAGAGCAGAGTGAGAGCGAGTTTATTGAATTCGCATATTTTCTCGTTTTGCATTATGTCAAACAATTTTCTTCGGTCCTTTGTTTCTCGCCTCTTGTTGTTGTTGGTTTTTGTAATCAAGTATTTGTTTGTTTTTACTTCGATTCCTTGTTTCGGCCCTTTTCGTTGTGGTGTGGTTTTCCCTGAATTGACCTTTTTATTGCTCGACATGGCGGCGACATGAGCTTGACCTTGAGCGGTTTGTTTAGGGTTTGTAAGGGTAAGGATATTGGTTAGCTTAGCCAGAAAGACGGAGAGAGAGTGGGAGTGAGAGTGAGTTGAGAGTGGGAGGAAGAGAGAGGGAGGTGTCTGTGTACGGCTTGTCTTTGTGTCTTTGTGCTCCCTTAAGTGGAAGTAATGCAAAGGGATGACCTGTTGGATTGCTCAATATGCTACGAGTCGATGTGGGATTTCCAATCTGCCTGCCCCAAGCAAAACATATGTTGCAGTCATAGCCCACGGGTTCTGGGCACACTGTGTATGGATTCGAAGGTATTTCGCCGGAGTTTACAAAAGACCTACGCCACGAGGAGGGTTCTCAGCCCGATGTGGTCTTTTGTGGGGGAGCGATAAGATAGGGATTATTTATCGAATCGATCTCTTCATTTATTCAACCATTAACATTCATCTTCTTCAACTTTCAGGAACTACACATTAGTCAACAAGCAGCAGGTCGGAACTAGTTGCGCAGGCGAAGCACGCGACGACGCACGGTCTTGTAGCGGTATCCATCCTGGGCGGGCTGCTCGATCTCTTCGATCGGCAGGGTTTCTACTGGTGCGGGGGGAATGTAGGTGTTCTTGGGTGCTGGTGGCGGTGGTGGTGGGGGGGGAATGTAGGCCGGGGCTGGCGCAGCTGCGGGAGGAATGTAGGTGTTCTTCGGTGCTGGTGGCGGTGGTGGTGGGGGTGGAATGTAGGCCTTGGCAGGCGCTGCGGGTGGAGGAATGTAGGTGTTCTTCGGTGCCGGCGGAGCTGGAGGAATGTAGGCATTAGCCGGTGCAGCCGGCTGAGGATAGTCGTATCCCTGATCGGCCAGTTCCGAGACATCGGCAAGCGTGCAGGCCAGGAAGGCAAGGGTTATAACAAGAACTTTCTGTGAACGAATACGTGGAGAACAAGGATACAAATGTTAATAAATGCAGACGAGCCTTTTGCCAAAGATACCACCACAAAAAACCTACCATCTTGACTGTAGACTGTAGCTGTAGTTTCTTGGATCACAAGTCACTTAGTTGTGCTGCTGAACTCTCAACTCATTGAGCTTTTTATTGCGTCTGGGTCAGCTGCGGCTGCGTCTGCGGCTACAGCAGCTAATGGATCGGCATATTAATTGCGTGCTGCTACGCTTAATTGCGTAGTAAGAGGCACGGCATGTGCCACGAGCCGAGATCGAGTCGCATCAGGAGCCGGCAAAGCGCGTCGATCAATGCCAAGTTGTCACGCCAATGCCAAGTGACTTTGGTAATGGGTTTACTCTAAACTCTTGAAACCGATAACATATCTGTATGAATCAAAATGAATCGCATGATGAATGGGGCTGCGGTTGTCTAGCGTTGTTTTGAAAAGAATTGATGAATTAATGATGATTCGTAGGTCAGTCATTCGAACAATTGTCTTCTGACTTTGTGATGAGATGCATAGGTGCCTGCGGAAGCTGTGAGCGAACCCATAAGGTGTTATCATCAAAAGCCAAGCCAATCTATTCATGTCCACCTACCCATCGCTCGGACTGATCACTACAAGCTTAGCTAGCGAGATGTTGCTGTAGATATTAATAATTTGCGTGGGTGTGATATTAAAAATTATAAATAATATCAATTTGCATATGGTTAAAAATAGAATTCAAGTCAAATTTGGTGTCTCCTGCTTCCAGTTTCTGAAATCAAAGTGTTCATACAGACAGAGATAGAATGCGCAGTTCGAATCGGCTAATGAAGCGGCCCATTTACATATCCAGATACCATATATAGTTTATGGTTTATAGTCTCAGACGGGCTTCCTTAGTTTTCGCAGACTGCCACAATCTCATGGAGACTATATATTACTATAATCAATATATTCTTGCCGAGGGTCATGGGAGTCGAGCACACGTGTAGAATTGTTTTGAATTTTATGTTTCTTGTTTGGCAAGCAACCCATCAAGTCTCTAATCTCTTAAGTTTGCTTCATGTTGATTTATGTTCCCAAAAACCAGTCAAAACAAATACCCAGACCCAGCTGCCTGGGGTCAGTTACTTCTGCTACGGCCAAGAAACGCGTTTGCGGTTTTAATTAGCAGGGAGCAAATACCTAATGTACCTGGCAATGATGTACAATGAAATATGCAGGAATTTAGTTGAGCATAATTCGCACATCCCACTTCGTAAGTATCATCTTCCCGGTAATCCCAATCCCCCAAGAAGTCAGGCTCTTTCACAAACTTAATAACTTTTTATTGAATTATCTCGTCTTATCGAAAGGAACTTCGAAAGCAACTGGAAGGGAACTCCTTACAGACGACGACGGATCACGCGACGCACGGTCTTGTAGCGGTAACCGTCGGCTGAGGCGGGCTCGATTTCCTCCAAGACGGGCTGGGGAGCCAGGACTGGAGCTGGGGCAGGGGCCTCGATGCGGACGGGTGCTGGAGCGGGGGCTGCAGGTGGAATGTACTGGTTGATGGGGGCGGCAGCAATGGGTGCGGGAGCCGGGCGGATTGGCACCGGAGCCGGAGCGGGAACCTCAATCTGAACGGGAGCTGGTGCGGGAGCAGCTGGTGGAATGTATTGGTTAACGGGAGCCGGAGCGGGTGCCTCGATGCGAATTGGGGCGGGCTTAGGCAGCTCGATGGGAGCAGCTGGGATGGGTACGTTAACTGGTGCTGGGGGAATGTAGGTGTTCACTGGAGCCGGAGCCGGAGCCGGAGCAACCTTGATGGGCAACGGAGCTGGAGCAGGAGCTGCCGCAGGAGCGTAGTTGTAGCCCGACAGGTGGGAGACATCGGCGTGGGCGATGGCCAAGAAAGCGAAGGCGACAACAAGAAGTTTCTGCAAAAAACCGAAAAGGATTAGTTCAAGCCTTGGCCAACACTTGTAGTCTTAATTCGCCCACTAACCATTTTGAAGATGTTACTTGGATCGTTTCAGATGCGAGTTTGGTTTGGACTCTCAACCCGGGGGGTATTTATACCAAAACCCCGCCTTGTGCCGCGACCGAAGACGACACAGACAAATGAAGAATTGGTCACATTATAGGCTCTTAATATGCCAGAAACCAGAATTTTATTTACTCGCACGTAAAATGAGTGGGGAAGGGTATTATCGGGGTGCTTCCGCACTAACAGTCGCCTGGCAAACATGGCACCATAAAATCAAGTCAGTTGAGCTGAGTGCGTTGAGAGAATACATGAGATTTCGAAAGGCAATTCACGACTTTGGCCTATATGTCGAGTACACGTAGCGTGTGCGATATTCGTACATGCTCCAAATCTTTAGAGCATTGTCTTGGACACTACTCGATTTCAACTGTCATTTGCATACAACATAAATGGTTTATCTACATCAAATCTAACTACCAACGGCATGGACAATGGCAGTCGGCATCGCGTTGATGACCAAGTCCGAAAAAGTGGCTAAGATTAGTTTGCTTAATTAGCCGTGATTACGCAGCTCGCAGCTTTGTTAGCCGCCTTTTTGTTTGACTATTGGCCATTGTGTTGATTGTTGGATTATGCGATTGTTGCTGCCGTTGTTTCAATTTCAATTGATACATCTTCGGATACGAATCTCTGCACACACATAGAGATGATGCATAGCCGACCCACTGAATGCCTCACACAGGGTGGCGCCCGTGTGGCGCCAGTGTGACCGACGCCGGCTTCCGTCAATGGAATGGTAACAACAAATTGGCGTGCCGAGTGCGTCGAGTGTCGGTCGAGTTCAGGTAGCTCCGGGTTCAGTTTTAATTAGACTAATTGCAGCAAACGCATTTGAGATATTTGCGTGTTTTTCGATTTGACTGCGGGTTGTTTACGGGAATCGCGAATCAAATATTTACGAATGTCGCGGCACAAAAACGATGAAAGCCGACGAATAAAAACGCTTAATTTAATTTTCTTTTCATTTTCGAAATGAAAAATGCAGCGAAGGTTATACATTTGCACTGTATCTGCAAAAAAAAGAAAGACGAAGGTTTTGGATTAAATTGAACATCAAATATGGTATATTAAATTATAAAGAGCAGGAAAGAAGAGTGATTGACACCGAAGGGTATATACATTCTTGTTCAGCCTCAATAGCAGTATCTGCTTAGCTCGGTTTGCCTGTCTGTCTGTCTGTCTGTCTGTCTGTATGTCTATGCATATCCGCCTCTCAGTCTGTTTGTCTGCGCATCTGTATATCTGCCTGGCTGTATGCTTGTTCGTCTGTCTGTCAGCCTGAGCGTCTGTCTGTCAGCCTGTTCGTCTCTCTGTCTGTTTAACCATCTGCTTGTTCGTCTGCTTGTCTGTCCGTTTGTCTGCTCTTCTGTTTGTATGTTTGTCTGTTTTTCTGTCTATCTACTTGTCCATCCGTCTGTCTGTCTGTCTGTATGTCTGTCTGTCTGCTCGTCTGTCGGTTCGCATAATCGCTGATATCTAAGTTCACATTTAAGCCAGCATCACCATAGATGAAATGAATATTTCTGCTTACCAGACGCTGATTAAGTGTTTATCCATTGTGGTGCCCACTGTAGGCCTTTGTTTGTAAAACCGGTATTGTCTTGAAGGAAATCGAAATCGTAATTTGCCAATATTTGCGTTATGTTAGCTTCCTCTTCCTATTTAATTCAATTTTAAGCCGTCAAGACATATTCATATTCGAGTGTACACAAATGAAGCATTGACATTGAATCGGTTTCCACATTAAATTTGGGTAATTGTGGCACGAGCAGTACGAGAGACCCCGCACTACCAATAAACGTTTAAAAACGCATTCGCCCCGGATACAATTCCAAACTGGACGGCAAAGCTCTTCCAGCCGTCGATTGCATCGCATTTTTTTTTTTTTTTCGCCAGATCATAAATCCGAACCAGGCCGACAACGGGAAAGGGACTCAAATATGTCGTATGTCTGTATGTGTTTGGCGAGATAAATCAAGCTGCGACAAATTAATGCTGCAAATGAAGTGCAACTGCCACTCACACACAGTGCAGCACACGGGTTTGCTTGGCACACGGCGGGGCGGGAGGCCGGGTCGGCTTTTGGGCGGGTAGCCTGGTGTGAATGAGGACCTGAAATGGCGTGGATTGATCCGTCCCAATATGCAGTAACAGTAAAAACAAATGAAGCCAGTGAACGTTGCATATTTTACTGGTCCTGGCGTGGCGCCTGCCACAGCTGATATAATTACGCAGATACTGTCAATTTCAACGCCGTCTGTGTTTGCGTGTGTGTGTTTACGTACGTGTGTGTGTGTGTGTGTGTGTGTGTGCGTGTACTCGATTACGCCATGTGTCGCGCCTGCCGTAGGCTCTACCGGTTTTAACATGCGACGATTTTCACCTGTTTTTTGCTTTTGCTTTAATTTTTTCCCTGCTTTCCTTTCATTTTCCTCGACGCTCGCCGCCCCACGCCCATTTGGCCTTCCCCTCCGCCCTCTCCATTATGTTGTAATCCGCGGCTCCTAAAGCATTCTTATCGTGCTGCCCAACTGGACAACGTGCGCTGGAGCGAAAGTGACGGTATCCGCCTCTACCGCTACCTCAACCCGGCCGCACGCCCGCCCGCCCATAATGCGTGTTAATCAGCATCATTAACTGCTAATTAAGTGCGTTTGCAGATGCTGTCAACTGTCAATTATTTTCAGCCAGCTTCCATCGGCGGTAGCACTAAACTTGCATTTTCTACCTCCATTTACAGCTTCGCCGAGCCCAGTTATCCATCCGAATGCGGCGTAATGAGCCGGAAAATTGCACTCTGCAATGTTTTCCGCCCGATTATTAGACGAATTGAAGCTGATTAGTTGCTATCTATGCACGTATTTTAAAGTCATGGTTTGCATAATGCATATTCAAGGCAATCGAATAGCTAAGGAAGGTTACCTTATAGTATACAAAAAAAAAAATACTCTCGATTCAGCTAGGTTTGATAGTGATTCAGTGGTTCGAATTATTCCCGAAATACCCCCCCGTACATCACGTGCTAATTCATTTATTTGAGCTGCCAATATTTGACCAAAATGCAATTATCTAAATTGAGCTTAGGCAAATAGCAAAAGGTCCACGAGCAGAGTCGGGCATTGTGGCTAGGCACAGAGAGAAAAAAAAATGTAGAGTTATTCGTGGAGTGCCGAAGGCCAAATACCCTAGTTTTACTTTTCTTTTCAGTTCAGTTCAGTTTCTGTTTTAGATAAACAGGCAAATCAGCTAACTGATCAGGAATATATACACATAATGGGCCGAAAATTTATTATTATTTATTATTTTTTTTTAAATATTTGCCCCAAATAAATAGATGCCTACTCAGCAAGGGTATTATTATTATTTTTTGTAATTGCGTAATTAATTTGGCAGCGATTTTAATTAGTTTGCGCCATGTGTGTGTGTGGTTGCTGTGGCGACTCTTTAAAGCCTTAATTAAACTCCCAACAATCCGGGCAAAACCTCGCTCCCAGTCAACTAACAACTATCCTGGCATATCCATGCAGTCAACTAGAGAACCAGAGAGATACAGACAGAGAGAGGGAGAGAGAGAGAGCGGGAGAAAGCAACTGCTGCGTTGCAGACATTTCCCTAATCAAATCGTAAAGACATTGTCGATGTCATCGCATTTTCCAGTTAATTTTCGTCTCGACTGCAGACCGTAGGATATTCTGCTTCAGTCTCGCAGCATTTCCTAACGAATCGGTCTTCCATCGCAGCCACAAGTGGTCAGCGAGGTTTGATGAGGCCAATACCGACTCGGTCTGTCGTCGAAACGTTGAATTTAACGAGAAAAATTTCCGCATCATCAATGTTTATTCTACCCCATAAATTCTGTGATATATTTTAGTGCATGCTGAATGCGACTGACGGGGCAACTTGTAAGGGGGGCAGCTGCCGCGTCTTGTCTATGTGTTGGTACGATGAAGACGATGCTAGACGATAGCAGGCTAACTTATCTGGAATCAATATAAGTATTTAGTAAAGTAAGTACTTTTTTGAAGGCATCATTTTTGTACTTATTGCAAATATGAGCGCATACTAAAAATACCGCAAAAAATAAACGGGTAAGCACAAATAGAATTCACATGAATTGTTGAGTTAGGTAATCAGATGAGATAGTGCTGCAGGTAAGCATAGTTCTTGGAGGTATTCGGTATTGGGACTGTGGGGCAATCGCCTTAGGTGACTTCCAAGTAAGCGAATTCATCTGTAACTTTCTTTATGTGTTGAATTTATTATTTTCAATTATTTTTATTTACTTATTTGTTTATTTATACTTGTTGTCTAGAAGCGGTTGCGACGGTAGACACGACGACGCACAGTCTTGTAACGGTAGCCATCGGCTGAGGGCTGCTCGACCTCTTCGATAACCTGCTGGGATTGGTAAACGGGAGCAGGGATCGAAATTGGAGCTGGAGCTGGGTGGTAGACGGGAGCCGGAGCTGGGATAGAGATGGGTGCTGGAGCTGGCTGGTAGACTGGAGCGGGAGCAGGGATCGACACAGGTGCTGGAGGAATGTATGAGCTCACTGGAGCTGGGGCGGGAGCCTCGTAGTGAATGGGTGCGGGTGCTGGAGCTGGGATAGAGATGGGTGCGGGAGCTGGGATAGAGATGGGTGCTGGAGCTGGTTGGTATACTGGAGCTGGAGCCGGGATGGAGATGGGTGCTGGAGCTGGCTGGTACACTGGAGCTGGAGCAGGGATAGAGATGGGAGCAGGAGCTGGCTGGTACACTGGAGCTGGGGCAGGAATTGATACTGGTGCTGGGGGAATGTAGGTGCTCACTGGAGCTGGAGCGGGAGCCTCGAAGTGAATAGGAGCGGGTGCTGGAGCTGGAATAGAGATGGGTGCTGGAGCTGGTTGGTATACTGGAGCTGGAGCAGGGATGGAGATGGGTGCTGGAGCTGGTTGGTATACTGGAGCTGGAGCAGGGATGGAGATGGGTGCTGGAGCTGGATGGTATACTGGAGCTGGAGCAGGGATCGATATGGGAGCTGGTGCTGGTTGGTAGACCGGTGCAGGTGCCTGGTAGTTGTAGCCCGACAGGTGCGAGACATCGGCACTAGCGCAGGCCAGCAAGGCGACGGTTACGATCAGGAATCTCTGCAATGGAAACACAAGAGTTTGTCAGGTCCTCGAGTCGCAGTCTAGGTATTCATTCACCCGTACCATTTTGATTTGTGTTAATAGCTCTTACTCCACAAGCTCACTTCTCACTTCTGTCTAGTAGGGGTTGGGCTCTTTGTATTTATATCGAATATCGATCTATGCAAGCTTGGCGCCGACTCGGCGAATGCGTAAGACCCAAGATCGAAAACCTGCCGAGACTGAATTTTGGATTGAATTTTCGATGCACATATTTAAATACATGCTGTCATAGTTTGTCTCGAGGGTTGCTAGACGAGTTCTGCTCTTCCGGCCGCCAGCTCATTGGTATGGACTACATTATTAATTAGTCTGGCTTATTTCGGCGACTCTGATTACAGCCTTAAAACCAGAGATCGTTCGATCAATGCCAGCTGAAATCTGAAATCTTTATGGCGCAATCAAAGATCTGTAAAATTGTTTGTATGCCTGAGGGAATAGTATTATTCTACTATGTGGGTGAAACGGGTATTCTTCTAATTTATTTAAATACAATCATTTATTATTACTTATTGACAGCCTAAAAACCGGTCTGCAAACTTTGTTAATATTTCCCAAGCTATTCGGCTTCATGGCGCTGCACACTATATGAACTACGAGTCCGATAACTGACCTAAATGCACCTCTGTTATCATAAAATCAATTTACTAATTAAACAAGCAGTTCACATTTAAATTGCAAAGTCAAGGGCAAAGGCATAACGAGTTCAATTTGACCCCAGCATAATCGGTTCCGAAACAAGCGAAGCCTTAACTGACTAAGACAAAGTAACGCATAATTATATGTTGTCATTAGCTATGCCAATGCAGTTAAATTATGAAAATGTTAATGTGGGACACTGATGTTTAGCAGCAACTGTGCAGCGGCACAACGGAAGCCAATAAGCTTGGCCGTAAAACACGCCAACAACTCATAACGTCACACACACACACACACACACATTAACTTACTGTGGCGATCTTCACAAAACGAGAGGCATAAACTGAACTCCGACCGCTTTTTTTTTGGTTGGATCCAAACTAACAAGTTTGAGATTCGTTAGGGCCATGAACTTGTTTGTCAATTTGGCTTATGGCTCTCTGGGCCTGGCTTGGTTCCTCTCCGGAACCACTCGATAGTTCGACATGAGTGAATAAATAATATAAAACTGGTAGTAATGATTATGATATACTGCTGAACAAACTTAATTTGTGGTCGCAATTTAACTCAGTCCTACGAGAAAATAAAAAGAAGACAAGGCAGTAACAATTAAGTAATTATCATGCATTATATATGTGGGACTAGATGGTCAGACTAACAACATATGCGGACGATGGGAATGAATACATGTAGGGTTGGCAAAGAATTAAGTTTAGTTTATAAGAAATTCCTATACTATATAAGGAGCATGGCTTTTCCCTATTTAAATAAATATATAAAGCGAATGGGAGATCTATATGCCTTAGCTGCGATCAAATTAATCCGTTGCTAGGGTATACAAACTTCGGCATGTCGGAGCATATCTTTCTCTTCGATTGAAGCGAGACCGCAGAACCGCAAGCCATAAAGAACTAGTTCTATGTTCAGCTTACTGGATTGAGACTAACTTGCATGTTATTTACATACAAAGAACGACGACTGGAAAAATGTTAATACTCTCATAATATATTTATCAGCACTTTCGAAAGTCGAATAAAATATGCAGTGCATTTCGAGTGTGCCGTAGGTGGAGTTTCCGCACTTTCGACAGCCAACCAGATGAGCGCAATTCTCTTAATGAATAACACGCATGCCCCCAGTAAACCGAGGACTTGAGAAGCTCACGCTGTGGAGAGGCGTGTGCAAAGATACTTATGCATTTTATGTGTACACACAGACACACTCACATGGTTTATGTACTCGCACATATATATATATATGTGTGTATATGATGGCTACGGTTACCAGTTGCAGTTACATTTGAAGTTTTTGGTGTGTCGGCTTTGTCTTTTTTTTTTTGGTAGAAACAAGCTAACCGTTTCGCCGGGGAGGAGACACGGCTGCGGGCTCGAGCCTGGTTGCAAGTTGCCAGTTTCAAGGTGAGTGCACAAAAGCGAATGGAAATGAAATCACGTAGCACGGGGCGTTGTCATTTACAATGAGTTTGCCGCAGCGTTTCACTCGCTGCGCCATTGCAGTCTTCGCAGCTGCCATTTTGTTCTGTCACTGTTGCTCTCGTTGTAGTTGTGTGTGTGTGTGTACGTCTAATGTCCAATTTCAATTTGGCCTGGCCTGGCCGGGGGGGCTGCCCTCGCAAATGGCGAACAATGCAAAGTCGTTTTCGTACTGCTCCATGTACTCACTTTCAGTCACATGTGCGAGTTCACTTCGCCCGTCCAGTATTTCACTTAAGTGTGGACACACTCGCACTCACACACGCAAGTGCGACCCTAATAAGTTTATTTACTTTCAACACGAAATAATAAACTTTACTAGCGAAAACGTGCGCTCTCTCGTTTGTTTCTATTTTATTTGGCTGTACCTTCTTTTTTGTTTTCCTCTCAGATGACTCCATCCATGCGTTCATCTGTCACTGTTTGCAGTACTCTACATATGCCTGGGGTCCTGCGAGAGCAAGCCACATTTATATATTATGCTTTTTAAGTCTATTTGATTAGTTGCCGCTAATATAGACGCTTTTAACTCGTCGCGCAGCTATAGGGTATACCGTGAGTTTTGAGCAACTTTCACAAAAGTTTCGAAAAAGGTAGAAAAATTAGCGACCCGCTGCGACGTGACGGGACTTCGTAATGCCCATTTCTAACCGAAATCCTCTTGTCACTCTTCAGCCTTTGTCCCTGACCACTCAGGATGCCTGGCACGGCACTTATGACAAACTGAATTATTTAAAAAGAGTCGCTAAGAGAGAGAGAAAAAAAAGAGCGACTGCTTTAAGCAATTAAATGCCTTCTTTCCCAGGCAGCACACGCACACATGCGAAGGGGCCATTAAGAGCGTGTGAGAGGGGGAGGGGCTGCTGAGGGGGATGCAGGTCCTCGTAATGGTAATAACTGAGTGGCTGCGTATCCAGGACCACTTGCGCTCACACTACCATACAGAGAGAGAGAGAGAGAGGGCTCTCTCTGCGTGCCCAACTAATTACAACAAAATTTTGTTAATTATTGCCAGGCAGGCACAGGTAACGCACTCGCATCGCACTCGCATCGCACTCACATCGCACTCGCATCGCAGTCTGGCTGCAAACTTTAACCAGCTGGCACGACCAAGTTTGCCCTATCGATACAAAAGTCTGGCTAATTGTCTTGTGAATTATGATAAGAAACTTTCACTCTCTGCCTCTCTCTCTCTCTCTCCCTCTCTCACTCACTCTCGCCGTGTAAGCGACACTGTTAAAAGGGTCAGTTGGGTCCCCTGTGCAGGCAGCGAACGAACGCACTTCGAATCCCATGTGCAACATATTCATTTTCCCCCCTATGTGCAGTGTAATTAGTGCAATATATCGTATAACTATCGGTCGATTTTTGGCCATGGACTGAATATAACATGCATGGTATTTTGCGCTCGTGACAATAACAGACAGTAGTAGATATTTACGATTCCATCAGGTATATATTCTAAATGAGCATCAATAGTGCCTGCCTGTCTGTATGAGCGCCTGTTTCTCAGCTATTTTAAATGCTAGAGACTTCAAATTGGGCATCAAGATTGCTGTACTGCCTGAGCAGTTAATGTTAATGCCAAATTGTTGCTGCCACACCCAACGCCCTCATAAATCAATTAATTTGAATTTTATATTTGTTATTGCTGAAGGCAAGACTTACGATCAGACTTACACTTTACTTTTATTGTATCTTTAATGTGTCTTTAAATCGAACCACTATTAAATATAAAATATAGATATTATGGTTTCAAGTATGAGTTATGATGAGAAAGAAAAAAGCTGGAATTTCTATTGTAACGTAACGAATATATATTAAAAATGTGAGCATTCTAACTTTGAAATGGTATCAAAATTTATGGTTAAACTTTGAGTATCTATACCACAGTGCAGTGCCTGTATAGTTTCGCATGTCTTGGATGTCCTTTTTGTATTGCCGAACCGTGCACTGATTGATTAATCTGGCTCGATGACAACCCACTCAATGCGGCCAGGCTGTCTATACTGTGTATCCGGCCGCTTTGGTGCGCATCTGTCGTTGGCAGCATTTTTAAAAATCATTGCAAATCGAAACAAATGTCAAACGATTTGCTTTATGTGCGACTGCAGTGATTTGCCTAGGGAATACGCCTGTCAAGCCTTTCATTTTTACTGTCCGTACGAAGTGCTCCCCTTTCCGGGGATTGCTGCAACATATGTGCGCTTCGTAATAACGACGACGACTGTTGCAGGCGAAATGCAGCCCGAGCTATTCGCGTAATTTGGTACTGTAAGACGGTACGTATACGTTATGCTACTCCTTCTACTCCTGGTTATGTATGTGTTGGCATGTCGTCTGCTACCGACGCGCTGCTACCAGCATTTAGAATCGCCTTTGTCTTGGTTTTGTTGAACTTGGCTGCCAGCAGCCCCGCCCCTCTCGCCGCCCATCCTTTCTTTCCGGGGCGCATTTCTTTTCTGTGCTGCCAAGTGCGCCATATTTTCCAGTTTATGTCTTCGTTTTCTAGCAAATATCTCCAGCAACTGGGTAGGGAATGAACTGTGTGTGTAGTAATGCATATGCCCGGCCTGTCCTCGTTTGTTTTATTGCATATTTATATTTTATAGCCAAAGTAGCAGAACATACGAGTACATCGTTACAACGGACGCCGCCGAGAGCCCGGCCGAGAGCGGGCCGAGACATCGCCCGCCCATCGCACAACAGTTCTTGGCCTTTTTGGCAGACATTCTGTAAAAGCACTCATAGATAAGCTCTGCCAGTCGCACATGTGTCACACACACACACTCGCACTCACACTCACACACACAAACAATTTCGGGCGTGGGCTTTGCATTAAGTTCTCGTCCTCGATGCGCTATTTTCGGGCTACGTACCCGAGTACAAAATGCAATCATAAAGTTTTTCAATAATCCGCTTTGCCCCGATTGCATTTCAATTTGCGCAACATTTCTGTGCGAAAACTTAATTTTCCACCAATTAGTTTTTCGCCAGTTCGATTGCCCTGCGAAAGTGTTTTTCTAGCCTCCCACCGACCCCGTTCCAGCAGCTTTTCCGTAAGACTTCCTCGGCATGGGGTCGTATGCGAAGCAAATCTGCTTATTGCGAGACAATTGATAAGTATTCGATCACGATTATTTGTGTGTTTCAGTTCGCCATTCTTTTTGTTGCTAATGGCTGCAGCATCGTGTGGTTCTTTGAATTTTTATTGATCCACAGGCAGGCAGTAACCACCTAATTACACCCTATGAGCATTAAAAAAGAGATAGATTACCTTGCGGACAGTGTGACGGCCTAATACCCTTTCATATGTCCTTACCGGTATCTAGTTTTCATAGATCTACTTAGGGCTTTATTACAGCTTTGGTATTACCCATATTTCTTTGCTTTATTTAAAATATATTTCAAAAGGTTTCGGCGTCTGTATGAACGCACCGATCTCAGGTTTTACAGAAACGAGAGACATCAAATTTGGCAGAAAGGTTTCGGCATATCTTGCGTAGATTAAGTGCATTTCAAATTTTGGTTGCCACACCCAATGCTTCGGCAAATTGAAAATAAATGTTTATTAGCCAAAGTATTTATATTCTGTCCCTTAACTGCAACATACAAAAAGATGAATATAATATGCATATATTTTCAAAATTTCACTTGCGCAGGGTATCATAGCTTTCTGCGCTTGTTTTTTATTTTAAGTTTATGCAGTTGCAATTGCCCGCAGTCGGACCCAGATGCTGCCTGGCTGGGCAAAACGAAGGCAGACAGAGGCAGCTGATGACAGAGACGAAGATAGAATGCAGTAGTACGTGGAGAAATGTGCGAAAAATTACGCGAGTCGCAGCAGAAGAAAGCTGCTGCACAAAATTGCAAATTTCAAATCGCAAATCGTATGCAGGGCTGAGGGCCGGCTGAGGGCCTGGAGCTGGAGACTGGAGCTGGGGCAATCATGCCCGATAGCGCAGCCAGCTGAGGCCAAGACGCTGGCGTAGACGCTGTCCCGGCATGCGGCATTTATTGCCAACGAAGCGTATTTGGTGCATTTGATGCACTACATAATGGCGAAGGTCATTAAATTTCCATTGACATAGGCAGAGTATGCGCACAGTGGTACGCAAACGATGCGACTTTGAATGAAATCAAAGTGCGATTTGCACTAAATGTATGACTACCCTTTTTTGGCACATTGCTACCTGTAACTTGCACCACTGTGCCGCAGAAGACGCTGCACTACTGCTGGCACTGCTCAAATCCAAATCCGAGTCGAATGCGAAACGAGCGTGAATCGTGACCCGCAAGGACCTGCTGGGTTTTCTTATAAGCTGCGACTACACTTGATGTTTGTTCTTCGGTCAGCAGGGCGCACACACACACACACACAGACACACACACACGTGTGTATAGCAGCATCTTGTTGTTGTGCGGGTGCTGTCCATCGTCTGCTGCCTTTACACTTTGCTGCCAACATTTCTGTACGTGGCTAAGTTCAACAAAATGTTCAACGACTGCGACTGCGACTGCGACTGCGTCGACGTGTTCCTTGGCTTTGGCGCATCAAATATATTGAAAAGCAATTGGCAACCATCTTAACCAACCCAACCCAAGCCAAGCATGCAGCAGCTACCCCGCTCATCTGCTGACCCTGCGAACGGGGGGTCTGTCTGCCTGCCTGCCTGCCCGTCTGCCCGTCTGCCTGCCTCTCTGATGCGCCGCTGTCGTTGGTATTTCTTCATTGAGTACGTGCATCCAATTTCAAATGAGCAACATTTCAGCCAGTCAAAAGTAAAACCAGAGAAACGAGCCAAAGAACCCAAGAGCCGAGCACCCAGAAGCTTTTTCTCAGCTTATACTCCAAGATTTTTAAATTAAGCCGCCATTTGTACACGGTATTTGGTCAAAACTTTATGGTATTGCCTAATTAATTGGAACTATAGCATTCAATGACAACAGAATTTCAGATATTTAAAAGAACCTCTATCTAGCTTTATACCTGGATAGATAACTTGAAAAGTAATTGAGAGAGGAACACTCAAGAAAGACCAATCTTTTACAATAGTTCCTTGATTTCATATAAAGAATGCATATTTTATACCATCGCAGCATCTCTGCCTCTATAAGACTTGCATATGTTGATCCAACTCTAGAATGAGCAGACAAACTTATCTTATTTTTTTAACGTTACACAACATTGTTTTATGTCATTCATTATTTATGTTCATTTCGGTTCAATCGTTTTGTAGGCGTGGCAACCAAAACTTCCTATCGAATTTAGCTGCTCAAATCGAGACGGATACCCCAGCCAGTCGTCGTCTGTTTTGATTCTGATTAGGAATCTGACTCTGGCTGTGCATAGTTTGTGCGATCTGCCTGTTACACACCACAACAAAACCAGCCCAGAGAATGATAACAACAACAAAAACAACAACAAGAGCAGCAGCGCAGTAGCGAGGGATCTGCCTGTCATTGACAGGATGCAGAACAAAGTTCTGGATTTTTAGCTAGAACAACAAGCAGCGGAGAGGGAAATAAAAATGGAAATGTAACTGCAATTGAGTTCGGTTTTCCTCCAAGCCTGCGGTACGACTCCCTGTGACGCTGTTGTTAATGCTCTTGTTGTTGTTGTTGTTGTTTTCTTGTTATTTTTCTTGTTATTTTGCGTTTGTCAACTGTCAATGGTTTTCAATTGCCGCCGAGCTGCATGCTTGAATACCCCGTGTTTCCTTGCCCACCGCCTCCTGCCCCCTTGACTACATTCTTCTTAGTCTCCCACTTGAAGCTCCTCCATTCGATTGTCACAGCCAGATTCAGTGTGCCTCCCATCCCCCGCGCCCCGTTCGAACTCGAACATTGGCTAATTTGCCAGTTTGCGGTTGAGCAATTTGTTTTCCTTTTCTCAGATACGCCAAGTCTGACACTCCACAGTTGCCACGCTTTACAGCTGCAACCGCGAATCTTTTGTACAGTATTCAAAGAACTTTTAAACGTTTTATAGTGTAAATATACAGGTACAGGTAAATCTTCATACCCATGCAGAGTAATCCTCTCTAAAGACATCAAATTTGGCCACAAAGTTCCACACACACTCCTTACCTTAGCTTGCCGTACCGCACAGGTGTTCCAGCTAGATAGTCTAAGCCACAATGTGAGCCCGATATGAGTAGTATCAGCTGTGATTACACTCGCTCACCGATTCAGGTATTGTAATGCATTGAATAGATATTGCCGGTACAGCTGTCGTGCAAACTACGAGTACGGCAAACATCTGTCGAGTCGAGTGTAGCTGGGCTGGGCGGGCCTTCATTTTGGCAATTGTAACTGCTTATTGTTTGCTTTCTTGCCGTTCCAATTTCCAGCAATTTTGGATACCCCATACCCATGCCCGCCCGTTCCTCTCCCCCTCTCGCTCCACCCACCGCGTCAACAAATGGCAACCCTACTACGCTGCGAGTGCCACGTGAGCCGAGCCAGGACTGTGCAAAAATTTCAATTGAAAACATTGATGAGTCTATATCTTTGCCCCGGCCGGGTTGTACCCTGTACTATGCACAACGTGGTAAGGTTTATCTATCGAACAGTTTATACAATAAGCTCAATTTTAGATTTTTATTAGGAAGCTGAGGAAGTTTGGAAAATAGAAAGAAATTATAATTGGAATCAATGTGGCTTTTAAATAAAGAGAAATTTGTTAAGTACGTGTTCTTTTTCAAACCCTAAGAGCTCTAGAAAATGGATTTCTTGAACATTTTCTGTATTTTTAAAAATAAAAAAAGCCTCATAACAAACAACGAATTTTTTACAAAATCTATAGAATATACATATATGCTCAGATTGATATAAAAGTTAAAAGCAAAGTGAGATTCCTTAAAATAGGTTATAAATCATTGCATAGTATTCAAAATCAATTAAAAGAGCTTACAAAATTGAATGATTTACCTGATATATGAAAAATATATATATCGGATACCTATATTTCTGTTTAGGATGCTTTTGGCCCAGACTCATACACCCTACACTCTATAAGGAAATAACTATTATATGGGAATCGCCCCTGTGTGATAATGGGCATCTCGCAGTCGAACATGCTCTCATATATACTCATCTTTTTTCGCTTGTTTTATTCACATTTATTTTTCCCTGTTTGTGGCATCGCTCGCTGCCAGCTGACGGCGTGACAATGCGATGCATGCAGATTGGGGCCATGTGGCAGGGCAGGCTGGCGGAGGCTCGAGCTGTCTCGGCCTTTGTTGACACACGCGGGCGTGTCGCGCACGTAAAAGCAATTAATTGGAAAATGTGCAAATAGAGCCGTGTGCATGTGGCGCGTACGTAAACTTAACCTGCATTTCCCGGCAGGCCTCGGGAACCCACTACTCTGCCGGGCGAGTAGGCCGCGCCATAAACCATCAATTGGCCTGCTAATTGCCAGCAGCTTACAGCGACGATACTTGTAGCCAAAGTTTTGGGCGGCACCTATTAGAAAACTTTTTGTCTAAACAAAGTCTGACAGCAACAGCCACAGCAATTTTTCCAGAGTGGAAGATAGAATTTAGCCTACAAACGGGAATGTAGTTTATCATGCCGAAGCTCCATTATACAGAAGGTTTAGCTTGTCTTTATGTTATATCTTTATGTCTTGCTATACTTTCAAAAAGCTATCAAGTCCACAGCTTACTAATATTCCCATGATTTTGCTTTCTATCTCCAAATTTTATATAGATGGAAGACCCTTTACTCCACTTTTACTTCAGTACTACACTTTACAGATTTGAATCTTATATTTCTTTAAAAACTAAATATATATTCGGTTCGGGAACAATCGACATAGAGCAGAAAACCTTCGGCATGCGTAGACTTAACTTTCTTCCTATTCGCATTCCGATCATAATGGATAAATTGTACATAGTTTTTTTTTTTTGATGTTCCATAAGTTGTTACCAAGTAAAAATGCAGTTTAGCAACTTTCGGTCACTGTCAATGGCTTTTGTCTCGTGACGCAGCAAACTTTTCTAATTAGGTGGCAACGGCAAGGACCTCGAGAGAGAGAGAGAGAGAGAGAGCCAGCTGCGGAGCGGCTAGTGCTCGGAGGGTAGCTGCCACTTGTACGCCGCCGCCGGTCGGGTCGTTTGGCCTATCCACCGGCATTACAATAAACCATAATGGAGCGCTTTTAATAGCCAGTTGGCACTGTGTTTTTCGAGTGGGTCGTGCCAGAGTGGCTCGAGAGCCGGCCGAGGGTGTCAGTTGTTGTTGTTGTTGCGGTTGTCCGGCATTAGTTGCAAAATGTCGTTAGCCAAATTATTTGCCATGCTGTGGGGCAAAAATGTGCATGATTTTATCAAAGCAAAAAAAAACAGAAGAACGAGCACTACGCAACAGCGGAGGCCGGCGGAGTTTGAGCGAGAATTTCCGAACATGTCCGACTAATTGCAGTTCAAATATTGTTTTACGAGCCGCGTCGGCATATCAACTATCGTGTGTTCCCTCGAATTTGTTCGAGGGCGTGTGGACTTATCGATTCTTGTTAAACTTGCAGAAAAGCAGTTGCAAATGCTGCAAGACTTTAAGCAACTCGAATAAAGTTCTATGTAAGTAGTAGAACCAGGTGCATGGAATACCATAAGTTTTTGTTTTATTTCTATTCATCAGTCTATAGATCTTTTCGTCTGTTTGAGCCTCGAGATCTTGGCTAGTAAAGCAGCTAGAGATAAGCAACTTGCCATAAAGGTGTTCTTTTTTTTTGAGTCTGTATGAACGCTCCAATCTGACTAACCTCATTAGCTTGATACACAAAATTTGGCATACAAGTTCCTGTTAATTTGCTCAAATTTATAAAGCAGTCTCTACATATAATTTATACAGCTTGATACACAAAATTTGGCATACAAGTTCCTGTTTATATGCTCAAATTTATAAAGCAGTCTCTACATATAATTTATACAGCTATTCCATTGTGATATATGATATTAGATTTGATCTGCACATATCTGCGCATTATTCAGCTACTCAATTAATACGTAACTCACGGCTTGGGCTCTTTAAACATTTATGCACAATTCCTCTGGCAGTTGCGAGTTAGATTTAAACTGCATCTACCTTTGATTGAATCGCATCCATCAATTAAAAGCAACGCATTCATCAATACATTTCCTTCCATGTCGATGTCAGCACGAATGGCGCCGTGTTGGTGTCGAGGCACGAGGCACGTGTGTGTGTGTGAGTGTGAGTGTGAGTTTGTGTTGTAATACCTGGTTGCAATACCTTTACAGAGAGAGAAAAACTCGCAGAAAATCTGTTAATGTGAACTGGACAACCTTGCTAACTTCAGATTGTGCTTTAACTACTAAAAATCTATCTAGATAGATCTCTAAATACTTACGGCGATTTTTATCTGCTCTTGAGCACCTCCATCTCCACCCACCGCCCCTTAGTTCCATTTAAGCTTCTTGGGTGGACTAGACTCGCCACTTAATTGCTTTTTCATGTCGCAAAGCACATTTAATACGCGACCATTGATGGGGCGGCCCATTGACAGCAGCTGTCAGCTCTGTTTTGGTATGCAGAGCTCCGCATCGGCATCTCAAGAGGGTAGCAGCTGCTGGAGCTACCCCACCCCGCCAACCTGCCGCGTGCCCCGCCAATGATCACGTTCGGCAAATTGCTAATTTCATAGCTAATTTGTCGACGCTTTTCGAGCAGGTGGAATAGCCGACGAGCCGAGTGCTCTCGCACACCGATGCAGCTGCAGTCGACTCAATTACGCAAGAATGACGGCTAAATAAATTTATTTACATAATTTTAATTAAACGCGAGACAACTGAGAGAATACGATGCCAAAATGCGAAGCAAAGGAATCAAAAGCCAGCCAAAAGCCAAGCTGTCAGTCAGGGTCAAGAATGCGTCTGTCAAGGTGTCAGTCAGGCAGACACCCCACAGTCCACACCCCTCAGCCCGCAGCCCTTACCCCTCACCCCTCACCCCACAGCCCTGAAGACGCGTCAGGTGTGCGTGCGCATTTTACCGTGCTTAACGAGAAAATTAGATTGTTTGTGGGTGGATGAGGCCGCCCCTGCTTCCCCCGCTTCGTTTTAGATGGCATTTGTTTCAGTTTGCGCATTTCTTTTCATCTCCAGCAACATGTCGGCCAGGTTAAACACACACACAAACGGCCTTTGCCACCTCGAAAAGTTCCGGCAAATTGGGGTGACAAACCTCATTAATTACAAATGACTTCATTTCTTTTATGCACTCTGCTCGGGGCACGGCAGGATGGGGTGGGCTGTGTGTGAGCAGCTTTAAGTAATACGAGAAGTTCCGCACAAAAAACGAGGGGAGTATCTTAGCTGAGCAGAGCAGGAGTTGGGCAACTCATCTCTCGCTTAAGATGACAATTAAATGTGCACAATGGTTGCCCCTATTGATGAACCCCGTCCCCGTCCAGGTTGCTCGTCGAGGAGCCGCGGCTGCGGCTGCGGTTCTCGACTCCCAACTCCCCAGTTGCTTGTAAATCGTTCCATGACGCCGCTGCCGCCAAGCACACTGCAAATGTGACAAATATGCATTCGGCAGCAATAAATTCTCTAACCGCAGTCGCTGGCGGCACAGCTACCAAAAATATTTCACTGGCCGATGCGCTGCAGGCGGGTTTGGGACGGGCGAACGGAGTCTGAAGTGTTTGGTCGAAACGTTGTCCTTGGGGGAAATAACTCGCTATAGTCCGGGCAATATTCATGTAAATATATATAAATGAGCATATTTTGTGGCGTCAGCGCGACGGCCGTCACACATGGCGGATGAAAATGCAGTTGTAATTAAATTGTAACCAGCGCAAATAAAGGCAAAGGGCGGACGCTGAAAGGGGAAACGTCGAGGAGGGGGGGATGGGAGTGTGGGTTCGGTAGACATGCGTTAGATTTTATTGCCCTTCGTTCGCAATTTATTTTCGCGATTTATGCATTCGACTCAATCATAATTAAAATTAAAATTTTCATTGCGCTGATTTGTTGGCCTTGTTTGTTGCCAATTTATGAGGTTGCTGCCTGCCTGATTATGCTCAATTAGTTGCAATTGTCGTTGCGAACAATTATCGGGCAGCTCCATCTCAACCCTCTTCTGTATTTTTGTTTTTTTTTTTTGTTTGGGAGCAGCAGCAGTGAAACCACAAAAACATAAAACTAAACAAAAAAAAACTAACCAAACCAAAACTGAGTGAGAAACACGCGAATTGTGGGTTGTCCTTTCGGCGGGCGCATGCGTCAGAGCAGACACAGCCCGTGCCTCCGCTCCGCCGCAGCAGGAGAAACGCTCAAGAGAACCAACGAGTTGAGTGTATTTTGCCCAACACTCTTAGTTTACGCCTTGACTCATATATGCTAGTTTCCTAGTTATTGTTTAGTTTTTCTAAGCTCTTGAGGGCAGATAAAGGATATATATTTTTAAGCAGGTGAGACGATCTAGCCATTCTTATTTGTTTTGCTTCACTTCTTGAAAGGTTTAACATTGACAAATAAAAAAAACGATCGAACTATTTGAATTATTTTTTAAAAAATGTCTAATAAAATCAATATGTCTAACAAACTTTTGTATTTGGTTATATATAAAGTCAAAATACCATCAAAATCTGATTAAACAGAATATATATAGATAATTGAGGAACCTCATCAAACGCTGAACTTATTTAATTGACCAATGCTGTATATAGTTGCCATAAAGCTATTTGTCAAATATTTTATTTGAAGACTCGTGTTATTTTTCTGTACACCGTGACTAAGACTGTGTAAGGTCACGGGTTTCACTGGTATGGTCACCCTTGTATGCTTTATATGATAAATATATATGAGGAACCTTATCAAGTGCATCTACTTATTTTTTGCTGTGTATAGTTGCCATAAAACTATTTGTCAAATATATTATTTGAAAACTCGAGTTGTTTTTTCAAGATACCGTGACTAAGGCTGTGTATAATCACGGTTTTCATGTGTATGGTCACCCTTGCAAGCTTTGGTCACCCGGAAATACTGTTTCAATTAAATTACAAACAGTTACTACGTATATTGCAAAAATCAGTCGAAAATTAAAAACAAAAGAATTCTTTTTAGTTATAATAATGGGAAGCATGGGGAGCTTCCATCTGCTGCAGAGTATAAAATATTCGTTTACACGCGGTAATCATTGTTTCCTGTTTTATGGGCGAACTAACTTTCCTTTCATGCTACCCTGGCCTTTTGATTCCAGTTCATTTGCATACATTCCGATCACAGGAACCTTTGGTTTGCATGTTGCTATAAAGTTGGCCACAAGCAGCTACGCGACAAGCTCAACCACACACAGTGAGATAGAGAGAGTGGGAGAGAAAGAGGATGGAGAGGGAGAGCGACACGCGTTCGCATACAGCCGTGCCTGGGACATGTCTTGTTATTAGGGCCCACAATTCAACAGTTACTCTCTCTCTCTCTTTCTCCCGCTCCGGCTTCAGCTGAGGCAGGTTATATTCGCTTTTCCTCGCTCCGTCCCCCCCATTTTTCTGAGCGCTACTTGAACCCGTTTATTTGGCATACGCTTCTGTTTTTGCTTGCCACTTGCATACCCTACAAGCTGTGACAATTTCCCAGCAGGGTATACTAGCTCGCAAAAACTAGACTATATATTATATATTCTTAATCAGCAACCAGTCGATCATTTGTAAATTGATAAACCTTTTTACAGAACTGCAAGCCAGTTTTCAGTAATATTTAGTAGGTATCCCAGAGTCGAGCGTGCCAGTTTCATTTTAAATGTTTTTCCATGGGTTCGGGATCCACACACACACACACACATGTCGCTAGCGTCCTGCGCACTCATTTCCGTTTCCTGTTTCGTGGCCAAAACTTGAACGCCGCAAAAAAGATTTGTCCGTTCCGTTTGCCTCTGCTGCCACTGTCCCCCCGCCCTGCCCTGTCGCTGTCGCCGCCCCTTCGCAACCAAACCCACCAATTGCCCATTGCGCTGGTCTTTACAGCAATTTTTCGTTTTTTAAGCCACGTGACCCGCTGTTAGTCAGGCAAAATGCCACTGTAGCTGCAGTTAATAATAAAAGATAAGGGCGAAAATGAACGCGAAGTGCGCAGTGTTAAAAGCGGTTAAGTCTCGGAACCCCACGGAATGGTTAAGTCCCCAGGTGCGGATTGTGAATGGGCTATGGGAAATGACTTAGGCAGCCAATACCGTGATCTGAATACGGCTGAGTAGCTGCTGGCGTGATCAGTTTCTTCCTGGCAGCACTTACTCCATACTTACCAAGCTCGCATTACGAAGGGGAAACGGGCAAGGACTGCTGCAGTACCCTGAGAACTAACTTTAATTATGCAAAAGCCAAAAACAAATGCGACTTGGTCCGCATCCGCATAAGCGGCCCCAGATCCATAACCACAGTCAAAGCAAATGCGCTCGTGCCTCGCCGGAGAGCCGGCTGAAGTCGGTGTCTGCATCGTGTTGGCGAGAGCTTCGCACTAATTAATCCCTTTACGACTGAAACCTATCAAAACACGAGCTTAACTTTTCCAATAAAATAACACCGCACGACGATGCCAACAACGACACCGCAAAAAACACACACACACACGCAGAGTGAGAGAGAGGGGGAGGTAGAGACACACATAGGCACTCGCTGGGATACCACAAAAAGCAGAAGGGACGTGTCAACTTCTGACCACAGCCGGAGCCCCAAGGAGCGGGGCTGCGCAAGGACGGCGCGAGGGTAGACGTACGAAGGAAGGAGGAACGTACTCGGTGTCCTGGCTCAAAATGCAGCAAAAGTTAGCGCACTAATTACCGAGGATTACATTTATATTTGTTTGTCAACAGCCGCGGCTGCAGCCAGGATGCGCAGCACATCCCAGCACGGCATGGAACAGCGCAACACGATACCAGCACGAGCTGCTGTCCCCGCGTATCCGCAGTCTTGCCGTCTGCGCCGGCCAAGGCAACTTGCAAGATTATTTATTTTTTCGCCAAGTTTAGCATCTCGTGGAGCTAGATTAAAGCGAGCATGAGCTCGTGAAAATTGTGCGGCTAAACCGGAAAAAATGAATAGGGAAAAACCTACGTATTCACAGGCAAAATGAACTCAATCGAATGCGTCGATTGTCTAGTAGTCGGTGTCTAACCGAATTGCGAATGAGCTGCTTCCTTTGAACTTATACAACACTAATTATTATGATAAAGTTATCGAAAATCCAAGCCAACGCAACACTGATTGTGAGTTATCGAAGACGCAGCAGCAAAGATTTATCGGATATGGCAATAAGTCGATAAAGATGGCGATTGATTGAATAGATTGAATATATTGATTGAGTATTTTTCAACACTGATTTGAGTGCTCGAACATCTTTGCATAACTCTTGAAGCTAACAAACCGAGTCGGCAATATCCACTTAAAGGGTATAAAAAGGCAAACATAAACTTATTACCCGCGCCTTGGGCACATAATCAGATTGCTAAATGCTGAGCGGCAAGCCAACCCCTTGACAAGGGGTGGCTCAACCCACTGCGGTGCAAACAAACACACACACACACACACACACAGGACTCTCTCGCACTCGTAGCTCAACTATAGCGGCTCGGCTCGCATGTCCCTAATGCGATTGACCCTTACGCCCCGTTGCCGGCATAATACTCGTGTTATCCGTAGCCAGGGCGGCCGCGCCGCTTGCCATGTTTGTGTCCCGGCCAAGTTCTGGCCTTATTCTTCTCTCCCCCCCTTCCCCCAGAGTGCCGACCTCCCGTGTTGGTCATCGTGAGCTTCAATAAATTATCACGCCATATAAAGCAATTAATTTTACTGCCTCTGTTCTTGTAGTTGCGCTGTCTGCTCGGCGAAGGACACAAGGAGCGAGTAAGGAGCGAGCGGGTTCAGGGGTGTGGCCAGGCGAAGCGAGAGTGTGTGTGTCGGGCTGTTTGTGCAAACTTTTTTGCCCATATTATTTGCTTATGGCCGGGCTTGTTTTTATTTTCGGCATCGACTAAATAAGCTTTTAATAGCTTTTTGCGCTTCTTGTTTTATTAATTGTTCCTTGCTTCGTCGTCCTCAACGCATCGTATCGCATCGCTTTCCCTGTCACTTATCATTCATAATTCGATTTTCCATGCACTGCAAAATTTTTCAATTATTTCTACACTGTGCCAAGAAGGTAGCAGCTCTCCCTCCCTCTCCATGGTCGTTCCAACAGCTACAGTGTCCTAAATGGCCCTTCCGACCGTTACGACGTTTGGTGAGTCCTGCTGATTGGGTTTTTCTTGTGGTAGGTAGCCTATCAGACCCCTCCCCCCTTTCCACAACCTCACAACATTGTCAGCATGTTTGGTCGGAAATTAAGTTTGATGTTCCAGTTTGTAACACATCATTTCTTGCTCTATTTTGTTGGGGCCTGTGAAAGTAAAACGCTTGGCTATCTAATTGAACTTGCTTCTCCTGTACGATGTGAAAGTTGTCCATGCTGTTCAGACTGTTCTTCAGAGCACCTTTCTACAATTGGCAAGAGGTTGGCTTATACACTCTGTCTGCTTATGGTTAGTTCTTAGTTCTTTAAGAAACACCACAATCAGTCAAACATTAAGCACGATTGGAGTAGAGCTAGAGCAGCGTAAACTATGAGACACTGCAATACATACGAGTGTTATCACATTCTCTGGGGCCTCTAGCTCTTAAAGTCTATGATATTTAGGCGCTTATACAGATGAACAGGCTGGCAGACGGACAGACAGACCGTTGGACCGACAGGCAGACAGACAAACATACAGACCGATAGAACGCCAAACTAAATCAAGCGGGATACCAGCCTAAAAGACCTGCCTGGCTCGATTTCTTAATGAAAGTACCCAAGCCAGTCTCAAGATTGTCGATGTTTCTACTCAAGTATTCATACTCGCGTCGTGGCCTGCCTGTTGCCCTTAGCCGTGCGAACAATAAGCAATAAAAACATGTGTCTGTATGAACGTATGTACATATTGAATGTGCATGTGGAACTGCAGCATATACACACTCACACACACTGACGTAAATGCACAATGTTATGCTGGAAATCAGTTAAGTGTCGGGCGGTCAATGAACATTGTTAGGAAGGCGTCTCCGTCGCATCTCCGTCGCATCGCCGCTCTTCTACTGCGCGCGAGCTGTGCTGTGTTTCGCTTTATTGTCGCGCTATGCTGAGTACATTAAATGCGCATCATAAATTTCATTACATTATTATTATAGCGTTGTTTGCGACAACAATGGCAACAACAACAACAACAACAACGTGCATAATAACAGCAACAACGAGCAGCACGTGAGCATTAGTCGGATTGAACGATATTATTGGCATTGGAGCATATACATCTCCAGTCGTAAATAAGACTACAGCCGTATCCCCAGAGGACATCGATAGCTATCCGTGGTTCTATGCTCGTATTAATTTACTTATTTATGAGTTGACATATTGAACTATGCTAAAAGCGGGGGGAGAGGACTTTTCTCCTCATCATCATCTCCATCGCTGTCCATTGTCAGATGCAGTCTACCCCACCCTACCCCGAGATGGCACGCCTCCGCTTTATAATACTCTGCCAAAATTCAAACAATGCCTCGCCTGTCCTCGCTCATGAGTGATGACTGTAAGCCGGAGGGTAGTTCGAGGAGGCAGCGAGTTGTTAAAATAACGAACTTAAAACATTAGCTATGAGCTGCAAGTAGAGCAAAGCAAATATGTGTGTACGAACATGTATATTGCATTTGGTTTGTATTGTTACTGCCCGGCAGAAGGTACATTAATTACATTAATTATAGCTTGAAAATCTGCTCTAGCTACAAAAGTGTTTCGAATTAATTTCGAACGATTTGTAAGTTAATAAAGTTGAACATTTCAAATAGTTCACATATTTTGTAGCATACATATAGGCGTTCACATATGTTGCAATTTCTTTTCAGTTGCTGCCTTCATTTATGTTACTTTAAAAGGGGCGAACGTAATGTGGTATGATATCTCCTCCATTTTGTTTATTTTTTTTAGACTAGGGTATCTAAGAGTTCAGTGTGCCCAACTATTTCCCCTGCTAGCAAGGGCTTTGCCTTCTTTTTGCTTGCGCACTTCCGCAATAATTTTATCGCATTCGCCTGTGAGTATGCGTTTGAATTTGTAGTGCCTGCTCTTGCCCCTCTATTTCGCTCTCTTTCTCCCTTTCTTTTTTCTCTCCCTCCCGCTCTCTCTCTCTCTCTTAAGCCTGCCCAGGCGCCACTTGAACTATAAAAATTTGTCCCGTCTTGCTGGCGCCGTGTTTATCGATCGCGCATGAAAAACACTTTTGCCATTTACTTTATCTACCAGCAAACATGGCCCAGACCCGCGCACAGTCGACAGACCCGAATCGGACTTGGTTCGTTGCTTTCCATACACCACACCCCCTTCCCTACTGCCCTCGCCCCACCAGTTCGACATTTGACTGTTAACTGTGTTGTATGTGCTTTCCCTTCCCCTCCCCATCTCTTCCCTTCCCGCCATCACATTCGGCTTGGCGTATTTTCGCTTTTCCCGTTATGGCGTGCGTTCATAAATATTCCGGTTTTTTTTTGTCCTTCCTAGACCCCAGTACTGCTTCGCTTTCTCTGTATATTTTAAGTGTATTTCTGTTTTTTCAGCAATTTTAGTTTTTCTACCCTACGGTGGCCATTGCAATTGGTGGAAAACAGTATACTAACGGGGTACTAAGACCCGCTAGAAGACTGTGTTTAGGATCAAAAGGTTTCAGCGGGGTTCCCCTTCAACAACAAGTAGCTTATGTTTTGTTTTCAACTATTAGTCTCTAAAGTATGATCGTATCTTGCGAATCTGAATCGGAATTTCATACTGAAGTTCTGTATAGGGTATCTAACTGTCGGCTTGCGCAGCCGGCACGGGCATTTCCTACTTGTTACTCCTGTAATTTATACGCTGTATAGCGTACACATTTATTGGGGTAGGTTTGGTTGGGTAAGCGCTTTTCCCGGAAAATCATTTCACAAATACGCGTAAAAAGTTGAAAAGGGAAGACCAAACTAAACGCGCTCAAACTGCAATTATAAAGAGAAACACGACTCTAGGATTACGAATCCACTTAAAGTCGCGCGTTCGAAAGCAATTATCCGATGCTGCGATAAGCAGAATATCTGGATGAAGTGTTTCGCTTGCTCGGCGCATTTGAATGCTGAGAAATATTCGAAACTGGGGAAAAAAAAGGATCTAAGGAAAAACGACCTAATTAGAATACAGATTCAAGGCTGCCCCCGAACGTACTTATATCATTAATATTTTTTATTACCCGAGCACGCGAACGCAATAACGTGGCAGGAAACGAAAGGCGACTACTGCCATTGAAGTAATCGCTAGAATTTGGAAGATATGCCAACCAAGTTTTTCAAATATTATGTCTATTTAATTTATTTCGAGTATTTACTATGTTAACAATAAGCTAGCCAAATTTCAGCAGAATCGAAGCAACATATAAACCATTTATATATAGACAAACCTTACGCACTCTCGACCGAAATGAAATCCTTTTCTCTTGAATATGTCTTTGTATTTGTTAGGGTCGTGGGTCTCATATGTCTTTGTCTGCGCGTTGAAAACTTCTGGCGCCTGTTGGTAGCTTTTTCTTTTGGGGTTTACGCAATATTTTTGCACCCGAAAAACGAAAGAGAAACCCGAAAAAAAATTATGATATGAGGTAAAGCTCTTCGTACTACTGCGCTCTCTCCTCCGTCCCTCCCCCCTACCACACCTTAACTAACAACTTAAATTCGCTCGCGAGTTTTACCAACAAATTTGCATGCAAGTTTTCACTTCGGTTGGGGGTGGGAGGAGCTACACGTGGGGTGGGGTGTTATTCCACCTGTCGCGTAAAATTTCACACTGCAACATAAATTTTAGCTGATGGCAACCGCATGAGCCAAACCAACCGCCATACCTGCCCGGGCCCCCTCTTCCCGACGCCTCTGCCTTTCTGCGACTCGCCGTATTTGACGCCACATAATTTTTCGCTGAAACTTTTTGTTAGTTGTTGTTTTGACCACACCCACAATTGGTTCGATCGTGACAGTAGTAGAGGGGGCTGAGGGGCAGACGCAGCGCCTGAAACAGACGACAGCCAGTCGCATTGGCTAATTTATTTGGCGACAATAACAAAACTTTTACATACTTTCGGGCTGCGTGGCGGCGTTTCATTTCATACCGTTGCGTTGCGTTTCGTTCCATTTTATTTGCTAATTAAAACTAAGTGCTGCAAAAAGAGACGGCGACAAAATTTCGCCGCACGCCACGCCCATTAAGGCAAATTCGAGATGAGAAGCAGCAGCAGCAGTTAATTAAGATGATCCTAGGGATGCAATGCTTTCGATAACAATGCTGATATCGATTTTTTTGGCACTACAATAATACTAGATGGTCTAAGAATTTAAAATATATTATTTTATATATTATCCAGGACATTTAAATATATACTCCACTAATGATAACAATACTGATATCGGTTACATAAGTCCTAGTAGGCACTGCAATAAAAATATATAGTCTAAGACTTAAAAATAAATTAAACTATATATTAGCAAGGACATTTAAATATATATTCCAAAATATAGCATCAAAAATTAAAGTATTACAAGACTGACTAAGCCACAAAAGAAAATTTAAATTTTAGCTCTTTTCCTTTCTTCGAAATTATTTGCAAAAACGTTGGGAAAGGCAGACGTGGTGCAGGGTGCAGGGTGCAGGGCGCAGGGCAGCTGGCATAGCAGGTTGACCCCAAAGTGAAACATTTGCAGCCGCCATTTACACACAAACTCGTTCGCGTTTAGAGAACTTTACCCACTGTTTGACATTTCGCCGCAAAACCACAAAAAAAAGCAAAGAAACCAATGGACAAGCATACTAGAACGTGAGATACCTATTGTCAGAGATCAATAGCACACGGTCTTTAATGATAACAACTTCTAACTTTTCTAAACTACATATTAAACAAAGAAACTTTAAATAAATCGGATGTACCTAGTTAATATACTCGCTGTCGTATTGGTTACAGGGTATGGGAAAAAGAAATGCGGCAGTTAGAAAAACTTGGGAAGAAACATTAAAACTTTGCCGCTTAAATTGTCGCAATGAGGAACGAAAAGCAAAGGGAAATAGAGGGAAATCAACTTATTTTACAGTTACTGCTGGCCTTACCAGTATTTCTAGCGTCAAGTCGATGACTCAACGCGACGCGACTGCCAATTGCAAATGTCACACCGAAGTAAAGGGAAACTCGCGGTCGGTGCTTCGCGAAGAGAAATGATGCTCATGCTCATGAGAAGGGGTGAGGGGGGAGGAGTCATAGGGAGAAGCCGGGAAAGGGAACTGTAACTGTTCTTTCCGCTTGGTTGTCACCAATTCTTGGTACTCGATTTGCGTTTCCATTTGTCTCTTTTTTTGCCCATACAGCACTCTCCCCGCATAGACCCTGCGATTTAACCAAACGCGTCTGTATGAACATCGCTATTTCTGTAACTATGAGAGGTAGAAAGTCTTAAATTAACAAGAAGGTTACGCTAAGCTAGAGCTATAGGAAATTTCAATAAATTATTCAGGTTTAATTTGATGGAGTATAAAACTAAGACTCAAATCATCTGCCACGACAATCTACTGAATTTTCACGAAGTTATGCAGGTTGAAAGGCCCTGTAGGTATCTTAAAAACCTCAATTGCACCAAGGACGGTATTCCTGTAAACCCTATGGCGGCAGGAGGAGCAGCAAAACCAAAAGTAAATAATTGCCCAATGATAAATAAAAGAAACTGAAGGCAACTCACACTAATGAGGTCGCTTGGCGCCATTTGGCATGACAAACGTGCGGTGCGCGTGGCGAGTACATTTCGCTTTGGTGCCACATCCTTAGCCCCTCCCCCTACCGCTCACAGGTCCCTGGCATGCCCCTGTGCTCCATGCAGCACTAATTCCCTAACATGTCACGAATCATATTGAACATGCGTCTGCTACGCTGCCAAATGATGATGACGCCTTGTCAATGATGAGGCGCCAAATGGAGAAGATGTGCAGAGAGAGCTGGAGTGCGGGCAGCAAAAGGCAGGAGGAGCCTGAGAGCGAGAGAGAGAGAGACAGGCAGCTAGAATAGAAATTAAGCCAAGTGTTGTCTGTTTCCGGACAGCGTTTAACTCATTTTCTACATGTGCTGCATATTAAGCGGCAACCAGAGTGAGTGTGTGTGCTCTCACCCCACCACGCTACCCGACCCCCACTATCCACAGCTCTTGTTTTTCTTTCTCTACTTGCTTCCCTTACATCATTTGGACTGCTCATTTGAGGCGGTAGCCCGGCAATTATATTGCTTCCTCCCTTTCTCCACTCTCCACACCGCGGCATGTGCCGTGCAGTTTGTGAATTTCTTTTTGTAATTCTCATGCATCATTCTTTATTTCTCATTGCTCGTTCTTCAAATACCACCGTCCCTGCCCCGTCGTTCCCGATCCGGAGCCCAGCCCCCTGCGGCTATTAATAATTATTTTGCTCGCACATTTCGCTGATTTATCGAAGGCTTCAGTTGCCCGGAAAACGACATACGCGCACAACAAAGAATTATGTTCAAAACAAGAAAAGACAAAAGATAGATCGCAATTGGTACACCGAATGGATTATACTCTTTTAGCGTACTCCCTCACTATTCATAGCTGAATCCTCTGCCAATTATATCTAATTCTAAGCTGAAATTGCTAAAGAAAAAACATTTTTCCGAGAGAAATCATAATAATCAAGTGTTTCAAAAAGCGGTAAGATGCTCGAAAATATTCTAAAACAAGCCTGCATTACATATACGTATTATCACAAGTTTTGTTAGCTATAGCTCTTGTACTCTCCGAGATCTGGATGTTCATACAGACAGCGCATTGCCAAAAGAATATTTTTATATTTTCCAGATAAATACTATTGCGTAAGGCTACCATATATATTATACCCTTTAATTTTCAATGTCCAGAGGGTACAAACAAACCGAAATGAATGCGAATAAATGTGATGCAAACGGAATTAAACGCCGCAGAGTGCACTTCCACTCGAGAAGGCAGCTCAGTTTCTGCAAAAATGATTAAATAATCAACAGCTCTCTTGCCCCCAAAAGCGAAAAATGTGGACCGAAACGTGGTCCCCACTGGCACAGACCACACACAGCCCACACAGACCTGGCCCGGGACCTTGACGTTCCCGTCAACACCCAACCCAACAAGCTCGCTCCCATCCCTGGACTCGCGTTAAAAGCTGCACATTCAACCGCCATTAAGTCAAATGGATGAGCTTGTGTGTAATACAATTTTTTATTATCATCTGTCTCCAGCTGAAGTGTTGGCCAGAATACAACAAAAAAAAAGAAAAAAAAAAAGAAAAAACCACGACAACAACAGCAATTGGCGGGGCATGGTGTGAATAAAATGCCAAGTGAACTGTCAAAATATTTGAGAAGATCGCATGGAAATGCGAATGCGCTGCAAGTCAGACATCGAATAACATTGGCATTGCGACTCGATAATGACTAAGATATATATGGATGGATGTATAACTAAATATTTATTTTAAAAAGTATAGACTGTACTGGTTTGCTTTCATTTCTTTTTCAGCTAGCTGACACTCAAACGATACTCCAAACTGATAGTCATAAAAGCGACAACATCGCGGGGATGTGCCACAAACTTTCGAAAAATAATTTTTATTTGCCGCACAATTTTCACTTTGTGTGTGCAGCGAGAAAATTCTATTATACCCGTCATTCAGTGAAAATGCCTGAGAGAAGCATATTAAGTTGGTCAAAATATATGAAGTAATAAATAAGCTATAGATTAATGAGTCTTAATTGTATTAGAGCATTAGTAAGTGTTGGGGAAAGTTTTTACATAAATAACCTATCAGTCTTATCTTGGTCTAAGCGATAATCGAGGAGTTTGTTGGTTAGTGTTGTGTAATGTTTTTTCTCATAAATAAACGATAAATAATATATCAGTCTTGTCTTGGTCTACGCGATTAGCGTTGAGAGCGTTGGTAAGTGTTGGGTAAAGTGTTTAGTAACTGGCTCTCAAAAAAAAATGATAAATAACCTATCAGTCCTGTCTTGATCTAATCCATAAACGATAAGCAATAATCACGTTAGTAAGTGTTGGTTAACGTGTTTGTAACTGGTTTTTTAAAACTGACCGAAGAGTATCTTGTTGTCTGGCGTGCTTTCTTTACATATTTAGCTTTTATTTTTATTTGGCGTGTTTGTTTTTTTTTAAGTAGGCAGTTTTCAGCGCGGTGTCAACCATGGCCACACCCACTGCAGGCGCATTTCACACTTGAGTGACGCGAAAATTCATTAAAAAATTGTGTTTAACATGCCAAAAAAAGCTTGGTGCAATTTTTATTGCTGGCCACGAAATATTTCATACACATGAGAACAGAGAGGGAGAGAGAGAGAGAGATAGAGCCCGAAGTTGGCAGCAAGCTACTCCCGGGGCGGTGTCAAATGTCTCGCAGAGTTCATTTTTTGACATTCATATGACGCATGGTCGTAACGTTAATAAATTCAGCCGCATGCACTTGCGTAGGAATGGGAAAGGGTGTAGGGTGTGTGCGGGAGAACATTGACCTCATTCTCGGAGCAGCGGCACTTTCATTTCAAATTTCTAATTTGAATTCTAAGGAACGAAGTAGGCAAAGTAGGCGCCACTTCTATGCCGCCTGGAACGAATGCTGTCAACGGCAGGCGATACCAATCAGCGGGCGAGCTGAGCACAATTTGCACAGATGGAGGCAGAGACGAAGACGGAGACGGAGGCGGAGGCGGAGGCGAAGGCGCTCTGGCAATATGTAGAAAACAATTTATTTTTGCTGGCAGGCTACAAGGACTGAAGCGAACAATGCCAAGAGGCACTGTGACTTGTCAAAGGCGCCAGGCGACTTCTCCATCGACTCTGACATGCCACCCCAAGCGAAATTCATTTGTTATTCAGGCAACATTTCCGTTTCCGGTTAATGCAGTTACCCCGCCGTGCTCTAGATGGCCAGCAAATGCCAGCAGAAAGCTACCAAATACCGCAAGTAATTTGCATTTGTTCGCTGATTAATCGATTCAAAACTCTGGACAAGGCGAGCAAATATCCCACTGCATTTAAATACTCTGTAGAAAAATTACACTGCATTTAAATACTCTGTAGAAAAATTACACTGCATTTAAATACTCTGCACAAATATTCCACTGCATTTAAATATTCATTATTAAGTGGATGAGAAAAGGGTAAATCGATTTGTTTAA
Organism: Zaprionus inermis; assembly: GCA_018151445.1. Lineage (NCBI taxonomy): Eukaryota > Metazoa > Arthropoda > Insecta > Diptera > Drosophilidae > Zaprionus > Zaprionus inermis. The sequence continues at coordinate 5,763,245 of JAECXD010000117.1, read as the reverse complement.
AGCTTGAACGCACAGTGAACCAACAACCGAATCAGTCGTGCTGTCTGTATGAACGTATGAACGTTCTCTGCGTCTGTAAGAACTTAAATAAATTCTATTCTATTCTATCATTTCTATAATGAAGGTACAAAATCTTCACCCAACACATCGTGAAAGACAATGGATCATTTGATTACGGGGTATGTAAGCAGAATGCAAATTGTTGATCTTAATTATGTTAGGCAACCGACCGAATGATTTAGTAAAACTGGGTTAGGTGCAGTGCGTGGCTTTTGCTTTTAGCCAAGTTTTTTGCCCCCCAATGTTTCGTAACAAAACCTTTTGTAGTGACTGTCACATAAAAGAAATATGTATCTCTGCCATCGTATGCAAATGTTGCACAAATATTTCCGACTTGTTTCGGGCTTAGCTAGCAGCTAATTTACATAAGCATGGAGTGTCGCAATGCAGTAGTCGATTGTGAGAAAAACTTTCATTATTGACCAGTGGAAAGGTGAGGCTTAGAAAGGGTAAGGTCTAACTAAGCCAGGGCGTACGTAAGTAATCGGAGGTACGTATCATTATGTTTCTAGTATAGTAGAAAAAACTAACTGAGTTTATAACTGCTGAGGGATTGTAGCTGCTCATGTGAACCAGCTTGAGGGAAATAAGAAACCCTCGCACAAGTATCTCAAGATGTGGCAGCATCCGTTGTCAAGCCAAGCAACCCGCAACACGTTGTCTCCTCTGATGATTTATCAGCACTCATAAAGGCAACTCGAGTACGACGATGAAGGACGAAGCTGGGGCTTGTGTGCTAAGTGTCTCTCTCTCTCTCTCTCTCCCTTTCTCTGTCTTTCGGCCGCATGTCTTAAGGATCTGTTGTTCACAGCGCGGTCGCTGAGTTTTATTTAGACTTGACGGTTGTACTTGCTGGAAATAGATTTGCTCAACTCAACACATCTTACCTTGAGTGTATCTACAGAGAGTTGTCAAGATTTCATCACAATCTGATAACAATATTGTCTTCAAAGAGTCTAGGGAATTTCATAGCAAATCCCAGTATTGTTTTTTGAAGATACTGCAGCTAAGCTTGACTAATTCATAAGTAGAAAGGAGGACACTTTATTTTTAAATATATTTTAGGTACATTTTATTAAAATCTGTATATTTTATTGTAGATTCTTAATGACATAGAGTATACAAATTCCTAGCAATAAAATCCTAAGAACCCAATTAAAAATTAGATAGTATTGTATTATGGAGAACATCATATTCTTGCCAAGGGTATAAAGACCTCGGTATGCCTTACCTTGTTTTGGTTTAATCAAGTTGAGCAATTGGCATAGAACTCTTTCTCGGCATTGTGTACTCAGGCCAAGGTGCAGGTGGGGGGAGTGTAGCGAAGTGTCTGGCCATTTGGACACTTCGAGCGTCGGGCAATTACTTGGCGGAGCACTCAGAATATTATTTGGCTGCGAGGATAAACAGGCACTTCTCGCTGCCGGTGTCGGATTAAAGCCAATGAAGCAGCTGCTCGGCGGAAGGCAAAGCTAAGTCTAGTACGGGCCTTCGGCTGGGTGTTGGGTGGGGGGGGGGAGGGTAGGGGATGCTGTGCATCTTTAAGATATTCAGCAACCGGTAATGAAGACATTTTGAATAGCTGAAAAGCAAACAAGAAAAGCAAATGCCATCGCTTGGCTCTCGTTTCCCGGTTCCCACTTCCCTGTTCCCCTCAGTTCCCATTTCGGCAGCTCTGGTCCAGGTAAAAATAAATTGTAAATAATTCCGTTTATGCGGCATGCGACTGTGAAGACAAAACACATAAAACTGCCAAGCAGTTTCGCCAAACAAGAAGCATGGAAGGGGCGCGGCAAGAGGCAAGAGCCTTGAGGAGGTTGAGGCGAAGACGGCGACTGTACCGGAGTTGGGGTAGACGGAGACGGAGTCGGAGACAGAGACGGAGACGGAGAAATGGCCATAGAGGACTTGCTGACCCAAGTGCTGTTAAAATTTACTACACAACCCGGCGGACTGGCAGATTGGCGGTGTGTCGGGTGTTGCAGACACTGCAGGTAATTTTCATGGCATCCGTGGCATACGTAATTGAATAGCAGACAACAAGCCCCGGTTCCAACCCCAGACTCAAACCCCAACCCAACCCTAACTCCCTGCTCTCAGCTGTAGTGTCAGCCCTGGCCAAATACTCCAGCAGCGCCGGCATCGGATTAATTTTTAATGAATTCTTGCATCCGTCTGTCCGTCTGTCTGTCTGCCTGTCTGTCTGTTGGTCTGTCTCTCCGTCTCTAGTCGCTTCTCCCGGCCAAGACAAATATCCAATAAAAGACGTGTGCGGCCAAATACGAGCGTAAAAACTAAAGTGATACAGGAACGGGTCATTCGAATACACTCAGGCTTCGTCGACCTCAAACTCAACTATCTGCGGTCAGGCTTCACTTCTTCTCCTGGCGCCAGTATTCTCTCTCTCTCTCTGAGCTAGTCGGCTAGGCTGTCTGGCAGCCTGTAGTCATATGCAAATGTCGGAAGAAACTATGAAAAATATTTCCACTCGCATATCAAATTTTTACACATTTAAGCCGAGAGACACGAGGCAAAACAGAGCTGAGGAGGTGCAGGGACAGCAGAGGCATATTAACATTTAAATTAAAAGGCCTTTGCGGAACGAATGAAAGAAACTGGCAGAAGAAAGCTACAGGCAAACCCACGGGGCTCTTTGGGATTCCTGCAACTCTTTGCGAGTCAATAATATAAACGTATTAACACAATACTAAATAATTTGTATCGTATTCATATAATTTTATAAAATAAGCTCGAACAGCGTATGATATATTGGTGGCTTGGTAGCAAATTTGGGAACTCTAGCTTATATAGTTGCAGAGATCGAAGCGTTCATACAAACGAACATGGTTGTATGTCTGTAAGAACGACTGGATCTCAAAGACTGTAAAAGCGGGGGTCTTGAAATTAAATGACACTACTTGTATGCACTGCAATTAGTTAAATCTATTTTTAAAATAAGGCCACGCCCTCTAAAATTAATAAAAATCGAATTGCAAGCTTCATTTCAATGTTAGAGTTTATTTTGATGTGTATAAGAATTATCACCATACAATAAATATTTATAAATTTAGTTGGGACAGGAATATGGAAATTATTTTAATATAGTTTTTGTATTATCTTTGAGCCATTTGCCAACAAAAGTGGAGGAACCTTACAGTATTGCAATAAATATTCGCACACATTTGTATGGCTAATCGAATGCGCTCAGTATTGGGGAGTAGGTAGAGAGTGTGTGTCGTATATGGCTTGCAAACTGAGTAAAAGCTCTCTCACTCTCACTCTCTCTCTCTCCTCTCTCTCTCACTCTGTGTGTTGGTGCAGCAAATGTTCTCTCACACTTTCGCTCTCTCTCACTGTGGCGAAACAGCTGCTTTTGCCCGTTTCTGCAACGTATTCGCCTTGTTCCGCCTGCCTCCATCACCGTGCACCGACTGTGTTGTTGTTTCTGTTATTGCAGCTGCAGCTCCGTGCTCGTAGTCGTGCTCGTGGTCGCGTTGTTTTTACTCTCCGTCACATTGCACTGGTTTTTAATTCTTTGCACAAGTCTATTGCATAGTTTTAGGCGGCCCCTCGAATAATTCTGAATCATTTAAAAGAACCCCCAAACTACTCCCAAAAACACAAAAAAATCCCAGAACAAAAAGTGCTTCGTTTATGCAAAAGGGAGCTCGAACAATTGTTGGTGTTGTCACTCTGAGTGTCTGTGTGTGTGTGTGTGTGTGTGTGTGTCACGTGGCTAGCAGCTGTTGGCCAACCAAAGCGAACCCTTTTTATTTCAAGAAAATTCAAGTAGAAGACAGTTTTCTTTGTGAATATTTTCTGCGCAATTTACCCATCAGTTTTTTTTTTTTTTATTTTTTACATTTCCGACCGATTTGTCTTCAATAAAATATGTTTGATTAGCTCGAAAGGCCACGCAAAGCTGCAGCTGGCAAAAGCTTTGCGCTGATGTGTGCAAGCAAAAGCTTCGACGCGAAAGTTCTCCCGGCCTCAGCGCGCAACTTCAACCGAACTGCACAATCTACGCTCCTTTGAATATGAACTGAATAGAAAAGTCCACAAAAAAAAACAAAACGTTGCTTCCGAAAATTCCGTCGTATTTATACATGAAACAGAACAAACACAAACCAAAAAAAAACCAAATACACTTGCTGAAGTTTTTGAATCCTTTACCAATAGTACAAATGTTACATAGAATCGAACAGAAGGTAAGTTTCAATTTTTGCAGGTTTGTATATTTATTTTTTGTTGACTTTTTGGCTTGGTTTCCGGTTTTAATAATTTATTGACTTTCTTTCTTGCAAAAAATAAAATAAAATAAATTAAAAAATAAAGTAATTTTTACATTTGAAATCGTTTAAGATCTGCGTGAAATTGGCAAGCCAAAATAAAATCAGACTAAATTAGTATAAAATATCGATACTTAGCAATGCTTCTAGGGTTATAGCTCCACTTGTTTCTATCTTGTTTCACAGTTCTATGAGTGAGACTGAAAAAAACCCGTTAATTACGTAATGCAATTAACCTGTCCGCCCATCAGACTAGGGGAATTTACTTAGAACGCGATGCGAGAACAAAAGCCTTGACCGATTATGAGTGGGCAAAGTTAGCGGCACAGGGCGACAGGGTTGTCGCACGCGCATAGCTCGTCTCCTGCATACACAAGCAGGAGAGGAAGAACAATGGCGGCTTGGACTCAGTACGTCAGTAGCCACGCGCAGCAGGCCGGACACGTTGCTTCTTCTTCTTCTTTTGTGTCGAAATTGTCGAATATGCAAATCAGTTGAGATGCTTGCGACGATCCAAAGAACTCGTCAATCTCGAGGGGGTGGCAACTCTAGACGAACTAAGCCCAATTGATGTGAACTCTGCGCACTCTTTTGCGCTCCAACGTGGTGAAGCGTGACTTGGAGTCGCTGCCAGTCGACATGCACTTGTGGCAAGAGCTTTGGCACAATCTAATCCTTTCAAGTGCTTTCATTAAATCTAATTGGAACCGTAAGACGCACAAATGAGCTGAGTGTTTTTGGCTCGAAATTCGCGTAATGAGCGAGTAAAAATCGATGGCAATCACGATAGGCATTGCGAGGGGGCCACGGGGCACGGAAGGTTCTTAGAAAGTTCTCTTCTAATCTGCGAATAGGTTAGGCTATTAGGACGCAGATTGGGTAATCATCTATTTGTAATACCATTCCATCAGCCAATTATCCACTCTGGCCTAAGCTAAACATGTCTAATTTTGGCAAATCGAGAGGTTTATGTGGTAGAGCTGAGTCGGGAACTCAACTGAGACACTGCCAAAAGCGCAATAAGCTGGAGAAAATCTACTGCAGTGACGACAGCCAAAGACAACTAGAGAAAGAGAGAGAGAGAGAGTGAGAGAGAGAGAGAGAGACGGGGAGGTGGCAGCGTAAGCCAAAACGCCAGAGGTTAGAGGGAAAAAAGTGACAAAGTTAAATTCGAAACTCATAAATTGGCTTATCCACTTAACTGTTAACGGGTTTCTCTCGGCCAGGACCAAGTTTTTGGCTCAAAAAACAAGCAATACCGGCACAGTGTGGCACAGCGTGATACCCAGTACAAAGTAAGCGAAGAAAAAGCGAAAAAGAAGAAGAAAAACGCACAAGCCGCCACATCTGACCCTGAATAAAGTTGAATAAAAATCGAAACAGGCGCAGCTGTTGATGGAAATGAGACTGTAGCGTCGATAAAACCCGTTGTAATTTTTCCACTGGGTATTGGACTGGGACAGTGATACGAACTATCGGCTAAAGCCAGAAAAAAAAAGGTTGGCTAATGATGGCCACGGCCCAAAAACATTGTGGTCGCTATTGCCATTGATCAACTAATACGCCAAGGTTGCGGTACCAGGAGCGTGCCCTGGCCAAGACTGGCCTGCTCCTTCGTGACAGCAAAGTTGCTTCTTCCTGAACTTGTTCCACCTTGACTTCAATCAGAATTAGTTGCTGTCTGTCGCCGCTTGCTGGGTCTTCTCTCTCTCTCTCCCACTCTCTCTCTCTGTCTCTGTTTCGCGGATAGGTCCTTGTATCACGTGTTTGCCTGCTGTTGCCTGCGACGCGTCAGTCCAGTCTGGCCTTAACGATTCGTGCGACACATGCAGCAAATTGCAACTCATCAGGCAAATTTTATATCAAACTGCAGGCGGTTCTAGTGTGCCATAACCAAGGCTCACGGGCTGTGAATTAAGACCTACAGCTTCAGGGTTTATCAAGGCTTGTAGGGTATATTAATACGAGAGGGTCGCAACTAGGATACCCTTCTCTCTCTCTCTCTCTCTCTTGACTTAACCTCCAGGTTTCTTATATCATCTGTGTATTGAAATTAGAAGTCTCTGCCTGTCAAAACGAATCGAAACAAGAGTATAAAATATTCGACTTGTTTACGCAAAACATTTCCTAGATTTTTTCCCTTCAATATCCTTCTCTGGCACTCTGGCACTCTGCCGACTACTTTATAAGTGCCATTAAAATCTCACGGAATTCGTGACAATTTAGCGATACTGCAGAAGAAAAGCAACTGCATCAACTGGCCTACTCGACTGGCCAATACCCTGCACGACGCTTAATCTTGTAAACTTGGCGCTCTCGAGCAAGTTCTTAAAAAAATATGCAGCTTATTGCATTCCCTACTTAACTTCTGCGTAACTTATTGTTTCTTCCGCTTTTCTCTAGCTCTCCACATAGTTGGTATACCCTGCTTTCAATGGTCGCGGTGTACACTTAAAGTAAATAAGACAAATAACAAAAATATCAACAATTATGAGAATGAAAACGACAGCAACAACAACAACATTGACGACCTAAGGTTTTGCTGCTAACGATGCTTGTTTGTCACGGTCTTGTCCGTACTCCGTACCCCTTGCCCAGCCCGAACTCGCGGCGTAGTGGGGGCCTGGAGGCGCAGTGTAAACTGTGAGCGTCTTTAAAATGAAATTGCTTCGCAATTGGAAATTCCTGAGTTGTTTTCTGGAACTTAACCGAAGCAAGTTCCGTTCAATACCTTAACTAAGCTTCAATTATGTTTTCCTTTTGTTCTGCGCGATGTGAGAGTAATATTTTAGTAGGTATTTTATAGTTATTTTCTAGCCTCGAGTGTTCTCGAATTTGTTGTACAGATTTTGGCAGTTAATGTTGCTTTTCTTTAGAGTTTTTTCGTGATGAGCTCACATCAAGCATTGCTTACTTTGCGTCGTGATAGATCTCAATTTGCTGGGGGAAAAAAGCGATTTGCTTGCACCTTGAGGCGTTGCAACGTGGCATAAATCCAGCACGAACTTGCAACCGCAACTAACTCAGTGCAGTCGGGAATAACTATAAATAATCTGCAAAAGTCCACAGAAAGTTGGAAAAAAGAGAAATTATACAATTAGATGTAGGGAAATTCTGCAAGTTTGACAAAAATGAAATGAAAATTATTTATTCGCGGCAACCGGAGGGGGAGGTACGGGATGCGCTAATGATGATGAAGTGTGGCAGATAATGAAAATAACAGCGCAAAACAGAGAGAGATAGAGGAAGTGGGAGAGGGCGAGAGGAAGACGAGGAATTTTCCACCTTGGCAGACAAAGTTTCAAGTTATCAAAATACAAACCAAATTTATTAAAGTTGTATGGGGAAAGGTGCGGGCGCTGAGTCGCGCGAGGGGGCAGCGGCACGGGCCAAAGACGTTGGATGTAGTCTAGACTGGTTGCTTGCTTAGTAATATGTTGGCGACAACAAGACAGCAAGGCGAGCAAACAAACAAACTGAATTCGTCTTATGTCAGCAGCCACGCGGCGTATGCGCAATGTTTGCTGAAATTTACACCAGCTTCGCAGGCGGCGTTGGCTGAGTTTAGCCTGGGCTGGGGCGTGCGATGCCTTGCATTTTAAACATTTATTCATGTATATACAAGTAACAAGTCAAGAAAAAGAAGAAAGAGAGAGAGAGCGAGAGAGACAGAGAAAGAGTGGGATAGCGCATCGATTTGTGAGTGCGGCCTTTGTTCAACTTTGCTACATTTTGCATAAGCCAGGGCAATTTTCATGTGGATTACATTTCATTTGTACCACATAACGCACCTCTGCGGCTTCGCGCTTGGTCGAGCCATCTAGGAGATGGCGTGAGCGGGCGGGGTAGCTCAAGTTTTGGTGCGTGCCTTAGAAGCAAATCCGGAAAAGATGATTAATTCAAAGTTATTAGAAGCATGACTGAAATTTATAATGTGCGGCCAGAAAGGTGACGCGGCGAATGCAGCAACGCAGCAGCCTCAAGCACGCGCATCGCACTCCAGCACTCGCCCACAGAAAATACCTTCATGCAGCCATGCCAGCAGAGCAGCAGTGTGAGCGAGATACAGAGAGAGAGAGGAAGAGAGCGTGTGAGAGCAGTTGCAAAATACTTCCGCTACATATTTAATTGCCTCGCGGGGCGGAACAGGGCGGCCCGTGGCGCGCGGTGTCTTAGCCAAGTGCGCGGACGTAGCGCAGCAGCCAGATGACAGCTTGTCTGGCCATGTCAGGCCTGGGCAGCTGCGCTCGTTTAACAGTTGCTGACTGTGCACTCGAGGCGGATGCGTAATATTCGAACAAACGATCGGCAAATCGTTGCATACTTTCAGGCGGCATCTGAAAAATATTCAAAATGCAAGTGGAACTAAGACTTTCCTCTTGCAATTTGAATATTGTTCAGGCATGTCTGTGCGAACAAGGCATATGAATACATATGCTCGATCAGCATATGCAGACGCCGCATTATAGCCTTAAAGTTATTTTAGTAGCGACTATATACAGCTGTGTTCATAAAAATAGCAGTGCTTACCACCTGCACGTTTAAGATAGTAAAATTCTATTACAAACACTGATTTGAAATCAATTCTTTTCATAAAGGCTTAGTGTATTTATTTATAAACCATATAACAATTATTCCATTTGGTTAACTTTAACATTTTAGATGATATAACCAATAACTGAACAAAAAGTCTATATTATGCTGTTCATTGAAATAGCAGTGTTTGATTTTTTGTCTCGAAAAGTGCCGAAATCTTTTGTAATTTTGCGAAAAGTGAGTTTAATTAAGTTTCTTATTATAGTTATAGTTATATAGTTATAGTTATAGGGATCATATAAAAAAAATAAAAGCAATTAGAAAATGCAGTTTAAACTGCACTGTAAACAATGTCAGACTTCTCCAGTGTTTATAGAAAAATATGAAAATAAATGTTTTTCTTAGCATTTTAACGCCTTTCGGGGCATGCTCAATAGTTTTGCCAGCACTGTGCGCTGTTGTGTGTTGAGCATAATGGGAACAGTGGGCACACACAGTTTTCACTCACCAAGCGCGCAACTCGCAGCCAACCGCACTCTCGCTCTCTTTCACTCAGCTCGCGCGCTCAAGAGCAAAGAGTACCGACAACAAAGAGTGCCCAAAACCCGAACTCAAAGAGAGCGCGCGCGAGCACAAAGCGAAGACGCAACGCGCTGTTTGCTGCAGTTGCGAAGTAAACAAAGCATATGGCAGGCAGGTTACGACCGCGTTGTGTGCTCAAAAGTTTAGTTGCAACTAAACCTAAAACGATAGTTAACTCTGTTTGTCGTTTTAGCTACGTATGGCAAATGTTTAGAAATGAAATTATAGCATTGCAGCATTGTTTGTCTGTGTGTGTTTCGACACTTTTTGTGTCGCTTTTACTTTCACTCTGCATTGCGCGCGCTTTTCACTCTGTTTGTTCGCTCGCTCGCTCGCTCTCTTGAGCCAGCGGCGGCGAAATGAGCTTTCGCCGTAAATTGTCTCAACTGTTAAGCAAGCGCGAGAGTCGCTGCTGCTGTTAACAGCGTCTTCGGCTGCAGAGAGTGTGCTTGGTAGTTTGAGGGGGGGCGTGGATAAGGGGGGCTTGCCTGTACGTATCCTGCAGCACACAGCTCGCAGCTCGCAGCTCGCAGCTCAATGAGCCGAAAAGGGAAAGAACAATGTGGTTCGGCAAACGCGCTCGTCGAGTGCAACGATGGCAATGACGCTGCCGCTAACGACGAGTGCAGCCATTGGAGCTGACGTTGCATGGGGCAGCAGCAAGGGAGGTGGAAGGGGGGGATGATAGAGCTGAAGTATAAGAAGCGCATTGCATTGCATGCGCTGCCGACGCTGACGCTGGCGCTGACTTTAGTCTTCATTTGACATTCTCAACGTGCGATTCTCGTCCTCGCTGCCGCGTCCTCGTTGTCGCCGTTGCCGTTGCCGTTGCCATTGCTGTTCGCCGTTTGCCGTTAGCAGTTGCCGTTGCCGTTAGTTTGTTTGTCGCCATCGCGCTTGCAACCTTCGCTCCTCAGTAGCAGCCGAGCAACGCAGCCAACGTAGCCAAGTAGCGCAATAGCCGCAAACGCAGCAATAACAAAAAAAACCGCTAAGGGTTTCCCCAACATTTTTATGCAATCCGCCGCTGCTGCAGCGCTTTAGCCGTTTTCAAGCCAACAAAAATAAAAAACAAAGCAAAACAAAATATAACAAACGCCGCGTTTTTTCTTTCGCGCCCGCGTATTCGTTCTGATCTTTTTCAAATGTCATTTGCGATCGCCTGCTTGCCTGCCGTTCCTTCTTCTAGTTCTGCTTCCAACGCCAAGATCCGCCGAGTCCGAAGATCGCGCCTAACAACAACGACAACAACAACAACGCATTCCCTCTGAACGCATCCGCTGTGAGTGTGCCCGGTATAAAGATAATAAAAACAAACCAAGAAATAGTGTAAAGACAAAGTGAATGCGTATACGTGATATTGGATTCGAAGCAAAAGTACTTAATGCAAATAATTATATTTATCAAATATTAAATATACAGTTACATCTGAAGTGAAAATACAATTCGATTAATAATTAGTTTATTTTATTCATTTATTTATTTTATTTATTTTATAATTGTTATTACCGTATTATTTTACAAATATTATACTTATTTTTATATTTGTTTGTTGTATTTTTAAAACGCAGCTATTATTAACAACTGCTTTATTATCAAAACATTATTTTATTAATAATTCAAAATTTGTCTACCATAATTACCATTATTCCTAGAATTATTCTTAGAATTTCCAGAATTATTTGTATAAAATATTCCTTATAATTTATTATTTTTCCTACGATTACTAAAATATATTACCTGGAATTCATGGAATATTATTTTATTATTAATTGAAAATTTATCTACCATAATTACCGTTATTGGTATATTGAATTACTAATTTTTTATTCTTACTATATTATTATTATTATATTGATCAATATTAAATTAATTCCATTATAGCTAACTATCGCTTTTTATTAAAGTTATTAGACATGTTATATCATTAATATTACTATTAATTGCAGTGCAAATAAATCCCAGAATATTTCTTTATTTTTTACAAGTTCACAAACAAAACCATATTATAAAATATCGCTGGTGTTGTATAGACTTATTTCTCTATAGGAAAATCCTATGTGCAATTCGGGAAATCTTCTTAGAGTAGCCTTACCTTAGATTTTTCATACTGACAGTCATTTCGGGTTTAAGACACTCTTCAAATTGAGTGCGGTAGTCTGAGCTGAAACGGGACTCTGTATCATCATGTCACGGCAGGCATGGAGGCCTGCCTGTTACGCTTCTTTGTTGATAAGCCTGGCCAAAACTAACTAGGCCAGCAGTTTCGGCAGTTTCACTTTGCGGACTTTGTGCAGTTCCCAATTTGCAGCAAATATCGCATACGAAACAACAATATTCAACGTCAATCAGCCTGCAGATTTCAATAGTCTCAACCCTCGACCGTTAACCCCTCCTCAACCACAGTCCAGAATCCAGAGCCCTGCTCCATCTCTCTGTGTGCGCTGTAAAGGGAGCTGCCTCAGCTTGCTGCATGCTACACGCTGCATGCCACTGCTTCTGTTGTCGTTGCAGTTGTTCGATAACATTCGCATTGCCGCTGGCCCTAACCCACCAACGCCCCCGCCCACTGCCAACTTTGTTCTGTTGTGCCAACTGTTGTTGTCGAAACATGTTGCCACTTTGACGCAGCACCAACAGCAGCAGCAGGAGCAGCAGGTCCATCCAGCAGGCCGCCAGCTGTGCGGGCTCTTTGCGGCCAAAATCTTTGTAGAACCGCCCCATGCCGCCCCCATGCTAACCCGTTAAGAATGCACTTATAAACAGCATGTTTAGGTAATTGTTGCAACTGTTTGCTTAATGAGACTTGTGCATACCCTGCCCGCGGGTATATGCAACGCACAGACATCTCTCATCCGATTCGGTTATATCATAATTTAATAGTTCCACAAAAAGGCGTGTGCAGTTTTCAAAAATTATTTAAATTTACACTAAACTCGCGAATAGTTTCCTGGGAGTGTCAATAATTTGATAAGCGTTCAGGGTAATTGTCGCGAACCAGGACTGCACAACAACTAGTTGGTCCTAACATGTTTTCGGACCAAGAAAAAAAAAAAACATGTCGGTAAATTAATCTTGGCCGATGAGGAAATTTGATAGACTCCCAGGTCGTAATACTGTCTCTTTGTAAACTGACAGGCAGCGTTTAATGCTCAACTCGTAAATAGCGTCGTCGTTTTAAAGACATTTGTCTGATGAAACTGTTATTAATACTTAGATAACAGGCGCTCCACTCTGCACTGGGAACGACAAAGCCAGTTCGGCTGTTAACTTATTCCAGTTTTCTGAGGAAAACATATGTATCCAAGACTTTCGTTTGTTCAAATCGGAAATCCTTATGACGGTTTGACGGTTTTTTCACTTGCAATCGTGGGAACTTTTAAAATACGATATGTGAGTTTATATTTGCAAATCATTGTAGCTATTTTTATTTATGGTTTATAGGCTTATGACACTTTTTTTTCATTTACTATTGGTTCATGCTTACTTTGAGCAGAAGAGTAGACATTCCCAGCGCCATGCATTTATTTTTGATTGATGTTATAAAACACCTATCCCGATTTACAGTGTACAGTTAAAAAAAACCAGCCAAATTATTGAATATAGCCATAAAACCGCGAGACTAGTTTTCGAACAGATAGAAGGAGGCGTAAAAACGATCAAAGGCAACAGAAAACGTTGCAAAACATTATCATTACTATTAAATGAACAAGTATTTCGTATGTTAGAGATGCAACAAAATTTTAATTTATTTTTGAGAAGTATGTGTCAATCATGGCATTTTTACTGCACACTGCACACTCTTTTGTAACTGTAACCGTAGTAAAACTGCAATAAAATATGCCAAAATCGGGTATTAAAAATCTATGCTTTCTCGCTCTTCTCTTTCAGATTTGTTGAATGCATTCAATAGCTCAGGTAAGCGCAAATTATTTAACCGAATTCCTAATAAACAGGCAGTATTAATTTGTAAGCCTAAATTTGGGCAGCACTTAATATATAAATATACCAATATATACTACTGTTAGGCCAGTAGATATATACACATGTTTGAATGTCTGCATGTTTTGCATGCACCTGGCAGATGGATCTGTCCATCAAGTCTCCCCATAGAGCGGCTGCCACGGCCCAAAACCTGAAGCTGACGCAAGCAGCCCAAGTATTTTCCCTTGTACGTGTCAAGTGTTGTGGCAGAAAGTGTAAGTCCAGGCAGATGAGAAAAACGGTCCAAGCAGAACCCCTGAAAAGTCAAGAGTGCACACACACATTCGCATTCGCATTCGCACGCGTGTACACAAAGCGAAAATGTCACGTTATCCATTCGAAAGGACATACCCGACTCTCAATGTCTTTTCAATTGCATTTAAAAAGCTGCAATTAAGCCGCAATTTCTAACAAAAAAATAAAAGCAAGTAAGAAGCATCAAAGGAGACATGCCGAAGGTTTTATACACTTTAAAGTATATCGGTTTTTATGAAATTTAAACTGGAGTAACTAAAGCAAAAGATAGTGCAGAATATAGATATATATCATGATCAAATTTGTTTCGTTCGGTTACGTACTAGCCGAATATACTAGCGAATATACCCTCCACAACTTGAATATAATTAAGCTTCAAATAAGAAAGAAAACAATTACGACGTTTAATCAGGGAGCCCGCCAAGGACCTGCATCCCTTGGCTGGCAAAGCCAAACGACATTCAGGCCATGACAACAATTACGAGATCCATTTAACTTTGGCAGGATGCAAGGAATGTGAATGCGACACATGTCGCAAAACGCAGCGGGAGACGGTGAACACGATACGATGAAAGAAAGCGCGATAACGAAAGGCGTCGCGAAAGGCAGCCAAGTAACGCAACGTCAACAAAACTCACGACAAGTCAAGTGGAACCGACACACACACACACAAGTTCATCGACACCCACACATACCGTACACTTAAAGAAAGTCATCGTGAATAGTTATAAACAAGTAAATAAAAAACTCTAGACAATTGCCCATTGCAGCCACCATAAACCAGTTTAAACACGCGTTATTAAAGATTGGTGCATAATATTTAAATAAATTATATATCGGTTGGTATATGGTGCAGCTGATTAGTTTTATAACAGTTTGAGCTGCGCTGGCTATACCCAAAATGCAGGCCAAGCTTGAGATCTATATCTTTTACAGGGGCTGAGATCGGTGCATTCATACAGACAAATAATATATAACTTAAGCTACAATGCGCATTAAAGCATCGTTATTAAATATTAAAAAATTAGAAATTAGTATTAATTAGATTAAGATTATAATCGTTTAACAAAGGCTGAGTAGGGGTGGCTACAGTGTAAATCAAACCTAGATATATGGCATGTATTTTCACATAATTATCTGGTTCTAGTTCTTATCAGCTGTTGAAATCCAGGCGTTCATACAGACGCTCGCACTGCCAGACGTGACTATATCAAACTGAGTCAAAGATGAATCGCATTTTTTACTATATTATGATTGTCAACTATAATTTAAGGCTATGCAAATGCAAATATATCATCTAACTATCCGCCTGTCTTTCCGACTTTCTCTATGAAGTTCAATTAAATCAGTTTGTACAAACGACCTAATTGAATAAGACATTGAAGGAACCAATACCAGCCAAATATCATATGACAGTGAAATATTTTGTATTTCTCATTAGTTTGCTTTCGCAATTGAATAATAGAATCTCTGTCAGCTTAAGTCGTGAGTATTTGCATATTCCCTGCATCTGAACTCTGCTCTGCGACCCTGCCGCTCCTGCAGTTCCTGTTCCATCCTGCTGCTGTTGCTGTTTTTGCTGTTGCTGTTGCTGTTGCTACTGTTGCTGTTGTCAATGGGGTAGACAACAATCTGGCAGGTGCAGCAGCAGCAGCAGCAGCAGCATTGTAACTTTTGCTGCATTGCCTTGTCTGCTTGCTGCCTGCTTGTGGTGGTACGGCTGCATGCAGGACCCTTGAATGCGGCAAATGTGTGAAGCATACTTGGTCCTGGGGGCTCATCGCCTATTCGAGTGTTAATTGTCGTATGCAAATTTTTGCGCATCCACAAAATTTTAACAAACACGATTTTGAAAGATGCAAATTGGGTGCATGTGCAGCACCCTGTACTCCCGGTACGGCTGCAGCTATCAGCCTGCAACGGACACTCCACGTCTCCACATAAGCCTTAAATTACGACATTCTCCCCCCCCCCCACCACCAACGTCGCTCTATACTCGAACGTGTGGTATAATTTGAAACTGACAAAAGTGAAAGTCAGCCGGCGGAGCGAGTGAGGAGATTCCAGCCGGGACGTCGCTCCAGAAAGAAGGGAATAAGCAGTCCGCAACCTGGTCTGGGCAGTGTCAGTGCGTGATTGTGACATTTGATTAGGTTGCCTTTGTCGAAATGTTAATTTGTCTATTGATGGTGCAGCCTGCAATTCTGTCTCTTACAGTCCTTGGCAAAGTTCCGCAAATTGTGGCAGATTGTTGGGCCTGGGCAGGCAGGCTCTAGAATAATTATAACGAATTTTAAACCTGTTAGCTACCTAGTAACAATACTGATAGCTTAAGGAAATAAATTATTTTTAAAAGTTAAAAAAAGTTAAAAATTTAAGGAGGCATGATCAATTCCTTATATGTCATTATATTTGATGGCTCTAGTTTCTACAGTTCCTGAGATCTAGGCGTTCATACAGACATAATCGAAAATTAGGCAGCCGGAAAGGCAGACAGATAGAAAGAGACATTGTCGAGGCTAGCTGATTAAGAATATATATCTACGTATACTCTGTCTCCTTCTGCTTATCATCGTATACTTCAGTGTCTACCAATTTCTCAGCCTTAATCTATTTAATCTCTGCACAGACTTCATAACGAGTACAGCTGCCTGTAGTGCATCATCATCTACTTTATTTACTTAAATTTTAGTGCATAGTGTCATCTACAAATTGAGACAAATTGTGGCTTACGAAAGACAAACGCATAATAGTCATATAATAATCATAATCCGCACAAAGCAAACACGATTCGGCAAACAGAGATGGGCAAATCGACACTCGGCCTACATATACATATATATATATTGCGAGTATGTGTGTGTAAAATGCATAGACCGTGTCTGTGCTTTGTAGTAGTAGTACATCAACTTGGCCACTAATTAAGAAGACAAACTCTGAGCCATCTGTATGTGTATAGATATAGTAGATGTATGTATTTTTGAGAGAGGGTAACCACTTCGAGGGTTCCGGAACGAGCTGGACAGACAAAATTAAATATGCAGTGGGCGCAGTGTGAACTCTGGCTGTGGTTTCTTCTCGACGAAGAGCAGAATTGAGAAGTTAATTTTAAATGCTTAAGCAATGCCTTTAGAGCTTATTTCAGAATCAATAATCAATGCTATATACCTATACATGCCTTTAATTAAGACTTAAATCTGTGACATATGTAGAAATTAAAGGCAAATATATTTAAATCTTGTTTTTCGCACACTTAAAAATGAGAAAATTGGGTAAATATCAACTAAAGAATACAATATAGTATATATAATATACGGAAACAGCAGAATTGCCTGGAAATTGACAGTGATCAGGAATATATACCCATTATACACACACCATACACACTTTGTATGCACTGTCATTGGGCACAAGCTATAAAAAATGTGGAGAACGAGCAAACTTTAGGAATAACGTATAAATTTTATGACTGAAAAGGCGTAGGTGGTGTGAGTGAAAAGCGAAAAAGAAGGAAAGCATTTTCACACAAACAGTGCGCCGAAATTTGCGACTAAATTATTCATTGAGCGCGCAATTGAGCTTGAAATTTCAGTATCGTGTATGGAGTTGTACGGGTGTATCTGAACGTGAGCGAGTCTGAGTCTGAGTGTGAGTGTGAGTGTGACTGAATGCAAGTGTGATTGTCTGCTGCTGCTGCTGCTGCTGTGGGTACGTAGGGATTGCTCACTGTTTGACTTTTTCATTGCCGGGGCAACAAGAACGTTCAAAATAAAACAGATGAAAAAGAAGAAAATCATAAAAGTGCAGGCGGAGACTAAACGGTAACTCTAGTCGTGCATAGCAATCAAGCATTTATGATTCCTTTTGGATCTGCACACATTCGGCTGGCAGCAGCCCCATTCGCGAGAGAGACAGAGAGAGTGAGAGAGAGAGAGAGAGAGAGCGAGATAGATAATAAAAGAAATTGTTTGTGGTGCTTAAAATGAAATAATGCTTATCGCTTGACATTCCTCGCAATAGGAATGATTTTTAAATGGCAACAAATGCATTTAGTTAATTAGAAATATTTTGTGGAAACGATTAGGAAACAGAGTGAATCAACTATATGTTTATCCCTTTAGTTTCAGTGTATTGATGCTATAAAAAAAAACTGGAACCTCGCTAACCTGCTTTAGTTTTCCGCACATTAAAGTAATTTCTACTGTCTGTCGCGATTTGGTTAGAAATTATTGCTGGCCTGACCACAGTCATCAGATCAATTTGCTACGCCCTGACAGATTGAGAAGTTGATATCGTATCGCCCTCTCTATTCGTCGCATCGCTCATAACTAAGGCCCAGCTTATTCGAATAGTCGACATGGCTGGCAAAAGCGTAAAACTCATTTATCAAATGGCCGCAGCACACCGACCTAAACCTGCGGTACTTTCAGTACTTTTCGCAAAAAGTGCAACAATTTTTGTGTCGGTGCGGGCAGTCAGAGGAAAAAAGGCGCCAAGAACAAAGCGGACGCCTTCGACGAGCGGTTGCTTGCTGCCTCCACTATAACTCTATAAACCTCCTGCCCATTCCGGCCAACTCATGTCGGCCAGGACTCACTCATAAATCATAAAATTTCATGGCCCAGCAGCAGCAGCAGCAGTAGCAGCAAAAGCGGCGCCATCATCATCTTTATAATCTGGCAAGGCGAAGCAGAGTCTGTGTGTACGCCCCTCCTCGTACTCCTTCTCCTCCTCCTCCTACTCCTCCGACTGCAGCCTGAACCCTTTTTTCCATCCACTGTCGCTGAGTTGAATCGGTTGAATATCACTTTATGTGGGTTGGACTATGATGTTGCAATTTGTATCTGTTAAAGTGTGAAATTGCGTTAGCAACTTGAATTGTTTTCGGTCTGCTGTTTTGGCCCCCCCTCTCCCCTTTCTAACAACCGCACGCCCGCACGACAAATCAGAAGATTCATTGAAAAATCGACGGTATTTTCTTTATAATTGTTTAAAGTTGTTTGAGATTGCGTATACGCATAGTAAACTTATGCTTGGTATCTCGCCTGGCTTCAGGAATTTAAACAAAATAAAAGCACAAATATATCAATTAATGCGGACACCTAAGCCCGACCTAACCTCTCACCTGAGCAAACACGAATCTCTGCAACCGTACCGTATGGACCAACCATGCTGCGCCATCGCTACCTTATACTATTCTGTTTGTGCTGTGCCAGACGCAGCTAATTGATATAAACGACTGTCTTCTACAGTCCGAAGCGCCGCAAGTAGAAACGGGGAATAAGGTTTATTAGAATTTATGCGCAGTCAGCACAAAAGTTGAGTATCTATTTTATTTTCATACACCCTTCGAGCCTTCGAAAATGCTCATTAAGGGTATACTAAGTTGAAATGCAGCAAAAAAAACTAGTACAATTCGGGCTTGAAAAATGACTATATATATAATTCGATTGGTTTGAAATTCGGCAGACAGCTGCACATAATATTCAGCTTCTTTAATTTGCAAGAATTTCAGTTCACACTTTGCTAGTTTTGTTGGTAATACAAAAAATTTGAAATAATTTTGATTATGTTAAAAAGAAATTATTGTGTCGGTCTAACTATATATACCCTTTTCAAATTGAAAGAAATTACTTGAAAACATGTAACTATGGGTTAGGCCAAGATCTACCTACTGGAAATCAATGCAAAATTTCTTGATCCCAGTTCGACTTCACCCGAAGTCGCAAAAAGAGTATATCTAAAGTCGACTTCATCGGCTTAAGCTTGTGATATTTAAGTGCATCAGCAGAGTCCGCGGTAGTTGTATCTGAAAACGAATTAGTATAGTCAATATATGTGACAGCTCTGGCTGTCTGCCTGATAATTATTCAAAAATTCCGAGTGCGTTTCGAACGTGTCAGATCGAGGCCCAAAAAAACATCGTCGGCATCCATCGCTGGCGTTGTCTGGCAAAGTGCCTGTCTAGATTTCCACATAATTAAACTGCAGCGGCCCCTTCCACTTGCCGTGCGACACACGTTGCGTCACCTTCTAGGCTCGCTCCCACACCTGACTTTCTGGTCTGCGCTCCTGCTGCTGCTTCGTCAGGGCTTTGGTTACGTGTACCACGCACGATGCCATCACCACTTCCAGTTCGCGTCGGTTGCACCCGGTAACGGGCACCGGGAAATAAGTAGGGTCGCGGCAAGGGGCAAGCGGCAGGCGGCAGGCGGCAGGCGGGTATCGAGCGAAGCGCAACGAGGACCAACAACTTTGACGTTAAACTTTTAATGCACGTACATCGTGTGTGAGTGAGGGGAGGGAAGGACGGGATGAGCAGAGGTATGGCTAAGGGCGAAGAGGGATGAGATGGCCGACGGATTGTGGTAGCCTTGGCTGCCGGCTATACGGCCATACTTGCCAGGCGACAAAAATGTACCGAACGTTTTCTGTTAAAGCTGAATCATATTACGAAGAAATTTTGAAATTTTATTATATATTTTTATTTAGCAGAGTTCTAATTAGTTTGGAATAAATAATCAAATTATATTTAATATTTACAGATGTTTATATATTTATTTACATTTGCTTATTCATTTAAAATTTACAATCTTAATTCCACATATAGCTTATTATATTATGTGCATCGAGTGAAACGCTTAAATTGTTAATTTTTTTGTCATTAAATCAAAAGTACTGATACTACCGGGAAGTGATATCATTCCTGCACGTTCTATAAAGTCTAGATGTAGCAAATATTTTTATAATAACTTGAAAGATCTACAAAAAAGAAAGAAAGCCTGGAAAGCCTGATTCGACTCGCATCAGTTGAGATTGCGCGCAAACTGCAATTGACAATTTTGCAGGGTTCTTCTTGTATGGGACGAGGTCCTGGTATAAGCTGGAAATGTTGTTGTTACTGCATCAGGCTCGTTTGCAAGAAAATTTACTGGAATTATTTCGAGCAGTTCTAAATTTCGAAATAACGATCCGCATTTGACGGGCATACAAATTGCATTGCATCCTGCGGCACCCCAAACATTCCCTGGAACTGTTCGTTCCTCACTTCGCTCCTTATCGCAGCGAGTATACAAGTATGATGTGCATATGAACACGAGTGTGTGTGTGTGTGTGTGTGTGCGTGCGTGTGTGCGTGTGTTTGTGTGCCCTTTAGAGATGTCTTGGCCTGGCTTAGTTTGCTTTATTAGACAGACAGACTACTGCAGGGCAGGCAAGTTTTTGGTCGGGATTTATTGTTGCATTCTGAACAAGCTGTAGATACGAGTACACAATTAAATTGCTTAAACATGTCACATGTCACTTGCCATTAGCTGTTGACATTCCCAAAACGCCCGCCCGTCCGCTCAAGAAATTTATTTAAGTTGACAACATTTTCGACATTTGTTGCAGTAATGCTCGAAAGAACTGTTTTTTTTTACTTGTCCAGCCCCTTTAGAGCAATGAATATGGAAGAGGAGATTACCTACATTCTGAAAATTGTATATACGCTGAGAAACCTAAGCTTAGCAGGGTATATATTATTAATCAAGTTCTCGAAGCCATACGCACGTATGTCCGTCTGTTCGCCTGTCTGTATGTACATCGATATTTCGAGATCTGCCGAGCTGGGAGACAACAAATTTGGCATAAAGACACACTGATTAATTTTTTGGCTTTGCAATTTTTGGATGCCACGCCCACCGCACCTTGCAACGTTTAATCTTAATCGCGTTAAACAGTTTGGTAAAAGTGAAAGTCGTATCTATCTATGTAAGACCCTACCGATTTACACCTAAGATTAGTTTATGCCTTGTAGTTTAAGCAATTATAAGCAAATTCAAATATGAATTTGCAATAATCGTAAAAAAATCGTACTCTGTAACTCAACGCTAAGGAGAATTTTTATGCGGTGCCCATAAAAGTGTTTTATGATATTGCGGAGTAACAATTCCTTGGAAATTATTCACTTTATTTTCGCTTTCACTTACAATAAAACAACGTGTAATTTCAGCTTAATTTTATAGTTCTACAAATTAAATGCGATGGCAATCACTTGCGATAATCGTTGTTATAGAGTGTTATCTAAGCAACTCGTTGGGCAATGTATTAATTGGGAAACAGGGAAACAATCAGCTGTAAACCAAGGACTTTTGGCAGTTTGAGCAGTTTTTCCCTAAAGTAAAAATATAAAAAAAAACTTATCGATTAAACAGTAGTCCGGAACTTCCCTCTTCCCCATCTTATATGCCTTAACCGAAGCTCGAAACTTGTGATAATAAGAAACGCTTTGTTATGCCGTTCCTTGCTTCCGCCTACGTGATCTGACTTAAGGTGCATTGGCAAAATTGAATGCGAAGTGCAATTACCAGAAAATTTTGAAGCTTTCCGGTTAGAAGCGTAGCCGGGCAGGGCAGAACAGGAGGGTATCGATGTTAAGCCTTAAGAACGCAAATTGAAAGTTTGTCGTCGTGTTCCCGAACTTGAACTGTGCCTTGATTGAATAGAACCTATACCTACTACCTGTACGCTGTAAATCTGCCGTAAACCGTTTACCGCCCGTATTGTTGCCAACTTTCCGTAATGCGACACAATTTCATAAAGAATGCTTCATTAAAACGAACTATAGACCCGCAGCAAGAGGGTCCGGTCCTGTTCCGGTTGTTCCTGTTGCACAAACCACAAAGATTAATTTGTTATTGCTAAATGTCGTCGCTCTTGTTATGCTCTGTGCTGCGAATGTTGTAGTTGTAGATATTTGCCTAGAAGTTCTATCGGCCTTGGAATTTTTAGCGCAGCACTAAAGGTGCAAAGGAATTTAATTAAATGTTCCACTCACTTTGGCATGCCAAAAGTTGGCATTCGCTGCAGCAGCAGCAGCAGGTCCCAGGTGTACGGCAATGTCAGACAATGGACAATTTTATTGTTGCACAGGAAAAAGGCATTTTTAGTTGGTTGGTTCTATAGCGAAACTAGACCTAAACACATCTATTTGCCTTTGAATAATAACTGTTGGTTTGGCGTATAGCTGTGCAGTTCTTTCTCGCAAGATATAGACATCAAAATGGGTTTTCGAGCGTTACGAATGCAGGTCTAAGCCCAATATATCTCAGGTAATGAGCTAGTCCATCAAAATCGGATCTGATGGCTGGCAATATTGAGAATGGGGTTTGGGTAAGGGGCCTGTTAGGCAGACAAGCAGGGTAGTTGACATACTAAATCGTTTTACTGCAAGAAAAATGCGTTGCAACCTTTTCGAACGGGCCAGAAAGGGCAGCCCTAAAGCCCTAACAGAGGCGGTTGTAGGCAAAGCTTGTTGAGCGGATTGTAGGGCAGTGGAGGCAACGATGACCAGGGCAGACTGTAGACAGTCGCCTGCCTGAAGTTACCAATCATGATGACGATGATGATGATGATGATGATGATGGCGGCCTACGGCTGTGACGATGACTATGCAGCCGGACACAATAATGCTGTCATTAATCTTCTGGCGACTGATTTGTTTGACTTACGGATCACGATGGCGCATGGAGTTTGCATGTTTCGTATTTGTTTTTTTTTTTTTTTATTTTAAAGTTTGTACAATTTGAGAGCAGGCTCAACTCCTATACGACGTTCGACCCTATCGATTTTTCAATGTTTTTTTTAACTGAAACAATCGATACTTGCGCGAATTTTAAAGCAAACCCTTTGGATGCCACGCCTCTTGCTCATACGAATCGATATAATGCATTTAAGTTAAGTTAAGTATTTAATTGTTTGCTTTCTCCATGGGCAGACACGTTCCTCATTCCTTTAAATTTAACTTATAAGTAAATTACATAACGCATAATCGATTAAAATCTAACCGATTCGTAGTAATTAGTGCCTGAAATATTATATCAGAGTCACATTGTTACCCACATTTCCCTCGATGTTGTCTTAACTATGTTATAACAAATGTTTGCCACTCTCGATCGACAGTTATTATGCCATGTGCGTTTCCCCTCGCCGCACGCGATTAAAAATCAGTCAGTCGCAGTCGCAGTCGCCGTCGCAGTCGCCGTCGCAGTCGCCGTCGCAGTCAGTGACTGCTTCAGACTCAACCTCAGTGTCCGCATCGAGCGAGTCCGCACAATAGGAGTCCGATGCAGCCTCGAAATGGACTTGTTCAACTTTCGATTGGCAGTTCCGTCCAAAACTAAAACTGCACTAGATGGATGGATCGATGTGCTTGTGAGAGGAGGAGAGCGAGTGAAAGGGGGAAGGGTATGGGGAAGCCAATCGAAATGACGACCGCAAATTACACTTGAGTGGGAAAATTGCGTGGAGCCAGAAAATCAGTCAAGTGAAACATTTTCGCAACTCTCCTCTTGCAGCTGCAACTGCAACTGCAACTGCGACTGCGACGTGTTCGGCCAACTCTCGTCAATGTGTGGATTGATATTTGATGAAGATGTTTTTGGCAAAGTCCAGTTATTTGTTCAACTTAGATTCTCCAATGATTTTGACGTCATGCAGATGGCAGCAGATTAAGTGCGAACGAACTTGCAAGTTCTGACTAAAATACTATTTAAATTTTAAACAGGTTTCTACTTAATTTAATATGCCTCTACTCGAGCTCGATTGATCAGTTCATTAATCATAAACTTTGCTGCCGAATTGGCAAATTATTTTAGACCATGCCGGATGTGTTTGTCTGCCCCCTTGCAAAATGACAACAATGTGTTTTTTTCTTCTATCGATTACTGTTAACGAAACCCGAGAAAACCCGCAACTCAATCGGGAATGGGGTATGAAAAGATATTGAGCAAAAATGAAAGGTGCCCAAGGTTTTGTGGTATCGAATTACCAACATCATCTATAATTTTACAATACACAAATGACATTGATCCCAAATTGGACTAGATAATTTTCGGTATATTTAGATGATAATATATTTCAACGTATGTCAGCATATTGTGCAGGTATAAAAAGATATGTGTGCTTAGTTTAGTTGCAATATCTTAAATACTAACAAACATAGTCCAATTTTCAGACGTCATATGTCTACATAAACTCACTGCAAGTGCTTGAACATAGTTGATATCTGGTTGCTGCACCCGTCGAGTTTGTTTTCATCGGCCAAACAAATCATCATTAAGTAAATTGCTCATAATTACCGCAAAAGCGAGACCCAGCGCTTCCTACTACTACTACTAGTAGTACGAGCCTGTCGCCCATGCCCCTCGCTAGAGACCAATTTCGGGCATTGCAACGCGTTGCCCATATATAAATAGAGAGGGCAATGTTATACCCCTTGCCGCGGTCTATGCACAAGGTATTCGAGAAAAGTTCACAATGCATGCAGGGTATAAGTAGGCATGGCATCTTTGACATGGCATAGAAAAAGAAATAGAATAACTCAGTTTATCGAACTAGCACAAAATTGTTAGGTTATATCGAACATGCTTATATCGAACTAGTTAATTTAATTTATTTATTCATTTATTTTAGAGGTTTAAGTGAACTAATTCGAAACACGCAAAATATATACAATTTTTTCTAAATTTTAAAGTTATGTAAATCGAACTAGCTATTTATTTAAAAGTTATATTGAACTAGTTGTTCATTTATAATTTATATCGAACTACTTCGAAATACTCAAAGCTATATCAAATTTATTCTCAATTTTAAAGTTATGTATATCGAACTAGTTCTTCATTTATAAATTTTATCGAATTAGTTCATCACTTATAAGTTATATCGGACTAGTTCTTCATTTATAAGTTAAATTAAACTACTTCCAAATACTCAAAGCTTTATAAAATTTATAAATTTATGTATATCGAACTTGTTCTTTATTTATAAGTTATATTGAACTAGTTGTTCATTTATAATTTATATCGAACTTCTTCGAAATACTCAAAGCTATATCAAATTTATTCTCAATTTTAAAGTTATGTATATCGAACTAGTTCTTCATTTATAAATTATATCGAACAGGTTCTTCATTTATAAGTTAAACACGCATCCGTTAGTTAATTCTTTAGTTCATCCTAAGTCAGATCATAGCCAATTGGTAGTCTCAAGCACAGACATTCATCTTACACTAAGTTGATCTAAAATAAATTTGCAAGTTTTCCAAGAACAAAGAAAACAACTTGTTTATTGTCAAAAAGAACTGAACCAAATGAGCTGGCCTTGAACCAACAAATGGCAAGCAGCTCTAATCAGTCGAGTGCAGCAGAGTCCAGAGTTGCCCCCTGCAACAACTAAAATAGAAGTAATGTATTTTTCGAGGATTTTCCAACTTAATATGGGTTCTCCGTTCTCCCCCCTCTCCCGCTCTGCACACCGCCGCTTCTTTCCGCCAACAAATTGAACATTTTGATTAGGGTTTTTTTTTAAGGCGAACAAAGCAGAGAGAGAGAGAGAGACGGAGTGATGCGAACACGGAACAAGGAAACTGAAGTGCAGACGACGCGACGCCAAAAAATCCTCAACCGATAGTGTATTCGAATAGATTTGAGTTCTGCTTGCCGGGCCGAGCCGAGCCGAGCCGGGCCGAGCCGGGCCGAGCCGGGCCGGGCCGGGTCCCAGGAATGGGAACATTCAATTGCAATGCCCAAGAGAGTGATTCAATTGAATTTGTTTGTTTTAGTATACGGTTCATTTATTTGCAAAAACGAATGAATAACAGACCACAGGCGTTGTGTGAGTGCGCGAGCGTATGTGTGTGTGTGTGTGTGTGTGTGTGTGTGCACATATAATTTGAACTTCGTGGAACTTCCGGTCAAACGACAAGCAACCCACAAGCTCTGCCCACCCACTCGTCTGCTCCCCGTCTCAGGTCAACATATGAATATGTCTGTGTGCTTCAGTGTGTGTGTGTATCTGCAATGCGAGGCATATAAATGTGGCATTGTTCAAGTACTACACACACACACACACACCTCTATATACGGTAAAAGTTGGCGCTTGGGCCTTGTAGAAGTTTCCGTAGCGCCTCGGGGGAGCGCTTAAGATTTCATTGTGTGAATTTACTGCGGTTACTGCGCTCTAAAAATTCACTCGCTCCAACTCCTTCGATATCGATGTAGTAGTCGGTGTAATACCCCATGCTGCTCATAAAGCTGCATATAAATGCAAAGGGCAACTGAAAGGGCGCGAACCGTTCAAACATTAACGCCGCCCCGACCTGCCCAGACCGGGCTCAACCGATTCGCATTCGCATTCGCATTCGGTACGGCAATCACACCATAGTCAACCCTATGTTTACGCGACCAGAGCTTTACCTCGCTTGTCTGTCGGCGCTTCTTCTTTTTCTTGAAAATGGCAAAAAATAAGGAATATTGTCTGTCTGTTTGTATGAACACACAGATCTCGTCTATGCTAAAAGCTAGAAATACAAAATTTGGCATATAAGTTCTTGTATATTATAGGTTTTTAGTGATAGTATAATATTTGGGATGCCACGTCTATTGCGCCGACAAACGGATAATTTGTCATTATATGTCTTCATTTTCTACTTCACCATACACATATATGCATACTAGCTGCATCTAGCTCCCAAACTTCAAATCAATCGAACCATCAGCCTCGAAAGAAATCAATGAGACTAAGATATGTGTAAGCTTAAAGCAAATTGTCATTGAATTAACTCGTTGCACATTCAGTTAGATAATACACATTCACATTGCATCTTTGTAAAGATTTCATCGATGATAAATGAGACATTATTTAATTTGTAATTTAAATTTAAAGAAAGTAACAATAACATAACGAGCCCAGCTCGATTTACTGCAGGGTCCACACTGGTCTATCTGTAGCCGAGCCGCTAAATTGTTGCTTTGTTGCAACATGCAACCACACAAAAAAAAAAAACACGAAACAAAACACACACATTGTGGCAGGAAACTTGACTGCTCTCATTATAATCGTGACGAATTCGCCCGCCAATCGCAGCGCCAACGACTTTTACCCAGTCACGTTTATTCGGGAAAGCATCACGAGAGGCAGAAAAGACTCACCCAACTACATATACCATGAAGTACGATACGAGAGCCCGAGCTGATGTCATAATTATTGATTGTGCCGCTTTTAATTGTGATGAAATCGCATTTGTCTGTACCGAAGACCAAAGGCAGCTGAAGTTATCTATGTAATACGTCGATATTAAGTTAAAATGTGAAGTGAACAACATAGAAAATTGGAGAAACCACAAGACCAGAGAGAGGGAGTGAGAGAGAGCGAGAGAGCAAGTGCAAAAGCCATAATATACCCAGCTTCAAATCGCAAAGTGATCGTATACGCATATCAAAATAACATAGATAGATTTACTAGTGTTTCGAAGAGACTTACAGTACGTTAAATAATCATATAATTTGCATTTACACCAACTGAATCCACCCCAGTACCTTGAAGAGCTGGGTATTAAAATGCATTGCCACGCAGAGAAAAGAAAATCGTTTCTTCGCTGAGCTTTTACTTATTTAAAGCGTTCGACGTAGACATGTTTGTGGCATGTTATGAAATAGTTGCCAGCATAATAACACGGGGCAAGCGCAACAGCAACAGCAACACCAACACCAACAATAATAATAGTTATACTGCCAGCTCTGGTTGCAAAAACAAAATTTAATTGAAATTACAACAAACCACAAGAAGCGGTGATTGCGCAATTCTTCCCAGTAATTATTAAATAATGCGAAAGATTGAATTATACAAATTTCAAATACCATTAAGTATCGCAAATCTCACTAATATATACAAAAAATTAAAACAATTCATAGTTAAGCGCCATTAAATTTATTTTTTTAACTTGTGATCGGAGCAGAAACAATACAAACAAAACAAATTAATTTAGGACCATGCTATCCATACAATTTAATCACGTCTGTCCCTTTCCTCATTGTCCTTATTGTTCGTTGTCCTGAACACCGCAGGACGATGTGCAAAGATCCAATGGTAGGTTTTTACCCTGCAGTTGATCCTCATCCGTGTCAATGGTGTTTTCTGTGTCTTGGTCCTGGTCTTTTTCGCCCTCGGCAGACAATATCTTTCGCAGTTTCAGCCATAAGGCACGAGTCGAGTAGATCATTACAGCCGCCGCAGTCAGGTAGGCATTAGTTTGCACTAAGCCGGCTCCCCCCGTCGTGGTTGCAGCACCCCCCTCATCTTGAAGAACCATTATGGAATACTACAGGACTTGACTCGATTAAATGGAAGCGAAAAACAGAAAAAATTAAATGGGAAAATTCGTACTCTTTTTTTTTTGGATAAACTTGTTTTTATGTGTTATAAATGGTTTGATTTGTTATAGAATTTGTTGTTTTGTGTTTGAGCTTGAGAAGCCGAATGAATAAAGTAGAGAGAGTCCGCGTCCTAGGCCTATAACTTCGAAAACAAAAGCTTACTAAGATTACTGAAAAACGTTGTATTTTTTTAAGTACAATGGGATTGAAGCAAAACTAGTCCTGCAGAAATATTATGTACTAATCAGATCAGCTGTCTAGTGTGTTAAAGTCTTAAATCTTTTTATTTTCTTAATAAATAAATGACTCTAGCTTTGCTAATAGCTGAGATCTGTGCGGAATCTGGGCTCGGCTAGTGATTTTGAGCAAGAAAATATACTTTATGGTGTCCACCACGCCGCCCGCATGCTTTTACAGAATGTTTAGTATACCCTGTATCTAGTAGACTTATGTAGAATTGAATACACTCTCTGACCCATTTCAATTGCACTATCCATATTAAGCTAATTCGAAATTGGAGAGTTCGTAATATTTGTATGGAATTTATTTCTTCCATTGTACTTAAAATAAATTACTTTTCTTTAAAGCAATCTTAGCAAGCCTGTGTTTTCGAATGATAGGCCTGGGACTCATACTTCACAATTTAATTTCATTCGGCTCTGTCAGCTCAAATACAAAACAACCTGTAACAAATCAAACACATCAAATTTCGTTCATTGAAAAAAAACTGAGTAAGAATTTTCCCGGTTAATTTTTTTCTGTTTTTCGCTTCCATTTAATCGAGTCAAGTCCTGTAGTATTCCATAATGGTTCTTCAAGATGAGGGGGGTGCTGCAACCACGACGGGGGGAGCCGGCTTAGTGCAAACTAATGCCTACCTGACTGCGGCGGCTGTTATGATCTACTCGACTCGTGCCTTATGGCTGAAACTGCGAAAGATATTGTCGGCCGAGGGCGAAAAAGACCAGGACCAAGACACAGAAAACACCATTGATACGGATGAGGATCAACTGCAGAATAAAAACCTACCATTAGATCTTTACCCTTCCTAGGATGTTCAGTTTAGTGAAAAGAAATTGGGATACATTGGGATAAATTGCGATGTTATTTGTTTTAAAAATTGTATAATTTAAAATGCAAGCACTGGTATACTTTAATGATTGTATCATTCTAGATCCTAGATATTAGAGACGGTACGCATGTATCTCATTCACCTGTTCTCATGATCATAATATCTCATGCTCATGAGCAACAGCTAGTGAGTGTCTATTTACTCATTTCCATCAAGTTTAATGAATTTCGTTTATTTGGCATAGACTAGAAACTTATTTCTGCATCGGAACTACCTTCCAAACTACAATCCCAATAATCGAGAATTCCGCAGAAAATACATTATATAAATATATCTTTTGATTTTCATTGAAAAGATCAAAAAAATAAATTAGTCTTGCTTCACATTTAATTTAGTTCAATTTTTGTCACCTCGCTTGCTTTCATAGCACATACGACAAACAAAACAATTAGGCAACAGCAAAAATTATATATATATATGATGACTCGTGTTTCACATGCAATAAGCGACCCCCCTAAAATCGTAAGAGCATATGAAAATCATCTTCCGTCTCTTCCTAGTCTTCCGTTTGTACACACATGTCGTGTTCAGTGTTAATGCATTTGTGTTTGTGGGTGTGTATGTGTGTTTATGTGTGACGTATTTACATCGGATAAACATCGATGATCTGGCTTTGAATCGTCGCTGATGTTGACTGAGCATCGTAATCAAGCGTCTCGATCCTGTCCTTGCCATCGCTCTCACTCGGCTCGATGAATTTGATTTTACGCAGCTTCAGCCACAAGGCCCGAACCGAGTAGATCATTAAAGCCGCCGCAGTCAGGTAGGCATTAGTTTGCACTAAGCCGGCTCCTCCCGTCGTGGTTGCAGCACCCCCCTCATCTTGAAGAACCATTATGGAATACTACAGGACTCGGGATTAAATGGAATCGAATAAATCAGATAGGATCAGAATTTCGTACTCAGCTTTTTTGAAAAACTAAACTTTATGTTACAGAAACTGTTGTTTTGTATTTGAGTTCAGGAAACCAAATGAAAATATAGGCGAGTCAAAGCCTCAGGCCTACAGATCCAGAGCACAGGCTTGCTAAGATTGTTTCGAAAAAATGTGATTTAGTGTTTTAGGCACAGTGCAATGGAAACATGGAAACCCCGGAAAACATATAAACAAACTGTTGTGCATTTCATTTTTAAGCTGCAGACAAATCGGTCTAAAATTTGGTTTAAAAAATGCTGAAAATAGCTTTAAAATAGCATAGGTTTAAAAAAGCCTTTAAAAAGTTAAGGCTTAAGAAAGGCTTAAACAAAACTGGCCAAAATGCTTAAAATATTTAAAAACAGTTTACTACTTTCGGCCACAATGGTTCTCACGATATCCCCAATATTGTTCAAGTAACAATCATTTAATATTTATGACTTCAGTCATATACTAACTTAAATTAAAACTCGCAACTTAAATTTTGTACTCGCCTTATCAAACCTTATCAAACCTGTGCATTTTCTTCCTGTTATCGTTCGTTCTTTGGGTTGAGCATGACTTTTCGGTATTTGGTCGACAACTTTTGCCTTGAAGACACCATAAATCTTTTTATGGTTTTTCTTTGCAGCAAATGATTTTCTTTGCTTTTGCCTGTGACGCACACACACACACACACGTATATTAATAAATGAATCTAGTTTTATTAAGTTGCTTGACAAAACATTTTAGCAAATCTTGTGGCAACACGAAACGCCATTTCTGCGACAGAGCACGCAATCTGCGACTGGGATGAGCGATTCCCATGTTGGGGAAATTCTTTGCAATCTGCTCGTTACACAGTGGTTGAATTAGTCTTGAGAGTGAACAAATAATAATAAATAAAAACAAAAAAATTGATATCTTTAAAAGGCTTATTTATTATAAAATTCGAATTGAATTTGATGTTCTTAAATTCGATTTTCCATCAATTTAAACATGAATAATATGAATTTTACACAGTTCAATCGATTAAATCGCCCATTGTGCGCCATGGCGCCGACAGTTATACCGAGTGGCGGCAGTAAGCGCCATGACGACGCGCCACAGTTGGTTTGGGTACGGAATAAGACAGGCGCCAGCTAAGTTGTAAAATTTCCAAATGACTTATAAAAAAAAAATAAAAAAAAAAGGAAAACTACATTCGGTTTGCCGAAGGTTATGCACATTGGTTGCCGGCTTAATCGATTGTTTCTATGAGCATTATGTATAATATCTGTGTACGATTCGGTAGGATCTTTATGTAGTCTAATTACGCATCACGCACGTGCCGATATTTACACATATCACGCATACGCCGCGTGGCTATATATTTTTTGCCATCATTCACACATCATCAGACTCTCCGCAGTTAAGGTTTAACTCTGATGTTTGTCCTTGCTTTGGATCAGTCTAGCATTTCGCTGTTCTTGGAAATGATGATGATGACAATGATGACAGTAGAAGGGGACGACTGCATTGACAATGATGATGTGATTGAAATCACTTTTCATTGCATTATGCGGCAGCACAAGTTTTCTAGACGGCGTCAGACGTTGTCTTTTTGGGGCTGGCAATCAAAAAATCATCAAATATGCATTTCACAGCAGACTGTAGCCTGAAATAGGTGTTCTACCTGCTTACATATATTGAAACAATTTTGTGTTGCATACTTTTGTGTGCTACCGAAGAAGTTTCACACACCTAGAGTATAGGGTAAATAACTTCTATGTTTACTATGCGATTGCAACGAAATTTGAGGGAATCATGGAAAATAAGTGCACACACACGGCTGTCGCGACTGAACCGAAATTTATATACTTTGTGCCGTGGGAAATACCTTCTTCTGCCTGACACAAAGTTTAAGTATCCTGAGCGAGTGCAACCTTTATAAAACTGTACAATACACATGTATCGTAATGGATATAATCAGTGAAAACTGACACGGAAGTGTGCAAAAGTATTAAAACCTTTGCCACGACGAACAACGTAACCTTTCATTCTTGTTATTATTATTTTCCTTGTACCATTTGTTTTCGGTTCAACATTTGTGTGCCGTACTGTGTTGTGCTCGCTGCCCATGGTGCAAAATTAAATTAAAGTTTATGGAAGCGGAACGGCAGCGGAAAACAAAAATTATTTGCCAAAGAACCCACTAAAACCCAATTTCGGGGGCAACAAACAAAAACGAAACACGCACAAACAACAAGGAACTCCCAGTGCCAGTTGCGGCCGGGGCCTAGACAAAACCATCAGCATGTATATATGTATGTGCGAAATCTTAAAAAGGCCATGGAACATTAGAAGTGCCGGGAAAACAGCAACAACAAGTGCAGAGCACGAAACTAGAGTCCCGTTTCGTGTTCGTAAACAAGCTGTGCAGCATTCGATGGTTAGAACGTAAAGCAATTCGAAGTTAATTAAATATATATATTATATTAAATTGAACTTATAATCTCATTCTCATGTTCGGTCGATTTGCAGTTTTAGACCTCGTTTTGCACGGCAAAAGGTAATCGGATCCATGCGTCTGGTAACTCCAAACGATGCTGCGTATTTTGCAAATAATTAAATGGTTAAAAGCAAAAGTCGCCGGAGCAGACGTTGAGACGTCTCGAAGCGGGTGTAGGGGCTGTGCAGGGCAAACAACAAGTAAACTGATTTTCCTTAGTTTTTCTTGGTGTTGTTTTTTTTTTTTTGTTTTCCTGCTGCGTTTTTCGTTTGGATGAGATGATAAAGGCCAAGAAAGAAAGTCAGTCGATATGATGGTGACGGTGACAGCAACTTGATGCCAACTTGGCTTGAAAGTGTTGCCCGGACTGGTAAAAAGGCAAAGGTAAAAGCAGCTCAGATAAATTGTTAACACTGGGCATGGAGGCGAAAGTTAGGCGAGTAAGATGATACTTTGGTTGCACCTGGCGATGCAGCAAACAAGCATGCGAACAGAAAGACAAACAAATCGACAGAGTGAGAGAGAGAGAGAGAGAGACAGGCAGACAGGGAGACAGCCAGACAGGCACAGGGTGAGAAGGACTACGCTGGTCATTGAGGTCTGGTCTGTATCCCTTTGGTAAATGTCTTCGCGTTTTCCCACGCCGCGAACTTGTCAAGTTTTCATTGTCAAGTTTTCATTTTAAGGCCTTTTCATTTATCTTCAACTTGTTGTTAAGAAAAATACATGTGGTTACGCATACGCCGTGTTGGCGGCAACAATTAACTTCGGATTAAGAAAATTATTTAATTTCTTTGCTCGATCAGGCGACTTTTCTTTTTCTTATCTTTTTTTAACCCTTTTCCCTATTCGTCTTGTTTTCCCTTCTCAATTCTTTTTCACATACTTAAGGGCCTGCCTTTTTTTCGCTTGTTCTTTATCTCGTTATGCTTCTCCCTCAACTCGCACCACGCTTTCATTACCTTTCATCAGCATTGAGTTCGACAAGTAGTCTACTTCATTTTACTCATTAAAAGTGAACTCAAAGACAGAACGGCAAGGCACGATGGTATCTCGGTGCATCCGCAACAATTCCAGGCCAAGCATACACCACAGCTCAGTTCGCTAGAAACACTCTCACACCCAAAAAGCGAATTAACCTTATTTTTGCCCAATTCAAGATCAAGTTTCCGTATGACAACGTTATGAATTTCAATCCATAGTAGTTCTGCTGTGATAATCAAGCACGGCAAATTAAACGAAAGCCCGTTCGACACGCCTTATGTAAGCGTCTTGGTTTTGAATCATATAAACCATATGAAATCGTTAAGTTTCTGAATTATTCGCTGCAGTATGGCGAATTTATCGGTTTGTGTTGTCGTTATAGTCAGCTTCTTGATATTATTACAACAACATTACGTTGCGAGTGATAATGGAATGAAACTCGATTGTAAAACTGGAGAAGTCTGGGATTCAGAGCAATTCGAATGTGTTCGTGTAAAAAGCAAAAAACGTAAAGCTACATGCAAATATGGATTTGCTTGGAACGAACGTTTACAGGAATGCCGTCGTCTAATTTATCATGCCAAACAAGAGGACGGCAGGTTCAAGAAATGGTGGTATTCTCGTGTGGGAGATAAATCGGGAGAACACGCGTTCACCCGTAGAATTGTGGCCACAACAACTGCCTACACCGATGGATGGTATGGATACGGCTACGGTTTTGGCAGAGATGATCCGCATTTTTAAAACCGACTAAAATAATATTCAAATATTTATAGGACTTAAAACAAATACGTTTTCTATATCTATCTATCTATCTTTTTACATTATATTTGGAAGGTAGTTGTATGTAAATAGCGAAGCAGAAAGTCTCGATTTACGTAGGCTTTCAAAGTGACCTTAATAAAATAATTCGAGAATTATAGCTAGCCTAATAGCCGATACATGCGCTCAAACAAACACCCCCACTTTGGTAATCTTCTGCATAGGGGGAATAATATCGTAAAGTTTAGTTGGGTCTGATCGAAAGTATAGGGTATAGAAATGCAGGAAACAAACTGAATTCGGCTGACAGGACCTTTTTAATTTATTTAACGGCAACATTAAAGCACATCCATTTCCTAACGCTTTCTGGACTGATAACCAATGCCACGCCTGTTCCGTGCCATGGCCAGCGGACGGCTACCGAGTAGGAAGCAACTGAGATCCTCGAGGCCCTCGGGCAAATCCATAACGCGGTAAAGCTCGCCGTTTATCTCCGTGCACAGGCATTGCGGCGAATTACGAGTAGAATTGAGTTTTGATTTAGTCGAAATCTTCTTGGATCGAGTTTTCGTATTGCGCTGCGATTTGGATTTTGATTTCGTCTTGGGTTTTGCTCGCTTCGATTTGTTTCGTTGCGGACGGGTCGATAGATTGGAGAGTTTATGAGACGCGGTAAAGCATTCGGAACGACTATAAATATTTGCATCTAAATTAAATTCCGGATTTGTGTACATAATCTCGGCGGCACCGCTGATGCGAGAACGATCGCGTTTCGAAGGCAATTTGCAGATGCGACGTATTACGCTCTTTTTCAGCGGCTTGCGAAGCTTGCTTTTCGGTTTCTTCTTGATCTCTAGCGCAACTATTTGAGGTTCCGTTGGTTCCACTTGCTGTGCTCCATCTCCATCTGGTTCTGCTTTAGAATTCTCCGCCACATCCACTTCGACACCGTCGTCCGTTGCGCATTGCTCCTGCGAATTGGGCGATGGATAAGAGCAGGACGAAGCTATAGAGTTACCAACTACTACTACTCACACATATTGATAATAATTTCGATTTGGTCATAATGCGGATTTTGCAGTCTATGTATGTTAATTTGTATGGCTTACAGCGATAATAAATAAAAAAAAAATAATAATAATACTTGTTAGAAGTATGTGAAAAGTATATGAAAATAAAAATGAAAATATGTATTAGTGTTGGAAAAGTGTTTACTGGGAAATTTGTATGGCTCCCTTCGAAAACGAAATGTGAAATGAAATGAAAACTGCGAACGAGACCTAACAGTCTCGCTGAGAGCGGCCGAGCCTACTAGATGAATCGTAGAGTTCCCTCAGACTTCTCGGAACTTGTATGCCCAGGTGCTCGTTTAGTTCCGGCTTAGTTTACTTTTGCCATGCTATTTACCTTTGAGCTTGACCAAATACCTGTGTAGCCGAGGCTGCAATTTAACTTGTAAAATATTTCTATAGATTTCTAGTGTTTCTTCTGGACTGTGGGCGGGACTCGAAGTGGGGACCTGAATCTTTTATGCTGTGCACGGCGAAAATTCACATAATTGCAGTTGGAATTTCCACAAACAACGAACCAGAGCGCGTAAGCAGAAAGCGTAAAGTAAACAGAAATGCCAAAACGGAGGGAAAAACTAAATTCAATGAAAGAGAGAGAGAGAGATGAATGAAAACAAGCGAGCGCACTCGACTAGCGTACACCCTGCACTCAAACTGATTTATTTTTTTTTGAAAATTCGAATTTTTATATTAGAGTTTTTTTTATACAATTTTTCAAACATTTTGTAAAATCAAAAAAATTCTCTTTGAATTTATTTTATTTCAAACTTATTTTTAGAATAATTTTTTGGCTTTTTCACGCCAAAACCAGCAATATTAGCCTACAAACTTGACAGCAATTCATAGCACTGAAATAATACATTGCTGCATTTCTAAGCAGTTAAAATTGGTTAAAGCCTTGACGAAATTGGCAAGACCCGCTACGAAACTACCAATTGGCGCTACCAGTTGTTGCCAGGCACCGGATACAGACGGTTTTTGTTGCTGGTCATTAAGACTAAATTAAAAGAAATCGAGTGTGTTGCGATATACCCAGCCCCAGCCCCAGCCCCAATCCAACCCACCGACGTCTCAGAGTTGCCATGGCGAAGACACTTTCGAGGGCGAACGTTAAAGGACTCGGCTACTCTGGCTTTAATTAAACTCCGTAAGCTGCTGCTGCTGCTGCTGCTGATTATTCATTATAATGCAACGGCAACAGCTGCAGGTGATCACGGGGCAGCAGCAGCAGCAGCGGGTTGAAGGAAAATTCTGAAAAACCTGAGACCGTGGCACAAGGCACGAGCAGAAGCAGAAGCAGAGAGGGGTCCCACGGTGCGAGGACCGACTTAAAGACTGCACGAATTACTTAGACTAGACCAATGTAAATTGCAACTTTAATGTATTCCGCCCCTCCCACTCGCCCTTCTGCGCCCCATTTTTCGACCTATTGGCAGATCCAATTTGCAAATTATCAAACGTTATATTTGCATGCACGGCAGCGGCTTTTTTGTGCGGCAAGTTGAGGCGAAAAGCAACTCGAAGATAACAACATGTGTCTCCCTGTGTGTTCCCTTGTGTATCCGCCTGTGTTTCCGCCTGTCTGTGTGTGTGTGTCACCCTGTATGGGGCGAGCTTTATGTCATGGCTTGCTGCACAGCTAAATTTCGTTGCCTTGCATACCCTGTGCCACAGGACTTCGGGCTAAGCTAGCCAAAGTATCTGGCCGAGTTGATTAAGTTGCGTTTTTTTTTTGTGTCTGTATGAACGCAAAGATCTCCGCTATTAGCAATGCTGGAGACATCAAATTCGACATGCACATGCCTGTATGGCTTAAGCACTGGGAGCATATTTTAAATTTTGGATGCCACGCCCAACGCCTTTGTAAAGCTATATTAAAGAGAGAAAAAGCTTGCAGGCAAACTCAACTGTTGCTTTCCCAATTTCTTTGTTCTTACGCTGTGCAGTATCTGGCGGTCTGGCGTACCCCTACTTGCATTTTCCTACTCTCTCTCTCTCTCTCTCTCTCTCCCTCTCTCTTCTCTCATATTTGTTTATACCAGAATTCTCATAAATTCACGTTTTGGCTTTTTGGCCACATTTCTTGCCACGTTCCACACGGCCATTGCAACCTTTTACCAAACGTTTTCGTCATTCACAGTTTTTTGCCTCGAGCAAAGCAATCCATACCCAGTCACACACCCTACCCACCCACACACACACCTGCATTGGTATGCAGTTTAGTAGGCATCGCATTCGACCAGTCCCGCCTGTTGACTGCGACAGGCGAGTCAAATCTCTCAAAGATTTCCATTCATAGTGGAAAAAAGGCAAGAAAAGAAGGTACATGCTCGGCATACCGAAAGCTGTATACACTTACTGTAATTAAGCTATAGAAATTAAGTAGAAATCTCGCAAAGTTTCTTGGCACTAGGTTTCCGAATATTATCTATGGCATTTTCATGTTATATTATTGTTTATCATCAAAGTTATAGCATAAAGTTGTTTGATTTTAAAAAAATTATTTTTATATTTTAATTTATAAAAAAAAAGTACACATGGTTGTATTTGGTACAGTTAGAGGTGCAATATCGGATCTGAGTAATCTTTAGACCTATTGTAACCGAATTAGGCGTAGAGCTACTTTTACAGGAAATACAATTACCAAAACGTATTACAAAATGCATATACGCTTTGCCAGAGTATAAATTCCTGCCCCGCGCCCCGCACCAACCAGACAGTGTTCTGTTTGCCTTGGCTTTTCATGTGTGCCCTTAATGCCTGTGCCTCCCCTCCTCCCGCCGCTGTGCGGACCCAGCCCGCTGCCACAACAAACACCTCCTTTTTCGCGCTGTTGTGTTTTCAGGGAACTTGGTTATGGTAATCGAATTTCAAATTATTGCCATGAGCTATGTATGTAGGCATGTCTGACATGCGGAATTGACAGGACAGCACATACACACACAGACACAGATACAAAACAATACACATACACAGACACACGACACTCGCTCAGGACACATACGACTCCAGCTGCGTGTTTTTCATATCTGCGTTTCTCCCTCTCTCTCTATCTCTCTCTGTCTATCTAGCTATCTATCTATCTCTTTCTAACGCGGGCTAGCCAAGTAGCCTTTGCCATGTCACCCTGTCCGATCATGTAGGCGTGTGTGTGTGTGTGTTTTTTTTAACGATTTTTTCCCCGCAGCAGTCTTGGCCTTTTTTGCGTTGAATTTTGTTTTGGCTCAGTTTGGTTTTGTTCCTCTGCCTTCTTCTTCTTTTTTTACGATAGTTGTTGCCGTGTGTTGTTGTTGTTTTTTCGGTTTTTGCTTGCCTTGTTGTTGCCTCTCCCATTTCCTATGTCCTTATTGTTGTTTACATCCTGTTTTTTGCGGGTTTTGAATATTTTTGCGGCGCATGTTTTGCCATGTAATAATTTAATTGTCGGATTTGGAAGCTTAAAAACGACCCGCAGCGCAGCGCAGCGCTCACTTGCCTAAACACCCTGACCACCCCCCTTTTCTCCCCCTGGTGGTAACAGGTGATACCTTTTTATTTGCATTTATATGAGTAACTTTGCACTATCACGTATGGCCCATTGACAAATCGTAGTGCCCCCTTAGAGCCAAAGAGCAAAGGCAGAGATAAATACTGTGGGAATGGTGCAGTGATAGAGAGAGAGAGAGATTGAGAGGGGGGGCGAGGGAGAGAACTCTTTCATGCAACAGCCAGAACAGTTTAGTAAGCATTCTGATTCACCCTGTATAAATACTGTGTTTATGCTCCGATTATTCTGAAATTTGGTAAAGATATTTTGCATTTATATAGCTTTTTATTTGCCAAAGTTCTTGTATCTAGCACTTGCAGTTGCTGTGATATTTAGTTTCTCTTAACTCTGTTTCTTGTATAGGATATTAAATAATTTGATTAATAAAAGAATAAAGAATAAAGCTTCGAGTTTGACAGGTAGAGCATATTGTTAGTTCCAATGACACTTATATAGTAGTACGATTAAATGAATAAAATACTTTAATATAATATATATATATATATATATATATATATATAATAACTAGAGCACGCTTACAATTTTTATAAATTAATTAAATTAGCAAAGAAGATCCTAAGGTTGTTAATTTCTTATTTTTTATAATCATAATTTTTTCTAAAGAATCATCTCCCATTAAAATCTGATAATTCGTAATAAGTTTAGAATTTTTGTAAATTAATTAAATTAGCAAAAAAGGTTCTAAGGTTTTTTTTGTATTTATTTTTTATAATCATAATTTTTTGTATAGTATCATCTTCCTTTAATAATCTGATAATTCTCAATAAATGGAAAACAATGAGTTGTAAATCAGAATATACTAAGTTCTTAAGGCATGCTACAGGGTATCTCTGAATTGCGCTCAGCACAAGCGACTAATTTATAGCTTGGTCTTGTCTGCTCAACAAACTGTGCAAAGAAACTCAAAAGTGGGAACAGTTTTGCTTCTTACGTTGCGACACTCACGCTGAGAAGAGAACACGAATTTCACTCAATGCTGAGTGCTTTTTGCATTGCTCATGGTGGGTGTGTGGTGGGGAGGGGAAGGGAGCATCTCAGTCAGCTTGGCGCACACATGCGTAGGTGTCTTGGCGCTCGTGAGTGGCAGCGAGAGAGAGAGACAGGGCGAGAGAGTGAGAGAGTGGGAGCGGTTTTGTCTGGCTGTGAATTGTGATCTCGTGTGGCGAGTGGAAGCTGACTCACACAGCGTATGCAGCATATGCAAACGAGTCTGCGTGCGTGTGAGTGTGTGTGTGTGTGTGTGCAAGAACGACGTCATCACTATTGATTCTTTTTGGAGCCTCTTGCCTCACCAGCGTTTCTTACAGTGCATTTTAAACTGGTTTTCAGTAGCTTAAACAATACAAACAGTGCGAGCTAGTATGGGGTATGATCCCTATAATAAATACATAAAATAAAAGTAATTAAATTGAAATAAATAATATTTTAATTTTTTTAAGCTTAATGCACATATTTAATTAAATTATTTGATTAAATTTATGTGGCCCAGTTGTTTTACTGAGTATCTGCCAGTCGACTCTTGCTGCTTTCCTCTTCCCGTTGCCAAGTTTCATTTCCATTTTCCAATTTGATTGTTGTACGGCACAAGCTTTTGACATTTCCATTTCCAATTCCATTTGGACTACGTGATCTTCTCTCTTGCCGCTCAAAAGGCGTTCACTTCGCGTTGCTCTCTTCTCTCTCGCGCGCGCGCTCCCTTCAGCTCGAGCCAATCCTTGCGCAGTCGACTTTGCGCACTCACTGCGACCTCCTTTTCCTTTTGCTCTCGCGCGCACACACGCACACACAGAGAACACAGAATACAGGCACACCCTTGCAAAGCCTTGAAACGTGTTCTGGGAACGCGGCGCAAAACTAGTTCCAATGGCGTCCGGTAGGCGCTCGAGTGATTTACTTTCTCGCCGCAAACACACAATTCCAATCGCAGCATCCACACGGGCAGGCGGGCAGGCGGGCAGGCAGGGAGGCAGGCAGGCAGGCAGGGAGGCAGGCAAGGCGACGGCGAAGGCGAAGGCGCAGCTTTAGCCACGCTTCTATTCTCCTGCCGCTTCCTCTGCCGCTTCCTCTGCCGCTGCCACTGCCACTGTCGCTGTCGCTGCCTCTCCCTCGGCCTGCGTAACTCAATGCGAGCAGCAGCAGCTGAAGCCGACACGCTGCCGTCGGCGTTCGCGTCTGCGCAACTTTTGATTTTGCCTGGAACCGGTTTGCCGCCTCAGTTCCAGTCTTCGTCTCAGCTTCGCTCTCTGCGCCTGTGTGTGTGTGTGTGTGTGGAGTCTGTGTCTGTAGCAACAACTGACCCTCGAGCAACACTCAACACGCAACAGCAGCAGCAGTAACTAAAGCGAGCCAGCCGACGAATTTGTAGTAATCGATGTTGGTCAAGTGTTTGCTGGGTGTACGAACAATAGCGGAAGCACAATCAGCTGCAAATTATGCTAAAAGAGAGAGAGAGAGAAAACTAGCAAAAGAATAGTTTAGTGTATTTATTATTCGCTCAACTTTCACAAAAATCAAAACAAAATCATTTCTTCAACAAGTTCGCGCTAGTTTCGGTTTGATTTGATACTCTAGTTTCGATTTAATTTCGGTATTATTTAAATAAATAAACCTAATTCAAATTGATTCGAACACGTTTTATCAAATTTTCGACATTTTCATATATAATAATTGGAAATAATAGCATAAATAAACAAAACTGATAATTGGACTTTGGGAACTTTTTTTAAATTATATATTATATATTCGTCATATTATTCATAAAACAAATTGCTCAAATCTTAGCACAATTAAAAATATGTTTAAATATATTTTGAGCATTTATTTAGTTTTTTCAACAGCAAAATTACCTCTTTTAAAAATATATATACATATTTCAACCATCTCACAATCAGATAGAGTTATTTCTAAATTAATTTGACCATAATTATTATAATTATCAGTTCTACCATTTGCAAATCGCGTGTCTGGCAAGGAAGTGCTGGCAATAAGAAATGACAGATAAAAGAGAATCGTCTAAATTCGACCTTATATTCAAATAGAAAGACGATTGCTTTGTTAACTCATTGTATTGCATGGTACTCGGTATCTTAGGTACGGCTGCAAGGTATTTTCTGCATGCAAGTGGGAAAATCTCTTACTCGAAGAGGTACAACACGAGCGATCTCTATGTGATGAGGCTGCAAGCGATCTCTGAATCGTAATAGACTTTCTCTCTTGCCCTCCGCTGCGGCACTTACACGTGGTCGACCACAATAGCTCCAACAATGAACTCTGGCTCCGGTTCCACAAAAAAGTCGTCTTTAAAAATAGAACTCAAAGAACTCACACACGCACACACACTCATTAATTTCTAATAATACTTGAAATTGTATTAACAATATTAGAAACATGCACGATAAGTAAACAATGAGCAATGAGCTGGCAGTGCTCGACGCTATGATACCCAGTAATATTTTGTATATATATTTAAAATATTTATAGCTGTTATTATAATATATATTTATATTACAGCTGCCAAGATTGCTTCAAATTGTTTTAAATCGCAGCTACGTCAATAAAATATAAATTAATATATTTATAGATGAATCAAAAAAATACTTTTGAAATTTCGATCAAAATAAAGTAGAGCTGCAGTACCTTGAATGAAAAATATATTTAAATTATAATATTATACAGTATAATTTTATAGGTTGCAGTTATTATAATATATTTAGTTATTTCAAACAGTAATACAGGTTTTTATGCCAGAACTATTATTTCGGCAGAATATTCCTGTTATGGAGATGCGATTCAAATCAAATTTCGACAGCATATAAAATACACAGAAATAAGCCAGAATAGTGAGTTTTATAACGTTAAAATAAGCAAAATGGGCGGATAGTTTCGACTTATATGAGGTGTGCAGCAATCGGGAATACGTATGCCAAGTTTCATCAAGATATTACTAAAATTGAGCGATTTATGAGCGTTGCAACAATTGAGTCGACTCCACGTGGAAAAGAATATATATAAGTTATATAGGGTAGCGTATACCCTACAAAAACAACAAGTAAAGTATTGCGGGGGCGTTCTCTCTCTATCTCTCTCTTTCTCTCTCTCTCTCTCTCTCTCTTGCTTTCACTCTCTTCGCCGCTAGATCATCGCTCGCGTGTGGTTTCTGTTCTGTAATCTCCATTTGCATTGACTTTTTATGCGACTCTTGCACAGTGGGGGTGTGTGTGTGTTGTGACACGAAAATATTGAAAATTGAAATGCACTAAATATCCAAAAATAAACTGTACACATAAACGAGCAACGGCACTTAAGTCTCGTTTATGTGTTTAATTATTCCTAAGCGAATGTCTTGAGGTAACACAGGTTACACTCAACTC
Source organism: Zaprionus inermis (assembly GCA_018151445.1). NCBI lineage: Eukaryota > Metazoa > Arthropoda > Insecta > Diptera > Drosophilidae > Zaprionus > Zaprionus inermis. Next base: position 5,719,094 of record JAECXD010000117.1, on the reverse strand, counting down.
AACGCATGACTCAATCTTGTTGTTGCCGAAATCTCGGTTGTGCTCATTTGGCCGCTTAACCCTTCGTATATTGCCGAGTCAGCGACTTGAACCCACACACACGCACACACACACTCGGGCGCGCACTCAACTTCTTGCACATTGCAAACTTCAAGCCGAAAAAGCACTCGTCGCACTCACAGTTTGCGCTCAAGTTACCAACCACTCGGCCACTCAGCGCTCTCGCGCGCTCTTAACACAACAACACAAACTCACACATTGCTCTCGCAGCAATAACAAAAGCAGCAGCAGCAGAAAAAACTCCAGCAAAATAAACCAATAGAGAAACAGCCGCCACTGACTCAGTGCAGCAGCAGCAACAACAACAACAACAGCAGCCGCTGTCACTGTTGAGAGAGTAGGAAACGAGTGAGAGCGTCGTTGCGAGAGAGCGTCGCTGTGGCTGCTTCGGTTACTGATTGGAATTTTTTTTTTGTTTTTTGGTGCATAACAGCGGCCTAACAGCGCACGGACAGAAGCAAAAACAACACCGAGCAAGGCGGACGTGTGTGCGCATTTTGTTGATGAAATTTTGTGTGTGCGAACAAGAATAAAGGCTGTTACAACTCGAAAGAAAACAAAACGAAGCGAAACAAAAATAAATAAAATATAATAAATAAATAATCGTAATAAGTGACACAAAATTAAATAAAAGAAGTAAATTCGAATTCGTCGAAGAGTTGCCTTGCTCGCAGAAGAAAGTGTTGTCAAATTTACCTGAAATTAAAAAGAAACAACAACAGTAAAATAGTAAAGAAACAACGACGACAACAAAAACAACAACGCGTCGAGGAATCCCGAGCACAGTCGCAATTTGGTAAATCACGCGTACTTCATCATACATACACAACGCCAAACAGCTGTCAATAGTGAAGAGGCAAAAGCAGCAACAACAACAGCAGCGGCAGCAGCAGCAAAAGAATTTCGTGTTTTTATCAACTGAGCAAGTCGGCACTTTTTTCGTTGTTGTTTGTCGATTTTGACGTCTCTTCCCCCTCCTCACGTGTGCGCGCGTGTGTGTGTGCCTGCGTCTGAGTGTGTGTGCGACAATATTCGTAGCTCTCCGTTTGCGTGCGTGTGTGAGTGCGTCGTCGCCTTAGTTTGTCTTTGGGTGTAAAAAAAAAAGTGCAGAAAACGAAACGAAACGAAACGTAAAGAAAAGTTCGAGTGGCCCCGTAATAAAAGTGTTAAATCTTTCGCATTTGCTTCTCTTGCGCGTCGCGGTTACGTCTCTACCTATCTCGCTCTCTCTTCATCGACTTGTTTGCGTTTTTACCGGCATTTTAATGACGTCACGCTAAACAGCAGCAGCAACTACAACGCCAAGAAAAAAGCAAGTGAAGAAGACGAAGAATCAGCGAAAGTCTTGAACGCATCTGTTTCCTCTGCGCCTTCTACTTCCCTCCATCTATCTCGCTCTCTCGTCCGCTCGCCCGCTCGCCCGCTCTCGCTCTCTCGCTCATTCAGCTGTGCTCGCGTATAACCAACGGCAACGTGTGTGCAACAACAAACAAAGCAAAGAAGAAGATTCTAAAACAGCAACAACAACGAGTGAAACAACAAGAGCAGCAACAACAGCAACAAAAGGAATAAGAGCACACGGCGAGCTTCTCTTAGCGGCTTCGACTTAAGGTGCTTATCGAGTTTTAAGGTTATTTTCAGTTACTTCTCCCGTTTGGACTCAATACTCCACACACACTCACACACACGCACGCACACGCAAATTGCAAATGTGTGTGAGTGTGTGAGTCTTAGGCTTTCAGTGAGTAGATCGAGCAACGAGCTGAAGTTATTGTTTAACTTTTTTTTTAAAATATTTTTGAGGTTAGAAGAGAGAGAATTCGCAATAGTTTGCAGAGCCGCACAGTGGGGTGAATTATTAGAATATAGATTATGGTTGAATAACATAAAAATCGTTTGCAAGTTCAAGAACTCCATTATTAATCAATCTTATGTTTTCTTCGCATCTAAAATCGCTTTGAGGTTAATTTTCTCAACTGATTTTTTCATTTTCTTAGCAAAACTTTAAATATTAATACCCTGCAAGCTTTACAGAGGGTAGTATAGGTTGTCATCAATGTGGGTATTATACATATGATAGGAAAATAATTGATAAACTGTGTGTTTTAGCTCAGAAAATAATTATGCATAAAATTAAAACTTAATAAAATGTATTAAAATCATTAAATTGAGATTAAAAACGATTAGGGTTGCTTATAGGTACTTTACCACAATTTAACAAAATTCGAGCTTCTACTCGTTTTTTTTTTAAATTTAAAATAACAAATAATTTGTTTCATGCTGGTTTTTGAAATGTTATTCATGATTCTCATATATTTCTAGTATTTGCAGGGTATCGATATCGTCTATTTCTCGATTTTCGTTTAATATTTGTAAGAAAAATCAAGTTTTTACCATATGCCGCAGGCTTTTGCCGCCGCATTCGACCAATTTCAGTATTTCGTCTTTCTGCTCCTCGCTAGTTTTTTCCATTATAATCTACAGTAATTTCTTTCCCTAGTTTCTTTTTGTCGTTTCTTATGGCAATTGAATTGGAACAAAAGCTGTCAAAACGTAATAAATGAAACACAGCGAAGTCGTCTGGAAAACACTAAATAAATTGCCGGCACTGTTGAATGTGTCGATATGCATCTTCGAAAGTTGCGCGGGTAGACAAAAAAAAAAAAAAAAAGCAAACCCCAACTCAAATGCCAGAGGTGAACCCGGTTCCAGCTCAGTTTCGCCTCGGTTTCGCTTTTTGCCGTTGCCATTGCCTTTGCCTTTTGCCTCGGAATCTTAGGGCTCTCGGCATGACTAATCGATTCGATTTTTCGTCCAAAAAGCCATGCCAAAACTCTCGCAACATGTTATACATGGGTGCAAATGGGATGGGTACAGTGCACAATATCGGTTGAAAAACTTAAAAGTCACTGGACAAATTTCTTGAGCGTTTTTTGACATTTTAAATTGCAAATTGTACTCACAATGTGAGAAAGTTGAACCGCAAAATATCCTGACATGTTTCATTATGTTGCCCATAAGCGGTGCTGTCACCTTGGCTTTTTTATGTTAAATCTGGCATTTATTAAAAGCCAACTGCGTTAAAAATTTACAAATTGCGGACATTCTTGATGTTTTGGTTATAAATTTAGTTGTTTTATCATTATATATGAATTGAACCTATTTTATTGTAAATTTGTAAAGAAAATTGAATTTTACGTTATGATAGTTTAGGTTTATTTTATAAAAGTGTTAGCTCTTATATGGAATACCATCTTTTGCAGTTTTTTAGATCACACTGCACTGCTCTCAAGATTCTGTTTATTTAACGGATCGTTCTCTTTCTCTCTCTGGCCTGATCTCGTTTTGCCCCTTTCTTTATACTTTTCATTTCATTTTTTCCACATTTCTGAAAACTCATAGAAAAGTTTTGATTTTCGAAAACATGTGCTCACCCGATTCTAAAAATATCGCGTCGCTTGCGGCACAACAACATAATAGATGGAAAAAATAAAAGCTCACAGCGCGCGTAGTATGGTACATGGTATATGGTCTGGTATTAATATGCTAGTGTGACCATAGCTCTACGGGGCAGATTAATAAGCTTGTAGTACTTCCCGTATGCTATAAATAACGCTAGTATAAATATCCCTATACACATAGTATATTCAACGTGTTTCAGAAAGAGAAAACAAAAAAAAAACATAAAAATAAAAATAAAATGCAACGTGTTTCGTTCCCGAAAGGCGCGACAGCTGTTTCACATATTTTGGATGTATCTGCAGCTGTAAGATGCCTGCCCCTCCCTTTCCCCCTGTATCCTCCTGTATCACCACTATCACTACTTCTCGCCATCTCCGGTTTAACACACAACAGAAATAAGTTTTGAGCATGAAATTTTTGCATGCAAAAGCAGCAGCAGCGCAGCATCGCGTTATATAAGGCGTCGCTGCCTTAACCCTTGTGTGCCCGTGGTACTGCAGCGCGGGCCATGCTAAATTAAAATCAATTGAGAGTCAAATTAATTGTTTAACCTTTGTGTAAAGTGTCAAGGGGTGGCCCTATCTGCAAGCTGCTTAAACAAATTAGTTCAAAGTTTAATTTCATTTTATTTGCTACAGCTGCACATTAATTATTGTTGTTCTGCCTCTCGCTCTCTCTCTCTCTCTCTCTCTCTCTCTCTCTCTCTCTCTCTCTGTCTGCCTCTCTTTCTGCGTTTATTTTTAAGTTGAATAAGTTTTTGCACATGCAAAATATAATTACGAAAAATGTATTCAAAATTTGTTCTCGTACTGTGTGTGTGCGTGCGATAGTATTTAAAGATAAGCAAAAGCTTATGAATATGACTGCATGTGTGTTATAAGACTGAGCGAGAGAGAGTGAGAGAGAAAGAGAGCACGGGAGAGCTGTGCTCTTTTCAATATTTTGAATACTCTCCCACTCGGGAAATTGCTTGGCCATGGCAATTCCTAAATTTGGGATTATTCTTCTGCCTCTCCCGCTCTGTCTCTCTCTCTCTCTCTCATTCACTCAAAACGATATTCATGCGCCTCCAAAACAGATTTTAGACTCTGATGTAATTAGCTGCCCCCTCAAGAAATCGATTCAGCTGTGTGTGTGACGTTATTCAAAATAAACACAACTGTGTGTGTGTGCTCCACATTTTAATAAAGAAATGATAATGAAATACAAAATAAAAATATTTCGGTTTGACTTAATTAAAGATACCGTTTCTCTAGACTCAGACTAGATTAGTTTCCTAAAAAAAAAAAAAAGAAAATAAATAAATTAATCTATAATTGATTAGAATTTCGCATAATGAGTGGACACATTCAAAGTAGACGTTTTCATAGTTGTTTTTTTTTTTTTATTTCTTAATCAAACTATTATAATTGAGAGTGAATTTCAATTTATCATTGAGTTTTCCACTAAATTAACTGAGCATCCATGTCCAATATCTGAAATTTAATCACGTGCAGGGTATTACAGCTCATTGCATCAGTTTTTAGCTTTTGGCACGTTTTTTAGACTCTAAGGAATGCCGCATATATCGCAAAATCTGCAATTCTCCGCTACTCGAGACTAAACAATTCCTTAGAAAATATAGAAGTCTAGCGAAATCAATAGAATTGACTGCATTTCAAGACCGTTGTAGACGGTCACGAGTTTTCAAATAACTTCTAAGTTTATTATATGATCGCTAACAAAAGTTCCTATATCATTTGGCTGTTGATACAAACTAGAAATGAAAATTTTAGGTTTTAAATGAAGCCTGCAATTCGATTTTCTAGTAATTTGTGGGGGCGGTTGGGAGTGCGGTCGAATTATAAATGTCACTGCAACGCATACGAGTATTGTGCCAAAATTTGATGTCTCTGGCTCTTATAGTCTCAGAGATCTAAGCGTATTTAAACTCGAACAGACAGGCAGACAGCAAGGCAGGCAGACACGGCAGACAGACAGACGAACGTGCCCACATTGCTAGTATTTGTTGCTCTTCTTTCTATACCTTTTTTCCCTATTTCTTTGCATATGAGTGTAGATCATAAAGGTCTATTATTTTTACCTAATACCTTTATCTATATATGTATATTTGAATACGTTGAGGAAGCCGCTTTTAGTCAGTGAAAAATTCTACTGACTTATCATAGCTTTGGGGTGTGCCTCGGTGCTCGCATATAGGGGAGTGACTCTTCCACCCCCTGTGCCCTGCACATCTAAGGTATCGGGTGTTTAACTTCAATCTAATCGCATTTGTTGATAGCAACTGTCGAAGTCGCGTCGTGTTGCGCCTTCTATTTTCTTTTTCTTTCATTTTTTTTTTGTTTTGAGCTTTTCGCCTTGCGTTTTCCCGATTCTTTTTCACATTTTGTATTTTTTTTTATGGGGCTTCGCTTAGTAAATGTGGCAGCTGTACCTGGTCACCCACGCTTTTACGTCTTTCTCGCCTCTCAAGCTCGCGAGTTTTTGCAAACGTTTCCAAGTTTCTCATTTTGTGTTGTGGTCGCGCGATTATGTGTGGTCTTTCGAAATAGCGCATTCATGCGGGCTCTACGTAAACACGCCACGCCATCCAATCCAGGAGACTCCACTGGAGCTACAAGTGAAGCCCGCCGAGTCGCTTGCTAATCACTTGCCCAATACGGATCCAGAACATATGGAGAAGTGTATGTACACCGTACAGTGTATATGCATGTTTGTATACTCACCCGAGTAAAACCCATATCTACGGAACTACAATAAACACACACACCCACACACACAGTAATGACTTTTCACAATAAGCTGTGAATAGCAACAGCAACGGCGGCGTCATCAGTTGCGAGTTGCGTCTGGCCTTATCAGCGTAGCATTCGATTCTGCAATACACGATATATGGTATATATATATTATAATATACAAACTGGGCTATGCGGGTTAAGCAACGCAAGCAATAATGCGCAGCTTATCGCGTTAAGGATCAGCCTCTGCGGTAAAATCGATAAAACCAGTCGCTCGATGGAGAAATCTTTTATGAAATTATATATAAAGTTTATTATTACTAAACTTACTAATTCTTAAACTTATCAATATGATGAAGAAACTTCATGAAATGATTTGGAAATATTGATGCATAAAAGATATTGTATCTGTTTCATATCATCATGTAATTGAGATTGCAATAAATTTTTAATATCTACTTAGTTGTTGTACCTATTTAACGATCACAATCAAAATTTCAGACATCATTTAAGATGTGATATGTATTATACATTCCACAATTGAAGATTCTAACTTGAAAATTATGCTTGCAACAGATATAGGCAAACAATTGATTATTTATCATGTTATAACGTTTCCATTATTACAAAAGCTTTAAGTCTCGATCGAAATCATCTATATCTAGGCCTTAGTTAATAGAATTGAATGATTTCGAAAATAAGTTAGGAGTTTTTCTAAAACAATAAACATACATGGAGATACGGCATTAAAAATTAATTCAGTAATCGACTGTGTGTAGAAGCTTAATTGCATCGCTAATTTTATTAAATAACGTTCTCTCAAAAACTGTGAAATACAGTTAAATAAAAATATACTTCCTATGGAAAAGAGAGAATAAACATTTCAATATGCCAAAGGTGGCATATCATTCTTTGGACTTGTGGCTTCTGTTCCGTCTTGGCGTCTTTGTTGTCACAGCTTTCATAAATAAGAGCGCGCTGACAAACGCGACCTGTACACACAAGCACATATCATTTAAAATATATATAGACATTCATATGTGTGTATGCAAATACCCGACTCTTTCACACTCTTCTGTACTCTTCTCAGTTAACCGATAACCTTCAAAAAAAACGTAACCAAAATATGACACCAGACTCGAAACTCGTTGAACTTGTTTGGTCTGTTTGCCGTTAATTTTATATCATCTTTGTTTCGCTTCCATTTGTTTTTAATGAATGTGTTTCTTCTGTTTTATTTTTTTCAATTATATTTTGATTTCTGCTAATTTTTAGCAATGAATTCGAATCGTGCAACGATGTGTATGTACTATAATTGAGATTTTGCTTCGCATTTTCCTCAACTGATACTCGGGGAGGGGAAGGAAGGTTGTTTGTAGGTCAGCGGATGCTGTTATTATCGGACTACTATCGGAATCATCGAAGCCTTCGATTATTCTTAGACCCCTGCGCGCCACCTCCCTTCCCCCCACACAATTTCAACAGTTTCGGACCGGCACTACATTGTAGTTGGAGGCGAGTTTATTTTTGTTAGCCATTTCCATTTTTCACACTCGCCCGCCTATAAATTTTCCTTTGGCCCATGTATCCAAAACTGCGTCAATGACATGCCCAGACATGCTCAGGCATTAGCTGTGTGTTTCTATCTATGTATATCTATCTAATATACACATACATATAGGCACCTCCTCCGCTCGGCCGATTACGCTTGTTGTGTGTGGGCGATGGCAGCGATCTTTAAAAGTTTATGCCATGAAAGTTTAAGTTTAAATTTTTTCGAAAAGACCTACAAGAATTATTAAAATACACACACGGCAGACTGTCACACATGCTAGCACACGCGATTCACCCAAAACGTTACTGATAAATCTAATTAAGTCTAATTGTGTACGTTGGTCTCACTTTCTTTTCGCATTTAAAAGAGTCGAAAGAGCTCTTCCGACTTATATATATATATATTAATAATCTTGATTTTCGACTGTCTGCTAGAAAATTTTGTGATTAAAGGCGGTGAAGTCAGCAAATTAAAACAAGAAAGAGACTTGTCGACGATTTAATGCCCTTACCGTCTTTAGCTCATTGCAAATGCCATATCTGTGGAATTTGATCAATATAGCTTTTAAATAGAGAGATTAATAAGCATTCAAACAAACGGCTATCGCCTGTTCGATGTGCCTGAACAGTAATATGTTTTATTTTTAAATTATTAAAATTAATTCCGAACTCTACAAGTATTGCTACCTATAAAATAAATGCTGTGAGTCACTGTTTAAATTATTCCGTCTAAAATAAATAGTACCCCTAGCAAAAAAGATACCTCGACTCGACTTTTAAATGAGTTTGAGTAACCAAATTTGGAAAGAAGATTCTTGAAATTGACAAAATTAGTTGCCACTCTCACTTCCTACGTGAATGATGTTAGCCGTACCATAAAAGGTAGAAATTGACAATTTGCTGTTGCTGGTATTAAAATGTTAAAAGCGAACCCTGTAAAGGGCAAAGGGTATTTGACAGTCACACTCGCTTGCGTCACATGTTATTTTTATCTGAGTGAAAACGAAAACCATCGATAATTTAGATAACTGTGTCGCAAAAGCTACAATTGTTTAGAAATTGATTAAATTGCCCACCGTAAAAACAAAAATGTAGGCGTAGGGTACCGGAGTAATGGGACAAAAAGTGCGTTTTGCTTGAAGAAAATAATTATATACTTAAGAGTTCTGAACTGCGTGAGGATTAGTGTGAACAATCTTAACTTGTATAGGCTAAAGTTTATGTTGTCTCTATAATATGCAATTTATTTTCACTGCTACGTAGTTTTTAAATAAATAATATAAGTATTAAATATTAAATATTTCGTTGGTTCGACGTGAGTGAGTAAGTTTAGCTTTGCTCTGTAGTTGTGATACCTTTTCTTTTTGTATTCATGCGCGGCAGATAAGATAAGATTGTGTGAATGTGTGTGCATGTCGAAAGTGCAGATAAAAGGATCAAAACAGACGACAACGACAATAAGTTTGAGTGTACTCAGTTATGATTGATTCATTTCGATTCATTTCGCAACTTGCATTGTATTTGAACGCGCTAAAGAGAAAGTGAGAAAGTCCTAAACAGGTTATTAAATGCGATCTATTTGGCTTGGTTCGATTTTTGGCATAATATATTTATTTTGTACATTTTTGATTATAATTTTGAACGTAAAAAAATCGTTAAGCTTTTAGATCATAAGGCATTGCATACCCAAAAAAGAAAAACAATACTAACAAGACCTTTGCACGCTACTAACAATAAATCTATTTGTACACACACACGCATACGCAAATACACATAGATATTATCATACATTCACACACACACACTCAAACACATACGACGCTGTCTCTGCCTGTCTCTGTCTACCTATTGTGATACTCACTGTACAGTGTACACCCATCCAAACAGCTTAAATGTTTGGTATATACCTTAACGCCAGTTTCTCTCTCTCTTTACTCTCTTTTCAGATAATGTAAACTCAGCGAATGCCTAAAGCTAACCAAAAAAAAAGAAACCAAGCAAATAGAACCGAGCAAATAATAAAGTTACATGTGTATTTAATACATAGGAACATTTGTTCGAATCAAAATTAAAAAACAAAAAAAAAAAAACAATTACAACACACTCAGCCGAGAAAGGTTTTAACTACCCAAGCTACCAGCTATCCCCAGCTTTTTGTAATCCACAAAATACAAGTGTAAGGCGCTAAAGCATACGACAAGAACTCATACAATTACGCTACCATTTATGCTAAAGTTATATACACTATATATATGCCTAATATCTATGTATATCTTATGTGTGTATAGGTGCTGATCTGTGCTAAGAACTGCTTAGTTTTGCAAGAACAAAAAATAGAACGAAAGCAAGAAGTAATCGTCAACGTAAATCGCGCAATACTATATATATAAATATACGTACATATATTTAATCGCCAGCTAAGCTATTCAGAAAGCTATACTCCTCATCTAATAGATCGAGAATAGATCACACTCTATCTATCTATACCACCACTACCGCCACCAGCACCAGCTCCAGCTTCAGCACCAGCTCCAGCTCCAGCTTCAGCTTCAGTCACACGATATGGCCAACGTTGTCAACATGAACAGCCTACTTAACGGCAAGGATTCGCGCTGGCTGCAATTGGAGGTGTGCCGAGAGTTTCAGCGCAATAAATGCTCTCGCCAGGATACCGAATGCAAGTTTGCCCATCCCCCGGCCAATGTTGAGGTGCAGAATGGCAAGGTTACTGCTTGCTACGACAGTATTAAGGTCAGTATTATCAGTGTCGAGTACCTACATAGTACCTACCAATACCATACCATACCATACATATCTAACCCGAATCGATACCCAGACATTCGTACCGTCTCCGAGGAACTCCACTCCCACACACTCGCTTCTATTGTGTACATGTATGAACCGTAGCTTTTATGCTTTTATATATATTTTACTATATATATATATAGTTTGTTAAGTTCTCTTTAATCCATCACGGCTTGAGTACTCTGTATATCACCCAAAATACTAAATAGGAAGAACCGCAGAGCTACGCCCGATCTGCCTTCTTGCCTTATGCTTCAGTATTGTATGCCGCCTCTTAATCTATTGGTGGCTGTCTCTCTTGTTGTCTCTCTCTCTCTCTATCTCTCTCTGTCTCCTGGCTTGCTGTACTGCAATGTGCGCTTTTTCATGCTTAATTGTGAGTGAGCTTTTGAATAATTTAAGCTCTTTCAATGCGCTTTTCCCATTCCCGTAAGTGTCGATATCGATCTTGTGATTGATCGAAAAGACAATCGAAAGCTAAAGATACAAATACAAATTTATCAAAGTAGTGACCATAATATAATATATGAAATAAGTGATAAAATATGCAAACGATACATCATTAATTCAATTTACAATCAAACTTGAGTGACTTTAGGCGACACAACTCTTAGACATGGATAACTTCAAGGTAATTTGAATTTAATTTGATAATACAATAAATCAAATGTTTTAATAACGTTATACATGTATATAAGTATATATTATAAGTAAGGATGCAAGTCGCGTACAGTTGAGAGATATTGAACACCTTTTGCACAACCATACCATATAAATGCAATCACAAACTAATTAAAAAATGAATGTATAGAAATTAATACAGTTGAGAGATTTTCCTGATCGTACCCAACCTGCAGGGAACTACTACGGTACCACAAACCGATTAGAAAATGAGTTAATACAATTTATATATACTTTTAAATAATTACCAGTATATAAAGCCATTGAAGCACTCGTAGTTTCAGGACAAACTTTTGAACAACCATACCGGCTTGAAGGTACCGCAAAGTGATACAAAATATAGATATATAGTAGATAATTTTGTTGTACGAATCGCATTTTAATATTATTCAGTCTTTGTTATAAAGTATCCCGTGCAAGGATATACAAATTATGGCTTGAAAAATATGGTTGCCGCTTTTTAGGCGCCTGGCAGCCTGAGCCTTGTTTGGTTAACGGGACTTGCGAGTGGCAGATGGCGAGTTGCGGCCAGTAAAAACGGCCGTGCCGGCGGCGGCACACGGCGGAAAGCGGAAGTCAGACGCTTTTGTTATTTTAACAAAAGCCTCAAAGCTATACCAGCGAGAGGAGGGCTGAACCTTAAAATTGGCACCCCCTCGCCACGCCTGCCTGCCTGCCTGCCTGCCTGCCCGCCCCGTGTGCTAAAGCCAGCGTTACCACACTGCGAGAGTCGAGTGTGCAAACAATAGTTAAAACTGATGTTTGTAAGTGCCTCTTGTTGTTGTTCTACCCTGTGTTTTCTTGTTTTTTGTTTTTTGTTTTTTATTTATTTTTTTTTTTTGGTTGATGTTGTGGCACACTCTTGTTTCTGTATTTTTCACGCCTGTCCTCAAGAGCAGCGCTCCTAATTGAGACACTGCCAGTAACACAGCGCGCCACTTCAAGTCCGTCCGTTTATTATGCTTTCCTTATCCTCTTCCCCTTCCTCGCCTCTCTTGCTCTTCTGTTTTTTATTGGCCTAGTGTTGTAATGGAATCATTACGAAGGGATCTTTCAAGTGATAATTATAAAGCTCTCCAAGAAACTTCAGAAATCCAATCTAATGTTTGCAAATCTCTGCAGAGATCTTTGATCTTTCTGGTTTCCTTGGGAACCATTAGGGAATTTCAATAGTTATGATGGGTTTGAAGATCAAAAAAATTGTTTGTGCCTCGATTTACGGAAGCCTATTTACAAGCTCTAAAATTCAATTTTATAAATTTTTTTTTGTTCAGATGTTGTTGAATTTTTAAAGGATTTTTGTTTTTTTTAAGGAAACCTGCACCTATTTTCGTAATGCACAAACTAAACTACATCTATTTTAGTTTTATACACAATTTCCTTATTTCTTGAACGGGTTTAAGTGCAAGCAACCAGCATATAATTGCTGCCAACTAGTTTAGGCTCGAGAGGTCTCTACGCGTTGCTACAGCCTGCAGCCTGCAGCCTGCAGCGTTGCCAGATTGGGGCTACGACACTAATTTACAATTAGGTTGCTGCATTGTTGGCAATTGCTCTCTATGGGCGGGGTGTGTGTGTGTGTGCAGAGTGGTCCGATCATGTGTCAAAACGAGAGTAGGAAGAAAAATCGGAAAAAAAAGAAAAAAAATAGGTCAATTATAGCAAAACTCAACTGAGCATGGGTTTCGAGAATCTATGGTATAATCCAAGCATAACCTACATTAGCTGATTCAATCAGCTAATCGACCATGCGCCTCGCGTGGCTTAACTTTTTGTTTATCCTTCATAATGCCAGCTACATACTTATTTGTCGTTTTCAAAATTAGCAAATCATTCTGTGACTTTTTCGAAATTGGGTTCGTTTTACTGTTCATTTCCCCTGAATGGAATTCCACCACAATGCGCCAGCACACAGCATAAAAATGAAAACAAGTTTAATATGACGAAACTTGTATACCCTATACCTGTTTTTATTGGTTATTCCCAATTCAATTGTAGCTCCAAGAATTTAATAGTGAGAGAGCGATAAGTCTTTTAAATGCCCCAGGTACTCCCTGAATTTCTTGAGTGCATTACAAACTTCTGACTAAATTTTAATATACCCTCTGCAAGGGTATTGAAAAAAACTCACGGAGTGCAAAAAAATAACCATGGTCACAATATAAAACATTTTCCGGTTTATAATTTTCTTGTCGCCACGACTTTTACACTTCAATTTGGCACCGTTGCTTCTGCTGCCACAGAGCCAACCCTGCCACCCTGTGCCAGTGTCGGTTGCTAACCCTTATGCTGGAATGGCTCGAGGTCCTTGGCGGGTGCCACTTTATCCGGTTGGATGAGCCCATTTTACGTCCTTGTGCCTTTCGCGCGCGCTTTGACTTTAACTTCGACTACCCTGTAAGATGATGCAGGGGATATTTGTAGCTAGGAAGTGTAGGGTATATGAACGGTCTGTCTGTATAAATGTCTAGATATCAGCAAGCATATAAGCTAAAGACAAGAAACTTGGCAGGCAGCTTTCTGTATAGTTTCAATTAATGTTACCATGCCTATTGCAGAAAGTTAATCGATCAATTAGGTAAATATTTTGGTTAGAGTTGGGCTGCTCGAAATAAATTGTGTGTAGAGTATACTTTAGTCGGGTCAGTCTTCACCATAATGAAACACAACATGAATACACCCATTACATAACTATTGTGCGTCTAGAAAGTATCGAAATCGATTTGAGTGACAGAAAAGCAACTCTGCAGAAGCACCTCTCCTATCCGTCCGTGGGGCCTTTCTCTTTATGGGTAGACGGGGGTCTTATGCGATTTCGATTGCAGCTGGTTGTCAGTCGGGAAGCTTTCCTGCTGCAGTTTGACACTCGAGCATTCCGCATAATCCTTGAGATTGCAGTCACCTCTTAAGCTCTTTGGAAATCTCTGTTCAAGTGGCCGTTGTACCGTACTGTACGTACGAGAGAGGTAGTCGAGAGGAGTCGAAGCTTTCCCATTCCCTCGGCTCTGTGCCCTGTGCTGCTCTAGGAGAGCTGAGTGAAGGAGAAGAAGAGTTGCCACTAATTTGTTATGCCTTACATACGTTGCACTTTGAAATTCTGCAACAAACTTCAAGTCAATAACTCAGTAGCTTGGCTTGCCCGAGCCCGTGCCCGAAGCCCGAGGCCCGCAGGAGGAGCACCAGCACTTAATACATTATGCAGAGGCATCTCGGCAAGCACCAAGTTGCGGCATGTCCTTGCACGGTAGTCGAAGGACTTGCTGCCTGCAAGTTGCCAGTGTTGCAAGTTGCGCGAAAGAGACCCGCTCACATGTGCAGTCATTTCGCAGTTGCTAAAACCTACAATTCATTCGTTCTGGCTGCGTCCGGAACGTGACTGCTGCTGACTCGACAGAGAAAGACAGAGCGAAAGGAAGGGAACGAGAGAAAGAGAGAGGCAGTTGGAGATAGAGTGAAAGGGAACGTGAGAGCAGGAGCGAGTTGGCATGTCTTAAATAAAATAAATGGCGCATTATCAATATACACAAGAGAAGAATGTCGCGTTTACGAGCTGCAAGCGTAAAGTTGTTAAGTTACTTAAGCCAGCAAATGAAGCAAAGGGGCGGGAGCGGGACGTGGGCGTGGGCAGGGGCAGAGGCAACGGGGCACTCGCCAGAAAGGGGTGTAAAAATTACAGTCACGAAGCTTGACAAATTGTCGTCTGAGTCCCAAAGACCTCACTCAGTCCCGCAATTCGAACTCTACACAGCACCCTGTGCAGCCTGTGCACCCTGTGTAGCCTGGCATCCTGTCGAGAAAATAAAATGAAAAAAAAAAATACCCCAAAACACATTCCTTATATCGGCTGCAAGACTTGGCAAGCAAATGAAAACTAATGCCCAACGACTATAAATATAAATTGCGCGAATTCTGTTGCAAACTTGAAAATATTAAGCGTTACGAATTCTTCCAGAATGAATAAGATGAGCGAATGCTGGGGCTCTGCGATAGACTCTATTTTGTTTTGTTTTTTTTTTAGCCAATGATTTTATTAAGTTGTCTGGCAGCAGCTTTTTCTTGTCAACAAATTTGATTTTTATCATTGCAATATTTCATTTTGATTTATAAATTATTTATTCATATGATTGTCAATCAAATGGATTTTTCAATATCGCATGGGGACGGCATTGACGCGAGAGTCTGTCACAAGCATATTGCTTTTACACTTGGAGAAAGTTGTTGATTAAAATTGAGCAAGTTATTAAGTTGATAATGCTGTCATGAAATTCATAACTTATTCGGATAAGTCGGAAAGAAGTAAGGTATGCAAATAGAAACCTAATTTCAGCGATTTGTTTCTACAAGTAATACTGATTTCAGATATCTGAAATTTATTCAGCTTATTAAATACATTGCAAAATATTGCTGTGTTTATTTTGGTTGTAATATCTTGAAAATTGGCAGCGATACAGCATATTGAACCCTTTCGACTTGACTCTGTGCGTAATAATTATACGTTATACCTTAAGTAATTAGTTATGCAACTCTGTTTGAAATTTAAACAATTTACATGATAGATAAATTGCAGCTTAAACTGTTTCTTAAAGCCTCAACCCTTAAACATGCTCAAGACGGAGCTGCTCTTCTCACTTTTGTCGCCTTTGTCGACGCTCTGTGAAACGACAAGTAAACGTCAAAATGGGTAACTTCGGGTGATGAAATGGCGATAGAAAGTGGGAAAGTGGGAAAGCACTTGGAGCATTCAGCAAAAATCGGGATCAATAAAAACGTCATTCAATTTATTTTCAATTTTTCGGTACGTCACGGCAAATGCGGACGAGCTGCTGCTGCTGCCTCTGCTAGGTTGAAATAGACCGAGAACCGAGACCGAGAGGAAAAGAAGAAATGGAACATGGCCAAGAAGAGTACTATACCTAACAAATAATGGCAGACAGAAAACCCAATAAATTTAAAGAAGCACGGCGAGTGCGAGTGTGCACACTGTGACAAAGTGCCAACGAGAAGACAGACCGCTTATACTACCTACACACATAGCCACATGTGTGCGTGTGTCTGTGTGTATTTTCCAGGGTATATCAAATAACTTTGACTTTACACATTATTAAACCACAAAGCCGACGACTGTGGCGAGCGAAGAGTGAAATAAAGCGAAACAAACAAAGCAGCAGCAGCGGCAGCAGCAGCAGCAGTTACAGCGCATTTCTAAGGATCCTGGCACGGGGAACGAGGCTCCAGGCACAATCACACACAGGCTGTCGTCGTCGCTGCATGTGCCATGCTGGCTTGCCAGGAGGCTGCTCCTGTTGCTCCTCCGACTCGAGTCGACTCGACTCGACTCGACTCTTTCCACTTGACAAACTCGACAAACAATTGTCAGCCTTGTCGCAAAGCATCAAGGCAGCGCGGAGGCTGCTCCTTCTGCTGCATCTTCGGTCGGGGTATTCATTGAGGCTGAGACTATTAAATTTTTTAGTTGAAATTGATTAAATCGCCCCAAAATTGTTTGCCGAAAAAAAGAAGGAACAAATTTAAAGTTCCTGACACGATGGCTTTTCTTTCTCCAGCTCCCCATCTCGCTCTCTCTTCACTCGTTCACTTTGCTGTGTGTGTGTGTGTGTGCGAGAGTTTCCTTTTTGCCGCCAGCGTTGCGGCAAAGTCTTGAGTGGCAATATGCCGCCAATAATTCAGGTCAGTCGCGTCTTCGTCGACGTTAACTTTGCCATGGCACAGTGTGGACCGCAGTTGGTATTGGAGGAAAAATAAATTATTGAAGGAAAATGTACTATGCATGCATATTGAAGTTTGAATTTGTTTACGGCTGGAGTAATAAATTTTGAATATTATTATACCCGAGCACGTTTCTAAAAAGGGCCCAAGAGGTATGCACACACTTTGTGTGGATAAAATCCACTTAATATATACGAATTTCGAGCAGTTTGTTTGTATGAACAAATATATCTTTGTATTTACCAAAGCTGGAATTGTCAAAATTGGCATGAAGTAGATGTTACTCTTTGCAATGCTTTTCCAGGCATTTTTGTGTAGTTGCCAGTGTTGGTAAATAAATTTTAAACTATTTTTTACTAATAATAAATTCTAAAATTAATAGTTTAATTATTTTACTAATAATTTTATTTCTTAAATAAGATTAAATACTCTGCAATAATTGGAGTTCCGTTAAATCAAACAATTTAACATATGCGACCCACTGTGCGGCAACGTTATACTGCCTTTCACTTTTCTCGAAACTTGATAATTTCCATACATCATTTTCATGTCCTTAGCAATTATATAACTGTAACATGGTTACATAATTTACATAGGAACAATCAGTAAGCTATGCAAGGGTATACAGGTATCGGTGTGCCGTCGAGAGCGTTTCTTTTTACCTTTCTTGCTTCTTCTGTTCTGCTGCAAGCGGGTATTGTGCAATTTTCCATTGCCTTTTCGTGCTGAAAGTGCAGCACAAAATACACCTACACATACACATACTCATATGAGTGTACCATGTATGTGTGCTGACTTTCTACGTGTACCTCCTAAGGCTCCTTTGTGCTACGCTCTTTCCCTTTATTGCTGCTGCAATTTTAATTGAGCTGCGACATGCGGCATTTTGCCTTCGAGTTGCATGCTCTTTTGACGCCATTGTGTTCGTATGCTTTATAGGCAGTACCACCACAGTGCACAGGGCTACGGGTTTGTGCACACGAATGTTTGTGCTGCTGTATTGGTAGTCAGTTATGTGACACTTAAGTATATAAACCTTTATTCATATACTGAATCGGTCAATCAATCGAATCCCTTTATATGTGTACTTACTTTTTTTGCGGTGTTTTAGCGATGAGTTCAAAAAATGAATCGTTCTTTTTTTACTCATTAATTTAATTTGCGATACTGAATTCAACAGATAAGTTGAAACGGAAGTATAAAATCATATCTGTCTATCTATCACAATATTCATTTTTTTTTTGAAGCACACAACCGAACCCAGAGTAGAATGTAGTAGCGTATGGGCTTGCGTTTTGAATAAATTTCATAATTTATGGTCACAAGTTTGCATCTGCACACACACCGAGTTTGTGGTAGAGCACTTGAAGCTATTTAAGTGAAGACCCGCCCACTGTACCACAGCCACGCTCCCGAGAACATGCTTATGACGAGGCCGATGGTGTAAGTTGGTGAGCTGAGAGCCAGTGGCTGCCCGCTCGATGCACTTCATTGGAAAACTTTGCTCGGTTACATTTCGGTCTCCATTAGTATAATTTAAAAGAAGAGTTCTCTGGCGAGTTGGAAATTTTTGGACAATACAAAAAGAGGAGAGAATAGATAGAAGGGAGAAAAGTAGAGAGAGAGATTTTTAATTTACTTAATAGTCGATGCACAAGGCGTATCAGATTACAGATACCCACGACGACAGGTGGTTTCAGCTATTCCCTGGCAGGGTCTTTGTTTGTTTGTTTCTCTTGTCTCGTTCCCACAAGACGAAAAAATAAAAACGTTCAACGAAATCGATAAATGTTAAAATAACTGTACGAATTCGTTTCGTTTTCGTTGTCGAGCTGACAATGTGCCAAATTGCGAGTGAGGGCCAAGGAAATTGTCGCTTTTCTTCTTTCTCGATTTGCATATTATTAGATAAGACGGTAGAGTCTTTTGCTTACCTTAATTAGACTTTGAGCAATAGCTTCTCTCTATATTTATCTATCTAATTCGAATGAGAATACGGCAGGACTACTTCTCTCTAACCTGCTAACTCTCTGGCTGTAATGAGACTACAACAGGACCTTCTCTTTCTCTCTCTCTCTCTGTCGTTAACCTTACTTTCTTAAAGAACAAACGTTACCCAAAACGTTTCCTATTTGTATTCATATCAATAACATTTTAAGCACACTTATCAGGCGAATAACCAACAATTCCTACAAGGTCCCCAGGACACAAATCTCATATGATATGCGCCGCCCGGCACACACAACCTACGGGTGTGCGTACACGACAGACACACTCACTCACATTCGTACAGGCTCAAGAGAAATAGATGCGCAATCAATGGATTACTTCCGCCTCCTCAACTAGGGGCTTAATCACAAATGACAACAACAGTTTTCTGTAGTCGGAAAGGTATAAGGAGTGTGTGCAGGAGGGAACGGGAGATATGCTGTGTGTGTGTGGAGACAATATGTCAGTGGATGAAGGCAGACAGCACAAAGTAAATCGATATATATATATATATATATATATACTTTATAGAAATAAATATCCATCTGTCTGTATGGATTTGCTTTTTTGGCTGCTTAGCAAATTTAAAGCGGGTAAAGTACGGACTATTTAACCGATTCAATTGATATCCATCAGCAAAGTGTCGCAACAATAAAATATATAGCGGCTATATAGATACACACACACATATTTAAATGTATATAAATGATTTTCTCTTTTCTCTATCCACTACAATCATTTTGTGTCTCCCTCATATATATGTGTGTGTGTGTATATATCTGTATTTAGAGCGAGGGAAAAATGGAAAATCAATTCAATCACGCTTATCAGCGATAAGGCATAGCTTCAGGGGGAGTGGGGGAGAAATGGAAATGGAAATATCGACAGACGTCAGCAGCAGCAGCAGCAGCGAGTACAAAATAACAATTCGAAAAGCATTTTCGGCATGTTTACTGCCGCAGTCCAAGTAGGCAAAAGAAAAGCAAAACAAGTAAAAAGAGAGGGTATCTTTTACCATGCCGAAGCATGCATACTCTAGCAGAGTACATGAATAATCCTCTGGCACTACTACTATTCATTTGGTAGTGCTATCAATGAAGTAAATTATATTTTCTATAACATGAAATATCCAAATTTTCATTTAACAGATTAAAATGAAATTTGCGCAGCAAATACATTTCAAGTAATACTAACAGATTACAAACTTTTATATTGATATCCTAAATAATATGCAAGTTATCATTAAAAGAACGTATTATATATGGTATGCAAAGTCGAATCATCTGCGTGGATATTACGAATTGAAATGAATATTGTCTAAGCGTCGCGACTGTCTCGTTTTGCTGCGGGATTTTTATGCCATTGTATTTTGCGCAATTGTTTCTTTGTCGAGAGGGGGTAGGGGGAGCGGACAGTTCTCTCTGGCTACGAATGTCCATGAGTCCTGCCATATTTCTGTTTACCAATGTGGCGCCATGGAGTAGCGGCTTACCCGCAAGTGGCTTATTGAATGTGTCTACACTACGTCCCTGCTGCCTTGCTTTATCGGTTTTTTGTTTTCTTTGCGTCATGAGCTTGAGTTTCCAGCTGTTCGTACCACTGTGCGCTCTCATAGCAACTAAGACAGTGTAGGATAATGTTATAAGCTACCTTCGTAAACGTTACAAATCCTAGGAAATGGAACGCTAACTTATTCAAGTATTTGTATATTGTTTTTGGGGTACACTTACTTACCAGATTCAAGCTGCATTTCGCCAAGCGTTGCCACCTAATTTAACTGTGTTAAGTTGGCTGCGCCTCAAGTTAAGCTCAAGTTTCGTCTAATATCCTAAAATAATCAGACTTTCTCTACTAAAATCGAATTTAGAAGCAATGGTTGAGATTGTAATTTTACTTGAACATCTATGTCTTTATATTTTTCGGCTGCTTAGCTAACCAAAGATTGCAAAACTGATTATCCAGGGTATACTCAAGTCGCACTCGAATGCCTGCAGCATTTTTGCCAAAGTTTTTCCTCGCATTTTGCAACGTCAAACATGATTTGCATATGCTGCTTTGGGTTGCTGTTGGGGTTTTTTGGCTTGTGCCGAGATTACGGATTAGCTTCTTCTCGAATTCGATTTCTGACAGCGGCTTACAAAAGTTTTGCTTTGCTTTTTCGCCACTCTTTCCTTCATATTACGACTTTGCTTGGCGATTACAAAAAAAAAACGGGCTGATCATTTGCTATGCCGCTACGTAGTCTACGAGTTTAACCGATTATATTACGCCTGCGACGGGTTTTGGAAGAGTTTTCCACAGATTACGCGAATACTTGGGCTAGCTGGAGGTAATTGATGGCGGCTACAAAACGATTTCCGTATTACGGGAGGTATTTTCACTGAAAGGAAACGTAGAAAATGTTGATTCAAGATTCAGACTCATTATGCATTCATTTAAATGGCATTTATTGCCAGTCCCGCCCACGTGGATGTACTCGAGATGTGCTTAAAAAGCCATTATTGTCAATATTTATAATAGTTCCAAGCCGAGTGTGAGAAGTGCCTCGAGCAGGCTGCTCTGCTCTGCTTAATGTGTCCTTTCTGTGTGTGTGTGTGAGTGTTTGTGTCCTTATCCTATCTCACCTTTCTCCTCTTCAGCGTTGTCTAGTTGTCTCTGCGCGCCTCGGCATTGTGTCTGTATTTGTTTTCCTTACACTTGAGTGGCATAAAAACACTCACACAGCTGCAGAATCGCACACCCACTCACACTCACACAGCCATACACTCGTGTGCGATTCAGCAACACCTTCCTCTGTTTAGACAGCCTCAAGTGTCAGGCCGAGGCTCCCCAGTGAGTTGTGCTCCTTCATATAAAACAATTTGGCCTTTTGCACACTGGGTACAAGTTGTGTGTGTTGGGGTGAGTGTGTGTGTGTGTGTGTGAGTGAGTGTGCGTGTATTAAGTGAGTGTGCGGGCAAGGTGAGAGCTAAACAAGACGATGCTAACGTCATAAATGTCAGCAGCTGCGGCTCGTGCGAGTACTCATTGAATTGTTGAGGAAACCCTCAAGGAAAAGGTTACCATATGAAACTTATGATTATGTAAAAGGCAAGATATATCCCATATACAACTACTAATTAATCTAAATAATCACTGCACTATATCTTAAAAACCCTTAAGCCAAAAATCGGTCTCAGATAATTTTACGATAATTATATTATAAGTGATTTAATCATTATCATCATAAGTTTCCCATCAAAAACACCTTTATTCATAGGTAGCAGCACCTTAAGTATATAGTATATAGTATAAAGTAGTAGTATATAGTATTATATATTCCTAAACAACATCAAATATAGAGTTGCTTTGGCTACAACTCTCCATCTAACTGTTTCGTTTGTATGAACACACAAATTCAGCATTTGGTTGGGTTTATAAAGTTCCTTGTGGCACACAAAAATCAACTTTAAATAGCTTTAAGCTCTACGAGCACTGACAACAAGATTCGCCAGCGGCTTGTCCCCTTGCGAGCCAAGCGTCCCCCATCACTTGAGCCGTCAGCCACTTGTCCACTGGGCTTAATCGCACTTTTGATTACTTTTCTCGCATTTCGGCAATTTTTGATGCCAATTTCGGTCTTGTCACATTTTCGTTTCCCTCTCCCTCTCTCGTTCTCTGTCCATATCTGTGTAATTACTTTCGAAATATTATTAAATCTATATTGTTTCATTTTGAGAACTTTGATTACGCCAATATCAAGACTGATTTAAATTATGTACAAAATGGAGATGATAAATTTGAGAATTTGCTGGTTAAAAAAAAATAGGAAATTTAATTAATAGTCTCTTAATTACATAAATATTAATTTGGTATCGACACGTGCTAAAGGAACCGCTCGCCGTACTGCTAATTGTGTCAGGCTGTCGTCATGAATAATCAAGCTCTGGCTCTGAATAAAATTTAATTGTCACATTAAAGGCAGCAGCTCTATTGAAAGAACGACGTGTCCCCCGATGATACCTACTCGCACACTCAGAAATTCGAATTACTGCCGCCTGGCAAACACTCGAATGCCCCTGCAAGGGAATTCAACCTATTTCGTGCAGTATTTAACCTATTTTGTCCAGTATTTAACCTATTTTTGTGCAGTAATTCATTTGCTTATGAACATTAAACCACTTTCGTTGTGCCAATGTGCCTGGTTGAAATAAAATATGAAAAATGTGGATAGTGAGTGGGGAAGGTAATTTAAATATGGAGAAGGGCACAAAACTGATGAATATAATACGAGTATTTTCCGCATTTATGAAAACTCGAAACGAACTGGCGGGAAAGCTGGCTACGCTGGCTTCATTTGAGTTTGGTTTTTAATTTAACAAAAAATTTCTACTAAAATGCGTATGTGTGTGTGTGTGCGAGTGTGTGTGTGTGTGTGTGCAAGTCTGTGTGGAAAAATAAGTACTTAAAGCTCAAATATTTGCATACACTCGAGCATTGTTTGCATAATAATACCGAAAGGCAGGGGCAGAAAAAGGAGCTAGAGCGCAAAGTGAAAGGCAGCAAAATGGAGTAGCAGCAGCAGCAGCACGGACAAGGTGTGTAGGGACTTTGTGTAGAAAATGGAGGCAAGAAGAAAGGCGCGAGAGAGAGCGAGAGGGTGCAGGTTCGAAACTGTGTGTGATTGTGCAGAGGAACTGAAGCTGCAATCCCCCAGTTGTTGCCTTAGACCAAGGCAAATTTATTATCACACAAGACAGCAAAAGACGCAGACGTATGCAAGCATTGTGTGTGTGTATGTGTGTGTGTGTGCAGAGGGTAGTGGAGTGGGCAAAAGGGGGTATGCAGGCAAAAAATCAAACGAAATGAGGCAGCGCCTGCTGCAAATAAAGTATTTTACATGGGCAGCTGGGGAAGAAAGAGAGAGAGCGAGGACGAGGGCGAGGGCGAGGGCTGGGTGTGCCGGGTAGTCTGGGGAGTCTGAGTCGAACTAGATTGTAACGTTTACCGGGGAGTAATGTGCGCCACTGCACATGAGATCCCAACGCACTGATGCTGCCTAGGATTGCCGTGTTGGTGTGTGCGGCACGGTTCGTCCTGCCTCGTCCTCGTCCACAGCAGGTGTGCTATATAATTTGCATAGCTTGTGCGGAGCGCGAGCAGGAGCGGTGCGGGGGCAGCTTCTTGTTTGGGGCAGATACAAAACAAACACAAACAAAGACACACACACGCAAGTTGTTGTGCCAGAACGTGCCACGGCGGACAAAATGGCAGCGGCGAAAGACAGAACAAAGACAAGGCGACAGGCAGGCAGGCGAGCTGGCAGGAGGAGCACATAAAGAGCAAGAATAAAGAAAGCAAGAATAAATAAAAAATGCAAAGAAGCGTCAAGTTTAGCGCAAAATTAAACAATCTTATTGCCGGAATTAGCGACAGAATTACACAACAGAACAGAACCACGTGCCGGGCGGAAAGTGGAGTCAGTGGAGTCTGGCACTTTCAGCAACCACTCGCTGGAGTTGGAGGTGTTGCCAGGCTGCTAAGTGCGACCCCCAGGCAAGAGGCAGAGCGGGAGAGAGAGACTCTTACTTGATCTCTAATCAAGAACTTTGGTTAGGAGTTGAGAGGAATTTCAAGTTGGCCAAAATAATGGCCTAACAAATTGAGAACTTAAAGTGGCAAAGTGGCATGGAGATTACACACACTTTAGCACACACTGTGCCTAGCGGGAAAGGGGCTGCGGGCGGGTGTAATAAGTAAGCATGTGAAGAGGCCAGACGAGCACGGAGCAGGACGTCGCAAGTGGCAAGTGCAAAAGCAGCGCGCTCACGTTGCGTATACGCCACCGAAAATTTAATACGGGTTACGTTTGCCAAGCTAAATCCGCAAAGACGCCAAGCTGCCGCCTGCGGTGCCACTTCCTTATTTGTACAAGGCAATCCTTTGCCCTCTCTCTCCCTCTCTCTCTCTCTCAGCCATCTCTTTTCCTTGTCCTCGCCCTGCACTGTCTGTCGGCATCTCTTGCCCTCTCTCTCGCTCTCTGCTGATTTAGTACGCAACATTTTTCTTGATTATTTTTTAGGTGCTTCTTATAGAACGTTTCGCATTTTGTACGGCTCGCCATGGGTGCCCAGTAGTGTCGACTTTCGGTATCAGCATGACGGTATCCGTAATCCCCTCCCCCCCCCCAGCCATTCTCGCAGCGTGAGAAGTCATAAAACGATTTGTCATATTTATACAAGTTGATAAAATTATAAACAGCGACGCTTTTCTTGCTGTATCTGCTCCTCGGGGTAGACAGTAGCCAACTATCTTGCTGTGTGGCAGCTCACAGTCCTAAGAAACGACAGAGACAGCGAAACAGAGACAGAGTGAGAGTGAGAGAGAGAGAGAGAGAGAGAGAGAGAGAGAGAGTGGACACTCTTTCCCTGACTTCGAATTTGTTATAATATGATTACCTCTGTGGAAACCACTTTAATTCTGTTTTAAATCTTCTGCTACTTTGTTTTATACTACGAATTTGAATTACCACGACAAATTACTGTAAGCACATTTGTAAAATTACTGTAGGCACATTTGTATACCCTTCCAACTGAAAGAGGCTGAGAATTCGCAAGAGAACAAATTGAAAACTAAAGCAATTTCAAATAGAAAATTCCTTACGTCGTTTCGGAAAAACAAATGACATTGTCAGCATTGTCGGGATCTCTCTGGTATTATGTGCTATGGCACCCTTCGCTCGCTCTCTACCCCCAACCCGACAGCCATCTATCCACCCGCCCATCTCTCCTTCCCCGCTTCCGAGGCTGTTGTCTTGCGCGGCACGGCGCGTAATCAGGGCGGTTTGTCGCACCTTTGTTGCCTGCCTGACTTTGCTCGTCGCGCCGGAGCAACCACGTGGAACTTATTACTTTCATTTGGCTTCCACGCCCCCCTCACTAGACAACGAGTGACAGAGAGGGGGAGAGAGAGAGAGGGAGGAAGGCAGAGAGACAGCAAGAGCGGGGGCTACATAAATTCATAACATATTCATTGCGCGCAGCGAGGCATTTAAGAGGCGGCTGCGGCTGTGGCAAAAACAAGATCAAAAAGCTACACTCAAGCGCACTCGACCAGAAGATACCCGCTCCATTCATTTCTAGCATATCCTTAAAAAGAGGTTAATCGTTAGAGACATGAACGTATAGTTCGATTCCAACGAATTTAAGAAGATAAGCTAAAGTCATATAAAGCTATCGGTAATGACTTTAATACATAACTGAAAACCATAAATCTGCTAGATTTGTTGGGCAGGATATTTTAAATTTTAAATTAGCTTAAGCTGCGTATGGTATATAGGAATCTTAATGCCAAATTTAGAGTTTGTAACTTGTTCGATTGCGGAGATTGACGTGTTCATACGAACATATATTCGTAATAAACAGCTCATTGAATTGTTCCTGTTGCCTGATTTTGCTGGCCACGTTTATGCAGACTTAATATACCCATCGAAACATGTAACGTCCTCAACTTACTTGTCTCTTCGTTCTGCTTCTAATTTTGCATTTGCTTAGACCTTTCCCCTTGAGTTTTTTGTTTTTACGGGGCGTATGCGTAATCTAGCTACGCCAGGCTGCTCTGTCGTCTTGTGCGGTTCACACGTCACAACCAATAACCTATTCCCATCGCATTCGCGATGTGCCTTGCGGTAATTATCACAACTTTTCGTTGGCGCAAAAGTTGATCTAGGCTGCTTTTCGCATCTGCGTTTTGTTTACTTAAAGCTTCTTAATTATGCTGATTAGGCAAATGATATTAGGTTGTTTCCTTGTTTGTATAAAATTCGAAAGAGCACTCAGGTTAAGGAACTAAAGAAGCAGACCCATATATAGAGAGAGAGAGAGGGAGAGATCTACTATGTTATACAGTACCGCCTATTTATTATCATTTAAAATATTTGATTGACTATTTTCAGAGAATAATTGCCAGCTATTTTGATTTCCGTTTTCTCTTTTCCTGTGCTTTACTGTCGCATTCGCTTCGTTTGCCCATCCAAAGAAAAGCTTAAAAATTAATTACAAACTCCGGG
This sequence comes from Zaprionus inermis, assembly GCA_018151445.1. NCBI lineage: Eukaryota > Metazoa > Arthropoda > Insecta > Diptera > Drosophilidae > Zaprionus > Zaprionus inermis. Next base: position 5,692,031 of record JAECXD010000117.1, on the reverse strand, counting down.
AAACCCAAGCTGCGCATAATCCTCAGCTAGCTGGCGGTGGTGTGCGAGGGGCGGGGGGGGGATTCCGCCCCGATGACAAAGTTCAGGCTGTCGGCAGATGCAACATGTGAAGAACTTTTATTATTGCCACTGGGCGTGTTCTGGCTGCCACGCCCATCAATTTAAATTACTGGCAAATAAAAACTAAATGCACAAACGCCCTAACTACGTATCGCGTCTTTCCTCGCTGCTTTTATGGACCCCACCCCCCTGTAAATAGTGCCCCCTGCGTCGTTTCGATTGAACTCTCAGAGTAGCATGGGCACTGGATGGGCAAATGGAAATTGCATGGGTACAAAATGTTATTCAGATTTGTGCTTTTACTTCGCAGACTCCTATCGACTCCTGCCTTTCTTTGCCTGTAGATTTACTTAAATAGTGAAGAGTTTAAACTATTTAAATTTCATGAAAATCTGTTGATTATTCCCTCCGAACTCGTCTGAATTTCTGGTATTGTTCAACAATAATTTAAGCTGCCTTCTGATGCCAGTTGACAGGATACACTGAACTGTGTTGTTCTCATTACTTGCACACTGCACTGTACGACAGCCTGACACTTGTCTGACGCGTCTCTCTCTCTCTCTCTCTGGCTAGCTATCTCTCTCGCACTCTCTGTCTCTCTGTTTGCATAAATGCCTTTTAAGTCTGCGTAATCCACTCGCATTCAAGTTGTTTGCTATTACTGCATAATTAATTAGTAAAAGTGGCAGGGAAAGAAGGGGCAGAAGAGGGCGACAAATATGCGACACGAGCCAAAGAAACGAATGAGCAGTGCTGCAAATTGCTGCAGTGTTAGAAAACACCAGCAGCAGCTGTCGAATAGTGAAGAATAGAGAATGTTTTCACTTCGATTTCTTTTACTTGAGAGCAGAGAAAAGGGAGCCAGACGAATCTTGTTTCGTCTCTGAAAGAAAAGCGTCACTTTAGTGTTGCATAACCTCGTGCAGAGCTCTTTAAAGCGTTGCTGCTGCAAAGTATGCAACATTTTAAAGCGCCCCAAAAGCTGCCACAAAGCAGCAGCAGCAACAACAACAACAACAGCAAATGGGGAAAATGCTGCTGCTTTTCCTCTCGTTTTTATTGCGTTTTTCATGTGTCTCATGTGGTTTACTACAAATTGATTCTATTATTGCGCATAGAGAGCGTGGGCGTATGCCTATTTTTTTTTGCAACAACCCGCCCCGCCCAGTCGCCCCCCGCAGCGTACGCCCCTGCGTATACGCATTACGCATTTGCATCGTCGCATCGTCGTTGGTTGTTGTGCTGTTTTTGCTGCCGGCGATTTGGCAAAACAGAAAACTGATTGCAAACACATTCCCCCGGCCACTGCTCGGGAAATCCGTTGTTTATAGAAGGGTTCTTCCCCCTTGCCACGAACGGAAAAGCGCCAATCAATTGTTTAATTAAATTTATAATGAGTTAATCATTACGCAGGCAGTTGCCATTTGTTTTCCCCATTTGTTTAATTGCCGCCGTAGTGAATTTTCCACAGATTTTTGTGTAGCAAATTATGAAATGAGTCGTCGTCGACGGCAGTGTTGTGTAAAACCAAATAGAACCAAACAGCATCCGACTGTGAAATTCAATTATAAAATGCTTATGCTGCATTTACATATTTGCGGGCGCTTTTTTAGTGCATCTGTCGCTCTGTCGGTCTGTCTGTCTATCCCTCGGTTTGGCTGTACAGTTAATAAGCATCTGGCAGGCTTAAATGAAATGTTTTTCCATTTTCCTTTGAGTTTGTTTGCCGTTTTAGTCGCCCCACAGTGCTGCAATTAGATAATATCATGGTATAACTGCTCAACTAACTTGCAAATACTAATTAATGTTTATGTATAACCCAAATTTCATTTAATTAGAGCATAATGCAAGTTTTCGAGTAAAGACTTCGAGACATACCCAATTCACGTATATCATGTTTTGCCCTCGCAATTTTCCGCCAATTTTCTGTCAAATGCTTCAATAGTCTCGGCTATTCGTACTGCAAATACTGGCCGAGCATTACGTAAGCAATTTTCCTACAAAAATAAACATTCAATTGAGACAAATTCGTGTCAAATTATAGTTCTCTTAAGTCAAATATTTTGGCTGCACGCCAGATGCACAGTGCACCGCAAAATCGCTCTATGCTATATAAATATACAGATTTGTTTTGGCACCGACTCATATATGGTATATATGGTATATATACAATAATAACTGCAATATCAATAATGCATAATGTACTATGTAACCTTCGACTGACCGAGCGCCTTAAAAATTACATTGCATATATCGAAAAGTGTATTCGGTATTGCAAAAAATACTCAATAATTTGTGGTTTTTTTTTTTCAAATTTGCTAGGCAAATAAATTTAGCTTGCAGTGGGTAATTTGTTTATTTTCAATGATTTTCTAAAAAAAAATCCACTCATGAGACAGATAGTTCTGTAATGGATTGGAATCAAGAAGGTTCAGAAATAATTGCACTGTTTTTCAACACTGGCTAAGGCATTTGTTGGAGTTGTTTAAGCCAAGACATTACTGAAATTATTTGTTATCGGATTTTAGCCCCTCCGTTTCCTTGAAGATTCCGAAGACAGAGAATGAAATGAATGTATATCGCGCTACATTTCCAGATTCCAATTGTCATTAGGCGTTGCCGACTGCCGAGTTTACCGCAGAACGCGGACGCGGATTCCTAATGTCGCGGGCTGAGCTTGTTTCTCTCTCTCTCTCTCTTTCTCGCTCTCTCTTGCTCCCTTGTTTCTATCTCTGTTTCGTGCTGGGCTGCTGCAAAGCATTCTGCAATTTTTCATTTTGCGCTGTAGTAAATTCCAGATGTTCAGTAGCACTGGCTCTTTCTTGCCCGGATTCTTTTGCAGTTTAGCGCAGGGTACAAGTACGTGGGGGGAGGAGGAGGAATGAAGGCATGGGCGCTGTTGGCCGGGAGGCGCGCGCAAAACTTGGTCCTTTTGGTCCCGCGATTAATGCGACACAAGGCACGAGAAACAGAAGAAGTGGGAAAAGTGGGAAAAGTCTTGCAACTTGCAGGGCGTTTTGTTGGAAAGTGCTGCCGAATTCGCAGGCGTGTTCTGCTGCCAGACTGTGCCCGATTGTGAGTGTGTGTGTATCTGTGTGCCTGTGTATCTGTGTGAGAATGTATGTGTATGCACTCTTTTTCTGCGCAAAATGCCACAAGGTGTAAAATTGAATAATTGAAATGAAGAAAGTACCGCGCGCGTATACCGACTGTGTCTGTACGGCAGCCAAGCTCTCCGGCTCCGGCTCCGACTCCCACTCCAGCTCTGGCCAGTAAAAACTGATGCCAAAGTTGAGTTAATTGTGGTTAGTTCTAACGGATTTGTGCGTAATTAGTGAGTAATTTAATTTTGCATGTCTTTAAAAGTTCCCATTCTTCTTCCACTTCATGAACTTAGACACTGTGCTATGCAAATCGGTTTAATAAGTGTATTAAGTCATAACAATGTGCATTATGCGTACTCTCCAACGCTCTATAAGGCGTATATTTATTAGGCTCTATTGTTTTCCAACACTTATTTTCCGCGCTGCTTTGGATTTCGATAACTTTAAGTGTTGCACAAGTTCGTATTATAATTGTTAATAAAAAGTACAGCCTATACTCGCTGCCCGCTAAATCTGGCTTTTTTTCGAAATAAAGATTGCTCTTTTTCGCTTTTTTTGTTGGCTCTCAAAGCTTAAATAAGCTGCAATTAGAGTCAATCAATGGCTTACAAGTATTTCTAGTAAATAAAATAATACAGGCAGTGCATGCCTGGCATGGCGACTTAAATATGGAGTCTTAATGGGGTCTGCTGTGCTGCTGCCGCTTTTCCTGCCGTTACACACGTTTTCCATTTGCAGCGCAGCACATGCAGTTGAAAAGTTTTAATTGAAAAGTTTTTTTGCTGAATCCGTATCTATGTAGGAAACTGAGTTGCCCGTGCCCGGAGAGAGAGAGAGAGGGAGAGTGGGAGGCAGCGAGAGAGACAAAGATTAACATTAATCAGGGCTAATTGCAGAATTTGCATTTGAACTCGCTTGAACCTTGTCCAAATTATCTTTCTATATTATTATTTTAATTATGCTGGAATTAGCTAAATGTTCGCTTAATCGAATTAACTTTTAAAGATCCAGCTCGTTTCTTTAATACAAGCCTAGGTCTATTTGTGTGCCGCCCCCTTTGCCCATCTCTCTCTCTCACTCGCTCTTTCACTTCATCGAGTCCATGAAAAATTAAGTTGGTTACGTTTTATTTATGACGACAGCGACGGCGAAACCTACGCATTCCCCACAGAAGTCAAACAATGGTCTGCAAATTTAAATACAATTGTTTTATGCACCACTGTGCGCACACCACAGTGCAGGCAGACATACATACATATATGTATACGTGTATGTATATGTATATGTGTTGCATTTCGCGCTGCGTTGACATGCCGAAAGGCTGTTGCATTGACCAATGCGGCGTATGCGCCATGTGCCACTAGCAAGAAGTTTGCAGCAGCAGCAGACACAACAACAACAACAATTACAGTAACAACAACAACACACACACTGTATACGCACACCTCGCACTAATAAATTATGAAGCGCCCGCAATAAATTTCAAATTAATCGCTGATATTTATCTCTCACTGCGACATTGCGTTGTCGTTGCCCCAGCGAGCTGCATAATAACTATGTTCATCACACACAGCCCAGGCTGTACCCTGCTTCAACCCTTCCCGCCCTCCTCCTCTCTCTCTCACTCTCTTTGGAAGGGAAACCCCTTCTACGACCATATAAAGTATGATACTTAATAAACTCGTATTATTCAGCAGATTGAAGCGAATTCTTTCGCTTTAACGTATGCCTGCAATTCCAATACCCTGCGCACCATTTTAAAAAATTATAAATATACCCTATAGAGGGTGCCACACAGTTTCCTTTGCCAAAACAAGCAAAATAAGGCAACGCTGCTCGTAAGTGTGGAAAACATAAACATACATAGCGGCTATTTTAATAAAGCGATCGGTTTGAAATTTGGCACTTGGTTGTAATTGGTATACATATATGTGCATGCTGAAGCAGAAGGTATAGACCTCAATACTTTGCGGAATAAACGACAATATTAAATTATCATGGGCGGTAGGTGTGACTTCCGGAATTTGAAGCATACTTCAGCTGCGTGTGGTATAGAAATTTCTGCAAATCAAATTTAGTAGCTGTAGCTCTTAAGCTAACTAAAATCTGCGAGTTCATACAGACAGATTGAGCTATTTTAATTGTTTCTAACGATTGTAGTGTATAGAAAAAATGTATTTATGGCTTGAGTGCTTGATGTAGTGGCCAGAGCTACTCTAACTAAGAGTAATGCATCGCATAGTCGCATATGCCTAAAGTTCTTTAACTTTTTGGCTTTAGAAACTCTTGATCACTCTCTCTCTCTCTCTCTCTCACTCTCTCTGTTTGTGTTATCAGTGTATTTATGTGACTAGCGTATATATCCTAGACAAATATGCAGTGTGTCTCTCTCTCTCTATAGCTTTCTACTTCTTTCATTTCGCAAGAGGAGTAACTAACAAGCGACAAATATTTCATATTGTTTTTTGAATTATAGCGCCCCCGCACAACAATAAAAAGTTTTTGTCAGTTGTCATATGGCCCATACACGCACACACACAAACACACAGCAGTAGCACAACCTGCAAATTAACACAATAAAAGCCTGCAACAATAGCAACAACAACAACAAAGAGAACAATATGCCCAGAGATATGCAAATGGCATAGAATTTGTGGCTGAATCTGAACAGAGCCTGGCGTCGCTCTCTCGCTCTGTCTCTTTCTGTGTGTGTTGGTCCTGGCCAAAGGATATGCATACATATAAATTATAACACCGGCGTGTCTATTAAAATGATTGTATCCGCTCGATTATGCACATGACAGTGGCGTGGGCAGCAAAGGGGGTGGCCAAGTCTGTGGCGAAAAATTCGTAAAACTTTTTGACTTTTAGCACGACGACGAGTGTAGTCATTCTCTCTCTCTCTCCCGCTCTCTCTCTCTCTCTTTTTGTATGTGTGTGTTTAGCCGCTGCCTGTCGGTTTGTTGACTTTTCTGCTCTCTGTCTCTGTTTCCTGCCCGCTCTCTCTCCCTCTTTGTGTGTTGACAAGGATTCCCTTTGCCATTGTCACTGCGTATTTGCGTTTTAAATTTCGATCGTACCTGGCTCTCATTATGCTATTTTGACAACTAATTACTTCAGCTGCATGTGTGTGTGTGTGTGTGTGTGTGTGCTGTGCGTGTGTGTGTGTGTGTGCTGTGCGTGTGTGCGTGTGTGTCTCTGTCAATGTATCTAATTGACAGTGAGTCAGTTTTTCGACTGTCGAAGCAGGCACTATTAATCTACTGCATGCACAGTGCACATAGATACACACGCACACACACAGACACACGGCCAGGATTTATGCAGGTGCTGCAGCAATTGAATACCACAAGAGCGGGTGGTGCGGGGTGGCTTTTAATGGGGTTGGGGGTGGTTCTTTAATTGTGGTCCAATTTAAATGGCAGCTAATAAATTTGCAGCAGTGTGTGCATCCGATAGATACAGCTGGGAGGCGGAGGTGCGATAAGATACGCAGCGGGCTGTGTCATTCGAAGATAAAGTACAGTCTTGTAAACACACGTGTGTGTGTGTGTGTGTGTGTGTGTGTTGGGGCGTAATTTAAGCCATTTATAGCCAGATATGTAGGCGGCAAGTGGGGTGCGGTGCGTGAAGTGGCCGCAAGTGCAGCTCGAGTTGCTGCTGCCAATGCTGCCATTTAAAATAAATGAGCTAAATAAGCAGTCTGACATGTCGGGCAGACAGAGCAGACAGACGGACAGGCAGGGAGACGGACGGACAGACAGACAGACAGGCAGACAGACACAGGGAAAGCGGGACAGAGAGACGAGCAGACGAGGCCAGACAAGCAGACGGCAGTCATGAGGCTAAGGCAACAAAAACAACTACACACATTAATAACCAGGCAAATGGCAAAGTTTCTAGCACTGGCAACGAGCATATGTGTGTGTGTGTGTGTGTGTGTATCTGTCTCTGTGTTTCTCTCTATGTATTCGTAGCGTTTGTTTTAACTATCAATTAAAGCGCCCGATGCTAATTATGTTTGAAATCCTCGTCTTGCCTGTTCTTGCAGACTTGTGTTTCTCTCTCCCTCTTTATCTCACACACACTCTCTCTCTCTCTCTCGTTCATTCTCTCTCGCTCATGCGGCTTCCTGCCCTCGTCCTGTCAGCAACAGAGCGCTCATAAGTGCCTGTCTGTCTGCAGTGCTGGCTTTTTATGCCTTTTTCAAGCTGAAATCTGGCTAGTTTTAAAGCCAACTACGGCTAGTTAATGCTGAAGGTTTTTTTATAGTTTAAATTATTTAACTTGCTTTTAAGCTTTATAAATTTACGCATAAGCAGCAAAAAATTAAATAAAGATGCTTGTTGTTGAATTCGATTTTTATAAATTTGCGTGGGCGTAAAAGGGCGTGGCTAAATGCTAAAAATCACTTTAATACTTAAGAGTATTAGCTGCAATTTTGCTGGCTCTAGCTTATAAAGTTTCGAAGATCTAGAAACTTATGCAAACAAAGAGACGGACAGATAGAAAGGGAGACAGAAAGACGGAGAGACAGACATACCGACATAGAGACGTGCAGACAGTGGAATATATTCGTTAAATTATGTATCTGTTAAGTTAGTATAATTATAAAGAAATATTTGCAGTTTTTAGGTTTCGATTTTTTAGCTATCTTTTTGAAAACAAATGCCTTGAAAACAGCAGTTTTTAGCTTGGCAACACGATGTATGGCCAAAGTGCTTATGTCTCTTTCCGTTAAGCGTGGCCTCTCTCTCTTACTGTCTCTTTCTCTCTCTGTCACACTGTTCTCTCTGTTATACTTCCTTTAACAACTATCCAATATCGAGTCAGTTATAGCGCATTGTTTGCTACAATTTGTAAACGTTTTGTTGTTGTTTTTTAAATTAGACAAATATTTGTACTTTGCCTGTGTGTGTGTGTGCTATGTGTGTGCTTTGTGTGTGCTTTGTGTGTGTGCGTATACGTGTTACAGTGTGTAATTTATGTGTGTTTGTTGATATTGCTCTGGCAGTGTTAATGATGCGCATAAATCAGAGTTGCACGGAGACAGTGACGGCACGCGAGTACGAGACAGAGAGAGAGAGAGAGAAAGAGTGAGAGACAGAGAGAGAGAGAGGGGAAGGTAGAGTGTGCCTCAGACATTTGCACGTTTATTGACGCATGCTTTGCGTAATTCGTGTAATGACGTAATGTCAACAGTTGACGCTGCGAAAAAGGCAACTCGTGTCGAGCGACATTAATCGATTAGTGTGTGCGTGCCAGTGTGTCCCTATAAAGGCTTGCTGAAAAGCAACCGTGGCCAGATGATGAAAGGCAATATTAATACCATGCAAGACGGAAAACAGGGAAAAGGAAACTAAAATCAGATACAGTGGGTATTACATTTGGTATACTTCTAGAGCAAGAAAAGGGCGGGCTAGGAAGCGAACAAAACTGTGACCTCGTGGCAACACGCTAATAAAGTGGGCAAACTTGTGTTTAACGTGGCGTATGCGTAATTTGCCATATGCATACTCGCCGCAGACACTTACACGCGTGTGCATAATCATGTTTATAAACCTAGAATAAGCAAACTCTTTTTTCCTTCCCCATTCATAGTGATACTTGCTCTGATCTCGGAGCAGCAGAAGAAGGTTTCTCTCTCTCTCTCTCTCAGCATTTGCATGCCACACACTCTTCTACATGTTTTGACATGACGGCACGTTATGCCACTATTTGATTTGTCTGATTGCATTTGATTTTCGCAAAGCTATTGTAGGAATTGTGTGCATATGCGAAAGCAAAGATGAGGTTAGGTCGAACAGACAGCCCTAGCTCAATAAATAGAGCCTGCTGAGCAGCTGACAGACTGACTGACTTGCCCTTCTGCTCGACAAAAGTTGAGAGAGAGAGACAACACTTTGGATTTAGTTTTCGAATTTAAGTTTTACACCTTTTATCTAGAGCCACACTGTGCCCCATCTCAAAGCACACACAATCCACTCCAGAGTGAGCCATAAGCCAAATTATATTAGACCCAGGTGCTGACCCACAACATGATTTTGCTTCACAAATATTAACCCAGGCCGGCTGTTGTGCTACTCGCACACACAGTGTGGGGGAGGGAGAGGGAGCCGCACAAGCCATAAGTCACACAGCAGGTGGGCAGCACCCGCCCCTTCGCTCTCTCTCTCTCTCTCTCTCTCTCTTTCGGCCTGGCACCTCCTGTGCAATCCATGTAAATTAGCAAAGCCAAACTTTAGCCAAACCTGACTAAATGGTTAATAATTTGCCTACAGTTTGATAGACTCCTTTTAATACGCATTTCTGTAAGCCCCAACCTTCCATAAACGGATAGCTACCGTTTCTGTTGATCCAGAACTAATTTGATTTGCTTAACTACTCGGCTGAGTCATCGCATTACCGTATAGATTATTCCCCAAGAGAAAGTGCTCTTCTTCGAGCAGTGATTAGCACTTTTATCTATGCTAATCACAAGCTTGAATTCAAATGGAAACTCTGTCTGAAAACTTGATGTACTTATTGCATTCACATGCGTAACACTGTGGTTAAAACTTCAGATCTTGACTACACGTGCGTGTTGAGAAATTCACGAAATACCTTGGCAACCACTTGGTTTTCTTTTCCTTTAGTCTGCAGAGGCACTTGACGTGTTGTTTTTTTTTTTTATAGCAACTGTACGTAATCGTTTAAAGCGAGAGGGCTGCAAAAAATACTATACTCTATATGTGAAAGCCACGAGGCAAGCAAAGGCGAGAAAAGTTAGAAAAAGAGTAGACATTCTTCCCAAAAAAAAAAACAAAAAAAGGGCATGCACGCCTGGGAAAACTTTGCCTGCTATATGCACACACACTCGCACCCACATACGTATTCTTCTTGAATTATGAAGGAGCGTCGCAAACTTTCCGCGGATTTTCCAAGGGGAAACATATATACATATGCAGCGCATATATATGTATATTTTGTATATATATATATATATATATATATATATATATATATATATATATATAACATTAGACTTGACTGACAGACATGAACTTTTGCCGTGTGCTGCAATAAATGTTGTGGAATAAGAAAAGAAAAGGTTACCCGAGAACGAGGGTTCTTATACCCTATTACCATTTATACTAAAAAATATATATGTTTAATTAGTTTCGAATGCGTTTGTTTGAACGCTAACTAGACTCTCAATTTGAGAGTTATGTTCCTCAAACTTTGTATGATTTATCATATATATGTGCTTAAGATTATAACACTCGCCTATAGCAGTTTTTTAAGATATAACCATGCTACTATTATGGAGTACACTGCAAGTTGCTAGCAAAATTAATGTACTTTTCTTTCAAACCGTAAAAAATTGCCGAAACTTTAAGAACGATGAAATAAAATCGGAGAAAATTAAGTTTCTTTAACAGCCAGAAAACAGTCAGAAAGAAGCCAAAAAGCATTAGCGAGAGAAATTTATAAGTTTTGTGCCCGCCGCAGGGTTCCGCTAGGAGGATGTGGGCGGCACGAGGCAGGTTGGAGTCGGGGTTGGAGTTGGGATTGGGTAGGGTACGACTGCAGTCAGTTGAAGTTTTTTGCACATTGCGCTGCTTTATTTCTTCATAAGTTTTTTTTTTTTGTATATGGTACTGTTTAAATGGAATCAAAGTCTGCCCCCATTTGCGTATAGAGTGACTTGCAACACACACACAGACGTAGGCAAATCAATGCAAAGTTTGGCAACACATCAGCATTTCATTACATTAGCTGAAACTTTATGAATGGCGCAAAAGCTTTAGAAATACCAAAAATGTTCTCATTCAATATGAAGAGTTTTCTTTTCCATTATTGTTATATTAAACTGAAAGGTGTAGAAACTTGTTTCGAATCGAGGAAATACACAGTGATTAATTGCCGATTCGCACATATTGTAGCTACTATTGTGACTGTCAACTTAAAATGGCCGACTGTGACTGCGGATAAGGTTTCTCTGGTATAAAGGGGGGAGATGACGTAGTTGTTGTTCTTTGTTATTGCCGTGTTTCTTTCGTTTCGAATTCCATTTTCGGGGCGACAACAATTCGAAAATATTAAAAAAGTTTTTGCTTGGCATGTTATTGACTTGTTAAAATGTTTGACTGGCCCGCATCGCGTACGGTCTCTTTTCTGGGGTTTTTTTTTGTCGCTCCAACCCGAAACTCTATCGAGAGGGAAATTCTATGGGTTGGTCTTTTGTCGGGCTGCTTATTTATTTAAGTGAGACTCGCTTGGTTATGCCAAGCACGTCTCTGCGTCATGCACGAAAATTGCATTTACCCGTCTGCGACATCTAACCGAACCCCCCCCTCACCCGTAGCGGTACTGGGGGCCAAACGGATCAAACTGTGTATAATTCGCCGAGGGTTGAAAAATATTGTCGACTAGACTTTTATTAGACAAGCTTCTCTGCGGCACAGCAGCCGCGTTCCCGCACCAAGAAACGTCTTACATCTTCCGCCGTATCGCATAGACCATGAATTTTTCTACTTTTCTTTTTTTTGCCTCTGATGTCTTTGCCAGCGCTAGCGAACTTTGTTCAACGACAACAAACGAAAGAGAAAAAAAAAAAAATGCCAGGCCAAGTACAGTCAGAGAGAGAGAAAGAGCAACTGTCGAGTCAACTCAACGTAAAGATACCCCGCACTCTATACTCTATACAACGAATGGGCCAAGCAGACTCGCCCTGTCTTTCCTATTTTTTCAAAAAAAGAATATACCGTTCCAAAGGCCTTTGCACATGAGAGTAGCGTCGAAAAAATGTCAGAGATTTGTGGAGGTAAATCAAAACATTTTAACAATAAATAAGCTGACAAAATACACAATTTTTACATACACACTCGATCCACGCTATTGCAGAGCCCACTGCGAGAAAAGTAAAAAAAAAAGCCTGATTTTTTGCCTTATGAATAAAGACAACACAAACGCTTAAAACAAAAACCTAACGTACATTGCGTAAATTTATATTTTTCCTGGAAACTTGGAAAAAAAAGATATGAGAAAAACCTTAGTAGCAGAAACAAGAAATAAAAGATACAGACATACATAAATACACATTTGTATTTGGCAAAACGACGTAAATAGTAAACAAGAAAGAATGGTGCACGGAAATGGTCGAAGGGTATGGCAGGACAAATCTTTTGATTGCACGTAAACGTATACGTATGTATGTATGAACACAGATAGATATTAAAGGGGAAGCGATGAATAAGCAGGAAAAATCTCAACTGATTCTGGCCGCATTAACTTAATGTTTTAAGCTTAGTCATACGGTTTTTGAAATTGTTAATAATATATTAAACAAGAATATCTAAAGACCCACATAAATAATTATTTTAAAATGCTACATGCACTTAAAACTCACATACACGAAACATTTTGCCAAGCAACAGGTCAACGAAGCAGAAGCAAAAGCTGAGGAAGATTATGTATTCCGTATACGCAGCATAAGCCCTGCGAGTTAATTGCTTTTTCAGATATTTTGCAATTACGACGCAGATCTGCGAGCTCTGTCTCGCTCGTCTTGTTGCATTGACACAGAGGAAGAGAGACGGGGAGAGATGGAGAGAGTTTTGACCATTAACAATTCACGGACCGTTTAGCTGTGGCGGCAGATGGCCATACATTTTAATAACTCCGCAGTTAAACATAAATTACCAGCCAACCGCATAATCTCACCACCCTCTGCCATCCGCCCCTATAATTTGCGAATGCAATAAATGTAGAATACCAGGGTGTAATTAAAATTAAATGAAATCGGTATCAACTTAAATATATATAACAATGAGAAGGAGTAGTACCCTGAGCATGTTGTAGATTAAATACTCTGCACTGATTGTTTCTATGCCTAAAATAAAAAGTAGAAATCGGTGAGATGCTGTACAAGAATATATATGTTTATATATAAAGAATATAGCATAATACTATACATATAGTAATGAGAGCAAACTGTACAAGAACAAGAATATATATATATTAGTGGAAATGCTATAATATCTATATCCATATCTATCAGTGAGTAAACACTGAGACAGTGAGTAAAACCTCAAAATCAACGTTACACTTGGATTGCAATGTGCACACAACCAAAATTAAAGTAAATTAAACTGTCATATGGTCAATTCAGAGAGAGAGAGTTGGGTTCTTCGGGTTATGTTTGGGAGGCAGTATGAGAGCTGTGCAGGATGCCTGGGCAGTCTGTCTGTCTGGATGTGGACTCATTTGTCAGTGTGGCAGACATGTCGAAATTCACCACGTGTCATAATAAAGTGTGTCGAGTGTCGCCCGTCTCTCGGTCTGCAGCGGCGGGTTGCGAGCTCAGAGAGATGTCGGCATAGCGCAGCTTACCATATCGATAAAGATTAGACAGACCCGAATTGAACCCTATGAATGGCTCATGCTGGAAACTTTCCTGCTGACGTAATCAGCGACATGTTGACGTAATTTTTCGCTATGTTTTCGGATAGTGCGCATGGCCGATGAGAAACGCTAGCAAAGTCGTCATTCCAATCTTCAAAATGGGGCACTCGGCTAGGCTAAAAGTCAAGTAAAGGTAGCTTGTTTTTTTTTTGTTTTGGACTCTACTGCATGTCCTATAACATGTATTAAATTGTGCATCAGCTAAGCAAAATTAAAGCTTTGTAAATGTTACTTGAGTGGGCTTATATGGCGGGCAGGCAGGCAGGCGGGCAGGCGGTTAGGGTCAGGTCTGTGCTGCAGTGCGGAGTCTGGGCTTGGACATGTCGTCGCCAAGGCACTCAAAACAAATTTGTGCTTGGCCAGCTGCCAGCTGCAGCGCATCAGCCCCAAAAAGAGAGACGGCGAGATTATCCAAAGCTTGCACTGTGCTAAGCGATGTAATGAAATGAGTGTAAAGCATGCTCGACGTGCAGATACCAACTGCAGCTAAAGGGAAATTCAAAGACATCTTCTTACTTGTTTTTTTTCCTGTTTTCGATTTAACATGTTCAATGTTCCATTTTTTGAATATATTAGTAAACTTATTCCACAGTTTTCTTCACTTTCTAGACATTCATGTTGATAAATGTTTGTCCTGCCATTCCTCATGCAACAAACCCACATTTTCAAATAAAAAACTTTTGACATTTTTACGCGAAAATATTCAAATTACTACGGGATGACTGAACTCAGAGAGACAGATAGAGAGAGAGAGAGAGGCTCTGACAGTGCGGAGAAACGGGCCACGCTATGAGCCCGCGTGGCTCACCTATAATAACTGCTATTCCAATATATATATATACATAATAAAAAAAGCAAAGCGTTTGTGCAAATACAAATTCAGCCCTCAAAGTACTCGGATGAGAACTGACGGCACAGGATGGGACTGTGATGGTGATGCTGATGACAATGTTAAGTAGTCGCAGTAGAGATTGGGATTACAAACTCGGAAAGCCGAGAAATGAGAATGGAGCATGGGCAGCTCAATTGTCAATGAATAAATTTACTAGTTCGCAATCCTCAATGTTGGTTGGTTCATCGTCAATTTGGTGTTGTCCTGGCGGAGTCAAAGTCCATTATTCTTATCGATGCACGACCATCGTCGCCGCCGAAACTTTTGCTGCTCTATTATGTCCTCTTTCTGTGATTTGTTCGGTTCCGCCGCGGTCTCTTTGACGCCATGCCTTTTACCACTTCCACACTCTCACTCACTCTCTCCATCTCCTTCTCTCTCATTCTGTTGTTTTTCCCGAGTTTTTCTGTTTCGCTGCTTGGAAATTAATGACGTAAACGGCCGGAAAATTTAGTAACTTTTAGTCATGGCGTGTGGATGATTCTCACACAATATAATACGACTCGGAACACATCTCTGGTTGCCTTTTGGGTGTTCGATAACCATGAAATGCGTATGCGATGGTAATGAAATCGATGTTTATGAGTTTTCGCTTCGTTGTGTGCCTTCTGTGTTCTCTCTGTTCGGTTTTCTGACTTGTGGATTATGTGAGTGTGTGTGTGTGTGTGCCGTTGATTGTGTGGTGTGGTGTGTGTGTGGAGTACATTTCAAATGCCAACATATCGAATCCCGTGAGAGTAATAAATAAAGCTAACAAAACTTTTGCTTCTTTTAAAAAGTTTTGCCGATGCTTTTATCGATTTTATTTCCCGTTCCCGAACAATGCAAATGAGTTCCACAAATCATTAGCCTGTCACTATTGTAGAAAATGGGACTAAGTTCGATGAAGAAATGGAATATAATGTGGAGATAACATTCGAATGATTTTTTGTCTGTATGAACACTTAAATTTTGAAAACTAATTGAACTAAAGCTAACAACTTTTGTAGCTGAGTTTATTTGGTTTTTTCTGTGTCATCGGGCATACAAAAGTATAGATTAGTATACGCAAGCCATGGTTAAAGCTATTCTGAGACATGTAGGTCTGTATGAACACTTATGATTAAGAAAATAAAGAAGCTACCAAATAGTGCAGCTAAATTTATTTAATTATTTCTCTACAACTCTTGCAAATCGTTCGACTCAGTACTAAAGTTTTAAAATAACTAATCGCTAAAACCAAAAAAATATTCAAATGAAATTTCTGCATCAACAGGTTAACTACAGTACTTTGTCATTTTAAATTGCTATAAAGAAACAGTTTCAACTCTTCGAAAGCGAACATGAATTTTAAAAGCCTGCACACCATGGCACACCTCACACACATGCACACCCGTAATTGTAGTTGGTATAACCACCAACACGCTATTCAACACAAGAGCCGGTCCAATGACGCCACAAACCACACAATAATATCCCAGAAGCTTCAGTTTTAAACTCATTACGGGCAACACTCGGATGACGTTGACGTTGACGCTGACGATGACACCGGAGATGAGGCTGGGCATGGAGATGGAGTCGGTTCGGTTCGGTTCGGGGGGGCTGGGACCGGGGCTGCGACAGGGACTGATGCTGAGGCTGGTTCCGATGTTGACCAACCCTCTCTATCTGACTCAATATCAAAAGCCAATTAGCATACATTTTCATGCACAACACACAACACTTTCCCACACACACACAGGCACACTTGCAGAGTGTACTATATGAATATGTATGTTATGTATGTATATATGCATCTACTCTTAATATCAAACAACTCCGAAAACGTTCACTGCACTTGAAACGTATTCATGGCATTCATTCCGTTTCCGTGCCCATTCACAGTGATTAGTCAGATGGAGAGTAACGACGACGTCGACGAGGACGCTCCGAGTATGTCAAAAAATACATTTTCATTCTGTTTGCCCGGTCACATTTATGCATGGAGCATGCACTCTGTGAGGGATGTGTGTGCTGGAGCCGAGTGGACAAGTCAACCTTCTTTTTAGCTGGTCTTTAGGACTTTTTGCCTTGGATTGAAATCAACAAAACAAACGCAGCAAGGCAGCAATCTACTCTGCACTTGAGGGGGGCACAAACTTATAAACAACTTTGTGTAGTTGCGGAATCGTCTAATGGGCAACGATAGAGCGTATTCCTGCTCTCCTCCTCTCGCCCTCTCGGTTCAGCCAAAACTATGCGAAGAAAAGCAAATAGACAATGCCTACACTCGCCCATCGTCCACGACTTTTGGCACCCAAACAAGCTGGTCAGCATCGTCTTAATAAGATAAATAGGCACTTGAGAGCAACTTCTTGTGTGGTTATGCTCTCCACGTGACCCCCTCGATGCTCCTCCTACCAATGCTGCTGCTGTTGTTGTTTGCAGTCAAGCAAAAGCACGAGAGTGTACACAAGTCCTTCGCCATGACTTTTGGGTTCCAGTGCTACGCTCGGGCTTATTCAGCATTTGATTTTAATAACGATGAGCGAAGTGTGTTTCGTTTTTGAGCTTTTGCTCTTCAAATTGCTCTTGCTTCTCTTTTATTTTCCTGCTTTCTCTATCTAAGCAGAAATTTCTCTGGGCTCTGGGTACAAAAATGATTCAACTTTTGGGTTTAAATGCGGTCGGGGCGACTTGCCAAAAAGGCCTCTGGGCCATGTAGTATGCAGCATACTTGCCGGTGGTTGTAATAGAAAACTTTTGAAACAGAATATTCAGTTATCTATGGTATGTATAGATTTTTTAGGCATTTTGTCTGTATGAACGCCTATATCTCGAAGACTATGAGTGGCAAGAGCCACGGAATTTTGTGACAATGCATTTTGTGTCATGCAAGTTAATTTTCGAATTTAAGCACACCCCATTTGCCCAAGTAAATCGAAAAAAATCGAGTTGCATGCGTAATTCCCAGGGGCATGCAAGCCGCAACGCGGTAAATATCAATTTCCCCACTGACACTTGCAGTTTACTTGGCACCCACTTGACGCGGAGTGAGGGGAGGGGGTTGCCTGCCCCCTTGCTCCTTACTTGTTTCGATAGCAATCACACTTGACTACGCTGCAGAAATTGTCATTACTTTGTGCTGTGATTTACACTTCAAAAGCCACGATGAATCCTTTGAGAGCATTGCTTGCTCTTCGCGCCATTTGCTTTGGCTTTTCCATTGGCTTAATCTCCAATCGAATCGCTGCCCCCACCCCCGCCCCCGCTCTACCGATTGCAATTTTTCACTTGATAAGCGATTGCCTAGAGACGATGGCGGCGAAACTGATAAAAATCAGGCAATAGCATCGACAGGGGGAGGGGTGGGGGCGGAGGCGATGGCGAAGGCGAAGGAAAGTAACAAGCAAAATTGGAAGTATCTGCAAAAATTTTTTGGCATAAATTATGAGAGCAAAGCATTTGCGTGGCGAGAGTTCACACGACATCCAAAGGCAAAATATTTCCGCTTAATAAGGCTTTCCGTTTCCGCTTGCGTTGCGCTTCCGCTTGCCCTGCCACCTCTCTCTCTCTTTCTCTCTCTCTCCCTCTCCCTCTCTCTGGCTGGCTGGCTGGCCGCTTCCTTCCGCCTCGTCGACAGCATCTTTTTCACTTCCACTTCACTTCAGCCTACTTGCTATGCATTGCGGTCTCTGCGGTTCGTGGTTGCGATTCGTGGAGGTTTGAGTATTTGCGGCGGCTGTGGAGTGGAGGCGTCTCTCTCCGGCCGCTCCTGCGCCTTTGTGGCTATTGTTAAGCTCGTTGTCAGCGCTCGGCAATTTATAATGATTATAATAGTCGTCGTTTGTCGCCGGCCATGCCCCTCACTCCGCGCCGAATATACTAACATCACAATTCAAAGCACAGATCGGCAAGGGGGGAGAGAGCTGGAGTGATACCAGGATATCTGCTCCCTTCTTCTGCGACTTCTTCTTCTACTTCTGCTTCTGCTTCTTCTTCTTTAGGCAGCCATTCAAAGCGCATGCAAATGACTTTGGATTTTAATTAAAATGCAAGTGGTCCTGGAAGTGCATTTGATGAACCGACTCGCTCGACTCGGTTTGCCATTCAGTTATGGCTCCCCCGCCCCTCCCATGCCCTACACTCCTTATCGACCCCTGCTGCTGCCACTGACTGTGCACCACGCTGCTTCTGCTATTCTTGTTCCTGCCCCATATTGTTGCCACTTTGTTTACGCTGCGTGTGTTAAGGCAAAGAAAAAAACGGAACAAAAAAAAAAGAAAAATATCTCGTTTCTTTTGTGTTTTGGCTTCGGTTATTTAGCGAGCAAAGCGAAGTGAATGATTTTCCATGTACTTTCCCTACCCCATCCGCTACTCTCCGCTTCTCTTTGTCGCCACTTTCAGCTTCTATGAGTTATGATGGCAATTATTCAGCTAAAACAGGCAGAAACAGCTGAAAAAAAGTTAACTTACCCCAACAGATTATGGCTTAAGCGATTACTCCTGAAACAATTACACATAATGCCTGCCAATTTTGTTAAGAGTTCACAAAGCATTAGAGGTTAAAATAATTATTATTTTGGTAACTGGAAATAGCTTTAGAAGTCTGCGTTTAATTAAGAAATGCAGCAGTTGCCAAATGCGTACTGAAAGTGTATAAACAAGACTTTAAAAAATTACGTATCTATTAATAAAAGATACTTAAATTTGATCTATGTTTTGGTTTAATATTGAATATTTATTTAATGCAGAAAATGCAGTAGGGTCACTTAAGAGACGGTTACAATACAGTCTGAGTATACTTTATTCAATAATTCTTATACTCTTAATTCAATAATTTATTTAAACTAATTTGCAATTCTTCTTCTCTTGCAGGTATGTTATGAACTGAAAATCTTCTTAATTTTTTATAAAATCAAATCAAGGTAAGACTTAAAATCCATTTGACAATACGAGATCATCTTTATCGTGGTTCTCAGCAAGTAAAGTGAGTTACAGTGCGCCTGTTTCGCTCAGCAACAGTAACAAATACCCTTTTGGGATCATAAACATATAAAATACTCTATATAAAGCAATTTCTCTCCCCCTCTCTGTACCCTGTGTACAATAAAGTGAACTGTCGAAGGGTATAAAAAGCAAACAAACAGTTAAAGGAGCCCAAGCAATGGCGCTTTTCTGCGGCTCTGCGTGTTCTGCAGCCTTATAGCAATGCGGCACGCGATGTTGCGGCAGCGGGCACACTTCCACACACACACACACACACAAACACACACACACACACGCACACACAAATATATATATGCACTTGCTCATTGTCGCACACCCTCAAACACACTTCTAGTCAAAAATTTGGCGCAATAAATAAAATTAATGGCGGACGTGACTTCGCAAAGGGGGAAGTGGCATCTGTGTGGTTGGAGATGATGTCCAGGAGAAGGTCTCGGTGCCGGGCTGGCTGACTAGGTGGGTGGATGGGCGTCGGGCGTAATGTAATTAGCGTTGTACAGTGCGGTAAATATTTCCGCCTACTTGAATCTCTGTGTGTCGGTGGCTTGCTTATGTACCTTGGCTTCGTGTTTAATGATATAATAACATATAGCTTAATAAAACGATCTTATATGTACATTATAAACAACTGAAAATTGTTGAATACAGCAGATATTATAGGAATCGCTTTCAATATATCCATTTCGCCGTGTTTCACCTTGCGTGAATGCGCGAAAGCAAGACGACGTTGTTGACACTGTTTTTGCTTAACATTATTAAGTGTTGGCTAGCGTGTGTGTCGGTAAAGGATTTACAAAATTAGGCAAAGGGTATCATACTGTCGAGTGCACTCGACTGCAGCTTTACTCACTCTTTCTCGTTGTCGTACTCGTTGTCGTTGTCATTGCCTTTGGCTGCTGCGTGTAAAATGCAAATGCGTCGCGTGTCAAGCCCTCGTGTTAGAGCCTCCTAACACGTGCGATGTTCACATCTGCACACACACACCCTCACACACACACGCACACCTGCCCCGCTCATACATACTTACTTGCATGCGCTCACACACTTACATGACGCACTTGAGCCCAGACATTTGCTGCATTTCTTTGGCTTCTTTCTTGTACCCTGCAGCTATTGAGAATATTCAAAAAAGAGTATTCACGCTCTGTAGAATGCCCAGAAATACAATATATACCATATATATAGCAAATATACTCAGTCAGCAAAACAGTCGAGTCAACTGAACTCGAACAATAAGTTTTTCGTCTTTTTGTCTGTATGAACACGTATAGTTTTACCATTTAAAAGGTTAGAGACAATAATTTGGGTATATTAGGTCTCAAAAATTGTTATTTTTATTTTAAGATATAAAATATTACATATATCTTAGATTTCGACAGTGTTTTTTGATGTTTCCTAATACCTCCAAGTTTAATAAAGGCATTCAGCTTAAATTAAGAATGTTCGCAAGTAAATGGATTTGTTGGCAGGGTATTTGATAGTCAGGTTCACTTACTGGCAGCTGCTTTCTACACTTACGCTCTCCTGCCTTGTGTGGGCTCTCGGCAGGCCGTACGACCGCCGAGTACCGGGATCCCCACGCGCCTTTAAAGTGCTTACAATTATTGTTGTTGTTGCGTTTGTTGTTGATTTTTTTAATGTTGCTACGTGCGCATGTAATTAGTGACTTTTTCTCAGTCTAATTGGAAAATTAACATATGAAGTGTTTGTTTTTCTGTGGCAACAACAACAGAGAGAATTAAAGAAAAGAAGGTGACAAGTAGGAAAATAATACTCCATGCACGATGAAAAGAAAGTGTAACGAACATGAACCCTACAAGGACGTCGGTTCCAAAGTGTTCCCCCAACATGTATAGCTCTAATTTGATAATGATTTTCAAAAGGAGCTCAGAAAGGTTTTAATGCTTTAAGATTGCACTAAGTAGCATTTCGTACAGCAGGCAGGGTTATGGATATTTTAGAGTGTGAGAGCGAGCAAGCTGTAGTCTACAGGCTGCGGAGAGTTTTTTTGTAGTGTTGGACAACGCGTTTCGGAGGATTCTCAGCAGCAATACCTACTGATTTGTCACGCTTTTGATTTGATTAAGTTTGTTACTTTATCGTATGCTTTGCCTCCTATTCCCATCTCTTCTACCATCTAGAAAATGACTCAGCGAAGACCCTCCCTTTCCCGTAAACCCATTTGACCTTTTACCAGCCCACGTGGCACATAAAATACGAAATTAGATTGTTTTTCACCAATTCTCGCATACAAATCACATATCTTAACTTGCGCCGTTGCTATTTATTGCTTTCTTGGGCTGGCCCCAGTTCGTCTACATTTATAGGCACTGTCAGCTGTTAACCGTTATTTAATGCACATTTAATTTAATGGTAAACACAGTAGAGTAGAGAGGGGAAATGTCGCAGTAGGAGCAATTTTAGCCATGGCACGTAATGGCCAAATGACACGCCGGGGAGTTAATTCTGCTTCACAAGACATAAAAATTCACAAGTCACAAGTGGGCGAAACCCGCCCGCATTGCCTGTAATTAACTAAATACAGCTTGTAAAAGAGAGAGAGAAGGGGGAGGGGTAGAGATACTATGGGTAGATACTGCAGACCCGGGGTCAACGTGCACATGTGCAGCATCAGGAGAAAATCAGAGCAATTGCCATTTGTTGATTTTCGCAATTAAAGAAGCGAGAAGCGGGAAAACAATCCGAGGGTCGGAGGGTTCATTAGGTTGGACGCGCTGAAATCGATGCGTGCATTTATATTGCAGAGCAGAACGAAGAAGGTAAGAGCAGAGAGAGATAAGTAGAAGACAGTGAAACGAAGGAAAATGCCAAAAGTCCCAAATTGGCTAATTGCTAATTGACGCTTTCTGCACTTTACGCATTTTCCTTCAGTTTTTCGCTTCTTTTCTCCCTGTTTTTTTTAAGCTCTACGTCTTCGTCAGTCCAGCCCAGACCAGCCCAGCCCAGCCCAGCACAGCCCTGCCCAGCACAGCCCAGCCCAGCCCTATCGCATTTCCATTTTCCACGCGCCTTGTCCTTGTCGTCGCTTCCTCTTCTTCGTCTCGCTAGCGGCAAATCGAAGTAGCTTCCGCTGTCGCCGCGTAGCCACGACGGGAACATGGCCAGGACATGGCTAAGGACAAGGCGCCAGCTGGCATCTGTTGCCGGAAGCGCCGCAGGATGTGCCCGCTAAGCCGCATGGAAACTCCCCCCACGTTTCGCCCGCTCTCCGGCATGAAATTAAAATGCAGAAAGCCAGCAAATATATCATTTAAATATTGGAAAATGGTGTGGCAAGAAATTAGGCTGGCAAACTTTAATAATTAACAACGATAACAACAAAACTTTGCTAAGCCATAACTGCTAATAAAATTAGCAATTAATACGCGCAGCCGACAGCCAGATACCCTACAGTCAACACACTCACTTTTCAATCATTCAAAGTTCCTTCGAATTCGAGCAATCCCTTTTTGTTTGCCTTGAAACTGTTTCCTAATGCATGCAGGGTATCCTTTGGCCGCGTGATTATATGTGTGTGTGTGTGTTGGTGGGAGGGGGGTAGTGATATTTGGCATGCAGAAGCAATTGACGGACACACTGTCGCACAAAGTGCGCTTGATTAAGCTGACAAGTGCTAATTTTGTTGGCGGCTACGCATCGCAGTGTCCGCAGCTGCGTGTGTGGTTTGAGGGAATGTACACACACACACACACACACACGCACACACACACAGAGAGGGTAGCAGGGTACAGGGTGCAGAGTGCAGGGACGATTAGTACATGAAATTGTGGCGGCATCTGTACTCAATGTCATTGCGTAGCCGTATGCCTTGTGAATATTGGATTGAATTGAGAGAGCAGAGTCACATATTTACAAAGCCAACTAGGTGTGTGTGTGTGTGTGTGCGGGGCAGGGTATCCAGGCAGGGTATACTGCAATCTGAGACAACAAAACAAAAAACTTTTAAAAACTTTATCAAGTGGCGGTACACAAGTTTTCCCACGCTTTACTCCAGCTCTCATTCATCACGCACTTATTCCACTGTTTATCACTGTGATTCCCTTCAATTCATATTCTCAAGGCTTCTCGCTGTGATATATTTTTCATCTCTCATTCTTTGCCAGTGAATAGACTCGCGCAGGATGCACCTGATTTCTCTTAAGTTACCGTCGAATCACCACTTTCGTTTTCAGCCAACATTTGCCATACAAATTTCTGCGTAGACAAAGGCAGAGTGCCCGCTTAAAAATGAAAACAAAAAAAAGGGTACCAAATGTGAATGCGAATGCGAACAATAGAGTGCTACGTAGCGGCGTCTGTTTGTACCCCGTGTCAGTCACACGCAGCCAGTTGCGGAAACTGTCTGTATTTCCTTTTCCCCCCTTTCCCCCTTCCCAACCACTTTTACTTTACAAACTTTGCTAAACCAAAACCCTCCGGCTGCTGCCATACAAAGTGTCATTTAATTAGATGATTCTTTTCGCTGGCAGCACATGTGCTCTCCCGACATATGTTTAGCTGTGTGTATGATTTATGGGCAACCTACATCAATAGTTTAAAAAAAAAGTCCACGCACCCAAGACAAACATTGAACATTGGAGCAAAATTAGCAGATTCCGTGAAGGAGAAAAGGGAAAACTGAAACCCGAAACAAACATATCATATATCTTCGAGTTTGTTGCGCGATTTGCTGCCATTGTGTTGTACTGCGGACAACGAACATAATATCACAATGTTTAACCTATCCTACATCGAAAACTTATTAAATTAAAATTGTACACATGTTTTTGTCAGCGTTTTGTCGCTTTTTCCAAGCCGGAAATGTTCAATCTTTTGTGTAAAATGCTTTCAAGCCGTGAATCTTTAGAATTTGGACAGAGTATTCCGTTTCGTTATGTATATCTATATACATATATATGAAATTATGTCCTGCTGCTTGCCTGCAATGTTATTTTATTTTGTTGGTATTATAAATGTATAAAGAAAATAAAGACTGAAGCATTTGCTTTAGTTTGCCCACAGTATTATATCATTTTCATCAGATTTATTCACTGATTGTTCCTATGCCAATCCAGCATATCTGCATTATATACATATAATTTATTTGTGCTTGAGGCAGTATAGAATTAGTTGGACTTTATTCTTATCAAAGAGATTTCTCGCCGTTCCTTGAGTTTTACAAACTACTTGAAAAAATTAATATTTCCCCTGCAAGAGTATTATGTGCGCTGCTATGTGCGGGACAGGCGGAGGGTTGCCACTCGTGTTGGCTGGATGTGTGTGTGTGTGCTGTCAGGATATACAAGTATACGCCTCACATTGTGGGCTGGCAGAAATTGTGGCACGCACCAAGACAAGGACAAAATTGGCACACACAGACGAGGCGACATTATGGCGCCAGTCAGTCACTTTACTGCCAGTGCCAACGAATGGGCTAGGACTCTCTCTTTCTCCCTCTCTCTCTCTCTCTCTCGCTCTGTGTATATGAAGTGGCGCCACAGACTTTGACATGGGCATAGGAGAGAGTTGGGCAAAAACATTTCCATGTTGTGCACACACACACGCGCACACACACGCACACACTCACGCGCACGCACACGCATAAGAAACATGAATTTGTTTTTTGTTCTGCAGGTCAATGACGTCCTTTGACTTAGCACAGTTGAGGCCCACAACCCGAGAGGTTTCAGGCTTAGGGAAATTGTCATATAATCGAATCATTACATTAACAAGAGTCTTATAACTTGCGAGACGAGAGTAGCTACGGGTTTTCTCAATAGCATAGTGTTGCTCGTATTAATTTCATCATACACTCATCTCCGGGCATGTCCGGTATCCAATCGTCTCGCAAATAGGTTATTTGATACGATTATTGGGCAAAGGTAGAAACGAAAACCAAGTTTCAGAGTTTGACCCACACTTGACCAATAAATTACTTATGTAGTTCAATGAATTTCAATCAGATTGATTAATAAACATGGAATTGCCTTAAGAAATCACAAACATTATGTTTTTTTCGGGTTTTATTCTTTTTTTGGTCTGTTTGAACGCAGAGATCTCGGTTATTATAAAAGCTAGACACACCAAATTTTGTGAATGGATTCCTGTGTGTCAATTTACATATTGATTATTTTAAATATTGGGTGTAACGCCCAACGCGCACACAAATCAGTTAATTGCGATTATTAAGGAAAGTATTCGAATTAGAGCTTTTGTTGTCGAAGTTTACTATGTAGAGTACTACGTGCATGTATTCTACAAATTTCAATTTGATTGCACAATAAACACGCTGGATATTTAAGCTCGTCTGTAGCTTTCTCTACACGTTTCCTTTGTTCTTTACCCAACTCGATATTTGTGCTTTTGGGTACACACAATATTGTATAGATTGTTTATTCAGCATATGACAGAGTTTTCGATTAAGTTTAGTTCTACGGGGTGCAGTGCCTGTCGCGAAAATAAATACTAGACCCCATATAAAAAGGGACATGCAAGCGAAATTTGTTCGGGCACGCGAACTCGGGCGAACAAAAGCCTCGACTCCGGCAACATGAGCAACGAAAACAAGGAAAAGTGGCAGGATTCAGAGTCTCAGATGAGTTCAGAATAAGAATTTACTACTACTAGTATATTTGCCTGTATTGGTGGTTGTGTCTCTCTCTCTCTCTCCTCCTTTCTCTCTTTGTGCCCCACTCACTCTTGCATAGCACTTTGTTTGCCCATGTTTTATTATTACTTTTCTTTTGGTGTCGTCTCGGACCACGTAATGCATACTTGTTTATGTATGGACGTGTCGTCCTGCGGACCTGTCGGAAGTCCCCCTGGACCCTGCTGCCATTTTCTTTTTAGTTTTAGTTTTTTTGCGAGTCTCAACTCACTCTGTATACGTTATTTCCATTAAATAAATTTGTAGAAAAAAAGTTAAACATATTTAAAGTGAACCAAAAATCAATTGTTGTGCAGTATATAGCAACAAATGGAACAAGCATATGCATATGCACCTAATGGGGCTTTCGACTTTGTTTTGCGAGCTTTCTTTTTGCAGTTGGCATAACAACGTTTGCCCGGAACATACCACAAATTTTGCTCTCCATTCCTGCGTTCCTCGAAGCAAAGCAGGCAAATAAATAAATTGCAGTTGGTATTCAGTATTTTTTTTTTTTGTTTAATTTAAATGGTGCTACCCTTTGCCTTGTTTGCGTATTTCTTGGCATGTGAGTGTAGGCAGTGTGTGCCCTTAAAAGCCTGTAGAGCTCGGAGAATGAATGAGAATGGGAATACCGAACGCATTAGCGTTAATTGCATTTTCGCAACACTTATCTGGCTGTAAATAAAATCATATAATTACCTTGTATTGTGTGAAACAAAGGCTGCGAAAGGGCTGGCCAGCCCACCACTCTCCAAATTCCCCAGCTCTACCCCCCTTCTTTAGGCCGCCCGCGACACGCTCTCTACCAATCTGCTTAACGATTTTGTGTGGCCTGTGTTCTTTGGCATAATTTAACGCGTTGCCATGGCAAAGGCGCAGGGTGGCCAAAACAAAACACAAATGAACAGAACGAACGAAATGAAACGGTACGAAACGAAGCGAAAACTGAGACAAAAGAAACACGCGAAAAGCGCAAGAAGAAGGCAGAAAAAGGCCGAAAGCAGGAGGTGTTTGAATGCAGAAGGACACGCAGCCTAATAGTTTACGGTGCGAAAGCGCCGAAAAGTAACTAAAAGATTTCCACAGTGTAGTCCAACACTATAACAATTCCAAATTAAGAACAAGAATATATATAAACTTGAAATTTAACTAATTCTAGTATTTTTTATGGCATTTCGAACTTTGTGGCGATTTAGTTTGCATTTATGAAATATATTTACACATATTGAATCAAACTTAATTATGCATGCTATAAAGAATTTTTTAGGCAACTTTTAAGGTCGCTGACTCTTGCCAGACTCAAGCTATAAGTGTTCATACGCACAGACAGACGTTTCTGGCTTAATCAACGCGTCTATTGATCATGTTCAAGACAGTATCGCATTGAATTTGCTTCCCTTGGTCTATATCGTATAGCTGGCAGCATCTATCGATCGAAAATGTAACTTACCACACCATACTGTTATTACCAGCGTGTCGCGTGACTTGCGGGGCACATGCCAACGCTCCCCACCACCACCCCTCCCCAATCACCTCTCTTAGCCAGAAAGCAACCACCAAGTGCACTTTAGACTTCGCCCCATGCTCGTTCTACTGCAATATAATCCCGATTTCCATGGGGAATACAACATATGAGCAGTGTACCGCAAATGAAACTATGTATCTATAGCGCTGCCTGTCTATTCCTATTACATATATGCCTGAGTGTGTGTGTGTGTGTGAGAGAGAGAGAGAGATACGCGCATGTATATTATGCATTTGTTAGCCAGGTCGCTATACTTAATTATTTATGCAGTATTTTCTAGTTTGTATCATTTCGCAGCAAGCTGCACGTTTTTATAGCACAATTCCATTACAATTTTCTATTTTAGTGCCTTCTTGTTTTATGACGATTTCGTGTTTACCGCAATTCAATGAACCAACCATACGCAATGGCTAGCAAATTGATTAAATTGCCGCCATAGACTAAGGCTAGAACTAAATATAAAGAATATAATATACACAGTTTATCCCTTAAACAGGCTCACGCCTAATGTAGTTCAGACTGCACGGCTCTGCACAGTCTGTGCTGCGTTATCCAGCTACCTGGCATTGTAGCACGTTGCACGATAACTACTAAGTAGCTTTTATTATGAGAGCCCGCAACGAGCGTGTATTTGTTTATAAATATAAATCAATATGGCACAAGAAATTCGCAGTCTGTTTGCGCTTTAATTTCCTCGATATTTGCAAAGTGTGTGTTCTAAATCAATAGACCGAAGCATACATAAAGCAATATCATTGTCGCCTTGTTTGTCTGTCTGTATGAATGCCTAAAACTGAGGAACTATTTAAGCCACAGCAATACAATTTTGTGGCATAACTCATATGGCTTGCAGTTTTGTAAACTTATATTTAAATTGTTGCCACGCCCACCGAAAATCATTAAAACTCAAATTGAAAATATAGTTTTAAAGCTAGAGGCCCCACTGAGCCTAATGGGCCTGACAGGTGCTTCGATGCATTTCCTTGATTGTGTCTCTGGCTAATGAAAACTGCACTTACATACATTTATAACATACATATGTATGTTAAGCCAAAACAGGTGGGCCTTAAACCTGGCCAGAGCTTGACTACTAAAACTAATGCGAAGGGGCGAGGGGTCGAGAGGGGTTTGACGTTTTGCACATTGACGTCCTTTGACGTTCTCTCTTTGGCTCTGTGATTACTTTGCTCAACGAGCAGGAGAAGCGGCAGCTCGGCACCAGAGCAACTAATCATTGGCATATTGTTAACTAAGGCTCCCGGTTGCTCTTACTCCTGCTCCTGCTCCGGATGCACTTTGTGAGTTTTATCCGCAACCACAAAGCCGCACTAATAACTTGCATAGCTTCCATACTTACCAAAGCGGCGGTGTGCTTGTCAGGGGGTGGCGGGGGTTGGTGGGAAAAACTTATATTAGTGACAGAATGAGCGAGCGCCCGCAAGTATGCTTTAGCTTTTTTTCAACATAATGAGGTGACCAGAGTCCGCATTCGCAGTCGCAGACTCCTTCGGACTCTAGTGCCCTCTCTCGCTCTACCTATCTCTCTCCCTATCCCGCTCTGCCTCGCCCTGCCGTGCATGCTGTGTGTGGTATAATGTGCGTCTTTTTCACTGCTAATTAACTTGTTCCGTCGTTTAATTAGCCAAGCACCAGGAACAGAGGGCAAAGAGAATGGACGCTTAACTTCATCGGCTTTTTTTTGTAGATTTCTCTATCTTTTACTAGAGTTTTTTACAAAGCCAAAGAGTATATTAAGCAAGAACTCAACAATACTCAGCCATCCCAAGGAATTCAGGCATGACTTTTATTTTATTTTTTGCTTGTACTCTAATTCGAAACAAAAAGCTGGTTTCCTCCAAATCATATTATTTTATTATTATATATTATTATTAATTTATAGCAAGCTAAATTTTCAAACATTCGAAGGGTATAAAACGATCGTCATCGTGCCGCAGTTAAACTTTCTTTCTTGTTTTTATCTTGTGGTGCGCAGCATGTAAATTATGAAAATTGCATAAGTGCAGCGTATTTAATTTGCCGCCAGTCAGCCGCTCTCTCCCTGTCTCTCTCTCTTTCTCTTTTCCTGCTGCCAGAAAAACCTATTGCCAAAACTGTCGAAAAGAAAAATAACATGCAAATTTAGTGTAAATATATGCATATACCATGGGTGGCAATCGGCATTGCTTTTGGTTCTAATAGACCAAGCGTAGCCTAAACAAAAATCAGATATTATTTAGGTTTGCCACGTCCTCTGCTGGACTCACTCATTTATAGGTCTTGCTAAACGAATGGAAGTATATGTTTATAATATTAATTCATATTTGAAATCAACAGTGATCGCTTAAACAAATTAATATTTTATTTTGTCACGCCCTCACCGCGAATCTAGGCATTTCTCGTATGCTAGGTACTCCGAGTCGGGTAGGCTCTACTCGAAATATTTCCACTCGTTTTCATAGCAAAAATAAATTGCAAATTTCAATTTGCACAATCCAATGACAGCTGAAACTTGGCACATAAATCGAACTCGAAATAGAAACACAGAGTGAGAGAGAGAGTGAGAGGGGAAATGAGAGATGGACATAGAGAATATCATACAGAAAAATATTATAAAATTTCATAATTAAATTGCTCGAAAATTGGCGCACTTGCGTATGGCCATGGTGGATGTGGCAGCAGATGCTATGTAGGGTAGGGTAGGGGAGAATGAGGCCTCTTGACCTGACGTCAGTTAGCATGAATTATTCATTCACTCGCTACTTCATTCATTCATTCATGCATGCGCCATGGCAGTTGCAGTCTAGTCAAGTAGTCAAGACGTCTCTACTTTGCGTCCTCGCCAGCGTCTGCGTCTGCGTCTTCATCTTCGTCTTCGGCCTGGCACTTCTATAAATAATTGCAAGCGAATTTGTCAGGCGTGTCAGCGTGATGGCAGGAAGCGAGCGCAGGGCGAGTTGCCGCTGCGACTGTGACTGCAGAAATGCGTCAAACACACACACATGCACATACATATACTCGTGGCGCATACGTGTATTCCTTGCGCACTTGCCGCGACAAATTCGCAATGTCTTTGGTTGACGCCTGCTGTGAAATGGTGCACAATGCTGTGAGATGCAAAGTGTGGCACCTTAAGTGCACCAGTGTCGCGCCATTACGATCCACCGTAAATACGAGAGTATCTATATAGCCGCGAAGGGAGGGGGGGAGGGGTGTGGTCCCCTGCCGGTTAACAGGTGTGGGTCGACGGGGTCGACGAAGACGACGTCAAGGTGACAATTACGTTTTGAGTTTTTCCCTTATCAAAGGGAATGTTTAATTGTAGCTGCACGTCTAATGGGGATTGCACAAATTGGAGATTAAGGGATTGCGGCAATTGAGGATTTTGGGGCAGGAAACTGCGGAAAACTTTAGCTTGAATAACATATGTACTAGAGATTTGATCGTTTTGAAATTTGCAAGCTTTACGCATTAAGTATGCATCTATGTGCATGTCGTGGCAGAAAGCTGAGCACGTTATATGTTGTTTAATAATCCTTAATTAACGATTTGCGTGCCACCAATTATTTAAATCAAACCTTAGCACCCTATGGTATAAAGCAAATTTTATAGAAAGTTTCAAATCTGCAGCTCTTGTAATAACAGAGATACGCGCGTTTGTAATATTTAAAGCGTTTAAAACGACCTAAAACGGTCTTTTGTTTTCCCTCTTACTGCCTTATTTACTACCTAATAGCAATATGTATCATGTGCTACAGTTTCATCAAGATAGCTTTAATTATTTGTGATGTTTGAGAATGCTTTTTGTAAATCTTGAAACTCAATTCACTCACATATTGAGGCTACGTGTGAGCACTTTCAGTCTGTGCTCTAAGACAGATTAAAATCTTTTGGGCATAGTTTTAATTTGGTTAAGCCAATGACTCATGAGACATCAAACTTTTCCCCAAATGACACTCACGCTCACACACACAAAGACAAAACTAAACAAAAGTCTGACTTTTAATTTGTCGCAGATTCTGAAATGTGACAGCATTTGCTGCCTAGCATAGATGGCTTGGGGTTGGGATTGGGGTTGGGGTTAGGGTGGCTCTTGCGTATGTCAAGAAGTTTTCATTTTTCGGGGGCAGGGGCCAACAACACTTTTTGCCTTGTCGCATCGCATTTTCCACGCAACAGCAGAGGCAGTGGGCGTGGCAGTGCCAGTGCCACTGGCAGCAGCTGCGACAGGTAGAAAAACTCATGGTTGCATCTTCTCTTGGTCTTAAAAGTTGAAAAGCGGTAAACAAGCAGAAAATTTAGCGGCTGTCAAAACTCCTGCTGGCATTTAAGGGGAGAGGTTGCAGGGGTCGCTTTGCACGCTGGCTAAATTTAAGACCCCCCTCCCTCTAACCCTTTTTACAGTGTAGCAACTCTTTAATGATAACCCCTTCCTCGACTGTCAGTGGAAATTCGGCTGCCAATTTATTACTGCAGTTAATTTGCATGAAATATAAATAAATGACAAATAACTTGAGATAGATTCGGGCACTTAAAGCACATCGCAGCTCTCTCTCTCTCTCGCTCTCCCTCGCTCTCTCTCTCTCTCTCTACCCAGGCTTGCCAGCTTGCCATGGTATGCGAAATTTAAATTAAATTACAATTTCTTTGGCTCTCCGCTCTCCGGCTTGTCGTGTCTAAGGTCGGCATGTAATTTAAAACTATTTTACACGCTGCTCAAGTGCGTCTCGCATGTGTGTGTACGAGTTGCCGTCTGTGCGAGTGTGTTAGATAAAAAAGGCTCGCTCGCTCTCTCTCTCTCTGTCTCTTTCTCTTTCCCTTCGAGGTGCAGCCAACTTAAACTTGTTAAGCTTCAGGGAATTCCAGCTTCACAAGATACAAAAAGTGGTATAAAAATTTCTGAAAAAAAATACAGCAAAATTTTAGAATATTTAAACTCAACTTGATATGCTCCTTACTATGTTTTCCAACTGTCTGTCTGTGTGTGTGTGTTCCGAGGAGAGTATGGCTTTGTGTCTCTATGCAGCTGTGTGTGTGTGTGTGATTTATAGTGAGCTGGGATTAACTTGTCTTTTTCTGCGCAAATATATAGAATAGAAAATTGTTAGTACAATGTAAGTGAAAACGTAAAAAAGTGGCAAGGTAGAATACCCTAGGATTTTATGGCGTAGCTGTTTGTTTTTTTTATTCCAGCGCGATAAAGTACAATTAATTTAATAGGCTTGCATAGTAATTTACTTAGCAATATCTCAGATTCTTGCGACGCAGAGTCTGTTATCAAATTTCACCCACTGAAAATCGTTCAATATGCATTTATTATGTTAGTTAATTTTCTGGAAAATTTGCTAGCGATTTAATAGATGCAAAAGTGGTTTTGAACTGAAAAATCAATAGCAGAATTCTGGGCGCTGCTTGGGGCTTACGAGGTCTGATGTAGATGTTTATAACACACGGAAAGAAACAAATATACAATGTTCATATGATTAAAACCTATGCCTGGCAAATGGGAAAGCAAACTAAAATCAAGCTCAAGAAAATCAATACGTATACGCCACGTATTAAGCGAACTAAACAAAAAATGGCGTCGTGGCGCAACGAAACGGTGATGTAGTAGTACGTTCGCATTTGACGATGATGACGACGACGACGACACGAGGCGAGGCGAGGAGACGCGACGGTGCCGGCTCTGTTAATAGGATTAGGAAGCACAACAGCCAACACAACTAGCGCAACAACAACAATAGCAATTGCAACAACAAAGCAATGCTATCGGCATTAGCAACGGCGCAAACCCCTAGCAAAAACAACAATTAAAAGCAAACGAATCGTATAGAAAAAACCCTCGCTCGACATCAATAAAAAGCTGCACTGCACAAAGTAAAAATACTGAAAATAATTTGTACTAGAGACTGAGAGAGACAGATTCCTGTCGAGAGAGAGAGAGGGAGAGGGACAGCAAATCAGAGCAGAGTAAACAAAAATAAATTAGATTGTGTGGCCAATTAAGGCATTAAGATTTCATTGCTGTAGTTGTTGTTGCTGCCCCCGATGTGTGCCCCCCTCGAAACTGCGCTGTTTCCTAAGGCTTCGGGCCACTGCTCCGTGCCATATGGGATTTGGGTTGAGTCGGTGAGACAAACGAAGTCGAATGTGCATACACAGAGAGAAATAAACGAGAAGAAAATTAAAGCACTAAAGCAAATTAAATGTAAATAGGCCGGAAAAGTTACCTGCGGCATGTCTAACAGCTTATAAGGCTTCACCAGAATATTTATCATAATAACCTAGCATTTAAAATGAACGCATAGTCTACAGAAATCTGCATGCCAATTTTCGAACTCATATCTTGTCAAGTTGCCGAGATCGACGCGTTCATACAGGCATTGCTCAGCGATTTTTCACTGTGTACGCACAACTATCACAGCCACGCGCATATTCAGTATTTAAAACGTCAACGTGGGCATCGTCGGACACTTTGAGGGTTTCACTTAAGACCTCCCTCTTTGGCGCATGTGTGTGGAATGGATAGAAAAGAGATGGGTAGATGGGGCTCTCTCCTACTCGCAATGCTAGACTTCATGAAATCCGCAAACTACACAATACAATGGAAATGCAGGTTGGTTTTCATTGCGGAGCACTTGAGCCAACAACAGAATAGATGGGGCCTTCAACTAATATCACCTCGCCCATTGGGTCGCATCTTGTCGTGAAGCACGAATCGCGCTGAGTACGTGACTTTGTGCGGTTTTCATGGATTTGCCAGCTAAAAGTGCTGAAAATGGCTCAAGCCATTGGGCCACTTTGTTATTTTGTTTTTTTTTTTTTTTTTTTGTTTTCAACATCATTTGCCTCTTTAGTTAGATGTTGTAACTAACCCCGGCAAGAAGCAACCCAAATGTGGATAATGTTGAGTGACCGGCTAAGATTAATAGGCAAATTATGTGCGTATAGTTTGTCCCTTTTTAGGTATATATGTGTTTGTGACGGGGTGCCTTTTGTTTGCTCAGCTTCCGAAGCTCGCCCTGTTTCCTCGTAACCTTATTTATATATAAAATACACCCAAAACTATTGAACGTGTCAAGTGGAGCAGCTAGAAAATCAACCCTCTTAGTATTGCTTTGAAAACGTAACATTTATTTCTGTATTGTGCCTAATTTAAGTATTATCTCCATTATTTATTACTTGAAAAGCCGCCTAATCAAATTTCTCTCTTTTTTACAGGTAATATACAAAAGTTTCTCTATCTTTTTGGGTTATACAACTTGAAGGTCTGTGAGTAATGTTATCAACAGTAATTACGACTCTCGACTCGCGTCGTAATCCCCATTTACATTTGCATTCAACGTTACGCGCAAAAATTCTATTCGAACCGGAATTTCTTATTAACTTTGAACGGTCAGAGAGAAGGGCATAGAAAATTCCAAACATTTCTCAGACTGCCCAAAAGTTTCTCAAAGCATATTCGTTGCCTCATCATCATTAACAAACTCAACCCTACTCACGAGCAGAGTTGAGTGCAAGCCCGGCTAAACACAAAAAAAATTAATTTATGTTTGCTCTAAACAGATGTCGAAACTATGCCCAACCGATTCCTCACACTCAAATTCATTAATATGCTGAGTTGTGCATGTGACAAAGGATGCTTGGCCAAGAGTTCTGGAGTCCAGAAGCCAGAACCAACAACAATGCGTTATAATATGCTTATAAATGCATTGTTGTACCCAGACCTTGTGTTCTCATGCGTACGTGTACATACTACATAGATATCTAACTATATGTGTGCCCTTAGTGCTTAGATGCTAAGCATCTTCGGTTTTTCGTTGAGAACTTCGGGGGTTGCGTTGTCTTTTCGAAAGGCAGAATTTACCGCAAAGAAATATCATGAAAAACTTGTTTAGAATCTTCTGTTTATTTTCGTGTCTTTTGTATTTGATTTTTCGTTGATAACGAGTTCAGTTTCTGCCTTTTTTCCAAATATAATAAAGCTTTGAAGGTCAACCGAGGGTCTTTCACACGTTTTCACAATTAGCAGCTGGCGTTGAGATGAGTTCAGCTCGTTTCACAAGTTCAGCTCAGCTTCTCGAACTTCACTTTCATCTCTCCCACGCTTTTCAATTTATACTTTACGGAAGGGAAAGAATCTCAGGACTAGACCGAGTTTTCTATACTTTATAGGGTCAATTTTGAAGAAAAAAAACTCTTTTTATTTCCATACATAGTCAGTCTCACATTACTACTCGAAATAATTCTGTATGGGGACCTTTTCAAAGCACCCATTTCTTTTCTATTGACATATTCAGTCATTCACAATCGCATTCAAATTATTATTGCTAATTGATTCAGTCAAGGAGCTTAATTGGGCTCAAGAACATAATATTTTGACAGCAAACACGCGACATGCGAAGAATAACCAAGAGGAGGACCCTGTGTCCTGTCCCGTTAGCAGATGCCATACCAGTCCCAGTTTCGGATCAAGGCACAATTTAAATTTTCATAAATTACCCGCATGAATGCAAATAATTCCTGAAGATGGGTCCGAAACGAGAAGGGAGAGAATAAAGTATCCCAAATGCGCAATCACAACCACAAGTATTCGCAACAAAGCGAGTGAAAGGCAAAACCTGAATACCGCGGCACGTTCCACACACCACTCCAAGCTGTCCCGAGCTGTCTTGTCCGTGGACGCCGTTTACAATTAGCATGCCGACAGAGAGAAAGAGAGAAAAGGGGACAGTGAGAGAGAGAGAGAGAGGGGCGGATAAAAATTATAAATAATAAGTGCGAAAGGCACGCGCTCGAAAACTTACGACAATTCAGGTTTGGTGTCCACTATCCCGAACCCTTCGCAGTTTATTGTCTGAGTATTTTTTACCGGACAGCACCCTGGGCGCTGAACTGGAGAAAGGTTAAAGGGCTAACCCATTCGTAACCTTATTTCGACACGAGATCAACCAATCGCTGTTACAGCTGTTATTTATTCGCCTTTTTCAGAGTTATACGATAGTAATTGTAGAATGCTTTACATTTGAATTCTGAAAATGTTTATATTTCTCTATTAGATGATCAAATAAGTTTAAGATCTATTTTCTTATCAGATCAGTGTAAGAGATTTTGGAATATCTACCCCTAAGACCCGTGCTCGCTCTTGAGAAGTATTCGCCTTATAGAACTCAAAAATCTGCGCTCTTGAGCTGAACACATTACTCATATCAAAGGTTTCGTATTTGCTAGCGAATTTGGAACAACCCCCAATTGGTTCGCTCTCTATCTTCCTCTCTCTCTCTCTCTGTTTATTCCCCTCTCTCTCTCTTTCCCTCTTCTTGTTCCGTTATGCCCCTTTCTCCGATTCGTCCAATTGACTTGAACTTGAGTGAATCTTTTAGAACTTTCAGAGCTTTCTCTAATGCAGAATCGTAAAACGGCGACCTTAGTCAACTTTATATGCTTGGCAAAAAACATGTCTAATCTATGAGAACCCTCAAACACAACGCTTACGTCATCAGCACCCGGAAAACTTGTAAACTGTATGAGTCACTTGCACCCCTCAAAATTCGACCACAACACAACGATATTCAACCACTATCCGATTTCAGACCCTTTTTAAGAATGCCTTCGCCGCCCACGTAATTGCTTCCTGCTTAGCTCGGACATTGGCCAAGACCAACACATACATATATATACAGGATTTTGTAAAGCTACTACGACAGCTGTAGCGCTGTGTCCTGCATAATTAAACGTGGACTGTATTTTAAGGCTCTAAAAATTGGCAAACGGAAGTCGTTGTCCTGCCACGCCTTGCAGCCTTTGAACACCTGTCAAGTTTAGGCTGCCAAATGCGAGGGAAGGTAGATAAAAGTAAAACGCGACTGTCTACAAATAATACTAAAGAACATGGATGAGATTCTTCTAGGTCTATCAATATACGATGGCAAAGTGGGTACAGACACCTTCGATTCGGATTGAATGCTTCTATACTCTACCAGGCTAATCAGACGAGCCAATTTAGTTTACTTGTCTGTATGAACACCTATATTTCAGAAACTATAAGCGTTAAAGCGACTTAATCTATAAATAATGTTCTTTATGGGCTTACCTAAGACATAAAACTTATAAATCTGAAACAGAAGAATTATAAGAGCTTGAGGCATAAATTTAATCAAGTTAAGACCTTAAGTAGTCGATTAGCTCTAACCATAAAATGTTACTTGTAATACACGAATCAGAGCCAGTTGTGGTAAAGATTGAAAGCCCGAAAAAGCCCTTGGAACCTTTCATTTGCCACAACGTTGGTCGAAATGCTTTAATAAACAAGAGTTCATAATCATTAGGTCAAACTTTGACTTGCGCTTTACTTTTTGCTACTGCTTTTTTAAGGCATACTAGTCGACCGACGACCCTTAACAGATGTTGCCCAGTGCTTTCAGTTTTTAATCGAAAATCTCCTAACTACCCTCTCAAGAAACAAGAAACGACTGTGCGGTCCTTGCCAACATCCCTCTGATTACAAATAAATATCTTCGAGTATTTCTAAGTCCAGGAAGCTGCGCCGCTTGGAACTGGACTTTGCTTTCCCTTCGACCTAACGCTGTAGGTTTATTTCTCCCTTACTGGCCGAGCCACTGCCGTTTGCACAAATTATGCAGATTAGGGTCAATCTCCGAGTCTCCGAGCCGCAGCTGGCGGCCGTTAAGAATTTTTTATTGCACCTGGTTGTCTAGTTTGGTCAAACTAGACTTCTCGTTCTCGACGAGTTTTCGTTGTACTATACAAAATTTCTCGAATAATATTAACATACGAATCGAATTTTCATTTATTTGAATCGCTAACCCATACGCTAAACTAACTGTATAGATAGTTTTCGATTTAAGCTGTGCTGCGGGGGAGAGTACAAGTAATTTAATTGTGTTTCAGATACTAAAGTTTGCATTTTGTTGCATAATATTATGGGTTAAGCGCGCTTGCCAAAGCCCCAAATGAGTTCACAGATGGCGCCGCAGCCATCGATCCGTCTCCCACGTTGCCTAAAAAAGTGTTCTGGGTCACATGTGCTAAACACAAATAGTAGTTAACTTTTGGCCAACTTTCAATCTGCCCCGCTCTCTCTGCCTGCCTGTCCCAGCCAAAGCAAACATTTCGTACTGCCCCTACAATTATACCGCTCTCAATTTGCAATTTTTGTAGTCTGAACAAGTATTCATGAATACCATTGGATTGGGCCAACCCGAAAGCAGGATCTGATTCATGGGTATTTGGGTAGCCAGGAAAATGGCACCTCCACACGCGGACGCAGTACAGTGAAAGCTCGGTAGAGTCGTGTCTGTTAGAATCGTCGGAGCATGCTGACAACACAACCGCACAAGAAGAGAGCAAAACCCCTTGACGAGCGCAGACTAAAGAAAAGAAGAACAATAGTACTTTACTTAACTTTTTTTTTGACGGGGCACCATTTGTTGTCGGAGCCAGAGTGAGAATGGGAGTGTGAGTGTGAGTGGGAAATGTGTGTAGCCAAAACGCACGTGATAAGCATATGAAATTTGATGGCAACTCTATTTGTAACTTTCTCAGCGGGTGTGGTGTATGCGTGGCTGAAGCTACATACAACAACTTGAAGCCTTGCGAGCCTCGGAACCTTGCAACCGGTGCCATCTGCCCCACGCGCTGCGCATGTCTTCGTCTGACACTCTTATGTGTGAACTGACTTGGAAAATACTTTTTATGATAACATTTCATGGCTTGACAACCAGCAGAGCAAAGTACGCGCAAGCAAAGAAAATGAAAAGAACAAAATTATGGAAAAACCCAAAAAAAATACAAGTTATTTTTTGTAAGTTAAAGAATTATGATGCAATACTGAGAAATGGGATAGTTGCGAGTTGCGAGTTGTGAGTTACGCGAGTACAAAGCATCAATTTGCTAGATGACACATGCCTTGCTATGGGCGTCAAGTGACAATCAGACAGCTCTTTAAGTCTTCAAAAGAAAGCTAAATTTCTGCTATTAAACAAGCACATTGTATGGCTAGGGAATGATATATAAATATATATAAATAGAGCTACTCCGCCGACTCATAAGCGCATAAAAATATATTTTTAGAGGACATTGTCAATATACCGAAATTTCAAAACATTTTATGCCCATTGTAGGATAATACTTAATGGGTTCTTTGAGTTCAGGCAGTTCAAACAGACGGACAGATCCACTTGCCACATTTTCCACGGGAAATGTACCATACACATACACATACAACCATAACGTCTGCAGTCGGGTGACTCAGTGAATGCGAAAATGGGGACTTAGAACACACGACTACAAAGGAAATAAACTCTCGTGCTTATGAGGTCATCATCAGCAGTCGTAAAATTTTTGTTGTTATTGGAATATATTTGGGGGGAACTGGCATTTTGTCGCAAAGAGCGAAGCGGAGCAAACGTAAACTCCCTTGTCAAGGACACGATTCATGCTCGACGTCGCGGCGTGAGTGAAGGAACAAGAGCGAAGGGTCGCTTCGTAAGTGATCTGTGCACGCGTATGCGTGTGTGTGTGTGGGTGTGTGTGTGTGTGTGTGTGTGTGTGTGTGTGTCATTGCCACTTAGCCTTATTAGTATTTGCAACGGGCACCACTCGTTCCAAAGTATGCTGTCATCTGCCCCTTCTCCTTCTCCTTCTCACTCTCTCTCTCTCTTTCCTTTTTTATTTTTATCTATGGTTTTCTGTAAAGTGTTGATGGGGCTAGCCAAAAAAAAAGTACGGCTAAACAATCGAGTGAACATGGCTGTAAAATACTCTATGTACCCCACTGGGTACTCCTAGTGTACCCAGAGTACCCTGTATGCCCTGAGTACCCTGTGTACCACGTTGTACCCTATGTACCCTGTGTGCCCTGTGTACCACGTTGTACCCTATGTACCCTATGTACCCTATGTACCCTATGTACCCTATGTACCCTATGTACCCTATGTACCCTATGTACCCTATGTACCCTATGTACCCTATGTAAAAAGTATACCCTGTGTGCCCTGTGTACCACGTTGTACCCTGTGTGCCCAGTGTACCCTGTGTGCCCAGTGTACTCTATGTACCCTGTGTACCACGTTGTACCCTGTGAACCCTGTGCCCAGTGCACCCAGTGTACCCTGTGTACCATGTATGTCCTGTGTGCCCTGTGTACCACGTTGTACCCTGTGAACCCTATGTACCCGGTGCACCCAGTGTACCCAGTCTACTCAGTGTACCCAGTGTACCCTGTGTAGCACGATGTACCCTATGCACTTTCTATCCTGTGTCTCATTCTGACAAACTCCTGTCCAGAGTGAATACTTGCTCTGCCGGGGTATAAATATGCGGTACACGCACATATGGTACACACATCCGACTCTTTACGCGGGATGGGGACAAACGTACGGGACGATAGAGCGAGTGGGGGCACGTCAGACAGCTGCACAATAACTGTACATTAAAAGTCATTGCATTCGCGATATTATTTTTTATGTATGTATTTTAGCCATCTCATCTGTGACTGTGAGTGGTGTGTGTGTATGTGTGTGTGTGTGTATGTGTGTGTGTGTCCCTGTGTGCGTGTGTTCGGGCTTCATATCTTTTAAAGTGTTGCCATTTATTTTTGTTAGAATTGTGTTTGCTGTGTGTCTGCTGCTTTGTTTTTATGTGAAAAAGAAATGAAAATTCAAAATAATTTCGCTTTTGTTCGTTTCATTCGTTCGGAGAGAAGGAAGTTGCAGATATTGCAATGAAGTTTGCACAAAACGGGGAAGTTTTTTTCATAGCTACCCATTACAATCTGTCACTGTCGCACTCTTAATTTGTTGCACTGCGTGGAGCAATGAAATAAATGTTTTTATTATCATTATGTACTGCATATAATATTAGCAAAGTATTGGGAATTTCGCACACAGAAAACTTCCATATTTAATATGTACCTAATTACATATTCAGGGCGAGAAGAAGCTGACCGACAGTCTTAACTAGGCAGAAACAGATTGTGTGAATCAGTTGAATAATAAACGAAAATTAATTGACAGATTCAAAAAAAAGAAAAGCTTGCAGTGTAGCTTTAAAACAAGCTGGTTTACGGAAAGGAGTACCCTATAAGCTTTGCCTCCCAGCTAATCCTAGTGTCAGCTGCCCAGTCTGCTCCGTTCTGCTTTGCTCTGATTTCAAGTCACACATCACAATGTGAATCGATAAAGTTGCTATTTCTGTTCTGTTTGCACGTAATCCGGCGACCCGCTGAGTACAGTCTTTTGTAGTAAAAAAAAAAAAACGGATGATGCCATTTTCCCATACTGCCTGATATCCCGGCAAACCCATGGAGCTGGAGCTCGAACTGGAGCTGGAGCTGGAAGGGAAGTGAAAAGGTCTCGAGGTAGCGTGTGCAAAATATTATCGCATGTTGAATCGCTCAGCGTGTTGACAATTGAATTATTTATGTTGTCTGTCCAATGATCTGACATACCTTTGCTTTTCTGCTTGTCCGATGATCCGATAGTCTCTGTTTGCCATTTCACTGGGCACTTATCGAATCCTTTCGGATTCCTGGCTATGGGGCTATTGACATTAGCGCTTTATGCCCTTTATTGGCGATTACATTCACTCAAAAGCTGATGGCAGCAGCGTACGAGCACAAGGCGAAACCTCAATCATCTCGTTTGAAGGATGGATGCAACGAGCTCTTCCCTCTCTGTCTCTCCCTCTCTCTCTCTCTCTTTCTCTCACTCTCTATCACTGGCTGGTTTCGATTGTCATCGTTTGTGGAAATTTGACAAGCACTTTTTGTTTGTGTCTCTGCTTCTCGTCTCCTCGCTCGTTGGGTCTGGTTTGAGCCAGAGTTTTGGCTCATATTTCTTCTACTGTTTGCTCAGCATACTCTCTCTCTCACTCCCTCTCTCTTTCCCCTTCACCCGCATCATGTCTTCTCTGGCCTGTATCCACATGAGTTTGTTTGCTGGAAAAACTTTGCTTGTTCGTGCCAGGATTCTGCTTCAATCTTTTTAATAACACGGGTTATGTGATGCATTTATAAATTCGTATCTCTTGTATCTTTTGTGTGGCCGTGTGAGTGAGTGGGGCAGATTTCTCAGTTAGTTGGCGAGTTGAAGAAGGCCTTAGCACGCCGTATAACGTGATCTCTTTGAGGCAACCTTATCAACGTGTTCTCGATGCCGCACATCAATTGCCTAAATCAAATCTTCACGGCATATGTTAATGCTGTCAAGGATGCGACGAGTTCGTGGCCCCATAAGTGTGTAATAATAATTGCAAACGATGTGGATAACCCCCCCCCCCTCCAGGAAGGGTTGGAGCGGGTGCCCGAGGGGGCTGGCCGGGTGCCTTCGCTGATATACAAGACAATAAAAATGTTTATAGCAGCTTAAGAGCTGCGGAACCCAACGACCCAACACGAATTTAATGCCGCCCACTTTGCTGCAGATTGCCAGAGGGGAGAGAGGAGTGGGGGACCGTCAGGCGGGGTTCCAATTATATGACCAAAGCAAGCACTGGCAAAGGTCCTACTAGATCCACAGCCACGTACTTTTATTTCTTATTTGATGGCTATGCAAATGTCGCAAAAGGAGCATAACAACATTTGTGGGTTACAAGCAAATTGATTTTATTCCAGATAACCTTGGCATATGTTACCGACTTTTTGACGCCACTGTAAGCGTGTGTGCCTGTGCGTGTGTGTGCCTGTGTGTGTTTGAGTGAGTGTGCGTGCCGACATGTGCCGCATGCGACTAAATGACTGTGGGGTCTCTCATTACATTGTGGCCTCACTGGCACTGCGAGTCCGGCGAAAATATCGTAAAATAATCGCATTATAGGCGAGTGAAAGCGAGGCGAGGCGAGAGAGAGAGAGGCAGCAAGGTATGAGTCGATTAGTGGGGGGTGAGAGAGAGAGAGAGAGAGCGACCCATTCCCTTTTCATACGACATTATTATGATGATT
This sequence comes from Zaprionus inermis, assembly GCA_018151445.1. NCBI lineage: Eukaryota > Metazoa > Arthropoda > Insecta > Diptera > Drosophilidae > Zaprionus > Zaprionus inermis. The sequence goes on along the minus strand of JAECXD010000117.1, from coordinate 5,648,428 downwards.
ATTTTTATCGTCGCGTCACGCAATGTTCACCGCGACCGAGGAATGTTGGTGCGGAAACGGAAACCAGAGATGTGAGTGAGTGTGCGTGCGAGGCACTGCCTGTGTGTGTGTGTGTGTGCCTAGTCAAACATTAAGTGAATGTGTGTGTAGAGTGTTAAACGATGTCCGTGCCATAAATGACTGCACACACACACACACACACACACAAAGTCATCAGCGCTTTTGCCAAAAGAAAAAAGCAGGAAAAAAAGTTATCGCCGCAGGCGCGTCAATATCGTGCAGTGCGATAGCAGCAGAGTATCCGAATGGCAGCAATCGAATGTCTTGGAGTCTTCACGCAATAAGCGTGTGCTTATTTATTGCGGTCATAAAGAAGGCACTTTTTTAGCGACTCTAAAATTCGAGTATCAAATGACGTTATCAAAAACGGAGCAGCTCTAAAAATGTACTAATCGATATACGATATTATGCGAACAGTCTATTGATACTGGTCAGGAATAAACGCAGCGAAACCTTGCACGCGGTCCATGCAGAGATGTCTCGTGTCCCGTGCAGGTTCGCCATGTCTCCATGTCCCCCTGCCCCCCCCCACACAGCTGTTTGTGTTGGCCATAGAGAAAAATCAATGTGCGAGTCGGAGAGGCAGCAGGCTGAGGCAGAGGCAGACCACTCCGCCGTGGCGTGCATTAGTTGGCCATATGGAAGCCTGCTGGCCTGCGCCATGGGTTTCTCTATATAGTACAGTAAACACGGCAATGCAAACAAGTACACGTATCCAGCTGCCAGGCTAGGCCACGCCAAGCGGGCGAGGGAGCAGTGCAGGCCGGCACAGACCCAGCCCGGCGTCAACAGTTGCCTGCAGTGTCGGCAGTGCGCTGAGTTTCCACATATTGTTGCCCACTTTTGTGCGCACTGCCGGGCAATGGGCAGCTCGCTGCACGCCCCTGCCTCCCGCTCGCTCACACCGCCCGGCCCGGCTTCAGTTGCGGCTTCGGCATTTTAAAGTTCTTTTTCAATGTGAGCAACCTTCTGCATGGCGGCGCTGCACGTGAATTTAAGTCTGCTGCAATCAGTGCAGCCAATTCAGCTGCCTTTTTTTTCCAGCCAAAGCTGATTTTTATTGGAGGGAAAGAAAAACTTGTTGGCTTTTTTTATGTATTGCAAAGAATTTTAAATTGTCAGGCCTATCTATAGTTTATACTCAAAAGTGCATGAAAACAACTTTTCTGATTAGACAGATCCATAAAAAACTGATTCAGTTTCAATATTAAAGTTATAGTCTTTAATAAAATTATATTTACATATCTTTCAGCCTGTTTTAGCTTTTATCTGTAAATGAAGCATTAGCTTTTTGTTTCCCAACACTGTCAGAAAATGTGAGAGTGAGGAAAAGAGTAGGAACGTAATACTGTTATGCCACGTTAGTTAAACGCTGCCTGTGTGAATAAGTCACAAACACACACACACACACACAGTGTAATTGAGAAAGAGAGGGAAAGAGAGGTTTATGTATTGAAAATTGGATTTTCAATTGGTTTGCAAAACGGAAATTAATTCGGGAGTGCCGCTGATGAGGAGTCGGAGGCAGTTCGGTTTCGGCATCAGTTGTGAACCTGAAGCAATGAATGACGTTTTGATGATGGCCAGTCAAAATATGAACATGTACAGGCAATGCACAGACTCACTGTGCTGTGTACTACTTCCCACTGCCAGGCTCTGGGCAGGGAGAGCAGGGTGTAAATGAATCAGGCTCTGTTTATACACATTGACGATGCTGCCAACAAAGGTGGTCTCTGCAAATGGCCAAATGAAAAGCTCTAGGTATGTGTGTGTGTGTGTGTAGGTGTATATGCTCGATACCGCTGCTTGATCTTGATAGCGACTATCTTACAGCGTGCTGGCTATTTTTTCGCCATTTTTCGCCATTTTTTCCTTCTTTAATTAAATTAAGTGAGTCTGATAAACCTGATTTAGTAGAGACAGGTGAAAGAAGCGGAGAGTTGCCATCATTGAGAACTTAAAGAGCCTCCAAATAAAGGTATTCAAATGCCAGGAATACGAATACCAAAAACCATTTCTGCGTGAGCTTTCCCCTAGAACGGCAAAGAAAGAAAAAAGAAGACGTTTAAAAATTAATTTCCGTAAATGTATAAATGAATATGTACATGAAAACAGTCTGAACACGCTGCTTTAATGACTAGCGTATATATATGTATGTGTGTGTGTGTGTACGTACATTCATGTGTGCCTTAAAAAGTATTTATGATGATTGCGGGAAGGGTGGGGGGGCTGAAGGGGGCGTTGCAATCAACAAGCACGGCAAATCTCGAATGTATTGAAAGCGCATGATTGAAAAAATGTAAACGTCAACACACACAAACACACTCATGCATTTGGCTGTATGTGCGCAGCGAGGCAGTGCGCTGTGGGGCAAATGTTTTTTATTTAGAGATTCTCTTTTGTATATGTAAAAGTCTTAAACAATTTTAGTTAAAAATTTAAAGAGGGCAAATCAAATATTACGTATCCGCGTAAAGAATTAGTAGCGCTCCTGAAAGTATGCAGCACAAACAACAAGTATGAATGCAGCGTCGACTGCTTTGCCGGCACAGTTCGCTTAATGCGCAATGCAAGCAGTTCCAAGCTGAGCGCAAAACGCTGTTAAAATTAACATAGCGCTGTTAACTATCTGTAAAAAGCGATCATTTTATTAATTTTCAATTTCGAATTACTGGAAAACTAGTGGAGATATTGCTTTACGTTTTTTTTGTAATTTATTTTTACGTTCTTCTTCTACAGCTTTGTAATTGCACAAGTACGTGTAGGGTATACATCTTAGTTTCATAAATAGCTCAAAGTTTTCCCAGTTTTTCCCCAAGTTTTTAAAGAAAATGGTTAGTTTGTTTTTTGCCAATTATATATATTTTCTCATATGAAAGTACTAAAACTACAGATTAAATTCCCAAAAAATAAACGTTTCTCTGCGCATCTCGTGTCGCTTCAGGTGCATTTCGCATAAATGGGCAAAACATGTAACAGTCAAGACAAGAAGGAAGAACGACAGAAAAATAGAAGTAGTCTATAAAGTTCGCACTCTTTGAATGCTCCCGTAAGAGCACGGGGAGGCGGTTTGCTATGGGGCCAAGTTTGCAGAACAATACCTCTCAAACTACGATTTTACGCGAGTGTGTTTGTTTCTATTTCGTTCGAGTCAGAAATACAAAGACTTTTTAGATGCAAATGCAGATTGTTGTTATTTCTGTCTGTTTGTCCCTTTTCCCCCTTCCGAATGACTTTCAGAGTTTTGACCGCTTAAGTGTCAAAGCGTGTACTGTCGTTAGTTTGCACTCTATGTTCGACAAGTGTCTCGAAATGGAAACTGCAGATTGCTAATTTTTTATTGATATAGTGATGCTGCGCACTGCGTTGGTATTAAATGCAGTTGCAATACTTTTTGCAATTGCTTTAAGAATTCGTTTTTCTCTTCAATTGAACTAGCTTCCTCCTGCTATAAACTCTTCCTTCCTTTCCCTTGCCCCAGCACGTCATCAATTTCAGCTGAGAAAACAGCATTTGCATTTTATGGCCAACTCATTGTCTCTAAGTCTAACCTAACCCTCTTGCATTTATAATGCATTCCAAGCCAAACCGCTGAACGGTTTTAAATTTGCATAGAAAATCATTTTATTTTCATTCAAAGACAATTCCTGCTACAGTCGCCAAATTAAAGGGCAGACACTGAGCAAAAGAGTGCAGATACCTACAAAAAAAAGAAAGAAACTTGTAAGCGAAGTAACCTAAAAGTCTACTCGACTGCAGGATACCCGATAAGCTTGCGCGCTGTTGTATATGAAATTGAAACGTGTGAGAATTTTCGATATGCTAACATAATAATGATATATAGAGCTGCTCGTGATATCTTTTCCCTGACTAGATGCCAGATCATGCTTTTAAGGAATACATATGCTTAATGCGCTTGAATATGTCTACTTCGCAGCACTGTCTCCTCTCTTTACCACCCTCCCCCCGTGCTGGGGCATAAAAAAGGCAAAAGACTACGTTGGCAAAGTGCAAGAAAAATTCCTTTAACGTCAACAAAGAAGAAATAAATAACTTTCGAGTCAGATTAGCCCAACTCGTCACGAAATGCAAAATGACATTTAATACCCAAGGTTGCCGTTGGCCAGGCCGGGTCGGGTAGCCAGGGTTGCCAGACGGACCAGCGCTGAGTGCCTGTGGCCATCATCTGCTCCGGACTCCTGCTTAAGACGCATGTCGGCAATGCGATACTATGCGAGGGATATACGTACATGACTGGACTCGACTTGCACTTGGCAAGAAAACATGAAAAATTCCTTAGACCCTGTCGCATGGAGTAGTAGGTGGGAGGGGGGGCGGGGGGGGTGAATGACAGACCAGCAGGGCTGGGTGAAAAGCGGCAACATTGTTTCAAGCGTAGCCAAGAAGAAAAACGGCTCTAAAATGCCAGAGCCAAGCCAATGTGCCCAGTGCTGTGCCCAGGCTACCAAATATGTGCACAAGCAAACTGAGAGAAGCTGAAAAACTGGAAAAGAAAAGTAATCATTGCAATTTAAAGCGGGTAATCTGCACAAGGCTATGGCGACAAAAATACATAGTTCTCGAAAGGGTTTGTAGGGGAGGTTGTGGGTGGCCGCGCACCAGGCTGGACCACAATAAAAATGCAGTGAAAATGACAACGAGAACAGCGCGCGAACAATGCAAATATGTTATCTGTCCGTATGTCTCACTCAGACTCTCTCCATCTGCCACTCTTCTATGTGTGTGTGTGAGTGTAGTGGACAGCATTTGCAATTTTCACACTCACTTCTTCTTTTTTATACTGCGCACAGTGGGTACAATTGGCATTATAACTTACTTTTTAAGGTATTTAAGATCAGAGCAGGCAGTGTATCGCCTGAAGTGAAGCCACGATCTTCGGTATAAAATTGAAGCATATTTCTGCGCTTCGAACTGATCTACATACTTGATAGGGCATATAAAGGGTATTCCATAGTCGCAGTACCCACGCGGCTCTTCACACTTATTTTCCTTTTTATTTTGCCACCCGGTAGCGTAGCCAGTCATGCAGATTACAATCGAAATGACATGAAAATGTTTAGTGCTGCAGCGGCAGCAGCTGAAAAAAAGAAGAGAGCGAGAGAGAGATATAGAGAGAGAGAGAGAGAGCGCCACGCGTAGGAGTAGCAGCAGCTGGAGCAGGAGCACGAGTTCTGCATTTAACCAAAATATATTGGCCAACGGGCTTGGCAGCTGAGACGCAGACGACGAGCGCCATGCGAGAGATAACGTCAACTACGTAGCCATTAGACGTGAAACGTGAAACGTGCAACGCGCTCTGCCAGATCTCGCAGATGCAGCCCGAGGGCTAACACCGTGAGCAGTCCACACCCAAAAAAAAATAGAAAAAATAATGTATCTCTTGCCTGATTGCATTGCCAAATGCAATTTAAATGCATACACTATTTAAAAAGAACTTTGCAGGAACAGGCTTAAAATACACGAAACTATTAATTTCATTGCCTGATTTATTATTTAAAATATTTGTAGCGAATACCTCGCATTTCTCATGCAGTGCATGTTTATAAATTTAATTATTCTAAATTAGCACGAAGCATTTCATTTCAATCACGAATCGAGCCAACAGTTTGCAGAGTATTTACGAAATCAATTGAGGATATACACGGCAAACAATTAAACAATGTTCTGTTGTCGTTGGCCGAATAAAGCCTAAATATTTGCTTGCCCTCAATAAATATTTGTATTTATTGTATTCATCTAAATTTGCAATTCAAATCACGTAAAGGGAACACTCTCTAGATCATTCGGCAACGCAGTTTGCAACTTAAATACTAACTATATAATAGACATGCACATTCACTGAATAATACGTGAATTCAAATCGACGACTTCCAAAATTTAAAATAGTTTAAATATGCCGCTAAACGATTATTCACTCGCAACTCTTAATTAGGCTAGGTATCTTTCCTTTTATCTGTTTTTTACTTTACATTATTTTCACTTTAAAAATGAAAAGGACGAGCGGACGAGGCTGTGCTACCCTGTTGCCCGGCAGAGTATACGTGTATGTAAATATTTGCCAGCTTCATTTTCTCTGAATTAAATATAATTTACATGCATTGTTGTTTGCCAATCTGCACACACAATTACGAGAAGGACACGCCAGGTCGCATGCTCCGCACTGGCCTCAAAAATGTATTAGCTCGACTATAATTACTCTCGACATTTGCGCTGGACTTAAAAAAGCTGCTCGGCCTGAACCGGCCTGACACCCTACCCTACAGTAATTCGTGGCTTAATTCACATGCCAATGAAGAGAAATTACCACTCATGTATCTCCCATGCGTGTTAGCCTTTTATAAAAAAAGGCTAAAAATTCAGGTTCCAAATTCCCTGCGCGCATTTCTCGTGCAGCTAATTGTGGAGACCCAATTTCGAATCTACAACTTGCCCCATGCCGAACATTAATTCAGCCAATTAAAGACTATATACAGAGCACAGTTTTTAACACAGAAAAAACTAAGGTAAACTATAAAATATATTATGGAATACTATAGTTACACAATCTATGGAGGCAGTTAAAAATATATATAAATTAAATAATTGTCTATTGATTCATTTTTTTTACTAAATATTCTATGCAACTTTCTTTTCTATTTTCAGGGACGTTGTAATCGTGATAAGCCGCCGTGCAAATATTTTCATCCACCACAGCATCTGAAAGATCAACTCCTGATAAACGGTCGCAATCATCTGGCCCTGAAAAATGCACTCATGCAACAAATGGGTATCGGGCCCGGTCAGCCTGTCATACCGGGCCAAGTGCCTGTGGTGAGTAGCGCGCGCGAGTACTTTAATTAAATTCCCTTGGGTGCTTCCGTTCGAGTATGTATGTATGTGTATGTAGGAACTACTGACCGCTAAGTAACAGAGTAGCGGGGCCTAGAAAGACAGTATGAATATTTATAAGCTGATATCCAAACCCTAACATCAACCCAAACTCATCAAATTTCAATTTTCAAAGCTATTTCCACTCCTTTTTTTGCCTGACAATGAATGTCTGACCCGAAAACTTTTAAATGAAATTCAAAATGTGCGAGAGTGTGAAAATTGGGAAGGACACAGACAAGACACGGACTCGTCGAAGAGCACGGCTCGCTGACTCTCTCTCTCTTTCTGTCTCCGAGTGCCTGTTATAAGAACGTTTTCTTCTTTCCTGTTATTCGCATGCATTATTCATGCTACCCATGAAAGTGATGATGGTAGCAGGAATGGGTTTTCGGGGTGGGTTAGCAAATCATTAGACGTTCTTCGCACCCATTTTGAAACCAATCGAAAATTAATTCTCAAATAATTTGAACAAAGCTTTTTGAACTGTGCGCTAAACGGTAGAAATCACTAAAACCTTTGCTTGACTTTTTATTGAAATATTCATGAAGAGTTGTTAACGTCATTAAGGGGTGATTTGTTAACAAAAAGGGAAGCAATAATAGGCAAAAGAAGGCGTGACCGACAGACTTACATAGTGTACACCAAGTTGGTTAGGATGTTTCCTATAGACCGCACCCATTGCTCTGTAAAATCGTTCATTTGCGATTACTGGACTAAATATTAGAGTCTTAACTCTATGCTCTGATGCACTCACAGTTTAATTCTATATGAACTTATCTTTGAAATTTCAATCCAATCGGACTATAAACACAGAAGTTATTCAAGTTATCGTTTTCCATAGTTGTGAGCAGAGTGATAGCTGTAGCTTTCGTTACCTTTTTTGATCCAACTTACTTACGCAGATTTACGTATTTTCTACAGGCCACAAGTCCCTACTTGACTGGAATTCCAGCCAGCACATACAGTCCTTACTACGCAGCCGGACACCTAGTGCCAACTTTGCTGGGACCCGATCCGACAGCCGTCGCATCGCAGCTGGGCCCGGTGGTGCCACAGACGGTACAAGTAGCACAGCAGAAAATCCCACGCTCCGACAGATTAGAGGTGAGTGACAGATTACATTCAAATCCATTCAATTCATTTGAAACTGAATGACCGCAAGACAAGCCAATTAAATAATACAGTTTCGTGATTAAGCTTCTATTTTCGCTTATTTGTATTTATTTTATAGTTAATCGTTTATCATTTATCGTACTCGTTGTCGTTTATCGTTTATTGTTAATTGTTTATTGTTTACTCTATTGATTTCGTTTACAAAAAGACATAATATCCAGAGAATCGTTATGTTTATGAACTCAAGATTGTTTTCTAGGCATGCCAATTAATTCTTGTTTATTTATTTAATCTTACCATATAATTATTAATATTTATAAAACTATGTATGAATATATAACAATTAACACCGTGTGATGTGTTAAGTGTTTTTATTTCGTAAAAAGAAGAAAACAAAACTGAATTATGAAAGCAATAATAACAAATTCGCAAATAATGAAATTAATCCGATCAAGTTGACACACATTCGTATTTGAACTTTGTATTTTATCGTAAAATATATATATCTATAAAAGAAAATCCGAAATCGTTATTTCTCTCTTACTTGTGTTTTTCTTTTCATATTTTTCGATTTCGATTTCTGTTTCATTTTGTGTACCTATCGAATAGAATACGACTCTGCAGAGATGAATACTCTTGATATACGTCAGATTTTTTAATGCCGCTTTACCGGAAAAGTCTTTATATTTTCCATATGATTTTTATGCTCTATATACTCTTCGAGAAAACCCTAAGCAAATGTATTTTATTCTCAGTACGAATATAAAATATTTGAGTTTAAGATCTTCGTCTGAGAGCAGAAACAACTTTTGATGACTACATTTCTGCCTATATCTTGGTTTGATTTTGTAGCAAAACAAGTTTGAAACTTGAAGTAAAATCCATTTAAAAGTTTCTTACGAAAGTCCCTCCGTATTGAAGCTTCGCTATGTTGTTCTATTAATACTAAGCATAAATTACATAGCGAAACACAAGCCCTACAAGCCTCGTCACAAATCGCAATCAAGAATGGCAAAACCAATGTTTGTCAAACTTTGCGCTTCACACATACATGTAGTATGTTAATGTATGCATTAAGATCGAACTCGGGCTTCCTTTTTTCTTAGAATTTTGCGTTATCCCTTGTGTGTGTAGTATGCTTAGTGAACCTAACGCTGCGTTTAACCCCCCTAACTGAAATTTCGCCCTCGTTTGATTTTTGTGTTCATTGTGATTTGTTGTTATCAAATGTGCAAAGCAAAAACAAAAAAATAGAAGAGAAAAACCTAAAAACTAACATAATCGGCATGCCAAAACGTAACAAAATCAAATGTGGAGCAAATATACACTTGCAAAAATTTAGAAACAATGTCTATTGTGCCACAGAGAGACGTGGCATATGCAATATATACCATATGGTACTTACACGTCTCTGCCATTTACTTACCATACTATATAAATGCATTGAAAGCATGTTCCGCAAGCAATCGATTACCGCAACACAACTGTAAATTGGCTCGAAAAACTAAACAAAACAACAGATTCGATAACATGAAAAAAGTAATCAGTGTTGATGCGTTACGAGAACTTGAGTTTACTTTGTTGACCAACTAAAAAAACAAAAACCAAATGCGAGGAAAACAAAATGAACTGTTACTGAATATGCTTCTATTATTTCCCACACCAACACCTACACAACTCTGCAATTGCTGCCAAAAAACAAATAAAAAAAAAAACAAAAAATGATTACGCCTACACACACACACACATACCGTACCACTGCTGCCACTTTTGCTATTGCTGCCCGCCATCAACCGACAACAACAACTACTACAACCAACCAACTACAACCAACAACAACTACTACTACAAATCTGCAATCAACTGTGCAACACAACAACCATCACCACCAACCACCCCAACTACAACTACAACAACGCCGAATCAAACCAAATCTGAATCCGAAAAACCAAAAACAAAAAAAAATACAAAAACCAAAAACAAAAAACAACAACAACCTACAAATGTGTTTCCAGGTCTGTCGCGAATTCTTGCGCGGCGCCTGCAAACGGGCCGAGTCGGAGTGCCGGTTCGCGCATCCGCAGGATAGTGTCGCCAGGCACGACGATGGTTCGATAACGGTTTGCATGGACGCCGTAAAGGGCAGATGCGCACGTGACCCCTGCCGCTACTTTCATCCCCCCCTGCACCTACAGGCACAATTAAAAGCGGCCCAAACACGCGCCACCGCTGTCGCTGCTGCAGCTGCGGTATGGCTATTTCTCTCTATATTTACTTTATACTTTCTCTTACTTATCCCACACAACTTGCTTACACCAGCCACACCCCACACGCCCCCCCTTCTCCTGTCACCTGGTCCCAATCATTCCAAACTAATTCCTAACCTCTTCACTTCCCCCACTCACACACTCCGGTTCATTCCTTTATGTTAATATATAGGGCAACCATATGAATGTTTCCCTCGTGTTTCCTCCAAGCCAAGTCTGTATTTTTTTAATATGCACAGCTCTGCGACACTTGACTATTATTTTCGCAGTAATTTGCATTTTTATTTCCATGCAAAAGGGTGTACTCATTTTGACCAACAGTTGGTCGGACTAAAGTGCATATCTATATGGAGAATATTCTTCTATATTCCTCGTCATCATTGAACTTGCACTGTCAGTCTGTGTTTCGATTGGTTTATTTCAAAATATATCAATTCCTCACACAGAAAGTAATTAATCCATTTTTAAGGCAGGAAATTCAATCGAAATCAGATTTCTTAAAGTTTTTTCTTCGAGGCTGTCGATGAGAAAAGATCGTTCCAAATTATCGTGCCAAGTCGACTAAAAGTTTTAAAAAAAAGTTGGTCAAATAGTATACCCTATTTTAATTGCATATTAAATTTTTATTCCTTTATTTTTTATGTTGCTTTAATGTTTTATCGAGCTCTATTCAAATACAATGACAAGATCAAACAAGTTTACTCCTAGTACACTCAGCTAACCCACACTCGCCACAAAAGTATGTAACGAACCCTAGAATCTAGAGCCATATACCCTATATACTAATCTAGCATACATATATCTTGTAGTTAATTAGAGTTATTAATAGAGTTGCCTTCCTACAGTACCCATTTAATTATGCAAATGTGCTGTTTAAACATACATAGTACCTACACACCTACCATATAATACACCTCCCAGCTCCTTATCGGTTAATTTAAAACAAATTTAATGAAAACTTAATGCTGCATGCAAACAATTTAATTACTTTATGCAAACTGCAACTACAAAGTGCAAACTCAAATAAACAAGCGACAAAAATGATGTTAATAATTGAGATCGAATCGATTAATCGCATTTTAAATACACCATACCATAAAAGCAAGCAAAGAATGTATGAACACCCTGTACACCCGATTGACATTTAACATACTGTTGTCATACTGTTGTCTTCCTACGCTTCTGCCAGGCTTTATTTATTCACTGAATACTTGGAACTTTACTACCAATTTACATATGGTTCTAAAACCGATTTAATGGAGTATTCTAGGCATATCGTAGTCGAGAGTAAACTCATATATTGTGTCGTTATCGCAGCTGCTTTTGTCTGCATATTAACATAGTCATGGGCTAAATTAGCTTCATAGTTTATGTATAATTAGATAAATAAATAGAAAGTTCTATATATATCTAGTTTCATAGATCCTATACTGTACATTAGTCATTAAGACTCGCGATAGATGCGCAAAATTACGAATTTCAAGATATTCCACTCGTATACGTATCTGAAACACGGTGTATCCGGATTTGTGACAAATCCTATAATCCCGACGTGGGTCTGACAGGCATCGGCGGTATTAACGGTATTCAACAACACGGAAAATATGTTGGGCCTGTACATAAAACAACTCATAAATGTTGATTTTCGTTGGGGAAAATTAACATTTATTACAACGCGTAAAACAGGCAAGAACAAACACAGACACACACACTGAGAGAGCGAGAGATGGAGAGAGATACACCTACCTACACGTATGTAGGTGCACAGTCAACCATTTAGCACACACACTCACTCACACACACACACACTCCACACTCGCCGTTGCCCGCCCTAACTGTCCGTGCTGTCGTGCCAATGCGCCGCACTTAATTCGCGACTTAATTGCTTTCGGTTGAAAATTTATTTTACGCTACACAAACAACGTCGTTGTCGTTGTCGTTGTGTCTCTGTGCCAGGCCCACCCTGTGCTCACAGGCCCCTCTCTTCCTCTCTCCCTCGCTCTGTCCCTCTCCTTGCCAGCAGAATTGCCAACAGGCCTCTCTCTCTCTCATTCCATTCCGCACTCCCCAGACGTGACACACATAATTGCAGCATAATATCGCATAAAGTGAAAAATTGTTGCAGCATTTTCGGCGTAATTTAATCGAGCCTGAGTTCGGGACCAGGACAAACGTGATTATTGTATCAAATCATCCTTTGAAACTGCACCAGCGCGAGAATATATCACACGTAGTATACACACACATAGACACACTTGTTCCTTGTGCGCTCTCCTTGCTCCGCCGGCTCAGCAGCCCTCATATCATTTATAATTTTATTTATGGGACCAGGTTAAATGTGATTATGAGAGCGGGCACAGAAAAATATACCTACATACCATATATACGAGAAACAATTATGTACGTTCCCAAATTATATATGTGTGTGTGTGTGTGTCTTTCTAAACCTGCCCAAATAGGCTTAAATTGCACATTATAATACACAATAATGCACACAATTATTGTTTAATGCCTGCTAAAAACTATCCAACTATCCAAGTTACACACATAATCCTAGCTTGTAGCTTATTGCTCATATTTTCATTAGCATAAATATTACTATCCAGCTAGTTTTTTTTTTCTAAATAGTTAAACTATGCAATAGTTTTGCATTACTTTTCATTTTTATAAATGCAACGAAACCAAAATCCAAAAAAGAAAACAATATATTCAAAAAAATTCCCAAAAAAGACTATTAGGCTTGTATAAACAATTGTAAAAACCAAAAACAGTTTAATATTTATTCGTACAACTATAATTATCTTTTGATCTAGCGCAAGATCTATTAGTTAAGAGTGCTATATATATATTGCAGCGCTGTTAAACGTTGACGGGACCCAACATCTAATAACATTTTTGTCAATAGACATACATATTTGTAAATATACAAGTAAAATTTGAGAATTCATTCGTCTCTCTCCCAGTTTTCATTCTACTATCATATACCTAGTCTTAATGCGTATACATGTATTCCAAATACTTTCTTATTCGGGATACTTCTCATGCATGTTGTCAGAACCTGTGAACCTTCAAAATTTCCATTTTGAAACCTTAAGACAACCTTGTATTTATTCTACATACTAGTTCTAAACGTTCTTAGTTTTAACTTACTCCATAGCAAGTTCCCGATTTAAACCTTTGAAACTATATCTCGCCAACAACAGAAACAACATGAACAACAAAACAGCGAAAATAGTCACAAAATTCTCTTTGTAATATATTAACTATTCATTTTTGTTACTTGATATTTTATTTTTAAATTATTCCTCTATAAATTCTTATACTCCCCAAAGTGAAAAGTGTCTTAAATAAACCGTATTAGTATGTTTCCATTTTAAACAATGCCATTATATAAATGACTGCTAAAACTGCCAAACTGTTACAGTCAAAAAAAATCTAGTTTTTATCCGTTACCTAACGTGTCAATAACAACTCTGATCCAACCCAAAAACCCTCACTTAATCCCCACATCAGCACGCACAGCGATACGGCGATGCAGACGGGCCAAAACGACGTGGTCCAATGCGTTTCTTGCTCAAAAATGAAACTACAAACTGAATAGCCAAACAATCTGACAAACTGACAGGTTTTGGCATTGAGATTTCGACGAGAAGGACCCTCATTTGTCGACTGGATCACGTTAAAACCAGACAATTAACAAACAGCTGAGAGAGATTTTTGTTACGTGCGGTCTAGCATTGGGTTTTTTGTTTACAGGGAACGCATATTTTCTGTCCTTAAATGCAGAACTTCTACACAGTATTTCCTCAGGATTAACACACAGTAATTTATACAGTGTTTAGCGTATTATAAGTACGTTATGCAACACTACATTTTTATCTCCATCAACAATTATTCTTCTGTAATCAATTTATCTTTTTATATCGGTTTCGTTTGGATTCTCGTGTTTTCAGGAATTATATTAGGTCTATAGGTCTTCAAAGTCTTGAGAGGCATATTAAAAAGCCATGACTTTTGTCTACTTCTAACTGTTCTAATAAATTCCCATTGCAAAAACCAAATAAACATCCTTGTATCTTTGATGTTGTTGCAATAACACATAAATTGTTTATGTACTACGCATATCTCTCATAATTATAAGCAACAAGCTTTTTTCAGTGTAGAGAAATTGTTACTGTTTTTGTATGCTTTGTTTTTTGATCGGACCCACTGTTTCTTTTGTTGAAGATTTTATTCATTTATTTTTTCTATTTGAAATCTATACAGGAAACATTTGCAACCGATGCATCGGTAGGTATTGGCAACGGTAAAAGAAAAATAAATCGCCAACAAATCAGACTGTTCAATACGAATGTGTGTACTTAATAAATCGATCGATATTCTCTGAGCTATAAAAAATAAACAATAAACTTGATCGATAAATACATAAATAAACATACATAAATTGGCTATAAAAACAATTGATAAGCAAACTAAACGATTTTGTTGCATTTACCTGACATTTCTTTGGATATTTTGATACTCGATTGAAGCTAAGTTAGTTAAGAGCGATCTTTAAGTATTCTAAGATATCGAATAAGTATTTATTACCAAGCAAGGCTTCTGCTGCCGGCTTATGCATGCTTCTATATACGATTATATATATATATATATACTCGAGAGCTTTTTTCTAGTTTTTTAAAAAAGCATTCTAGTTGGTTTCGATATTTGTTTAAGATGCCAAAGCATTTTCCTAAGTGGAGGAAACTCTAATACTCTATATAATACACACATACATACACACACACACATACACACACATTCTCCTCAACATTTATCTCTATCCTAAACAAAATACTGAATTCTTAATACTTTTACTTGATTTACGTTTTGATTTGACTTTGATTTTACTTATCGTGAAAAACCACTCGTGCTCTTCTACTATTATGTATGTATTTCATCTGTTCGCCTGTGCCAAATGTATTTGCTTCTACGATGGATGGTATCTACACACGCACACCACACTTATACGCACATACACACACACACACACACTCACCTAAACAACAACCGCGTGACAATACAAACAAAAAATTGATAAAAAAAAAAATTATAAAATATTCAAAAACCAACACCAACAACGCTTGAATAATTCATATGGAATTTATCCATATTTAATTGACGCATAACTCAAATGCTTGTGAACATTTCAACAAATTCGATTTAATTGATGTGGGAATCACGAATACACTCACACTGCACTGACAAATGATCGCGCACACACACACACCTACACACACGCACAACAGACCTCACCTCACCTTACGGCACACCAACAACAACAACAACAGCAGCAGCATCTGCAACATCACCAACAACAGCAACACCAACTGCAGAACAACAACAACAACAACAGCAACGCCATCCCAACGGCCGGCGGCGTCGCTGCTGGCATTACAACGACACCAACAACAGCAACAAACAACGCTGCCGCTGCTGCTGCTGCTGCCGCCGCCGCCGCCGCCGCAGCCGCAGCTGTTATGGGTCAACATACTCTGGAAGTGGGCAAGAAGCGAGCAGCGGATCCTGAAATGTTTCCACTGGTATTTTCTTTAATTTCCTTATTTACCTTATTTATCCTTTCGAATCGTTTCCCTTTCGTTTTGTTTCGTTTCTTTTCGTTTGATTTTCTTGTTTGTCTTCCTTTTTTTTTTATTTCCTTTCCATTTTCTTTGTATATTCTTGCATACTTTCAATTTATTCAATTATAATATATTGTTATATACAAGTATTTTCTCGATTTTCCGTTCGAGAGATTTGGCACTCAGACTTCTAATTGCTTCCCACTGTACATATTTGAAAACGAGCTATAAGTTAGCTTCCCTAGGCTCTAGGGGGTTTTCCATAATGTCAGCTCTAGTATCCTGTAGCCTATAAGACATTTTCTTCGAAAATTCTGATTATAAATATTTTTCCACCAATTTAATTGTCATATCAAAACTTTATTGACATTGGAAACGTTGGAGCAGAGTTATGCAAGAATATAGGATCTTCGGCATGTCGAAGTATAATTTTCTTTTCTTTCTTGTTTTGAGTTATTGTTTTTCGTTGTTCATACTTTAGTGCATGCTTTCGGGATATATATAGACCCCATTCACACGGCAAATGCATAAAGCGACCTAACAGAAATAGAAAAATAAGTGCGCTACAAATGCTTTCAGTGAAATCCCTATCATGACAATATTATATTATACAAATTGCGTAGGTTGTTGATAGTATTCTTGTACCTTGTACAGAAACTGAGAAATCGTGCTATATTACAGCCTATCCCAAACTTTCTACTTAACGTTAATTAGCACTGATTGTCGCGCTAGAAAAAAATTATGTGGTATTCAGTCAGCCTACGATTGGTAAATTCAGTTTATCAGATATATATAATTATACTAACTTATCTATTGCAAACTATCAATCAATTTAGCAATATGTCTGTAGCTCTCACTTTCTGTTTCCCTTCGGTTGTGAAATCAATTAGGAATTCGGATAACGTACAAACTATATATATGAAAAATCACAATAATAAGCACACACTCCTGTACACATGCATATCGACACTCAACTCAGCCGGGAATACACTCACATCTGCATGACGAACCCATTTAAAGTCAGCTATACCAGCTTTGCTTTTGCTTCAAGCTCATTATTTGCGGATATGGCCAGTTCGCTTGATAGCGCCGTGTTGCCAGACTTGATGATTACTTGATTGCTCAAGTGATTTTGCGGATTATTTTTGAAGAAATCAAACATGCGCTTCTTGCTTCGCTTCTGAGTACTTTATTTAGTCTTAAGTCTGCTTCGTTTTAGGCACATCTACATATACTACATATACCTTATCATATTATAGGTATCTGAAACAAGTATTACTTGCCTCACACACCCTCACAGTCGCACACTAGTTCAAGTATGCTCCCTAATGCTAATCTAAATCATTTCCAGTAATTTTTAAATCTGATATAAAATTTGAAAAAAATCTCATTAATTTAATTTGTGTTCTCTCTCTTTCTCTCTCTCTCTCTTTCCGTTTAATTTCGATCCACCTTTCGTTTGTTTTTGCTATCTCGTTTTCTCTCTCTATGTAATACTGAATATACCAACGACAACCATTCTAATGAATCCGAATCCGAATGAAATTAACAACAACCTTCAATCAACAACCAAACTATTGAATCAATCAATCAATCAATCATTTCGTCAAATCACCATAATGAACAATTACTAATACGGAATTGTGAACATAAACATATAAATAATTTAACGATATAATAACTACTACCCTACCTTAAATGAACATGTGCACATAATACCGATAAATAGATGGATGTTAAAACGGTTGGTTCATTTTACTATGAAAATTTCGTAAGTACTTCAAGAAAAATTAAACAAGTTAAGAAAGCAACAGTCGAGCACTCTCGTCTGTCAGATACCCTGCAACCAATTTTGGAAACCAAAAATAAATTCAATAATATTTGCAATACCTTGTGTATCAGACAATAATCTGGATAAACCTATCCTAAATAAACATACCTTATCTGATCTTGTTGATTGCTTTTTACTCGAAATTGCATAAGCATTATATATTATATCATATCCACTTTCCCAATGGATGCAGGGTACATACTTACAAATACTTACAAATCAAGCTGAAATGAACAACTCTATCCATCAAGTAAAAGCGAAACAATTGCGAAGAACTATATTCGAATTTCGTATATAGATCTTCTCCTTCTCATAATCTGTGAATTCTGCTTTTTTTCAATCGTGTTGTTTCTTTAAATGCACAATTTATACCGCAGGAAACACAGCTTAGCAACGGAATAACAAATTGTATAACACTGCATGTTTCAAATCGAAATTTAAAAAAGAAATTTATAATTAATGAATATACCACATAAAAACATAAATATTCGGGCATATCAAAAATGAAAATTGTTATAGCATAGGTCAGTTTTAGTTCGAAATTCGATAATGCTGCCCTCGCTGTCCTCTGCTGTAACAATACCACAGACATAACCCTATCAGCTAGGAAATTATCTAATATTTCTAAACAAAAATCGCCCTTTAACCTTGCCTTGCATCGTTTTCTTAGTTACATAGTTAGCTTAGTTCTTTTATGGTTTCCTTGAGTTCTTTTTTTGTATTGGGTACTTAACTGAGATTACACACATTGGCAAGCGTCTGAAAAGCGTCTAGAGTACAGTTATTGTCCCAAAAGAAAACCGAAAATAAACCAAAACAAATTTGTTTGTAAGCTATTTATACTCATAGACCTATATATATTATATGTATACAAAGTGCGCTATAATATTCATTAAATATTTTTTAATGTGATTTTCAACAATTATCATTCATGCAATCTAACTTAGTTTTATTTCTCTTGTCTCGTTCCTTCTCCCCGTCTCGCTTTATCTGGATCCGTAGCAATTCTCCGGCATGGTGCCGTTCAAACGTCCAGCTGCTGAGAAGTCTGGCATTCCAGTTTATCAGCCCGGTGCGACAACCTATCAACAACTTATGCAGCCCTACGTGCCAGTGTCATGTGAGTATCCCCTACAACAGCAACATCAACTACAACAACAACAAGAACCACAAGTCGAAATAAGTAGCGCCATAACAACAACAACAACAACAGCAACAGCGGCAACAACAGCCAGTAATAATAATAATGATGCTGTAACTGTAACTGCTATGACTACCAACACCAACACCAACACCAACACAGAAACTACCAACACCCACACCAACACAACAAAAACAATCATTACAAGCACACCAACAACACCATCTACTAATCATATTAACAATCATGATAATCCGGTGCACCCAAACGATTATTATGAAGAAAATAATGACACAACAGCAACAGTAGCAACAACAGCAACAGCAACAGAAACAACAGCAACAACACCAAACACTGCTAACAATTGTAACACAACAGAAACAGCAATCACAGCTAATTATAAAGCAAACGACCCAACAGCCACGCCCCCAACAATTAGCAGTGGCAATGATAGCGCCAACAGTCCCTCCCAGATTCATTCGGACGGCGACAAGAACAACTTTTTGCCGTATATGAACAACAACAATCTAAAATCGTTGAATAGCGACGAATTGGCCAGCGATGCTGAGACCAACAACAACAGCAACAGCAGCAGCAACAACAACAACAGCAGCAGCAGCAGCAACAATAACAACAACAACAATAACAACAAGACAGCAACAATTGACTCTTCCGATTCAGCTGCAGCTGCAATTGGCAATTTTCAAGCTACAACGCGCAGTAGCTACGCAGCCAAACACAATGGCAACGATATCTATCAGCGCTACAACCCTAATGGCAACCCTACTGCCGGCATACTGCCCACGCCCATTAGCAGCAGCATCGGCAACAGCAACAGCAGCAACAGCAACAGCATTAGCAGCAGCAATGCCAATGGCAACAGCAACAGTTGCGCCTCTGTTGTTGCCTCGCAATCTCAGCAATATCAGCGCCTTAGCTACGCTATGCCCGCTTATAGCTATGCCAATCTCTATGCCGGCTATCCCAGCTCGACCCAGGCCAGCTATG
Source organism: Zaprionus inermis (assembly GCA_018151445.1). Classification (NCBI taxonomy): domain Eukaryota; kingdom Metazoa; phylum Arthropoda; class Insecta; order Diptera; family Drosophilidae; genus Zaprionus; species Zaprionus inermis. Next base: position 5,628,496 of record JAECXD010000117.1, on the reverse strand, counting down.
TACAGCCCCAGCAGCAGCAGCAACAGCAGCAGCAACAGGTTGCTCAGGCTCAGGCTCAGGCGCAAGCCCAAGCTCAGGCTCAGGCACAAGCTGCTTATGCGCAACAGGCCTACGCTGTCTACTCGGCTGCCGCCGGATTAACCCCCACAGGCAATTACTATGCCGATCCCGCTGCACTGGCCAAGGAAGTGGCCCAAAAGAATTACGCTCTCAAGGTGGCCAGCGCATCCTCTGTGCCAAAATCGGTGCCGACTGCCTCTGCTGCTGCCTACACCGGCATAACCCTGAACAAGAGCTATGTGTCTGCTGCAGCATCGCCCAGTGCCTTGCAGGCACAGCAAGCGCAGCCCATGACCATGGCAACGCTGCAACTGATGCAGGCGCAGGCTCAGGCTCAGGTGCAGGCTCAACTTCAGGCGCAGGCACAGGCCCAGGCCCAGGCTCAGGCCCAGGCCCAAGCCCAAGCCCAGGCCCAGGCTCAGGCCCATGTGCAGGCTCAGGCCCAGGCGCAATTGCGTCAATATGGATCATTGCCCAGTTCGGGTTTGTCCACTCCCGTGGCTCCCGGCACACCGGGACGTGCGCCCAGCACCCCCGCCTATTTACAGGGTGCCTCGTCCGCCCTACTGCGTGCTCCCGGTCCCGGAGCCGCAATCCAAATGACCGCAAGTCCGCAGCAGTACTCGGCCGCGGCCCAGAGCTACTTCTATCCCGGCATGGTCACAGCTGCGCCTCCCTCAGCTCCCGGTGCGGGCTACAGCTTTGCCATGCCCGGCGGCCAGACAGCAGCCCAACAATATGCAGCTGCCGCTGCTGCTGCTGCTGCGGCTGCAGCGGCACAGGGCGGCAATGTGGCACAGGGTGCCGCTGTTGTACTTAATCCGTACAAGAAAATGAAGACTTCCTAAGCTGCAGCAGAAAAAAGAATGAATGTAACAGGCGACTGTACTTAAGCTTTGCATCGGTCCAGTTATTTTTAGTTAGTTAGTCAGTTAGTTAGTTAGTTAGTTAGTCGGACACTATTAGTCAGTATAGAGTATAGAACACGTAAGATTATGTGCCTCAGTTTTTCAACATACGAACTGTAGAAATATGTTAACTATAGACAGCCGCCTTACACCTAGTCAGGATACATATTAACCCATACGAATCCATCTCGACACTTGAAAATGGAGCGCTTGATTAACCCGATCGATTAACCCGAGCATGCGCCGTAACGTACTAAAAAGCTTGCCTCGCAATCTTCTTGCCCGCTCCGATGCTTTTTCTTAGCCTGTGAACCGTGAACCGTGACTGTGACTCTCGCTGTGACTGGTCACCGTATTTAACACGCAAGACGCTTCAAAAGCGATCTAACAATTTTATTTATTTTTTAGTTTTTTAAGTTTTTTTAGTTCTAAGCAAGCACACGCACACAAAAGGACACAACAACAGCGACGATATCGAGTACTGCTATAAAGCTTGCCAGGGGAATGTACAGTCAGTGGAAAGGGTACCTTTCGTTCCTATAAAAAAAAGATTATGCCATAAATAAAATTCAGAAAGGATGTATGTTGTTGGAACGCTTGTTGTTGTTGGGGGCTGCAGAAGCTGTTTTTCTTGTGTAGCCCATGATAGTTTCTATATGTCTCCCTCTCGCCCTATCTCCCCTTAACTCTTCTCTGTCTCTCTCTCTCTCTGCCTCTATATATACACATATATCTCTCTCATTGTCTGTTTAGATACTTATTTTGCTATTGTGAAAGCTGTTGTAATTAATTGTACAATATGTTGCTAAATTTTGTTGAACAACGAACATGTGAAACGAATATTGTTGAATATATACACGTAAACTAGGGTTGCCTATACATAGAATATATATTCTATTTAAATGCTAAGTGCTGCTAATATATACATACATACTATATACTACTTACAATAATACAATCAATCTATACAACATGCTTATCTAAACAACATCAACTCCCCAAGTACTCTAGCTGTTTGCACACACACACACTCACTAAACAAAACAAAAAAAAAAAAAAAAAAAGAGATCCCGAAACCGAAACCTTTAGCGATTCACATAATTAGAACTTGACGACGATTCCTGTCGATAAGTCGATCTGCAAATCGTTTGGCAATCATATAAAATATTCACACTCGTAGACCTAGCTTAAAATCGCGCTACTTATCTGTCAACCGAATCCGAATCACACTCATGATCACTTCCACACACCCACACCCAAACACACACATACACAATCACATCAAATCGAATCGAGTCACCTTTTTTAAAAATGTTAAACCACTAAAATTCGTTATGTTTATTTTAATGTTAAGTTAAGATTTGACATCTATGTTGGTAAAAATTCAAAATAAATACCATGTAAATTTTTCGTTTTTCAATCTATCTCTCTCTATTCCTTCTCGATGTATTATAATGTTTGTTTGATATTTTTACACTTGAAAAAATTTGACATAGAAATTATGTGTACGAATTGTGTGCTTTAAAATAAAGTCGATAATAATGAAACAATGTTTTAATATTAGTTATCGAGTGATTTTCCTTATGTTCTCTCTGTAACGTTACATGACTTATGTATTTACATATAATTTAAAAACCTTCCTAATTGTAGAAATATTTTTAGCTATTATTTTATTCCCTAATAAAAAAAAGGAAGAGCTCCCGAAATTAAAAAAAAAAATAAAAGAAATCCCACAGGCTTGCGCACTTTAAGTCTTAACATCCTTATATATCGTTTTTCTGATAGGATATTATGTTTTATTATCATATGTCTAGTTAAGTGTATTTGTATATACCCCCAAACTTAAACAATCTCTGTAAAATTTGTTCGATATATAATTGACGTTACATCAACAATGATATATCTAATGAGTATCACAATTTTAATGTTTGCCACTAATTCTAATTTAATTCTCGGTAGTTTTTATAATGATTTTGATTAAATATCATGTGTGTTTTTAAAATATAGTTTGAACCTTACGAAACAGAAACAAAACTACTTTCTTGTGTGTTGGTATTATTTATATTATTTACTTACATATATTGTGTTCTTTTGTGCCGCTTTTCCACATTATTATGTATCGTTATCGTTTAACTTGTATTTGTATTATGTATCGACGACGACTTCGTCTCCTCCCCAAATTGAAAACCGAGCAACAACACAAACATCAAATTTGCCACATGCCTCACACGCCGCGCTTTTGGGCCGAACCGCACTTGAATACCCTTTTAATTTTCGCTTCTCCTAAGTTTGTCTTTCATTCAGGCATTCTGTTTGCTTATTTTTTTCCTGACAATGCCTAATTTAATAACCCAACTATTCCGAGCCACAATACTATTAAATCACGTTATTTCTGTCTTTGTCCTGACTATCGCTTCAACCTTGTGCTTTCTTCATTTCTCCCACATTCGCTCATTGAAGAAAACAAAACTAACTTTTTATATATCTATCTCTCTACGTGTTAAGCTCTTAGAATAATGCCAAGCAAATGAGTACGTTAAAATTGTAGAATTTAGCTTTAAAATGCGACAAATAATATGCAAATATCTACTACTACATACCTATTACCTATTACTGCTTGACTTGTGACAGGCTTGTCGTACTTACAAATACTATACTATATACACACACTATACACATACTATATACATAGCATATATAAAATGATAAGAAAGTTGCTTGCCCTAACATGCAGAAAATGCGCAAACTAAGGAAACTTACTATACACCTATAAACAGAGCTGTTATACTACTACAAACTACCATATAGACATGTCTTGCTTAAACAACCAACTTTAATAATTTAATCGAATCTGTGTATGTCCCGTTCTCTAGCTGTCGTATGTTTTTGTTAACATTGTAGAGTTATTGCTTCTTAGCAATTTGATCAAACAACCAAACAACCAACAACAAATCGAAAATCTTAGCAATCTCTGTGCAAAAGGATATTTGGAAAGTTTCTTTAATCATACAGATACATACTTATAACACACCCATCATTGCATGTTGAAACTCGTGACGTAGCCTGCCAAAACAAAACAATTTTAAAATACTTCTCTGTATTATGGAATAATATTTATCATTTCTGGCTTTACGGGGAGAATTGTTTATGCTTACCTAACTTTATTAATTCCGACTTACACAGCACAATTTCAAAGAAAACTTTGTTTTCGGTTCTGCCTTGATAAACAAGATTGGTCCAATTATGCAATAGTCGAGTGCACACGACTGTTAGGTACCCTGCACCCAGTTTTTGAAATATATATATGCAAATTATTATCCATTATTGCCTTATTATAGTAATTCCATTTGATAAACTGAAAGGTTTGCTTAAGAATTCCTCTGCTTATCTTACACCTGTTCAATGGGTGCAGGGTGTAAAACACTATAGATATTAGCGGAATCACTCGTTTTGGAGCTCTCGAAGCTTCGTTCAATGTTCATAGCTTGACAAACCACAATTCCAGCCAGTTGATAGCGCAATAAGTTAGCATATATATTAGTACCGTCCATATAAAAAGAGATATAGCATAGATATGTGCACGGCCAATACGAAACATAGACTTCAAATTTGATATTTTGTAGGCGTGAGCTCAGGAAAAAACCCAAGAAGAAAACATCGATTAAAACAAGTAGAGACGGCTAATGTCAAGCAAACTGTAAAATACCCATTGCCTTATTTGGAAAACCCTAAAAAACGTTTTTGGTACGATCAACATTGATTATAAACTAGATATTTGATATTCGTATAATATACATACAGAAATATCGTAATAAATCTGAGATTTGGGGGCTTTCCAAACCGGGCAAATGATATCTTACTGTAAACCGTGCTCTTAACTATAGATTTCTTTACTTGTTTTAGTTAGAGAACTTACTATTAATAATATAATGCCGAAGAAGAAGTGAAAAGAAAATAAATTCCAAGTATCTAAAGCTTAATATTTGCATGTTTGCTGAGTACAGAGAAAACCTAGTGAACAACGTTGAAAGAATATAATGGAAAAAAATAAGAAATGTTGGATAATAATAAATAAAAAAAAAAAAACAAATTATAAACCTACCTACACTAACAGAAATTATACATCAATACACAAGCAACCAGTGCAAGCGTACACTCCGATAAATATGTTCAATGTGCTATAAAAAAAAAATAAAAACGAAACACACACACACAAAAAAAACGAATACGAATACAATGATTAGTCTTATTAACTATACGTTATTATAAAATACTAAACAATGGAAACTAATGCATTAAACTAACAAAAATATTTTGAAATTATATAGACGTCTTATTGTATAAACCTTAAAACTGTTGCTTCATTTATTTACTCGAAAAATCAGTCTGGAAAGTGGTAGACGGCAAACTGAACACTAATATTTTGCGTACATTCTCTCTATCAATAGTAATACCAATGTTATTCTCTGCTATCTATTTATTCGTAATAGTTAAACTCTCGTTTCTTATCAACTGTATATGCCTAACTTTTGTGTTAATACCTATTCTACAATTGATTTATCTATCTTCCCTTCCCGATTCATTTCCATATTTTTTCTTCGTAACATTCTGCATCTTTGTTTCTATGTGCTTTTCCAAATATTCGGGTATACATATACTTACTAGGTGTGAACCAATGCCCTCTGCTCAAACATTACTTTCTTTATCGGCACACACATGCACACAACGAAGAATACACACCAGGCAAGATTTTCGATCGTTCCGATCGTCCACACATAGCTTGCTCGAGCTGAACTGCAAGGAGTAATCTATAAGCTATATACTGATTTCTATAACTGAATAATTAATTAATGAGATGTTTAGCTTATGTGTATGGATCTATATTAAACGTATATGCATACTATATATTTCATAGTGTTAAACGCTTTTATTTTGATTCAAGAAATTCTTCTTTTTAATTTATGCTAACTATTTGTATACTATATTTCTTCATGTTTTCATTTCGCATTCTCCAGTAACCTTAGAAATTTATTTCTCTCTCTCTCTCTTGCTCTTCTTCTTCTCAACGAAGCTTAAGTCATTTATTCACGCTTGGTACACTCTAGTGATGTCCATCCACAAATCTCTAGCATGTTTAAGTATTACTTTCGAGAATATCTTGAGAGTTCTCTGCAAGAATCTACAAAATCTAGCCAGTCGTTCGTTCTTCGAATGCATATTTAAAAAGAGCTTCTATTAAGTTTACATAGAATGCAGTAATCTTTTCAAGAATAACCTTTCCACCACATGCTGTTGTGTAAATTCTCCTTCGCTCTGTTATCTGTTAAGATTGGCAAATTGTAAACACATTACGCGTATAGACAACTTCACATCGTTTCTCTGTTTCTCTCTCTGTCTCTCTATCTCTCTCTTGACTTCGACCTCGCAGACTACACCCCTTTGAATCTCACATATTTTATTCGTTATTTGTTTACTTTTTATTTCTTCCACTTTCGGAGCATATCGTACTTATTATAATTTTCAGCATGTACTCAATGAAACAATGAAACTTTTCTAAAGCAAGTAAAGTTCAGCAAAATGCGAGCAAAAACAAACCAGAGTTGCCAACAAGTCGAAGTAGCAAGTCCTGTTGCGCTATCTCCGATCGAAGTTGCGAGAACCAATGGCGACACACATACATAGTATACCATATTACGTATAATAACTGGTATTTGGCTTTTGAGGCATGCGGTATGGCGGTTAATGAGCTACAGTACTCGTAATCTTACTCGTATATGCTAAACGCACTCTTAAGGTAAGCTGGTGCACTGCCCAATGAGCTTCTGTTTTACTACGCGTACGTATGTACAAATGTATGAATGTATGTATTACTATATTCTCTATTTTATACAATATCTACCTGCATACTCGTTCGTACTCGTATCATATAATATAGTCGCTAAGTAATCGCATAATTCAAATTTTCTGTTGAAGATATTTTAAAGAGAATCGATGAACAAAGCTGAGTGTTTCGTTTGAACCTACAATGGAAACACTTCCGTTTGATCATCCGTACTCTTTGGTACCTTTGCCTTCTGGTAAATGTGTGTTTTATTTTTTATTAAAAATAGTATGTTTCGTTCTCCTGTTTGCCTGTAGGAAAGAAACTAAGCATATATATCTACATGTATATATATGATTGTATGCCAATCGATCCTTGGAATGTAAACCTAATTCATACACATACAGATATTCTTTTATTATAACTATCACGGAACCAAAACACACACCCACAGAAAACTCACATTCGGGCCTTTACTGGCAGTCAGACATTTTCAAAAATGCTCAAGTATTATTTTATTTCTAACTGATGTTTATTCTTAACAACAAAAGATCATTACTTAAGCTCAGTGTATTCAGTTCTAGTTTGATCTCACTTGATCAAAAACCAAGAGATTTACGAAGTCTGAACATATTCGATTATTTGATTAAACTTTTTCTTAAACCTTGAGCGTTTTAAAAGAGCAATTCTCTCCTGAAAATGTATGTGCCACGCCCACCCACACAACACACAACGCACACGTATGAGACAGCGTGGAAATTACTTGGCCACGATATATACTTAACTATTTTATATATACATTTATTTGCGTATTTAATCAACCTTTACAGGCTTCTTTCTGTATGTACTTAATGTAGTAAGTATTCGCATCGTTTCCTTTTTTTACCGGACATGACACGTCCGTACTTAATGCCGCAAGTTGATCAGATTAATGGCGTATGTTAATCCGATATTTATAGCTCTATAACAAGTGTATATGTATATTTACCAGTTTTTTTTGTTTAATTACAGCTGATGCGCCAGTAACAATTTAAAAAGTGCTTCAATACAATTTGCTGCCGTTCCATTGCATAATTTTCTTTATTTCGCTCTTGCATATACTCTTGCAGAAGGTCTATTAATTTTGTCAAAAGTTTACAAACAAGTGGAGTTATTTTCCATCAAAATCGTATAAAAAAAATGTAATTCCTTTGCTTCTTTTTTCAATGTCCTTACAAATCTCGAACTCTCATTAAATATTTTTTAAACAATTTTAAATGCAAAATTCATAGAACCATTAACTGCAAGGGTATACCACTTTCGGCATGCCGAATGTAAACATTTCTTTCCTCTTTTAATTCAATTATTTGCTTACCAAAAACGTATACGTAATATTTTATTTTTCTGTTGCAGCTCTTTTCGCTATGCGTTCGCTTTTTTGTTATTTTCACACATGTTTTAATAATGCTTTAACATTTTTTACAGCCACTGGCAACAACTAACATGGCTTTTACATAGACAATGCACAGTGCCACAATTACCTAGCTGCTTATCGCTTTTAAGCTACTCCGCAGGCTCGTATGATTTCGCTTAAGTTATCGCTTACACGTTACTAATTTTTAGTTAATGTGTGCCCTAAGTGCACTTTGCCATTTGTGTATGCGTTCTAACAGGGGTACAACGGCAAATTCACAGTAATTGTGTACCAGGAAAGAATGGTACAAAGTATTCTATGTACAGTAGAGCACCAACCCTGTTCGATAGCATATGCAAATGTTGCTTAGATTGAATCACTTTCACAATTTCAATTTTGTTTCAGAAAAAAAAATAATCTTAATAAGATGCATTTGTATCTGTAAGTTTATATTTTCTTCAACTAATTTAATTTCTTTTCCTTTTTACATGCCTTCGCCATGCGCAAATGTCAATCAAATAAACTATTATTAATTTGCATTCAAAACCGACAAATTTATGTTCATTCTATAAAAAAAACACACACAAACCCTGATGGATTGGAATTTAAAAAAACGGCTCAAATTGAGCCAATCACACGCACACACATTGCATATACTATTATTGCCTATAAATGGGGAATGCTGCACGGATTCCAACATTAAAAAAAAAAAACCGCCAAACTGTAACAAACTGCTGCAAAAATATAACTATCTCTCTCTTTCTCTTGGCAATATTCTACGTTTCCATATCTATTTATTTTTTTTTTGATCACCACATGCAAAATTCGCTTTGATTTGATTAATTTAACTGACAACTGCATGTTCTGCCGATACATAATCGATAACGATATTTATAGCAAACACTAAACTTCCACCTCTAAATGCTTCCTGTGTTATCTACACCGATTCGAGTGGACAGGTACAGTCTGTAGCTTGGTGAATGCTTATGACGCACTCGTATTATTATGTTTATCATTATCTAGTGTTAACTGCATGCGCCCAGGCCTTTATGTTTGCATGCCGGCAGACTGAGTGCATACTCTACATAGACGTTAAGCTTACTACATTAACGGATTATGTTTCCTTTTTTTTCGCTAGCCATAAGTATTGTTTAATGTTATTTACAAAGAAAACACACAAAGAAATCAAATCAAATATGTATTCATAAATTGTCTTAAATAGTTATTAACTAGTGCCTCAAAAAAAATAATACACAATTAGAGCAGCAAGTACGGAAAATCGTAGCAACAGCTTTGGGACATCCCATATAGTCTTAGTGTTCTAGTCTTGTTAGTTACCTTCTCGGCTCCAACTGCAGCATGATGATTCACTGCGTATTCGGTGCGACACCTTTTTGTGCACACCCTGCGTGAATTAGGCTAATAAAATTAAATACGCTGCCGCGCCCCAAAATGACAATGATGATGATGATGATGGCTTGGCCAGACACAACTGGATTGCAACACAAGCGAGAGAGATAGAGTCAAGCAAGGGTCTCTCTCTGCTGTCGGCTCGAAGGCGTTGCCAGGGTTGTCAGCGTTGTCAGCGATGATGTCAGCACACTATGACACGGACACACCTTTGGGTGTCGGTGCTGTTAGCAGCTGTTTGAACAACTGTCTGACCCAATACGCAGGGGGGACATGTTCACGCCCCACTGCCACACAATCGCACCTACAAATACACACACACGCATACACACACACGCGCACACACACGCATACACACACACACACCCACACACACTAGTTGTAGTAGCTGCGCTGGTGTCATCTATTTGTAACAGAAACGAGCAGGGAAGAAGCAACGAATCCTAATTAAATACTTGTATATTTTATAGACCACATATACATATAAACACACACGTATAGCTAATCCACAATCAATATTCTCTCTATTTGATACAAACAAAGCCCAGCCGGGACGGGGGGTATTATACACTCAATGCCCAATGCTAATGAACGGCACGTTTTACATAATTAGGTAAAGAGTGGCGAGTAATTTAACTTTGTTTACATTGAATACGATACCAAGCAGTACGACAACGAGTACGACAGCCATCCATTTCTCTTTCTCTTACTATCTCTACCTATATCTATTTCCTGACTTCTGTCATTTAATTCGCGTGCTTCGAGCGCGCTCTATCGCTCTCCCTCCCTCTCTCTCTCAAGACACACACAGACAGACTTATTGCATTTCCGGCGGCAAAAAAAAGCTTTGAGCTTTTGCGATCGCTTTTGAGTTATAGCTAGCATAGCAGCTTTTGCGTGATACAAGCCACAATAGATTGTTCCCTTTGCTTAAGACCCTTGCAGATGTTCCAACTAGTTAAAGATATCCTGAACAATTTCGATCTAAATCGGATAACTAGTATGATATAGAAAGTTTCCGTTATTTTGCAAGTCTACTACTTTTGAAGACTTTTCGAACGCGTTTCGTATCCTTTTTCTAAATTACAACAAAAACTGATAGAATATATCCTTAAATAGATAGAATATATGCAAGATATTTCAAAAACGTTCCGTACCCTTTCTAAATTGCATCAACAACTGAAGAATATTTCCATGACTTGACCAATTTTAATAAAACTGAAAACTTTTTGTTTTTTTTTATAATTTCTATAGGACTAAAGACATACAAACTGCAAGGGTATAGAAGCTTCGGTATGCCGAAAGAAAGCATTGTCTTGTTTTCTTATTTTTTTTATTTGATTATTTCCACAATTGGTTGACTGTTTCTGCGTTAACCTAAAATCGGCGTTAATTTTGTTTATGGTATACAAATTAACATTGTGTACATTGTATTACGTTCTCTTTCTCTCTTTTTCTTATATTTCTAGTGCCGCCTATTAGGATATGTAACTGTTACATAGTACAGCCCACTAGAACTTAAACAATCAATCAATCAAATGAACTTTTTTCTTGTAAAATATGTAACGTAACTTAATCGTCAGGCGTGTTCCGAACTCTATCAAAATGTGAGTGTTATTAGACCAAATACTCTTTCTCGCTCCTACTCTGTGTCTCTCTCTCTATCTCTGTCTCTCGCTCTCTCTCTTACTCTCGCTGTCTACGCTGTGCTTGAAAGCTTCTTGGCTTCTCCACATACAGTTGGCTTTCTCCAAAAGCTACATACGTTTAATTTTCACAATACTTGCTGCTTTAATGGTGTTTTATTTCCTCCTCGCCCCCCAATTATTTATCGATTACGTTTAAAAATCCCCTAAGTTTGACTTTTAGCTTTTGTGGCAATACTTATTGGTAAGCATAGCATTACAGATCAAGAAAAACAATGAACCTATCGTTAGAAACACCATTTTTTTTGATCACCTACCATCACTGAAAATAAGAAAAAAATAAAACAAACAAACAGGAACACAAATTATGAACTACAGAAAAACGTTAAATTCATTTGCGCCGCCATTTTATGATTTATTGTCCATGCCCTTAAGATTATTTAAGTAAAACAAATTTATAATTATACGAATAGCTTTAATATAACAGTCAACCGATGAAATCATAGTTATATTTATTGTTAAAACTGCGACTAACCCAATAAAAATGTAAACTGAGCGTATTAAATCAATTTAACAAGCATTTAGGATTCTAGTAAACCATGATATGATTACGTGAATATAACTAATTTTGCTCTTTTTCTTTTCTTTTTCTTCTCTTCTCTTTTTTTCCCACCAAAAACAAAAAATATATACCCCCCACCCCAAAAAAAAAACAACGACCCAACTTTCAAAAACAACATACTCTTTGAACAACAAAAAACGTATTAATTATTTTGCCGATTGGATTATTTTTTACTACGTTTGCATTCTGCTCTACACACTCAACACACTGTCTATCTCTCTCTGTCTCTCTCTATCTCTCTCGTGTTGTTCATGCGAATAAACGATCAAAAACATAAAAACTATATAGTTACTGGACACCCTCCCGGTGTGCCAAGATTTTAATAGATCTATGTGCAGTCGGTTAAATTGTAGATTCGTTCATTTAACTGAAGGTAAGTGCATGTGCCTAAGTTTCTTGGTTATTAGATTTAGTTTTAGTATATTATTTAATGCTTCTAGTGTTTTCCTCTAGAGATACTGTTATACAAGAATCGCATTTTTGTTTTGTAGTTGAGAGAACACAAAATTGATATATATATCAAATACATATTTAATTTGCTCGATTGGCTACGATTTAATTTCATTGTTCTTGCGTTTTTTTCCTTTGACTTCCGAGAAATTACACATACAAAATAAAAAAAACACAAGAGACAATTGTAACAAACAATTAAAAAAGCCTTAATTGGATAATACATTTATTTCAAGTGGTTCAAATGGGTTCAATATCAAAAGTTCTTTGTAATACGCCAAAAACTTCTCGATAATTCGATTTCAATTCAAATAATAGCAAACACTTTTCATCTTTCCAGTTAAAGATTGCTTTTAAGATCATTTTTGCTTGCAGGCATAAATAATAATAATTAGGAAACAACGATTATTTTTCTAATAGCTTTCACTGTTTTTCTTGTTAGCTACGCTGCGAACTATTCTCAATTATTAATCTGGTATCCTCTTTCTCTTCCCCCCCACCCCATAAACACACGCCACACACAGATGACAAGGTCGAGGTGATTGATCAACGTGTTGCTGTCTGTCGTGATCATGCCAACAGCCAGTGCCGCCGCAAACAATGTAAATACTATCACATACCGATTGTCTTGCCGCCGGCCAACATAATGGCCGCCATGATCACCAATCCAGGCGAGCAGCAGGCGACGGCGGTGGCGGCGGCGTTACCTGCTGGCACCGTGATGGCAACCACGTCAGCAAGTCCACCAGCAGTCGCAGCTGGCTACAAGAACAACTTGATCATTATCGAACCGCAGAAGCAACAGCAGCAACAATCACAGCAGCAGCAGCAACAACAACAACAGTTTAGTTATCATACCAACAACACCGGCTATTATCACAGCAACATTGGCAATACGCAGGCTGGAGAGGGTGCTGTGCTAACTGCAACATACGCCAGCAACATGTATCTACAGCAGCAGCAGCAACAGCAGCAACAACAACTCCAGCACCAGCAGCAGCCCCACATCACCTACCACTGCAGCTCCCCGTACTCGCCTTCGTCGACATCCTCCTCATCTTCGTGCTCGATTGCCGCATCGCCCACATTGTCGTCGGCCACAACCCTGTCTACCACCTCGACAGTAACAATGCCCACTCCGCAGCAACAGTACCCTTCCGCTGCCGTCGCCGCTGCTGCTGCTGCTGCTGGTGCTGCTGCTGCGGCACCACCTACCACAGCATTTCTCAAGCCGCCCGCCTACTACACAGACGCCACGCCCACTCTGGTACTGAGCAGTGATTACAACTCAAACTGCATACCCATTCAGGCAGCACCGTTCATCTCGCTGCCGCAGCAACACATGTTAAAGTATTCTACGCAGCCGACGCCCCCGCAACAACATCAGCAGCAGCATCGCAGCCTCCTTCACCATCATCAGTCGAACGCGTACGTGGGACATCATTACCCCGTAGTGGGAACCACAATGCTGCCGGCCACTACAATCACCGTCACGCCAACCACAATAACAGCCGCCTCCTCCTCCTGCATATAAGTAGACAATTAAAGGCCACTCTATCCCCTACACCCGCACCCTCTACACCCTACACCCTACACACACACACACAGTACGAATTCGTAAATTCTTAATGCAAATTAAAGGTTGATATGAACTATTTACCAGATAGCGGAAGCAGATATGGGTAAACTACATATATATAGTATATAAGGAAACAGAAAAAGAATAATGCAGATGCTAATGAACTTTTCGTACGTATAGCAAGACTTTAAAGCGTAAAAGTGTGTTGTAAGCATCAGATTAACACAGAATTGTTCTGCATGCATAGAGTTACCAGTGTGCAGCAACGCCACAAAGTTAGAAATCTTATTAGAAACTCACACACACACACACACACACACAAATAAATGACTAACAAGTGTTTATGCGAAAAATGTTTAGTGTTGTTTAGTGTTAAATAAGAAAATTAAAAAAGAAAATAAATAAAGAAGGAGCACGTTTAAATTGAACTCGAAGATGGTAAACCAAAGTAAACAAATTGAAGTTGTATTTCAAATTGGTTTAAAACTATTTTAAACTTTAGTGTTTTATATTTCCAACAAAAATAACATAAATTCAAAAAAAAAAAAAAACAAATAAAAAAATAACGATAATAAGTCCGAAATAAAGGAAATCTACAGCAATTTGTATGGAAATAGTCAAAACTAATCAAAACAATATATTTCATAGGTCGTTGTTAAGCAAAAAAAAAAAAAAGAAACCGAAATAGCAAATTGAAAGCAAAGGAAAAACGAGTAAAAGGAAAATTTAATAAGTACAGTCACGTCCTATTTTTGCATCAACGATTTACTACAAGATACAAATACAGAAAGAAGTATAGGCAAACGCTGAACTATTTGAAAGGATTTTTTTAAAAATGCAAACACCATATTCCTTTTTTTACAAATTACTCACAGTAAAACTATAGTAATGCAAACAAATCGATACAAGATATTTTCTTATATACAAATAAAAAATAAAAATATTTATAAAGGTAATGAAAACTATAACAGATATAGTTGAAAATAAGCGGGAAGTCATCAAAAACAATACAACAAAAAATAATCAAATCAAAACTGTAAGCATTTTTTGTAAAAATAAACACTGACAACTAAATTTTTTAAAGGTGTATTAAGAATTAAGCTTAAATCATTAAACACATGAAATATGAATATATATATATATATATATTTCATGAACTAAACACACTAACACTGGAACAAATAAATAACGAATAAGAGAAACTCATTAGCATGAACATAAAAAAGCAAGTCACTTACTATGATATATCAAAATTTGTAATCGTAAACCATTAAATTGTAATCGCCATATTAAATGGATATGGTATTATGAGTTTCATACAGATTTCCTTTACAGTTTGTGATGTTGAGGGTAAACTTAATTTTTTATATATATTGAATCAAATCATTACATCACAAGCAAAAAAAAATAACGATCAATGAATAACGAATAACGAGTATCGAATAACGAACATCACAATTACAATAAATAAAATTAAAATTAAAAAAAAAAAAAAACAAAAAGAAGAAATGCAAAACTAATTATTATATACAACTTACATATATGCATATATTTATGTATATACACGTATAATACAAGAATATATACTTATATATACATATATATTTACTAATGGCAACTAAAACATGAAATGTGATCTTTTAAAGAAATAAAAAGCATAAGCGAAATCAATAAAACGAGGGATATTCGAGAGGAAAAAAAATCAATATTAACAAACAGATTTGACATCAATTTATTTGTAAAGGGAAACTGGATAAAGGTAAAACACTATATCTAAATAAACATTATATAATAATATGAATATATTGTATTAAAAGTAGCAGTCAATACTAGGCAAAGTTTCTGAACTTAAAACGAAAAAAAAACAACTAAAAATGAACACGAGAGAAAAACAAAATCATTTTTAAATTGGTTCCATTTGTCACAACATTGAAAACAAAAAATCCCAAATCAAACATATAATTAGACAGTATCTCAAAAAAAAATGAAAACATACTGATAAAATAATCAATATTACTACGATCGTTCAAATCTCAACCGAAATACTTATGCTTTACAAGTACATATACATTTAAGGCCTGATTATAATATACGGAAATTTGTTCCTTTTTCTTTAGTTTTACTTATTCAACACTACCGCAGTAGGTTGATTTTGCGATCCGCTCATTTTCGTTTCGTTTCCTTAGATACCCATATAATATGTCTATCTTCAAACTCACTATCCTACTTAAATCTTTAAAATACATACACTCATATAATGCTAAGTACTCTACTCAACATCAACTCCTTATCTCCTATTCTAACTGTAACTCTATCCAAGTATCTTATAGAAATACTCCCATAGATACGCAAACAACTCCAACAAAAATGCCTAATAAGTTTCCGTCCATTATAAGCAGACCTTAAATCTATGTACAACCAAAAACAAGAACAAGAACAACAAGAAGAACAACAACAACAGAATTAACAGCAAGAAGAACAGCGAATTGAACGATAATTCTAAGTTATACACTAAATGAATACAAGTTGATAAGATTAAACACAGTATGTATGTATTAGTACGTACTTAAGCTACATGAATACAAATTCAAACATTTTAAACAGTTTCTAACACTATTATTACCAAAAAAAATTGGGGAAAAACAATAACCTGAGAAGCAACAGGCAATAAAACGCGAAAACAACATAAATGTTCCACAAATAAACAAAAATAGTGAGTAAGACTTAACGAAAAACGATTGTAGTGAGAATTAATGATAAAAACAAAACAATGATCGGGGGAATTCCACGTATCATGGGTACATACCGTGCAAGGCAATCGATATCCTTGATAGGCTATCGCAGATCTTGTCTTGAGAGTGGGTAATCTCTATTCAAGGATCTATAGTTTGTGAACTAGAATCGAAACTTTTATTTGCCTTAAAGAATTACGGTATAAAGCGAATGTCAAGGTGTGCGTTTATTAGGAATGCTTTACATGAATTACAAATTTTTTCGGTTTTTATTAAACTATGCGATAGTTCATAATTTGTTTAACTTTACATGCGATAGAAGATAACCTTAGCCCTTAGCTCTTTACCCTATCTAATATTTGTGTGTATGAATGAACCTTGTACATGGCGCATTCGTAAATGATAAATCATAAATCTCTAACATAGCAAAACTGGAGGAATTAATTAATAATGTAATATTAACATTCTACGTACACTACATAAAATGTGTAGTTATTTTCAACATACATAAGTCATAGTTATTATTGTTAATTTTAATTTATATTTACACATACATACTTAGGTATATAATATATATATACAGACACATATTTAATTATTATGATTATTAATTGTGCAAATGATGTGATGTGTTTCTTGAAAAGTAAAGGAAAATCAATGTTACAACGTAAACAAATCTAAAATTTATTAAACTACATACCGACACCCCAAGAATGTGTGCGATGCGAGTAACCAAAATAATAATAAAAAATAAAAATTAAATAAAAACGATAAGAAAACTACAGTAACTACTCCTAGGTACGAACTAAAGGGTGCAAACATAAACAATTTAATTTAAAATTACAATTTAACTTAGATGAAAGCGGGGTGTAATCGAGTGCGTTACAAACATATTATTAAACTGTACGCCTACGTGTGTATGTATGTTCATATATTTATATATTATCTGTAAGTAATCCTTCATTTATGTCAAGTGATATCAACGAATTTTTTCGATATGTTTCATATAGTACTATACTATGTGCCTACCCAAATTGATGATTTTTTATACGATTATCTCATATTTTACAATTCTTATTTTATGTTTCGTTTCGTGATATTTATTAAGTTTTCATTGTTGATTTATGTTTTTAATCGCCCAATTTTTGTTCATTTTGTATGCTTTTTAGAGGAGTTTGTTGTTATAAACATCGTCATACGTGTTTGTATGTATTCTTTTGTTTTTTAACACGCGTACTTATTATGTATAAAGTAGTAAGGTTACATACACATGCATAGACACGAGAAATGATGAGTTAAAATAATATCCCTTAAGGTACAGAGTTATGCAGTGAGCGAATGGATAATGATAATGATATGATAAATGATTATAAAGTAAATCAGAAGGGAATATATAAAAGATATAAATATACATAGGCTGCAGCTTGTTCGCAGTGAACAACTTTGTCAACGATAAATAAATAACGTAATGATAACAAAAAAAAAAAAAAAAAAACGAAAAGAAAACACGCTGATAATTGTAAACCAAAAGCGAACATTTTTAAAAAATATTAAGTAAACAAATCATTATTAACTATTATTATAAACAAATTTAGTTATTGTATACAAACATGTAAAAAACCAAACGAGCAAAGTTTATAAATAAAGAAATGCACAGAGAAACAGTGGCATTATTGCAGTTACCATATAGGAGCAGCAGGCTATAAAATAACAACAACATGAGGCAAGGGAAGTAGTATGAATCAATATGGTAATGAAAATACATACATTTAAAGTTATTTAGCAGTAAACGAAATTCACAAACAAAACGATGAAATACAATAAAATCAACAAATAAACTATTAAAATTAACGAAACCTGCCTTTTACTCTATATTAAATTAAAAGTACACTTGCAGTAGCTTTTCAGACTATTAAAAATAAAAATATATTAAAGAAAAATAAAAAAAATCACTCAACAACACTTTGAATGAAACTTTCCACATAGCAGAGCAAGGTTTCGATCCTCGGACCTCTGGGTTATGGGCCCAGCACGCTTCCACTGCGCCACTCTGCTTGTTGAGTTCGCTCGTGCAAAAACACCCTTTCGAAGGAAATGGGTACGAAATTGATTCTGTGGCAGCCGAAGAGGGTGAAAATAATGGGTGTGACTCACATTATCAGTATCAAATTGCTTAACCAATGTTTTGAACAGAAATAATAATTAATTCAAATGGGAAATAAATTTAACTAATTTTACAAATGCTGCAATAACAGAAAGAGAGGGCTTTGTGGTCTGCCTCATAGAAGCGTAAACTTAATTTTATCTAAAGCAAATTACTTAAACGAGAACAACATCGTTTGGGGTGGCTGCAAGTACGAGAAGGCACCATTGCATTGGTCAGACGTGTAACTCTCTTTCCCCACTCCCTGTCTCTACCCCGCACCCCCCCCCCCTGCACTTCCCACAAGTGGCACAGTTCAGATTGCCACTAAATTCTCTTAAGTTTTCTGCAAAGTTTTGCAAAATCGAGTCGGAAGGGCAATGCGAAACTTATTGGGGAGCCAAAGCTACTCATGAAAAATTTAAGTAGCGGCAAAGGACGACGGGAAACTTACATTTTATTGCCTATAAAGACACATTAATTTATGCTGGAGCTGCGGGAAGGCGGCAAGACGCTTAAGCTCCCTACCACGTAGTCCCAAGGTGAAGTTGGCTGGGTTGGGATGGGGGGGGAAGAGGAGGTAAGGCCCGGCCTGCTACGTTTATTATCTGCAACTTAAGCAGAAGTGCTGCATAAGTCGGCGAAAAATTTAAGTGTTTCTACGTACCACAAATAAACATAGATTACGTTCCATTGCTTAACTCGTTTGTTTGGGACAAATCATTGCCATCTCTCTCTCTCTCTCTCTCTCTTTGCCGATTCTTACTTTATTTATTATACACAGTATCGATGCACTTATGGCCTTTATGCCTGGTCGAACATTAATGTACCCATTTTGCAAGTGTATCAACATTGTCTGCAACTACTTGCCTAATTGAAATAGGTGAGCCCACGGTAAATGCACTCCAAACTTTTGTCTAAAGCGGCTTTGCAACTTTTCGATTAGGCAAAGGAACCCGGCCATGAACCCGGCAAGGAACCCGGCTAGGAACCTACCGGCCCAATGAACTCCACTTAAACTAATAAGTTAACAAAGAACGTGCAGTTCGTTACTAAGGGGTTTAAATAGTATGTTTCAATTTCAAAATGATGAAAGACAAGAAAATGAAATCGAAGCAGATTTATTAATTTAGTAGCTCAAGGAAAATCGGAGTATATTAAGTGTATGGAAACCTATAATACAGTTTTTTAAGATTACGTTTCGGCAATACGGATTATCATTGCACCTGAACTTAAGTATTTAAATATTATAGAAATGGCCGAGCTCTACAGAATTTGCAGCGTCTATACGTAAATGAATATTAATTCTAGCGGAATGCAGAGCAGCTTTGGATTTCTTTCTTTCTTCGCTGCTTCAGTGCTTCCTTGTGGATGAAATGTGGAGCGTAAAAGCTGAATTGACTAAATTAACTGAAGCTGGAGAAAAACTTTGTTTGCTCGAGGAACGCTTATCTGGCTGCGACTGCGACTGCGACTGTGACTGCGGGAACGAGGCGGGGGGGAAACCTTGAGTCAAGCTGGGCGAAACTGCAAGCTTAGTGGGCGCGGTACAAGGCAGACGGAGCTGTTAAATTGTTTGATTGTGCACGAAAGACTTAACGTTAAATATTTGATGATGGAATAATACAACGCTACATTGGGTAACAGTCGAAAAGTCGAAAAAAAATCACATTAAGGAATTAAATTAGGACTGAATTCAGAGCACTTGCAGGTTAAATGAGGTTAACGACTACACAAATGGGGAATAAATACTCTACCGATACGGCAATGCAGCAGTTGAATATTCAATTCAAATTGCGCACAAAAGAGACAGAGAGAGAGAGAGAGAAAGAGAGAGACCTACCTGGCCACCTGCAGCGTGACACAGACCACACTGCGGAGTACAATCAAGTGCAAAACAGATTGCGATGCACAGTTGAACTTATTGAAATCTTTCTTTCGATGACAAAGACAACAAAATCGCAACTTGCATGTGGCAACTTTTGCATAAAATATTAATATACCATGTTAAATGACACTCAATGCAAATTCGATCAAAGCTCGCCCCGGGGTGAACAAGTCGACGGCGAGTAAACAGAAGCCAAGTTAGCAGACAATGTCACCCGCTCCACGCCAGACCTTGTACGAGCTGTGGCTCCCTGGAGGGCAGGGGCGGGGGACTACGGACAAGAAATTGTTGTCGACATCGCAGCTGGCTTCTCTGTGCGGACTCGGACTCGGTGCGTCAGTGTCAGTATCGGAGACAACAGAGTCAAAGACTTCGCCTGGCAGCGACTATCTGCCCTCGACGTTCAGGTATAATTAATCTTATTTAGCCGTTTCTGCTCTGCTGCTGTTTTCGCATTGCAGCAAACGCTACACTGTTGTTGTCTTCGGCTGCCTCAGCTTCTGTTTGTTTGTTTTGTCATGGCACCTGGCCCGAGCTGGAGTTAAGCTGCCTTCGTATTCCACTCGGTTCCCTCTGCGGGCCAGGTTAATAGATAAATGTTGAGCTTTGCTTGGGAAAAACAAGTGCATGATTTGTCCTTCACGGGACTCTGCACTCGATTTACCCAGGAGTCAGCAGTTAATTGGCAAATTTAGGCGGTCTTTAAGATGCTACGTAGGCTAAGCCGCCTTTTTAGGCTGTTGCCTGCTAGAAAGTTGTAAAAGCAGGCTTCAACATTTTTAAAAGTGTATCAAATATTACAAAGCTAACTACTTTGACTAGCTACGTGACAGTAGCTGCAAAGTTTACATTAATATTCCAGCTCGTACTGCCTGTTTGTCTGTATGAACACGCTAAACAGCGCAACTATGCAAGCCAGAGACACCAAATTTGGCATAAAGATACCTACAAGCCATACCTATATCAAGCTAATGTCAGTTTTTAAATGTCACGCCTATCTGAGTCTAAATAAACCTTTCTTTCTTGATTTCTGTTAAAAACTACACTGATTTACAAGCAAGCAAACGTGTTTTCTATGTTACTATAGACAGAGTTTTGTGTTTAGAGAATTACTAGAATATATATTAGAAAAGCATAGCAGATATGCTCTATTATCGATATATCTTTCGATCCGCAGATCCTGGTGCCTGCAAACCTTCTGGAGCGCAACACACACACTCTACAGTTTGGGCAAAAGCGTTATGAATTAATGTGCCCGGTGGAATCCGACCAACTGCAGCAAAGGTGCCAGCTGGTGGTAGATGACAGACACATTCCTCCTCCTCCTTCTCCTCCTCCTCCAACCTGTCCTGCTCAACGCACACTCGGACAGACACAGTGCTCTGTGCGCTCTGCTGGTGCATTGTTTTTGCGGTATTTGGGCATTGTGGCCAGAATTATGATGTGCTGAACACATGCAGCCCGGTGCCATTAGACCAGGCCAACTGGGAGAGAGACTGGGGGAGAGAGAAGGCCTGGCAGCCGTGCGAGGGCAGTCGCCATACGTGCGTGTTTTACATATGAATATGGTCAAAACCCGAGCGGCGGCTGGCAATAGAAATTTGGATGGGCGGCAGCCCCTGAACCATTCGTGTTAATTGAAACGTTATTGTGCTAAAGCAGGGTCGGGGTGGGCGGCAGGGAGGTGCGGCTGGGACTGCATCTTTTGGGTATCGGGGGAAAGCTTCCTGTTTTTCACACTTTCAATTACAATTGTCGAGCCTAAGAGCTTTAAACGAGCCAAAAAACAAGCTAAAATTATTGCAGTTGACAATCAAAAAGGGATTTAGATTCAAAATCGAACAAAAAAGTTGGGAATTAAAGCGAAATAATAATTATAGATAGAAATTGAAGCATTAATCAAATTGGAAGTACCTTGTAACCCTCAGAGGGAACACAGCAATAGACTTAAAAGCCATACTCGGAATCCTCGAGATGCTTGTGGCCTGTGACAGCGCCGTCAGAATATTGAGGTTACGTCATTTGTTTAGTTTACCTCTTCAATTATTTAATGGCAATAGAGGCAGGCCATAAACAATTTTCCATGCGTGTTTGTGCTAATGTGTCGGTTGGCAAATGCGTTCTGGCTGTGTTTATGCAACTACATAAATTCCATGTGACAGTTTCGATTTATGTTTTCTTTCATTTAAAATGTAGTACCTACGGTTCCTTCGAGACACCCCTGCGATGCGCAGATGCGACAGGCCAATTCGTATGGAACATTTATTGCCATTTATTGATACAGCCTCCCAAAAGTGGGGAAATTTGCATGCACAGGCAGGTGTGGCAGACTACGCAAATCATGTTTATTTCAAATATTGAATTCCACACTCCACGCCCTAGTAAATTGGCTGTTGATTTTACATAAAACAAAAACAACAAATACCCAAATATATTCACAAATATTCGTTATAGAAATATAAAAAAAAAAAATAAAAACCATAAATAGAAAATAAATAAAAAAAGTAACTGGAGATGCCGGGGATTGAACCCGGGGCCTCTCACATGCAAAGCGAGCGCTCTACCACTGAGCTACATCCCCATGTATACATGCGGCCGCTAAATGCCTTTAAGTACGTAAAATGAACATAAACAGAATAAATATGCAAGCCTAGGTAAACAATTTCGGAACTACACACAATCATAGCATGTATAAAATACAAATTATTTAGTTATTTTCTATCAAACTAAATCACAAAAAAAAGGCAATTTTACACATGATTTGCACTGCGCATGTGTGTTCGTTAACCCAGTTGTGGTGTTAAATTCAACTTATGGTGCCGCTCATTCAACGGGGATGTAGCTCAGTGGTAGAGCGCTCGCTTTGCATGTGAGAGGCCCCGGGTTCAATCCCCGGCATCTCCAGTTACTTTTTTTTTCCAAGCTAAAAATGTGCGATCGATTTAAACGATGCAGTTTCTCGGTTTCTTTTTCCAGCGAAACGATCTTATTTTTGAATAACATTTTCAGATTTTAGATCACAATCGATCGCAATTTGCTTCTTCATTCGTAAAATCGATAAAGTGATCCACGTTGTTATCAAGCGCGCAGCAAATTGCAAGCAAACGATTTAGTGCCACGCCGCTTATATTATTATGGTTATTTGTTGTTACGCCCTCATGATCGATTCAAAAGAAACACTACTGTAAAATGCACGCCATGTACTGGAAAGAGACGGTTAGCGTTTCCAACTTAAAAATTTAAACACATGCCGCGTCGCACGCAAGCGAGAGCGAGACGAAGCCGGCACGAGCAAATCGTATGAACGACGAGAGAGAGTGTGTGTTTGCGAGCGGCGTGCGTCACGCGAGGGTTGTCGTCGCTCGCTCTCTTTGTGACTTCTCGTATTTTCTACTGCGTCTGCTGGGTTTCTACATTTGTTGAATGCTTTGCGCTCTCTCGCTTGGCAGCTCTTCACGCCTGGTATTTTACTTTAATGATTGAACGATTTTTGCACGGTTTTTTAAATCAAGTTCATTTCAGTTTCATTCTCATTCCTAATTCCTCATTCCTCATTCTAGCTATCTGTCACCTGCCCAGGAGTACTCAGAGCAGTCTCTTATTTGCTACGGCATGGCAATTACTCAGCTCTAGGAACATTGAATCATCCGCATTGATCACAGTAACAATTTCAATACCTTCACAATGAGTATGTTAATTGTGGATTGCAGCTGAAATCGTAGAAACAGTGACAGGGCACACCGCATTAAATAATTACAGAATATATTCCTGAACATCGTCATATAACTGCTTTGTGGCTAAATTGTTTTAAAAGATCGCACGTTCGTAGCCACACGAATTGCGTAAACCATGGAAAAAATGAATAACACAAATAAAGGTCTAGAAAACTTGACTCCTACAGAGTTTACACGGCTTTTAACCTATTTTCTTGTTTCAGTTCCAGAATATTAAAATTCAAGAAGATTCAAAGACTATTTTTATCTGCACAATTATTTGCAGCATAATAATATAAAGAAATTAAAGAAAAGTATTTTACCTTATCTCAATTGTTTTTTCTTTATTCTTACCAAGTATTTGTATTTTATTTATTTATAATAAAACTTAAATATGACTTAAATATGGCTTAAACTCTATTAAATGCTGCGTGTAAACTTTACATTTAAAACAGAATTTGAAGCAGGTATTATAACTCTATTGTTTTACATAGGATTTGCTGTTCTATTTAACTGACAGAGTCCTCTCACATGAGCTCTACAATAACTTTATCAAATTTCATTTGGCTGTTATCAAATATGCTGCCTTCACAGACAGACACACATACTTGTCCCTCTCTATTTCCTTTTTGTGGATGCTTGCTTTGTTTGCCAACTTTAGAAAACTAATTAAAACGATAAAAGGGCCACGCGACCGATTCGCCAACTTCCTGTGCCGATGCCCAAAAATACGCGTTTCGGGGCACTCATGTATGTAAATTCATATTTCACTTTTCATCAAGGGCGCTGAGCTGTATATATATAGACTATATTCTTCTTTAATATTTTTGAATATATTCGTAAAATCCGAATGCACGAATGACTGAGTTAACTGTAACCGCAGTGGACTGGTCAAAAATTGTCGGCAGGCACACATTCGATATGGATATGGTTACTCTTTCGCACTGGGAATGCATTCAGCTTGTGCATTCAAATGGAAACTGTGACTTTTGATGGAAGAAGACAGTCGGCTGTGCGCACAGACAATGAAATTAACACATGACAGTGAAAGCACGTTGCATGGGATTAATTAAGATAAGCTGTAAATTGAAAGGAGTACAAATAAATCGGGCACCTAAAAGTATGCTGTATTATTTTAGCTTGCCCAAACTACCGATATGTGATCTCTCTTAGCAGCTCAGGGCACACGTCAATCCGCGCTCTCTCGCTCTCATTTCCAGTTTTCAACTAGAGCTGGGCGATGCCAAGCTTTGGCAAGCAGCTTATTTTAGATGATTTTACCATAAATAATGCACAAACATATGGCTATAATATTGATATACGAATGTTTGAAATGATATCTAAAATAAATTAATAAATAAATGTTAAAATGGTAGGTATGTTTGCCTCCACGCTACAAAGTGATTTATTCGATAGTTAAACGATAGGACGATAACTTTCAACGCTCCCATCGCTAGCAAGGCTGCAAGCTCACCTGTGCCCCGCGTGAAGTTGCGCCGTCTGCTTCGCTCGCAATCAGTAACAATTTGCCCGCGAAAACGGTTAACACGTTTGGGACGCGAGAATTCATTCGATTGCGTACGCGAATGCGAGTGTAAACAAGGTAAAACGAATAGAAGCGAAGCTGAAAGCAAAGCCACAGCAGCAGCAACAAAAACAACAACAATAATCTTACGTGCGCATGCGTCTTACATTTTATCTTCGCCATTCGCTGTCAACGGCGTTGCTGCTCTCTCCCTCTCTCACTCTCTCTGCCACTCTCCTGCTTGTTGATTGAATTCGACTCGAAATATCCGTTGGCTGAGTATTTGTGCGTGCGTACGAATGTGTGTGTAAAGTGAACGACAAAAAAAAAACCAACTGTAATTGCTGCAGCAACAACCGAGCGGCCTATTAGCAAGGGCATTTCGACTTGCCAACAATAATAACAGTTAAAAAAAAAACAAAGTTTGAGGATTGTTTATCAAAGCAGTAAGTAGCGGCCGCAACGAATGCAAAATATGCTTGTCTTACGTACACGTCATAGGGTTTTAATATACTAATGATGATGTCAAACTGTTGTTATATATCACGATCGCTTTTTGCAAATTCGAAATCACCTTCGAAAATAGTTTGTGTGCATTCACGGATTGTTGCGACGAGTCCATCGATTCGACAAGGGCGCCAGAGCGATAAATAAATAAATAATAAATTCTATATTTATAAAAAGAAGCCTAAATTGAACAGCAGTTACTAGAAAAAATATATAATATATGTATAAAAATAAATATGTATTATGCACCTTAATTTCCCTTGACTCAAACTCAAAGATCTTGAAATTTCCCAGCTATTTGCTAGTTAGGATATCATTTTTCAATTAAATGCAATTAAAATGCATTATAAATTACATTTTATACTACCAATAAAATAGTAGTTTGTTTTTATTATTGTTTTGCTTGTTGATTTACTAGCCAAAGCGGCAGCTTATGGCGCTAAATAAACTAAAAGCTACATTTAAATTTGGCATAAACAAAATACAGGTGTATATGCATGTGTATATCTTGGCCTGTTACCTGATTTTTATGGCCAACAGCAAACGGCAGCAATGACAACTTGCATAATAATTGTTGCTTACTATTGCTGCTGTTGCTTCTGCTGCTGCTGTTGTTGTTGTTTTTGTTGCAATTCCTTTTATAGTGTTTATTGTGTTTAGTAGCCACGTCTGGGCACACACTGCTGCCCAGCCCTGTAACACCCCCCCCCACTTCCCACGAACACCCCCTTTCAGCACATAACTCAAGTGATTGCATAAGACATTTTTATTGCGATTTTTTTTTGTTTTTTTCCAAATGCGACAATAACACAAGCGAGTGTTATTTTTATACAGACCCCACGTAGTGCAACGAAACTGATTATAGCAAAAGGAGGTACCCCTGCAGGTTGAAGAATGCGTTCGACCCGTTTCAAGTACTAGTATCTTAGATAAACAATAATTGTGAAGAGCACAACGACTGTTTCGATTGACTAAGTCTTGTAATTGATAGGATATCTGCTCTTCGAGCAAATTTACGTGTCATTATGCTTGTAAAAGCAAGCATACTAAATGCCCAGCATGTTGATAAAACACTTGGGGTTTTCGTTTGTGGCGTCGTGTCAGTATACCTGCATCCCAAAACGGGGCACTCCCCTGTTCCCCATCTACAAGCTAGGCTGGAATTTTAGCTATGCCGAAGAGCAGGTTTTGTCAACCCGTTTATATTGTACAAGCATTTTTATTAATTCACCGGTTTACTTCACCTGATTTCTTGTTATGAATTTTTGTCTCGTTTCGCTTCGTGCCTTAGGTTTCGGTTTTGTAAGGTATAAAAGCGTATTGGCTATTCGCTATTACCTCTATAACCCCTACATCTGTACATACTCTATGCTAATTCAATTAATGATCTTTCCTTGATTATTTGGTCAAGTTTATCACTTAGCACTGTAGCGTTACTGTCCGCCTTTTCGTAGCACTCAGCCAGTACCAGGCCAGCAGCTCTGTAATGTGCTAATATAACTTCACACTCAACGTCAACAAGTTGTTTCATTGTAAATTCCTGAAGATCTCAAAGATCACAGCAATAGCGGATCTAACAATACGAGTAATTGTTTCAGACCTTGCCATTTAAAAAAAACCCATACTATATAGTTCTAAGCTTAAACGATATACTACGAAACAATCACATAATTTTATTAATATTATGTATTGTATTGACTAAGTAAGCTTATCTCTCGTAAGTTCAGTTCCAGCAGTAAGTAGAATTAGTTGTTTTAAGTACCGTAACTCGCCCGACAACTGACAACTAAATTTATTATAATTTCTGTACGTGTTTTAAATTTATTCTCCCTTAACAACTACTACTGGGCGTAAACAGTTTTTTTTTAGTCATTTTCTAATTATTCTCAAAGTTTTCTTTATGTCTGAAATTACTGACTACACTAAAATCGTGAGAATATTCAGCATTCTCTTCTATGGGACTTTAAATTTTATAAAAAAATGTATATATATATTTCTGTATAATAACTATGTAGCAAATAAATATAGCTAAAGCCGAGCACGCTTTACTGTAACTACCGTGTCACTCTGGCAAATCCTCATTAGCGCAGTCCGAGAGGAATGCGCAGTCTATTGCTTTTTCACTCTAACACGGCGCACGCGCAAGCGTGAACGATTCATGGGGTAATGCAATTTTAACTTGTACTATTTATAAGTCCGATCGCAATGTAATTTGAAGGCTAGGAATACAAATTAACAGAGTTAAAGAAAGATCTATTTATTTTTCGAATTCCACTGATCTAAAATCAAGATTTTTATAAAAAAAACTCTTAGTTCCCAGCAGTTAGTATGCCTTTTTTTTACCTACTATTGAAGGTTGATGGGATTTAAGAAAACTGGTTACTACAAAATATAAAATTTAGCTTAGAATGAACTAGTGCATAAATTACAAGACGTGTGTCGAATGTAGCCTTTCTTTCTTCCGTACATAAATTATACGAAATACCATCTTTTTTTTTATTTTGTGGATCACCCATTTTTATCATCCCGATACAAATAAAAACGAAAGCGTCGTTTCTCGAAAAAAATATTTGTATAAAACAAAAATGAAAACGTGAATCGAGGCAAGCTGCGTTAAAAGACGAGACCAACGAGAAACGCCTAACAGAGCCAAAGATTCAAACAAGTACGAATGGCAGAATAGCACACATACAACACACACACACACACACAGAGAGACGTGCCACACACACACGCGTCGGTAAAAAAAGTTCAAAGACAAGTATGAAGCGAGGCAAACAGTCGAAAGAATCTTGAAGTTGTATATACCCTGTAGGTAGTCAGACAAAGCGGAACTCCTTGTCGCAACACAAATATTCCCATCTCAACTTGAAACACCCTTTTTCCAAAACGCTGCGCATGCGCAGGGTATTAAAACAGGTTCCACAATTAATTTTTGTTTTCTCAAGCTAAGCCAAAGAGTAAAAGAGAACCTTAACAAAAAATAAAATACCCAAAGATGAATCCTCACAAACTGAGTACACGAAGTTTTTTTGCGGCTACTACGAAATGAATTCGGTTAATCGAACTCACAGTGAATAACGAGTGGGTTTGACACTCAGGCCTCAGCCTGTTTTTTTAGACAACAAATACACGTTCTCTTGTTTAATAAAACTCATTACGAAACTGAACAATTCAGTTTGGCATACTCAATATATTCATATTTTTATACTCATATGAATATTCAATTTTATCTCAGCCGTCTGTGAATTGTTGTTTACTTTTGTTTATCATGCAAAAAGCTGTAGTTTTCTTATCTGTCATACAAGTAGTTAATGACTATACCATTATTGTATAATATCTGAAAAGTGTAAAGAGATAATTATTTTATTTTTAGCCGTGTTGCAATGATCACATGAATGCGAAGCGCGCACACGTGCACGCAAATGAATTGAATAGCACGCAATTATATCTAGAAAACCTAGAAGAATTACCCATATATCAATATATACCAAGCTTACGGGAATCTATTTTATATAAGTAATGGATGTACTGAAACATCTGTCTGTCTGTCTTTCATCTGCTGCTTACTCATGGCCACCGTAGAGTGCGGTAGTGCCATAGGGGTCCCCCATTCTCGCAGCTTCTCAATGGCTCTCGCATACGTCTTATGCTCTCTCTCTCTCTCTCTCTCACTCTTATGTGTAGGACATTAACAAGAACTATAACCAGTTTTGCACAGTTTCCCAGGTTTTCATACATGACAATAAATTCTCAATTTCAGCAGCCAAGCAAAAAAGGTAGAGAGACCGAACGAAAGAAGACCTCGATTGCCTCTCTCTTTCTTTATTGGTCGCATCTTAAGAGCTGCTAATGAGTTTTTCCTGCGGGCTTGGGTAGTTGATAAGGGATTTATGGCAGCAAATGCAAGTAATTAAACTTTCCATGCCGACAAAAAACAAAACAAAGAAAATATAATTAAATAAAAAAAAACGAAGCATAGAAAACTATAGTCGACAGCTCGGCCGCTAAGATACCCTGTACAGTTATAAGTTTGAAAACTTAGTAGTCAAGAAAAACTCTATTACTGAAAGAACCTCGTTTGATCTATTGATAAGCTATGTCTGTCAATCTGAAGATGTATTTAAAAGACTTTTAAAAAATGAAAAGGCCAACAAAAATGTTATTTGTACCCTTAGTGTATTGCTTAGTTTGTATTATGTGGAAACTGTTAGCGAATACATGTTTGTACCCATTTTTAATACAATAGATGAAGGGTATCTACTTGTTAAGCGGTCTCGACTGTCGCTTTCTCTACTCGTTTCGTTTCTTCTGTTTACTTCTCAAACATATGCGCATATACTATATAAAAGTACAAATATACTTATGTACAATTAGTATGTATTTTTGTAGAAATATTCATTGTCGATATGTGTAGAATCTACAGCGTAGATAAAGGTAGAGTGAGTCTGAACGGGGAGACGGAGCTCTTATCTAAAACAATTGAAAAACGGTTTCGTTTCTGTTCATAGTGCTTTTAAATTGGTTTCCGTTTATCAGTTGCAATTTACATACAAATATTACTATTTACGGACATATTAAGTTCCTCTGAAACTCTAGGAATTGTAATCATCTTGGTTAGGTTGAGGGTGGCAACCTGTGGCATGTCAAGAGCAACGTTTCCTTCTTGTTTCCTAATGTATGTAAATATACGTATATTACTGTGAATACTACAACAATAAGCTTCTATACCCCTCCCAGTCAAGAGAATTCGAGACGAATACACAGTCAGACAGTCGGACAGATAAGGCCGTGGGACAAAAACTGGTAGCTGTACTACCGAACCCAACGACTAACTTTTTTTTTAATGATGAGAAACCGCTTAAATAAATCCACATTAACTAATACAATGAACGTCACTGTCGCGCAGTCGTTCATGCGGGTCTCGCGAGGCTCGGGAAATCCAGGGGAGCCCTGTGGTCTATTGTGACTGACAAAAGTTGTGTATTTTTCATGCTTGATTGCGGATTCAATTAAAGTTTGCGCAGTTCGTCAAGGTCTCGCCCAGGGGGTGGGGTATGTCAGGTACTGCGGTACTGTGACAGACCAACACGAAATATCATATACAATAAATAAACTCAACTTGAATGGAGTTGTTCCAAAAGTTCGCGCACACATGCTGCAATTGAATAATGCGAGCTTTCCTATAATGAAATAAAACCTACATTATTATAATAATAATTACAACCAAAGAAAGCTATAGTCGAGTGCGCTCAACTGTGAAATACCCATCGTCAATATTACCTACTGATTTCTAGAAAAACGTTGATGTTTAGAACGTTTTAATTACAATCGTAGACAGATCTATTTTGTCATTGCACAGACAGATCAGATCAGTGATCGCACTTCTAAGACTGTGGCAGGGTATCTCCAAGTTGCGGGTGCTCGCCTATTACTTTGCCTGCTTGCTATTTACTTTGTTTCATTAAAAATCATTCGAATCATGCTATATCTTGCTTTCAAGGTCGTCTATTGAGCGCATCTCCGTCCCCGTAACAAAAGCATTAACAATAATCATTTCGTTTTTATACGTACACGATTCTCAGAGCTTCAATTACCAGTTTCGGTGCTGCCTGCAAATCTTATACACCTTTTTCCACTTGATGAATCAACTTTTTGGCGAAAACAAATGATGATTAAAAACCTCTGTATTTATATATGTATATATGTGGGTATCAATGGGTGTTGTAATTTGATTAAAGCCAGTGCTAATAAATTTTAAAGGAAGTACAAGCAAACATGCGTTTATAATTCGGAATGCATGAATCTACCTGCTTGCGAAAGTTCAGGGTCGCAAACAGGTAACAAAAATAAACATAAAGGCTATAGACTGGCTGAGAATATGATACTCAGTGTGTGATGCCATTGTCAAAGACCACAAAATACCAAAAATATCATGACGTCAGCCAGCGCATTATTATTATATATTTACCAGGCTTATCAGTTTTCCGTAGCTCTACGGATACGATCGCGTTGTTCTTTGGTCTAGTTTTCTAGATCCATTACAAATTTATAGCACAATAACAATTTCGGACCGATAATTCTAATGAAATTTTAACTGCAACAATAAAATAAAATAATAAAGCTCAGTAACATTTGGCTTTTTTTGCCCACTGTAACCATAAATTATTTCAAAAGTCAGTTTGTCGCTTATGATAAGAACGTCATGAATAACGCTTGGCCTGAGAGAGTGCTTATGGAATTCCATTTTGAGAAAACTAAAAAAAATACAAAAGAATTGAGCTTTTTTCATTCTCATAAAGAGATTTGAGTAATGAGGTATAAATAGTAGTTTAGCACATGCATTTCAACTTTAATGCCAGTTACACTGTGCAACAAAAGGAACAATATGAAGTGTACTCGTTTCTATTAATTTAACCGTGACTGTGCAAGTTTCTAAAGAAGATGATGACGCTCGAGTATAGGAATTTTATCTCTTCTAGTATCAGGGATTACGACAGCATGTGTGTGTATGTTTGTGCAAATGGAATATAAAGCAAATATATTAATTTATATAGGGTAAGTTTCTTTACAGAAATAAAGATTCTTTTCTAGCTGTGAGTGGGATTGCCTTTCTTCTCGACATTCTCTAAGGTTTAGCATAAACGTCTCGAGGCGACTGGGAACAGCAGAGTCTAGTTTTAGTATCATTGCGACTGTCTAACTTGCAGTTTTATTTTATTTATATTTGTAGATATGTCCTCAACGACCACACCGAAAACTCCCACACCGCCCACACTGCCGCCGGGCGTGACCAAAGAGTGCCACATCGTGAAGCGGCCCGATTTCGATGGATATGGATTTAATCTGCACTCGGAGAAGGTGAAGCCCGGCCAGTTTATTGGCAAAGTCGATGACAATTCGCCAGCGCAAGCAGCCGGTCTGAAGGAAGGCGACCGGATACTGGAGGTCAACAGCGTGTCCATTGGCAACGAGACACACAAACAGGTGGTGGCTCGCATTAAGGCAATTGCCTGCGAGGTGCGACTGCTGCTGATCGATGTCGATGGCGTGGCCTTAAAGCCGAAGGAGCAAACGCCGTCGCCAACGCCATCGGCATCGCCGTTGCCATCGCCATCGGCAGCTACCAATGGCAACGGCAGCCATGCGCACTATGAGGGCACAAAGCAGGAGATGCCCGGAGCCAGTACCAATATAAGCAGCATCAGTGTGGTCAGCACGAAGCGTGTGTCCAATGCGAGCAGCATTCAGAGCGGCAGCACAATGAATGCCAGCGATTTGGATGTGGTGGATCGAAGCAGTCCCATGTCGCCGGCCAGTTCGATACCAATCGCGTCGGCTCAGAACGGTGACAACTCGTTGTCATTGGCTAAAATTAACAACAACAATAATAACAACAACAACACGATGAGCATGTCGCCGCCACCACCATCGGAAACGGTTGCGAATCTTAACAATAATGGCAACATATACAGCAGCAGCAACAGCAACAGCAACACAACCAGCCGCGGCAACACAAACGGCCACGACAGTGTGCCCGTGCAGCCGCCATCCGCATCCTCTCCAGTCAATACATTGAACCGAGCCGGCGGTCTGAACTTGCCACTGACAGCGGCCGAAATGCGCGCCAAGTTGGCATCGAAAAAGAAGTTCGACCCAAAGAACGAGAGTGTCGATCTAAAGAAGAAATTCGAAATTATACAAAAGCTCTAAGCGCGGCTCAACTACCAGTCCCATACCTTACTATCCTTCCAATCTCTTGATCCACACACACACACACGCCCACACTCACAGTCCTACAGCACCCTACTTGTTATTGATCGATGCGAAGCGCACAAAAATCGAAAACTTTTGTTGACTGCATACTGCATATCACAATTTCGGCATTTGTTGAGCTCTTTACCAGGCATTACAAGACACATACTTAAAATAACTTTTGTAATTATACGCAGTCACTTATGAGTTAAGTTATGAGTTTTTAATTATTTTAGCGTAAACACAAGAACTTCTTTGAGCCACAAAGCAAACAGCCGAGGGCACTTGATTATTGCATATCCTGCACCGTATATTGAGAAACCATAATAGGGTAATCCGAATTTTGCTCGTATTTTCTTCTCGGTTACATTTACCCGTACTTTATCAATATTTATATTCTGTATATTCATGTTCTAGAATTGTTTTTAATCTCTTAATTGAAGGGAGACCAAACTGCACTCGTTTAATCTCTATGACAACTTCGTATCTGTTCAAATAATGAATGAACAACACTAAAATACCTTTCAGTTTCAATGGGTGCAGGGTATACAAATTGCAAAAAGTATAAATCGAAAATATTAACCCTGAATATTCATAAATATACTGTATCTGAATTATGAAACTATTTAACTATTATGAAACTATTAAGTTTGCGATATTACAAATACCGGTAAACCATGAACGTACCTTAGTTTCTTAACGTATGTAATTTTCACCGTAAATAAAGCAAAACAATTGAAAATTTAATAAGACCTTATATTTCTGCAGCATGTACTCAAAAGAAAGTAAGTACGGTATAATGATAATGATCGTAGTCGGTCGGCTCTGAACAGCTGTGCAAACAAAGATGAATTGTATAATAAATAATACATTGCGTTGTATTGTAGAAGTCTGCTCATGCGTATTCAGAACTTATCTATGTGGTATACAATAATATAACTGCCGTTCCTAAATACGCCTTCTGAATTTAAATACAACAATTGTATGTAAATATAAATTGTAATAAAAAGGTAATTATAAAATCAGTTCTTGCTTTAAAAAATTGCAGTTTAAATTTAAATAAATTAATGACGTGGATGGTTCTACGTCTGCTGTAGATTGCACAGCGCTGCCGCAACAATAATCATCTCGTTCAGATATCCTAACAGCGATGTCTGTTGCACTGCACAATGATCGAGTATCTTGAACTTTCGTAATGAGTCGACCATTTGACGCATCTGGGAGCGGCACGCGGGTTCCTTGACACAAAGTGTTGGCAATTGAAGGCTTGGCGCTCGACTGGACGTGAGAGCTCCGTCTGTTACTGACAAAGATTGCATGTTGGCCATTTGTCCGGCTAACCGTTGCTGGTCGTATTTCCTTATCAATGGCTTAGCAGCATCCTGCGTCTCACACTCTTCATCCGTTAGACCGTCGTCGTCATTCATTTGGTTCGAATTGTGCGCTCGTTTCACACCTTTCCCAGGCTCGGCGCACAGTATAAGGTACTTCGGTATAATGTTCTTGAAATTGCTGGCCTCAAACAATTGTAGGTCGTCGCAGTCGCCGCGATAGGCTTCAGAAACGTAGCTGATAACGCCTGTCGGTAATACGAAATTGTTTATTTCAATTTATAAATCTAATATACCCAGCAAACTTACCATTCGTATTGAGGCAGAGTATAAACTTGTAGCTGGAGCAACCAAAGTTGAGAGTCTCACTCACATCTGTTTCGACACACTCGATTAACGAGCGTACGTGCAGAAGATTCGCCCTAAAGGCCAGCGGCATATACTTCAAGCGGTCCGAGTAATGTTTTGTATCTGGCCAACGGATCAGCGGACGAAGACATCGTGCCAGTTTCAGAAGGGTGCGCTTACAGGTTTGTTCAACTTCCGATTCGCTTAGCTCGAAGAACTCGGCGAGCAGCGCAAAGGGTTCGTTTAAACGTAGTTTTTTGAGCGTTATACAACAATCAAGATGCGTCACGTTGGCGTATTTGCATATGTGCCGCTTGAACAATGGCAAATGCACACTAGATAATCCCAGGTGTAGATCGGATGCCATGTCGATGGACCCTAACGTCATGCTACGCATGGTGCGTTGGGGCATATCACGCCTGAGAAATACCGCTTGTCGAACAGCGGACGCAACTGTCGGTGCGGCTGCTGGAGTAGTAGTTGTAACTGGACTTGAAACACTGGTGGGAGCAGCCAAGGAATTGCTATTCGCACTCACTTGCTGTCGTGTGGTTGCTTTGATAATCGTATTTGGCGGCAAGGAGCTGATTGCATCCCCGAGTGCTTGTTTCTTGTTCACAAGCAGCGGCGCTGCAGTTTGCCAAGACAACGAAGTTGGTGAGCCACTCTGCGCCATCACGTACTTAGGGGTCTTCAATAATGGTGCTGTAAGAATGATATTAGTAAAGCCTCAAGGCATGGCAATGATTCAACTCACTTGACACAGCAGTTGTGATGCTGTAGGAACGCTTCATACTTGGTTTGATGATGGCTCCGGTGGGTATCTTGCCCAGAGCAATACTGGTCCCTGTTATCTGCTATGAAATACAGTTTTAATTTAATATAAATCACGGGAAACAAATATATGAGCGTGATTTTATTGACGATATGTTTTGAGTGTTGCCAGACAGATATTGTGTGTTTGGTGTTGCCATCTGTGTTTGCATGTATTGGTGTACATTTGCGTGTGTGTACCTTAAAAATTAATTGTGTCTGCAATTGTTCATTGGTTCGCAACTCTGAGCTCGATGAAATAGGCACAAAACCATCAGGCGTTTTATGATACTTTATTATTGTGAGCGACATTTTGTTGGTCGGTTTATATTGCACTTAATAAAAGTTATGCACTGATTGAAGCGAGGACGCCAATCGTATTGTCGCCCTGCATTGCTGAATTTGCAACGCTCAACTTAAACTTATCGATATATCGATTGGTGCACGCAGCGGTAGTGTTGCTTACCGATAATATGCCTAACATCATGCAACACTGTTGTTGTTGCCAGTTGAATAGACGCGCCTTCATTCATTTCATTTGCAGCTCTCGAGTACTTCGAACCGGGAGCGGGCCGCGTTTAAAAGCTGTCGCGCCGTCATCAACCTACGCCTACACTTTATTGGTTGGTGTTTTAATCGCATTAAATATAAAATAAATAAATAGCTTTGTTTTTATTGAATTACTAAAGCATTCGTAATAATTGAACAATCTTAAAATGCCAATTCTTAATGAATGGATATACAAACATATGTACATTGTATTTATACATGTTCGTGCAAATGAATAGACCAATGACAATAAAAACCTTCAGCCAAATCTGAGACCGTGAATACTCAAGACTCAAAATACGCGCAACGCATTGTTAATTAAGCTATTTTCATGCAACTCGACTCGCAGCTTACTTCTCGCGGTTTTTGTTTTGTTATACTCTTCGACTATTGAAAATTATCAAAAAAGAGTATACTAAGTTTGTGCATTCTAATGTAACAGACGAAAGGCGACCAGGCATTGCCTAGAAAATACCCAAGGCATATGTGGTTGGATTCTCGACCAGTCGGGTTTTAAAACTGATCTTTTTAATTTTCAAAGTTTGTATACCATAAGGAATTTTTTAAATTTTATATTGGGTATGTAAAGCTTTGTAAGGGTATGAAATCTTCGACTTATTAATATTCTGTTTTTATACTATTGACTGTTGAGAATTTACAAAAGGGGTATACTAATTTTGAGTAAGATAATGTAAGTAGAAAACAACAGGTGTCTGTTTGTTTTTTACGGTTTTTACTTTTTCTATTTGTAATTATATGCCCTTACACAATCTAGTAAAGCATTCAAGTAACAAAGTTAATTACAACAATGACAAGCAGTAAGTAACCGAGTGTCTTTTGTATTCAATTGTCGTACAAGTGAAGAAGGGTGTTTAGCAGTGTGCACTTCGTAAACGTTGGCACTGCGTATCTTACAGTCGAGAGCATTATAACACCATAGTCTTCTTTAATTGCGATTTTTGTTATTTGATCACAAAACATTATCAGCACATCCAATACCAAAAGATAAACAGCGAGAATTCAAGTATGTATCTCCGGCAATAATATTTGCTGATAAGGGAAAACCGGTGAAACCCAAGCCATAATTAGGCCAATTATTGCATTAACGTGGGTATACAAAATGTTGAGCAAGCAGTGCCACAGTCCACTCGATAAACGAAAAGTTGAATGCACTCTCCCACATAATCGTTAAAGCTTTCTCTCCATGGTCAGAGGTCATCTCGATAATCAGATTAACTATGATTTGTAGATTCTGTTAGTCTTTGTTAGTTTTATTTTTGAAAAACACATAACAGCTTTATTGCAAGTGTCAGTGTCATAAACCTTTCTCTATAACGTTGCCTGTCAACTTTAATTCCTGAACATACTTACTCATAGAGTGTTATTTTATCTTTAAAATTTAAAAATACGATTATTTAACAATCTAACTTAATGGGAACTTTAGTTGTTTCAATAGAAACACGTAACGAAAGCTACAGACGGGCACTACCGATCGTAGGACACCGTTCGCTCTGTCCTGATACCGACCAAGAGTCTATAAAATTTGCACAGACCCTGTATACCTTTTTCTGACATCTTCCAATAGTAGACGGGTATAAAAACAAAGTATTATTCAGCTTGTTATGTCACTCAATAAGAGTTTTACATTTATAGTACATATTACAAGCAGACCACACCCTGTTAACGGCAGTGTTCAAATATTTGTTATTTTGTAATTAATTAAACTCATCATTGTACTATGTACCGTTTGTACGGCTACTGTACTGTACATACATACATATAATATATGTATATATTGTACTAATGAGACAAACGTGCGTATTTGTGTATTGTGTAAGTTGGGCTCAAATTTAATTGAATTGGATAATTACTCGTTTAATCCATAAAAAGCGAAATTTCAGAATCTTACGTAGTCATGTTGTTTAGCCTTGTGTCAAGGGTACCCTATTTAAAAATCTTTTACTTTACCTCAATGTCAAAATGCAAAATCGCCTATAATTGTGGTTTGAAGGCAAATATTTTGTATTTTAATCGTTAAACCCGATCTGTGCGTAAATAAACTGTAAGGCTTTTTTTGTGGTTATTTTAAACTATCCATTATGCAATTTAAAGTATTATCGTATATGCTTAATGAGCAACGATATGATTAATCAATCATAATTAGAAAGTAAAATTGATCGGTTGTCAAATGAAAATTCTAAATTCAATATTAAGTAGAGACTACTACTACAATATATAGCCGGAGCCCGATCTGGGAAGTCGGCTGGTCGGTAAATTGACTGCGTAACAGTTAACTGTGGTAATGTAGCAATTACACAAATGTTAGCATGACCAGACTTCATTCGGACAACAACTTCGACTGTGACAGGCAATAACAACAAAACGTGTTTCGATGCCGACAAGACACACAACGGACAATAAAACATAGAGAAAATCTAAACAAGTGAAAAATGCTTGAGTCGGGCACACTCGCAGTGGGATACCCAGTACCAAATGCAGTAAAAGGCCAGCTATGTATGTCTGTATGTATTGCACATATAATGTCTATTTGTGACATCGACTAGGCACCCCTTGTTAATTATGTATTATACTTAAAATTGTATATTAAGTAATTGCCAGATCCGAATATTTGCGATTTTTTCAATATGATAACAACAACCAATAATACGCACTTCACCAGCTTACTGAAATAATTAAATAACTTGGGTCCGAACTATACGCAAGTGTGCACAATTATTGCCCGAGTCGCCACTTGTAGCCGACCAAGTTAAAATGCAATCATAAATATTTATCAGTAATGTCTAAGTTGGGCTTTAAGTAGTGGTTAATTTAGCCAGTGTGAGAGTTGAAACATGTATAGTTACTTGAGTCCAAGTCAATTCAACGAACTGTGTAACTTGCTATCTTAAGTTATAGTTGACAAAGCCGCAGTAACACATTCGATTATATTATGGGCTCATATAGTAGTTGTGTCAAGGCCTAAATCAGTTTGTGAGTTTCCTATTGCTTTGAACAACAATTATAGATGATTTTATGTTGTTGCCTTCTTTATGCAGAATAAAAATATATTACAACAAAACAATAATATAATAGAACCTCAGCAAAGGTATATAAACAGCAATCGTTAACTTCGACAAAATAAATGTATTCCAAGCGTGAAAACGTGTAAAAATTTAAGTTGAACACAGTCTTGGCTGTTGCCACAAATACCGAAGATTGCAATTTTTTCAGCTCATGCAGGTTGGAAGCTTGTAACCTTAGTCTCAGGCTGACATGTAATACAACATTTTACTAAGTGATAAATTCTGTTTTTCTGTTTTTGGGAAACTCTAATGTGGTTTTCCTTAGCCAATTGTAGATATCATACTTAAGATAGCAATATTACATGGATGTATGGTAAATTTGCAATGCTTGTAAGAGAAATATTTATGCTATGTACTTGGAATGTATGTTCAAAGAGGCGAGGCAGGATGTTTCCCTAATCCTGTAACTTATAGAAAGCTATGAAGAGCACACCGAGTAGAAGTACTACGAAACCCAAAGTGCCGAACAGCGCAAGAGACTTGGAGAAATGAGGCAAGCTTCGATTGGAAACATCTCGCACAACTGCCGACAGCTCCTCCTCCTCCGACTCCATGCTCGGCACAAACACTTTGAAGCTGATTGAATTATCGGAAACTTCGGTTTCATTTCCAATTGCCGTCCGAAAGGTATTCCGACGCCGCCGCTTGGCTACGTTTGGCAGGCAATCTTGTGTGGTCTGTTGGCAGTCTTCGCGGTGCAGGCAACCTGTTATACGCATCGACATGACTAGGACATCGCCGCTGTGCATTCCAGGGAACATGATAGCTTTAAAGTGCAATCGTTGGCCCAAGGGTGACTCGGCGTACGGCGCCTGCGGGCAAATGTCTTGCATAGCCGGGTTCAGGCAGCCGCGCGAAGTGATCAGCGAAGCGCTGTGCAGGACTTCGCCAGTGCTCGAGATGCGCTGCAGTTGCACGTCGCTTAGCTTGGTATAGTTCCAGCCTGGGAGGAAAAGAGATAGCGAGCAATTATATCTATAAGTTTGCATGGATCGCTTTCACGTACCATCGCCAGGCAGAACATGCGCTCGTAGTAGTAATTCCTCGCCCAACTGCACAGCGCCATTACTCTCGAGGTGCCGCTTGAAGCCACCGTCAGAAGCAAGCCGAAGTAGCTCTACATGAGTGCGAAAGGGATTTTGATGACCACCGTGAGCATAGTTGCCTATGCTGCGCGCTTGCCTGCACGAAGATAATTCGTTACATTTTCAAATATTCATCGATTCTTTTCTGCACCTACACATCTTTTGATACGCCCACTTTAAGGGCATGCGTCTTAGTCGCCACCCTCTCCTGCATCTTGCAATGCAACGTAAGGATGGAGTCCTTACTTGTGCGTAAGCCACGTATAGCCGGGAAACGTAGTCTCAGGCATAAATCCTGACCACAGTTGCGAACTCCGCATGCCTCAAAGTTGTCAGCCGTCATATCCAGTAGAAGAAAACTGCGCGAAAGCTTCAATTCGCAGCGATCGTTCTGCTCGTCCTCCATGTCATGATCCACCACTGGTGTGGCACCCAGAAAGCTGTCAAGCTTGAGTACAGCTCGAAAGTAACCATGCTGCAGGCATCGCATATCCTCGATACGTACACGAAATTGTTGTTGCCTCGGATTGGTCTTTTCTGCCGGAAGGTAGACAGCCGCTGGGGTCGTGCCTTGTTCTGCTGGCGCTGCGTAATTGTAACCTGGCCTAGGTTCGTTATCCTCGTCGGAGTTCTGCACTATGATGGGGCGTTGTGTTGTTCTTGTCACTGGTATCCTTGTGGTGCTGGCGACGCTGGGATGTGCATAGTAGTATCCAGAAAATTCATCACTGCAAAAGCAAAGGAAGGATTACAGGCACTTTTGATGGCTTCATGCATTTCAGACGTACCTTGACTTGGGACTGTCGTACGTAGGACGTTCATCTTGGCCGGGCGGTAGATAGTGCTGTAGGGGAATAAAATTGCCATGTGCCAGGCTAACACTCTTCAGCCTGCGATCGTCGATTATCTCCGGTATAGGTAACTCCGTTGTGGTCGATGGTAACGGTGCCACCGGTGCCGGTGTTGCAATCGGCGAGCCGTATAGGCCCGGCGGCGATAGTGCCACCTGGAAAGGCACCTGTCCATGCAGATAGCTTCCAAATTCGGCTGGTGCTGCAAAAAAATGAGCCACATCTGCGTCGACCTGTGCAAGCAGCAGCAAAAAAGCTGATAAGTACGTCCAACCCGTTGACATTCTGATTAGTTACTAACCGACGGAATCGATGGTGGGCGCACTCTTATAAGCTCGATATAATCGTGACTTAGGCTGACCCAGTATAGCCGTGTATATAAAATGCCCATTTATTTGTTCCAAAACTTACTTTCTATGGCATAGCACACGATTTTCTTGTTCAGCCAACTTTCTTCGATCACGGTGCAAGAGGGCTGTTTGCTCTTTCCACTCCATGTCATACTTCCTTGGGATAGTGAGGCTTTTACTATATCGAAGGTGCCAGACTCATGCATAACACTTGTCGCGTCGCCCATATACAACCCACGTGTTGCCTACAAAAATAAAAAAAAATCTAAGTATCATACGTAGGTTAATTACATTTTATATTTTGAATACCTGTGCGTGGCTTAACTCTCTGCAAATAGTTAATTCGGTTCCATTTCCATATATGATGTACCGTAAATTGTAAGCCGGATGAGATTATGCAGATAAAAGTTTCGCTACCCACAAGCAGATTTAAATTCTTAATCGCGTTCGCTGACAATTTGCGGTTTTAAAATTGGTTCAGTGTGTTGCAATGTTGTCGATAGTTATCGTAGATTGTCATTGA
This sequence comes from Zaprionus inermis, assembly GCA_018151445.1. Lineage (NCBI taxonomy): Eukaryota > Metazoa > Arthropoda > Insecta > Diptera > Drosophilidae > Zaprionus > Zaprionus inermis. The sequence continues at coordinate 5,585,411 of JAECXD010000117.1, read as the reverse complement.
TCGATAAGTTATATTGTTTGCATTACTGCTCCTTAGGATCTCACAAAGTCGACAATCGATACACAATGCCAGGCACATCGTATCCGATGAATAATGACAATTTCAGCAGCGGATTTCCCACGGCCACTACGCAAAGCGAACGACTCCTACAAAGCCAATCGCGACGAAAATTCAGTTTTCCCGCCACACTACACTCGACGGCACTGCTCGAAGTTGGTCCGCGGGAGACAACCCGTAGGCGCCTGAGCAACGTAAGCGACGTTGTCACCCGTAAGCTATCCTACACAATTGGTTGGAAGGCCGCACAGATACCTGCCCAGGATATTATTACACAGGTAATGCGGTGTATTCCCTTTTGCCTATTAAACTAAGAAGTTTTTCATCTAGGGACGATGTCTATGTGGACAATATATCAAACGCAGATTGCGCCGTTCAGGACTATTTAATAAGAAGCTGGGACTACAAAGCATCCGCAGCATTTTGGGCAACAGCAGCACATCGTTGGGAGTAGTCAGAGAAGTTTTTCCAGCTGTTCAAGTGGTCGGTTGAATGTTTTGAGTGAGCAAGATCGAATATTTATTTATATCATTAATATACTTGCAGTTGGGTGACGAATTGGAACGCATGCATCCCCGCGTTTACAATGGCGTAGCACGACAAATCTGCCGAAATCCTGGCGGGGAGTTTCATACAGCCGAAGCCATCAATTTGCTGCTGGGCGCGGTGGGTCGAGAACTTTTCCGCATTGAGATCACGTGGAGTAAAGTAATATCACTATTTGCTATTGCTGGTGGACTGTCGGTGGACTGCGTGCGCCAGGGTCATCCCGAGTATTTACCAAAGCTTATGGAGAGCGTCTCCGAGGTAATCGAAGATGAACTCGTACCTTGGATTAACGAAAATGGTGGTTGGGTAAATGGAACACGCATTCAAGCTTCTAGTGCATTATATTTAATTAAATTATTTTCTCAATCTTTGCAGAACGGCATCAATACACACGTATTGCCTACGAATAACAGTCTAAATCCTCTCGAGTGGACAACTCTAGTCATTGGTGTTGTATTCGGCTTGATTTTATTGTTTATGATTTTGCGATTTATTGTTAATACGTTTATACCGAAAATATACCGACAAGTCACAAGTTGATTCTAAATATTAACCTAAAATAGTTAGGTGCTTAGAAATTGTCATTGAAACTTACAATCGAACTTCCTCAATTTACACAAATTCCAGCTGTTTGCTAACATTACATGTACTTTAGCAGAATGTATAAAGTTTGATTTCCCGCGATTGCAAGAAGTGTGACCAGCGTTGCAATATGCTCATAAGGCTGATATTTATTTATAAAATAAATATATTCAATGTAAAAATATCAAAACTACTATTTTGTTATTCTTATGTTAATTATAATTCATTATTATTAATTTATTTAGGGCTTAGATAAGTTATTTTATTTACATATATCGAATAATTAACCCTGTAAAACTTCGTAACATAAGCTATCGATATACTTATCGATGTAAATTATTTTTGATATACTTTCATTGTCGTGTCTGTTTTAATCATCGTAAATTGCCACAAATTTAAATATGTTTTATCCGGACACATGACTATTTCTTTTAAGCAACAAGTTAGCGCTAAAGCTACTGAAATTCGTGTAACGTTTTATTTAAGGCCACAAATGCTTGCAAGAGTGATACACGCATGACAAATGGGATGATGTGGTTGTCCCGCTCTGGCGTTTGTTGCGTACCTTTTTGGAGCTCGGCCCCAAACAGGCAGCGCAGTCAAGCGAGAGGCAGCAAACAGCTGCTGAGTTAACGGCGCACACTCTCACGCGTTAGAACATCGGGCCGCTAAATTTGTGACAATACTCCACAGTTTGCACAACATTTTTTCGTGAATTTCTCCACCCAAGTTCAAAGCAAATGTAGCAAAGAGAAAATAAAAAAAAAAAATAAAGTACGGGCTACAAAAAAGTGGAAAAAAGTAAACAGCTTGAAAATCGAGGAGCAACAAGTTTTTAGTTCGTTTTCTTTTCGCTCGCCGTTCGTATATGTTTGCAGCTCTATGCTTTACGCGTAACTTTTGTATTTTGTTTTGCTCATTTAATCAACCCGAATCACATTCAAAAGAGCGCAAAACAAGCTATTTATTTTTCTGGACGAATAAAAAACAACAAAACAAAACTAAAAAATAAAAAACCCGACATTTACACAACTTACATGCATTGAAAAGCTTACAAAGCAAAGGCAAAGAAGCTGAAACTGAGACTGAGGAAGCTGCAGCAGCAACAACAAAGCAAGCTTGACTCTTTGTTCAGCATTCAGCGGAGCATTACCAGCACGCACCGTCGCAGGCGCTCAAATGACGATGGCCATGGCACATGGAACTGTCGCGTCGGCCTCCGCCTCCACATCCACAGCAAACACCCCCAAGCTGGGCATGTTCAAGTCCTCGTCATTGGACCATGAGATCTATACAACAAATAGACGCAGCACTATCGCAACGGCTGCCAGCGATTGGAAAGCCTTGCGAGCACCACTTAATGGCAGATCCATGCATGTGGGCAGTCCCACGGGTAGAGGGTCAGCTGGCATAGCCGGCAACATGACGCGTGCCGCCTCCACGTCATCCTTGGCCAGCAGTACACGCACCATGACCAACTACCAGGAATACAAAATGGAAATAATTAATCAGGTAATTCGGCAAGTGGCCGCATGGTAGACATAAGCTATTTGGAGAGTCTGACTTGCAAATACTCTACCCTCGTTGGATTAATTAAAATATTCAGACAGTCTAATTGCTTTTTTAAGATCGACCCATGGGCGAAGGTCAAGATGTTTTACTTATTTTAGATTTGACAATTGTTAGGAAAGGTAATGATTATGCCACATATGCTCAAAAAAACCTACCATAATTACTAAATTTTTGTGGGTGCGAGACCCAAAATAATATATTTCTATACTACACCACAATTTCCAATAATACATATCTCACACACGCACACATGTGCGTTGCTTTGACTGATAATTGATTGGATAAACTTACATTTCATATAGAGTCGTGAATGTGAATTTCGTTTTGTTTATTTTTAGCAACTTGCTTAACTTAACTGATAACAAAAAAAACTGATTACACTTTCATAAAATAATGCAGCTTATAGAAGAGTGCACTCGTTTCCTCTTTGTAATTATATATAATATTTTCAAATATTTATTTATTTCTTGCAATGTTTAATTTGCCATTCATTACTTGGTTAGCTTGGAATGCCGCTGAATATAGAATATGTAACATGTAGAGATCTGTCTCTCTTACTTATCTACCTACAGTGCCGCTCAACTGAATAAGTTTATCTGAATTTCTGTTGTTGAACCTATTTAATTGAGTGGAACTGTAAACAATATAAATGTAAGTGTGTTCATTTGACAAAGCACGCAAGAACACGATCAAAACGGTATTTATATACACCCGCCCCGACTCGATGCCGCTAATAGTTTAATAAATTACCAATTACAACCTTATTTGTTTTTATAGTTGTGTATATGTGTGTATAGATCGGTGCATTCAAGCGAATGCTGATCAAGAATATGTCTTGCCACACATCCTACTGTCTATTATATACATTTGCATTAAGCTGGTATACCCTGTTCTGTTCATTTTCAATGACTGAAGAGTATAAAATGAAAGCGTTTAGATGTCTGTATACTTAAGTGTGTATGTCTGCCAGGTTTCTATGTGGTATAAAACGTACTTCACAGCATTATAATAGGTTTTGTGTTTATATTATTTCTGAGAGGTCTGCATTTCTTGTGAACCCCTTGCCGCCTTTCACTTCTGTTTTAGGGGGGAGTGAAAAATGTGCGAATGAGATTTAGCAGGTGTCATTGGCGCAATGATGCTTTCGGGAAACTTATAGAATTTACCGTGCCAGATAGAATGCGTGATACCCTTGCAAATTAAAAAAAAAACAATTGAAAGTACTTTACTTGTTTCGTAACTTGACAAAAAACCTGAATTCCATTTAGGCATACTGATAGCTCAACATGGAATGAATCGATATAGGGGAATACACGTTGTTGATTTGATTGAATTGGTTATCAATTAATTGAATTTATTCATATTTGTATTTATTTAATGCAGGGCAAATGTCTGTGCGGACAATATATACGAGCGCGGCTACGACGAGCGGGAGTTCTCAATCGTAAGGTAACACAAAGACTACGAAACATCTTGGAGCCGTCGTCACATGTGGTTTACGAAGTGTTTCCGGCACTCAACACTGTAAGTGGATAGCGATGTTTAATCTTATGAGATTCCCGTCTATTTATTTATTTATTTTATGTTTCATAGATGGGCGAAGAACTGGAGCGTATGCATCCACGTGTCTACACAAACGTATCGAGGCAATTATCCCGTGCGCCATTCGGCGAACTGGAAGACAGCGATATGGCTCCCATGCTACTCAATCTGGTTGCCAAAGATCTATTCCGCACGAGCATCACCTGGGGCAAAATAATTTCAATATTCTCGGTGTGCGGTGGCTTTGCCATCGACTGTGTGCGTCAGGGCCATTACGACTACTTGCAGTGCCTGGTCGATGGGCTAGCTGAGATTCTGGAAGATGATCTGGTCTACTGGCTAATCGATAACGGCGGCTGGCTGGGATTGCAGCAGCACATACGACCGCGAGTGGGCGAATTCACATTTCTGGGTTGGCTTACGCTCTTCGTCAGCATTTCGGCTGGCGCCTATGTGGTCTCTAATGTTTGCAAGCGCATTGGTTGTCAGTTGTATTCGTTGCTATTTTAGTTTCGGGTCGATTTTTGTTTACCCCATAGTCAGTGAGAAAACTTGCAATCATTCCTGCTTAAAGTTGCTTAATAGCTTTCTAAGAAATCTATTTAACGTTTAATAATTGTTATAATGTTTTTATACATATGCCTAACTTAGCGACAATATTATAGAGTGAGTAAATTAAAATACATATATATGGCTTTTAAATAAAAATCAAATCAAATGTTAACGGTCAGTTGAGCTTTTTAAACTGTTCGATTCACTGATAAGCCATTACGCTGTAAGCTTTACAGTCTAATGTTATTAACAGTTCCTGTTAATTGTTTCTCTTATCGGCCTCCACCACATCGAGTATCGTTTAGGAATTCCGTAATCGATATCGAAATATTTTCCGACAATATTAGTTGAGCTAAACATATGTGGACATCAGCAGAAAACTGTTGAAACAGCTCTTAAAAACGGGAAGGAGACCATGTCAGGTACGTGGTCTTATAAAATTCGCTGTTTCCCTAGTTTTTGATTAATTTCATTATTGCAGGTCATCGTGGAAAAGCACCTGAGGTAGTAACCTTGCACGCGGTGGCTCAAAAACAACACAATGTCGATCATTTTGTCATTGATACGTGCCCGGATGAGGTATATTACTGCGAGGACTGTGGCAATGACTTCACCAGCATAGAGTCGTATAATGAGGCACACAATGGCCCCAATAGATGCAGAGGTTCCGCCGAGAGCAGATCCGAACTCACATTGCAGCCAGTTGAAATTAAAGACGAGCTTGACTTCGATGATGACACGATAGACATTGAGTCGGCCGGGACTGAGGATATTATTGAAGAACTGGAGGATGCCAGCGAGCCGCAACTCTGGGAGGTACTCGAAAATGATAAAGACGACGATGCTGATGACGACGAGCAACTGCCCGAAACCGAAGGCAATGCTGAAGTTGTATTCGAAGAAACAGTCGAAGTGGCAGAACTGCTAAACAAATCTGAAAGATATTTTTGCTTTGACTGTCACAGCATATTCGAGACCCGGCAGAGTGCCGAGGAGCACAGTTGTCCGCAGAACGAAGCCAATAGCGGGTCGGGCACGAAGCAGAACAATGCCAAATTGAGCAAAACTCAGACACCTGTACGACGTAAGTTAACAAATGATGCTTCAGCTGGCAACAACAATACGACCACAATTTGCCACATCTGTAAAACAAAGTTTAGTTCAGCGAAATGCCTCAAGTTTCATATGCGCATACACAACAAGCGTGCCTCGAAGTCTATACAGGATGCCTTACCCGTTGGCGCACACCAGCAGTATAGCGAACTGGATCAGTTCTATTGCGAAATCTGCAACAAGAGGTTTGTAATTACAATTGAAAATCCCCGCAGTTCCTATAGTTCTAACTCGTTTCTTACGCAGCTTCGAACAAAATCTGTTGACTGTGCACAAACAGATGCATCAGAGCCAAAGCCAGTTCATGTGCAGCACATGCAATCGAAAATTTGATAATTTAACCAATTTTGAAATGCATCTAAGGATTCATGAACGACAAACCCTCAGCAACAACAAGAGCGCCAGCAGTGGGAGCAGTAAAAAGGATTCCACCGGCAACGAGAAACCAGGATTTGCCTGTCAGTATTGCGAACGAGTCTTCTCTCGTCCCTATGAGAAGGTGAAACACGAGCGCGTACACACTGGCGAGAAGCCATACAGCTGCGAGGTTTGCGGCAAAACATTTCGTGTATCCTACTCTCTGACCCTACATCTGCGCACGCACACAAACATACGTCCGTATGTGTGCACCACGTGCAATAAACGGTAAGTGAATTGGTTAGTTATTTGCCAAGTTCATGCTCAATAATCTGCTGCCTGCTTCACAGTTTCAAATCGCATCAGGTGTACTCGCATCACTTGCGCATCCACAGCTCGGAGCGTCAGTATGTTTGCGACAGCTGCCCCAAATCGTTTCGCACCTCGGTGCAGCTGTATGCGCACAAGAATACACACACGAAACCGTATCAGTGTGCCACATGCAATCGGCCCTTTGCCTCGTTGTATGCGGTCAAGGCGCACATGGCGACCCACCGCACGGGCGACACCAAGAGCACATGCAAGACGGCGATTAAGAGCCAGCAGACGTCGAACAAATACTGGTGCGATACATGTGGTGCGGAATATGCAAGACCCTTTGCTCTAAGGCTTCATATGAAGGCGGCGCATGGGCAAGCCGACTCTGCGGACACACGACTGGGCATAGCAGTTCCCGACAATGAGGATGAATTCATAGTGCCAGACACTGAGACAGCTGTGCTTATTGCCGCGGCCAAAACAGACTCTGCCTATCAGCCCAATAGCCCAGACGCTGAGCCCAAGTACGAAGAGTGCATAGAAGTGTCCGCCGATGCGGTGAGTAAGAAAAAAAACATTCATGAATTCATGTCATCACTTTTCACATACATATGTTTCTGCTGCAGTTTGACGTGGAAACCTTTCACAACGAGGAAATCATAACAGACTGGCTAAAATAGAATTGAGAGGCAATAGAAGCGAGAGAAATTGGAAACAAACGTTTATTGGACCATAACTGCCGCTTTAAACTAATAAATATATATATAACTCCTGGCATAGATTGAGACCAGTCTATTGGATTGCAGAAGGTGTAAAGATTTGTATAAGTTATAATAAAGTTGAAATGAATTAATTATAACTACTTGCATTACATATAATGTTTGAACTTAAATAAAAAACATGTAAAAATTGTATTTAATGGTAATTTGCATTTGAATCTATGCTTGTTGTTCTGACTCATCGCTGCCGTCTTCCTCGTTGCATATTTCCTTCAGAACTTCCACTAAATTGTTAGCCTCGTCGAGTTCTTTGCGCATTATGTTGATCTCCTCCTTGAGTCCATCGATTCGCTCGTGCAAATGGCGATTCTCATTCAGCGTATCCTCTAGCGCGACGCGTCGCTGCTCGGACAGTAGTTTGTAGTAGTTCTCGCCAGGCTCGCATTCACTGGTCAGATCCTCCGCCGTCAGCGGCTTCTCGGACTCGCTGGTACTAGTAGTTGCCTCAGTTTGTGTATTTGCATCCTGAGTTGTTATCGTTGTTGTTGTTGTCGATGGTGTCTCGACGCATTTGCGTTTACCATATTTGGGCGTTATATTAACGCCAGCCTTGAGACGACTAAGCTGATCCACGATTGAGACCCGTCCGGATCCCGTCAGATTTTCCTTGTCGTTGGCGTTAGCCTGCAAGGGCTTCAGCGTTTTCCGTTGTTGTTTTAAATGCTCTTGTTGCTCGGCCTCGCTCTCGACTTGTATGAAAACTCTTGCAGCGCCCGTGGACATTTTCAAGTCGTTTTCTTTATGTTATTGTAAATTAACTGTTAACACATTAAACAAAGCGTTTGGCTCGCGTCTTTCGGTTCTGCGTTGTGATGGCCGCCAAAAAGATGCCGCGTGTTGGTATACAGCACTGTTTTATACAACACTCATTTCACAGTCGTAGCAGCGTTGCATCGAGAATATTATCGCGTACAGTATTTAAATACCAAATCCCTCAGCTCAGTGCGCTGGTCACATTGCATTAATTTCAGTAAGTTGGCAGCTCTGGCACGAAAACAGCTGAAAGTTGCGGCTTTTATTTTATTTCCTGAAAATATACAAAAAATGGTTGAGAAATCAACTGCATCGCTCGATGTGGACCTTAATTTCGTAAGTTGATTGAATAAACGTTTAGAATCGTTTCAAAATAATCGAACCCTTTCAGGAAGAGGAGGACGTGCCGTATGAGGAGGAGATTCTGCGAAACGCATACTCTGTAAAGCACTGGCTGCGCTACATTGATCACAAGGCAAAGGCGCCGAACAATGGTGTCAATCTGGTGTACGAGCGCGCACTCAAGGAGCTGCCCGGCAGCTATAAGATTTGGTACAACTATTTGCGTACACGCAGGAAGCAAGTAAGAGGAAGAATACCCACCGATCCCATGTACGAGCAAGTGAACAACACATTCGAGCGAGCGTTGGTTTTCATGCACAAAATGCCGCGTATTTGGATGGACTACAGTATATTCATGAGCTCGCAATGTCGTATAACTCGAACTCGGCACGTCTTTGATCGTGCGCTGCGCGCGTTACCCATCACACAGCATGGACACATATGGCCGCTGTATCTGAAATTTGTACGGCGCTACGAGATTCCCGAAACGGCGCTACGAGTATTCAGACGTTACCTGAAATTGTACCCCGAGAATGCCGAGGAGTATGTCGATTATCTGCAGGAAGCCGGCCGACTGGACGAGGCAGCACAGCATTTGGCACACATTGTGGATCATGAGCATTTTGTATCGAAGCACGGCAAGTCGAATCATCAATTGTGGAACGAACTGTGCGATCTGATTTCGAAGAATCCGCACAAAGTTCATTCGCTCAATGTAGATGCAATCATTCGTGGCGGACTGCGTCGCTACACGGATCAGTTGGGTCATTTATGGAATTCTCTGGCAGATTACTATGTACGTTCGGGTTTATTTGATCGTGCCCGAGACATCTATGAAGAGGCCATACAAACGGTGACAACTGTGCGAGATTTTACCCAAGTCTTCGATGAATATGCTCAGTTCGAGGAGCTGTCGTTGAATAAGCGCATGGAACAGGTGGCCAACGATGAAAAAGCCAACGATGAGGATGATATTGACGTTGAGCTGCGCCTATCCCGTTTCGAATATCTCATGGAACGTCGACTGCTGCTGCTGAACAGTGTTCTGCTGCGCCAGAATCCTCACAATGTGCACGAGTGGCACAAGCGAGTTAAACTGTATGAGGATAGGCCGGAAGATATCATAAATACCTATACGGAAGGTGTGCAGACTGTGCAGCCGAAACAAGCTGTGGGTCAGCTCCACACGCTGTGGGTGGAGTTTGCCAAATTCTATGAAACCAACGGCCAGGTGGACGATGCTCGTGTGGTCTTCGAGCGTGCAACTCAGGTCGAATATGTCAAAGTGGAGCACTTGGCGAGTGTTTGGTGTGAATGGGCCGAGATGGAATTGCGTCAACAGCAGTTCGAGGCAGCACTGAAACTGATGCAAACCGCCACAGCAATGCCAAAGCGTAAGGTGGCATATCACGATGATACGGAAACGGTGCAAATGCGTCTTTATAAATCGTTGAAAGTCTGGTCCATGTACGCGGATTTGGAGGAATCCTTTGGCACTTTTAAAACCTGCAAGGCAGTTTATGAGCGCATTATTGATCTGAAGATTTGCACGCCACAGATAATCATAAACTACGCATTGTTTCTCGAGGAGCATAACTATTTTGAGGAAGCCTATCGTGCATACGAAAAGGGCATCGCATTGTTCAAGTGGCCAAATGTCTATGATATTTGGAATTCGTATCTAACCAAGTTCTTGGCGCGTTATGGCGGCACTAAGCTCGAGCGTGCCCGCGATCTGTTTGAGCAATGTTTGGATCAGTGTCCACCCGAGCATGCCAAGTACTTCTTTCTGCTCTATGCCAAACTAGAGGAGGATCACGGATTAGCCCGACATGCCATGGCTGTTTATGATCGTGCCACAAGCGCGGTAAAAGAAGACGAAATGTTCGACATGTACAACATATTCATAAAGAGAGCAGCAGAAATTTATGGACTGCCACGTACACGGGAAATCTACGAGAAAGCAATTGAAGCGTTGCCGGAGCAGCATATGCGGCACATGTGTGTCAAGTTTTCCGAGTTGGAAACCAAACTTGGTGAAATTGATCGCGCTCGAGCAATCTATGCACATTGTTCACAGGTGAGTAACGAAAAGTAATGACAAAAATTGAAAGACTTGACATACTTGTTTATTTTTTGTATCTGCAGGTTTGTGATCCACGAATTACGGCCGATTTTTGGCAGACCTGGAAGGAGTTCGAGGTGCGACATGGAAATGAAGACACAATGCGTGAAATGTTGCGCATAAAACGCTCCGTGCAGGCGACTTATAACACGCAGGTTAACATGATGGCTGCACAGTTCTTGAATACAAACAATGATAATGCTGCAGACGGCGCTGCCAATGGTGGCCGTGATGCCATGCATTTGCTGGAGGAGAAGGCTCGACAAGCAGCCGCAGCAGCAGCAGCAGAGCCCAAACAAAAGCCAGCCGAGAAAGCTCTCATGGATATAACATTTGTACGTGGCGAGACTCAAGGTGGTGCGAAAAAGAACAACAACACTGTTGTCAATCCGGATGAGATTGATATTGGCGACAGTGAAGAGGAGGATGAGGACGAAGATGAGGAAAACGCAGGCGCAGAACAAGTTGTGGATGCATCTGCGGCCACGAAAACAGATGATGAGGGTCTAATTATGAAGAAGCTGCGCTTTGAACAAAAGGCTATTCCAGCCAAGGTCTTTGGTAGTCTTAAAACAAACAATCATCCAGACTCCGATGAGGAATGAGATATTTTTCCAAGTACTAATTAAAACAAGGGTATAAAAATACACATTTTTTAATTTGACTTTAAGCATTTGTCTATTTGCTTTTAAACAAGTTCTTTTCTTGCAGATGTTTTTTACACACTTGCCCAGCTCATACACTATTTGTTTCTTTCCTTGATCAGTCAGGAACGCGTCTTTAGCATCTCTAACTAGTTCTCAGCTTTGCTGGAATCTGAATCTGAATCTGTATTCCTTTGCTACTCGGTTCTCATGCTTCCGTAATTGGAAATAACCTCTAGTTCTAGCAGGCCATGTTCAGAAATGAATCTACATAATTCTCAGAAACTTTTTCAACATATATTACACTCTACATCACGTCATAAAATTGTTTTAGAGAAAAGTTTAAAATTTAACGAACATTTCTTTTAGCGCTATCAAGATGCTGTTTGTTAATCGCATTGCTAGAAGCACATGCGCCTGCAAGCGATTGCAGGGTATGAGATCACTTAGCTATGTAATTCATTTTAGCAGGAAATCATTGGGAGTTACATTATTAAAGCCAGCTTTGGTTGCCAGTCAAAAGGTTCGTTACCTTGCCAAAATGAACGAGGGATGCGTTGTCAAGGGCATCGTGGTGGGTGTGTATGCAAAGGAGGGCGACAAGGATCCAAAACTAACGTCGAGCGGCGAAAAGTTTGATGATCGTGCACAGGGTAAAATATCGGAGCTGGTGCGGGAAACGGCAATGAAGGGTGATCTGGGGAAAGGACTTGTATTTATGAACGTGGATGCGGAATTTAGTGCCGTAGCAGTTGTTGGTTTGGGTCAAGAGGGTGCCGGCTTCAATGATATGGAGATGATTGACGAGGGCATGGAAAATGCACGTGTTGCCGCCGGCGTTGGAGCCAGGGCGTTACAAATGCAGGGTGCGACCGATATCTTTGTGGATTCCATGGAGTATCCCGAACAATCGGCCGAGGGCAGCGCTTTGGCCATTTGGCGATATAATAGCAATCGTCGAAAGCAGAATCGTACGCTTATACCCAAACTAGATCTTTACGATTCACCCGACGTGGATGCCTGGACGCGAGGTCTATTCAAGGCGGAGTCACAGAATTTGGCACGACGCTTGTCCGACGCGCCGGCCAATCAAATGACACCGACCATATTCGCACAGGCCGCCGTGGATGCGCTGTGTCCATGCGGCGTCAGTGTGGAAATTCGCTCGATGGACTGGATCGAGGAGAACCGCCTGAACTCGTTTCTCATGATCGCCAAGGGCAGCTGTGAGCCGCCCATTGTGCTCGAAATCACCTACTGCGGCACCTCACCCGAAGACAAGCCCATTCTGCTGCTGGGCAAAGGCTTGACCTACAACAGCGGCGGCCTCTGTTTGCGTCCCAAGGACACCATGCATCAGTTACGCGGTTCTATGGCCGGTGCTGCCGTTTGTGTGGCGACGGTTCGTGCTGCAGCGGCACTCTCGCTGCCACTGAACGTCAGTGCGGTCATACCGCTCTGCGAGAACATGCCGTCGGGCATGGCTGTCAAGCCGGGCGACGTGGTAACCCTGATGAATGGCAAAACCATGGGCATTGTCGATGTTAGCAAGGCGGGCACGGTTGCAATGGCGGATCCATTGCTCTACGCCCAAGCCACTTTCAAGCCGCGTCTGGTTGTCGACGTTGCCACGTTGGGCTACGGCGTCTGCTGCGGCCTCGGCGGCAGTGCAGCGGGCATTTTCAGCAACTCGAATTTCGTATACAAGCAGTTCGAGAAGGCTGGCGGTCTGACCGGCGATCGGGTCTGGCGTCTGCCACTGTGGAACTATTTCAAGCAGCTGATCATGCCCAACCTTACATTCGATATCAGCAATCGTGGGCATGGCCCTGCATCCAGTTGTATAGCAGCCGCCATACTGCATCAGCTTGTGCCATGCGTCGACTGGGCACACTTGGACATACGCAATGTGGGCATGCTCACGCGCTACAATCCCCTGCCCTACTTGCTCAAGGATCGCATGACGGGTCGTCCCACACGCACAGTAATCCAGTTTCTCTACCAGATGGCCTGTCCGGATAACAAGTAAAGATTCCATCAGTTTAGTAATTGCCACATTCACGCTGTTGATATTAACTAAATGGCCGGGAACATAATTAAATAACTAAACAAATTTCAATTTGGTTTTAAAGTATTTAGACGATGTTACGATCTACATATGTATGTATGTATTTTGGGGCATCAAACATAATTTGAAACATTTCATTACACAGCCCGTTAAACTGACTCGGAGTCCTCGATGCTCGTCCGTTGGGTCATCTCCTCATGCAACCCGCGCATTACGGAGCTGCCATTTAATTAATTTAAATGCGAATTACGGTTGAAATTGTAAAATTGTGAGGCAATCCCCACTTTGCACGACAGCAGCTGCTTTCCTATTCAGTTTTTCCTCTTGATTTCGGGTATACCCATTGCCACTGGCATGTTCTGGGGTATGATGAATTTGCTTGTCAAATTCTTGTGCGATTCTATCTTGAAATAGTTTAAACTTTAAGCATAATATGATTGAAGTTTAAGTGCTGTAATTTTGCCATCTTTTTTTCAATAAATATTTATCGATAACTTCTGTAGCCGTTTATCGCTTAGCACACGTTCCAGTTTGAGTACAGCTTGTACTCAAATGCGGTATATGTACCTATTTTATTTATGTGCGGTTTCAAAACTACATTGAAATGTTGCTTTTTTTTGTAGATGCTTATATTATATTTTATGAATCTGTTCAGAAATAAACTATAATAATTTTAGGCGGAATGAATCGCAATCACAACTGTGTAAACTAAGTTAGCCAATGCGTTGTTTCAGGCATTTTGGTATTTGGTATCGGGTGCGCTCGACTGTAGTCTACATCTGGACGGGTTATTATGCTAATTGCGTAAAGTTCGCTTTAATGAGCCGAAAATCGGTGCAGAGCCACAACACAAAACAATGTTGGTGTGGTTGTTTTTGTCGTTAACGTTGCGGGGGATTCTTCTAGCCGACACGACTTTAACAACTAAACGAGACCGAGACCCGGCTAAACCATTAGAAAATTAACGAACAAGCTGGATGCTCAAGTAAGCCAAGTTTTCAACAAGCCGCAGCAACCCTTAGAATTGTTCCTTTTCGTGACATTGTGGAGAAGTCATTAGGCTTAGATCTAAATCTACTTACAAACTCTTTCCAAGAATGTACCAGAAAGTCGCATGTAATTTATTTCGATTTCTCGTTGCAGAGTATTACGCGTGCGGTGCAGGCTGTGCTTTTAAATTATCTTTTGGGCTAGTTTTGGCTGGGAGTGGATGGGAGCACCCCCCAGGCGAAATGCTTGCGCTGGAGTGCAGCCAAATGAATTTGCAAATGAGCAATTAGGGTTCAGAAATATGGATACTCGGCATTTTAAAGAACCCGGCGTTATGGTCGGAGCAACGGCATAGTTAGGGAACGACTCTTCTTCGGGCTGTACAGGCTGCCAGTTGCGTTAATCTTGTACAAAGCAAAAATCAGAACGAATTATGAATAAATGTGTGCAGGCAGGGGGAGGGGGAGGGGGAGGGGGCGTGGTCGAATTGTCGAAATTAGCGCGGTCAGTTGCCAAGGCAGCGCACATTTCCATATACAGCTCCGACTTCGACTTCATTATATTCTGTCTCATCCACATGCACGGCCTGGCTGCGATCCAAAATCTACTCTCGCGGCTACAAAAACAATTGCAATTGTGATAAAATTTAGTATAACTGATGCTGAGAAATTATTCAATTGCCAAATACTCTATTCAGTATTATCCTATTATTTCAATTCAGTAATTCAACAATTTAAAATTGTATTATTTATGTTAGTTTATACAATAAGCAAGCTAAAATAACTTAGCAAAAATGCGTGTGAGGATTTGCAAAATATAATATATATAATATAATAATAGAGTATGGTATATTCGTTGCTTAAAAAATTATATATTAGATTTGTCGCCTCTTGCGGTCGTCAAGCATGGTTTGGCCCTGGACAAATTTGGCAACTGTTCGCATATACCCTTCCAGCGTAAATCTACCAGAAGACTATACTAACTTCATGCAAATGTATGTAACTGACAGAAGTAGGCGTGGCAAAGTTTGTTTATAAACTCTGGGTAGCATTTTTAGCCCAGTTGAACTAGGTATGTTTCTCAAATCAACAGCAGCAATAAAAAGACTCAAAAACCAGGCGAAAATAGGCCTTATTTTAATGGGTATATTGAGTTTATTTTGCCGAATGGTTAAAGACATTTCCGACCTCATAAAGTATGCCGTATACCGTGTAGCGTAACGGTTTTTTATATAACTGGGCTAAGGTTATACTGCGGCTATTGTCTTTATTTGTTGATCTCATGCTTTATATATCGTGTTTTTTTCTTTCTACGATTGACTCGCGCTCTGTGTTTTCCAGCTGCAAAAGAAAACCGTTGGCTGGAAATGATTATTTTCACTTGAGCGCTCGCGTAAAAATGGCCAAGGAAAATTGAGCGGGTGGAGGAGCAGGCCATGCTGCTGCTTTTGACCCGATGGTAAGTCTGGCGTGGCAGTATTCTGCTATAAATTGCCAATTAATAGCTAGAAGCGGAGGCTGCGGTGGCTTTCATTTGCATTTTGTAGCCAGTATGTACGAATGTCGTACATAATATACTCTCTTATATTGTCTGCGCAGAAATACATGGGCTATAATGGGGGTGCGATTAAATGGCTTTTTTTGTTTTTTTTTGTTTTTACATCCGCTTTTCCCCTTTTCGGCCACACGACGTATGCCTAATTTTTGTCTTTTACCAAGCTTTCGGCCACGCTTTCTCGGTCACATTTTATTGTACAGTGGGGCAAATTCAAGCTTTTTTCTATGTAAGCTACTGCTTTACCTATAACTGGAACAGCATATTTCCGAATTTAAAATATCACACCATACCATACCACATAGATTCCAAAGCCTTTATTATTATCAGCTAAGCCTTCTCGCCGTAGGGCTATGCAAAGAGCGGAACCTGCATGCGCCAGATCATTATATTCTTCAGTAGAAAATCGAGTAAAATGTCTTTTTATAAATGAAGTAGTTATTCTAAGCCCTATCGCAATAACTATAAGGTTTCCTAAATTTGAAAATGTTTCCCAATATTGCATAGATAATATGAAAAGCTCTTGAATCTTGAATCGGAGAGCACAGTCCATAAAGTCAAAAATTATTTCCATTATTTCCAGCAGAAATTTAAACTCAACTCAAAGATGATATGTGCAGAACGCAATCAGATGGATCCTATGGTTTCTAAGGATTAAAGGCGGGGACTTCTTCCTTCTTTTTTGCTTGAAAAAACCGTGTCTATTGCCCACCGTCGATTGCCTAGTACACGTATTTCAGACGGTCCAGCTCTACATTCAAATGCAGCTTAACCCGACGTCAGACTTTCGCGGCGCCCTCCTGTCCAATCCGATCAAGCGTCGTGCTAAATTTGTTGCGGTTCTTGTGGTTTGCTCGACGTGTTGGCCATGTTTCTTTTTCAGCGAATACAAATTAAACGTAACGCTGAAGATTTAACTTGTTCGAGACGAGGAGTCTCTCTGTATGGCAGAGTTCGCTCGAGTAACTAGAAGATACTTTTTACTTTTTACTTGTTTTGTTTTAATTTAATTTCTGTTTAGGCGTGACTCTACACCCTAACAAATACCGCAAGCAATGCTACGGCTAGTGTCAAGAATTGCGCAGACTTCACAGACGGTGCGATATTGCAGGGTAGCAGACCCAACCGGGAGGTGCAAACGCAGGCCTCGACCTGCATGCCGGACGAATAGGTCTGTCGATAGCAACCGTTGGTATTGTTTACCTTGGCACACATGTACGTTATGTTCTGTACTATAGATAAAAATGAGTAATACGGTCTCGACTTTCATATATATCGGGTGTAACTTACTGCCGCCTTTGAATATATATGAATATTTGACACACGAGTGGCCGGGAGACATCTGACACAGATAATGCTCGCGATTGTGGGTCTCATTCTTCCACAGAGCCTTCACATCCGGTACCGTATCGTTTCCTAGATGGATATATGATATAAAATATATATATATATATTTAAGTTATTTAGTACGCTACGCACTTGTGGCAACCAGTGGCATTTCGCAGGGTATTCCATTAAAGTCACCCACTCGCGATTCACAGCTTTCATTCGGCAGATTTGTTTTGTTCTCATACGGTCCTATCCAGGTGAAATGGAAACACTGAGGCACTGCGGAACAACGATTACCGGAATGAGCTAAACCCAAGCAATATACATTTGTGTAACTTCACCCACACTCAGCTTCCAGGTTGTCGAACATCAACAACATCAGCAACATCAGCAACATCATCGGCAACATCGGTAGCCCAAAGGGGAATTGCAGCAGCATTGTCGATGTGCGGTAGGCTCTTTCAATGAGTTCTTTCGGCTGAGTAACAAGTTTTCAACAGCTTTTTGGTACATGACTCGATATCAGTTGTTATCAATGTGTAAACGATACGATAGGTCGGTCTGCCGACGCTTTTATCATTCACCATCGTGCGGTCGTTGCGGCTTGCACTTCAATTATCTTGGGCAAGAGATGAAGAAATAAACGATTCTCTTTATAATTGTATTTATTAATTTTTTATATTTAGCATTAACATTTATTAGTACTTAATATTATACTAGTTGTTTAACTTACTCAGCTGCTGCGACTGCAGATGATGTCTGCGGTTCATTCGTGCCGAACATTTTCGAGTTCGATTTATTGTTATTGAAAAATAATATTGTTGCATTATCATCATGTTTGTAGTTTCCACGTTGATGTGTACACTTCATTGCGATAAGCGAACTTATGTGGAAGTATGTAGGTATCTCCGATACAGTGGGCGGAATATAAATGAAATTCACATACATTTTAAATGAGTTTTAACTGCAGCTCAACTTTGCCGGGGCAGAGGACAAACAGTCGACCGACCCCTTATGCAAATGTCATTTAATTAAATTCTTTACTAAATGAAGAGCAGCGGATTCGCCAAGAGAAACTCTGACAAACAATTAAATAGCAACAGTTGTCAAACATTTTTAAATAAGGTCTGCAAATTGTATTTTTTGTTAATTGTTCAATTGTTGGAGTTGTGTCCGTTTTCCTTGTACGAAATTAGTTTGGAAACAAGTGGAAAACAAAGTGAGAGCAAAGCGCACTCGACTACGAGATACCCATAATTGATGTGTATAGTAAATATACCCGTTACAGCAGTTAATGTACTTTGCGGTGCCATTGCAAAATATCTTATCGCACTTTTTGCGATACTCCACCGCAAAATCAGTGTACCGCAATTACTCGAGAGGTTGTTCGTTGCAGGCCACGCCCACTGCTGCCCGCCTAAACTGTTACAGTCCGTTTTGAACTTTTGAGTACAGGGTATCCCAAATAAAATTGTCAACCGAACGTATAAAAGTTGTCTAATTGTATTTGTTTAGCAGCAGCGGCTTTTGGACGGCAACACACATATCTGCATACTGAAAAGCACACACATATGTCTATATGTCTAGGATCGTACGTGTTCGCACTTGCACAAAATGTGCATATATATTCACGTTCTGTAACAGAACGAATTGAATTAAGTTTAGTTCAACATACAAGTGTGCGTCTTTTAAAATATAAATCTATTTTAATATTACATAAGTGTATGTACTATATATAAATAGATAATGGGTTCGACGATGTCTGCGCTAAAATTTATACTGCTCGACCAGGCAAATAAGTGCACTTTAAATAAATATAATGAATAAATAATATTTATTTATTAAAATAAATAAATAATTAAATAAATAAATATACTTTAATATTACATAAGTGTATGTACTATATATAAACAGATAATGGATTCGGCGATGTCTGCGATAAAATTCATAGTGCCTTACCAGGCAAATAAATGCACTTTAATTCGAAAAGAATTTCGTTGAATTAATACACTTTAATTCTCCAAGAATTTTGTCGAAATTTGAATGAAAATTTCAGCTGGCTTTTAAAAAAGGTTTCCAGCTTTTTTGGCTAACAATGTGAACTTGTTTTCCCATCGGTTTCGATGTTGTGTGTCAACGTTTTCGCGCTTCCCGTGTGACTTTGAAGGCGATGATAATGACAACATCGCGGGGCAACAATTGTGAGTGAGTTGCTTCATTTGTGGGAGTCTGCATTCATTTAAGATGTGTACTCTATGTGCGTTGATTACACCAAGCCAGACTTTTTCAATGCATAATTAAACAATTAATATACCTCTCTTAGATGCAGTAACAAACTGGTAGAATATCAAAATTCTACCCAGCTTAAATCCAGTTTAAATAGCCCCACAAAACGCGGCTAACTTCATAAAGTTATTCATAGACGGGCAATTTTCTTAGAAAATAATGTTATGTAGGGTATCAAATATGCGATTTCAAGTTGTTTTCTTCCTCTTTTCCTTTGTGTTCCTGCTTCGCTGCTTAGCGCCCAAATCCTCTGCGAGACGTTCCGATGCCATTGCTAAGCCATGGCATAATCACGCAAAATAACGTAAACGTGTCTGGTTTAGTAATGAGCCCCGATTATTATAACTTAAAATTGCATGTACAGTGAGTACGGTGAGTGGGCAAGTTGTGACACGTGACGTGTGACGTCATTCATTGAAGTACGTGTTTGATAATGTTTTGAGCTGCTGTCATGATTATGAAAAATGTCATTTGATAAATACAAAAATTGACAGCTTAATGATTTGAAGTATCTGCAGAATGATGACGATAACTGAGTTGGCTTTTCAAGCTGCTCTTCAATGTTTGCAATTTGAGGTATCTGGCCCAGTCTATGCTTTACTAGTTTAACATTAATTTCTTTACCATATGCATAGCTATACTGAAACTCTTAGGTTTGGGTGTTAATTTCTGATATTTTTGGGGGAGACGAGAGTCGCACGTTTCGCTTGACTCATAAGCCGCATACTCGGCTCATACTTCACATTCAAATTACAACACATTATAAGATATTTTTCAGGCTTACACACTTACCCACAAACGCTTACGAGCCGGGCCAGGACGTTTGCTGTTTGACACGTTCGTTGGGTAAACGTGGCTCGCATGCTGATACAATACAGGCCAGAGTAGAGCTGTGAAACCAGAGATACTACATACATACATACATACATACATACATATATATATGGTATATTGAAAAAGGCGACAGAGTCGCGTTACGCGCCAGCCATTGACAGCCGTAGCCGTTCACCTGTCACGGCACTTGATTAAGAAAACATAATTGGATGTTTAAAAACAAATAGAATGGGTTTTTGGGCTCTTAAATTTCTGATAAAAACACGCTGTGCAGTAACGAAGCAAATTAAGAAAGGTTTGGGTATTTAACTAAACAAAAAAGTAAAGTCTTGCAAATAAACTATATGAGAAGATATCATATCATATTTATATAGACTAAGTTTGGCTATAAACTAAAGAAGCGCGCTGTAGGATTGATTATTCATTTTATTCTATTTTATTATAACTAAGTTTTCAGATATTTAAGATATTAAATATTAAGATATCTGCACAGCTCTACACATTGGACGTAGGGTAGCTCTATTTCAGCTTGTTTGCCTTGCGCAGCTTAAAGTTTTGTGCACAGTGTTGCCTTATGCAGTATATAGTGTATCTCATGGCCGACTTTGCTTGCTAACTTGTTGTCGGTATTGCTGCTATTCCGATTGCTATTGCCTGCACCCCCCCCCCACCGCACCCGTGTTTGTTTGTCTCATTGAGCAAACGGGGTTGTTGATATGTCTCTTCAGTACTTCAAACAGATTTGTTTACCAAGTTTATGGCAAGGACAAGGCTACCACAGATTCAAGACGAAACCATATAAAGTTCTTAGCCTCCTGCCACGCCCTACGCCAACCGCGGTTTCTGTAATTGTCATTATGCCTCCGGGGCCAAAGCGGCAACCTCCGTTAAGCACACACACACACACACACACACTACGCAGCGCCCACTAAAGCCCTGGTGGCCCATTTGAATGTTTGTCTATAATATAAGCAGTTGGGGGGGCGAAGAGGGAAAAACAAGGGTCTACGTTCTGCACGCGGCGACCCTTCTTCGGCCAGTAAGTGCTTTTCATGTTGCTCTCTCTCTCGCTTTTTCTCTCTCTCTCTCTCTGTCTGCTTGCACTATCGTCATTATCTGCCTTAGCATTATTATCGTGTGTCGGAACTTCATTAGCTGGTCTGCCCTGCTCTGCTGCCTTGGCTCGTTCAAAGTATCTATAAATATTTGCATTTATAAGTCTTTTGCCTTGCAGCGTATTTGTTGAGTTATTAACTAAAATTAAGAAAATTGAAAAACGCTCGTTTCTTGTTGCAGAGCGTGAAATTGCTGTGAATTCTCTGACCCATCTTTCGCTTCGCCATCTATTTTCTATGCCAAGTCGCCCCCGAAACGAAGGGACCTCAACCTAATATATGTGTATTGTCATTCCGACAACAGTAACATTTACAATCAACAAACACACACAAGTGTGTACCATATGTATACACATGTATGCATGTGTGTAGACTTTGCGCACAAGTCGAAACCCCAAAAGGAGCTCGCTCGCTCGCACATCGAAAATAGAAGTGAAAGCCATTAATATGTATAAAACAGTGTATTCTTCTCGTCCTTCGGTCTCTGGACTCGGCACTGCACTCGCAGTATGATGAACAAGCGAGGCCAAGTGAAGAGCTCTAACTTCTAAATTCGCTACACTCATATACCGCCACGAACGGCAGACAGACTCTGCTACAACAATACACTCAATTTTCTCTAGTTTTTATTAAAAAATAAAATAAAGAGGAGAAAATACACAGAACATACACACCCGATGATTGGTTATTTGTAACGAAAGAAGCATGCGATTTATTTACTCTTCTACCATTGAAAATGCACAATAAAGGGTATTTTTAACCAATTCCGTTTGTATGAACGCAGAGATCTCAGCTATTATACAAGTTAGACGTATAAAATTCGAAATGCAGGAGGCTGATTGTGTTTTATGCAGTTAGACATTATTTTAAATATTGAATGTTACGCCCAGCGCCCACTCAATTCAGTATTTTTGCCTATTAAAGTCGGTTTGTAAGCCACAACTTGTAGCTTCAGTATAAGCATGAATATATACAAGAAACTATTTTCTTAATTTTAATTTGATTTTTTTTTTCGCAGTTTTGGCGCTGGGTATATAAGATTCGAATTGTGGCATTGGTTACTTCTTAAAGTCAAAGTGTTTTATTAATTTTACGAATATACGATGACTTCTTTTTCTGGGAATACCTTTTAAATGTTATTGTATTTAAATATGCCCTTATTATTTCGGTAATTATTATACACTTGGCTGAACCTTAAGCTGCTTTAAGCTTTCACCAGAAAACGAAAAATATTATCGCAGCACAGTGCGGCAGGCACTGCGCCCTCCGCCCATTCTCACACCACCCACTCGGGCAGCCCACTCGGCCAACTCACACTGAGTCGGTTTGAGGCGGCGCGGCGCCTTGCGAGGAAGCCGTCAACCGTTGAATGTAAATGCCAGGCAGCCAAAAGATAAGCCCTACGAAGCCAGGCAAACAGGCTGGCAGACAGCCGGGAGAGTGGCACTCCTTTCCGGGCTCCACGAAATTCCAACTTCACACACAGGGCGACAAAAATCAAAAAGGGAAAATGATAAGATGATATCGGTGTTGCCAACTTTAGACAATGAATTACGAAGGGAACTAAAGCAAATAAAGGCGGTGTTGCGGAATATTAATTTAACATATGAAAGATCGATAAACGAACTGAACCAAAAATGATATATGTATTCCATAATAAACTTAATCAGTTAACTGCCACAACGAGTGTTGAAATTTATTATTAGGGTCTGCTTCAGCACACTCTTTATGCGTCTGCATAAAGTTGAGAATATTTATGAGACAAAAGTGTGTTTACTTCTCCAAAATTAGTATACTCTTTCCCTGGGAAAACATTTAAAATCTTGTCAAAAAAGCAACCTAATTGAGAGTATCAAGTCAACGTTATGGTCTTTCGAAAAAAGAGAAAACTTTTCATGGAAAGCCTCGTTACCCTCGGGACGGCCTACTCTTCTCTGTCTCTTTTTGTCAAAGCCATTCAACGTTATTGTTATTGATGTTGTTATCAATTGCAATTATTTTTGTGATTTACTCATTGTGCCTGCCTCTTTCAATGCCTTTTTTGGTGCTCTATACCCTACAGCCATTGAAAGTGCTCAAGTGAGGTTATGCTCACCCTATGGACATGTGGGTAAAAGCATAAAAAAGGGACTATAGCAAATGAAATGTCAGTCCTGTCGAGCTACAGATGCAGAATAAAAAAATATATATATTTGGATTTTAGAAAGTCAGTTCAACGAGGATTCAGTGCTGCAGGGTATTTTACAGTATTAGCTTTTTACTAGTTTTATTTATTCTAGCTTAGACTGTACTCAAAATAGACAGCTCCCAGCCTTTTCCAATGTATACATAACCATAACGCGCGTTACAGGGTATCAAGCCGTCGGTATGCTGATGCTTGCAATTCTTTCTTATTTTGTGGTAATTTCCTCGGGTCGTTTGCGGTTTTACAAGACTTTTTCAGCGAGGGATGAGCAAAGCGAGCTAAAAAAAAGGTAGGCAGATACCAACTCGGAGGTGTCAATGAGGGCGAAATGGGCGGGTCTGGCTTAGCCGAAATTTCTAGAGAGTGTTTTTTTTTTGTTGGTTTTTTAGGCTAGGTCTGGGTTGGGCAATGAGAAAGAAGTGCAAGGTGAGGGTTGGGTAGAGCAGTTTGCATTATTGACAGTTGTTGTGGAATAATCAGATTTAAAACGACGCCGTTTTGTCG
This sequence comes from Zaprionus inermis, assembly GCA_018151445.1. Lineage (NCBI taxonomy): Eukaryota > Metazoa > Arthropoda > Insecta > Diptera > Drosophilidae > Zaprionus > Zaprionus inermis. The sequence goes on along the minus strand of JAECXD010000117.1, from coordinate 5,561,261 downwards.
AGGTTTTGTCTCTTGCCTCAATGACAGACAGGTCTCTCTCCCTCTCTCTCTCTCTCCACTCCGCTCTGCTCCTGTCCCAGACTCACCCCCGAAATGCTGCCACTCTCGTTAAATTGTCAGCCACATTTTGTGCGGCTTTGTTCTGCATGGGGTTTTTGTGCTCGGCTCTTATCACGTTGTCTTCTTGTTGGCAACACACACACGCACACACACCCCATGATTGGCTTCAAAATTTAAGTAGCAATTTCCTGTTGTAGCCATTGTTTTTGGCCGTTGTTACAATTTAGGCCAGTTTTGAGTATTTAAAATTTATTTAATAGTCTGCAGTTTGATAATATTGTGAGATGAAACAAGTTAGAAAGGCTGCAATCTACTCTATAGGGTTTTATTTGGTTTTCATAAATTCCCTGTTGATTATGCATTTATAATTAAATTCAGATAACATTTAGATAGCTAAAAGTATTGCAGATGGCAGCATTTTTTTATCTTTTTGTCGTATCTTCTTGAGAGGGTGTGGATTTATTTAAATATGCACTTCAAGATACTACACTATATATGCATATTATGGCCAAATTTGGCAGCTCTAGCTCTTATAATCTCTGAGATCTAGGCGTTCATACAGACAGAAATGGGCATTCTACTAAGTAGTAGCTATTTTCTACAAGATTAAATTAAATAACTAAAAGAAATAATTTAAGAAAAATGGAACTCGACTCAACGCAAACTATAGTTTTTCCCATTACGCTAAGGTAGACTAACGTTACCTCATTACGTGGCGATAATAGCGTAATGTGTGTGAGTGAGTGTGTGTGTGTGTGTGTGTGAGTGTGTGTGAGTCGCTGCTCAGCGTAATCACGTTCGGCGTTATCCCCTGTTAGGTGTTGTCTGATGTCAGTTAAGCTTCTTCTTATCACTTGCAGTGAAGGTTATACCACTTCCGGGCTCCATTCAGAGTTACCCCGCACCCGCAAACACACACACACACACATACATATACACACACTTGGCTTTTGTGGATTCGTGCATAATCAAATTAAAATCCTCATTGAAAACATTAAACTCATTACTTATGAATGGGCGTGTAGGAAGCGCTGGAGGGGCAGCGGTGCAGAGAGGTGTAGAGAGAGAGGGAGGCAGTCAGGCAGACAGGGAGGCAGCTAGTCGCGGGCTCTTCCGGTGGCAAGGAGAGACTTCATTATGCCACCTAATAACTTGACCCACTTGAGAGTTATGTACATACTTTCTGTGCTGCGCTGTTGTTGCCGCCGCTCGCTGCTCACAATGCTGCTCCTTGGTATGCAATCAGCTTGTCTTCCAGCTAGAGAGTCACACACACACACACACACTCGCACTCGTGAGCCGGTCTAATCCTTTCAACAGTCGTCGAGCAAGAGTCCTGAAGCCGTTTTGCATGTGTGCGGCAATAACGGAGCGGGGCGAAGGGACGTGGAAGGGAATGAAAAGGGCTGGATGGCTGTGAAGACGAGGAATTTGGAAAATCTCAGCTCAGTGTCAGGTTGCACGTTGAAAATTTGTCGTCATCGTGTCTCGCACACAAAAATGGCGTTAAGCATAGAATTTTGCCAAGCAGCAAGGCAAAGTAAAGCAAAGCAAACGAATGAAGCAAGCTAAGGCTGAGGAAGAGATGGAGATAGAGAAAGGGCCACACACACTCACATGGGCACAGACAAGACAAGACCAGGCAAAGACAAACAAACGCGGGACGCGTCTTGGCTGCAGCTCAAGGATAAGACATGAAATAATAAATTATATTTGCGTGATTTGTGTTTAGTTGTTGTTGTTGTCTCGCCCACTGTGCCCGCTCGCGCCCATTGCCATTGTCGTTGCCCTTTGCATATGTACACTATGCATGTGTGTGTCTGTGTGGGTGCGAGTGTGCGTGTCGTACTACGTAGTATCTTGTAATGCTTTAAATGCTAAACATAAATTTCTAATTTAACTTGCGGCGGCGGCCTTGGCTTGTTTTGTGCTGCGTTTCGTTGTTGTTTTCGCTTCGTTGTGTGCGCCTTAGCGTCTCATTAGCAGCCAAAGAGTGTGCAAATTTTTATTCGCTCTCACTCTCTCTGTCTCTCGCTTTGACTCTCTCACTGGAATGTTGGCGCAGCGCAGCGCAAGCGTTGCCAGGGCGTATGTGCGCCAAAGAGCGTGCGCCTTGCCACTCTCTTCGTTGCTTAAGGGTTGACATTATTTTGCGAATGCTTTTCTCAAAGCAAAATATGCTGACTTGCCAATATTTTTCTTCTACTTCACAGCTCACTCTCTCTCTCCCTCTCTCTCTCATTCGCCTCGCGCGTCTGCTGCCGCTTCTGAGCTTGCAATTTTTCTCTCGCATTTCACATCAATAGACACGCAACAACACGCGCACGCACACGCACACTCATGCACACTCACTCAAACGTACATTGACTAAATCAAAACAGCATTAGTTGTGCTTTTGCTTAGCGAAAGGATTACGTAGCAGTTGAATATGCCAGCAGCTCGGGCAAAATCAGCCTAAACGTAAACAAAAACACAGTGAGCTAGTCGAGCTCGAACCAGAATATATATGCATAAATATTCTATATAGAGTGGGAGATGTTCGAAAGGCTGGCAAGGGCAAGCCGAACTTAAACCCATTTAGAACATTTTAGAAAATATATAATAAAATTATGTTATGTTGGCTGTACAGGCTGATTAATATCAATTAAATAAAATGGCACAGTGGGCCGAAATAGAGAGCTAGCTGGAATTAATGTATAAAATTAATTAATTGATAAAAATAATGTATGAAAAGTAAATGATATTTTAAATATATGTTTATTATGCTAAAATACATAGTCAGCTGGACCTACAGTAATATAGGACTACAATTCTTATATATTCCATACAATTCTGTTTATAACACCAAGCCTACTTTATCTTCTAACATAGCACATACCCATACAATTAGTATTAGGCTTTATGTAGAGCTCTTAAGTCAGTTGAGTAATTTGCAGCGCTCTTCTTTTGAGGAATATGTGCCAAAAACAATTTCTACAGATTGCAATTTTCTATTACGGGGCTCAACATAAGCTAATCCGAAAACAAATAACAAATATGGGCACGCTTTACCGAACAAAAATGCATAAAGCAACCCCCGAACTCCCAAATACCGTTAGCTCATACTTCTCATTGAGCAGCAACCCTGCTCACAATGCAACCGCAGCATCAATGCATGTGTGTGTGTAAATGTGCGCATTGCCAATGATTTCTCTTATCACTCGTTCTTTTTCGAGTTCTCCTTTTTTTCTTTTTATTTTTTTTGTTTTCTCTACATACATATGTACATTTCTGCCAGACTGTTACTATTTTGGGATACACATCGACAACCCTGTTCATGTTCGTTCGCTGCTGGATACCGTTAAGTGTGTTTGTCTTTAATGATGTTTAGGCGAGACAAAAGAAAGTATTTTCAGGTTATGCTGGTATTGTATTATGTTCTTCCGTCTGCAATTGCGGATCTAACTATAATATGGGTGCATAAGTATGCACATATGTATGTATAGCATGCATGTGTGTGTGTGTGCAAGTCAGAGGGAGTTTTCACGGATTAATGTTTCACTCTCAGCGAATGTTGAGAGTGTGGTGGGTGGCGTGTGGAAGACAATGGCAGAACTAATTGACCTATTGACTGAAGGAAGAACAGCTTAGAGACAGTGAATAGAGCTAGAGATTTATAAAAACACGTTTGGGTATATAAATGAGGTGTGTATAATTAAATAGAGTTTTCAAAATAAAGTAACTTCATTAAAATTTAATAATGAGGAAATAATAACTATTTGAGTTGTTTTTGCAACCACAACCTTATTTTTTAGAAGTTTCTAATTCATTTAAGGATTTTTTCCCATTTAATTCAGTTTTGATTTTACTTTCCATACACTTTAAAGAAAGCTTAAAAATCCCTGATAAAACTTGTACTTAAAAATGTTGTACAGCTATTAAGAATATAATGAACAGAAAATAAAATACAAATAAAATAATATAATAATAAAGTGATAAATAAAATTAATTCTACAGTATTTAAAGTCACTCATCGCAGTATTTTAATTTATGCCGCAATACGCGCATTGTTGACCAGTGTGCACGGTTCCCAAATTGAATAAAACACGCATAAAGAGAGCTTGAAGAGTTGCCAGTGCTGCCATACCGTACCGTACATATTTATTTATGAATGTGTGTTATAACATGCAAAATCACCGAAGGGTATCGCTTGCTTACAAATATTTTGCTCGCATACACCTGCTTGGGGCACAACAGGTGTGCCTGCCCTTCGGTAGTGCCTCCTTCTGTGCCACTGCCACTGGGCAGGCATAACATCAGCTGCGGGGGGTGGTGCATGGATTGAGGGGAGGGGCTGGAGTGGGTCGAATGTTAGAACGACAGTTTTTTGATTGATTTAAATGTATGTGTATATGTTATCTAAATAACACACGTGCATACATTCGCACATGTGTGTGTAGTATTAAAAAATAATACTGTTTGCCTTTATTAGAATAAGCTTGGTACATACAAAGAAATCTAAGAGAATTTTAAGCACACACACACGCATGTGCTTACGCGTATGTGCATGTTCATTTGCTGAGTTGTCGTCGAAGACTCCTCTTGATGAGATGGCGACGTGCCGAATGCCGACAAAGGCGTGCACGGCAAAAACAAAATAAAGCCGGCATAGCAATCGATAGATGGGAAAGCAAAGAGCGCGTGCCTCCCAGCAGCCGAAGGCGAAACGGGAGAGTGAAAGGCAAAGCGAAGTGCGTCGCACTCACTGGAAGTGGTGGCCAATTGTGTGCAAGCAGCCGTTTTGCGCTCTCTCGCTGCCACTCTCACTCTCGCGCGCTCCCTCTCTCTCTTTGTGCGTTATTGCACATTCAGTTTGCGAGAATTTGTCGTTGGCATTAGACGTGTGCGTGTGGTGAACTATGTGCTCGGTCTGTTGGTACAGCGCTGCGCGTAAAACGCTGGAATAGATTTTTTTCAGGTAGTGTGTTCGCTGTTCTTGTGCAAATCGTTTTGCGTTTAGCTAATTACGAGTTTTTCTTGTGGCAAACAAGCAGCAAAAACACCTTTGTGCCGCGACAAGAGAGAGAGAGAGAGAGAGAGAGAGAGAGAGAGCGGCAGAAAGAGAACCAATTAAAAAGTTTGGCACTTGCATGTTACGCATGCAATTACAAAGGCAAATATAATTTGTAATTTTTTGTCGCCCTTCTCTGTCTACCAGTCCCGGTCCCTGCCTGAGTGTGTGTACGTGTGCGTGTGAGTGTGTGTGATAAATTGTGTTAAATCAATTGTGAGTAAACAGCAGCAACAACAACTACTACACTTACTCACTCCCCTCAGTCGTAGTCGCAGACTCCGTTTTCGTAGCTGTTTTCTGTGCGCGCAATTTCCGGTTTCCATTTCCTTCGTGTGACGTTCGCGTCCGCTGCAAAAAGTTCTGGCAATACGTAGGCTTTGGTTACCAATTTTGTCAGCGCCAAGAAAAAGTGTTAATTTGCTTAGATCTCAATAAAAAGGAATAAAAAGTGTTGAAACCCCGTGAAGTGTACGATATATGCGGCATGTGCATCTATCTGTAAATATCAATGTTGCTCTGAAGTGTTAAACCCTGTCCATAGTTCCCCAAAAAGTGATCGTGATAAACAGGAGTATTATAGCATCAACAGAGGTTTATCTTGTTACACAGAGTACAATTCCAGTTAAAGAGTCAAAAGTTAAGGAAAAGGTATGTAAAACCGGTCTATTTTAAAATGATATATGTATTAATATTTTTTTTTATTACGCACAGAAACATTTAAGTAATAAAAACTTGTTCAATTACAAAATATCCACATATAATCGACTATATATATTTATGTAAAAGAATAATAATACTTTTTCTAAAAATTTCCTAAAATATATGGAACAAAATCCTCCAGATTGCAATAATTTAATCAAGTACATTTACGTTGCTATAAAACTAATATTTATAAAGTTTACCTAAGGAATTTCAATACAATACAGGTTTTTTTTTGTTAAAATTCACATTTTGGCATAAATTTCTACATGTTATAGTATTCCGATTTTGTTCAAATTTAGGCTACATATTACAGACTTAGAGAAAGTGATATAGATAGTTTAATTAAGATATCTTTTAAAATAAACATAAAAAACACTTTCGAAACTTTGAGCCGCCTGTTAATACAGATCAAGCATACTCTATGTGGTCCCAGATGTCTCTTCATGTTTGTCTGCTCAAAATTAGAATCTACTCTGCAAAGATATAGCAAAATGGCGCCGTGCGAAAGCAAAACAATAAAGAGCAAGGTGCTATTAAAGGCTTTCACGCGCCAGACTGGTACAGAGAACAATGGAAGCACTAAACCGGGAAGGTAGGGCAGGGCAGGGGAGGTTTATGCGAAATGCGTATTTGGTACATAAAACTAGCACGAGCATTGTCGCATTGTTGACTCAGTCATTGCACTTTTGGGAAATGCAGCTCATTTCGTACACTAAAACTGTTTAAAAACTATAAAACTCTTTAATTCTTCAAAAACCATTAAAAAAATGGATGCTTCGGTTTCTTAGTATGCAATTTTATTTACTCTCTTACTATTCGAAGTTTATTTGCGAAATATTAAAAATTATTAAGCTTGCTCGATAGTTCCTATGGTAGTATTTTGGTGCATCCAGCCCTGGCCCTAAGCTCTCTGTAAGTAGCAAGGCGTGACAGAACCCTAAAATGCCTTTTATATGTATGAAGGTGTCTTCAAAATAGTCACGTACTCGTATTGATACCTTATGGCTTTTGTGCGATGTATTGACCAAATGGTTTATGTGGTGTACTTTGATTTTACCCTTCGTTTTAAGCTGAGTTCGTCTGTATGAACGCTCAGATCTCAGAGATTTTAATAGCTAGAGCCATTTAATTAGATTTTAATATTCCTATGTATTGCAGTGTCTTGAAGTTTGTTTTTAAGGGGCTACACTTCAGGCACTTGTTTAAAACTCAGTTGCAGCCAAGAAAGGAATCCTCAAGCTCTCCTACAGATGACCCCATTGAATGTGAAATGGGGCCATTGCTCGTTTCCTGGCCTTATGGTTAATGGCGCGAGAAAAGCAATGCAAAGTCGTTGACAATGATAATATATTATGTGCTTTAAGGAGGTCACGTTTTGCCGAAAATGATGCGAAGGGTATTTAACAGTCGACGTGCTCAACAGTTTATTTGTTTTGTTGTTATTCATGAACCTTTATTATGACATTTGCGACAACTTTCCCAGCCTCTGCATGTCCGCTCTTTAGTAAACAATAATCGTAATCACAGTGCACAGTGTCCTCGTCGCACTTACCTTACCATCGCGTCGCGTCGCATCGCATCGCATCGCATCGCAGTTACCATTGCAGTGGCTGAAAAAATGAAATAGACAGAAAAACACGAATGGGGAATGGCGTACTTCACTCATTTAATGTTTTCTTTTGTCTGCTCTACGTTTTTAGGTTCCTTCGCGTGCTTCGCTTTCAGACAGACAGGCTGGCACCCGGCTATGACAGCGAACCATGGGGTAAAACTATAATTTCTCTAGGCAAAAACTATTTTCAAAAATTCTTTGAATTCAGTTAGCTTTAGTCCATTAAGCTAATGGTAAACTCTAAATCAATTGTTACTGTATTAATTTCTTACTAGATTATTATATTTTTATAAGTTTTATAAAAGTTCTGATGGGTAATATCTTAATTCTAATTAGATATAGCTTTACAATTTTTATTAAATGTTCAGCAATGGTAACAATCAAGCTGAAACAGCAAAGCTTTACTTGGCTCTCGAAAAATTCCAAGTTCCAATAAACAATAAATTATATTATTAATATTAGTATTATTAATATTTCAAGTTTTCGAAAACCTGAAAAAATGTAGACTGCACATAATCGACGTATTTCTAAATTCTTTTTTATATTATTTATAACGTAAACTGCATAAATAGAAGGATCATTTTTCGATTTATAGCTATCACTTCTAAAAGCCATAAAATAATGGGGACAAAAAGTAGGCATACGCCCCATGGTGCACATGTTCACAATAGTCACCTGCGCAGACACTTGCCTGCCTATTGTTATTGTCCTTGTTGTTGTTTTGTTGCCATTGTTCAAAATAGCAAACTGAGAATGCATTCGCAGGCCCCCCGAATATTTAATAGTACAGACTGTTTTTAGATAACGAACGCTAACGAACTTGAATGCAAATTTCCCCCCTAGATAACTCTGCTTCACTGGGTGGGATTTCCCGTACCATCTGTGAGTGTCTTTCTTTGTTTTTTCTTATGCTGTGTAGGGATAAGCTCTTGTGCATATTTATCAATGTCTCTCTGTATGCTTTACTCATTTAAATAATGTATGCTACCTTATCTTCTGTACATACATGTATATATATATATATATCATATAAGCTTAAAACTCGCTGCCATCACAAGCGTATTTTTCAAATTTGTTGGGAATTTGCGAAATTCTCATAGCCTTGTTTCTTTTTTTTTGTTTCAGCTGTGCTGTGCACAGGGTGCAATTTGGTAAAATCGATAAATGACACGCATACATAGCCGTGTCTGCTGTGTCTGCCCTGTCTGCTGTGTGTCTGTCGATGGTTTCGGGCTGCCAGTATTATATTTTGCTATGCCACTAGCAAACACGAATTTGGCAAGAACACAATAGAGCCAGATTGAGGGTGAGAGACAGATAGAGAGCGCGCGAGAGAGAGAGAGAGCTGCGTAAATACATCAACAGATTCGCCTTGTACTACTAAAACAGAGCTTTATCGTATTGGATAGAGCAGAGATAGGGTCCTCGGCGCATGTAACCGCATCGGTTACAGGATTTCGCGTGTATTAGCAACACATTGACATGTTTTTATGGCCTAAGAGAACCCAATATTGTTTGTGTTTAATACAAAACTGTATAGGCAAGCAGGCATAAAATATATAGCATACTTATATGGGCACACATGTATATTCTGACGCGCATATGTCGGCAGCAACACACTAGCACACGTGACAAGTTTGTTTTGCTCTTTCCTCTTGGAACAATACAATCCCAACTCTCTAGAATGCTTTCGAGGACCCACAGCCGTCTGTTTTGGGAAAGGTTCAATCCATAGTTAGATACGCTTGAATCCATTTGGAAAATCTGTTCGCCAATACAAAATACCATCCCAAACACATTCTTAACAATTTCGTTCGCACATGTGTGTGTGTGTGTAACATAAATAAACATAAATGCGCAGTTTGAAAAGTCGTACAACGCGAAGGTCTTTAATATTTCTAAGGCAAAAAAAGCATTACCGTCTAACCGAACCGGTCGCAAATGAACAACATTTGCTGCTCCTGCCTGCCTTTCCTTCTCCCTGCCCGACCCATCCAATACCTCATCAACGCCTTCGTCTGGATCACGCGCCGAGAAGTAGGCAATAAGCGTTGTGTGAATGTGCGTGCATGTGTGTGTGTGTTTGGGTGTGTGCTTGTGTTTGGGCGTGTGTGTGTGGTACAAACATTTTAGCGTATTTTTATTACAAATGCAGGCTGTGTATACGCTTGAGTGGGTGTGTCTATGCCTGTGTGTGTGTGTTGTGTGTGTGTCGACAAGCTTATTGCTGAATTTATGAAAATTTTTGCCTTCTGACAAGGGAAGCTGCTGCTGGTGAGGGTAAGGAAGGGCGGAGGAGTGAGTGAACAGAAAACATTAGCACCCAATAGAATGTGCGTGTGTATGTGAGTGTGTGTGGGCATGTGTGAAACCCCTCCCGCGGCCACGAAGCGGATGTGTATCCTGTCTGCGTGTGGCCTCAGCTGTCGGGATACTGATGCCGATAGCGACGCCGGCGTCGACGTGTCGTTGCCAACGCCACCACCAATTTGCTGCTTGACATCTTTAAATTATTGAGGTTCGTTTGGGGTCACAACGCACTCTCTTCTAATGAAAGTCTTCGGGGGTCCTGGAGGTCCTCCATTTCCCTTTTGGCCCTTTTGCCACTTTCCTCTCTTTCCGTTTCCCGTTTTGTTTGTAACCAGCAGAGTTCAACTTGTTGTCGATTGCGTGCTTAGCGGTAAATTAAAATATTTTTTAAATAAAATTAACGCTTTATGATATTCATAAAATCTGTAATTTGTGTGAAGGAATAATATGCGTATCGTGATAGCAGGAAAATAACTTCGAAGCCGTCATATTAGTACAGAAATAATCAAAATAATATAGGCACATATGGAATCTGCTATGGAAAGAAGTATATATGCTAAAGAACTGCTATATTTTATATTTATTTGCCTACAGGCATATAAGTCATGTCGAAATAATAATTCCCTCGGCTGGAAACGGATTCAATCGATGCCAAGTTGGGTTGCTTTTCGTTTCTTTTGTTCTCGTCGTCATTCCTTGACCCAATGTTTTGTTTGCATTGTACATACGGTACAAATGTACCGCCTCTTATTGTACAATAAACATTACTTTTACGGATTCTTTAAATATTTGCTTTTCGACCTACTTCTTCAGTGAAAACACTTGAACCTTCATTGTATTTTCTTTTTCCGCACTTATTCTTGTCATTCTTGAGATTCGCTGGGGGTGGCAACAAAAAAAGTATGTAAAGTATGGCTGAAAATGGTAAAATGACGAAGTGACGTTGAAATTTATTTTGAAATTCACGGAAAAATACCATTAACGAAAGCAATAATCCTATTAAATACACCGTATTGACAGCATACTAACGAGAACCGAGAAAGATCTCCGGGGGATCATTTAAAGAGGCAGATGCAAATTTTAGTACATAGAAAAAACAGTTGGAAAAACTATAAACGAGTGTGCGCGACAGTCACATACGCTTACTTGAAATAAACTTTATCTGTATACGGTTTCAAGGCACCTTCAGCTCAACTTAAGTACCTCCAGCTTTTAAAAGCTGATAGACAAATAAACAGGCAGACTAAATTCACTCCGAATATACTAAATAAATACACTTTGTAGAGTCTGTTGGCAAAATGGTTAAGAGGTAGAGTAACACACAAGATATTTGCTTAAAAATACCATTTTATTTGATGATATTCTGGTTTAAATTGAACGTTGATTGCCATTTTGATCTATGTTCCTTAGAAGGAAGTACAATTTAGTCTTGTAGTCTTCAATCGCTTTTTATTATGTGTTCATTACGTGAGAATCAACGTTTAGGAACGTGAGAATCAAACGAACCTGTTCATTTCTTCTATTTTTTTGTGATGCGATTCATTTGCATTTTCTTAGTATTTTCCTTTGGGTCCGTCAGGGCACTTTTGTTTATTTTTTTTTTCATTCTTCTTTCTCTTATTTTGTTCATCCATTTTGTCTGCCTTGACTTTGCTATTTGCCGCATCTTTATGCGTTAGCAGAAATTCAATTTATTTTAATTTCTGCTTTTAACATAAAAAATTTCCAATTCAATTTCATGACTTAATTCAACGATATTCAACCACGTAGCTTGGAAGGCAGGAGTGGAGCTTAAGTGGGCGTGGCATGCAAAATTACAAATGGTATTTGTCTATGTTTGGTAAACATAACAAGCAAGTCCTATATTCCTTTCAGCTGTTGTGATTGCAAAAATACTAAGTAATTGGACAAGATTGTTTCAGTCAATAATACAAAATATAAGCTGTATGTATAAATGTCTGTTTAATTTACATCTGAAGCGTACTCTCGCTTTATTCAGCTAAATCAAACTTGCACTTACAAATTTGCTTTTAATTAAATTCCATTTTACCCTAGAGGCGAGGAAAAAACAGGAAAATATTTGGAATTTTCGCAAAGTAAGAGTGAGAAAACCCTTGTAAGCTGATAGAATGTACTTAATGCAATTTAATAATGCAACCACTTGCGTAACTGTGGATGTGTGTGCTGGGCTGCAAAGTTATTTTGCTGGAAGTTCGTCAAGGTAGACAATATTGCAATTTGCAAGGCTTTAGAAGGGTTTTTCAGTTACCTGAATATCGAAAACAAGAAAATTCAACTTCACTGTGGGATTTTTTACACAACAGACTCGACCACTTGTCGAGTTTTATTAGTCGGATTAGCTAGCTGAGTGCGGCCCATGATGCACGCAAAATGCTCAACTATTACCGCAACATTTGGCAAACCGAATTCCGGCAAAACCAAACAAAATTTAAATAAGATTCTTGTGGCGATGTTGGGAAAATTTAATTTTACCATAAATATCTTGAATATCTTATTTACGGCACAATCCTATCCTTTTTCAAGTTTATTTTGATGCTTTGAATCGCGTTTGCGGTGTGCTGATTTGCTTGCTAATGCCAAAGAAGGCAATAAATGCTACAGATAACTGTGTGTGGGTGAGTTTGAGGGTGTATATGTATGTGTGTGTGTGTGTATGCTTCTGTGCTCTTATGTGTCTGTATGTGCATTGGTTTGTCTGTTGTACAGTGGTGCAAATAGCCGATTTCGATGTAGAAAACATTTTAAAAATATAAAATATCTATATTAATCTTAAAAAATATGATTATGCTTGTATGACAACCTAGCTTCTATACAGAATTCATATATATCTATCCGAATGGCTATCAATAGTTCCAAATTGCAATTTATTGCTGCCAAATTGCTTCAAATGAACCACTGTGCCTGGGTCCTTGTGCTTTTTGGGATTTATGTTCCAACGTCCATGAACGCATGACCCACATATATAGCTATAAAATAAATTACTTCACTTATCTGAATACTAAGCTAGGTACGAACATATATATGTACAGATATCCCTTATATATTACGTATACGTACATACAATTTGTGTGTATGGGGGACATTCTTTTCTATCGTTTTTTTTTTGTCCAGAGCGTCGCGTCTTTTGATTTATCTACTCTTGCAGAGAGTACATTAATTATGGCCAGAAATTCGTTAAAGCACTTTTGCAAACACTTTCGAACTTAAAAAAAAAGTTTATATTGTTTGCTTTAAGTGCAACACAAGTACATATTATTTATACATATTGCAATCCGTTTTTCCTGCTAGGGTATATAACCTTCGGCATGCCGTAGTGAAGCTTTCTTTTCTATTTTGCTTGGGTGCACACATTTTCAGCATCGGGCAATATGGCAGTTCGCCGATGCTGACTTCAGTTTTCATTGCGATTCCGATCATTTTGCACACACACACACAAGTAAGCAAGCTGCCACTATGTGTCCTTCCATTTGGCTGTAAAGAAACGAACGAGGGGCAAATCTGAATCAAACTGTAGCCCGACCTTGTTGAATTTTCCGTGCACAGCGAATTTTCTTGTCATATTTTCAATTTGTGTCGCTTCGCTTAACACCCACGACTTATATATATATATATATATGCCAGATTCTGCGCTGCTTTACAGGTTGACAATGGCGATAAAAGTGTTAGCCTGGGATTATAACAAGTACAAATTGTCTGTTCCGGGTCAATCAAATATTCAAGTAGCATTGCAACGTTGCCACTTTTCACCCTTCACTGTAACACCTTAGAGAATATCTAAAGTATTAAATTGAAAGGCTTTAAAATATATGAAGATAGTTTCTTCAACCATTGCAAATTTTCATTACAGACTTGAATTCGAGTAGCATTGCAACGTTGCCGCATTTCACCCTAATCTTTGTTTCAAACTAGGAAAGTTAGGAAACAGAATGGGAATTAATATAAATTACTCGGAGTAAGAGATACAAAGGTTGAAAGATTCATTATAATCTGCGATTGATTTAGTTCATCAAATCTTGTAAAAACTCGACTTTTAAATAATTAAATACTATCGTTTCGTTTTTTTCAGATTTCACGCACACAGTTCTAAGTGGGCTTCAAAAAATCAACGAGAAAAATACACACCACTTTATTGAGGGAAGTGATGAAGTCATGAGACCGACATTCGACCGACGCCTTTGGATATTATTGATCATTATTTTAATACAATGTAAGTAGACTTAAATATTGCGTTAAATGATGACAAATATATTTCTCAATATCGGAGTAAAAAAAATATAACCAAAAGCACGTGGAAATTGCGATATTCTAACAACTTGATAATTGTGCCCAACGTGCATGTTACAAAAGAATGCAAAGATAATCGCACTCAGTCAAGTTACATTAATTATATATGTGCCATACCAAGCTTAAGTCCTTGCTCCACTCAGTGTCCGTGAGTCAGCTTTAGTGGGCCCTCAACAGCTTAATATTTAATGCCACAAGTAGCAAACAAAGCCATTTCTTTTATTTAATGTGCGTTTGGGGATTGCTTATACGAAGGAGACAACAGCTTACTTCCGCTGTTTGTTGGGCAAATAAAATTGTGTGGACCTTAATAGAAATAAAGATAGCTGTGGTTCGGCAATGAAATAATTATAATTAAATAATTGGAATTTTTAGTGAGCCCATTAGGCGTGTAGTCTCCTTGTTGAAGACACTAAATTGCTGTAGCTCTCATCGAAGACAGTTTTAAAGACGTGCATGTATATAGTTTCTTAGCGAAGCTAACTCGCGGCATTGTAAAGCAATGCCTGGCATATCCGACTACCCGTGCACTCACATAAAACGGAAACGGAAATGGGCCTTCAAGAGTTGTAATCTGAATGCGTAATTTTGCGTGTGATCTGGATGCCAAAATGGTGCAACACATGCCGGCCAAATGGCGGCACTATGCTGCCACCCATCGCCCTCTCGCCCTCTGTCGTCTGGTATCGCTGGCATCGCCCTCGCTCTCGTGCCGTTTTTTGTGGCACATGTTCCCTTGCGGTACGCCTTGGAATTTCACGCGTTTATTTGCAAAGATTACGAAATGCGCCGGCTTTCCGCCATCTTCCGTATGCATTTTTACTGCTCTGACGCTATGGCTTTTTCCTTTCCAACTGTTTTCATTGTCATCCAGCTGTCTACCGCTGTTTTTTTTTTGTACAGTTTGTTTATCCAAATGTCTACTCAGCTGCCATGCCTTCCCACTGACTTGTTATGCATGCGAGAGTCTGTGGCATACACGCACACACACACACACACTTTGACTCTCGAGCTTGTTCGGTAGTGACATCTAAAATATTTTAGCATAAAAATATTTTGCACACACCACACTAGGCATACCAGGAGTGCACGAGCTTTTGTGCAACTCAACCTTGCCTCCGGCCTCACCACGATGCAGCGTGCTGCAGAATCCAATCAAATTCTACGACACCTTTTGCTGGTTTTAACCCATTCCGTTTAAGATATGACATTTTTTAAAATTTTATTAAAATACTGAAGGTGTAAGTATTTTTTTGAGCATACTTTTGAGTGCTTCCCTGAAGCCCCATTAAATTATATATATTTAATAGCTCGCCGGTTTATTATTCGATCGTAGCAAACTTGGCTGAAATAATTTCGGGGGTTATACTTATTCTACACGCAAAAAATGCATAGTCCAGCCAGAAAATGGGGCAAATGAGGATGTCGATAGATTCAAAAACAAACATAAACAATGAACAAATAATATCTTCGATCCTGATCGCTGTCAAACGCCGTGATGCGATAGTTGCGCAAACTTATCTCTTGTCTTATGAAGAGATATGAGATACCATAATGGATATATGTTTTACATATACATGTTATTTTTAACTTGGTAACTAGTCTCTTAAAAGTCAACTAGCCAATAGTCCAGAATTTTTTTTAAATATGTCAAAATTTTATTCGTTAAAATTACAAAATTCCTCTATAGTTTTAAAATTACTCTTTCCACACTTTCATACAAAGAAACTTGAATAGGTCATTTAGCATGTCTTTTTATAGATATCCATTATTTTCTTATCGTAAATCCGTAGTAAGGGGGTTTTCCGTATTGACCGATTGTATTGAACGATTTCAATTTTTGAGAACAGCTAAAAACAAGTTAAGTATAGACTTAGTTGGCAAACATATACGCTCCGGATCTTCTGAAAAATCTGGTAATCCTTGTGATCTCTACAAAAAAATTGTGGACAAACGTGAGATGGAAAGAGAAAAAGAAAGAGCGCGGTTAAATAAAGAGAGAGATGAAAAAAAGCTTATCGCGTACGAGAATGAATGCATAAAAGATCAAATGAATTGTTGGAAAGAGGAATTTAAGTGCCTTCCCAAGACGGATGAGGATAATATGAAGTGTTTTAACGAAAGTGTTGTACATGGTATTAAAAAAACATGTAAATGTGCTGCGAAAAGAAGGTTAATCATGGATTTAAAAAAAAAACAAAAAATTGCCGATTCCATGGAGAAAGAAAATATAAAGAAAATATTACTTAAATGCGAAGAGAAGGAGCGGCTGAAGTCGAATCAAAAACCATGTGGAACATGTAAGGGGCAACTCTCAAAAAGTAAAAAGTCAAAAACACCCGAATATAGTGAAGAAAACTTGAAAGGGTCTAAAAACGCGTACTTGTTAAAAGTAGATACGTGCGTAGATAATCAGTGGGCCAAATACTGCATGTTAATGGAAAAATTCAGTAAATGTGAACAAGTACGATTAGGCCGGGCTCACAAATGTATGGCTGCCGAATTTTTGGCCTCGTGCAAAAGGAAAACCTTAAAGGAAATCTGTGCAAAAAATAAATATCCAGACAGAACTAAGAAAGACAAACCTAAATACAAAAAAAAAGAAGGAAAGAGGAAACGAAGTCAATTAGACCGTGAGTTAGAAATGGCAGAACGTGAAGAAAAAGCTTATCTGCAGAATGAAATAGAAACTGTAAAATTAAAGTGTCTTGAAAAGTTGTACATGAGAAAATTTAAGTGTAAACAGCTCAGAGAAGCAGTATGCAAAAATAAATGTGATTCTTCAAAACTGGAAAACGGCATCGACTGTAATGATGACTCTACGGATGATAAAAAAAGAAAGGATACATATCTTCGTAAATGGTTGGATTATCAAAAAACACAGAAAAACGAAGCTTTAAAACAAATGTGCAAAATTACTGATCATAGAAAAAAATGTAAAGATGAAGCTCTGAAAAACCTTCTATGCAATTCTACGAAGAAGGATCCTTGTGTTCAAGAAGAAGACCCGAATACTTGTGTTGAAAAAGTGCTAAAGAAACAGTATGTAGAGCAGAAAAAAAAATCAAGTGTGCAATGCAAAAATGTATGCGTAAATAAAAAACCAGAAGTGAATAATTACGATGAGATCACAAATAAGTTCCGTGCAAATATGTTTAAAACCCTGAAGACCCAATGCTTTCAAAGTGGCAACAAAATATCAATTATTGGTGGAGGATCTGTGGGCGTAGGATGTGCCATGGCCTTAACATCGAAGGGATTAACCAACGATCTAGTTTTGTATGATGTCAACAACGATTTGTGTAACTCCGAACAGACAGATCTGATGTGTGGAACATCTTTTCTAAACACTTGTAAAATTCACAAGGCTGACAATGTGGACTCGACAAAGGATTCTAGAGTTGTTGTGGTAACGACAGAGGCAACTGACAATGAGAATGGTACCGAAACGGGCAAGATCATTAAGGACGTTATGCCGAAACTTGCTGAAAAAAGCCCGAAGGCAGTATTTCTCATTGCCGCTAATCCCATCGATGTCATGACGTGGCTGGCTGGCAAAATCACAAATCTACCCCGTGAACGATGTTTTGGCACGGGGTGTCATTTGGACACCGCTCGATTTCGAATGCTTATCGCGAATACGTTAGGCGTATCGTCGCAAGCTGTAAATGGTTATATACTTGGCGAACAGGGAGATGGTTCAGTTCCCATTTGGTCAACCGTGACCGTGGGAGGCACTACACTCCATGACATTTTGCCAGAGATAGGAACCGACAAAGATCCAATGTATTGGGCAAATGTACACAAGGAGGTGATCGTAGCCAGTGAGAGGGTTAAAGAGGGTGTTGGCTGTACCAACTGGGCAATTGGTCTAACAGTCGCCGACGTTATATCCGCAATATTTGAGGATAGCTATCGGATCATGTCACTGTCAACAAATGCCAATGGTATATGTGGAATATGCCACGACGTATACTTATCTCTACCTTGTATCGTCAATAAATGGGGCTTGTATGCCGTGGTACATCCTCAGGTATCAATTTGCGAGCGCATCTTGTTGAGAAAGTCTGCGGCAACTTTACTTGAGGCTCAATGCGGAATGGGTAAAATTTTGTGATATTTATTTTTCGAAATTCCTGATGATCTTTGGCTGAAACGTTAATTTTGCATGTTAAATGGATATTTTCATAAGTTTTAATAACCAAATAAAAATAGAAAATTGGTAGTTTTGTTAAAATGTAGTTTTTAATATGGAACCGTGGGTGGGATCGAAAGTAGCCTGGCTTGAAAATGTCAGATAGATAAATTTAAGTTATCAATTTTTTTTTTTTTTTTGGTTTCAGAAAAAGCATTTTAATGAAAATTATGTTTAGCCGCTGCATAATAGCCCGTCTATCAAAATCCTTATGTAGTATTGCCAATAATTACCCCAAGCATGTTCAGTGTAGAAACAGTTCAAAGAATTGTGAAGATAGGTTGCTGAAATCATTCTGTGCTTGTCTTTACAAGAAATTATGCAAACAAGACTATCAAGAGGGCAAGAAGGTCGCAATTATAGGATGTGGAACTGTCGGTATGGCCAGCGCCCTCGGATTGCTTACCAAGGGTGTGACAAATGATTTGATACTCTACGATGTCAATACGAATCTGTGTATGGCAGAGGCCATGGATTTGATGCACGGTGCGGTCTATTTACAAGATTGTTGTATTAAAAAAGCTGGGTGCCTTGACGAAGTCAAGGACTCCAGAGTAGTTGTGGTGACCGCTGGAGCAAGACTAAAGCCGGAACAGTCACGTCTTGAATTGGCGCAAAATACGGCCGATATTATTAAGGCTATTATGCCGGCACTGGCTAAAAATAATCCCAAAGCTGTGTTCATCGTTGTGGCCAATCCTGCCGATGTAATGACATGGGTAGCTCGCAAGGTTGGCAATCTTCCCTATGAGCGATGCATTAGCACTGGCTGCCAGTTGGATTCGAATCGGTTCCGGCTATGTATTGCTGAAATCTTAGGAGTATCACCCAGATCGGTGCACGGTTTTGTTTTGGGCGAGCATGGAAATAGTTCGGTTCCAGTTTGGTCTACGGTCACCGTGGGAGGCACTCGCCTGCAGTCGCTACATCCGTCGATAGGCACCGGGCAGGATCAAATGAACTGGTCGAAGGTACACAAGGCTGTTGTACAAGCGGCATATAATGTTACAAAAGCTAAGGGTTATACGAACTGGGCCATCGGACTTACTGTCACAGATCTAGTCTCAGCCATTTTCGAAGACAGCTATCGCATTCTATCGGTGTCCACAAATGCTCAGGGTATGTGCGGAATCGAAGATGAAGTATTTCTTTCACTGCCGTGCATTGTCAATAAATGGGGTCTCTGGGGTATTATGCATCCTTTTTTGACGGAGTGGGAAAAGTGTAAAATGAGGGAGAGTGTTGCAGAACTGCTGCATGCTCAGTGCTCAATTAAATTTTAGATCAAATTATTTATAGCATATATAATGTCATCACAATTGAATAATTATACATATATGTATCTTCTGGTTATATATATGTATTTGATTTTGATTTTTGTAAATTATTGGCACAATAAACAGAAAAAGTGGTGAGTTCAATTTCAATATCATGAAATAAATTAAGACCCGGTTTATCAGCATATCTTTTATACTTTGTCCACGCCCACATCTGCCCTCAAAAATGGAAAAAGCGTAATTTTTGACTAAAGTATGCATTTGGGGGGTACAATAAAAAAATATAAAACTCAAAAATGAAATCTGCAAATCAGGCTACGATCGGTTAATAAATATACTTAATATTTAATATATAATTTAGTTAGGTTTAACCAGCACTCAAAAGTATGCAACAAAAATATGTGATATGGTGATTAAATGGTTAACAGGGTCATAGAGGGTAAATAACAGTCTAGCACACTTGTTTAGTTTCTTACTTGTGATTTACTATACTCACACATAGCTAGTTAAAGGAGATGACTAAAAATCCTTTTGCTTACAGGGTACTGCTCATACCAACAGAATATTGCCAGCCTTTGGCCAACAGAAACAGTTTCTCGCACACATGTTTGTACATTTGTATATTGCGAGACTCTGCCAGATGCATACAGTCTATTCCTTTTATAGTTTTTTTTTACTCAAGAAAGGCCAAAGGGCACACCCAATTCTCATTACATTTATCATGACTTTGATTTCAGTTAGAATTTCTCATGCGGTTCCGTAATTTAGATTTACTCTACACACATATGTGTGAGTGTGTGCGCTTAAAAGCCTTCGCATACTTTCGTATACTCACACTTTCACACTCAGAAGAATTTACCGAGTAAGTAGAGCACTGGGACCTTTCAGAGCTGCTGCTGTTGCTGCTGTTGCTACTGTCGGCCAGCTGCACCACTTGAACCAATTTATGAAGCATTTTACTTATGTATGTAGTAGCTGTTGATTTACTCCACCCACCAACGAGTTTGGCTTGAGTATATAAGAGAACCTTTGTGGCATATGTGTACTGCACATATGTGTCTGTATGATTTTTCTATGAATATAAAATAAGATTCACTTCGCACATGCGTAAATAGACAAACAACTGAAGCTGCAAATGAGTGCGACCGAAAATGTTTACGCTGCTCGGTAATCATGTGAAATTTAACTGAGTGTCAAATACCTTCTGCCCATACACTACAAATGTGTATTGCCCGACTTAGAGATATGTTTAAACCGCTAGGCGTGTGTCTTTGCTGTTCGTGCGAATTGCGCCGTGAATAATGTCACTTTTGTGGTTGTACGGTTCATGCCAGACCCTCTACACATACTAATCAAAACAAATTGGGTAGCATCAGGTATCGACAGGGCAAAGCAGTACTTATTTGCGCTGTAATTTGAATGTACATCCAGCATGCAGCCAGGCAGGCAACCAGGCAGCCCGCGGTGCCAAGGATAGCCCCAATGCCTGACGGGGCGTGGCATCCAGAAGGTGTAAGCGAGCACTTGGAGTGCTCCAGTCGCCGCCAGTCGAGTGGTTTGATGATGAGTGAAGGCCGTGTGTGGGGCCACACTGGTTGTGTGCTGTGCTGGTGGCACCATCATTCATTGCATTCCATGCCAATGCTCCATTACTTCCTTTTGATTTGCTTTGGCTGCAAAAGCCGTGGCGTGTTTAATGGCGTACAAGCGATGTTGGCGGAGACGACGTCAAATTTCATACACTTGGCTGAGCTTTGAAGCTGCTTAACGCTTTTGATGTTTAAAACGGGGGCCACTGCTCATTTGTATTTGTAGCTGAGCATCTGTGTGCCTGACTCTGACTGTGACTGAGACCGAGACTGTGCCTCTGCCTGGCCTGGGCCTGTGCCTCTGCCTCTGCCTGTGCCTGTGCCTGTGCCTGTTTCCGGCGTCGTGCCTGCGCCTAAGTGCTGCCATAAAATTTAATCTATACGTTGTTGCGTACGGCGAAAAGGGTTGCGGGCTCAAAGGAACCTCTTAGCTATAATTAACGCGGAAAACAGTGCGGTCTTGCAGGTGTAGAATATTAAATGTGCGTTCGATTTGTGTACATTAAGAGATTTCTACAGATACAGCCCAAGCAAGGTATTTGCAATAATCGTGTAGCTGCCATAGAACCTATTGAGTGATTTTTTAGGATTGTATGCTTATTTATTGAGATATTCTAATCAACTATCAACACATAGGTTTTTTTCTATGTATAAATAATGCTTTTAAAATTTCAACAATATCGGAATACTCTAACATATAGAATATTCGGTCGTGCGAAATTACTCATTTTATCAGCCTCAATTGAAAGTTTACAGTATATTTTATATAATTGTAGAGTTTCATTAAAATCGGATTGCATAGGAAAATGAAAAACAAAATGGTGTGTGTTAAAACTTTTTAATTAAATGTAATTATAATTGGCATCTGAACGATCAGTGAAAACTTATTGCATAAGTTAGGGGCATTCCGGAGGGTTAGCAGTCGCTTTCTTTTTTTTTTATTAATTCAAGTGGGAATAGAAGCAGGAAAAAGTATTAAAACTGATACGAACGATACCCACAAGCTGTTGCAACAAAACAATTTGACAAAAAAGTTTTTTCCAACGAATTTCGGATAAGCAAAGAGTCGAAAGGAACTGCAAGGCACTCGCCAAACTGTCGAACAACTCGTTGAACTTGCTGCACATCCTCCTCCTCCTCCTCCTCGCTCGGCGCCCAGATAATGCGCCGTACATGTCCTTATCCGCCGCCTGCTGAACTGGTCAAAAATGGCTGCAGCTTAACCACTAACTGTGCATGGGAGTGTGTGTGTGTGTGTGTGGGGGTGTGAGTACACGCGTGTGCGTACACTTTGCCACGGGCAGCAACTATTTCACAAAAAGCGTATAATAATTTTCACAGGATATAAAAAGTTTTTAGTTGGCGCTTCCGTTGTTCCTCTACAGACCAGAAACCTGCAGCAGACTTTCCGGCTGTGTGTGTGTGTGTGGAGTGTGTGTGTGTGTGTGTCAGGCTGATTACGTGGCCTGCGGCACAGCATTTGAATGCGCTGTTGTTGTAGTAATTGGACAAGTCAGTGGCGACAGCAGCCACTTCTACAGCACTGTTCAAAAAAGTAGTAGCACGTGTACTGTGCACAGGCAAGTGTGCTGTGTAGTGTGTGTAATGTGTGTGTGTAGTGTTGCTAATTGCTGAAATTTTGATGCTTGCAATACTCTTGTTGCTTCTGCTTTTGTCTGCTCCCGCTTCTTGTCGTCGTAACTGTCTCGTTATACGTACGTATGTGTGTATTCCAATTGTTTTTTGCCAATCTTTTTCCACTGCAAGTTATGAAATTTTCTTTTTAATTAAAATCGGGGAATGTGGAGTAATTTGTACAAGCGCAGTATAAACGCAAAGAGCATAATAAATGACAATTTCAAGAGGTTATACTAGGATAAACCCTAGCAAGTTATGCAATAAACCTTCTACTATATTATTATATATATATATATATTATTATATTTATATTATTAATATAGCTCGTATAGTAGTTAATAAGCTCACATTCAAATATTGTAGGAAAGTTTTCTTTTTTATCCTAAAAGCGTAAAGGTTTCTAGCTAAAAATATATGCTCTTTTAGTTTCTATAAAATCGGGAAACCTTGTAGCTATAACATGTAGCTTTTACCATGGAAAAATTAAGGGATTTATTTAAAAAATTAAAATTGTAAATGTAAACTGAAATTCCTGAAAGTTAATAAAATCAAAAGGGAAGATTCAGTAAAAATGAATAAAACATTCTAGTCTCTTATAAATTTCCATATTTTCTTTCTTCTAGGTGCCACCTACACGCAGCCACAAAATATCAATACCAATTTGCAACTGCAGCAAGCGCAGCCAATCGAACACTCGAGCAGCAAATGGCGAAGCATATCAAAACGAATCGCATTGCAAGCCGGAGCAGCTGATGGTCAATCGAAGCATCATCATCCGAGTACTTCGGCAGCTGGACTTAGGGGTATTATCAGCAATACTCGAAATACGCAACCGTCTTCGAAATGGCTCAAGAATTCGAAGTCAAAGATTCCGAAATGGAAGACACTCTTGAAGAGCCAACAACATGCTTACGAGGCACATCGGGCTGCGGCGCTGTTGCGAGACGAAAAACATCGTCAGCGTCGCGATACCGAGGAAGAGGAACAGACCACAGGTTTCAGTATGACCACAGCGAGCAGTCCGACCACCGCGATTACGGCAAATAGATCAACCACTTTGCTGGTGACCACAACGAAGGCAAAGAGAGTACGATCTACAATTCATTTGTCGCCCGAGGATATAGGTCCGAAACCCAAGGAACCCATCATTATAATCGATGATGTGGAAGAGTTTGACAGTGGAACCGTGACGCGTGATCTATTTTCCAAGTCTGATGACGACGATAATGACGATAGTCCTCGTGTGCTGCCCTTGCGTCCAGTTCCATCGAATCCATACGAAGACGAAGAAATGTCGGTGGTCTATGCAGAACAACATTCAGAGATTAGACTTATGTGTGAGGTGGATCTCGACATTTCCTCCAGCATGTGGTACAAGAATGGTCAGGTAAGTTAAAACATAAAATACACCCTCAGACTGACCCAATCTAACCCTACATTTTACACATCAAAAGATATTTTGTTTAGGTTTTGACACTCCCAATAATCAAACCTTTTATAACTGCAGTCTAGACTGTTCTTTGTTTTTTTTATTTATTTGATTTTAAGTTCCCCCCTTTTTGTTCTTTAGATATGTGTGCTTTAGAGTAAACTATGACTCTGTTTGCGCCTCTGGCATTATAATTATCGTATAAATTACAAACCAATCTGACTTGCATTAAAAAAAAAAGAAACGAGAGGTTCCTCTGTGTATCTGAAATTTGTGTAGGAGGCATTGTTTATCCAGACAAGACCTAAGACTCCAACAGTCATCGCCAGCAAGCAGACATGCTATTTCCAGTCGTACGACTCCCCTAGCTCCGCTGCTCCTGTCCGTCCTCTCAAACAACCATTTCGATTGCTGCATTCAGCTACTCAGACCTGCCACGCGTCTCCCCTCTCTCTCTCTCTCTCTCTCTCTACCCATGTATCTGTCCCTCTCTCGGGCTAGTTCAGTCATGTCCCCATGCTCGCTTGTACTGCTACTGTGGCAATGACATGCGACAAGTGTTGCACTGACAGCTTGCAACATAAGCGACTTTTGTTGTACTTTCTGGAGCATGATGGCAAAATGCATCCCAGATCCACAGGCATCGTGCTAGTTTCTTTTGCTTCTGTAGCTAAAGGCCCCGTGTCACTGTGTCTGCGTGTGTGTCTGTGAATTTATTGTTGAAATTATCAAGAGGCTGATATATTTACCGAAAGCAATTTCACGTTAGTACCTTTGGGTCAACTGCGACATCGGAGCAGACGATACAAGCTGTAGACAGGCAGCGATTAATGTGTATTGACAAGATTTTTATATTTTTCGACTTTTCAAGTAGTATATAGTATAGTATATAGATGCATAAACTGAGGCGTGGCGAAAGGTATTAGATACATGTAGACATCATTTCAATTAAAATTCCCAAGCAAGTTGATTTAATCGATTATACACACATATACAAAAATAACTAAAAACCTGTTAAAACGAAATTGTATAAAAATAAATACAATTTTTGAAAGATGAAAAATTAAAAAGCTATCTAAATGTGATTAGATAAATTGCAATTTATATTTTTCATTCATTCATGCATTCTTTAATCGTTGACTCACATTCGCTTCAGGTGGTACACGCTTTGGATCGCACCAGTCGTGTCACGGACTATCGCTTCATCAAGGAAGCAAATGGCGCACTTACCATCACTAACGTAATGCTAGAGGATGATGGCAAATGGCAATGCGAGGCGGAGAATTCGCGACGCTACACGGAGAATGCTCGACCTGTTAAATTGGTCGTGCTTGGTGAGTAGAAAAGTAACCAGAAGGAAAGGTTATACCGATTATTCCTTTGGCATTAACCAACACTTTTTATTTTAAACACGCTACGGATCAGACTTAAAAAGAGGCTCTTAAAAATGTTTCTGCTTTATTTATAGATCGTCCCAAGGCGCCGTATCTTTTGATTGATTCACGTCGTCTAGATGCCGGCAATATCTTTGTACCGGTTAAGGAGAATTCCGAGTTAAATTTGGCATGCGTAAGCGAGGGCGGTAATCCACGTCCAACTCTCACGTGGGAGGTATTGCTGAGTCCCGGGGTAGATCGCCATGCTCAAAAGATATCCGCCGAGGTTCTGGATCTAGAAGAACTGAAGAGCGAAAGGGTTAGTTTTTTTTGTTTTCCACTTCAGAAATAACTCTTATTCGCAATCTCTTTGCAGGATAAGACTGCTTATAAGATCAATAGCGGCACCAAGAGCGAGGCCCGGCTGGTTGCCGTCTATAGGGCGCATCACAATGCAAGAATTCTGTGTGTCATGGAGCATCCCACGCTGAAGATTCGGCAAAATGCCTCTTTACTACTAGATGTACAATGTAAGTATACCCGCTTTTCCTACTCGTTTCCCAGCAGTTAAACTAAGTAGGAACTTTATTAAAAATGTATGGTTAATTTATGCCCGGAGTCCGTTTTTAGAAAAGAAACAGAAACTAAAAAAGTTTTATCAAGATAGCTTTTTAACTCAGAGTCAAATTGAAGTTGCAACAGACAGACTGATAGACAGACGGAAAGACAGACATACACTGCCATGTATTGCGACATACTTATGGGGTCGGAGATGTCTCCTTGCAAACTTCCGGCCAAAACAATTATACTCTCTGCAATTATGTACGTACTCTGCGAAATTGGGTTGCACATTGTGGCACAGAATGGGGAATGATAACAATGCGGAGAGTGAGAGAGAACTTTATATATGAGAACTTTAAATACAGATAGTGGATAATAACTAAACTTTGTTTCTTTACTGTGCCATCTTTTGTCATTAACACTACTTCCCCGTTTTCTTTGCAGATACACCCTCGTTCGCAATTTCCCGCACACCTGGCTTCGGTTATCCCCTACGCGAGGGCATCGAAGTAAGCCTGAAATGCGACGTCGACTCGAATCCACCAAGTACGCCGCGTTGGCAGAAAGATGATGGTGACACACCGGTGAGTCTAATAAAAAGAAGAAAGTCCATTGTTTGCCATATTTCAGCAAGTAAAAACTTTTTAATTACCAAAAATTGTATACGGATTAAGCAATCTTATAGTTAAATTACCTAAAAAATAATTTTTAATATTGCATCTCTCCCTCTCTCTTGCTTTTATCTATTTGTGTTTATGCAGGTGCCCCAAGCGGGCGATGGTTTCCTCAACTTTACATCGATAAGAAGGGAACATTCCGGCTGGTATAAATGCACTTCGCGACATTTGAATTTTCAGTATTCCTCGATTGGCTACTATCTAAGTGTGCGCTGTAAGTACATACGTAATACCAGTCGAAACCCATGGGTGACAGTCAAAATCTATTCCATATAAACTTTTCAATTGACCTAAGTTTAATATATATATATTCTCTATTCTATAGATGACTCTGTGGATGTTACATCGGAGCCAGATGATCAGGATGTGTCTGTGGCAGCTGCTTCTCATAATCCCAATAAAGGACAGCTGGAAGTGCAGCTTGGAGGCGCCGTCACATTGCAATGTCCACAAGGTAAGTAGTACTCAAAGTATTATCCGTTGGATCTAATGAGTTAGAGTGAAACCTACCTTTCTGCATAGGCTCCTTAGGATGTTGGTCGCATTTGGATCCAGTGTCGGCGCGGTTACGTGGCTTGGGCTATGGTGTCTCGCAGCCAACAGGTCAATTCTCGCTGAAGGATGTTATGTATCAGGACGCGGGAACCTACAAATGTGTGGGCCAATCCTTAGCTAATAAGAAGAAACTTGAAGTTATACAAACCGTGACCGTTTCGGTTAAGGGTAAGAGAAATATGCGGAAACTAATTAGGATAAAATTATAGATGCACAGTTTTTTAGGTGTATAATCCTAGGCATACCGAGAGTAACCATTTATTCTGCGTTTTTTAGCAATCAATTTTCCAATTATATACTTTAAAGCAACCCCAAGATATTTGCCAGCCCAGCCATAACGAGGCAATTGAAATTTTAACTTAGTCATGCAAATTTGCACTTACATTTCAGTGTGTGCTCGTGATTAGGGCTTTGAGTAACAGTCCACTTGAGTCAAACTGTTTTCAACCCTGTCGGAAGCCCACGGAATGACTGCCCCGAGGCAGCCACATGTGTCGGTTGCGTTAACTTAAAATGATGAGACCGCTGTGAGACGGCTTTCGTGCTCGTAGTGGGGGGTATATTGTCCATTGAAAATGCTATACTAATTTGAAAGAAATTTATGTAATCGGCGACATCAATTACCGAGTTGATATAGCGTATTTTCAAGCTTTGATATTCGAATCGCAATCGCTGTATTCAATTATACTTTTCATTTACTATAGAGTGTTTCTTTGAGTAGTTCACAATTTGATAAATTTATAATTTAAAGACAGACCAATGATGCCAGACTAACCCTCATGGGTATGTCGTTTCGATTTGGGGTTACATTCTGCAACACGCCATTCATAGGCGCACATTAGAAATTGAATTAAAATGTGAATTAAAAATTGAGCAGTCGTCGGGCCTTTTTAGCCTCTCCCGAATCAGTGTTGCGACTAAATAAATTACATTTGCGACTAGCCCCAAAATTCGACGACGACAAAATGGCGTTTGAAAGGCGTCAAAACAACCCTGACACCACATCTGCACATCGTGCAAGACTACGTGTATCGAGAGAGATACATTGGTTTGTTATACCTTAGCAGAAGGTATATACATTTATGTCAGCCGTATGAAGAGGTATCTGCGAGCCAATAAATTCAACTAGAATTTATATTATATATTTATCAATTTTGCGCAGCCGTGGCAACCCTATATAACATATATATGTCGAAGCGTCAATTGCTTCAGTGTTCTTAGCACCTCGAGCAGCGAGCCCCGTTCCCTTCGTTGGTGCCATCGTTCCACTTGTAGTCGTTTCACAAAAATATCGTCTGTGTACTACGAATATTCTCCCAAGACTGCCTTCTCTCTTTTCATGCACGCTCGCTCGTCGCCAAAATCCGTTGCGCAGCTTGCTCATGACACACTTGCCATCCTGCTCATTCGCACACACCGCAAATAGCCAGTCCAGTCTCGCTCACACACTCCTTCGAGTGATGTACACAGAACGAACCAACGGAAGAGGCAATACACCAAACACGTAGGCACGGGTCTCACTCAGTGAGAGGATTTACAGTTAGTCCTCTCGCCGACTCTCGGTGATATAAAGAATACAAGACAGCAATGACGGTTGTTCTGTTTTCTCTATTCTTCTTTATTACAATTTTGACACACACAATATTCATGTTGCTGTACTAAATTCAAATAATGCTACCAATGCTCCGACATATATATTACACTATATATATATAGTATATTTTGCAAATAAGTAAGGTTGAATTATGTACCCCTTGCCGTGCAATTCGTCAATATTTCAATGCTCGAAGGGTATTGGAACTGCAATAAACGCAGAGTATCATACTCGAAATTCGTGTCTCTGTAACTTTTCGTGTCTCTGGCCCGTTACATTCTTAGCATGTGACCCAAACATGCTGCTTAATTTTCTTCGTTAGCTTTGACCAAAAACTTTTAAATGAAGTTTTCGGCTTTCTTGAAAACTTTTCGCTTCACAACATTTCCTCACTATGTTTGTTTTTATTCACTCCATCTTGCACAATATAGGCTAACTCCTGCACACAGCATCGTGCCGTCCCTTTTCTTGATGCAACTCTTTTAATTAGTGATGTGTCTTGGCACAAGATAATATTAAACTTTTGAAAATACCTTCGAATACAGCTTAAATTTACGTCAGAGATAGCTTGGCATAGCAAATATGTGCAGGCAGTTTGTTGGGCATGTTGAAGATAAGCCTTATCTAGTCGAGAATTATAGTAGATTTAAAAAAAAAACAAACTAAAAACCTCATTCGAATGTTTGTTTTATTCTGTTTTTTACAGGTGCACCCACAGTGGTAGCGTTGAATGCCACACCTGTGGCATATCCAGGTTCGCCGTTGCACCTCAACGTGGAGTTCTGTGCCAATCCGCCGGCTCATGCAGCTCGTTGGTTACACGGCGATCGTGTTTTCACGCCGGGAAATCAATATGGTAGCACAGTATTAGCCTACTCGGTCAAGGTAGCACTTAAAACTAATAAATTAACTATAAATAGTAACTGATGATTGTCTTCTTATTCAGGATCTGCCTACGCCGTACTGCAAGGAGGCGCGTCTGACCTATGTCAGCATGCACGAGCGGGTACCACGCACCTTTTACTTTATTGTCTCGACGCCAGGTGGCGTTGCCGAGGCCGTATTCAACGTGAACTTCACAAAGCGACATCGACAGATGACCAATTCGATAGATGATGACGACGAAGAAGAACTCAATCGACCCGAGCAAATACATTTTCCCGTGTTTAGCAATAGTTCGGCAGACAAGCCGGTACTCAAGGTTGCCCTAGCGATATCTCTAATAAGTGCAGGTTTCCTTCAATGTCATTAGCTCATGTTATTATCTATCGTGCGTAAGCGGATTGAATAATATGAATTTGCAATATGTATCAGTTAGTTAGTTTATATATACATGTACATGTAACCGAGGAATGGCCGATCCTATTCCCGCATGTATACTTATACATTACTTACTTCGCGAATACTTATGTATACTATGTATTCCACTACTATATCTATCATGTGTATTACTATATTATACTGCCCCCCCTAATAATATTGTTCTAATGCTACGTGTATGTATAATCTATTAGCAAACACATCGAAATACTTATGCCATTCTATAAGCTTAGATCCTATCGACTTACACTACTCCACGCATTATAAGGGCATTCGATTGTCCAGCTAACCCTTCATACTCAATATATGAGTATAGTATTTCACACAACACCCACCCAACCCATCTACACCCTACTCAACTGGCATTCTCACTTGTTTTGCAAAAGTCTGTAACCCTGAGTTAAATTGTGATCTCAACTGTTTCGGATTGCAAGTTGTTGTATGGCGTGTAACTTGAAAGACAACAAGAAAATACAAACGAAAAGGAACCGATATCTTTATAAATATGATGAGAATCTATTTATTGTACCAGCATTAATGGATAGAACTGTGCCAATATCTAATATTATATCAACAGTGGCCACATTCGGTTCCAATAGTTGCATGCCAGCGAATAAGCGAAAGGAACTGACCCCATTGTTCAAAATATACATATGTTTTAATTGAAACAGAGATACATAGATCGTAAATGGAGAGCCATATTAATTGTACTTTATGCTCTCTTCGAGCCAGAAGCAGAGTGACTGAATTTGTTTTTTATATTTTTTGAGGAAATTAGGAAAAAAAAAGAGCGTCAGAGATGCGTATTAAACATTTAACTATATTTTAATGTAAATGTGACGAAAAAACTTAACAGACAAAAACCAATTCCTTCCATTTAAAGTTTGCGTAGATTGAGCTGAGCAACAAATGAAAAGTATTATAGTAAAAACCAAAAAAACAAAAACATATGAAGTAAATAGGTTTGTTTTTCCCAATTGATTGACAACCAAGCAATAAATGTCTTATTACATATATTTTTGTCAATTTCAACTAATTTTGTATAATTTACAAGGACCAAAAACTCTTAAAATTACAATGCATATATTTGTAACGAATTCATAGACATATACACACAACACGCAAGCGAAACGAAAGCTGCAGTCGAGCTCAATGGACTGTTAGACCCTGCACTCAGTTTTTTTTTAATTTCTCGTTAACACGAGCAGCTGCTTGAATGTTTATTGTTCTTTTGCTTTGATATCATCCAAATAGATTAATAAGATTGTTAGCTTATGGTCTTTTCCGACGCATTTTGCTGTTAGATAGATCCACACTAACTTTGAATACCCATCCAGAATCGAGAATGAGTGCAGGGTATACAAATATTTTAATAGAAAAATATAATATTTATATTAACTATAGCAGTCCAATCCAAGCACTATTGTAATATAATCGATTTTCAAACCCACAAAAAAAAGGGTAGCTCAACTTGCTCCCTGATTTTTGTAAGAAAAAATCAAAGCTTTTGTAATTTATTTCATAGTACATCTAAGCTACATATATATACATGTGTAGTTACATATATGAATGTATGTATTTTTAGTGCTACAATTGCGTATACATAAGAAACAAACAAACTATAAACGATTAGCTATTAATGAGATCAATGTAAAAAACAAAAGAACAACAATTACTTGAAAAGCGAACGCCAATTTACATATGAAATATATGTAACACTTAAAATTGCTCGAGAAGAATGTTTGGAGGGAGAATTCTAAGAATTCAGCGAGAGAAACATGAGAGACGAAGATGTAACGCAGTCACAAAAGCGCATTAAATGTTGTACAATTTTAATTTTAAGATGTAAATTTGCCAAAACGCATCTACTGAGTATGGATTTATGGTTAGCCTAACTATACGTGTGCCATGTAAAGTTATGTTAAGAATGTTATTTTGAATTACAAACTGAAATTGCCAATTGTATTAACAATGCAAAACCAAATACGTCGTCATGTTAACTAACAAAATTATTATAAATGCTATTATATTAATAACGAATATATATATATACATATATATATATATAGAAATGAACTTATATTATAAAGAGTGGTCAAATACAAAGTGTATTTGTTGTATAATACCTAATTATCATAACATTAAAGGAATATTAAGAATCGAACAAAGGCCAAAACCACAAACGAAAAACAGACAGAATACAAATTGGTAACTTTAAACAAAAATATGGCAAGTTATTTTAAAATACAAATTAAGACAAGAGGCAAGCAGAACGAAGGTCGAACGCTCTCGACTGTTGAATACCCTGCACCCACGTTTGAGAACTCCTTAAGAAATGAATTTCGCAACCCTGAAACTACCACGCATAGTGCATATACCCACATATGTACATATATCAGCAATGCATTCCCATTAAACAAATACCTTATCATAGTTTTCTAAACAAAGATGTGTTTTTCATGGTCCGATCGTTTCAAAAAAAGGTTTCTTCAAATTATCAGCTTTCTACAAACAAATTGATCATGCCATCAAAAATCTGCATCAAAATTCTTCAGCATACTCAAAAATCATAATAGCAAATTATGTTTGACAGACGAAGCATAGAATTGTGTGATACTCTACATATTTTTTTCATGCAACAACAATACCCTTACTTCTAAACCATTTTCTATGGTTGCAGGGTACAAATAGAGTCTCCTGTTATTTATATGAATGCGGAATTAAAAACAAAAGTGTTGAAAGGAGCAAACATTTAATAGAAGAATACAATAAGAGAAGATGTAAGTCATAGGCCTAAAAGTAACAACCACCAAACAATTTTAAACAGGACTTTAAGGGTGTGAACCAAGCCAAAGAGGGTAAATTAAAAGAAAAATCAAAAACAATTACCAACAAAGGAAATACAATAAAGTTCTGCGCGTTCTGCCCTAGAACTCCATTAACATTTAAGCGGCTGGCCAGCGAAAGTTCTCAAGAATTCAAGAAACAAACAGCAAAAAAACAAAAACAAAATAGTTAATTTAGCATAAAGTGAAGTAAACTAAAAACAAAAACAAAAAACAAAAAAAAAACACTAATTAAACATGAATAAAATTTAAAGATAAAATAACAGAATTTACGGTTTTTGACTGTAGTCTCATAAATGAATTCCAGGGATATAAAAATAATTGTGGTACAAAGTTATATCAAAAAATCAATAGCCAATGTTGTTTACGAAGAGAAAGGCTTAAAAAATAATACAACGGACTTGCGGGCGGACAGAGGTATCCATTCATTTAATACGCATATTCGCGACAAACCGGTTTACCAACTCGGACATTGGCCTCACATAGTGTTGGACATAGCGAGTTTTGCTGTAACGACTACCAGAGTTTGTACAGGTTTCTTACTGCAATACTGCAAGAGTACAATAACCTTACAGGACGGCATTGCCAATAACAGTACGAGACCTTGCTTTCTGATGTCAATTGCAGCTTTAGTTTTTCTTTCTGAAAACCTATGTATGCGGCAATGATTCAATCACATCCTACTCTATTATGGGTTTGGCTATGTAAAAATTAAATGTTTCTGGCTATTGAGGAAGTAATCATTGGCTCTCAAAAAAAAAAAAACCAGAAATAAATTTTACATTCGGCATGCGAAAAGCTTTCCTTGCTGTTTATGGCATCATTATTTACCGATCGTTTTTATGAAATCTGCACATGTAAAGTGTACAACCTGGATGAAACTGACAATACGTTATTTCCGACTTGTTGTTACTATGAAACCTATAGAGTATAGTTATGAAATGGTACTTCTAAACCTTCAATTTAAAGAGAGCTTACTTTGTTTTTGCTTAGAGTCTTTAATACGATCACTTCTTGGTCTTTTTTGTTTGGGGAATCGACCTACAGATATGCTCAGGTCTAGCGGTTTTCTCTGCTTTATTTCTAGATTTGTTTTCAATGCAATGTTTCTCTTCTTCGAACTTAAGCTAAGCTAATTGAAAGTCACTTAATATTGAGTGAATGGGAACTGGGTATCTAATAGTTGAGTGCGCTCGTTGTTTGTTGCCTTTTTGCATTTCATATAAAAAATTGGCTAAAAGTGAAAAACCTGTTGAAGAGTTTTCCCGCATATGCTTTTTAGAAGGTCAATGCTGCCGTAGAAAGCCATAAAATTGTCAATTTCAAGAAAGACAAGAGAGGCAGAGGGAGAGAGAGAGAGAGAGTACGGCTGAGAGGCAGACACCTGCTCTTGCGCAATCATTGGATAGACAAGTTTGGTGCTACAGTTTAAGGATTTACAACGCCAGTCAGCGATCGTGACTTACACTTCCAAGACGAGTGCAACGAAAAGCAACGACTTTAGCGACGACGCGAGCCGAAAAGAAAACGAAATGCGCGATACACTGCGGTTTCACTTTCATTCGCAATGTGCAGTCGCAGCTATCAGGGTCGCCAATACTGAGTGCTCCTCTACCGATTCGCGAGTGGCTTCAAGTAACAGCAGTGATAGGGCTTTATTCAAACTGTAATATCCTACAGATATTCACATTGATGTTCGCCAATGAATGCCAATTTGTGAAAACCGAATAAAGCTTGAAGAGGACCCTAATGATTATGAATACTTTTCTATTAATCGAAAAGTAGTTCAGAGTGTATACTCCTCAATAAACGGAAGTCAACTGAGTGTTCCTGTCGGTCTGCTAAGGCGTTTAATGAATACAGGTGAATCTTGTCATGAAATCTGCAATTGTAAATCAAAATTGATCGAGCAACTTTACAATTCTTTTGATTTTGATATTTTTAATATACTCAAACTTGTCGTTCATTTGATTGGAATGTGCCCACAGTTATTTATGATCTTTTATTCATTTCCGCACAGCGCCTCTGCCATGTGGCCCAAACTTCAACGACGATCGGCCACGATCCGCGCTCTCATCATCAGCTTCTGTTTGCTGGCCGCAGTTGATCTTGCCCACGCTACCCTATCGAATAGCACTACATCTGTGCCACAGCTACTGCCAACGCCGAGAGTGGCACAGAATGTGACAACACCAGCGAGCAATGCGGCAAAAGAGAAGAAATACATCGATGATGACTTCATGAAGGTGAGCCCATGGTAATGCATTTTGCAGATAATAAAAGTCTGTTTTGACAGCTTTATAAGCAAGCATTCAGTCAGCTAAAAGTAACAACTGATGATGATCTACTCAATGTCAGCAAAAAGCCTGGAGACGTTGAGCAACTGCGGCATAATACAACGCCTGCAGAAGAACTTCTTAGGTAAGACATAGTTGGGTTTCATACCCAATAAAAAAGAGAAAAACGGGGTATAAAGGGGAAGATCGATGTCTTACAAAACTCTAAAATATTTACTTGAATTAATTTTCATTTTCTTTTCTTTTACAGTTCCAAAGAGGAGAGGCGTACTACGCACCTGCCCACAAACGGACATGGATACATACAATTCGAAATTGAGGAAGGGTCGACCCGAACCACTGCACCTGTACGAAAGACGGAGGATAGCAAATCCAAAAAAGATACTGTTAATGAAGTTTTGTCTAGTCTGTTTCCCAACGGATTCACAAATATTTTCCGTTTTAGTGGTAGCGAGATAAATATAGAAAACACCACAGATATACCGAGTAGTATCAAAACAACGACTCCAACCACTGCGAGAAGCAACACCAACTCCACTGCAGCAAACAATAACACCACCTACTATAGCTATCAAACCAGTGTTTCCAAGGAGTATCGACGCGAGTTGCGACCCGGACACACACAGATTGTGGTGGAGAAGATGCTGGGCAGTGCCGAGCGTGATCCTTTCAAGGACGGTACCAATTATATTTCGCGGGATGAGCTGCTGCGTATCAATCGCGCCGCAGTATCATCGCCCGTGCTGCCAAGCTTGCTTTTGCAACCGGATAATGGGAACGAAGAGAATGAGACACTCATGGTTGCCGAGAGTGCACCGATTGTTATACTCGGAGAGCAGGAGAGCGATCTGGACGAGGTGGAAAACATTGATGACAATCAGATTGCCGAGACACGTCATATGGGGCATCAGTTCTATCAGCAAAATTTGCCACTACCCGAATCAAAGCCACAGACCTCGTCACATCCAATCGAGAGCTATAGAAATCAGCATGGACCGGCCGAGGATCAGCAGTTCACAGTGCATATCATACACGACGATAGCGTGCAGCCGCCATCGCCATCGCAGCCAAATCTCAATTATTACCAGGCCAATGGGAAACCAGAAAGTCCAGAAAGTCAAGAGGCACCATCGAGACAATTCCTGAAAACCTTCAAGCCCACGATCACTTCGAGTGCCAATGGACCCATACCGAAGGGAATCTTCCATTATGAGTCCAGTAATTTGCCGCAGCGACAATCATTCAAAGCTCCCAAAGAAGTTCAGTTCACCAATTCCCTTGAAACTCCATTACCCTCGTATCCCCCGAGACCCGTCCATGTACAGTCGCAAGAGCAAAACTCAAATGCGAAGCTTAATACAAAAGCGATTGCATCCTCAAGTCCAGCTGACTCATCTCAACTCTTGGATTACTCAAGCTATGCTGTTCCCACACCAAATAGTCTGGTTTTTGTAACTATCAATACACCGAGTCCTCCTGTATCGGCTTCTATCGGTCAGGGATCCGAGAAGTATCCCAACCCACACACCTATGTTTCCGAGGCTGCAGCCGAACCCTCGCAACGTTATGTGCAACAGGCCCCGGCCCCGGCCACCAAGTCCATTTCCCTCTCTCATACCTCACCACAAACCCCGATATCGGGGAAATCGAATGGTTATACCTTTGTCGAGGTACAGAAATCAGTTAACATACACAATAAGCTCATATCGGAGAAAGACGGTCACTTGGTGGAAATACATGAAACTATTTACCATCCGCCTTCCAATAAGGATAATCAATTGGGTTTCAGTCCCCAAAATTATATTTCCGCTGCAAAGTCGGGGGAACCAACTCACGCTAAGAACTATGTTTCGTTGGCCGAAAATCCCATACATGTCGAGCAGGTTAAGTATGATAGTTCACCGCAAGAGGGTGAGATCTCATATGAAACAGTTAATCCAGCTGCAGCAATAGATCATTCTCCTCCAGCAGTTTTTCATTCCCCCGCAGCACCACAAATCCATCCCGTATCCGTTCAGAAAGTCCATGAACATGTTGTGGAAAAGCACGTTCCCGTGGCATATGTTGTACCACAACCCATCCCTGTGCCCGTACACGTCGAGCA
Source organism: Zaprionus inermis (assembly GCA_018151445.1). Taxonomy (NCBI): domain Eukaryota; kingdom Metazoa; phylum Arthropoda; class Insecta; order Diptera; family Drosophilidae; genus Zaprionus; species Zaprionus inermis. The sequence goes on along the minus strand of JAECXD010000117.1, from coordinate 5,523,761 downwards.
CTATGTGGACCGCCCGTATCCGGTGGAAACCTTTGTCGAACAGCCCATACCATATCCTGTCGAAACTGTTGTCGAAAAAATAGTTGAAAAACAAGTGCCGGTCGAGGTTGAACGTATTGTAGAGAAACCCGTAGAGATTGAGAAAATTGTTGAGAAATATATAGATCGTCCGATGGCCATACCAATCCATATACCAGTTGCTATACGTGTGCCCATGCCACCGAATCACTCGCCGGGATTTAGCTTTGCATCGAAACCGAACGTGTTCTCCCCTTGGCAACATAGTTCGATTGCCAACCTTCCTCCCAAAGTTCTACAGAACTATTATATACGTATGCTGAAAAAGATGTTTCCGATTAAATCTGCACTCAAAACCGATGTAAAGAAATCGATTAAAGCTGGCGCAGCACCAGCAAAAGGTTCGCAGCCTCCGGTAAAGCCGCTTCCCGGAGAAGCACCCAAGGTAGCAACATTTAGTCTGGCTGACATGCCTTTTGACCTACGTCCACCGCCACCACCTCGGGGTTCGCCTTGGCTGCAGGGTGCCCGTTACATTTATAATACCCTGCCGGCCGACCTATCAACCGAAGCTGCCTCCTCAATCCAAATGGTCAAGTCCTACATAGGCCCGGTGCCGACAACCAGCACAAGTAACGAGAAGAATGGCAACGAGTTCGATGAGTTTCAACGTTGGCGTATTGGTCACTCCTTGAAACGCAGTCCGGACGCAAGTCTACACATGGAATATGGATTCAAGCCGCCCCTAGTTCCTTCGATAGAGATCGACGATAAAGGCGTACCCCTCAATAAAGATGACGCAGAAGTGCAATAGTTGTACACACAATCAACGATTATATTTGTAAAAAAAAATATCAGAGTGCCAAAATATCATGCTATAATTATTATATTAATATCTATGTATTTATCTTAATGTATTTTTACAGTTAAAGAACTGTAATAAAAATAAATTAATAATACCAAAATAAAATAAAAAGAAAAATAGTTTGCAGTTGCGAAAAAGTTTCTTTCACTTTTTAGAAAATTTTACATTATATATATTTTATATTATATATATTATATTTTAATAAAGCTAGAGAATGTGCAGGGCCTTCATACCAAATTTGCTGTCTCTACCTTTAGTAGTGGCTTAGATATTGACGTTCAAACAGACATGCCTAAAGCGACTAGACTTAGTGCGTATACTTGTTGGGGTCTGCTACGCCTCCTTCTTATGTTACAAATCTTTGTAAGTTCGATAATATAAGCTTGCATATAATTTTACAGATTCTTCTAATGTCATAATAATTGCAATATGATTATATTTCATAGAAGAAAGAAACCTTTAATTAACATTGTTTTTCAAGAGCCTCTCTTAAATGCAGTCAAAGATAGGAGGCAATAGGCTGCGCCGTCTTGAAAAATAATAATCGGAGTAAACTATCAAGTACTATTATTATTTTTAGGATACAGCAATTTGAGGTGTGCTGGCATACATCGAAATAGTAAGAAAATACTTGTTTTCATTGCAATAGACGGGAAGATATTACTCTCTACCATATTTGGTTATGTGGTCAATTTTGTTACTGGTTCATGAACTCAGTAGGTATCTGGAAGTTGGTATGGTCGCTTTTTTTTGGTTTGGTTATTATTGTGGATATCATGCGTTAGCCATGACTTCCTTGTCATCTTAGTTGCTTTATTGTTGCTTATACTTCCGCACCACCGAGGGGACGACGTGACATCCGCATGTAACTTTTTTCCAACTCTCCAGTCGTAAGCGGGAGGAAGTAAGTGGTATAGGTATGTGCTGCTTGGGTTAATAATCCATGCAGGGGGTATATTAACTTTGTCCAGGCGTTTGCAACGCACAAAAGAAGCGTGATCCGGGTTACCGGGATATTGTCTTTTAGTTTTTACGATTTCTTGCTGAAAATTGGTATTAATATTTTTTGAAGTTGTATATTTAGATATATATACTTCTATGCAATATAGACAGTTATATTTATGCATAACTACAGGCAGATTACTGTATTTCTCAAAGTATTACAAGCAAATACACAATTTTATCAAAGGAACCTCCTAAATAAGAGTTTGTAGGAAACTCAGTCAATAAAGTTTGTACATTACACACTTTTACATTTCCCACTGCATTTAAATCGTACAGCCGTATCTATGCCATATATTTACATATATCATACTATTATATCTGCGTGAATTTCTCACTAATTGTGACCTAACTACCGGAAAGCAGTACTGGCTTGATGGTAACATCTCTTTTCATCGCCCTTGCCGCAGATACGCAATCCAAATAAATCTCACAGTTTATAACAATGAAAACAACTGAGCCGATAGTAGAGCATACTCGACTAAAGCTGCAATACAATTATTTAAGCAGGAATAGAGTAAAAACTCAATTATTTCGGTTCAAAAATGACAGACAGATACATATTTATAGGACTCTGCTCTCGATACTAATTAAGAGAAATGCCCCCGTGGATTTACATATTAGGTATAATTTAATTTGAATTGAAATGGTATGAAAAATAACGAATTGGAAAATAAACATCATCATTAACAGCTACGGCCATGTAAACTAAATAGTACAATATCAACTTGCGACTACTTTGACGATAACAACATTGAAACAAGTAAGGAAAGCTACTTACTACATACACCTGGGGTGACCTCGACTTGTATATACGATAGGTACCCATTAAGTGCATGTGATAAGTGAGAATAGAATAACTTATGATAATATATGATATGTTAATTTGATAATCGTTATAAAGTATTTAATTTTTTAATTTGTTTTCCCGCACTTACGACTTGCGTTGATTTGCTTACGTTGTTGTGTTACCAACATCGCCACGGCCTAATATACCCCTTTTGCATTCATTTTCACTGAGTGAAAATATAAAAACTGGGTACACATCTCTGCGAAAATCCCAGGTTGCGAACAAAACTGAAGTGGCGGGAAATTTTGAGGCACAGTTGTAACAGCAGCGCGCGAGCGTGCGGGTTTCTTCAGTATCAAAAGCCAAGGCCAAATCGCATAAAAGAAAATAATAAGACATAAGAAAGTGCCGCTGCATAAATTAAAATCGCCAATCGTAAATTGAATTCCAAAGTTTAAGTTCAAGTAGATTACAAATCAATTTCAGTTCAAAAAAAGAAGGCACAAAATATACAGAAAAATGAACAAAGCAAATAAATAAGAGTACTTCCTTCTGAAACAAAGGAATCCAACCAGAGAGAGTGTCGTTTATATTGAATAAAAATCCATAGTTATATACATAAAGATACGCGATAATCGGGTGCACAGAAATGGCGAGCTACGTTGCAGCTGGAGCAACCACATGCGGTTACATCTGCGTGGTATGTATGAGAGGATCGCGTAACCAATTTGACAATTCCCTTCACAAGTTCAAACTTAGCTGGAAAGTAGACACACACTGGGTGAATGAATGATTCAGGCTAAACACGGGGTAATCAGCCTGCCCGACTCGCACTCGCACTCGCAACACGTCGCCACTTCGCGATCATTTCCCTCAGCGGGTGTGGAATGTATTCAACGCGTCCGTAATTCCAGTTTTGCTCGTCGGCGCCAGCTTCCGTCCGAATATGGCAGCACCTTTAGTTGCTCTACCAGTTTAGGTGAAAGTAGCGGAGTGACAGCACTATTTCGATTTATTTTGGAAGCTTTAAAGTTCAGTAAACAGATGGGCCGAAACCGATCGTGGTTCAATGATCTCTCCCTCTCTCTCCCACTCTCTCTCTCTCTCTCTCTCTCTCTAACAGTAAAGTTATATCTATAATGCCTTGCTTTAAAATAAAATTTAATGTACCCAATTTGCCGCTAAGTATCAATGAAATAAAATAAACTCTCTAATTACTTTTTGTCTTTTTTGAAGATCCTGCTTATTTTGAATTTCTCCTCAAATGAAGCCGCTGAAAGATCCCAAGTTATTCCAACATTGGATACGTTTACGGGCTATGACGTAAGTGCATTCCAAACTTACCTTTCCAACCATCAAATCTTTATTTAAAATCCGATATTCGCTTTATTATATCTTGAAGGCCTTAGTGATCATCTCAAGTTTTATTTTTTATCATCTTCAGGATATGCAACGATACTTTAATCAGCGTGTATTACGTAGCATGCGGCACATCGATAATCCAACGGATGACAGTTATCTGACCGCATTTAATCTGCACAACGAACAGCCAGTTCCAGCTTCTGATTTAACTCAAACGCGCTTCAAACGGGATCTACGTCAATTGCCAACCATTCCACGTATGCTACGCTTTGAGCTGAGCGATGCCGTAACTCCAGGTGTTCAATTAAAACCGCAGCAGCCGGAACAATTGTTAGATAAAAGCACTACGAAGAAGGAGCGTGAACCGCGTCGAATAAGAAGATCGACTGCAAAACGCGACCCTGACTTTAAAGTACACATGATTCCGTTCGAGGCAAGCGATGCACGCGTGCCGGATGAACGTACCGCGCATCTGATCAAGCGCGGTAGAGCCCTGGACACACAACTGGCTGGCCGATCGACAAACCAATCCCAGTCCAGACGTAAAACTAAACGTCAAAAGCGATCAGCTGTCGTTCAGTTGGTCAAGTTTGAGCTGGCTGACGCAAAGACCTCGTTGCCAAAGTCCCTGCAATTAATGAATGCGCCCCAAACGGATAAACAAAAGTCGGAGCCACAACATCGATCACAAGTTACCGCGCCACGCGAATCCCGTGCCGCAGATAATCTAATTACGCCCGACGAGACTGCAGCCGAGTCCAAGCGTTTATTCATTTACCACGAGTCACCCGTTGCCATGCCAGCGAAATCGAAGAAATTAATGAACTCTCTTCCGCAAGGTGTACAGAAAGTCATCTCACACCTCATACGAAATGGTCATGAGGGCAAGGCCCATATCAAGTACATTCCGTCGCAGAAGAAAGACTATGAGTATTTGAGAGCCAAATCCGCATCGTTTGCAAATGCACCAGCTAAGGCTGTGGAACCGGTTCAAATACACATAGAACCCGTGCCAGTTGTCGAACATCTGCGCTATGTTTACACCCCTACCCATGCTGCCACCATTAGTCAACCGATCATTGTACACGACGCAATACCCAATCCGCCCATTGCGGAGCAAGTACATCATACATATAGTGCAGAGTCGGTGGTGGTTCCCAGTGCTGAAGCCGCACAGGTTGCCGTGCCTCCAGCCGAAATTCCTATTGATCATTATCCGTTTCGACCCTCCAAGCCTGATCCGCTGAACATCGAACCGGTGCAATCGAATCTCATTTATGGCAGACCCATAGAACATTTCAAATATGAAATTCAAACCGAATCGACTCCATCCACAACTCCACTTATCAAAATTGAATATCATGTACCGCAAGCCAGAATCAATGAGCACTACAAACAGCTACCCGAATTCCGGGAACTCTCGACACTGATCGGAAAGTCGCCCGACGATCAGATACATGGTCTAACCTATCTTCTAGCCAAGGAAATGCAAGCCAAGCAACGTCAGTCGAAGCAGTTGTTAGTCTCGTCGCCTCCTGATCAACCACAAGAGAATACTGCACCAATTCAATTCCATCCGACGGATAATCATCTACCACGTTCACATCCAGCGCAATCGCCACTTAAAGCCTTCACCGTAGGAGATCACGTATCGCTGGGCACAAAACCAGGTCGTCTAATCGGCATGGCCAAAACCAAACAATATGTGCCAATTGTGGAGCAGGGAAACAATGATGTTAAGGAACTTGTAAGTGTCGGCAAAGCTGCGTCCGCATTGCCCACGCCTAGCTCGTATATTGAATTTACACCCGGCCACGGTCTATCGAATGGCTATGAGGGTGTCCACGACGACGGGCTGCTGGGGAGCGTCGAAACCCTTGTGCATCATCCCAGACAGACAGTCAGCCATGGTCAATTAAAGAGCGAGAGTTTCAATGAGTTGCACTATGGACACGACAGCGATAAGGCGGTAAGACAATGCTACGAACTAAGCTACAGTACAGATACCCTTCCTTTTCAGTCGAAAGTGCCATTAGGGATCTTTGATTAATTATAAAATACGGATATGCAATATGCTCAATATTGCATTCTATAATTTATTGAAATTTCGACATTTAATCATAATTATTTTCCAACTACATTACTTGAATACATTCCAACTCACTTAATTTCTGGACAGGCCATTTGATATACGAACTGAACCAGTGTGCGGGTCGGTCGCCCGGTCATATATTTCGCACTTAGATAGGGTATTATTCCGTATGTGGTAAGCAAGCCAGTACCACGGGTATCAATATGCACCCAATCCGCACATGGTACAAGCTCATGTAGAATGGCAGCTGCTAGACAGGAACTGGCCAAGCCCCGTCCGTCGTTGCTAAGATCGTAACCCGTTTCATCGGTAACCTGCTTTCTGTAATACTGCCACAAAGGCATACGCCATAGGCGATCACCAGTTAGAGAGCCAGCCTTCTGGAACTGTTTCCATATGTAATGGGAATTTGAAAATATGCCCGACGCTCCGCCACCATATGCGTTTTTCACACCTTTCCCCAACGTGGCCACATCGACCACGAGACGAGGTTTATATGTTGATTGGCCATAGATCAATGGATCAGACAATACCACCACACCGGCCTTATCGATATCGCGTATTGCCATCGATTTGGCATTTAACAAGGTAACGACATCTCCCGGCTTGGTTGACATACCCGAGGGCATATTCTCGCATAGAGGAATAACACACGTAATATTGATTGGCAGAGATAGGGCGGCAATGCAACGCATCATACCGATAATCGATGCAGCACCGGACATGCTGCCCCGGTATTCATCCATTCCCTCACATCGTCGTAAATTGATGCCGCCCGAATTGAAAGTGATTCCCTTGCCGACAAACAAAATTGGTTTATCCTCCGGGGCGGTACCGCAATAGGTTACCTCGAGCAGAACGGGTGGCTCGCAACTGCCCTTGGCGATCATGAGAAACGCGTGCATACGTTGCATTTCGATCCAATCCATTGTACGCACCTCTACCGTAACACCGCACGGACACAGTGCGTCCACAGTGGCTTGTGCAAACATGGTTGGGGTCATGCAGTTGGCCGGCGCATCCGAGAGTCGTCTGGCCAGATTCTGTGATTCCGCCTTAAAAATTCCACGGGTCCAACCATCTATATCGGTAGCATCATATATCTCCAATTTCGGTATTAGGATACGATTTGCTTTGGCTATATTATCCATAAATCGCCATACCCCCAAGGAGGCGCCTTCGGCCGCTTGCTCCGCATAGTCCATGGCCTCGACACTAATTGTGTGGCAACCCTGCAATTGCAAGGATCGCGCACCGACGCCGGCAGCTACTCGAACATTTTCCATGCCCTCATCTAACATCTCCAGCTCGTTAAAGCCAATACCTTCGATACCAACACCCACCACCGCAACGGAACCAAAGTCTGAATCAATATTATTGAATACACGGCCACGTCCCAAATGTCCATCAATCTTAGTCTCACAAACAAGCTGTCTCAGCTTGCCGCCGATACGATCGTTGAACTTTTCGGCAGATGGCGTAAATTTTGCCTCTTTGTCACCTTCTTTCATATAAATGCCCAGCACAAGACCCTTTCCCAAGCCGGCTTCAGGGCCGCATGAGAAGCGTATTGTCATCAGCCTGCCAACACGACACATTCCCAAAATACTACGGGTATTACGGCGCATTTGATTCATCTTGAGTTAATTTCAATTTCAATAACTTATAATTTTGAATTTACAATAAATTTGTACTCAAAGTTTTTTTTTTGTAAAAAAAAAAAAAAAATGAAAATAGTTTTCACAAAGTTGCTTAATTTTTTTCTTTACGTAAACTTTGTGTTCTGTGCAGGAGTGCAACTAAAATACTTGTGAGAAATTTATTTAAACATAACTCAAGTGCCTATATGGAAATGAATTTTCAAAGCTAATGTGATTGAAAATCTGCGCAAATTCTTAGATTCAATTGAAAACTAAAGAACGTTCGAAAGCATAGTCGAATTTGTTTTGAAATCTAGGATATGCCCGATTCTGGGCTCGGGCAATCCCAGGGCAAAGAAAGACTTGATGGAATGAGAACAACAATTAGATAAGAGTAGTTCGAAAATCCGCAAAAATATTCGATTTTGTTTTGAAAAAAAAAAATTTTATTTCAGTACAATATTTTGGATATTTCAATGTGGATATATTTTGACGATGGAATTTCAATTCTACGTATTTGGTTGCATAACCTTATTTGTGTATACATATCGACTAAATGCTTTTTTTTTGTTGAATTCTACACGAAATCCGGATTGCCTTTTTTGTCATTCTATAAATATCATATTAAACAAGGACTTGAACATAAATGGAATTCAGTGTGTTAATCAATCATGTTTCAGCTTCAACAGTATGCCTCCAAGTATGCCTTCGGTTATCGCGTACGTGATTTTCATACTGGCAACGATTTTGGACACAAACAGAACAAGGATGTACTCGGCGTGACACGGGGTCAATATCATATTTTATTGCCTGATGGACGCGTTCAAAATGTGATTTATCATGCAGACGATACGGGGTTCCATGCCGACGTTAGTTTCGAGAGTGTTGCAACAAAGAACTGAACGGCGCAACCGACCCAACGGCTGCCGGCAAATGTGCAATGAATCTTCATTTAAATAAATGTATAGTTCTACTTTAGTTTACTTAACACATTTAAGAACATCAACATTTGTATGTATAATTTAATTGTTTAACTGAAATAATAATACAGATTATGTGTACAGTCTGGTTGTGTTAAATTGCTTCTTTGCCCCGTGGATTCGTTTAAAATAGGTCTTATACTACATATCCATGCCTACGAGAACAACCGCAATGGGAGCGCGGCAATTACAAAGCTGGATTGAATCGAATTCACTAATTTTAATTCGAAATACCTAGGTGCGCCTAAATAGCATGGAATGATTTCAGGTTTTCTATTCTGTACCCAGCATCAAAGACAACAGCAGCAGTCGGCAGGTGAGTCGCTAATTTTGCACTTCACTCGATTCTCGGAAATTCGAAAATGCTGCAAATATGAACAAGTAAAAAAAGACTTCACTGGCGCGTGATTTACTTTGAGATACCCCGCACTAGCGACCTTCAAATGGGTTTAATTGAAAACAATTGGCATAGACCCAATGTAAAACAATAATTATCAATGTTATTATACTTTAAAACATTAATGAATTTGCTGGTATATTAAGATTATATCAGTACAAATATTCTAGTTGAATTTAGTTTGATTGATTAATAGAGTAGACTACATATACCCCTTTTCTATGTTTTTTGTATATAAACCAAAACATGTTAAAACCTTTAGCTGCTGTTCTCTTAAATGGTAATATGTGCAATACCACAACAGTTCAATAACCAATAACAAGGAACGGCAGCTTCTAAATGTCAATAGCAGCCGTTTTCTACCACTGCAAAGGGTAATCTTATTTTATCCAGAAGTTTGTAACGCATGGTAAAAGTCTCAAACTAGTCTCTGCGTTTCGAAACTATCTTTAATGCAACGTGTTAAGCCGAATAAAGAGTAGTATGTGTAGTCTGATTTTTTCGTATATCTGAAGATGCTATAATTTACATATAATTAAGTTGTATACTTAAGCTGCTTAGATATATCTTACTTAAATTTTAATATTTTAATTATATCAGCATCATAAGCACTTTATTAAAACTCTTGATGAAATAGTCAATAAAGACTACTGCCACAGTTGCCAAGGGTATAACCTCTTCGGCGTGCCTTAGTTGACCTTTGGAGTGCGCAAATTTTGTATACTATATCTGCATACCATGCATGCTACATATGCATGTAAATAGTTGGTAATTTCTGTATAATTGGAAGAGAACTTATCGTGCTTCTGATTATGCAAATTTTCACTGGTATTTCATATTATCAATTACATATTTAAAACTTAATGAGATCGAAAGACACAGCAACAAAATGAATTAGCAGCGAAAGTGAAGGTCTTGAGGCTTATTTGGAAGCCATTGGCGGCAGATTGTTCTGAAGAATTGGGTACCTATTCTTCTTAGAGCTGTTTCTATGACACAGCTTATTTTCATATTAAGCCCATATGTTTTTGGGTTAAACTTGTTTGTTTGTATACTCAAACAGATTTGCTTTCTTCATTATTTTTATTATGCAAACACATTCACATCGACACATTCACATACATACTTATACATATGTTACATTTGTCAGTTATACACAAGCGCATGGTATGAGTGTACTTAAGTGTATCTTAAGTGGGCAGTAAAATTATAACAGCTGCAGATTTCTTTAAGTGAGGTACATCAAATTTTGTTTAATTTCATCCACGCTTTCAAGGTAAATTGGTATTTAAAGATGTACAGATACTTCATTTGAAATCATGACGGAAGAAGGTATTGTGCTCGAAAATGTTGCAAAAATAAAAATAAATAAAATGAGTGTTTCAATTTGACTGAACCATAGTTTAATGATGAGACTATAATATGAATGATTTTGATTTGAAAATATTGAGCATAGATCTGCAACTTTTTTTTATGTGGATTGTCTCGTTTTAACCTGCTGGAATGCTCAACATTCTAGGTCTCGGAAAGGGCAAACGCCCAGCGCAGGAAACTATCGCCAAGCGCGCATCTGACATTCAGTGACATTTGCGCGCGAGAGGGGGATTTCTACTCGCCTTTCGACTCCACCTTAGTTCCATTTCCAGACCGAAATTAAGTCTTGAGACTGCATCAAGTTGTGGAGAGCCGAGCGCGCCGAGAACCCCAAAAAGCCACTCATAAAACTTAAATATCAAATTTTATGCATTTAATGAAGTCATTGTGAACGTTTTTACAAGTCCAGACAAAAGTGTATTTGGCCTGAGGCAATGTCTACAGACAACTACTGCAACATTTAACAAAAAAAAAAAAATTAAATAAATGATTCCAGCAACTTGTTTTACATCCGCCAAGATTCAACTCGCTCCAATGATCATTGTTAGCAAATTTATCAACTCACCGTACGACGATCATGATGATCATGATCAACATTTGCCTTAGATATTCTTACTTTTGCTGGCGATGATCTGCAACATTTTTTTACTCAACATACTATATGTTGTTCCTCTCAGCACTGAGCAACAAAGAGCAACATGCTCCCAGTTACAGATAATAAGTAAAAAAATAAAAATAAAATCAGAGAGACTGTTGCAAAGAGAGAGAGAGAGAGAGACTACTAACTTCACTTGCCTCAATGAAGATGATCTATAAGTTCGAAGCTATGAACGTGCCTCAACAGTTTCTATCTGGCATTACTTTTCATTATTTTTAGGTGCAGTTGGCAACGCGATACTTGCTGCTCTGCTCTGTCTCTGGCCTGGCTCTGGCTCTGGCTCTGGCTCTGGCTTAGTTGTTGCCAGTTAGTGTTAGTGTTGAAAAGAGCATCGTTGACTGCTTTGGCTGTGGCTTTGCCGTTGCTTATAAAAGCCAGCGCATCTCCATTGTCTACCCTAATTGAAAACGTTCGTGTACTTTGTGCGGTCTAGTACTGTCTGCATTTGTAAGGCAAAGTAATAGGTAAAGCGAAGCAAGTAGATCAAACGAAAGCAAGTCACCTACTTTGAGCAAGTGTTTCACAAGGACAATTAATGCCTGATCAATGTGTTGATATGTTTATATAGTGATAAAATAACAATATGAGATAATCAACAATCATTTTTCATATTCTATTTGCAACCGATTTAGCGCGGACTTTTAATTAAGCAAACTTCAAGGATCCGACTCTTCGCAACGCAATATAAATTTCAATAATGATTTCCATCAAATATTATTCAATATTTGTAAGTATGCCATACGATAAGTTTCAACAAAAATCCCTAAACAAAAAAATAGTAAAGCAGAGAGGAAAACTTCTTAAATATAATAACATTAAATCTAATAATACCAAAGCTACATACAGTTGCTGTAAATCAGATTCCTACTGTATAAGAAGGTCATGCACCTACAGTGGCTCAGGCTTTACTACAGTGCGTCATAGAAATCGGTGGCTGTGCACAGCGTGTTAAACGCGGAAAACAGTTTCTTGAATAAATTGATGCTTACTTAGCGATTGATTCGATAGTAATACCATTAGTTAATAATATAATTTTTCATTTCAATTATTCTAAACTCATGCTAATAAATAACAAAAAACAATTTATGCGAGAAATGGGTAATGGAAGATGTAATCTATACTTGTACGAATACTTGTGTATGCAATAAATCACTCAAAAAATAATCATATTGATCCTTTAAACCGATATATTCTTAATACTTAATTACTGAATCTCTCACAGAGTCATCTGAATAAATACTTTTTTCAAGGTATCCCTAATTTAATAAATGTTTTCAAATTTTGCATATAGCTGATGATCCTTATAATCTTAATAATAAAGTACACAGACTTATGAATAACTATTAAACAATCTGAGAGAAAAGTCAGTCTAGTTTTCCATTAAGTTTTAGTTTGTTAGGCTAGTCTTATCTTATTTTCCTATTATATGTAAATAGCTAAAGAAGAAGTCATTATTCAATTATTTGGTAACCAAAAAAAAGACAAGTATGTCACACTCCACCACAAAAAGACGCAACCACACACAGCACATTGGGTTTCTTTCAAAATATTATGTGCAAACAGCAGACGTCAATGGTAACTATTGCATATGTACTATAAATTCCATAGAAGCGCTGCCTCAAGTTACAATCCAAAAATCTCATTTCCAAAAATTGCATGTGAGAAAATCTAAAAAAAAAAAACTGTATCCCACACAATACTTTGCGTGATTCATGAATGTGGCACAGTCATTGTGTCAGTGTGCAACATACTTGCAGCTCTTCGTAGCACCTTAACTGCCAAAAAGATCAAATAATAATGACAACACGTTACGTATACATAATCATGTTAAATCTTTACGAATTCAAGCACCTTATATCGGCAACTATAATACTAAGTAAGGTTAGGCAAGGTTGACCCTTTTCGACTTCACCTTCTACTCAACATTTATCTCAGCGAATGTTCCTGTGCATAGCCTTGATCGTTGTGTAGTTAGTCAGAAGAAGGCGTGGCAGATCCCACAAAGAATGCATATGTATATTCTGCTACAAGATCAACAGCCCGCCCAGGCAGTTGTACGTAATCGATTGAACAAGAGTCTAGAAGACACACCTTTCTTCTGTGACTTACCCCTGACCTAGGGTAATGCCATGCATGTATGTATTTCTCTGACTAATTAGAAGTACATATGTTACGTGTCATGAACACGGCTTATAGATATCCTGTAAAATCGAAGGTTATCTTTGATCGTATGCTAATTGCAACTTACCTTACTTGCTCTACTTAGATTGATTAAGACCTACACAGAAATTGCATAAGTTCTGCAGAACCACTGCGTCTTCCGAATATGAAACTTTACAGTACAAAGCTGGAGAAAAAAAAACAAAAGATGCCAATAATTTACGTGTGAGAAGAGGCTTTTGCGGTTTTTTGTTGCAATTCACATGATCATTACCTTTGATTCTTTTTTTTTTTCAATTTGCATTTCAATGCCTTAAAGTGGGGAAACCGAAACAACTGCAGTATGCTTGGAGCGCTGAAAAGGTCAGCTAAATGTTTATTGTTTTAGTATGCAAGTGGGTTCGTGTGTTTGGAAGTACAACATACAAATGGTATGCATGTATTTCCCGAATCAATATAGAAGAGATCTCTTGCGATTGCACCATAAACAAATTCAATTATCTGCCTAATTTATTCTGAAATCACTGCAGATTCCATAAATGATACTTGTAGATTCTTTGCGAAATCCGGGCTAACTCTTCTAGCTACTAATAAATTCGATAGTCTTTATAAAATATTTTATTTAATATATTTCGATTTATTTCTGTCACTTGCGAATTGAATTCATATAATATAATATAAACTGTGCCATATTCAGACATGCATAGATTTAAATAAATAAATATATTAATAATATTGTGGTAATAAATAACGTGGCTAACGATCGCTTGTCAATAAAAACGACGATCTGAACGATCTTGCCTGCCTCTTTCTATGTAATATGATCAATTATAATATGTATTGATATATTCTATAGAACGCAATCGTTTATCTTTGAGGGACACAACACTTCCGCAATCCGCAATTAAAAGTACATTTAACTCATGCTAATTGACTCGACTTTGAGATACTCAGTATTCGCGATCGCACGAGTCGATGCAAATCCCAAATTGTTAGCTCAAGTTAGCTGCGAATGAAGATTGATGACCTTGTTGTTGTTGTTGTTGTTGTTGACTCTTATGGCGGCGGAAGGGGATACGGTTCAGCGAAAAATAAAAAAAAAACCTTTAATTCACCAGACATAGACAGACACATAGCACATAGCATATGCGATTGTTCATACCCAATCGCAAACCGGTATCATTTGATCATGTTTGGCGTATGCTGGAAATTATAAATAAATAAAAGTTATTTTATTTGTCGGTTAACCTCCGCGATCTTTCGCCTATAACGTAGACTAATAAATTTTTTAGGTCGCATTCTAAGTATAGTTCGTTAACATAGTCATTGTCGACGTTGCACCTGTCCCAGAGCAACAGCTGCTAAATGTCAGGCGCGATGCTATCGTCGCTTCCATTTCAGTTTGTTACCGTTCACTTTTAATACCCTGTACTAATGAATTAAATGGGCGTAAAAGGCTTTTGATATTTTGATATTTGGAAACTGGCGCGACTCACCAAAAAACTTCTTATTTCAAATGTTATGGACAACGATCAATGCCAAGCCAAACTGGTATTCCTGTTTTCAGGCATTCCCAATCTATACAATCTAACCTTTTAATGCCTTGTTGTTGTCTTTTTGTAGTATTTTACAATTGTTGCCATCGCCTCCTATGCATATGCTCAAGTGGCTCCAGGCTCGAATGCATATTTACCGCCTACCAAGAATGGATACGACTATCCGGAACCCAATAAGCCATTCGTTAGTATTTATTTAAATAAAATGCTTAAGACACATAGTAATATAGTACAATGTTGTTCTGGTTCGAATTGTTTTCATTTTTTACGCACCATCTTTAATTGCTTTATCCCAAACACACAGAAACCCAGCCAGCCTGGTCAACCTGCTCAGCCGGGCAAGCCCAGAGTACCAGGCAGACCTCCAGCAGGTCCTCCCGGTCAGCCTGGCGATGTAAGTAGATAGAGACCTTGCCATCCAAGTGAGCATCAAGAATTCAAGCCCTACTTAATTGACAGGATCATGTGCACGTACCCGGAATGCCATTTGACTTTGAATACGCTGTTCAAGATCCCGAAACGGCCAATGATTATGCACATAAGGCGGCCAGCGATGGTGATGTGGTAACTGGCGAATATCGTGTGCAGCTGCCCGATGGACGAACCCAGGTGGTGCGCTACACGGCCGACTGGAAGACTGGCTATCATGCTGATGTCAGCTATGAAGGTCAGGTGCAGGGACCACAAGGTCCCACCTACAAGTACTAAGGTACAGCACATGCATTTCGATCGTTTGGCTTGGAGTCATTCATTTGTTGTAAATTGAGTTTAACTAAAAGTATAAATCAATAAATATATTGGTTCGTTTAAATTCAGTGAGTTTTTATTTCTTCATTATTTGAGTTGAAATAAATTTGGAATTTGAACCAGCAAACCCACCACAGACTTTCAGCCTCTCTTTGATATACTCACCACGCAGCTTAAACCGACACCTGTCCGACCTGTCAAACCTTGTCAACATGGCCAATACGCAGCTGCAGGAGTTGGTAAACAAACACCTGTAGAATGCGCGTACTGCCACTGCGCAGTCGCGTCCCAGAGTCGACGCAGGCGCCGAGCACGGCGAACAGAGTGCGATAGACTGCGAAAGCGGCTACAGCAGTTGTCTCGCTTACGCAACGTATGAGTTCACCGATGACACAGAAACGTCAGCGACACATCAGGCTGCCAAAACGGCAGTATACACAGAACTTTTTTTGAAAACAGAAGCAAAGAAAATCACTGGAAAATCGAAGAAAAACGTGCAGCGTTAATAAATAACACAGTTAAGCATGTTCGAAATAGGCAAAAAGTGTGGAAATTAAGGCATCGTGTAAATGTGCAATACGAACTTGTTATGAGGGGAACAAGCAAAAGCCAAGGCCCGAAAAAGTTTGTGAACGTGTTGGAAATAGGGCGTCGATTCAAGCAGGTTAATTAATATTTGTATTGCAATCGAAATCATTTAGATAGTTGAATATGATGCAATTAACTTGGAACTGGCCACGTCTCTGCCTGAGCCTGCAATTGTTGGTCATCTTGCATGTGCCCTGTGTGCATCTGCTGCCTAATGAAAACATCAACTACAATGTGTAAGTCAAACTCGGATTCTGGCAGTTTTATCCATTTATATATATTCCCTTAAACATTTCCATATTAGTGTCCACTCCTGGGCAGACAAGCTGGGAATGGAACTGTTCTCATTGGGCGATTTTATCACCAGACGAAAGGATGTACAAGATGTGAGTTGCTCATATTGATTTTCCAATTTCCCTGTTATTGTTTTTTTTTTTGCTAGTCAATAAAGTAGCTCAAAGTAAATTTAAGGACTTCAACCAGTTGTACATGCAAACTGCAAATAAACTACATATTTTTCATATATATTTTTTAAATAAGCTCAACTTTCTAGTTCTTAGCAAGATTTTTTAACCTTACTAAGCCAATATTAATCTAAAAGTGCTCTGCAAATTTCAAAGACTAACATATGTTGTCATCGAATGAAAATAATATTTTTCTATTTTCCTAACAATTTTATTTATTTAAATATTTTAATTTAATTTTTTAACCATCTGTTAAATCGAAGACTTATAGCTCAATTACTTCTTCCTCAATTCGCAGAGCTTTAAGGATGTGAAAGTTGTACCGCGCCAAGGTGGCGTAATTGTTGAATCTATGGCCAAAGAAATCGAAATGATGATGGATCTAAAAGTTAGCGCCGTGCGAGTATGTTATTTCTCGGAGCTTGTGTTCTTACAATTCGAGTATATATCTTAAATCGTATTCTTGATTACAGCGAATTATGGATACCGCCGAAAACACTGCCCTTTCTCATCAAAACGATATGGCGGACAAAATGTTTTCATACTATAATGCAAAAGAGATGGCGGAACCGGGTGAAGCAACACCTCCACCGCCAACAACACCACCAGATATGGATGATCAGATCGGCGAACCACTCATTTATGTACCGCCAAAGGTGGTGGTGCTCGAGAAGAGACCGGAATTCCATAATACACCGGTCAACTTCAGCGTTAGCTCGGTGCACGTGCCAGTAAATGTGTTTGATCGAGGTTTGAGATACGCGTCAATTAACTAAAACTATTTTTCTTCTTAAAACATATTCGAATTTTACAATCTACGCAATGTCTGAGGAAGAACAATTATAAAAGTTATAGTCCAGCACACTATGCTGTTTTCCAGAAAAGAAACTGCCTACGGAAATATCTCTGAACGTACAGAGTATATAGTAGTAGTAGGATTTTTATATGTTAGCCTACGACAATTAAAAAGGTTCAAAAAAGTAATACTCATGTATGTTACAGGCAGAAGCACACAAGTATATATGTTCTTGTGCAGCATACGTATCCGAATAACTTTAGATATGTCCGTCTGTGTGTCTGCAGTGAACTCATTGTCAAGTTCATTTAAGTTTTGGATGAAATATTCTTAATATTATTAGAAAGCTCTAGATTTTATTTTAATGGGATAGCACACGTGTTCGACTATATCTTTTTGTTTATATTTGTTCTTATTAAAACACTCTGCATTGCGAATTATTTCTTCAATCTCGTGCATGAACCATGTAAATGGTTAGCATGATAGTGAATGTTTTGCCAATAACCGTACAACAACCAACTACGCCACGTCATTCTTGCAATAACACACCCACGACAATTTTCAAGTCCGTATGCACTAGATTAATCAATTTTTGCGTCAAATTTTCTTCTATCCTACTGACAAATCCTAAAAAAAACAACAACAAACCATTAACTCGGACATGACAACAAATGAAAAAACAAAAAAAAAAAAAAAAACACAGCATCGGATGTTATAAAGGCGATTCAATGGTCAGAGAATTTGGATCAAATTTTCCGTGACAATTACAAAAACGATCCAAGCTTATCCTGGCAATTTTTTGGCAGTTCGACAGGCTTTATGCGCCAATTCCCTGCATCAAAATGGAAGAAGGACGTACCGGTCGATCTGTACGATTGCCGTTTACGTTCTTGGTATATGGAGGCGGCAACCAGCCCCAAGGATGTTATTATCCTAATGGATACATCTGGTTCAATGTTGGGACAGAGGCTAGATATCGCAAAGCATGTTGTCAATACAATTCTAGAAACGTTGGGTACAAATGACTTTGTGAACATCTTAACCTTTGATAAGGATGTAAAACCAATTGTCGGATGTTTCGAGGATACACTGATTCAAGTATATATATCATATGATTTATTATAATTTCAATTTCAACTTATTAACCTTATTTTATCCTCTCCAAAATTTACAATTTGCAATGCGGCCTTAAAATCAAAAAAAAAAAAAAAAAAAAAAAAAACAAAACAAAAAAATACAACATAAACCAAAAAACACACACGTTATGTTACTTCGAAACTTATCCAGGCAAATTTGGCCAACATACGTGAACTAAAAGAAGGGATTGAATCGATTAAACCCTCAGCTATTGCCAATTATACCGCCGCTTTAACGAGAGCTTTCGAAATATTGGAAGAAACGAAAATAAATTCACGTGGGGCGCAATGCAATCAGGCTATAATGATAGTTGGTGACGGGGCTCCCGAAAATAATCAAGAGGTCTTCCGATTATACAATTGGCGGGATCCGCCCTACAGACCCGTGCGTGTTTTTACCTATCTTATTGGTAAAGAGGTGGCAAATTGGGATGATATACGGTGGATGGCATGTGAGAATCAGGGCTACTATGTGCATCTCAGTGATACAGCTGAGGTGCGCGAGATGGTATTAAATTATATACCCGTTATGGCCAGACCCCTGGTATTGGGCAGGCATGATCATCCCGTTACATGGACACAGGTCTACGCGGATCTTGAGGTAAATCAAATTCAGCGAAAATCATTCGGACATTTAATTATTCCAACATTTTTTAGGATACAAAACTCTCCGATTTCCTATGGGAGAGCAAACAGTGTGAAGAGCAAAAGGCCGATGTTCTGGAATGGAGAAGAGTCCAAGGCGCCATGCTGGAGCCCAATGAGATTAGGAAACGAGAATATCGACGCATGAAGCAGGTACTACGAATCGTATTCCATTGGTTCGCAAACTAGCCCACTCAAATCTATTGCTTTTCAATTTAGACCTGGAATCAAACCGTGGATCCCAATAAATACCAATTCATGACCACCGTGTCTATGCCAATCTACGATCGGCGAGAAAATGCGGTAAGTAAAGACTGAGCAAATAGTCGAGATCGAAGCGTGAACCAATTGCAAAATGAAGTAAATGTATACGATAGCACAGTCATTTTTTAGTAAAATGTTAAGGACGGCATTCCAAAGTTACACTGCAATCAGCATCGCGTTCATTATACTCTCACCCACAACTGATCTACAACAAAGAATAAGCAAAAAGCAATAATTTGAATCAGTCCTCAGACATATTTCAATCTATCTTTATAAAAACTCACTCTATAATACCGCTATATATTAATATTTTATACGTTATATGGTACACACAACAACTACTTACAACTACCAAAACTTTACACAACTATACCACAGAATATCACCGAAGAAGTTTTAATAAATGAAGCACTCTGGGAATTGCAAACACGTGAGGTACAAACTATAATGCCAAATTCTAACAAAACTTAAAAAATCGATTGAACTTTGCGTAAAAGTATTGCTGCTCTTTAAGCAAACGTTTTTTATACGCCAATTAATATATCGTATTGAATTTAATATATATTATCCAAATTTCAAAAAAAAAAAAAAAAAAAATAATTCCTATAAATAAATGTATGTACATGAAAAATATATATCAATATAATGAAGTAAACGATTTGTTATACTTTGCGCTACATAACATGCATATCAATTTCATATTTTACTAATATGTTTATATATTAAATTACCTCCTACACGTATATAACTCTAGCTAACATGGTCTAGGACCATGATGTTTAATTAGCAAATTTTTGCTATTACATACATTTACTAGTACTAGTACTCCGAAAACATATATACAAATCGAAACCAAAATCTTAATTCAATTCCTATAATTCAATTCGATTGCTAAAGTAATTAACAATGTAATCAGTTTTTATATGTATATAGAATACATATATTATTATATTTTATGATATTCGTAGACGTACATTTATATATATAGTTATAGCTAGTTCCTTACTTAACGTGATCGTAAATCTAGCATTTTGAGTAGTACAATTCAAGATTTGTTGTTAAACGTTCTACAAAAATAGTTATTACGTTTAAACCTTGACTTAGAGCTTACATATATACTCTATATAAAATACTCATAAACATATATTGGTGAAATTGGTCAAACGATCCCAATACAGCGGCTGCAATAAAGAGCTACAAAACCAAATCCATTGATGTTTATGAAGCACAGTTAATCGAAAACCTTATAAAATACCTTGTGCTGAGGCAAATATTAGTCACGACAACAACACGGAAAATATAATTGAATAAACATTATTCTAATAGATACAATGACGAATGCTTTGACTGAGGAACTGATTGATAAAGTTGCTGTACCCTTCATATGTATGATCGGCCTTCCAGGACGGCAACTTAAAGGCATACACCTCGTGTCGACCTGGCATACATATGTACATACATATGAATGTATACAACACATACATAATTGCTACATACATATGTATGATTGTATTCAGATTCAGATCTGCATGTACACTGTGGCTGTGTACGTCTTTATTTAAAATTATCCAGTGCTACGCCTCTTTGTATAAATCCCCACAACAATGTGTAACATTATTTGGTTCCAAGATATTTATTTATTAAAAACTACCAATACAAATTCACAGCTCATTAACCTAACGACCGATATAAATCCGGCTGCGGAAATAAATCTTCAAGTTGTGAGTAATTTGTTTATAAACTTAAGCAAAAACAGCTTCAACCAAACAAACTCTTAATTCTGATCAAAATTAATTTTTTTTCCAAAATTTAAAAACTAAATTTTTTGATTTTTGATAATCGTGTGCTGCATGTAACATAATGAGTTCGATGAAAAGATCTGACGTATTGTGTTTCTAATCCTAGTGTTACAGGTGGAATGGCTTTTGTAGAGTTTTTCTAAATAAACTATTTAATATGCTGAGGGGAGACGAACGACATCAGAGCAATGTCCATCTAATAGTCTATCGGTTAATCGAAATCTTTCAAATACTGGATGCCATGCACATCGCTCTTGAAAATCGGATATTCGATTTTCTTTTTCTCTTTCTATCGATCAGTACTTCGCAACGATAATTTCAACTTTTTATTGCTGCACGCAATACAATAGATCGGGCTACTATATATAGTACTGATTAGGTTCTACATTGTCACTTGTTTTCATTGTTTAAAATCATGAAACTCCGATCTTTATACCATACAACATAACTGTCATAGAGCCGATGGCAACATTAGATAATTTGTATGAAAACTTCTCTATACTGTAGAACCTTATCTATTTTCTACTGCAAACTACCTATTCATTCCAATTTCAGAATAGAGGGTGTATGTCATTTTCTCTTTTACCTCCTAATGAATTTTATTTTCTATTCATAAAGTTTTTTACAATTCCCGATAAACTCTGTATAAAACAACGTACGAAGAAAAATGTCAAATAAATTATCTGTCGGCAGAATCAACACATTTCTAATATCTTCTTATCATTTTCGCAAATTCACATTTTTCACATATCATATTCAGTTTAAAAAAATAAAATATGAAGGGTATAATAACTGTGTTACAAAAAATATATATACGATTGAAATATGAGATACACATTAAATATATACAAAACATAAACCTAACTATCAATGTTTGTTAATCACTCACGATTTGTGCAATACTACGCATACCCCTTAACTTTCCCAATTTGTAAAAAGCCTTTATACCCTGAACATATTAATATCAAAAGCTTTGATGCTTCCACATCGTACATCATAAAATAATAACAGATTATTTCCGTTCTTTCAACCTTATTACACGAATTTACAGTAACCGTTTAAACAAGTTTTCTACAGTTCATGGGTATAAGAACTGATAATTAATATTGTTATTTCTTAACATACACTATACCAGACAGTTATGTATACTCTGACAACCATTTAATATCCATATCCCGACAAAAATATAAAAAAAAAACAAACAAAATTACCTATACACCCACATTTTTTGTAATAAGCATTTTAAAGTAACACTGACATCAACTATTTAAACTGTATTCGTAAGTTCTTGCATAGTAAGCCAAATGCTTTTAACTTTGTATTACAAAGTATGTATTTATTTTATTTTTTCAATTTAAAATTGTTTTTGCCTTAACTACCAGAAAGCTTAAGTCCACACAAAATTCGTTCTATACTAGCTATGTGGATTGTCAAATAAATTTCATTTCAGTATTGATTTTTATGCAAAACCAATAAAACTCTCTGTACTTGTATTTGTTCATGCGCTATAAACCAAACTACATTTTAGTATTAACTTTGTACAAATGTTTTTATCACTAATTGGCAAATTCATATTGTTAAATTTATTCTAAAATTTGTTGCTTATGCGCAGACAAGAATCGCAAACATACTGGGCGTAGCCGGCACAGATGTACCCATTAATGAAATCAAGAAGTTACTATCGCCATTCATGGTAAGTTATACCATATACTATTGTATAATTGGGCTCATTTAAATCTTATACTTAAAGCTTGGTGTTAATGGATATGCGTTTATAGTAACCAACAACGGCTATGTTCTATTTCATCCCGACTTTCGTCCAATCGTAAGTAGCTTAGCAGCCTGAGATCATAGAAAATTCGAATTAATGGAGAACTAACACATATTTTCGTTGAGTGCAGTTTCAAGGATACATATTAAAGCCTGCTTACAATAGCGTTGACATGATTGAAGTTGAGCTTTTGGATGACGACCGAGACGCCAGAGATTTTAATCCAGTGCTGTTAACGGTTGGTTTGAACAACCCTATACTACATATAATAAACTTACTCATGCTTGACTCGTTTTTAGATACGAGATTCCATAATTAATCAATCGACTGGCAGCAAATGGATGCTGGTTAAGAATCATTTCGACGAAATGGTAAACTTTACTTCTATATAATACCTTCGAAATACTAAGGTTATCTCTTCTAGAAACGTGTGGCTCGCGTTAAGCGCCAATACTATTGGACCGCTATAAAAAACACGCCATTCACACTCGTTATCACCTACCCGGAACGATACGGCGTGAATCGAGTGGAGCCACGCACCGAACAAGATATACATCGTACGTATATAACGGGCAAAAACTTACGCAGCTTCTTTGATGGCAAACGCTGGAAAATTCATCCTGACTGGTACGTTAAGATCCTAATTCAAAAAAAAAAAAAAAAAAAAAAATGAAAAAAACCTAGCTTAAAGCATAAATGAATTTTCGATTGATTCCAAACTACCAGGCTGTTTTGCAAACAAATCAATAAGACATTCAGAACACCCGAAACTGAATTGTTATATTTTGTTGATCGCATGTCCGAGCCCGGTTGGCATTGGCCATCAAGTCGAAGCGCGATGCCCCCCGAGCATGCAGCCGCCATTTTCTGTAAGTACAATTCAATCGATTATCGAATACTACAAAAATTTGTGTTTTGAAAAATGCTTTACTGAAAAAAAAAAATTGCTGGATTCGCCTATGAACCTTTTAATTTAGTTCTGTCATATTACGATGTTCTAGTTTTTTTTTTTTAATTTATGCTCGTAAAGTGTTACTTCAATAATCATGCAAATTCACAGCTAACAACTCATCAACTGGCCGCTATTCATCAATCAATGAAAAAGAAAGCTACTATTGTGAGTAACGAAAATCAAAGCAAAGACAATCCGTATCCAATTCAGACCCCCTCAGTATTCCGTGTTCTTCACTCCAATAATATAAAAAAAAAAAAAAAAAAAAAACCAAAAAGCTTGTCAACTTTTGCACTTGCACCCTCACTTTCCCACTCTTCTTATCGCAATCAAAACGGTAGTCACATCGTTTAGTTTACTCTACCAGTGTTAAGTACTATAATATATATGTATTATATTATAAACGCAATGTAATTGTTTGTAATATACCTATGTATTGCCACCGGTTAGCTGCGGAATTTGCACAATATACCAGATAAAGAGCTGCGCATGAAATGTTACATAGAGATTTTTGTTTTCTTTTTTTTGTTGATTTGTTGTTATTATTAATTAATCAAAATATCCTCACCGAACGCATCAGCTAATTGGCTGCTGTACCGTAACTGTCTTATTAACGAGAATTCGAAATTCATTTTAATAATCATTCAATTTTTCGTATTACAGGCGATCGGCAGCTAATGCAATCGCTCGTTTTTGATGCCCGTGTTACCAAATGGTTTTCAAATACGACATTCTTTAAGGACGAGAAGAGGTGAGTTTCTCTCTGGAGTGTATTCCAGCTATTTGGGACTGCCTGAATGTACTGAATGATGTTTGAAATTGATATGCTACCTGTACATCGAGTACATTTAAGGCCATAGTACCCATTGATACCAATTACCTAATTGAAATTCCAACAAGAGACAGCACATACTAATCATTATAATTTGTGTATACACACACTTCTTTTTCTCACTTTTATTTGCAATATTATGCTGTTTGTTTATTTATTTCTGTTAATTGTCAATTGTCTATTGCATCCGCAACCGAATACTTACTGCAATCTTGAACTTTGAAACCACATAACATAATGCCTTTCATAATGTCTTAATTCAAATATACAATATATAAATACCCTATCTAGCGTAAGCGCATCAAGCCCAATAGCCGTACTAATGGGTTTGCTGCCAAGGTAAACAGATAAATCATTTGCAATACAACTAGTTTATCAGTTTCTACTGTATATTATTGATACATGGGTCCACTTGTAATATTCGCATTTCTGATCCCGACAGGCACGAATTTAAGCAACGATTCGGAATCACTGTGGCCTTTCTGGCCACGCACAGTGGTCTGACGCGTTGGCATGAGTTTCACTCGAATATTGCGGGGCAATCGAGCGTGGGGTAAGTTGTAAATGTGGATATTAATACAACAACTCAACTCAACTTCGATTTCAGTGAGAGTTTCAGTCAAAATAATAAGCGCGCCATCGATGAGGTTTGGTACAAGCGCGCTGTGGATCAGTATTTTGTACACAAAGAGAGCTTTGTTTATTCGGTTCCCTACGATTCGGGCGGTATGTAGAGCCCACGATCCATAGAGTACACATATTAATGTAACTTTCAACCTACAGAAGGCGACTCGGAAATAATTGTTACCGCAACCAATGCGATATTTCATAACGAAAGCTCCAAATCGGCTCCGGCTGCGGTTGTGGGCTTTCAATTTCAGCACTCGGCACTCTATAAGCTCTTTCACAACATTACAGGCAATGTAAATAAGCGCTCTATATACGTCTTAAAATATATATATACTATGTATTGTTCCATGCAAAGGCCTGTGCCGTGGACGATAAGGACTGCTATATACTGGACAACAATGGATTCGTGATCATATCGACACGCGTACACGAGACTGGTCGATTCTTTGGCGAGGTGAATGGGGCTATTATGAAGCGTTTGGTCGAGGAGAAGGTCTACAAACGCGTCATTGTCTATGACTATCAGGCAGTGTGTTTCGAGTCGAAAACTGAACAAAATGCATCTAGCACCTTGCTCACGGTAAGCTCGTTCAAGACAAAAACCCCAACTGGCTGGATTAATTAATTAATAATCTCCTTCTACTGACAGCCCCTGTTCCATCTTCTCCGATTGGGTAAATGGCTGCTGCATACGGCACTGTGGTATATTGTACAACTAATGCAGCTGGCACCGGGCGTAATAGCCAACTTCAATAATAACGTGTATATTCGCGTGAACGGGAGTGAACAAAAGTCGGAGCAACCGCCACTTGAAGACAATCTGCATATTAAGAACGTTTGGCTGCAATACCTAACCCTGCATCGCACACGCCTCAAGTCGTGCGATATGCAACGCGAATTGTATACCCTATATAATGAGAGAGACAACGTTGTATACAATATGACAGCGCACGCATGCGAGCGGCCATTTGTAGTATTGCCCATACCCAACAGTAATCTGATCCTGTTGGTCATCGATCTGTTGTGTCCGCGCGAGGTCAATCTGGTTTTGACCGTGAACCCGAAGCGAATTCAATATCCGCTGGCGGTAAACGAGACATTCTCGTGCTATAAAAATGCGCGAGAATTCACCCGGGTTCGACCCCAGAGCTGCATCAGTCGCCATGCAAACGTAAGTAGAGGCCCTATTTTATTTTCATATAGATCTTTCACAGACTTACTCAATATCTTATCGATTACTTTACACAGGAGAGCAGCATCAAGCTGTGTGGCCGGGGTAATTCGTTCTATTCCAGTCTCACGCTGTTACTGCTTTCGCTGATCCTAAGTCGTTTGCTGTAACGGCGGCTACATACACTCACTTTCTAGCTAATTTAGGCCAATATGATCGTACACATGTACATAAATTTACAGTAGTTTTTGTATTATATTATGGTTAATTGAAGAAATCCGAAATTTTCTACTTATCCAAACGCTTGGTCTTTTTCCCACAGTTTTTTAATGTAATTATAAGAATTATTTCTAAAAATATACATAAGTATTGATTATGAGACAAATGTTAAATTGTTGTTAATTGAATGACAAAAGAAACTACAAAACATAAGGATTATCGTGAACTCATTGAAAGTTTTTCGGTCCTTGTCTTTAAGTTTTCATCGTTGTTCCGACGGCAATTATAGTATAAATAGTCCTAAACAGTCTTGACAAAACGAGTTTGAGAAAATTTGTTGGAAAATATTGAAATTCCAGGAATATGTGGCACAATAAACTACTTGTACATTTTAGTTAAAATATCGTGGAAATTTGGCCAGGGCATACACGATCTTTTCATTAATCATAGAAACTATATCTTCTAAATTACTACACAAATTCCAAAGCTTCTATGACAGCTATACGACTATCGGTTCTGGCCGGCTCGTTCCTACTAACATATGTACATAAAAAAAAAGCGTGAAACAATACATGTACATATGTGTGCCAATTTTCATCAAGATTGCTTTAAAATTAAGAGATTAGTTTGGTTTGGAGCTGATCAATAATATATAAAACAAAAAAGTACTTTATAAAACGTAGATGTTTCTTTCTGTGCGTCGAAAACTCTGGCCAAAATTAAAAAAATAAAAACAAAACTCTCAAAGTGCGAGTGATTTTTATAATAACTCGGCCGCTTCTTTTCTTTCTAGACTGTTTAATAGATAGCCCAAAATTTATACCTACTTCGAATAGGAGCAATAATAAATTAGAAAAATAACTTATATATAGAAAGGCCTTTACTCCATATATACAATTTGTAACTTTGCCTGCTGATATTTATGTATCATCGCACACTGTCCATGTTAAATTTGTATATTTATATAGAATAATTCCGAGTAATATTGTATATGTGTTGCATTAACCGAAGTTAGACCTTAATAAAGAATTTATTAATTAACTAATGAGTTAAGAATATTAGAGAAATACCAATTTATGAAGTAAATTAAAGAAACATTTAAATATACGCCAACTAGCTTAAATTATTTTCAGTTCTCTTCTAAAAATAGTTGAGTTTAATGATTATCTTTATCAAATTTTTAAAAATCGTTACATTGTTTGTTTGATGTATATATTATACATTTCTTTATGCAGATTGTAAGCATACAACGGCTTTGAAAATCTAACTTACTTTACCACTGCCTTGTAGCATCATGTGAGCGTGAATTTCATAGGCTCAGTTGATCAAATGTTACCTCTAATCGACCCTAGCACGTTGTCGAATAATTCAAAATGCGAAATTTATGAATAGATCACAAGAATGACATTATTTCAAATGATTCACCAGAAACCAAAAACAACATTTCTAGCCATTAATAATGCTTTTATAGAATTAAGATAATATTTATAATAAAATATATTTTATAAAGTCCTTCGATTCAATTATTGCGTTTTCAAAACTTCTTGCATAGTTGTTGATGATTTTCAGTTTGGGGTTTCAGCAATTGGATCACGATAGGGTTAAGATAAACTCGATACGGATGGTACCGTTTTTTCTCAATTTTAGGTTTATAACATCTTAATGGAGAATCTATCTAGAGTTTAAATAATGAAGAAAATGCCATCTCCCGCGACAATCTGAACCAAAAACACATTTTCAGAACCATCAGCTTCTGCACATAGGCTGGGTTTTCTGCAATCGGATCACGATAAGGATAAGATTAGTTCGATAGTAATCTTAAGGTCGTTACTATCGTTTTATAGCTCTAGACTTATCGTTTTGATTAAAAAGCCTGTGCACCTGACAATTCGTATTAGTCTGAAATGAAAATGTTTCGCGTCTGGTTTGGATTGTTCTTCATTGGATTGTCGCTTGCGGATACCGTGTTCCCCAGCGGCGTACCCATGCCCGACGGGCGAATTGTGGGCGGCGAGGATGCAGATATTCGCGAATTCCCGCACCAGATTTCAATGCGATATAGGGGAAACCATCGTTGTGGCGGTGCCATCGTCAAATCGAATATCATCGTCTCGGCCGCCCACTGCGTGAACACCCTGGCCAATGCGAATGATCTAACAATTGTGGCCGGTTCGACAACCCTGAATCCGTACACTCAGGTACTGCCGGTACGTCAGTTCTTCGTGCACGAGAACTACAAGACCTTAAACAATGACTACGATGCCGCCATACTGGTGCTCGACGGCGACTTTGAGTTCAATGAATTTGTGCAGCCCATTGCGCTGGCCAAGGAGCGTCCGGAACACGGTACACCAGTCATTGTAACCGGCTGGGGTGTTACCACCGAGGGTGGCATCATTCCCAACACACTGCAGAAAGTGGTAGTCAATGTGGTTGAGAATTCGGAATGCAAGAGCGCCTACTCCGTCATGTTGACCAGCCGCATGCTCTGCGCGGCCGTTGATGGCGGTGGCAAGGACGCGTGTCAGGGTGACTCCGGCGGCCCGCTCATCTACAACAACGAATTGCTGGGTATCGTATCATGGGGTACGGGCTGTGCTCGACCCAAATACCCCGGAGTATATGCTTCTGTGCCCCAAGTGAGCGAATGGATAGAGAAAGCTATCCAGGAAAACGCCAATGTTGGCAGAATTGATTTTCTGTAGTTATAACACACTTTAGCATTATCAAGTGAAGGCAATAAAAGTATTAAATTATCAATGATGATTTAGTGGAAAATAATCAAACAAAAGCCCCTTATCTTCTCTTTATTAGGCGTTAAAAGTATGCCCCATTTCGCACTATGAGCGTACGTAACGTACTCTAGCGGCAGAAAACTGAACTTACGATTATAATCGTATAATAGCGGCTAGCTTCAGTAAGCGAGCAAATATATAAATCATGCCAATCAGCTTTAAGTAGCTAACTTGTTGGCATGCAAAAGGTTAATGCCTTGCAGTAAACTGCTCATATCAGTGAGCTTTCATTTAAGGCTTGCTGCTTTCATTAGTTGCGCTTGCAAAGTGAGGGCGATCAAGAAAAGTACCTTTTAGCTTAATGAAAAAAAAAACAAATTGACATAAGTAAACTCGCCAGCAAAGCTAGTAGGACATTATGACATGCGAAAGGAATTTTGAGCTTTAAAAGTATATTGCAACGTTCGGCGGGGAAGTATTTTATTTCTTCATTCGTAATTGTTAGTTGATAGGGAAGCTACATTTATATTTATACGGCAGGCGTAAGAAACTTTCCACACACCCAACCTTTCTTTCTGGTTACTATTTTGAGCGCGTAATAATTGTTAAGTATTTGATTTGTTTGTGAGTTGCCAGACATAACGTAATTCGCGAAAGATAACTAACTGCCGCCAGATGATTAAAAATAGTTAAGCTCCTATCATAATGGGCTGAATTGTTTTATTTATAATTTGTTTTGAACAACCCCTTGTTGGCCGACAACAGTTCTAGTCCATTATATTATATAATCAATTACTTTGGCTTCCCCACATCAAACTCTCGGCATTTCTTTTACTTTTATTGGGCTTCAATACTCTAATATTATAATCAATTATTCAACGACACTTTCCTAATTGAACTTTCTGACGAAGTACTTCAACTCTACTTGTGTAGGTCTTCGCACGAGCATCTATGTATGTGTATTGATTATTAAATGTTAAGTGCATATATGCAAGCGAAAGCAGATCTTCTACAGTCTGCGTATTCCAGCTGATTATTTTTTATTAAATAGGCTGATAAACTGAATTGACACAGTGACTGTAGATGCTAAACTCCAGAGGCAGAAACATATGCACAAGACTAGAAGAAAGCTGACTGATATGCCACTCGACAAGTATCGATCGCGCAGTCCGAGATAAGGAGTGTGTCCAGCTGTTCGGCACAATTTTTCAATCCATACTTTGTTGTGGGGCAGCGGCACTTTCATTGACGCCGACAACAACGTCGACGTTGACGCTGGCGCTATCGCTACCGCTGACGTTGACGCAGCGTAGACGTCTCTGTTATGTGAACAAGTGATAAGTGCTTACACCGTACATGAATAACTTGAATAGTCGCACGGAAAATACCCTCTACTAATTAAATCTAAATAAAACTATTACAAAAAAAAAATAAAATAATGCTAGTGCAAATAAAAGCATAATTTGGAATACTTGTTTTAATAAGTGAAATATAATATATTAACAAAATATGTTATTTTAATAATAAATTCATATACGTTTAAAATACCATGACACTTTCTAGTCAGTGCCTAAGTGAATGTGCAGCAAACTTCATCCAAAAACTGAAAAACCTTTCGCGTCGCAGTAACCGAGGGTATAAGTATAAACGTTAACACGTCTCTGGACTGAAGCTCTCCAAACTAGTCACGGTTTACGCGGCGAACGAGAGAGACGCGTCTAGAAGTCTCCCGGAAGAAAGAAAACAAAAATAAAATCAAGTCGAGGCAACGTAATATACTACGAACATGTTCAAGAAACCCATGAAAGAGAAGAGTCGCGTGTGCGTAATAGGAGGTAAATGCAAATCATAAAGAAAATCCCCAACACATTAACCGGAAAACAAAATCGAAATCGAAATCGAAATTTATGGAAATATTGAAAATTTTCCATTTCAGCCGGCACGGCGGGCTTGTGCGCTTTGAAGAACTCACTGCAAGCGGGCCTGGAAGCGGTTGCCTATGAGCAAGGCACCGAAATCGGCGGTACCTGGATATTCTCGGAAAAGATTCCCAAGGACAAGCATGAGGAGGTGCACGGCAGCATGTACGAGGGTTTGCGGTAAGAATACAAGTTTCTTATTATTTTTCGATTATTATAATTAATATTTGATAAATTGTTCTAGCACAAATCTACCCAAGGAAGTGATGGGCTATCCGGACTATTTGTATCCCAGCGAGATCAGGGAATCGTTTATTACATCGCAACAGGTACTCGAGTTTCTGCGCTCCTATGCGGATCACTTCGATCTGAGGCCACACATCAAACTGCAGCACGAGGTCATCAGGGTGCGACCCCGCGTGGACGATTGGGAGGTGAGTGCTGACGTGATTGGAGCGTCATCAGCTGATTTGTTGTTGTCGTAAATGTAAATGTCGATTATAGATAGTGATTAAACTCGAGACACTCCATATGAATACTATATCGCGCTCTGCCTCTCCCTCTCCCTCTCCCTCTCCCTCTCTCTCTCTCTCTCTATCTCTTATGTGCAGGTCTATGTTTGGGATCGCGTCAACGACACTTGCGATCCGGTTTATTATGATTTCATTTATGTCTGCAACGGTCACTATACGGAACCAGACATGCCCGTAATCGAGGGAATGGAGCTGTACCGGGGCGAGCAGATGCACAGCCATCTCTATCGGCGGGCAGAGAAATTTAGAGGTAGGTCTATATTATGTTTACTTAACACAACTAAGACTGGTTATCAACTGCAGCTATACACATAGTTAACCCACTTAGAGTTTGGAGAACCCTAATTAAGTTCGCTCCAGGCCGCAATCTTTTACTTGCGAATCTGGGTTAGCTACAGCTACAGCTTGGCTCCCTTTTGTTTTCATTTCATAAACAATTCGGCCTTATCAACGTTGAGTACCAAAAGATCCCGGGAGTGCTTTTCGTAGATGGAGCAGTCAAGTGGGCCGGCCGGTCGGCTGCCTGACATAATCAGCTTGCATATGTTTTACCCGATTTTAACTGTATACATACAGCCGTGTCGAGCAAGCACGTGTTGCTATACCAGTTCGAGTTGATAAGCTCTCCGTGTGTTTCGGGCATGTTTCGAATGCATAACGTCATTAGAAGAGAGTTACGGTAGCAGACTTACGATTCAGATTTCAATAAAGACACTTTGAAGTGGTTCTGTATGCTTCACAATCTAATCTCGATCTCTCTCTATCTCGTTCTCGTAGATCAAAATGTTTTGATTATCGGAGCCGGTCCCAGTGGCATGGATATAACGAATCACGTGCGAGTGGCGGCAAAACATGTGTTTCTAAGCCATCATCTGCCCAACACACCCAACACCAGCTTTATGGGCAACGTGACTCAAAAGCCAGATGTCGAGAGATTCACCGAGAACGGGGCCATTTTCAAGGATGGCAGCAGCGAGTGCTTCGATCACGTAATGTATTGCACCGGCTATGAGTATAGTTTTCCCTGTCTGAGCACGGATGTGGGCATACAGGTTATCGATAACTTTGTGCAGCCACTGTGGAAGCATGTCGTCAACATTAATCACCCGACGATGGCGTTTATCGGGCTGCCCTTCAATGTGATACCCACACAGATCTTTGATATGCAAGTTCGATTCACTCTGAAGTTTTATACGGGACAAATTGAGTTTCCCACGCGAGAGGAGATGCTGGCCGAGCTGGAGAAGGAGATGGGCGAGCGCTGGGAATGCGGTTACGTCAATCGCAAGAAGGCACATCAAATGGGCGAGCGACAGGTAAATAGATAGAGAGAGAGAGAGAGAGAGCTTGAGCTTATCAATACAAACTATATATATATGTTGTGATTCCACAGTTCGATTACTACAACGAGCTGGCGCGGATGGCGGGCATTGAGAACATTAAGCCAGTTATTTTTAAGGTAATGAAAGATTGCGGCAAAAAGTATATATTCAATTTGGATACCTATCGCAATCATTGCTACACAATTGTCGACGACGAGAACTACATCAAGTACTCGTTGTGAGGGACGGCAGCAGATATTTGTCTCCTTTATGTCCATAATACCTGTAGTATGCATTTATCTATGTACCGTAATAATAATAAATATACCTGTGAATCTGTGTTTTAAATTCGGTGAGCAGTGCCATAGCAGGCAGTCTTTGTTTTAAATTCTGTGAGCAGTGCCATAGCAGTTAGTCTTTGTTTGGCTGGCGATCTGGCTTACGGTGTCTGGCAACGCTGCATGTTTATTAAGAGCTTGCATTGCTGTTTACGGCGCTGTTAATCGAATTAAATTGTGTTTCGGGTTTCCATATATGTTTAATTTAATAATTTATTTCATTAAATTGTGTTTTTGGCTGCACTTTGTGCTGCTACGCTATTTATATAAATATGCATTTGTATATGTAATACACATATGAAGCACGCAGAGATGCATTTAATATGCACACACATACATACATATACTACTATTTGATAGGGGGCTACTACTACATACAAACTCACATGCATACATACATACAGATATCGCTAGATTATTGCTTACGCACTAGAATCTACTACTTTCTTTCTTTAGCACTGTTGTTGTTGCCGTTCGTATTGCACACTTCTTCGTCGTCCTTCTCCTCGCTATTCCCATTACTGTTGCTGCTGCCACTGCTGCTGCTGCTGCTGCTGCTGCTGTTGTTGTTGTTGTTTTGCTTGCGATTATCATCGGTTGCATCCGGTTCGCGTAGTGCAATCTTCTGGAAATCGCAGTCGATAATCCGCTTCCGCTTGCGCAGCGGTCGACTGCACTCGGCTGCTGCAGTGGCGCTGCTGCTGTTGCTGCTGCCGGCCGGCGATGTGGGCGTGGCTGTGGCTGCAGCGGCGGCGGCTGCTGCGTCTTTGGTTTGGATAAGCGTGCGCTTTGTCTGCAGTCGTGTGATCTTAATCTTGGGCAACTTTTCGGAGCAGGCACTGGCATTATCATTCGACTCAGCCGGCTCCATGTTGTGCACCACAATGCAGTGTGTCGTCTCCTGCGCACCTGCTCCCGGCGAATCCGTGGCGGGCGAATTGCATGTCGACGACGGCGACGGTGTTGTCTTTGGTATGGATTTTAGCTCGTGATCTAGCTCCTCTATGCTGTCGGGCTGTTGCCGCTCCGCCAGGCTGTCAGGTTGCTCGTCCTGCTCCTGTTCCTGCTCTAGTTTTGCACGCTGCTCTGCATGATTCATGGCGTGTTCTTCCGCCTGCTCCTGCTCCAGCTCCGACTTGGCCTTACTGCAATCCAGTGGCTGCGGCTGTTCCTCCCGCCCGCCGGCTGCTGCCACACGCTCCTCATCGTATCGCTTGCGCTGCTCGGGTGTCAGGTGCGCCTTATAGAAATCCACAATGGGCAGCGGCACGGGTATGGGTATGGGCAGTGGTATTATGATGGGATAGGGCACCATGACGGTAACAGGTGGCGCAGCGCCAAGCAGCGCACCCAACGCGCCTTGCAGCTCCGGCAGCTGCGGCTGTTGCAAGCTGGATGGGGGCATCGGCGGTGCCGCCAGATGTGAATGATGTGGAGCAAAATGTGCGGCAAATGCTCGCGGCAACATGCCCGGTGGTGGTGGTAGAAACGGATGTGGCGGCGGCGGTGGTGGACCCGGTCGAGCACCGAACGGATGACCCATTATGCCATTGGGGGGCGTGGCAAAGTAACTGGCTGGTATGCAAGTGGGCGGACGGCCTAGTTGAGGCGGCTGTGGCAACTGGGGCGTCGGTGGCGCGCTCGCATGAGATTGTTGCTGTGGATGTGGCTCCTGCATGGGCGACAACGGCGGCAACGGCACACTGGAACCAGCGAAGTCGGCGCTCAGCGTTGTCGGCTGCTGCTGCTGTTGCTGCTGCTTTTGAAGAATGGTGGCCACAGTTTCGGATCCGCCGGTTCCACTGGCTGCAGCCCGATGCGGACGCTTACGGCGTCCTGTCTTGGCCGTGGGATGCATGTGATGACGCTGCTGCTGCTGCAGCTGCGACGGCGGTGGCGGTGGTGCTGCCGGCGCAACGCTGGCCGAACACTTTTGCGCCAACAGCTTGGACACGGGTGCCACTGAGATCAGGGGTTTGCTGGGATGCTGGGGTGGCGTAAGACAGGGCGAACTGCGTTTCGAGTTGACAGCCGTCGGTCCTGGTGATACGGAAATGGTTGATGCTGGCGAAGCACTGCGACTGCGACAATTGCGTAGCCATAGATCCGGCGTGATGAGCCCAGCTCCATCGCCGGCAGCGGCGGCTTCCAGGCCCTGCTCGCGCAGATGCGGATTCATGTCGAGATGCGCCTGCGTCTCGTTGCAGAATATCTGCATCTTGTATTGATTGAGACACTTCTCCGAGCAGAATTGCAGCTGCGAAGCACCATCCTGAAAGTCCACATAGCTGACGGCGTGCCGCACGTGCTTGCACCAGTCGCAGGTCTTGGCCTTCTTAAAGGATGCGCGACGACTTTGCGTGAAACACGACTCCGAGCAGTAGCGCGGACCGTCCGTGCTGGTCAGATAGTCGGGCGCATTCTCGGCAATTGGCCGATGGCACCAGCAACAATTACTGAAGTCTGCAAAGTAATAAAAAAAAGCGCAATTGTAATGAAAATGTATAAATTAAATGATAACATAACACGAACATAAGCGCGAACTGTTAACTTCCTGCTAACATTGCTCTGTTAGCTATTGTAACTTCTTCTCTGAACTAAACAACTCTACCCACTCGTTATCGAATCGTCCTTTACTTCACACACACACACAGACAGACAACGCTGCAAGCTCTCATGTCATCCAATAGGCCGCCCCTGGATATTGCCCTGGCCAACTCTTTTGTAGCAGAGCATGCAGATTGCTGACGACCACGGACAAGGAGCTGACTGCCTGCAGACTATGCTGGCATCCATTCACCCAATATCACATTTTGTTTTTCGAAATTTGTAAACCATATTTGCGACTTAATGAATCTGTTATTCGAGAATGCAGCCGGCTGAGTGGTGCGGCGGCAAGACGGCAGGGCGGCAGGCAAACTCTGCCAAACTAGTTGATGGGAAAGTTAGCAAAGTTTCAAACCTGTCTGTCTGTGTGCAAAAATCGCATAATGACTGACTCGCTAGAGAGTGCTAGGTGCCCGGGCTGGGGAGAGAGGAAGGATGGTTGGGATGGATGGATGAAACGTCGAAATGTGTATGATGCCGGCTCTCAGATCGAACTTATCAAATTGCAACAGCAGCAGCAGCGGCAGCATGCTGGATGAACTGAATTTATGATTTTAATTTTGATTTTCAATTTGGGCAATACATTTTGTACTCTAAAGCCTTCCGGCAGTGAACCATGTTCTGCGGGGACATGCGGAATCTGTGATTTATTACTCGTATCATGTGTGCCTCTCATTGAATCATTTGCAAAATGCAATGCATATTATTATTGTATTTTCGCTCTATTTTCGCTCGGCCCTCTTCCTGCATTGCTTACCTATTTTCTCCTCGCTGTGTGACGTCATTAGCGCTGTGCCTGCCGGCTTGCCAATGGAGTGGGGACTCTTGGAGTCATCCTCGCGTGAGCTGCGTGTATCGTGATCCGAGGGCGTTGTCGTATTGCTGTGACAATTCAGATTGTTTGGCTTGCGATTGTTGTTGCCATTGCTGCTGTTGCTGTTGTAGTTGTTGTTGTTGTTATTACTGCTATTGTTATTGTTGTTGCTGCTGCTGTTGCTGTTGTTGTTGTGGTAGGTCGCTGCCAGAGCGCTGCGACTGCTGCGTAAATGACTATTGCGCAGATGTTGTTGCTGTTGTTGTTGCTGCTGCTGCTGCTGCTGATGGGCCGCTGCTGCGGCGGCACTTTGAAGCAAACGCGACGTTTTGGCCGTTAGATCTAGTCGATCCACATCGACACCATCGAAGCCATACCAGCCGAGCAGCTCGTTCATCGTGTGCTGAGCGAATTCCTGGAACGAAACAGAAGCGAAAAGATTTTAGATCGAGGCATGCCAACGGTATAAGGTGACGCACTTCACTCGAATGCTGACTCAGATTCAGTTTCATCCAAATATTCCCCCCAAACAAATGCATAGCATACTCGTAGTAGTAGTGGCTCGTGTCATTCAATAGCCTCAGCGCACACTCTAGAATTTGGGTCAATCTCTTAGCCAGAGAAACCATCTGAGACAGCCTGGCGGCGCGCTCGACGCAAGCGGAACGGAGCCTCTCGTGTGGCAAAACACAATACGCCGGCAGCGGCAGCGGCTGCGGCAGCGCAAGCGACGCATCGCCGGCAGGTGCAGCCCAGTGAGCCGCATAATTGTGGCTACTCCAGCGGCAACCACAACAGGTTGCCTGGTTGAAAAGCTGAACTAATATTGCATTTAATGCGTAAAAACAAAACAAAATCGTTTAAATTATGCAAATATTCAAAAAGTGTTGCCACCTTTGCTAACATTTTCTTCTCACAGATCGATTGGCAGCCCTGTGCAGCACAGGGCTGCATCTTATTAGAGTAGAGTTTACAAGCTTTGCTTGAGTACATTTTATTTTCTTATAAAACTACTAAAATTCAAAGTTAAACTAACTTTAATTTTGCTCAAACTGTTGAACGACGATTATGCAACATTTGTAATTAATAACATTGATAAAATTTGTGGTCGGTACTCACACACACACACGCAGGGTGCATGCATAAAGGATATCATTTGACACACACACAGCAACAAAATAAAACCTCATTACGTGGAGAGCAGGCATTGTGAGGGAGAGTGAGTAAGAGCGGGAGAGGCGGGCGGTTGATAGGGGGCAACATGTGTTTGCATATTCCTTTTTGTTGTTGTTGTTGTCGTTCCTGCCGCCTCCGTTACTTGGTCTTTTTGCAATGGGATCTGCCAGCTGCAGTTGCTGCCGCCGCTCTCGCTCGCACTCTCCCACTCTCTCTGCTCTGATGCTGGGCACGACATTGATATGCAATACTTTGCCCCGGCCAGTGCGTGTGTGTGCGTGTATGCCTCTGCCTGCACGAGTACGTGTGTGGGTTGCCTTTTTGCATTTAATACTGTTTTAAAATTAAACAACAATCTGTGTGTGTGTGTCTCAAAAGGCCGACCGAGTTGAAGTCACAGTTAAAGCAGAAGACGCAAGAACTGTTGCGGCTTTTAAAGTTTCTACGGTTGTACGTTTTCGTTTCTCTCTCTTCTCGAAATGAAACGAAACAAAATTGATACTGGCATGCACATGTGTGTGTATGTGTATGCGAACTGTACGGGATACAGAAATTTCACACAAGGCTACG
This sequence comes from Zaprionus inermis, assembly GCA_018151445.1. Taxonomy (NCBI): domain Eukaryota; kingdom Metazoa; phylum Arthropoda; class Insecta; order Diptera; family Drosophilidae; genus Zaprionus; species Zaprionus inermis. The sequence goes on along the minus strand of JAECXD010000117.1, from coordinate 5,484,839 downwards.
AAACTGCATTAAGACGTATCAGATTACATTGAAATTCTCATATTCAAAGTCGTCGTCGTCGTCGTCGAATGTTCTTGTTGCTGCTGCAGTCAGAGAGTCGAGGACAGAGGCGTGCTCAAAGGGGTTGAAACAAAAATACCAAGAAATACATACATATATTGAATTGAAAGCATTTTGCAAATAAATATGTTTATGTTGTTGTTGTTTGATTTGTGAGCCCCCTTTGTACATCGCGCCAAGCACGCCACTGTACACTGCGCAGAGTATACATTTTTGGTGCTTCTCAAGAATGCCAAATTACTCATACGACATGTGGACAATGTTGACACAGCCGCTGACAGTTTCGAACGCTCGAACGTTAAGGGGCGTGGCATTTGACAAGATCTTGACAGATCCTTGTAAAAAAAAAACATACAATTAACACAACAAAGTTTTATGCAAATAAGTGTGTATGAATCACTCGGACCGCGATATCTATGCCAATGTCCGACTAACAGCCTGGCATTTGTCACACGATACCAGAAACTAGATATGCCCCACTGTGCGCTCTACAGTGGGCTGCTGGCAAATTAAGCGAAGCTGCCAACTTGACGAAAAACTCAAAGCCATTGCCTCTGCCTTTGCCACTACCCTCCCCCCCTGTCAACCCCTGTCCCCTCTGGGTCACATTGAGCCTGCCTTTTTGCAGCTAAAGTGGTGGAAGGGTATTAACAATTCGCACGATAAAAATCTTGTGATGTCTGTGGCTGCGTATCGATTACACGCCTCAGGTGCGACCTCGTCGGGTTTTGGGGTCTGCCGCGGGGGGAAAGAGGGAGCACCGCACGCCTGGCTCAAGTTCAGTTTGGCAGTCTCGCAGTCGCTGTCCGACGAGTCCAACTGTGCGGTAATCGGAGGCGCATTGCTGTTAGCTCTCTTAGCGTATCGTTTCAACCTTTTCTTGTTATCTATTCATCTCTCTCGCTCACTCTTTTACTCTCTCTCTCTCTCTCTCTCATTCTCTGTGTGTCTCTTTCTATGCATCTCTATCTCTGTCTGCTGGTTTTTAATATCATTTGACTGTTAATTTATGTTTGGTTTTTAATTTCTGATTTGTGCGTTCGTTCAGTTACAGCCGCATTCAAGGGGGTACGCGCAGAGGCATAGCGGGGAGGCGCTGTACAACTGGGCAGCCTCCATCACTGATGACGACAACGACGACGACGACGACATTTAAACTCACGCTCATTGCAAGCGCTGAAATTCTAAACCGAAATGCGAATAAAAATCAATTAATTAAAAAATGAAATTGTACGCCTTTGCTGTTGTTGTTGTTTCTGCTATGGAGTTGCGACTTGTCTGGATGTGCCTCGCTTTGTACACGACCAGCTCTCGCTCGTTCTCATACTCAATCCGATACCCAATGCCGCATACCCCGGCTCCTCCTCCCGCCCTCCTTTCATTCCTGTGCCATTTCCTCATCATATTTTCGTAATTATTGCTTGAAGTATCTGACAGATACAGTTGGCAATTGCAGCAACGTTCTAGATACGCTCTCTCCCTCTCCCTCTCCTCATTCTACTTCAACCTCCCCCACGCTCCTTTTCGTTGTCTGCCTGTCTGTTGAATTTCGCAAAATCTCAACTTACAAAAACATATCAAGTTTTCGTTTTTATTATGAATCGCAACGAATGGAGCTCAGCTGAGCTGAGTGGAGTTGAGCTGAGCTGAGCTGAGTGGAGCTCAGTTGGGTTGACGAATCCAGCGACTCCAAATGCCATTTCCAATTAAGAGAGCCAATGCGACTGCACAAAATACATATAGCTACACTGAGCGAAACGGGGCACATAGTCGGGCAGAACTTGAAATTGTAATGTGCAACGTGATCGAATTAATTACGTTTCGATGACAAAGAAATCGAATCGAATCGAAATGAGCAGAGTTAACAATCGCAGTTAACAGAAAGTGAATATGTAAGAGCATTAACATAGGGAATAAATGTAAGTTAACAGGGAAAGTTAAAGCGGCAGTTGTTTGAGCTGTTATTTGGTGTTTTTACTTAACTTTAGGCAACTAGTTAACAGAATGATTAACATTAGCTACGTTGCCGATTCAAGCAAAATAATAATAATATTCCCAAGCAGCATCAATATAGGGGAGTAAGCTAAGCAAAAGCGCCGCGGGCAGATGAAGGTACTACTGCTAGCCAGATTGGGAGCTCTGTTTGTTTGTGTTGTTATGCGAGGTGGCCGCATTAGGAGCGGTCTACGGTTACTCCAAAAGAAACCTAATAGAATAATGTAAAGTATACCCTGGCAATGGCTAACGACAGAGACGATGGGCAACCCAATATGCTTATAATAACTCACCCTGAACCCGGTAAACTGAACTCGCCTCAACTGAGCTGTGGCGCTGCTGTTGTTGTTGTTTTTGCTGTTGTTGCTGTTGCTACTGTAGCTGTGTAGATAAAACTAACACGAACTAAACCAAACTGCAATATAGCACCCAGAGAGACCCTACACAGCTCGAGACGTAGACGAAGACGCCGACGCCGACGCATACGTAGACGGAGCTAGTGCTCGGGCCGAACTCAATCCCGCTCAGTCACCACCAGCAGCAGCAGCAGCAGCTCCACCCCAAAAAAAATGAAAACAACAACATCGAATTCTAGAATTACGCTAGTTTTCTCAACTTGACTGTGTGTGTGTATGTTATGTGTGTGTGAGCACAAAGTCAGTCGGTTTTTAGTTTGTTGTAATCGAATATCGATAGCTTGGGATTGAATGACGCGCGTCCTTCTTTTCAATTCTTATATGACATACTTGGGGCTCTCTGTTTCCCCTGCGCTCTCGCTCTCTCTCTCTCTCTCTCTGTCTATCTCGCTTTAGCTTACTCATTCCCGCTGTCTCTCCTTCTGTATCTGTATCTGTGTGAATTTTCAGTTTTCCTCGTGTTTTGCAATTTAATATTTTATTTCATTTTAATGTGCATGTGTGTGTGGCTCCATCAGCGTGTTGGTATGCTTAGACATATGTGGATTGTATTACAATGACCTTTTCTACGCCAGTGTGGACTGAGTGGAATACAAGTTCGGACAAGTTCCCTAACTGCAAACAAATGAAAATTAATTTCCACATGGAATTAATGAATTAACTTTGAGTAATTTTAGTTTAGCCAGTTTTAATTTCAGTAATTTATGTGCAATTTGAAAATCACCTGCACTTTGCACTTTGCACATTCCCCCCGCTGTCACCTATCTCCCGGCAAGTCACTCTGGCAGCACTCTCTTTGTGCTCATGTGAAATTCGAAGGCTCCCATTGCACTTCAGCCCAATTGGCAACACTGGCAGCATCGATGCTGCCTGTTGTTGCACTCCAGTTGGCATTCCCCTCGCTCTCGCTCTCGCTCTCTCGCTCCTGCACTGCTGCCTGCTTTGTATTGTATAATGCCACCCACTCGGAGGCTCAAATTAATTTAACGTTATTTTAATCTGAGCTCTGCTTCTGTTTCGCTCTAACACCTGTGTCAAGTAGTAAGGGCACAGACTGACTGATGCTGCCATCACAGGGTGCCTCGTATTACGCACCACAATCTCTCTCCCACTATGTTCCTCTTCTGCGAGTGCGTGCCTCTCTGCTGTGTGTGTCTGGGTGTGTGTGTGTGTGTGTGAAGGCAACTGCATTTGCCGTTGTTTTCGCATAGAATTTATCATATTCTATTTTGTTTGTAATTCAATATGCGACGCTGTTATTAAAGTTCTGCTGCTGCGGCGTCATTTGAGCTCTGTGCCTGTGTCTCTAGCCCCAGTCTACCACCGCGTTCCCCCCTTTTTACTACAACTATTGTCGCATTCCCTACAGGCCGAGGGTTGACGTTGGCCCTGAGTGGCTCGCTGTCATTGTGTGCGTGCGTGGTGCGAGTTTGTGTCTCTGTAACACAATCTGAACCGTGTCTATTCTGCACTAGCATGGCATAGAAGGTTTTATACTGGAGCCCGAAACTGCGTGAACATAGAAATTTGCTATGTCAGCGGGACCCAAGATCGTAAATAATAGTTAAAGCAAGAGTAAATAATAATACTAACTTCTACACGTGCGCTGCTTTTTATTGCGCACTGTAGTTCTGCAAACAGCCGAGCTATTAGTTAACATTACACTAATTGAGAAAACGAATTGCCTTCTTTCACATATTTTATCAATATTTGGCTCGATGCGAGGGCTACTCGAAAAGTTAGCAAACCACTGGCCTAGTCTTTCGTAAATTTAAGATATTTTCTTATGTATAACCAACTGTTTCGTTTCGATATGTGCTTATCGGGTCTCCTTAATTCTTAAACACAATCGGCAACTCATTGAGCAACCCGTTCTCACTGTGCTCGCACACGGACATATCCTTTATATTCTTTACTTTCGGATCGGCGACGCGTCGCTGTCATAAAGCGGAAACCTTGAAGCGTATCGTCTTACCACGCTCCTATCGAGTTGCACCCATGAGGCGCGTGAGTGCTGCTCTCCTCCTCTTCCTCTTCTGTGCCTGTTGTCTCTTCTTCTCTCTCTGTTGTTGCTTGTTGTTATTGTTGGATTGTAATTATGTTGGGTGTTGTTTCAGTTTTTTTCTGGCCATTAAAATTGCCGCTGTCTTGTAATTATGGCAGTCAGGTGGGCAGGGAATACCCTGGCAAAAAGTATACCTATTGGTTAAGCATGCTCTCGCTTACTTTCTTCTTATTTTCCACAGATTCGAAAGTACTGCATACATTGCGGCGTAATTGTGGTGCGGAGCGAAGTGCAAATTTTGCTTGAATTTTGTCATTTTTCAGCTCAATTAAGTTCACTATAAAACGCCCACTTCCACGAAAATTTGCCAAAGTTGCACACTCAGTGGGGGGAGCGAGAGGAAACAAGAAAGAACCGAAGGCAACGGCAAACTAAGCGCCAAACCCAAAACCCGAACTCAATCCCAACGCAGCTCATTCATTATTATAATTTTTCTGTTTAATAATATCATTGCGCTCAACTGCAAGCCAGCGGCTACAATTTCAATTTACCGATCCGATTACACGTGCAACAACAACAAGAAGAGCAACAAAAATATTGTGAGACCGCCATCATCGTTGTTGCTGCTGCTGCTGCCGTTGTTGTTGTCATTCTCGTGGGTCTCTCTGGCATTAAATTAATTTTGCTCATTTGGCGAAAAACTCACACACAGAGAAACAACTCAGAAACTGTCGGCAGAGTGGAAGAGAGACCAGAGCCAGTGACTGTCGGAGCGCAGAGAGAGCGAGGAAGCAATGCGGTAAGCAGAGACGCCGCGACGCAGAGACTGAGAGCGAAGGCAGGCAGGCAGGCAGTCTGCGTCTATTTACAACCCACTCACACAGTTCACACATTCGCCGCTCTTGCAAGCACACACACACACACACGCACACGCGGGGAAACACTCGTTCGCTCACTCGTTAAAATGATTATAAAAAATTTATCAATATAAAATTACCAGCGGTGCTTCGGTTTACAGTTAACTCGCACCAATGTTGCCGTAATCGTAATTGCTAGATTTCAACGCCGACGCCAACGCCAACGATGGCGTCAACGTCGCTGCTGCTGCTGCTGGCATGCCAACTCCGTTTACAATTCGCTTGCTCCCCCCTTCCCCTCTTCTACCACACACACAACGCTTAGCAGGATCTAAGCGCAAATAAAGTTTTTAGTTTTTGTGTATTGTATATTATTTTGAATTATAATTTTATACTAACTACAAGTGTTGTAAATCTACAAAGCGCAGCAGAGAGGGCAGAGAGTGGGCAGTGAGTGTGCAGCGAAGTTCAAAATGGGAGAGAGAAATAGAAGAGCGTAGTAGCTGAAATAAAAATGGCAGTTCATGATTGCTGCATGTGGAAAGAGCGGGACAGCAAGCAAGCAAATGATCAATGGGTTTCTATGGTATTCCGCTTGGGAACTATTCAAATATTTAGTACTATTATTACACTGCATAAATTAAATAAACTTATACTTATACTTTATGTTGCCATAACTTTCGATAATCAACAATACGCAGCTGCCAAGTGATATAAAATCTGCTATATAGTTCCGTGCAGCCTAATAAATATTTCGCATCTTTCGCCCGTATCGTTTAAACTCATTGAAAACAACAACAAAGCGTGGGTGTTATTCACCTTTGAAGCATCATCAAAAATAAACCATAAATAACCCATAAAAACAACCCACAAGATGTATATGTGCAGCGAATTCAACTGCAGCAAGAAAATCCAAGAATCATACAAACTATACATATTTAAGATACTATATGCTTTGCTCTCGTCTTTATTCTTTAATGGCTCTTGTTTTTTCTTTATTTTTTTGCCCACTCAACGCACAATTTGCTTTATTTTTGTAGTGTTCTTTTTGCTTGTTTTGTTTTGTTTTGTTGTTGCATCCTTGTTATTGAATACTATTTAAAAACGATGTGCAGACAGTGAAGATTAATTATAAATGTGTTTTTGCATGTGCCAAAAAACAGAAAAATACACGAAAGAGAATTAAATAATATTTGAGGTGATAAATACGCATAACATGAGGCGAGCTCTGTCCCTCTCTCTCTCTGTCTTGGTATCTCTAGGTATCTGTATCTGTGCGTTTGATTTTGCCATTTCGATTTCATTCATAAAATATGCTCAACATACCTTTATCTCATCGCTGGGTAGCTCCTTTTTGATCTGCACAACGCCGCTGGCAACGTTTGGTGGCACAACGCCGGCTGCACCGGCCGAGACGTTGGCATCGCGCGAATTCGATGGTGAAGTTTTGGCGGACATTGTTAACTGGGTCGGAAGTAATGTGACGGTGACTGTGACTGTGACTGGATTCAACAGGCTGACAGAAAGCTGAAACGCGAAAGAAACGAGCACGTGTATTAGAACTGAAGCAGGAACCGCGAAAGGTCTTAATAAAAATGATTTGGAATATCATAACGCTGCATTGGAATCTTGTTTAAAAAATAATTGAAATAATTGAAATTTCATGCATAAAACTGTTGTACAAGCAGAGTAGTTTAATGCTCAAGTCTATCGACCAGTCTATACCCTGTAAACTCGCTACGATATTTGATATGCTTAGAGTATTTTGTCAAATCTAGACCATCAGATTGCTAGCCCTGGCATTCGAATATATTCAAATATATAGTATTTATTTATTGTATTGTATTTATATAGATATTTTTATCCAAATTATGGTTTTTAATTTCGTTGCCGTTAGGTTTTAATTATTCGATACTGAGACAGGTGCGAGGTAATAGTTTCAGAGTTTACTCAAGGAATACACGTACATTTTGATATTTTGAGCATTTCATTATGTCCTTGAAGAACCCCTACTTAATTGAAGGAATCAAAGTGTCCGCTACTATGAGCGCAGGAGATGTGATCTCCCAAATGTTTATAGAGAAGAAAAGGCTCAGTGATTGGGATTATATGCGTTCTCTTCGTTTTGGTGCACTAGGATTCTTTGTGGTTACGCCGATTTTACGTAAATGGTTCAATATCCTAGACCGTGTTGTTGCAAAAGATCAGCCCAGGCTCATGCGGGGACTGAAGAAAGTGTGCATTCATCAGGCGATCTTTACGGCACCATTCAATTTGTTTATATCGTATCTGACACTCTTTATCAATGGACATAGGCACGATCAAATTATGGAGTCCTTGAATGAAGACTATTTCGATATAATAAAGTATGGCTTCTTATTCTGGACACCGGCACAGCTGATAAATTTCTCGATTCTTCCCCTACGGCACCAGGTTATGTATGTCCAGGGCGTCGCACTCATTTGGAATTCCTATTTATCATGGCTGCTCAATAAAAATATTAAATAGTGTGATGTGATGACTCTAAGAGTTTCATTCTGCATACGCAGATGACAACTCGTAAAAACAAATAAAAAAAAAGCAAACTATTTCAGAGTCTGCTATTGTTTTCGCCCCCGATATCGTGTCGAATTTCTCAATTTTTGTGTTTTTTGTTTTTCTCATTTGTCTGATGATCAATCATTAAATGGAAAACATCTTTCCATATATTCCTCGGTATTTAGGGTTAAATCACTCTGGGCCAACTGATGCCGCCGCCTTTTGGGCCATAATTAATTACAGCGTCTTCTTTATTTTCACCGAATACTTCTCGTATGCCGCTTCTGGCTCTGTGTCTCTTTGTATCTACTCTTTGCATATTGTTTCGCATCCATTGGATACGCACGCAAGCAGACGGCAATGTATTTATATACCGCTCTTCATGTACACGCACACACACAGGCATGACTCTATATATGTGTGTGTGTGAGCGTGTTCAGTTCGCGCGCACTCCGGTGTCTTGTAATTTAATACCCCGTACGAAACGTTACCACCTATCGCATAACAGAAGAACACAAATTCAAATAAAAATACAAATACAGATACAAATTCAAATACAGATGCAAATGCAAATGCAAATACGTATACAAATACGAAGTTCGAAATACAAAATACAATAACAAAAGGCCACAACAAGAGCCAAGTGGATTTTGTGGTATGTATCAGCTTATATTTTTTTTTTTTTTTTTTTTTTTTAGCTTCTGTTCAAGAACAAAATTTTTAGCGCGCACTTCACATGTCTCGTATTTGGAGAGCTGGAAACCGAATTGGGATCGAGGTACAACCAAAGAAAATCTCAAAAGCTCAGTAATTCCAATATGATAAGGATACAATAAACCAAACATGGCCAAATTAAATTAATTAATATGTTAATCGCAGTAAATTTGTTGTTCAACTTATTTGTTTTTGTTGATCTTTATTAATTTAGTTTTTTTTTTTTATTATTTCTATGAAACGCTGAAAACATTATTTCAGTTATGCGACGCATTGTTTTGTTTGCTTTTCAAAAACAGTTTTTCTTCTCTTTTTCGAAAATGCATTGCACACTTCATTTCGTCTGTTTTTTGTTGTATATTTCAGTTTTCTTTATTTCGTAGTGTTATTCACTTTGACTATATATTTGAAAGATTTCCAATGCAGCGTTGTGTCCAATATACTATATTCCAAAAATAGCTTTATATTTTCGACATCATGTATATTCGTATACGGCCGCTTTTCACTCACAATTGCCTTTCTTTTTCGTATATCTTTTTTCCTCTTTGAATTTATTTTCCTTTTTCTCTTCTTTTTTTTTGTGATTTCGATTTTCCGCTTTACAACAAACACCGTCGGATCCGCCGAACGTCAAGGAAAACCATGCCCAATGCTCATTTTCATTTTCACTTTTCACATTCACCTCACATTCACGAACAAACTCAGTTCTGAGCGTTTTCGAAACGTATTTTTGAGTTAGCGGACTCGCACAGCGCTCGTGCTTCCTCTCGGTTTGCTTTGGTTCAGCTGCCTTTTGCCTCTGCTTTTGCTGTTGCGCTCGCTACGACCGACATCCGCACGCGGCCGAGTTTCATGAACGTTTGACGCTGGCGGCCACAGCCATGTGAATTTTACTTAGCTGCCGCTGGCGGTGCCGCACAGTGGTCGATGGGCAATTGTAAATGTGCAACAACTGCGCGCTACTTAAAGAAGTGTAGTCTAATTGGAAAAATAACTAAATAATTAACTAAAACACAAATCACAAAGTAAACTCATTATAATTTGTATTATTTATTTACTGATATTTATTTATATATATTTATTTATATATATTTATTTATTAAGGTTGAATAATGTATTATTATTAATTTATTAAACAATTCACATTTTATTTCTACAACGCTTAGCATTGTTGACTTTGTTAAACGATTTTCTTATTAATCTGCTTGCCGTTTATTGCAGTGTAATCCACTGTGCAACGTCGACGTCGCTGCCACTGCGGCTGCTATCGCTCAGCTTCGTGTGCTTGTTGTTTCTGCCGCCTTCACGTCCGCCGTCTTCATCAACGCCGCTGCTGCTGCTGCTGCTTGTGGCCTCTGCTGCGTATGCGCAGCTGTGGGTCCCCATGCGGCTCCTGCTTCTGTCTCTGTCTCTGTCTCAGCCTTTGCCTCTTTCTCTGCCTCTGCCTCTGCCTCTGCTTTTGACTGCGCTTCTTTTGCTGTTGATGACGTATTGCTTGGAGCCTATGCTTGCTCTGCTTGTCTGCCTCTTCTCAACCTTCTCCCCTCGCAGCCCTTTGTCTAAGAACATTTTTCCGTCTCATGAAAACGAAAACGAAAACTGTCTCAGTTTATATTATCTCGTTACCCCCACGTCCGCGTGGCCCGCTCTCTCTCTCTCTCTCTATCTCTCTCTCTCTCTCTGATTCTCTTTTTCACTCAACTCTTTGCATATTTTCATATTGTGCTGGTGAATGCAACTGGCGGTTAAAAATAAACGGCATCTCTCGTGCCTCTCTTCCCGTTTCACCTGTACTTCTTGTTGTTGTCGTGTTTGTTCTTCTATTTTACTGTTTTTTTTCTGCCTGCTTTCGTGAATTTATTATTGTGTTATGTCTAATTTGCTTTAATTTATGCAAATTTCTTTCTCGAACTGCAGCAGGCGAGATATAGACGCGCCTGAACGAGAAGTGCAATAAAAGAGCAATTCGAAATCCGAAATTAATGAGTTATTCGAGTAATTCGAGGCCATCAGATATCCCAAGTTCAAAGTGTAGTATGTGTTTATATTAATTATCTTTATCTTTATCTTCTTTTTGTTTCTTCTATCTACAGATGTTAAAGGGACTCGTATCAGTCGACTCATCGACCCATTTATCTAGGGCTAGTCGCAAATGGGACAGTATTGGTAACAGAACGTGATGGTAGCAAATAAAAAACAGCTGGCAATTGCGCCCAAGCCATGGCCGTGGTCAAATGCGGTGTTTACCACTCAGTTCCGTGTACTAAGTACCCAATATCTTAACGCAAGTCGACAGTTAGTACCGTGTACCGTGTACTGTTTATCTGGTATTCTAGTATATCTGTCGTACCATCAGACTGTGCCAGTAGCAGAGAACAGAAATGATTTGAATAATTGGGGACGACGCTAACCTGGCTGTTAGCGTCTGTTCTTTGATTGTTTGTGTACATATGTATGTAGCGCTGCATCAGCTTTAAAATTAAAATCTTGCATTGTACAACATAATCTAAAGAATAATTGTACCCGTCGCCCCACTACACTGTGCGAAATAAACATATAAACAGCTGCCGTGTCAATCAAAGACAACAATGCAGCTACAAAAGATTAATGTAGCATTAATGCAATTTATTCGAATTGGTTGTGATTAAAAATCACACTCTCTTTCTGCAAGTGCCAAATTAATTACTCATCCCATTTATTGCAATCTTACCGACATGTGCATGGGCCTGTGTATTTTCTGGCAGGCGTCGAAAATTAAATTCAATATAAATTCTACACACTCAAACGATATGTGTGTCAAAATAATTTATTTCTACAATCGGTTCGTATTGTTATTGTTTTCTATTTTTAGCCACTGTGCTTGCGGCTACAACGATGTCGAGAATCGGTACCAGTTGCCTTGCCTACGAGTAGTTCATGTAGGCAGTTAGAGGGTGATCAGACATGTGACTCCGTGGCGCAACGGTAGCGCGTCTGACTCCAGATCAGAAGGTTGCGTGTTCAAATCACGTCGGGGTCAATTCGGGAACAATTTTTTTTCTATTTTATTTATTCCTTATAATTATTATATTTGTGAAGCAATTCGTTTTTATATAATTATTTATTTCGCAGAATTATTTATAGCAGTTGTATTAAAAAATATCAAAATACTATACTGTAATACAAACTGAATTAACTATTTTTGTGCTTTATTAAATACTTGTAAAATGAAATATAGTAAGTACATTGTATTTCTTATTTTAATGCATTGTGCAACTTACTTATTTATAAGGTGTATACGCTCTTTAATTGGTTTGCTCTTAAAAAAAGAGCGAATGAACGGGAGAGAGTAAGAATGAAACCAAGAGAGCGAGCAAGCAAAAACAATAATCAGCTGCGCGCGAACAGCTGTTTTCATTGCGTCCGCAGCCGTGTCAAAGCAGGCAATGAAAAATATTAGAAAAGGGAGGAAATAATTAATAAACCTTGCAAATATAAAGCGAGAAATGCAATTATGTCGAAAATACCAAAGGCAGCGCTCAGTTTAAAGCAGGTAAGCAGCAATTCGAAAGAGGAACGGCGGCATCCGCACTAATTTCATTCCCACGCTGCTGCAGTTCATGCTGCGCCAGGAGGTGCTCAAACTGTACAGGGAAATATGGAGAACCACACGCCTGGTGCCCGACAAGCATAGTCAACGTGAGCTTAGGGAATGGGCACGCCACGACTTCCAGCTGAATCGCAGCCAAAGCGACGAGGTGGCCATCAAAATGCTGCTGCAGAGCGGCCGACGTAGTCTCACCGAGCTAAAGACCAGCCTGGAGCTGAGCGGAATCAGTGCGAAAAACGCTGCGAAATGAGGAAAATGCTTGTTTTTATTTGAGCTTACAAAGGATTTTACAACCATAAATTTCTATAAATAAATACGCGAGCCGTGACAAAAAGCTAAATATTACGATATAAACATTCTAAAACCTTTGAGGTGCTACAGTTCGCTGTTTATTAAGTCCTTATGTTGCTTTCTGTGAGTTAGCGCGTGTGAAAGAGAGACAGAAGAGGAAAGCAGTCTAGCGTTTTGGTACATGTTAACTATGTTATTCGTATTGAAGGATTTCGAATCCAGTTTAGAGCAGCGGCCGCAGCAGACTCAACCAGGCAACCTTGAGCAGCGCTAAGCTAAAGAGAAGCGTGCCAACTCCGGTAATTATCAGTGAGATGAGATCCCGCTTGGCGTGCTGCTCCACCCGACCCACCAGAAAACTGTGTATCACTGTACTGGTTATGTGGGCACCGTCGAAACCAAAGCAGGGTATGGCATTGATTAGCGCCAGGCCAATGCTGAAGACCACATTGTACTTCAGCAGCAGCGTCACGGCGTCTGGCCAGGCAGAGCTGAGGCGCTGGTAACGCGGTACGAATGGCGATATTTGCACCGAGCGGAGCACATCGCGCGGCAGACCAATGTACATGACCGCTGGCAGTGTCTGTTTCTCGAGATTCTGTCGTTTGAAGACCAAAATGCTGGTTGTATTGTGCAACAGGGGACGCAGGCAGAAGCCCTGCGCACATTTCAGGCCCGGTTTGCAGTAGGCAATGGAATCCTCTAGCGTGCGACGTATATTCAGACAAACATGTTGAGGTATCTCAGCCGGCGCATCCACTGTCATATCCTCGACATACTCGAAGCAACTGACATTCGGATTTCGTTCGTCACAGCACTGCAGTCGCCCATCGGCACTGTGGTGAGAGATGTCAATGCTCTCGTCGTTCATTCGTATGAAGTCCGAGCTGATGCAGTAGCTAAGACGCGACCGTTGTTCCTGCTGCAGGCAGCCGAGCCAGCTGTTCTCGCTCGTCACGGGGCAATCGTTGAGCTGTGTGATCACGTTATCCACCTGCAGGCCACGATCGCCACGCAACGGCGACTTGACCGTCAGCCCAGTAACAATCACATGCTCGTTGTAGACGTAGAACGGTGACATGGTCATGCCCAGTGTGGAGACGAGCAGATAGCAAAGGGCGGCGAATAGAAAATTGTGCCATATACCGGCGCAGAGAATCCGCAGTTTCCGAAACCAGCGCAGGTTATTAAGATGATCGTGCGATATCTCAGTGTAGGCCAAAGGCAGGCAGTAGTAAAGCTAGAAAAGACAAAGAGGAAATGGGATTCAGCAAATCTATCGGTTTGCCAAGCCGGACTTACCTTGAAACCAAAGCCGGTTACCGGCACATCTTCGAGCACTGCGGCCAGTGCATGGCCCAGTTCGTGTAACAGCGTGCATAGCACTAATGTGACTATGTAATAGCCGATCTCCTCCAGCGGCAGATTAACGCCAGGCAAAAGTATTTCGAGTTGGACTCTTGGTGCTTCACTTGCTGCTGTGCCCGCTGCTGTCGTTCCACTGCCACTGAACATGGTTATGATGAGCAGTATAATGCCAACGGGGAGCAGCAGAAAGGACAGCACGACACCCATGTTGAAGCATTTGACTAGAAAATTACGAGTAAAACTGCTGCCGGACGTGGATCCCCATCGGATGAGCATTCGGTTAAAGGCGCTGGCGCTGGAATGCCAATGTAGGCTCATGAAGTTGATGTTCAAGCCGGTTTTGTGTAGAAAGGCATCGTATGGATAGTGCATGCAGCTCTTTATATAATAAAAGTTTATTTATTAATTCAACACTTTTTACCGGCGAGGTGAAAACAAACCTTGAAAAAGCGATCAAAAAAGTACAAGACGCCATATAACGACGTCAGTATAATAAAGAATACTGTAGGATTCATTATGTGCGAATTTCTAATATTTGTTTGTTGTTTTAAATAATTATTTTAAGCTTTGTTTTTAACGACACACATTGTTATTGTCATCAAAATTGTTTTTATTCTAGAATCATAACTAAAAAAAACTAAGCCGCCCAGCTGATTTTACTAACATTACTGCCAACTTGCTGCAAAAAGTAACAGTCTGGCAGCTCTCCTTGCACAACCTTCTAGCTTGGTACATTTTTCAGTGCTGCCAGACCAGTGGCCTATTTTGTTGTGTATTAATCAGCGTCTCCAATATTTGTGGCTGTTTTTTCTTTTTAACAGTCAATAATAACTATCAACAAATAGAAATAATGCCAAAAGTGCGTCGCAGTCGTAAACCGCCACCAGATGGCTGGGAGCTAATTGAACCAACACTGGAAGAGCTCGAACAAAAAATGCGCGAGGCAGAAACGGAGCCACATGAAGGCAAACGCATTACGGAATCGCTGTGGCCAATTTTCAAGATTCACCATCAAAAGACACGCTACATCTACGATCTGTTCTATCGCCGAAAAGCCATCAGTCGTGAACTCTATGAATATTGCCTTAAAGAGAAGATTGCCGATGGCAACCTGATAGCCAAGTGGAAAAAGTCTGGGTACGAGAATCTTTGCTGCCTGCGTTGTATACAAACACGCGACACGAATTTCGGAACAAATTGCATATGCCGCGTGCCAAAATCGAAGCTGGAGGAGGGACGCATCGTGGAGTGTGTGCACTGTGGTTGTCGCGGTTGTTCGGGCTAAATGAAGTCGGTCTGAATAGTTTCTAATACACAATTTTATATGAACGACCCTTCTAGTTCGTAAGCACTCTATTAGTAGCGTTAATTAAGTGAAAACCAAATTTCACATAATGCATAAAATAAAGTATACTGTAAAAAAGTGTCATTTCATTATTAAAAAAATAAAAAATAACAAAATTTTTAAGAAATGAATTTTTGGTATGTGTTTAGATATCAAAATACTCAAGTTTGCCACATCAGGAATTGGCGTTGTGTCGGTCTTGACAGGTTTATTGTGGTTCGGCTTGGAAATTTGTGACAAATTTGGACCAAATTTTATAACAAAATTTTTAATTATCCTGTTTATTTCCATCCATGAGGTAAACTCTATTGGTCTCTTTGTTGGAGTTTTACTGGTGAGCACGTTTATGGTAAAGCATGTGACATATAAAAGATAAATCTAAGATTAAAACTAGAACAAGTCTTACGCATTGCTGCCTTGGATGATAAGCTTGCCCTTAGTGGTATGGATATTGTATATTTTACTAGCAAATATTTTCGAAGAAAATATTGCCTTGCTTATGGCATTGGGTAAATACTGCAATTTATTTGTACATGTACATATTTAGATGTCCGAATTATTAGCGATATTAACTGTCCCCTACACAGCTGTCAGCTTCTTTATGTGGTATTTGGTGACACACCTGTTTCTGGTTTTAAAGTTGACATTTGTAGAGGTCTTTGAGAGGGAACTTGCGTCAATGAGCATACAATATATACCTTAGAAACCACAGCCGCCGAATGTGTCGAGCAAAACAAAACAAAGGAGAGAATTCTGGTGTTGCTGGTCGTGCAGCATATTCAACATACTCACCACGCGTGTGTTGAAGTTGAATTTCGAACTGCTGATTGCAGCAGCAGCAGCAGTCAAAGGATATAATAAAAAAATAAGTTGACAGTTTTACGCAGAGCTTTGTGCTAGACAGAATTGAGAAATTTCAACGAAGCCGAAATAGAAAATCCGAACACATAAGTGTTGAGTAAAGAAGCACAACGGTTGCGGATCCTTTGTTAACGATTGAGCATAGACATCGGAGTGGAAACGTTGTTTTTTAACATTATTAAAAATCTGTCGCGTTAACTGAGTGAATTGCATAATAAAATCATTGCAGTCATCTGTGACTCTGTTGCATTCAGTTGCGAATGTGTGGGAAAAGAAAAAAAAACAATTGTTTTGTATCGATTTGTAGCAGAACTTTGAATACAACATATTTGTTGAACACACTCACACTCACACACGCACGGACACACACACGGACACACACTACGGTACACTAGTGTGACGCGTGTGCAGCAGGCTGCAGCTTAGCGGAAACGAAAACAGGAAGCAGCTGCTGTCCAGCGAAGAAGGAAACAATAAAATGACGCGAATGCCATAGCGGAGAAAATCAAGCAAAGTTCTACAACAAAAATTATTAAACGAAACACACACAAGTTCCTGCAAAGCCTTAGCCGAACTACGTGTAAAAAGAAAATATTTATTTCACTTAATAAATAAGAGAAAATAAGAGAATATTGAAATATTGTGCCAAAGTCTCGAGGCGGGCTCAGCGCATTACGCATACGCCGCGTGTGCAGCGTTAGACTCGAAATTGGGGCAACTTCACTTGTGCTCACAGATTTCCTTTTGTTTTCTGTCCGTGCGGGTGGCCCAACTGAGCGCTAAACCAATGCATTTGGGTGCACAAGAACAACGTCCCAAGCAACAACAACAACAACGCGAGCAACAAGAGAAACATCAGAGGAGACGCCTAACGTTTGGCAAAGGACGACAATGTCATCCCTGCAGCGTGAATGGCATTTACAGGTGAGATGAGGATGAGGGGTAAGATTAGTGGGTGAAGGTGCTCCACTGCTGATTCATTATTTGTTTGCATAGCTGACAGCTAAGGTCAAGAAACGCGTCTGATTTATGCTTTGCCTGCGTATTCCTTTTGCCAATCGTTATCTCTCGTTCTCCCTCTCTCTCTCTCACTCTCGGTCTCTCTGGGTTAATCCCAAAATTATTGAGGTAGTTTGAGGCGAGCATGATTGGTGAGCATGCGCCGTGTCGAGGCAGCAGCAGCGGAGCAGGGGGAACTGCGAGTAAACAATGGAGTATTTGCTGCTAGTCGTGGAACGGGTCAACGTCAACGACTGAATAACATATGGGTACGAGTGTGTAGAGGTGTGTGTGTGTGAGTAAGGCTAACAAATTAGCGTCAGTCATATTTTAGCCAAGATATTGGAGAAAGAAAAAGCAAATAACACTCTAGTTTGCCATGCATTATATACTCATTTCACTGCGAATTATGTCTGCGTTTTATTCTCGTTTATATGGATTTTTAGACAGCATCTAAAATGAGATTCTATGGCGCTGCTCAGCTTAGCTCATCAACAAGTTCCCTACAAATCCCCCGAGTCCCAATTGCGTCAGTGTCGCAAGATATTGCGAAATTGAAAATGACCAACGCAATGCTGACAATCGAAGGGAGGCGCCAACACGCCCACACGCCCACGAACAGGCGCGCTCGCTTCCTGGCAATTTAAGCCAAAATGTCGCTGACAGCCGTTGGGCCTTGACTTCGTCTCGGCCTGCCTCGGTCTCTGTGCCTGCCTATGTGTGTGTGTGTGTGTGGGGGAAGAGCAATAATAAGGCTTAGGCTTTGACATCTGACAAGGTCACAGGGCTGCTGCTGCTGCTGTTGTCTCCCTGTGGGGCATTCCGAGAGCGCAATGAAACTGATCCGTTGGCTCATTAGCGCCGGACAGGCTGCTGACGTGGCAACAGTGTGCTCGGTGTACATGCATTGCTGCATTCCACACGGTTGCATGTTTATTACCTGCACTTTGCCACGGGTTATTTGCCGACATCAATATGAGGAACAGCCTGGCAGTCGGGCAGCCCATTAACGGCACGTTGCCGCCCCTGAACATGCCTTGACAAAGTGCTCTCTTTTTACGTCAGCCAGATGGGCAGCCGCGTGGTCACCTGATATGCCACACGCGCCGGGCAGCCTAAATTAATAAACCGCTTGCTTGCACTGGCATAAAAAAATGTTGCGAGTCTTTTTAAATTGTTAATTAAAAAAAAAAAAATTCAACCCAATTATTGACCCCGACGTGATTTGAACACGCAACCTTCTGATCTGGAGTCAGACGCGCTACCGTTGCGCCACGGAGTCACATGGAAACGAGCGACGCCAACTGTCGGTTTGAACTGTGCGCACGCTATACACGTTAGAAATTCAATTATATTGATTTATTGGTAAACCAGTTTCGCGGGCAGCAAACGTTGAAATGAAAGCAAAATGCTATAGATTAAGTTATTGCTATATATAGAACTTGTTCTTAGAATTATTATATATAAAACGTATATGCATAGACGCTAAAATTCTTAGATGTTATCAGCTAAATGTGAGCAACTAGTTTTAGTTTAGAAAAGAGAACCATGTCGTAAAAAAGACAATTAAATAGTCGATTATTTATATTTAATTGTTTCTCTTATTTGTAGTTTAATTTATGCAGTAATAAATATATAAGTACTTCCTAGTTTAAGAGAAATATGTGTTCCCCCTTTAGTTCAGTCTTATCAAGCAGTTGTATATTGAGTTAAGTATTTAGGTGTTCATTTAAATAAAAAAATATAATTTTTTATTTATAATTTTTACTTGTTACATTTATTTGTCTTTATTACACCAGAGTCACCCAACAACTCTTTGACAGATTTATTCTTACGGTCCAGCAAACCTTTAAGTTCTACAGAGCTTTACATATTTGTTTATCAGTAACTTAAGCTTGTTATCATTTGACGGTTGATGTCTTTGTCCGAACTTTTACTGCGAGGCTTTTGAATAGTGAAGCTTTTCAAAAGATCGGTTTGAACTTTTACTGTGAAGCTTTTGAATAGTGAAGCTTTTCAAAAGATCGGCTTAAGTTTTTCATACGGAGAATGAATATGTCACTCCCCCACCAATTAGATTTAAGCTTGTCCTCAAGCGTTTACTTCTGGATATAGTTGTGGTATGGGATTTTCAATGTCTACTTTTTCAGTATTTGTTTCTTTAACTGTTTCTGTTTCAATATTTTGCTTAACTGTCCTGCTTGCTTTAGGTTTCAGATAGGTAATTATAATATTATGAGGTGCTGTTTTACATTTCATATAAAGGTAAAATATGGAGATTATACTAAATACTAACAAGAGGATTATTAATATATTTCTATAGATTATAAAATTCTTATTGTTTAGCATAATCATTTCTTTTATTTCTATGTGTGACATTGGTTCAACTTTTGTTACGTTGTGTTCAGTAAATATTAGATTTGTATATTGATGAATATTGTTTGACATTGAAACTTGTTTTAATTCTGCTGTGCAATTAAATATTTTTATAATTTTGTTATTTTCGATAAAAATTTCTTGATTGTTACAATTTTGATAAAGTTTTTCTCGAGTCATATTCCATGTTATAATTATATTAGGTTTAATGTATTGAACGTAAAACGGTTTACGATATTTCTGGAAAGTACAGGTTGGTGTTTCGTGTTTCATTATGTTAGCTATGCAATGGTCTTTAATAATGTTCTTTGTTTGTGTATTTAAAACATGACTATTATGTAGGTAAAATTTGCCTTCTAAGTTTTCATTAATAATTTGTCCATTATTGTCAGGGTAAGGTGCTATAAGGAAAGTAGGTTGTTCGATTGTGTTTGTGGGAATGTGAGACATTAGGAATATTTCGTTAGTGGCTGTGTTATACCAGGCGGAAGTTTTTATGTCCATTAAGTTTTGGAAGTTAACGTTACCAAGGTTGTCGTGCTTTAGAAGTTTTGGATTAAATATTCCTAATCGTGTGAGTTGTGAGCCCATTTCAATATCTTCGATATATTCAGTAAAGTGTTCAATGTTAAATATTAAAAGGGAAATTTTATGATCTTTTTCAATAGATTTTGAGTGGGTATTGATCATTTCAATACCGTTATTTAGGTTGTCAATAACGTGATTAAGACTACTAATCTGTACGGTGCTTTGTGATAAGGATGAAATTTGTTGTTCAATATTTTGTCTGTCGTCTTCGTCTAGTGTACCAAAAAGGTATTTGTAAGTGGAGCCTACAAAGTTAAACAGTCCTCGTTTGATACGTTTAGTTATGTGTATACCGTTCATTTCTCTTTTCATTTTTTCGATTAGGTAATTTATCTGAGTTATGTTGTTAAATTCCTGACTTTCTTTAATAAGATTGTTACATGTTTCTTCAATTTGTGTTATGTTAATAGTGAGACAGTGGTGCATAAAGGTAATAGGGAGTTGTATTGTTCCTGATTCGAACAAAATGAATCCTTGATTGTTTTCAATAGGGTTTATTTCGATTGTTCCTGCCGTAGTTTGTGTCATCATAGAAGTCATTATAATTATTATGAGTCCGATGATTGGGGTGTATCGGTCGGCTGTAAGTATTTGCTATAATTAACCTTTTTTTTCTTTTTAAATTTACTTTTATAATGTGTAACATTTTGTCCTCTATTATTTTCGTTATAGTGTTTTTCATCTAACTGTTGAATTTTGCCTGTTTTCCTAAAGGGGTTTTTAGATTTTGAGCGCGTTATAGGAGCCTGTCTAAATTTTGTGTCTATTTCGTAGTTTTGTCGGTTCTCATTAAGTTTCTTAATTTTATTTTCTTTTATCATCTGGCAATCGTAAGTAGGTGTGCCTGCGTAGAGTAGTATGTGAGCTGGTATTTGTCCGGTTGTGTTATGTTTAGTTTTATGGTTATATGTGTATAAAATTGTTTCTATTCTTGTTTCCCTGTTTTCTGTGTTATTTTCAGTATTGATAATTCTGATTTTTTCGTTTATAGTTTTGTGAATGCGTTCTACGTCTGCTATTCCTGTTTTGCTCGTGGTGATATCTATTTGTATTCCTTCATTATTCAACCAAACCTTTAAAGAATTGCTCATAAACGCTGAGTCTTTGTCTGCTTTAATTTTCTGTGGTTTTCCCATGTCATTGAATATTCTGGTAAGGGCTCTCTTGGCTTCTAACCAATCTCTACTATTTGTTTTTATAAGGGATGCAAATTTTGAATAAACGTCTATACAGGATAAATATTGTTCATTATCAATAGCATAAAAGTCGATTACGTAAAGTTCTCTTGGGTTATTTGTTTCTGGGGTTATTTCAAAAGTAAGGTTTGTTGGTCTGTGTTCTGTTTTTGCAAGATTACAAATTTCGCAATCATTAATAATATTTTGAATTAATTTATTATAATCTGGAAAATAGTGAGTTTCTTTAAAAAGTCGTATCATTTTTTCGATACCAGGGTGCAATAGTTTTATATGTTGAGTAATAATGAATTCCTTAAATTCAGCGTAAGAGCTAATGTCTTTTAATTTTATTATGCTTTTTAATATTTTTACGTTACTGTGTGGGTTAATAGTTTCGTGGTACGCATTTTGAAGAATTGAAAAGTCATTGTCATTATCTATGTAGATGACGCTTGTGTTGTTTAAGAAGTATTTTAATAAAAGGTCTTTTGCTATTGGGAGAGTCATTTCAGTGTATTTTATAGTGATTTTAGTTTTATTGAAGTATTTTGATATGTCTACTTGATTAATGGAGTCTTTTACAAATTCTATTTGTCTTGAAAAATGGTTTAAAGGTTTTTCAGTGATTTCAATATAGTTTTCGTTACTTTCTGATGCGCTATGTATTGTTGCTGCTGTTGACATATTTTCTTCTTCTCCTACCAAATTTTCTTCAATTTTAACGCGTGATAAGGCATCTGCTACATGATTCAGTTTTCCTTCCAAATATTTAATTTTAAAGTTGTATTCACTAAGTTTAATTCTCCATCGTTGTAATTTCATGTTAGGTTCCTTTATATTGTTTAACCAAACAAGGGGTTTATGATCACTTAATATTTCAAAGGGGACTCCATATAAATATGGGCGGAAGTATTTGGTTGCCCAAACAATTGCTAATAATTCTTTTTCTATTGTACTGTAATTCTGTTCGTGGTCATTTAAAGTTCTGCTTGCGAAACTAATCGGTTTATTGTCTTGTGAGAGTACGGCTCCTATGGCGAAATTACTAGCGTCAGTAGTTACTTGAAATGTTTTTGTAAAGTCAGGGCAGATAAGAATGGGGTCATTCATGATTAATGTTTTTAACTTTTCGAAAGATTTATTATATGCTTCGTCCTTTATGTCAATTTTAGCTCCTTTTTTGAGAAATATAGTGAGCGGTTTTGCTATTTTTGCAAAATCTGGAATGAATTTGCGGTAGTATCCGCATAAACCCAAAAAAGATTTGATTTCTTTTGAGGTTTTTGGAATGGGAAATATTTCAATAGCTTTTACTTTTTCTTTGTTGGGTCTTATACCATCTGGACTTATGGTATGACCTAGAAAATTTGTTTGTTTTTTTAAAAATTCACATTTATCTAATTGGAGCTTAAGATTTGCCTCTTTAAGTTTCTGAAAAACTTTTCTTAGTGAGTCCAGGTGCTCGGTGAGGGATGTTGAGTAGATGATAACATCATCTAAATATACGAGACAATGTTTGTTGATTAAATCTTTTAGGACGAAGTTCATGCAACGTTGGAAAGTTGCCGGGGCATTTTTCAATCCAAATGGCATACGAGTATACTCGAAGTGACCGTGTTTAGTTGAAAATGCAGTTTTTGGTATGGACTTAGGGTCCATTTCGATTTGGTGAAAACCTTTCGCTAAATCGATTGTTGTGAAGTATTGGCATTTTCCTAATTTTCCTAATATTTCATCCATGTTCGGAATTGGGAATTTATCATTTATTGTTATTTCGTTTAAATTTCGATAGTCGACGACCAACCTGAATTTTGGTTTGCCAGAAGCGTCCATCTTTTTGGGAACAATCCATAATGGACTGCAATAAGGGGAGTCGCTTTCGCGTATAATGCCTTGTTGTAGCATTTCCTCAATTTGTTTGTTTACTTCTGCTTCGTAAGCAAAAGGGTATGAATAGGGTCTTTTGTAGATTGGATTTTCATGAACTGTTTTTATTTCGTGACGTATGATGCTCGTGAATGTTAGGTCTTCTTTGTCAGAATACTGAATATCTTTAAACTCTTTTAATAACTGTGTCAGTTTATGTTTTTCTTCGTTGTTTAAGTGGTCTAGTCTGTATGTGTGGTCCGAGTTTATTTCATTGTTTAATGCATAATTTATTTCAGCTGTTAAGTGGTTTTCTTGTAGCATTGCTTCAAAGTTTTTTGAGGAGTTTCCGTCACAAAGCTCTAATTCTTTATGAAGGAATGATCTTCCATTAATAACTGTTTCTTTTCTAAAATAATCTATGCAACCGTTATTCTCCATTAGTATTTTTCTTCCTAATAGAATGTCATAATATGGTGAAAACGAATGAATATAGAATTTTTGTGATTGCTGAAATAACCCATTGGCTGGAAGGTTTACAAATTTATTTAATTTTGAGTAGCCTGTCATACTTCGAACAACTATTTGTTTCTCTTGAACTTGAAGGTTGAAAAAGTTTGAGTTCATCATGTTTATTGATGAACCAGTGTCTACTATGCATCGGTATCTGTGATTATTAAACATGATCTCTATGTACTGGTGGGTTCCCAGGCTGGTATTAGAAAATTTTCGGCTTGTTGAATTTGCTGATCTGTATACATCTCGTTTTGCGTATACTGAAAATGATCTTCGTGGAACTGTTCGTCGTTGTTATTGTCTTGGTCAGTTATGTTATTGTAATCTAACTCTTGTTGATGATGACTTTCATCTGTCTGCATACGGGATTGTCCGCTGCCTTCTTTAAAGCGCTTATTCGGCACTCTTGGTTGTTGAGGGGGTTGATAATAGTTTCGGGTGTCGTTCTGTCGGTCGCGATTTAAGTCTTCTCTGAATTCATTATACAAATTTGGTCTGTTTTGATCGAATTGTTGTTGTCTGGACGGAAAAGTTTGTTTATGAGGGGTCTGATTGTTTACGCTTGGGTTTTGGATCTGCGTGGGATATAGGAATGGGTTAAAGGGGCGAACGAATGGTTGATTGGGGTGCGAGTTTTTGTTTTTATTAATATTAGTATTGTTGTTAGTGCTTGGGTTTTGTGAATTTGAATTTAATTTTTGACAATTATTTCTTGAAACTGGATCTTCGTATAGATCTTCTTGTTGGGCAACTTGTCGCAATTTTTGAACAGTTGAAATGTCATGCCTCGCTAGGGTCATGTACAATCTGTCAGGTAATGAACGTTTAATAGTGTTTTTTATTGTGGTTGCCATTGATTGTGTATAAACAATTGTGTTATTTTGATCGCCTTCTAAGGCTAACTTATCTATAATAATAATTGACTTATCTTCTAGTTGTTCACAAAATTGACGTAAGTTACCTTTATAGGGCGTGTAATACAAACGTCGCAAAAGTTCTTCCAGGGGGGTTTGAGTCTTGAATTCCACGATGAGAGCTTCCTTAAGAGTTGACCACTCGTTGTGAAATCCCAATTGGCAGACCTTCTCAGCAGCTCCGATGATTTGTAGTTCGATGGCTCCAAATATGACGGCTTTCTGTCGAGGGTCGTTTGATGGGTATAGACTAAGCAGATATTCAATTCGTTTGATAAACGAGCTGAGGCTGCTTTGTTCTCCAGAGAACGGTGGCACTTGACGTATTTGACGAAGTAATTGGGATAAATTATCGACCGATAATGCCATTTTAGTTTTATTTATTTATAACACGTTTTTTTTTTTTTAAATGTTATTTAGGTTCTTTTTATGTAGCGGTCACACTTGTTTTTATTTAAGCGGGCTTCTGTTTTTGTTCACTGACTGCTGCGATACGTTGAGTCTTATGTCATTTATGTGCAGTTATTGAGCACTTTGACGAATTATATTTTACCTCAGTCGCGGTCACACTTTGCGAAGTGGGCGAAAAAATTGAGTTTTAAATATAATTAGGTCACACAAGTTCTTATGCGGATACCGATCGAGTCACTTTAATTGTAAAACCCACCGATTCACTTTGTTGCGGCAAATTCGCGTGCACAATCAGAAGGAGTACTTGGTCGTACAAGTTACCTTTTCACTTGATTGTCAAAGGATTGCGGATTTACAAGGACTTATTATGCGGTATCCTACCGACTGCGCCAGTTAAGTATTTAGGTGTTCATTTAAATAAAAAAATATAATTTTTTATTTATAATTTTTACTTGTTACATTTATTTGTCTTTATTACACCAGAGTCACCCAACAACTCTTTGACAGATTTATTCTTACGGTCCAGCAAACCTTTAAGTTCTACAGAGCTTTACATATTTGTTTATCAGTAACTTAAGCTTGTTATCATTTGACGGTTGATGTCTTTGTCCGAACTTTTACTGCGAGGCTTTTGAATAGTGAAGCTTTTCAAAAGATCGGTTTGAACTTTTACTGTGAAGCTTTTGAATAGTGAAGCTTTTCAAAAGATCGGCTTAAGTTTTTCATACGGAGAATGAATATGTCACTATTGTAATCTAATCTGCAGCTAGATTATTACGTTTCATTTGCCATTGGTTCTTATCGGGTTCGCTGGCAGGGACTCCCACAAGTCTGCCTTGCACTTGACCCTGAAAGAAAAACTGGCAACAGCAAAACGATGGTGTGGCGAAGTGGTGTAAAATGGAAAACGGAAAATACCCAGACGTCATGCCCACTGAAAACACAGCATGCAGATGACGATGTTGACGGGGTGCGGCTTATTGCATCGATTTAACAAGCAAAGTTCGAAAGAAAATAATTGTTGTGGCGGGTAATTTTATAAGAAAAGATGAAGGGGGAGACGACTGCGAAAAGAGTTAACTCAATTAGAGGCTAATGCTTGGCACAGTGGCGCCGGCAATAGGGGGAGTACAAGCAGTCTTCAATTAAGACCTTACCCCTTCTTTAAGCCCCCTCTAGCTACGCCATTGACTTGGTTGATAAGCAAGCTCATCAATACAACATCAATGAGAGTGCTTTAGCAATTTCCTAATGAAGGTTTATACATTTCGCTGAGCCCCCTCTCTCGGTCGACGCCTCTGCCTTTGGTACATGCTAAGGGCCTGTCGGCGATGTCGTGGCTCCGGCTCGGAGCGGGCAGAGGCTCGCGTGCCTGCGGCGCATTTGTTTAGCAATGTAAATCAAGACGACTAAGTTGTTGCTTCCTTCGATTTGTCAGCGGGTTCTGTGCGGGATTTATGCGATTTTAATTTATGTACATGATTTAACTGCTTCTTCTTCTCTGCCTCTTCTGCCGTCTCGACAGGGTTCTCGGGGATCGGTTTACTGCGCGAGTGAACCGGACCCAGCTGGTGGAGTCCAGTACGAGTCGGGAGGGTTCGTTCTCAACGACACACTATCCCCGGCTGGACAACAGCCTGGCGCCGTCGGCGTTGCCGGCCAGCACACAAGCGGTTCGCTTTTCTCGGTGGTCTCGGCGCCGCCAGCACCGCTGCCCGCCGTCGCAGCCGTGCCTCTCGCCCAGCTCGATGTCAAGCAGATGCAGGCACTGTGCGTGCCCACACCCTCGCCAAGTGCCTCGCCGGCACGTCGTCCGGCCACGCTCAGCCTGGACGCACCCTGTTGTCCGCGCACCCTGCACGCCAGCCTGCTGGAGCATCAGATCTCTGAGCTGGAGGAGGACGATAATGACAACCTGTTGACGGTTTCGAGCATCACGGCGCGTCCGTTGATAGCCAAATCGCATGAGCTGCGCAGCAGTCGCAAGCAGCACCAGCAGCAACAGTTGGCCTCGTCGGGCACGGCACGCGGCAAGTGTCAACGGCGAGCCAAGGAACTGGAACGTCCCGCACTGCAGTCGCGACGCAATCATCGGCAGCTGGCCAAGGATCGTGACTCGTCGACCAGCACTACGGAAAGCGGCGGAGCTGTTGCCGAACCGCCGGACGGCGGCTACGGTTGGTTCATTGTTTTTGGCGCCTTCTCCGTACAGTTCTGGGTGGCGGGTCTAGTCAAATCCTATGGCGTACTGTATGTGGAGATTATGGAAACGTTTCCCAGTTCAACGGCCACAGTTGCCTCCTGGATACCGGCCATACTGTCGGCCCTCTGTCTGGTCCTCGCGCCGCTCTCGAGTGCGCTCTGTCAGCGTTTCTCCTGTCGCGCTGTCGTCTTTGTGGGCGGCATCTTTTGCGCGCTGGGCATGATACTCAGCTACTTTGCCACCAATCTGCTGCATCTGCTCTTCACGTTCGGCATACTCACAGGTAAGTGTTGGCCTGGCTATGGAGAAGCTATCTTGAAACGTTCTTCCTTCGGCAGGCATTGGCGGCGGTCTGTCGACCACGCCGGGCATCGTCATCGTCTCGCAGTACTTCGACAAGCATCGCGCCTTGGCCAATGGAATCTGCGTGTCGGGCACAGCGGCCGGCAGCTTCGTGCTGCCCATACTGATCAAGCATCTGGCCGAGAACTGCGGTTTCCATGGCACGCTGCTCATACTGGGCGGCTGCATGCTGCATGTCTGTGTCTCGGCCACGCTGTATCGTCCGCTCAGCGCCCACGTGGAGCAGGCACAGCCGCAGGAGAGCAGTGCCAGCAAGACGCTCGACGAGACCATCAATCCGAGCACAGCGGGCATGCTGACTACCTCGACGTACCTGGACACCTGCGAGGTGGTGGCCGGCGAGCTGAACGACAAGTTTATCGAGCATTTGTTTCTGGAGGAGTGCAAGAATCATCTGAACTACTACGCCAGCAAGCAGCCAGGTGAGTGGGGTTAGCTGCTAGCCAAGCCCATGCTCATTGTAATCCCTCTCTCTTTCCTCTCTTTGCTTTAGCCCAAGATAAATCGGCACAGGAGAGCGACGACGAGGTCAAAGACATCATTGGCGAGACCACGTTCATCAAGCCCATGAAAAAGGTGCGCAGCTCCGGGCTGCTGCACTCCGTGGAGGATCTCAGCACAGACTCGACCTGGGTGTATCGCAAACACTCCGGCACCGACTCGAATCGTGGCAGTCGACGACGCCGCAATGTCTTCGCTAACGATGAAACAATTAGCAAAATCCAGGCACATCTCGAGAAGCCACTATCGCCGCCCAGCGTGGTCAGTCGTGGGTTGAGTAAAAGCATGGAGATCCCGACGCCGGTCAGTAATCTCAGCGAACTGAAGCAGCAGCAGATGCAATCGGATGGCAGCATACTGGACTCACAGCTCCTGGAGTCGACGGCTGTCTATGACGATGACGACGACGACGCTGATAAAAACGCGGCGGATGAGGACGATGATGATGATGATGACGACGACGATGACGATGATGAGCGACAGCTGAAGCGCAGCTGTTGCGCTCGCATCGAAATGTATTTGGACATCAGTCTGCTGCAGGATCCCAGCTTCATATTGATGTGTCTATCCGTCACACTCATGTCCGTCGGCTGCCCCTACATGCTCTACTATCTGCCCGCGCATGTTATATCCATCGGTGGGTTTGTGGTAGCCTGTTAAATTCTGGGATAACTCTATTGTTCTCGCTTCCATTCCTCTGATAGGCTACAACAAGAGCGAAGCGGGTTACCTGGTGGCCATCAGTGCGGTGCTGGATCTCTGCGGTCGCCTCGGACTGGGTTGGCTCTCGGATCTGCAGCTCTTTGATCGCAAAAAGACCTATACGCTGTGGTGAGTATTACTAGGGATATGCGTAGGGTATATATCGTTGGAATACTTAGCTAATTCTCTCTTCCCTTCATTCGATCTCTTTCGTTTAGCATCTTGGGCGCCGGTCTAGCTGTACTCACAATTCCCTTCGCAAAAACCCTCATCCTGGTCGGCCTGTCTGCCGCTGTCTACGGCCTGTGCCTGGGCAGTTGGTACGTGCTGATGCCCGTGTTGTTGGCCGATGTATTTGGCACGGATCGCATTAGCTCTAGCTATGGCCTGGTGCGAATGTTCCAGAGCATTGGTGCCATATCGGTGCCCCCACTGGCTGGCCTGCTCCGAGATCTGTCCGGTGACTATGAGATCTGTTTCTACTGCATGGGCTCATGCATGGTGCTCGGCTGCACTCCGCTCGTTGTCTGGACCATACTCGAGGCGCGTAATCATCGACTGTTCGTGCAACACGACGAGGACGAGTGTGAGGAGGCCTAGACCCAGCCTGGTTGACTATAGTCAACCAGTTGAGATAATCCCAATATCGTTTCAGTTGTTGCATAGCAGTAGCGTTAATTACTTCATTGTTGGTTCCATAAGTTACTCGTGTTTCGTAGCGTTTACAGTTGCACCTGAGAAGTGTTTTCCATACGATATATTTATGCAAATATCTTAGTTCGATGACGATAGCGTTGATTCTTGCTGCATGTTTAACTCAACTCGCGATCTCTCGCACTCCCTGATTTCTTTTCAGTTTCAGCTTTCTGCTAAACACATTACAAACATACATAATATATAAATAGATATATAGAAAATACTATATACGATGTTATCCCAACACGAAAAGCACCGAAAGTTGCGCAAAGAACTGAGTTAAAAAAGACATGAACACCAAAGAAATATACCCAAAGATGAATATACTTTAAAAAAGCATATTGTATGCTATTCGAGTACTATACAAATGAAATATGTAACTATATCTAGTTGTAGGTTCACACGACCATTGAAACCATACTCGATATCACTCGATAAAGTGACTCAATTCGCTTGAGAAGCGCATAGAGAGGCTACAAGCAAGGCTACGTAATCGGTAAATGTTTCCGATAGTTTTTCAATGTTGTCATCTTCTGTGGCATCCTAAAGGCATTTTTCATTAATCTAGTTGTACGATAGTTGTTGTGAGACATTTACCCAACCAAAAACACACAAGAAACAATTACAATGAAAATCAAATAAAACAATAATACAAAAATTTCAATTACACTGTAATTTTACTTCTAACACAAATTTCATAAGACCCACATTTGAATTAGATATGCAAATGGTAAAAATTTGAACATCGCACGTGATTGGAATGCAATGTGTGACGCAGCGTAATGACCATAATTATTTATAGCCGTAATGTGAGTCAGGGTTACGAATGGATGGAAAAAGTAATCGTTAATCAGACTCATAGATAACTCAGCTATCCAATATTTAAAAATACTTTTCCCTAATCAGCCTAGTCTGGCATTCAACTGACAAATACTACGATACAATTCTATCAAATTCCTATGCATATCGCCGGAGAAAACTTTATGACAATGATATATACCGATAATTGTTGTTTCTGTATCGATCTAAAATGCGGTTGCATTTTGATAGCCATAATCGATGTGATCCTGCGTGGTGTCGATCACTTTATTGTGGATCGTAAGTATCGTTGGCGCATTTTGTCTTTCCGAAAGCTAAACATCTTCCTTATAGGTACTTCGGCACTGGGCTACATATCCGTTTCGATAACCGGACTTTATCTCATTTGCTGCATTGTTCTACTGATTGCCACACTGCTGGTAAAACTGTTTATACGATGTTATTTTCGAGTACAGTTTTCGAAAGTTTTTTGTCGATTTTTTTTACAGTCCATACGCATTATGCTGTTGCCCTACATATATGTGGCGTTAGTGCATGTCGTTGTTCTAATCTGGGAAGGCGTATACGTTCTATCCTCCGAGACTTTTTATGATTATTTCACTTTCGATATATTTCAAGCAGGTGAGCAAATATTCTCTTCCAGCCATCGTTTATTTCTTTTAATTTAAGTTCACACAGTCCTTAGTTTATATTTCTGCGTGGTTGTCTATTCGTTCTATGATAGCTTGGAATAATTTCGGAATATTCCCGCACTCCTCTTCTAATTCTCGACTCCGGAATGAAATGAACAGGCAAAAATCGATTAATTGGTCCCTTTTTGTACAAGTTATCGAATCCTGAACTGAAAAAAAAACACTTTGAATTTAACTATAATTTCTTCGTTTACATTCTGGGTTCCGGAATGAAATGAACATGCAACAATCGATAAATTGGTTCCTTTTTTGTGTCAGTTATCGAACCTTCAACTGATAATTAAAAAAACACTTTGAATTTAACTATAAGTTCTTCGTTTATGCATAAATAATATGTATAGCTTTTTTTTATGTTGTGGAATGGTGTGTGAGCGGCGGGCTTAGAACTGCTCCAGAGTACGTGGTGCTGGCGGGGCACCGTACTCCTCGGATGGCGGTGGACCGTACTGGGTAGCGGGCTTGGGCTGTTGCTTGTACTTGATGAAGTAGACCTCCGGCTTGCTGGGCTCCGTGGGAGCGGGCGAGGGCAATATGACCGGTAGCTGCTCCTCGGGTTTCTTGACCAGCACATAGACCAGGGTCTTGTGCTCATCCTGCACGGGTGGTGGCAACACTTGGCGCACAGGTGTTGGTGGATTCGGAGCCTTGATGAAAATGATTTTGTAGTGCTTCTTGGGCACAGCCGTTTGAATGGGTGCTGCGGCGGGATACAGTTCCGGCTCCTCGGGCGGCACATGCACATACACGTTCTTGGTGACAATTGCCTCGGCTGTGGGTGCAGCTGGTGGACCGTAGAAGGCGGCTGGTGGGCCATAGACGGGCAAAGGCTGTGCCGGCGGTGGTCCGTATTCCTTTTGCGGTGCCGGTGGCGGTGGCGGGGCCCCGTAACGCGGCTTCGGTGGCTCCGGGCGTGCCATGACAATTGCCAAATTGCCGGCCAGGACTAAAATCAATGCCAGTTGCGTCTTCATGTTGGATGCGCTGC
Organism: Zaprionus inermis; assembly: GCA_018151445.1. Classification (NCBI taxonomy): domain Eukaryota; kingdom Metazoa; phylum Arthropoda; class Insecta; order Diptera; family Drosophilidae; genus Zaprionus; species Zaprionus inermis. Next base: position 5,452,991 of record JAECXD010000117.1, on the reverse strand, counting down.
GATTGTTCGTTCGCACTCGAATGATTCGATTGTGTCAGGTCAATGCGGCATTATATATGACCACAGCGAACGGCGGCCCGATCACTGCTCGTGTTTGTGTAACCCCCTTTTGCCGGCCAGACTCGAGGCTCGAGAGCGCTTTGCATAATATTTTTTTTGATTCCCAAACGCAACGCAACGCAGCGTTGCCATCGCCATCGCCGGCGACGTCGTCATCATCGCAGCCCTTGCCGCATACAAATTAGCTGGCCGCGCATTGCGCTCAATTTCGTTTTCGATATCTCGATAATGAAAACAAAATTGCAAACAGTGTGAGTTATGCCTGCCTCCCCCCGACGCAGTGCGTCTTAACCCCTGGCCAGTTGCTCAGGTCGTTTGCCCCCCAGGCACGTTCTCTGCCTTTCCTGGACTTCCCGGCCTTTTTTTCTTTGTTTTGCGTGTTGTCCGTTATATTTGCCAAAAAGCATTAAAGCTCGATTGCGTTGTGTAGCAAGCGTTGTGTTATTTATGATATAACACCTGTAGACACTGGTCCGAATATCGTATAGTATCGTAACGCTGCACGATCATTACGCAGAGTGTGCCACGGCTTAGCACACCTTGTAATATCCAAAACATATCTAAAAAGGCTGTGTTGATTTCGTTTAATACTATAGGGTATTCGCTAGTCGAGCAGCTTTGACTAATTGCAGCAATTACAGTAGATTAACGATGCCTACGCCAAAGTATGCCGAAGCTGTATTCGAATATGGTTTGATTTCGTGCTCAGATCGTTATTGTCGTCTGTATACTATATGCACTTTGTAAAGAAGACAGAGGGTGATGAGAAAGGAGTAGGTATACACATATAGACAGAGAGAGAGCGAAAGAGCGAGAGAGAGGGAGAGTTCAGCTTTCTCAACGCAGAACCCAAAACAAAGATCGCTGAATCATTCCTTTGTTTGCAAGAAAGAAAGTATTACCTTGTCTTTAATGTCAGTTGTACATAAGTTTTTTTAATAGTAAACAAACATACATTCTTACATAGTTATACGCATACCCTGACACATACCCAAAAATCGATAGAAACAGTTCAATTCCTTATTATATCATCCATTGTACTCAAAGAGCGACATCAATATGATCTATTTACAATGGTGTTGCTTCTGCGTTGATCTGCGCGTCGGCACTTTTATCATAGGCGTCAGTGATTTTATCATGGATCTGGTATTCGGCATATTGATAGCGCTCTTTGGCGAATCGGGTAAGCAAGTGATCCTAACTGTACCATATACAATACCATAAAAACAATCCTAATGCATGGCTATCCAGGCGAGCCTGATCTGGCGCACAAATTGTTTTGTATTTTCATGCTGGTGCATCTGTCAACTACTATAATGTTATTGATTGGCGCTGCATGGGTAAGTGCTTCCTAAACGAGCCCAATCCGGACAGCCAGCTCTTATTAAATATGTACATCTATCTATCTATCTGTCTATTTGATTTACAGCTAAAACCAAATTATATGCTTTTCTACATTTTATTGTCATTGATCAAGATATTGGCGATGATCATTTTGATAATTTCCGATGTCATACTCTCCATCTGGGCGCCAATTATATCATTTTATATGATTATGTTGTGTACGTATGCACATAGAAATCCAATGCATAACCTTTATATACCCTTTAAAATTGTCGAATTTACAGTTCTGGGTACATACTATTGGTTGGTCGTCTACTCCTTCTATGCCGCACTCGGCGGCGATCTGTTTATCTAATGACTTGATAGAGAAGTAAGTAGCAGATAAGAAAAGAATAAACCGAAACTTACTACATATATCAAAATGAAATTCGAATCATACAAATGTGGGTGTTCGCCTTATCAATCATGAGAAATACAAAAATAATACATTTAGTTTTTTTTTTTTTGATTTTTGAGTATTAATCGCAAGTTGCGACACAAAACTTATAAGCAAAATTATAATGGTACACCTCGATCGTTTCTGTTATTGCATTAGTCTGCGCATGGGCTCGTATATCATTACCGCTGTGAATATGTTAGTCTACTTGGTCTTCATATATGCCACGAAAGGTAAACAGGCAGAGTTTCGAATGCCTTCGTTTTCCTCTAAATTGCATTGCTTTGATGGAAAACACAACTAGTTTGTTCTTACAGATCGTGGCGAGGCCCGTGGAATTGCGGGATCAGCCATAAGAATTGAACGTGCTGTGGCCATATGTCATATGTTCGGATGCGTTATTTTGCTACTGGGAACATTAATAGTGAGTTGTGTCAAAAGTTTTCAATGTGTTAAACAATTTTTTGTGGCATCCGTTTTGCAGCGATCAATGATTCTATTGACGTTTTTCCTCATTACATGCGTTGTCAATAGTTTGATCTTATTCTTCACCTTTGTCATTCTGCTTTTTAACAATCACTCGGTTTGTCTAGCACACATAGTGTTTACAAGTTGTCTATTTGGTGAGTACCGCATATCTTGGGAGATTCTTAATTTTACATTTATTCATTTTACAGCCTTCACCTGCTATTGCTTTATCGCAGTGTATTCACTCTATCGCTCCTTAAATGAATTTTATATTGAGTCTGACGAGGAGGTCTAAATTCACTTTTAAGAAAGTCTAGAACTCTTGATTGTATCGAAGAATATCTGCAATCAGTTTCTAGAAGAGTCTATCTAGTTGGTTAACAATATATCATATTTGTCTTGTCTTAGGGTCTTTATTGGTTAACAGTCTCTTTTGCTTATTGGACCTAACGTATAGCTACAATAACCTAGTTTTGAGTCACCAGGCAAGATCAGGGTATAATTCTAAGTACTGGCAGCTTAAATGTAATCGCCGAAAACATATTTTGAGGTCAATGTGGTGGTAACCGTCGGTATTTGACCGTCTCTGCAAATAAGATATAAAATCCATTAGATTAAAGTTATTGAGGATAAAATGTGTACTCTACTCACTTAGTATAACTCTTTACCAAGCAACGCACTTCCTCCATGATTGTTATAATATCAACATTCGGCTTCTTACGAAGTATTTCGCACAGCGACTGTATGAACGGGGTTCCATCATCATGACGATACGATACGTAACCCTCATAGGTGCTATAGCATTTAAGAATCTCACTTGGAACTCCATGGGGCTGTGTACAGTGAGAGGCAAGTGAGCAGGTGTGTCTATAGAATTATCATACTTATTACCTGAGCCGAATCGGTTTTGAAACCTCCAATTTCTCTGGCGCCTTTGCAAGCCTGCACAAACAGAATCTTCGGTTTGTTCTGGAGTGTACGATTGCGTACTATGGGAAAGATGACATCATCATCCAGTTTATATTCACCATCCTTGGCGGCCAGGGTATCATTACGTTGGCCATGACTCAGCATAACCAGAACCAGTGCAGAGCGATCTTCAAAGTTTTTCGTTTCCACTGAGAAAAAGATTAGCAGATTGTAAAAAACCTAAATAAATCATAGTACTGCAAAAACGCTCTACTTACGTCTTCGCACAGCGCTCTTAACCCCTGCAACCGTCGCATTTTCGATTACTTCCACCTTGCACTTCAGCTCCTTGAAGGCCTCTTTCAAGGCCTTCACGTCTTCGGCGGTGCCCTTGCGAGTCTCGATGGAATCGAATTTCTCGTGATTGAAGACAACAACCTCGGCTGGCTTAAGCTTCTTCTTGTTGATCTTGGGCTCCGACAATTTGGGCTTAAATTCGCCTTTGGCATCCAGGGAACTCACAGAGCTTGTGTAACGCTTGGGCACAGCGCCCGTACTGGAACTGAGACTAATGAACGGTTTCGGCGTTGTTACCTTTGGCGTGGACAGAGTTGACTTGGTTAACAGCGTGGACTTTGGCGTGGAGGTAATCTTTGGCGACGAGAGTACTATTTTATTTGTTGGCTTCACTGTACTTGACGCGCCTGTCAAGCTACTCTTGGCATATGGCGATACGTAGCCTCTATCCAGTGGCTTTGGTATATAGGGCACGATAGTTGTTGACGAGCTGCTTCTGGTGCTGCTCGCGCCAGTTGCCGGCGATGACGTAGACGCTGACGGTGGCCACGTGGGCTTGGAGTTCAACACCAGACGCTGCGACTCCTCATGCTGCGTAACCGTGCATCCCTGTTTCTGTGACGACGTTGTCTGTTCGATTTTAAAGATAGTACTCGAACGTTTCGGCTCGGTGCTGTGCTTAAACGAGGGAGTCGAACGCAACGCGACGCCCTCGAGTCGTGAACGACGTATGCCAGACGAGGTGCCGGCAAATCCGTTGCCATTGCCACCGAGACCACCGCTGCCCCCGTTCATATGCAGCTGCTTGAAGAGCTCATCTAACTCGGCCTTACTGGGTGTACGACGCGTTATCATTTCCGTAACATGCGCCTTCTGTGTATGCGTCACCGTTCGACTGGTTGTCGTGTATATAACGGTGTTTTTATTATTGTCGATTATCGTGGAGTTCTGTACAGCCGTTTGGGTTGTCTCGGTTGCGGCGCTGGTCGTATTTACACGAGTGCGAGGATCCTGCAGCACCAAAGCCTGATCCGTGCTGCCGGCCGCGTCAGTTGTTTTCTTCTTGCTCCACCAGCCCATTGTCTTTGAGTTAGCGTTCTTTCTCTGTCTCACTCACTCGCGCTCTCTCTGTCACTCTCAAACTACTACACTCTACCGTATGAAGCGTTCACAGTTCCGTTCGCGTTGAATTCCCGACACAGACTGAAGTGCGCCGAAGCTTTCGCGATAAGACGAAGTCTGCCTGCTCATAAGATAATTTAATGTCTCTCTCTCTCTCTCTCATCGCTCATTTCGATTCTGAGAGCAGAGAGTGCTGCTTTTTTGTCTTCTGGCGTGTGGCGTACATGCTGGGGGGTTTACTATGTGTAGGATCTTTGCACTGAAAAGCCCCTCTTCGCTACGCCTCTTCGTTATTACTCATACGCTGTGCAGTACACCGACCGTACTCTCATTTTACTGATTTTGGTTTTACCTTTTTCTGTTTGTTGAATTGATAAAATCGACTTTTCTATTAATACCCTTATGGATATGAGTTGGTTTTCTATACCAAAAATTAGAATTAGATATGACTCGAAAAATTCGATTTCATTGGGAAATAATTGCATACATAGTTCACTTATCAACCGGTTTCCGGATTAACATTAAAAGTGCCGCGCGAATGATCTGCTCAATTATTTTAGCAGTTGGCTAACTAGAAAACTATTCGGTTAGGCTACTTGTGTACCACGTAGATAGGAGATGACACGAAGGTGCAAAATGAACAAAGAGTTCTGCGCGGGTATTCGATATGTGTTATCTATCCTAATTTAATTTCAATTGATGTAATAACGAGGAATAATCGCATTTTTACGATCATAAGGCACTTCTTCCGCTTTTGGAATTTCCCTTTGTTTATTGCAATTGTTTCTCTCTCCCTCTCGCTCTTATTAACCAAATTGCAACAAAGCCCAAGTCGATTTCCAAGAACATCGTGTCACATCGAAATCACACTCGTACATGTATGAGTACATTAATACATACGCAATATGTATGTTGCCGAATAAAAGCGATCGAAAGGCATTGTAAAACAAACTGTGAGAGAGAGCTTAAGCGCAAGGGAGCAACAGTTTGGTACACAGAGAGTATTACTCGTACTACTCTGAGTTGCGTTGCGCGCTCTTTGCTCTCTCTCTCTTAGGCGGCTATCGATTTTCAGCAAGAGCAACGCCGGCCGGCAGAGAGAAAAGAAAGCTTCTATTGTAGTCATTGCCTCTGGTTAGTATTTTGAAATGCTTTCGAACTTGTTCAGTGCAGCGGCAAGCGTCGCACCGCGAGGTGATAACATATTCAACGGATTGCAAGGGGCTGTTCCGGCGCGTGTTTCACCATCTCAGTTCCAAGTTGACGGATTCGGTACTAAAATAATTGTTTTATTTATTTATGATTTGTGTTATTGCATAAATAGCTAACGTATCTGGCTGCATGGACCGATAAGATAATGCCAATGCACGCTAATCGGTGAAATGCACGCCGATAACCCTGAAAGAAGCAAATTCAAGGCTACAGCACCTGCAAATATTCTCAGATAAATCATGAATAAGAAATGTGATGAAAATCTAATTACAATGAAAGTCAAATGGGAATCGTTTTGGATAATTATCCGGGCAAATCCAAAATCATAGCACAGGAACTGTGCTTTTTTCGATTTATCATTGTCAATCAGTCGATTGATGTGAATTTACGGTGAGCTGGACAGACGTCAAGAAAGTGCAATGCATGCCTCGATGTAGCATGCAACAATTTGTCTCAATTGGCAAAGTTTTGCATGCGTCTTTACAGACATGCAACTTGGCCAGTACAGATCAATTCCGGATCACACAATTGATATGGCAGCCAAGAATTTTTATTACATTCGCTTAATTTGCGTTCATCAATAATGTAAACAATTATTTATACAGAACGAACAAAGCATTCCGAATGTAAACACGTTTTATAGCGAACCTCTTAAAATTACACAGTCATTTAATATGTGTTTCTATGAATACGTTTTGAATTTCACGCTTAATGTGTTTAAACTTTCATTAGACCGGAGCAAAGGTAATTTATAATTGTTTCGCTATCCGAGGTTATATTTATTAAGTATTAAATCTTGTCACGTATTTTGTAAACACACTATTATCACATTCATTAGCACATAATACACACACTTCTAAAAAATATTATAATTGCAAACAAACGCCTCAATTTCAACACTTGACCTATCGCAACAGTTGTTTCGGTAATAATTTCTACTGACCAGGTGGCAACGCCACACAATTTGCAAGCCTGCAATTTTAAAAACCGATTGTTTCTGTTAAAATGGCTGCGCAAGTGGCCGCAATGGACTTTGACGAGGTGCTCGCTCAAATTGGCGAATTTGGACGCTACCAGAGAGTCAACTACTTGCTCATTTGTCTGCCTGTGCTCTTTGCGGCCGCCAATAGTCTTTCGTATGTGTTTACGGCCGGCATACCAAAATATCGTTGTCGTATAGACGAGTGTGATGATGCAGAGCAACCGATATATCAGACGGAATGGCTGGAACTGGCAATTCCGGGAACCCGGGATAGCCATGGCTCTTTCACACCCAGCGATACATGTCTACGTTATGTTGCAAATAATGGCGACAGCGAATTTGATTCAGAAATGTGCAATGCATCGTGGTTTGCGCCACCACAGACGGAACGTTGCCAAGAGCTGGTCTACGACACAGGAGAACATACCATTGTGCAGGACTGGCAGCTGACATGCAAGGAAAATACATGGAAATTGGCATTTGTGGGCACAACTCACTTTGCGGGATTGGTTGTGGGTACCGCCTTGTTTGGTTATCTTGCCGATCGGTGAGTAATGTAATACTTAAGAAATATTTAAAGAATTATGGAAATTCACAATCCAAGTTTTTCCAACTAGGTGGCAATATCGTTAGAGTTACCAGGCTAACTTTAAAATTACAAAACCAAACAAACCGAACTTTTAGCCTAATTAATTGCTCTTCTTACCCGCACAGATTTGGCCGTAAACATGTCTTTTTGTTTTGCACCATCTTTATGGGATTAACAGGCATCGGACAGGCTTTGGCCTGGGACTATATAAGTTTCCTGGTCTTTGCCTTGCTGAACGCTGTCGGCACATCTGGCGTGTATCCACTGGCCTTTATCATTGGCGTCGAAATGGTCGGACCCCGTAAACGTGAGATGACATCCATTGTACTCAACTATTTTTATGCTGTGGGTGAGGCGTTGGTGGGTCTGGCCGCCTGGTTATTAGAGGACTGGAAGCTTCTGCAGTACACACTGTCCATACCGCCACTTTTCTTTGTCGTCTACTTTTGGATTGTGCCGGAGTCGGTACGCTGGCTATTGGCCCGCAACGAGCATGAGAAAGCTGGTGCCATAATCCGACGGGCGGCTCACGTAAACCATCGTGAATTGTCCGTCGACCTTTTGGCCAGTTTCAAGCAACAAAAATTGGATGACAATCCCGACAAGCAAAAGTTGCCGGAACAGCAACAGCGACAGATTTGGGCGTCAGTCAAGCAAGTTTTTGCATCCAGATCACTTGTTTTGCGTTACATCATATTGCTATTCATATGGTAAGCCGAGAGATATCTCCTATTTAGCTTGGCTAATCTTTATCTTTTCTAGGGCTGTGAATGCCATCGTCTTCTATGGACTCTCACTAAACTCAACCAATCTCAGTGGCAATAAATATTTAAACTTCGCACTGGTTTGCCTCATCGAAATTCCTGGCTACAGTTTGGCTTGGGTACGTTCTCATTGCGTCACCATACGAAAGTGTTCATATTTATTTATAAATCTTCTTAATCTATATCTTAAAATAGTTGTGTCTGCGCAAATTGGGGCGTCGTCTGGCTTTGTCCGGTTCCCTGTTGCTCTGTGCAATTACCTGTGCGGCCAGTGGATATATCACGACGGGTAAATACAAATGGTCGATATTCTTAAGAGTCTAATCCAGATACTATAACCAAATTTGCAACTCTCTATGCATGCTTACATAGTTCATGTCAACAAATACACACGTAAAGTGTTAAAAATATTTATCTTATATCGACTTCCCCTAATTGAATATTCTTTCATATAACAGGTGCCAATTGGCCGATCATAACACTTTTCTTACTGGGAAAATTGGGTATTACCTCTTCCTTTGCTGTCATCTACACGTATACAGCTGAAATGATGCCTACGGTTGGTTCATACTAAGTACTATTTCATACTAATTTCTTTTTAATCTTCTAAAAATTAATTTCAGGTCATACGCAGTGGAGGCGTCGGCGTCATGTCGACCTTTGCTCGCTGTGGTGCTATGTTGGCGCCCTTTGTTCCCCTACTGGTAGGTCGCATATGACTAGAACAGAGTTCCAATGAGAAAGTTAATATATTGATATTTATAGGGCAGTTACTATGAGCCATTGCCCTTGCTGCTATTTGGCGCAACATCCTTATTGGCTGGCTTATTATCGCTCTTGTTGCCGGAAACCTTTCACAAAAAACTACCCGATACGGTAAAGTAAAAGTTAAAAATACTTGCCAAACTTCTAATTGAATGTGAATCTGTTTGCATAGGTCGCTGAAGCCATTGCGTTGGGAAGCAGAAAAAAGGCAACTGCCGAAAATCTTAATAACTCTATATTTACCAATATTCCAGAGCAGGAGTCGCAATTTGATTAGACGAATTTACGAACAAATTATCTCAATTAGTACAAAGCACCAATAGATATTTAGAGAATCATTTCATAAATGCTGTTTAAGTAACAGGTATATTTACTTATTTATCAATACTCGTTTTTATAGTATTTTATACCAAATTTAATAATTATCAAACAAAGCATAACCGTAATTTATCATAAAAAAACCTTGGGTGTGGGAAGGCACAGGTGAATGCGCCAGCCGGCCGGCAACCCTGCGTAAGTTTAGTTCCACAAGTTGTTCTCGTGAACGGAACTGGTTTCGATAAAAGTAAATCGGCGGGCTAGCAGCCATGCCATTTAAATAGGCATGTGCTCAATTTCTGATTAGCAATTTAAGTATTGAAATAATTTATTTCTCTTACCTGTTTTCAAATTTATTTCTTTTTGAATAATAGGAAAAAACAGTGGCTAGGCAGAATATGTATCAGTGTTTTTATTGTGTATGCTCGTCTTTTAGATTAGATGCCGCACAGCCGCGATAAGATCAAATGCTGCGACGTGTCAACTATCCAAAATCAATTTGATTTAATTTGCATTGCTTGTGCACAGCTTGTGGTACACTTGTTGTTGTTGCAACATTTAATGTACCTGTGTCTAAGTCCAGGCTGTGTGGCTGTAGCGTGCACGGATTAAACAGTTGCAGATTAGCATAAATGAGATCATTAAAATAAGCTTTCGTTTGTGTGGGTGGCCGCAAAGGGTGTGCAACAGCTCCTCGTGCCGTCTTTGGTTTGTTGGCAGAGGGCGCCAGTTCCTCTTGCACGTAGCAGACTCAGACTGCAAATTACCTGTCTGAAGGTGTCACAACGTTCTGAAATTTGCATAATTATTGCCGCCATCTTTGGCATTACAGTTTCATGTAATAATTATTTATTTATTTAAAAGCTTAACTTAAGTTTTAAAATATAGAAAGTAGGCTACTACATCAAGTCGGAGTCATCACTTTATTTACTGCACTTGAATTGCGGGAGGCTTCCCCATACGTTTACAGGTAAACATCGACTGCAGTTAATTGGGCTGTGGGTAGGCCTGATGCCACATTTTCATTTTTCTTGGTGCTTTTTGTACCTGGCAAGTGGCATGCAGCAGCCCGAAAGTGGCTGTATGTTTGCATGTATGTATAAGTAAGCTGTAAGTGCCACATGAGCTTTTGCATGTGATGTGGGGCATCTGCCAAACGGGCTAATTTTCGTGATATATGCACTGGCGGAGCTGACGAGTCGAGTCATCCAGTCACACGACTATGGGGCAGGGCAGGCCGAACTGGTGACGTTGCCTTTGTCGCTCGCAGAGTCGAGAGCTGCACTAAAAGCCTGCCGCAGTCTGCAAATTGAATCGGTGTGTGTGTGCCCAGAGGGTGCACGGTGCGCGCTCTCATGAAATGTGACCACAATTGCGGTTCGTTAGTTGCATGCGATGTCTCCCGCAATGGACAGCAGCGAGAAGGATGACAGTATGGCGGGAAGCTGGAGCTTCTTCATGCACATAGGTGTAGGGGTCGCCGAAAACAAGCAGCACATTCTACGGCGGAGTGAAAGAAAACCAGAGAGAAGGTAGCGAAACATACCCTGCCATTTAAATCGTTCTCTATTTTATGATATATGGCAAAATGAAATAGAATTACCAACGCAGCATTTAGAAGAGACACCTGTAGCTGCGAATACAGCTGGAGTCAACGGGGATTTGCTCGACAACTTGCAGGCAATTACGAGTATTCTACACACATTCACATATGTCTTTGCCTAATTTGACTTTTAACGGTCAAAAAAACGTGACAAGCATTGCAAAAGCAGGCAGCAAACTGCAAATTGAAAGGTTCAAATCTCGTCGCTTTAATAGTATAACATACATCCTGAAAGCCCAAAAAAGCATAGACGACTCTTCAGAGACTTTGCGAATGGCTCCACCACTCACTCTGCTTGCTACCTGCTTCTGCTCTCCTCTTGCCACTCACGCTTTTGTTGGCTAACTAAACATTGTTAGGTAAAATAAACGACTTTGTAGACAATGGAAGAAAACCAAACAGGCGCAGACTGCGCATAGAACGCGAGGGAGGATGAGAAGATTAAGTGACTGTATAACTCTGTACAAGTATTTCGGTGCTTGTTATTGGAATGGAAAGAATTTGAACATCAATTGGTAAACTGAAAGAGACTCTTAGTGGAGCATTATGCAAAGTTTAAGGCATTATACATCTCACGCCATTAGAGTAACCGAAGTACAACTAAGACGCGTTTAAAGTCATCATCCCGTCAGCTGCTATTCAGCTGACCTTTATTAGAAGCATTCTTTATGCTTGCTTCCTTTCAATTTTCTTTGCTTCTCTACTTCTCGCGTAGTCTCGGGTGCAGGCGAGCTGTAATGTATGGGGAGTATTTTATTTCGTGCTGCTTCCTCCAGTTTTCTTATACCTCCTGCTTGTTAACGTTGCATGCTCATTAATTTGTATTATTTATGTGTCCTTAAGATATCCAAATCCTTCAATTTTGCCTTTCTTTTAAATTTGCAAAGCACAGATCCGATCTGCGTCAGCAGACAAGTTGAACTCCCTAAGCATAAAAATTAAAGTTAAATAAGCAGTTCAGAAAGATGAGAATTCTTAGAAATCTGATAAGGACTTACCATATATCCTTTATCACTGAAAATGAAATTCTACTCCTTGGTTGCTCTTTCCACAATGGTTTGCCAGCCTCTCTTTCGCACACGCCAAACGCGTTACAGGCTCTAACGTCGCATCACGCATTCGCCTCGTTGCACACTTTATCAGCTTGTCTGTCTGACTGACAAATTTAATTACTGGCCAACTCTTTATGTGCTCCCCGTCATACGAGTACTTGGCTTTCACTCCTCCAATCGGATTTGTTTCAGTTGAGCCCCAGTTGGGTCTTGTCGAGCGCATTGTTTGCGTCGTTACTGATACGCCCCGTGGGAAGGCAAGGGGTCCCGCCCGAAGTCAGTTCATTTGATGCATCAATCAGCAGAATCTGAAATGCAGCCATGGAAATCAATTAAAAAGCCGTTGATAAACTGGTTGCAGGAAGGCGGGAGGGCGTGTCTATACGGATTTTGACCGAACTTCGCTGTCAACTCACTCTCGGCTTGGTACATTTTACGATTGACGGCAAACGGGATTAACATTTACATTTCAGCAGGCACAGCTATTTGTATTTGTCCTTTATGTTATTGTTTTTTTTTTTTTTTTTTGCATTTTGTTCGTTTTCATCGAGATTCATTTGATATGCAAATTCCTTCCTTTGCAGCGGATGTAACAACACTTTGGAAAAACAAATCAGAGGCCTCAACATGATGTGGCATAAAGCAGAAGTCGCTCCCGGTGAGGTCAGCATATTGCATGGTTAATTGCTGAGTGAATGACTTGCAATAACGGGCAGGTAGTTGGTGGGGCAGGCTTGTTAGTGTCGAGGTAGCGCCACTTAATAAATGAAGTGTCATCGAGGCGTGAGGGAATCGACGAAACAAAAATCCAAACGGATTAAACACAAGTTCCGACGACGCAAATGATGCACGAGCATGAGTTCCATGGCCACTGGGTGGGTCCATGCAAAGGAGCGGCTGGACAGTTTGACGGGCGAATACATTGACTAACTGATCGGTTGACTGACACGTGGACTGCCCCAGCCCGAGGCAAGGATAACTGACAGCATCCAACTGTGCGTTGAGCAACGATTTATCTGCTCTCGAGGCTCCCACGCCGCACATACACCACATGCATGCACATTCCCATGCACACACATGCACACACACATGCACACAAGCTTGTTGACGCCTGAGAAACAAAAGAATGCGACCAGCTCGATTATCGTATGCCCTGCAAGGAAGGAATTAATTTATCACTTAGGATTATTGAGCAAATAAATTAAAAATTTAAATTAAATACGATTTTATGTGCAAATCCAATTTGATGCGATCAGCTTGCTGAGTGCATTAGGGTTACCACACACATAAATATAGAATATCGATTAAGCGATACATAAATTAATACTTTGGTATTAATTTATCGATATGAGGCAGCTCTGAAGTTAGCAACCCAAAAGACGGTAACACTGTTAAGCAAACATAAAGAATCGTAAAATGAGTTTGAATAAATTAATTGCTTGTGTACGTGTGAATGTTTCAATTAGGAGCCATAGTAAAAGCATTGGTATTGTCAATTTCGGGCTATCAATAACTCACTAACTACAACAGACGCCTCTGCGCCACTCAGCTGTTGCTGCGTCAGCTGCAACGAGGCGTAGCCCGCAATACAAAAAGGCTAACAAGGCTGACACTCAGCGTCAGTCAGCAGAGATAGAGAGAGAGAGTGGGAGAGGGAGGGAGAGAGGCACGCTCGAGCCTTCCCTGCTTGGCCTCGCTACGCTGCGTGCTGCGCAATTTAAAAGTTTGGCCCACACTTGTCACGTGCTTAGGAGGAGTTGCATGCAGCACACGCATTTGCCACACAGACCGCAGCACAGTGTTTGTTTTTGGCTGACAGCGGTTTCACTTGCACCACCCAGCGTAATTTATGAGGCAACGCCAAACGTCAAGTTGCCTGCAGCTGCATAAACTTGTTGCATATGCATCTATACGCTCTCTAACCTTTCAATCTCAAGTTTGAGCCATTATGATATATTACTTTAGCCCTGAGAAGCTTGGGCACAGCAGCCTTTGCCGGGATTGCTCGCGCACGTCGCACATTTACCTGCTGGCAGAATTGCAATGGCGGCAATCGCGCAGTAATTAGATGTTATACCCGACACACACACGCATAGACAGGCGCCAGTGTTGCCAAATGAATTCAATTAATTAAATTAGTTCAACTTGCTGCAACAGCCGTGGAAACAGTTTGGCATTGGGAGATTATTGGTAACGTAGGACGAGGCAGGCATGGGCAGTGCTGGCCAGGCAGTTGCCGGCGCAGCCATTACGCAGCTGAATTAAAAATTGCACGCTGTGGTCAACTCTCAATGGCACCGCAGTCGCCGTTGCAGTCGCAGTCGCTGCTGGCGACTGCAACGTCGCCACCAACGTCGACTCAATTATCAGTTTTTATGAATGGCCAGAAAATTGTGCAAAGCATGGCGACGTCAGCACAGACTGTACCAGCTGTTAAATACCCTGTACTAGGTACTACATGAAAACCTAAGAAAATTTAATATTTAATAGAATTTTCTTAAAAATTTTCAATTTTAAAATGGAGTGATATGCTGTAAGCCAGATGCAGCTTTGAAAATGTCTCTTGCATAATCCAAAAATGTATTACTCGAGTCAAATTAATAACTATAAAACTGCAGGCATTCAATAAGTTGCCATAACTGCAAGTACCCCGCAAGGCCAGCCCAAAACTGTGCGACTTGTTCTCTTGCTCTGGTTCTCCGCCTGCAGCATTTGCGCAATTTGTGCTTCGATTTTTGCTGCGAGTAATTGCGTTAAGCGCACAATTAAGTTGGCCAACTGCAGGTAATAAATTATGAATCCCTTTGCGATGTGCAACTGGGCTCTTTCTCTCTCTCTCTCTCTCTCTCTCTCTCTCTCTCTCTATCTCTATGTCTCTTTGCTTGGGTCAGACGACTAGCGACAGGATCAAATTGAATTTGGTGCTGCATCCAAATGAAATCAGCGACATTTTTAATAAGTTTAATTTGATTTAACATAAAAAAAGACGAGACTAAAGCCAGGTTAAGTGGCAACATCAACTAAAATTAGTGAATCTGCTCTTAGCCTGCTCACAGACCAGCACTATATGCAACTATCTGCCAAATTACAAACCGATCAGAGCATAAACACAGTAGTAAATCAAGCTTGCATTATCCACAGTTGCCGCAATCGACCTCCTTTTGAGAAAGTACTTTCCACACTTTACGGAATAACAACTAAACAGGAAACAATGTGTAAATGAGAACTGCAAAATGGAAAATGGAAATGGGACAAGGCTGGGCTGCTGCAGCCAATTGGAAAACGTGTGTGGTCAT
Organism: Zaprionus inermis; assembly: GCA_018151445.1. Taxonomy (NCBI): domain Eukaryota; kingdom Metazoa; phylum Arthropoda; class Insecta; order Diptera; family Drosophilidae; genus Zaprionus; species Zaprionus inermis. The sequence goes on along the minus strand of JAECXD010000117.1, from coordinate 5,437,774 downwards.
TTGGCGGGCCCAACCCATGGGTAGGCAAACTTTGCATGGCTTTGAAACTTTTATTTCATGTTTAATTTTCATGTGTGTGCAGACTCCTAATTACAATTATTGCCAAGCGAGTGGGGCAAGTTGTTGCCCGAGGAACTTCCTGGAATTGTTTTAGCTGCACAATTGCACTACAATCCGCACAATCGTGTGTAACTTGTGTGTGTAGTGCGGCTGAACACTCGCTTAGAGTGCGACAATTAAAGTGTTTGTGGCTTATGATTTTGATTTGCTTATAGTTGTGTTTGTTGAGCAAACTCTTGACTACTAGAAGTGGTAGTAATTTGACAGTATCGTTTGCCTTTGATTGGATACTTCAGGCAGGGCGAAGGCCAAGTTGTTGATGAAGTACTTTCGTGTATTTCTTGATCAGGCGCAGGTCTTAAGCGGTGCTCGATCGGAGCAAGAAATGCAGTTTCACTGGCCTAAGGGCAACCTGGAATGCCATAAATAACGTGGCCGGAAAAGCGCCACGACGTGCGCCTCGATGTGCAACGGATTGCGGCACGTTGCGTTACATTGCGTTTCTCAGTCCAAATTAAATTTTTCCTAACACCAAACAAAAGTTGGGAAACTTTTGTGCTGCGCGGAAGCCCATAGCCATTAGCAGACGATCCCCAAGGCTGGTGCCAGCTCCTGCAACTCCGGCTAGGCGGTTCCCTGTTTCAGTTGCTGGCTCTGGCTTTGCTTTGTGGTAATGGCTCATTATGTGTGCCACAGTGTTGCATGTAGCCATGCCTGCTTGCCACTGCATCTGAAAGTGTGTTTGTGTGTTTGGGCGCAATTAGCAGCGTTTTTAGTGCTTTGGCTAAAGGCCAAGTGATATGAACTATCACAGAATCCTTTGAAATGTAGAGCATGATAAAGAGCGAGCGAAAGAGGCAACGGCTTAGCACATTATTTTTGCAGGCAGTCACATGGCCATAAGCCGTTTGACATGACAAGTTGCTGCAATATTTGCCACAACTTGCACCCGGGCCTGCCCCCCGTGCCGCCCTTGCAACGTTCTTTCTAACAAAAAGCCGCACGTTATCCGTGCTAAGTGTCTCGCGTAGATTGCAGTCAAGAAAAAAGCTAGAGAGCGAAAGAACATAAATAAGTGAAAGGCAGACAAGGACAAGGACACTTGCAAATGAATAGAACGACACAGCACGTCGGGACTGGCTAGAACCCCTGTGTCTCATGCCTGTAACAAAATTCATGGCAACTGCAACATTATTAAATAGTTAAACAACATGGCAACCCTGCAAGTCCCTGCGCATTTGCTAGGATTGCCAAGCTGCTGGGGGAATCTTGGCAGAGCTAGGGAAGCGTCCGATCAGATTGAAATTTGCAGAATACGCGCCTATCAAAGCCAGCTAAGTATAAGTCGCATCTTTAATATGTCGCTGCAAATTGAATTTTTGCAATTTACAGGCTCGTGGGCAAATTAAAAGAAAATAAAATAAGCTTGAACACAGGTCACAGAATATGCTAAAGAAAAACACATAATTATAGCGAGACAAAGGTCGTAAAGACGGCGCCTTTAAACGGAAAACTTTGGAAGAGTGAAAATTGAAACAAGTTCGAGTTCCTGTTTGTCCAGCAGACCGCAGGAGGTGCAGGCAATTCCCTGCGCGCTGCGGCTTAGCTCATCGCACGTTTGCTCTGGCATAACCAAAATAATCATCATGCGGACACTTTTAATACTTTTTGCATGGGCCGAATCAGCAGCAGCAGAAGCCGAGGCGGGAACAAGTGGCATCAACAGCGACAGTAGACAAGTCAAAGCCACAGTCGGAGTTGTCACAGTGTTTGTTGTTCTTGCTTAAATTCGTGAGACATAAAGAGACGACGAAGACGTAGTTGGACAGGCAGCAGGAGAAGAAGAACTTCAGAGTCAGTCAAAAGTTGCAGGCGAAATTTGTTGCGTCTCTCGCGGGATTGAAATTTATGCGCCCGATGAAGTTTTAAGCGGAAAAAACACACAGTCCTACAGCCACTCTCGCCCTCTCTATCTCTTCTGCTCTCTCTCTCTCTCTCGCTCTTTCACACCAAGCCAAGCCAAGCGCGTGCTGATTGGCCAATGTGGCAGCTGCGAGTGTGAGACTGTTTGAGTATCAATATATATAGCAACAAATAAATATTTAGTTACAAATAAAACATATAACAAAAGTCAGTAAGATTTAACGTATTTAATTATATTTTTTACACAGTTCTTTTATTAAATTATAGAATAAAGTTCTAAAATGTTCAACTCTTTTTTGTTAAAGTTCTTCTACAATTTGTAAGCGTATTCGTTTAAAGAACTCATGCATTAGTTATAACTTGGCTTAAAAGTTTCGCCTGACCTTTTCGTCGATTTGAGGCGCGGCCAGATGTGCAGCCGAAGCTGCTCCCAAAGACTTGACATTGTCTGCATTTCGTATGCAGCGACTGATTTGCTTGGCCAATTTGCAGGAGTCACAAGTGTGAGGAAGGCCACGGAATTGTTTAACAATGCCAGACAGCTGGAGCAGAAGAGGAGGCGAGTGGAGACGGCCTGACGGATTGTCTTGTCCTAGTAGCACAGTTGCTTTTGGCTGTTTGCCTGCAAGAGGCGTGACAAACAGTGAAAATCGAGCAGAAAAGCAGAGGAGGATCGGCGGATAAGCATACGCTGACCGAAACAAATGATGTGTAGTATCCTCTCTGTGCTTTAAAATGCTCAAATAATCCAGCAAAATAAAACAGGCGCGAAAATTGCGCTCCCTTCGCCAGTTGCCTTTGCCTACGCGGCGTATGCGTAATAATGCGTATACGTAATAATGCTACGTTATCAGCTGAAACAGTTGCAAGTTTTTAATAACACGGAAACCCGATTTTTCAGTATTGTTCGAATTTAATACCAGTTCTGGCAGCAGCACATAGCGGTTGATAGAGGGGGAGGGTGGCTGTGGCAGGGGCAGCTGCAGCGCCGCAACAACTGTGGCCAAGCTCACAATCAATAGCTTCTCTTTCAATTTCATGCATGAAGGCCGTTGGAAAGGTATGTATGCTGCCAGCGTGCACGTGCCGCTTGTTGCATGCAACACATGTACATACAGTCCGAAACTGAGGTTTTCCATAGCTTCTTCGAGCTTGCAGTGTCGATTGTAGGCCAGTTTATTGTTTCAATTTTGCACATCGTCCAAACATTGTTTACCACTTTGCCAGTTGGGTTAGGGTGCTGCAGCAGCAACAAGCATAACAACAACAATGATGATTGTTCTACAGCTTGGGGTTAACTAGCTGACAATGAGGCAGAGTTGCAAATAATTCGCAGGCAAAGCTGATTTTATTTGGAAATAAATAAATATAACAAGACTATCGACTCGGCTGCGAGGCTAAGATTCAGATTATTATTGAGTTGGATTTATGAGCATAAGCAGCTTATGGCTTCGAATTAATTTTAATTTGCGAATAAAATGACGAAGAAACTTAACAAAAAGAAGAGACAGCTACACATATGTATACTATGCCATATAGTGCATATACAAATATATATATATATATATATCGCATACTATTCGGAGACATGTGTAACCCTTGTTGCCGCGCTGAGCAAACTATGAGTGCAATTGAACTTGCCAGTCAGTCTGAAACTCAACTCCCCAGACGACATCGCTGCACTTGGTGCTCGCAACTTGGCGCTGTTTGCGGCGACATGGGCAACTCGAGCTGAGCTGAGCTGAGCTGAGCCTGTGCCTGTGCCTGGGCCTGTGCGGAGCAACCTTTGCCGACAGAAACTTGCTGCAGTTTTCGAGTTGACAGCGAACAAGTGAATCCTGCACTTGTGCCGCGCAGTCGACAAGATATTTTATTGATAAACTTTTTGTGGAATGAAGAAGGAGGCGGCTTGGTTTCGGCTTGGCTGAACGATTCTTTGAAGCTTGCTTTGCTCGCTGTCTTCACATTGCTTGGCTTAAATGCCATCAAATCCGTCTAATGCCGCGTGCCGGGTACGAGGCGGGCAGGCGGGCAGCGAGGGAGCGAGGACGCTGGCCAACAGCTCGCAGCCACTTTGGGGAAATCAATTGTGCTGATTGTCCTGCAATTGAGATGCCTTCACTGACTGCAAAGAGCGGAGGGAGGGAGGAGCGGAGGGTTGCGGAGTCGGAATTGAACTAGTAGCTGCAACACTTTGGCTTTTTGCTGGCTGACTGCCTTTTTATCCCTCTTCTCTTTCCTATTTCTGCGTGTTTATTTTAGCTCTCTCTCTCTCTCTCTCTCGGTCCACTCAGCTGCCAGAGCATTATCCTGTTTGCAGGCAAATTGAAAGATTTGTGCTTTTGTTTAAAGTGAATTTAGCAAGCTGTCTGCATGTCGACACGCACAACACGAATGACAATGCGAATTCGAATTCCAATCTGCGTGTGGGTGTGTGTGCCTGTGTGTGCGGGGGGAGTGGAGTTCTTTATTATCCCTGTGCCCGTGCAGGCATTTGCAGCACATACCTGGCCGCGTTTATTGCCACTTTCGAGAGTTGCATGAAATAAAATCCGTTTTTACGAGCAGCTATGCGAGAGGGCGCTTTCTTTATGTTGAACCGTCTCGGCTTTAATCGGGAGAGCACACGCCTTTGGCCTTTTTATTATGCAAATGAGCGGTTTATTAATTGCAGTAGCAGCGGCTTTAAGGCGGCCACAGGGCGTTGCTCAAACAAAACGCAGGCCTAGCTGCAGTCGCAGCCTCCGGAACTGTGGCCAAAACCGACTGCGAGTAAGCACATCTTTGGCTGCACTCTCTCACGGTAGCGGTCACGTCAGGGTTTTCCATTCTTTCGCTCTCGGTTGATAAGAAAAACGTTTAGCAAAGCGTGACCCGCTGCGGTCGCTTTTCCAGGTGCAGTCACAGCCGCAAGATAAGCTCCTGGCTGGGAAAAAGGCAGCTATAGCGAAAAAGTTTCCCATGCCATGCCTTTCGTGAGCATGGCTTTTCCCATTGTTCGTGATTCGTTCATTGTTTTCGCCGTCACGACGTTAAGTATACGTTTGGCAAAAAAGTGTTGCCTACTTTTATGCTGCCTATTTAAAGCCGCCTCGATGTGTTTGCTCGGGTTTCTAATGAATTTAGCAACTTGCTGCTTTAGTGAGTCTGTGCCAAAAACACACACACATGCAGACATATTTTAGCCTTTTAATTGCTCTTAACTTTCAACAGCACATGGCTTAAACACACACATACACAAATGTATATACGTTTTAACGCGCTCAAATATTTACATTTGCCGTTAGGCGGCTAACTGTCCGTCTGCTAGAGCTGCCACACAGACAATGTCTGTGCCGCGGTTTCATCTTCATTTCACAGTTATTTGCAACTTCATTTGCGTGGTAAATAGGCGTATAAGTGCGCACGACTAGACGTGACCTTAGCCCCAGCCCGGGGCACAACATGCGCGACCCTGGCCTCGTTACAGCGTCACGTTGTTCTTTAATGTATTAGCTCGGTGGTCTATTAGCATTAGCCCGAATTATGGCGTTGTATACAGACAAGAAGACTAATATAGGTATGAGACCATTTTAGGATTTCCCACTTGCATTTGCATAGAGTATTTCCAGGTCGTTGTGTTGCCTTTTGCAGCCGGTGATGGGTTTAACAACAAGTCGCAAAATTCGTTTACCAAAAACTGCGAAAAGTTGCAGCGCATTAAGCAAATTAGCCGAGATTCTCTCGACCCACTTGCGCCCCTTTTGCACTCTATAAACAACGCGCAAGGGGCCTACGCGGGGTTGTCATCAGCCTCAACGCCTCGTAGATGTTTAGATAAGCGCGCGTAATTAAGCGCTGAGTGCTTTCTTTGCCCTTGGACCCGTCGAGAGGCACCCAAAGGGTTATGAATATAAATGGAAATTAAATGGATCCGAGCTCGCGACAACTTCAAGACTCTTCGCTAGTCTTTTTCTACCGTGTTGCACAGTTTGTTTATGAGTTACACTATACTGCATAGAAGTGCTGCAAGCTTGTGAAGCCTTCGACCCGCCTCCATGACGTAGGCTGCACTGCATCTGTGCGCGTGCCGTGTCTGTTCTCATGTGTATACAGGCGTGTTAACCTCACAATGCATTCTTAATCAACATATACATATATATATATATATATATATGTCACGATTGGCCATTGTTGTGCTTGACACGTTCGTGTGTGCGTGTGTGTCGGCTGTGTTGAAACCACTGTAAGTAACAAAGTTGCAACTGTGCGTCGGCGTGGCACTTGCACAACCGCACAGCCAGTTGCCACAGCTTGTTGCACTTATTTTGCTTTCATTTATTTTTTTCAGCTCTTGAATATTCAAAAGGAAATTAATGATTTCTCTCTCTGCCAGCTCGAGTTTACAATTGAATAAAATATTCGGCTTGATTTATTGGGGTGTATTTATTGAATTAAAAGCAAATAAATGAGAAGCGTGTTATGTCTGCAGGGCATATAAAAATATATAGTAAAGTCGAAGGCACGATTACTAGATATACTGTTAATGATTATATTAACACTTTGGCTTCAATAGTTAATTTCAAAATAATTATACCATTTTCTCTGTGCTGCCAAAGTTAAATTTTAACTGCAATTTGCATTGACATTTTAGCAGTCTACGAGCATAAAATGCTGATATTATAAAATTATGGTAAAAGCCACGTACGCAGGCACACACACACGCACACACATACACGCACACCACAGCGCTGTCATATATAATTATTAATTTCTAAAAAACCCATTGAATATAATTTTAAAATGCGACTCGCTGACGTGCCCAGCGCAGAGGGAGGGACAGAGCAGCGGGAGAGCGCAGGAGACGTGTCGAGCGGAGCAGTGTGACCAGCCTGGGCAGCGAGTAACGGGTTACAGCTGTTGCCAGACGCATGCACATTAATTTCTTTTTTTTTTGAACCTAAATCAAAATGCACACAGACTGATCGCTGCGCAATGTTCCCCGACTCGTTGCCCCTTTTCGCTTGTTTATTTCCGGTCCGCTATGCAGGCGTACAGCTTTTGCATATGTTTCACTTTTAATGCAATGCGCACACACACACACACACACAACTAATCCTAATTTAAATGTTTGTGCGGCCTGTACGAAATCGTTTGGCCAGGAAATTCAATAAAAGTTTCACGAATTTGACATTATCATAGAAAAATAACTGCAAATTAATTTTTTTCATTCTCTTTATTGGAAAATGCAATTAAATAATGAGTGTAGATAGTATTTTTCAGCTATTTATAAAGATTAATCATCATTTCATACATTACTTTCTTACTTTGTTTTTTTATTTATGCGTAGAACTTTTTCGCAATAACTTGCACGTTGCCGTAAATTGAAGCATGTTGCAACTTGGTGTGCTTTGCTTTTGTATTTGTATTGCTGCAACAATGTGTAAGTGTGTGTGTGTGTTTGCGCAACAAATCTCTAAATTCCCACAATAGTTTTATAAGGGCGAAATAAATTTATTTTCGTGCAAACTTTTAACGCCAACAAGTTAAATCAAATGAATGGCGCACACATGTCTCCCTTTTCTTCGTGTTGTTGTTGCAACAGCTGTAATTGCAGGCATTAGAGTTGTTGTTGTTGCTGCTGCTACATCAATTCGGCAGCAATTAAAATTGCCAAAAAGAAATAAACTTATCGAACACGAAGAAGTCGAGGAAAGTCGAGGAAAATCGAGGAAAATCGAGGAAAGTCGAGGTCGTAGCGGGGACAACAAACCGTGAAACTTTGCTAACAATTTGTTCGCCTGACGAAAATACTAAAAATGTTGCAGCACGTGAATGAAGCGACAGAGAGAGAGAGAGAGAGAGAGACAGCTGTACTGTCCACATACTGCCTTTATTCGTCTGTGTGTGCAACATAAATCGTTGTAATGGAAACAATGCATTTTATTGCATTTGTTCCGTTTCGGGCTTTTTGCCTTTCCCACTTTTCGGGCCAATAAGAACTGATAAATGGTCAAGACCGGCTTTGTCTCGCTTTCGCTGTCGTTCTACTGCTGACAACTGCGGCTGCTGCCGTTGCTCATAGACAGTTTTTGTGCTAACTGAAAAAGCTGTGCTATTTGGCCAAGTTGGCTGCAACTTCATTTGGCCACGCAGAAAACATGCTTTAATTAACTTAAGTAGTGCATGGCTTGCAGTGAGCTGGCAAGGTGTCAGCTCTCTGGTGGACATTGCTTTGCATTCGCAGAGAGAGAGAGAGAGAAGAGAGAGAAGAGAGAGAGAGAGAGAGAGAGAGAGAGAGAGAGAGGGGGGGCGTAGGAGTGTGCAGACCGCAGCAGACTAATGAATTTCATATGCAACTGGCTTAAAAAAACCCCCACAGCAGCCACAAAAAGGTTGCATTTTTTTGGCACGTATACACATTATTTTACTACTTTATAGCCGTTTTTAATCTACTGCAGTGAGTTGCATTCGGTTAGAATTGTCGATTATACTAAGCCGATTGCGGCTGCCGATTAAAGCTGCATAATCAACTGTCCCCCCGCACGCAGCTAAATGTAGTGAAAATTTGAAATGAAAACATAAACATTTTGACAGCTCTATCAATACTCTTGGCCGCGCGCGCCATGCAGGTGTGAATGAGCGGGTGTGTGTGTGTGTGTGTGCGTGTGTTTGTTTGTCTCGGCCATGTTGCAGATTTAATTCGACATGGTGTTTAGTAAAATGAATGCATTCATGGCTCGCTGCATGATATTTGATAAGAGACGCACTACGAATGCAACTGCCAAAGAGATGAAAAACTAGCGCATCGCATTTCCATTCGTGTTGAAATCCATTTTTCCATTTTCATTATTTTCCATTCGCATGCACGTCTTTGTGATTGAAGTGTGTGACGCGCGCTTAGGCCGAGTGCAATCGCCATGACACGCATTGCCGACTGTAATTCCATATGTGATTTTAATTGGGTTTGGCTTTTTATATACATTTTCGAAGAGTTTACGAGTCATTTGGCCATTTTGTAGCTAAGCTAGTCGAGTTACTGTTGCAGCGAGAGCGGCAGAGCGGGCGAGGAGCAGGGAGAAAGCTATTGCAAACCTTGTTCCCTTGCACTTGTTCTCGTTCTGCTGCTGCGGCTGCTGCTGCTGCTGCTGCCTTTGACAGCAATTTCATAGTCTCGCATGATACTCATGTTCATATTTAGCTTTCACTTGGCCAGATTAAATGGCCAACCTGCTGCTGCTGCTGCCGGGAGGCGGGGGGCGGGGCATTTCGAATAAATTGACGGACGGCAGCGTCAGCTTTTGGTCATGTGCATTGCCTACGTGATAAATACGTTGGGTCAGCAGCAGCAGCAGCAGTTGCACTTGTGGCTTATGTTGTTGTTGCTGCTGTTGTTGCTGCTGTTGTTGCTGTTGCTGTTGCTGCTGCGTTGCATTTGCATTTGGGCCTGCTTTGGCCAGTCCTGTTGAGGTTTCCAGCAACATCTTGTCCAATTTATTACCACTTTCATTTGGTAGCATAAAAGGTGATGTGCACACTAAGTCTGCACACACACACACACGATGCACTTGCGGTAAATGTGCAGCATCTACAACACGTTGTTGCAGGCCTCGACTCGAGCCGCATGTGCGTTGCAGCTGCTGCCCGCCCCCCTATACAAGTTATTCAATTATTTTGCCATACATGTGCTATAAACTCGACCATAAAAGCCATTTTGATTCACCATTTTGCAATTTAGCAAATGTTTCGCTACTCCGCATACGCCACGTATTTAAAATATTACGTATACGCAGCGACACGTATTTCAAATATTACGTATACGTATCTAAGCATTTTTTACTGCATATCCCCAGGCGCACTTGATGCGTCGTCGGCGACGGCGCTTTTTGATGCGAAAACTTGTCACACACAGTGCCTGCTAAAAACTTGTGTACCAGTGCACTTTTGAAGCGCAGCTACCTCCCCCCCCCCCCCACCCCTCCCTGCTGGCCAATCTGCTGGCTTTGTATGCTTCTTGCTCTCTTGTGTGTGGCAACACTCGAGTGTTGGCAGCATTTTTTAATTGCACTGAAAACAAACAACAAAAACACAAAAACACTTGTTGACGAACACGCGCGCCACAGCCAGCCACTCTTGCCGCACATGCCGCACCGACGAGGAGGTGTCAAAGCGGCGACACCTGCACGCCTGCCCCTGCTCCTGCCCCTGCTCCTGCCCCTGCTCCTGCTGCCTGCCCCGCAACTCGCCCTCCGTTCGGTTTGATTGCGACTCGAATAACGATGTGCAGCGATTTGTATGTAAAAATATAATTGCAGATTAGTGTAGCCAAAGAAATGTGCAATAAAAAAAGGACTAACAAAGCGCAATGCTAAAAACAGAAAACAAAACAAATTTGAATCGTTCTGCTGCCGCTTAAAGCGGCTTAAACAACACGGATTACACACAGATAGATGGACAGCAGGAGCAGCGTGTGAATGTGGCAGGTCGGCGGTGGGGAGGGGGGGTGGTAGTTATTGCCCGATGAACGAATGAATGAATAAATGACTGAGTGTTGCCTAGTCGCTTTTCGAGCACTCAAAATGCACCCCTTTTTGCCATTTGCCATTTGCCTGTGCCATACAGATATTTCCAATTAATTTAAAAAGCCGAGTAAAAGCTTTTTTGGAATAGTAGTTACACTGAGCGAAACACGGCTCAGGCAGCATATGTGAAATGCACCAAGTCTATGTAATATAATGTTGCTTAAGGCCACAGAATTTAACAGTTTGTATTCCCTGCGCTTTTCTCGCTGTGCAGCAACTGCTCCAGAAGATGCTCTCGCATTGCTCAAGCTGCTGGCAAACAGTCAAAAATATGACTTCAAATTAACACACACACACCCAGGGAGACTCACCAAGACAGCGTCGCATTAATGCACAGCTCGACTGACTGTAAGTGGGCAATGCGATGCGACTATTTGCACAACAAATGAAGGCGAAAATGGCTTGGCCAGGCGGGAAGCAGTGCAGGTTCAACCTACTGCTTCGCCTCCCACTCGGTCTGCCTTGTGTCGCCCAAATTGTCCAATCATTTCAAAATGCAACTGAAGTTGCCCCTTAGCCAATATGCCGGGCTGCCTGGCTGCCGAAGCTGCAAGATGTAGGCTAATACTGTAGCTGGCATATCCCAATTCGCCAATGCATATGCAAGTGCAGGTATTGGGTCCACTTTGTGAGGCCCTTAAGCGGCACAGGCTTGACTGCACCCAGAGATCTCTGTCGCTGCAACTAGTTGGTTGGGGCTTGATAATCCCAAACCAGTAGAACCATTACAGCTCATTAGATACGTTTAGCTTGACTGCCTTTGCAGGTACAACTTGATCCTGCCCGTCTGCCTGCCTGCCTGCCTGCCTGCCTCTCCCTCTCTCACTAAATAAATCAACTGCCCCGCTGGCAGCTGAAGAGTTTCCATTTGCATTGGCGCTAATGAACGCACCGAGCATAAACATAAATTATGGGTTACACTGCAAAAAACAGGAGTGGGACTGAGGCTACGTCTTCGCCTCTCGGCCTGAACTCGCCATTTTTGCGCAACATTCTTCTGGCTTGCAGTGAAATAAAAGCCAAAGTGTTGTACACTTTGTGGCTGCACATGCCTGCCTCTCTCTCTCTCTCTCTCTCTCTCTCTCTCTCTCTCTCTCTCTCTCTCCTCGTTTGGCGTTCTGCCTTCCCTCTCTGTCTTTGCTTTTTCTTCCTTACTTCTGCATTTTTGACACAGTTTTTCGCTCATTTTCAGCGCCTTTTTCACGTTTTTTCTATTTCTTGTTCACTTTTTATTGCTTTTCTTTTCATTTCGGTTTTTTGTGCACAGTTTTCACTTAAAATACGTGTTGCTCTTTAATCTTTATATGCATATACACAGTTTCCTGATAATTGTATTATTATTTTCGGCGCTTTGCATTTTACAACAATATTCTGCACTTCATTATTAAAAACTTATAATTTGTGGGGGAAATTTAATAAATTAATAAATTAAATTTGTACGTGGGAATTTCGAAATATAAATATATATATAATATATAAATAATAGATAACAGCTTAAGTGTTTAGTTAGCAACAAAAACAATAACAGCAATGCACTGAATTAATTATTAAAATTATTAAAATTAATTGGGAACAGAAGGAATCAAAGCCGGGTGGCAGGATGTACAAAGGAATCGCCCAGAGCGTCTAGCTATAACTCTAAAAAATTGATTTACACGCATAGGTACACGCATGTGTATGGTTATTTAATATATTTAACATTTACAACCTTAAAGTAGAACAATTTCAGCCCCTCTAGGGAGCTTAACAACATTTAGCAGGCCCGTCGGAACTTGATCTTAACTCTGGCTCAATAGAAACCATTACTGTAGCTTAGCCTAACACAGCACGCTGACCATCCTGTTCAACTATCTGACCAGCAGTAGCTGCAGCAGCCACATGGCCAACAGTAGAAGGCCTAAACTGTGCCGCCCCATGGTGTCTGCGCCATTGCCGCCATTCCGGCATTTACCCGGATGCCGTGTGAAGTCATCGCAATAGATCTGAAATTAATAGAAGATAGTTTATAAGAATTCTGTATAATCCATGTGCAGTTAAGGCCGAACTAACCGTGGTCAAGCTGCTCGTGTATTTCTCGACCAATTGCTGCGTGAATTTGGCCGCCTCGTTGCCGCAAATCCGACGCGCTGCGTTCTCCGAGCAGTCCGACAGTTCTGTGATGGAACTGAAATTGGGAATATGAAAATATATATGTAATATTCTGGTATTATACGATAAGTCAGCTACCAAAGCTCTACCTCACTCAATCTATAAACACTTCCAGCTATAGCCCAATTGCAGTTGATAAAGCGGCTAAAGGGCGGCATAGGTGGGACAACGAAAATATAGTATTCTTACCAGCATATCGTCTTAATATTCTCAGTTGCTGTGCCGTTCTCCTGATTCTTATTTGGTTGCAGAAAGACCATGGTTTGCTTGTAGCGATTGGCGCAGCTTTCGAAATCCTTTTTGGCCAATTCCGTGCAGGCTGCGTTCTTTAGATAATCTACAAGCAGTTGGTGATTAGCAGAGCTCCAGTTGGAACCAAATTAAATGATGCCATACCATCCTGGAACTTGCCCTCGCTGCACAGATCCTTGAAGAACCGATTGGTGCCGTGGTAGAGTGTGTTGAAGTGATTCCTCTGCTGCAGATCCATGCAGCGTCGCGTGAAGCTCTGTATGCAGCGCACGCTCTTGTGTAGCTCCCTGAGAGACAGTTGAATGTTTAGAAGTTATCATGCTGCAATTGAGTTCGAGCTACGCACCGACAAAGTTCATTCAGATCCTCCTTTTTGCCATCGCCAATCGAGAATTTCGGGGATAGATTGAGCATTTCGAGAGGTTCAGCGCACTTGGTGAACTCCTCCAGGCCGCATTCCTCGCACTTTACGACCGCCATCAGCAGCGCTGTTTGAGAACGTTTTCATTGCGAAATTGTAGCGGAAAAATGGCATAAAATTTATGATACCCTATACCATTATTTTTATAGATTGATAGGCTAAACAGTTCTCAGGCATAGAATACAAACAGGTAAAGATATTGAGCTCAATTCATTTCTAGCTTTGCTTTCTATACGCCTTTGCAGGTATACCCATTGCGAAACCCTACAGGGTATGCCAAGAAGGTCAGCCAAAGCAAACAAATAAACAAACAGTTGAAAGCGCTCGAGCTGAAGCTAAAATGCAATTTGAGACCTGGCGCAGCGCAGTCTCCCACACTATCTGCGGCAAGGGACTTGCGCTCTCTGCCTCTTTGTCTCTCAGTCTCTCTTTATCTCCATCTCTTTCGTACTTGCTCAGCTGCAACAGAAAGTTGCAAATGTGCGTCGGGGGCAATAAAGTTGGACGTAAGTGAAATTGGCATTTCATAAATTTGAACTTTTCGGTATGTTCCGTCTGCTCTAGAGTCCCTGCCTCTCTCTCTCTCTCTCTCTCTCTGTCTGACTCTCTCTGTCTGCTGAGTGAGGCAAGTGAGACAGCTTCCTATTAAAAAGATTGACAGCTCTCTTCTCCCACTCTCTAACTGATCGCAGCCAGTCTGAAGTCGCCGTCCTGCCACATTACTCACCCGCCATGAGGAACATCGCCGTGCAACAGTTTTCCCCCATTCTGGGTGTGTGTGTGCCTCAGCCTCTGCTTCTCTGTGACGTCACTGGCAGCTGTCGAAAGAAACTAACGTTACTAATTGCTGCTAATACGCTCCAATTGCGCAGCGAATGCAAGCGCATCGATACCCTATGCGCCATAAGGTACATTGCCTTTCGTAAGCAAGACAATTTGGCTACGCAATTAAAAGACAAAAATCTCAAATAATGATCGACAATTCTATAAATATAAATAAATAATATAAATAAAAGAAACGCGAAAGCAAAAGCGAAAGCCGACAACAACGTCAATGAAATGTTGCTGTCTTTGCAGTTGTTGTTGCGCCACATTGGCAAACATATAATTATTTGTGAGGATCGTGAGAGCATTTATAGTATACTAATTACGTTGTGCATCTCGAACCGCTTTTCAAATCTATTCAAATCGATACGTTACTGTGCATAGGCAATACGCCCAGTTAAAAGATAATATCAACTGTAGTCGAGATATATTTAAATATATAGTGGACTTTGGAATGAAAGTCTCCAAATAGAGCCGAGCAAACTTAATTTATAGCACAAATATCTCAAGATTTTGAATAAAACCGATATGCTCCACAGAAGCACCAACTGCATTGCGTAGGCGAGAGAATACAATGCAAAAGAAACAAACAAACAGAAAACGAATACAAAATCGAAACAAAAAGCGAACATTTTTATTTTTGATTTGGTTTTTGTGCCAAAAAATACTTGTTTCGTTTTTATTTTTCGTCTTTTGTTATTTTGTTTTTACAAGCTGTGTGCTTGTTTATTTACTATATTTCGAATTCTTTTCAGGCACTCTTAATATTCGCAAATAGAGCAAATACTGCAGCTGGCCAAATCTTTGGATCTGTTATTTACTTTCAATTAGCCGAGTTCAAGATTGTAAAGAAATAAAAGTAGTTTTAGCAATTCGCGCATTATATTGTCGAGGTCAGTTTCATGCGGTTTGTTCGCGTTTCTCTAATAGAGCGTGATGGGAATGAAAAGAAAAGAAATAAAATTAAGACAAGTGCAAGCACGTTGAAGTTGTTGACCTTTGCAATTGCATATCGACGGGATATTTAATGATTTCTTCCAGCCGAAACAGAACAACAAAGCACTCAACAAGGCAGGGACAAGAACGCAGTTTCTCGATTTATACAGAATGAAAATACGATTGTCGATAGTCGAGCGCAGAATGCGGGCTGCGGGCTGCGGGCTGCGGGCGGCACGTGATCGACTGCAAAGGTGCCGAAGAATGCAGTCGGACGAGCCTCCACTCTCTCGCTCGCCTCGCTCACGCTCTGCTCTCTCCCGCTCTCCTCTCTCTCTGAGAGTCTCGTGAGATCTGGTTTTATTTATAATCTGCGTATTTGTATTCGCTTTTTAATTTGTTTGCGCTACAATGGGTTTGCGTAAGCGAGCTTAGCTTTTAGTTTGTGCATTTTAAACTATTTCTGATATGCTGCCGTTCACACCTGCACGTAAAAATTGCTGCACGAAATTTCAAAAACAAATTTTCAACTGATTCCCGTGCGCAAGCGACGCGTTGTTCGCAGCGCGAGCAACCAAAATGTACTGAAGACACGAAGCGATTGCCGAAGTGAGTGCAGCAGCAGCAGCAGCCACGATAGCAGCAGAGCAGTAGCGTCAGCAGCAGCGACGCCAGCAGCAGCGACGCCAGCATCAGTCGTTCGGCCGCCCGCGCTTTACGACGTCGCCGAAGCATTTTTCGACACTTGTTGTGCATGTTGCTGGCAACATTTCTATGCAACAACAGCAACTTGTTCCCTAGAGCTGTTCAGCAAAGCAGTGTACCAAATGTTGCTAAATAATTAATATTCTTTAAATTTCTGCATTAAGTTATGTTTGTTAAAATTGGCATTAGCCACTTTAGTATTAACTTTTTAACAATTGCAGCAGGCACGCTCTTGTTTTGGTGCTGTTGGCAGATAAGCCTGTCAAACGTTTCCGTTTTCTGCGTGTTCCCCTGTTTTATCTGCCTGCACTTGATTTATTATTATAAACTGATATAGTCAATTGAATCCCTTGCTGATACTTTTAATTAATTAAATAAGCCAGCGACGCGATAAGAACCGAATATCTTATTAGCCCCATGACCATGATTTCGTTAATGTTTCGACTGAGGAATAAAGCAGAAAGTCAAAGCGACGCACCTGCTGAAATGCTCAGATGTGTCCTGGGCAGGCTAAAGCTTTTGCAATTATGCCCTGTCCTAGCTCCAACTCTATAAAGAGTTGAAGAATATATATAATATTTTGTATTACTCTAGACTAAATTAAATGTAGGGTATTCCTGAGTACTAACTATACATATTATATAGTATATATTGGACGAGTTTACCTGTTGAATTGTTGAATGTCGCGGCGGATTAGATGGGTTTTCTTTCAATAAGAAATATGGATCCATAAATAATACAGTTCCGCGCAAAGACATCGGCTATATAAATAATATATAGTTAGAGATACAGATAGTTATCGCATTCGATTGCGACTTGCATTGTTCTTTCGCTAACTGTAAGTTTATAAAACCAGATTGCAGCAATTGCCCCAATCAATGTCTCAAGATCAAGGAGAAGATTAACTAAAAGTGCAAACTATGTGTAAGTACTTTACTTACTGCCTTGTACTTCGAATACAATACGATAATACTGCACACACATTACTGTGGTTTGCTTATCTCAGTCTATTCAGGAAAAGATCATTGGGCTCCCATTGATAATAAAAAATAATAATAAATTCTATATCCGCGGTAAATTCCACATAACTTAGTTTTTATGAATGGAAAGCCATCGACAATTAAGATAACAAATAGCTATACAGAAAGAGAGGTTACAAGGCAGTACAGGAACTTCAATTTCAATTATATTTTATCTACAATTTGAAACGCTCTCGCACAGCGTGAAGAATCAGGAAATATTTTGCTTTTCCAATTTCAGGATGCCATATGCACTTTACGACTTTGTGCACAGATAGAAGAAAATTAGGCATTTTGAAAAAAACCGCATAGCGCTAGAAAATTGAAATTTTAATTGAAATAAATTCAAAAATAATAATAAATAAATAATAAATAAGTTTGCCCTCTTTGTTTTTTTGATCTTACAGAGCACTGCTTGTTGGTACACTAATGCCAGAATTCGTGATTATATATTTGATTTTCAAATTCCATTGCTTACTTTTGGGCTGCGCCCGTTTTTCGACATTTGAGATATGTTCATTTCCCTGCCTTATGTTGAATACCTTTCCTGGGCCTGCCAGTGTGTCTCGGCTAATTCAGCACACGGTAATGGTTGTTGTCCACACTTAGTATTTATGGCAACAGCTTGACCAACAGAAAGGCAGGGAAATTCAAACTTGTGCTTAAGCTCGAAATTCAATCTAATTATACTGGTAAATAAGCTGAACTGCCAATTTAAGCTATTCGATTTTTGTATGGCAAATTATACTGTTTATTTTAGTGTTTTGTAATTTCAATTGAACGTACGTTTATTCTGATATAAGTAAGTTTTCATCTAGAAGCCTATTGCAAACGTACATCATGACCACATACAAAGTGCTTAAGCCAAAAGCTGTTGGGATAGCAACCAATTGATTTAATACAATTGAATATGAGGAATAGATATTCAAGTTATCTCAGTTTTACCTTTATTGAAGAGGCAATTCACCAAATTTAGTTTGCTAAGCTGTAATGAATCCTGCACCCTGAAAGCCCAGATATCCCAACAGGCAGAGATCCCAATCGATAGGGCTGTCAGCAGGGCCCACGTCAGCATCACAGCTCTCGACTAAGTAACAGTAACAGACCCCTATATATTTTAGAACACAGCCCTAATAACACTTACCTTAGTCTTATTCCACACCAAACCAAGTCCGTAGAATCCATTGAATAATTGTGTTAAATATATTAAATGCATTTTGGCCTTAATGTATTCTGTAAGTATATATATTTGTTTATAAAACTGTAACTCTCAATTTCGCCTCTATGCAATTTTCCAATTCTCAAACTATTATTACGCTTCTTATCTATAGTGTAGATGTCGACATAGTCTCCCTCGACGAGATTCCTTAGAGCCCATATACATAGTACTGCAAAAAAAATATTGTGTGTCACAAATCCCACAAAGACTGTGGTACCCACGCACTGACACATCTCGACTATTTTCAAATCGATCAGGATAGACGGAAATACATGACTGAATAACATGAGTAATTCATCAATAAAAGTACCACCACAATAACAATTTATCATCGAACTGGAGACCACCCCTATAATTAACATTATTATGATTATTCCTTAATCATATTTATTTCCAATTCATCGGGTATTTCCATTTCTATAGAATTTATTATTTTGTTCCTTATTTTGTTCTCGAATTCGAGCTTTCATAAACATCGCAAAAGTATTCCACGGTCACATATAAAGTGCTGAGCCCGAATACTGTTGGGTTAGAGAATTAAAATGTTAACGAAACGATAAAATAATCCGTTCGATTCGAAACCTTACCTTTTATAAATATGCAAGTCACAACATTTTCCTTTTCAATATCGATCGTTTCGTGCAGTACGTACCAGATATCCCAACAGACGGAGACCGCAATTAACAAGACTGAGCCCAGTGTCCATGTGAGTAGCACAGCTTGTGACTGGGTAAAGAAATACCTATATTATATTTGAGCATGTGAATAAGACAGTTATACGAAAATATATACCTGAACTTTGACGCTCACCAGAGTGAGGCCGTAAAACGCATTCAGCAATTGCGTTAGATATTGCCAAGCTATTGAGGCGTTAATGTTAGCTGTAAATAGAATCAAGATTCTTTAGCCTAATCTCTACGACGTTTCGGTCGCATTTCAAAATACCGTTGTTGTGCTCATCAGTCCAATCCACCAGTCCCCATACTATATCGCTAAAGTCCAGCATTACTACAACTGTAACCCATAGATTCTGGCCTACAAATCCAACAAAGATCACTTTCATGATGAAGTCGCACACCTTGACCATGTCGAGCGGATGCCGGATGCAGAATAATCCAGATACACTCGAGTTTCTGTCACTCGAATTTAATTAGACAAATTGGTTTTACCTACACCAAACCGAGAGACCATGTCATATTGATAGTATATATTTCATTTGCAGACATTTCAAATGTTATTACATATCTATGACAATTATATGGGCTACTGCCTGACTGATGATCGTAAGGAATATTTGAGATATACAGCAAGCTTAGAGAGATTTTTTCTTAGAATACATATATCTCTGTGCTGGATAATTCAAATATTTTTCGAAAATGTGAAAAACATGTTTGTGAAAGTCGAAAGCAATGAGTAAAACAGTTTTCTTGTATTTTTGATAATATAAGTAAGTTATACTACAATCACACAAAACACTAATTAATATAATACAGACTTATTGCCATTGTATTAACAAGTCGTGGAATTTCCTAAGCATTCGATTCCAATGGATGCCGAGCGGCGACTTTTGCTTTGGACTGTATTATTTTGATTACTATCAGAGCGATTCGCACAAAGTAGAACAACAGCAAACCTGCGCGGAAGATGAAACGGAACCATCTGAAATTGTATGGTTTTATTGAAACTTACCAATGAAAAACAAATTGATGATAATTATTAATTGCTTATAGAGCCGATAGTAGCATTGGAAAACGAGAGCAACTAATACAATCACGCCCAATTCAGATGCAAGCCACCATTGCAGATAGTAAGTGTTCTGGTATGGAAACAAGAAACCGGTCTACACACACATACCCTACTTGTGGGCCGACTCCAACTCCAACTTACTCGAAAGTCGGAAATCACAATGAGCTCCGAAGCAATCAGCGTGGGAATGTAGAGGACAAATGTTGTGGTTGTTATGTAGCACTTCGCATCAAGTTTAGCTAAAACTCAGATCGATTAGTTAGCGTCAAGTAATCATATTGATAGATTTACTTCCCGGCAGTTGGCTGCTGCATTCATTATGGCATCGCAGCACCAAGTTGACAATCACGGCAGCCAGCATTAGGTTATAGAAAAGCGAACTGAACAGCGCCGTTATGCCCAGCCACTTCCACGGATTGCACATATTCACAACGTGGCTTAAAAGCGACTACTATTCGAAAAAAATAAACGTACATGTATATAGTCGAAGTGCATTGCCGGGTCACCACCCATAGGACACCATAGCACATTATACAAATACTTTGCCATTATTCTAATTTATGTAACAATATTTGCTATATGTATATATTAGATTGCAACCTCGTGAGAAGACTAACTGTCGAAAAAGCAGTTGGCTATGCTATGCCCATCGGTATGCCAGAGACAGCTGGTCTTTCTGGTTGAGTTTCCGATGTATTCCAGGCAGTGGGTTTTGCGTTGCACCGCAGTAATTTCAATAAACGATATGCAATGAGCGCAAAGGCAAGCAGAAGCAAACCTGCTCGAATAAAGCGCATTGGAATTGGGCATTTTGCTTAAGTCTTACCAATGGCAAACAGATTTGTAATGAACACGTCCTCGTCATAGAACCGATTGTAGCATTCAAAAACTAGAACACTAACAATAGTCAAGGCCAGTTGGGATAAAAGCCACCATTCCAGAAAGTAGATATTCTGGGGGAGTATACAAATCGTGAGGGAGTATACAGTCATACAAATCATCCAAACTTACGCGAAATTCGGTCAGCACAATGAACGGCATAGCAATCAGTGTGGGAATGTACAGGGTATATATCGCGTATGTTGCATAGCAGTCTTCATCGAATTTCGCTTAAAACAGTCACAATAAAAATAGTCTAATATACAGCATACTGTATTTATCTGCCGGTAGACTTTACCTGCAGGATCTGTGCTGCTGCAATCATCGTAGCATCGCATTACAAATGTAATTAATATTGCACCTATCAAAAAGTTATAGCAAAACGAACTGAATAGTGCCGTTGTGCCCAAAAATGTCCAAACATTGCAGCACATATTGACCACGATGTAAAGCTACCACTGAAGTTTGAAAAGTTCTTCCCGTACAACAGCCAGACCGTAGGACATTTTACAAATGCATCGTCGTTAACTTAATTTTATGAGCTAATAAAGCAAATCATTATAAGTACATCAAATGATTTGAAAATTAGTCAACGCCAAGTTCAAACATTTATTCCGCATCAAAATAAACGGAATTCTTTATAAGCAGCCTGTGCCAATAAGTTCAAGTTCAAGTACAAATTGAAAGGCCAGCAAAGTTGAGAGGAGTGTAAGAAAACACTCAGCGACTATTGGCCCCTTGTGTATTAACCTACTTATTATCCCATGCAACACACGACAGCAAACTTATCGCGCTGACGAACATGTCAATCGCACAGTAAACAGAGAACCCGAAGAGTCCGCAGGTTACTCAGTCGATTGCAGCTGCCAAGTCAACCGCTGGGGGACACAACAAAGGTCGCAACAGAGCGCAGACAATTTGCATGTCAATTAGGCACGACGCGGACAAACATGGGACCTACAATTACACATACATACATATATGCAGACAATGCACTTAGGTAATACATGGTTTTCATTTTGTTTCGTTTTATTACTGTATACTGTATATAAATACACTTTAAATGCTCTTTTTTTCATGTCTGTATGCAATTCGAGTTAATCTGAACTTGTACTTTTTATATACTAAAGAGATTCAAATTTACAGATGATGGGATGAACAGCTTTATAGCTATTTAGACATTATCAATATTTCATATACATAATTTATACTTTTTAACAATACATGTATGTAAGTGTATGTGTATATAAGATCGTACAAATGGTTCTGCATTCAAACAAAATAGTGATTGTAACATTCAGTTATAACTTCCTTTGTTATTGTATTATTTGTACAGCGATTTTCGATTTTACTTAAAGCTTTGTACAACGACATTGGATTCGATTTTGTTTCAATTAAATTTGAGTATAAAGAGCAAAACAGATAGAGCTAAGGATGAACCGCATTTAATTTTCAAAATTAATTTTAATATATAACTTAAGTTTGTTTCTTCAACCAAATGGTTTGCTTCAAATATTCAATATTTTCAAGTTCAATGTGCGTTCTACGTTACATTATAAAGAGTTAATGCGAATGTGTAAATTGTGTTTGTGCCACAAATGGCACATGTGTGTTCGTTGGTGTGATTGTGTGTTTATGGGCTTCAATGTCCTCCGGTTACGTTTATTTAGTAAATATTGCGACGCTTGTAGTTGCGCACGTTGTTAGCCAGACAGCAGGCAAAGATAAAGCCGACCAGCTGCATCAAATAAAACATACATTTTTAGTAAATCCGCAAATACGACTGTGTTTTATCTATTTTCACAAAAACTCACCTCCACCACTATTAGGCCGAGACCAAAAGATTTGGCAATGTCAGTGCTGCCGGACATGAATTCAAGAAACTTGCTACGGCAGCCACCATAAATGTTTAAGGGATTGACGCAGGAACCATCGCAGCAGCTTGAAGGCGGTGATCTTCCATCAATAATGTAATCCTGGAATCCGTCGGCACCGCAGCATTTGAACTATGGAAAAACGTTGTAAGCTAGTTAGTTTATCGCCGTGCTAGAGAAGTGAGCGTACACATACCGATTGTTGTATGGTTTCGAATATACCAGTGTGTTGGTGTATATCCGAATTCCAGGCCATATTAATAAACTGATTCAATGCTTCGTGGAATTCGTGTTTGTGTGTGTACAACAGGATGACGGCGGTCAATTGCAGAACGAGCAGAACCAGGAGGAAAACTGCATAGGTCATTGTCATGCAAACAGATTCACGAATTGCGCCACAGCATCCCAGGAACGAGATGAACACAACAATCGAGCCAATTGTTATCAGAATAATTGGCAACAAAGCCTGAGGCGGGAAACCGACTTGGCCGTCCACCTCGATGGCACCAATGCTCTTCAGGATAATCACGCCATAGGTAATGCCCGCAATGCCGACAATCTGCAGAAAAGTAACATCAATTTATTAGTATCCTATTAAGTTTCAATGCCCATCGTTTTGTTAAACATATCACGTTAGTCCCACTCTAATCCGTTTACGATTTCTTATCGTATAAAATATAGTTTCTCATAATCTAACGTAGATTATGGCCTTCCTGCCTGTCGGGCAGCTTCTTAGTTACTTAGTTATGGTTATATTAATTAATTAAATGCTTAGCAAGCGCATTTCACATGCGAAGAGCTAAATTGAAGCGAGCCTTAATTACTACTGGGGACCCACGGGGGAATGGCAGACATCGTGGCAAACGACAATTACATTTGGATATACACAGCAGCACGGCGCTTACGTAATGCAGGCGAAGCTTGTTGCTTTCAAGCAGCAGCATCAAGCGTCTGCGTCTGCAGCTGCACACACAGTCAACGAGACATGATACCGTTACCGGCTGCTGATAAGATAAGCGCACAGAAAGAAGCTTAACAATTCTGTCTCTCTGTCGCACTTCTACTGCACAAGGTGCAGGGCAATTTTTACGCGAACGTCACAAATTGCGGTACGTTTATTGTTGTTTATTACGAGTTGAGGCTGCATGCAACAAGAGCCATACAATCTGTGTTTGACAATTAATTGAATATACTTGATTTTATTATGCGCACTGCATGACCTCTCTGTGTCTCTCTCTGTCTCCCTGTTTATCTGCGATGGGCATCTGTGCTCTCTCTCTCTCTCCCTCTGTCTCTGTGTGGGCTGCGAGTACATATCACTGTGTGGGCTGCTCCATTTCACTCATTAAGCAACTGAAATTCTGAATATAGCACTTTTTGCGAGCAGCACGAAATAACACAGAATTGAATTGAATCTGCAGCAAAAACAACTACTCAACAAAGAATACATTCCCTGCTCGACAGATCTCTGGCCTAATTGAACCAAATAAGCTGTAGGCTCTGCTAATTGTTCTACTTTCTTAAGACGAGAGAGAGAAAGAGAGAGAATACAAGAAGCACAAACGTGATGTCGAACTGGCACGGAATATTATACAGATTATAAAAGCATTTCTTACGTCATTGGGTCCGAGCTAAATCTCTGGGGAAGTTCGAGCAACAACCCTTAAGCACATTCTTTCCATGCGTTCCCATATCAAGTACAATAACTAAAAATATGTACGCATAACGACGACAGGCCACACCCAAAAAAAAGAAACTTCAAGCCGTTGCCATAAAGCATGGCGCGACCTTGCGGCGCCAAATTCAATGTTCGAGCAAAGCGACAGAGTATCTACGCCGTTATCACAGCAAACACAGCAAGCTGAACAACAAGTGGCGATGTCATTTAGTATACGTTTTAACACTTACACGTAGATGTATGTGTGTTTGCAAAACTGATTGTGCAACAGGACGTATGCGTGCTACGAGAGCGAGCGCGCACATTTGACATTTTGATTGAAAGCGTATCGCAATTTAAAAAATAATTACACGATATATTTATTTATAGTATTATCGCATGGCAACCCAAACTCACACATATCGTTACTTCGAAAATGGCAAACCACGCACGATGCTGGCTACGAGTTTGCTTTGTTTTCTGAAAACACAGTAGATTGTCGCTTAGATAGAGTGTGTTTGTACATCCATATACAAACAAACATGCCCATATATCAATTGTTATAAACAAGTTAAGCTATACCCATAAGAGAAAATTGAAAACATCAGCAATACGATATTGTAAACACTCAAAACAAATTATTACTTACTAAATGGGAATTTTATGTGCTACAAATTTTAATCATACTTATATACTTCATTTTATTTTAAGTGTATATATTTTAAATTTAGTTTGCAAAAATCCCAATTCACTTCGTACCCATCATCGCCTCAAGCTGAAGTTCTATTCCAACTCGCAATCGAGTCTATATGAATAAACACACACACACTGATTCACAAAGTTAACAAAAACATTCGCTACACCCCTATGTACATCCCTACATACTTGCAAATATGTACATGTATCTCCTATATGTGAGTGAATGTAGCTGTAGTTTCCCTTTTTTTATTTTGCCATACTCGAATTGCACAACGTTTCGCGGCTTTCTCAAGCGTTTCGAAACGTGTTTGTGTGCTCTCTTTCCGTATACCCTGGACGGAAATACGATTCATTTTTGTTTTATTTGTAATTTCATGCGAATATTGAGTATGTTGTGCTATAGAATGGGAATGACTCCTTATTTAACTGCACACGTAAAATACATGGTAAATATACCTATTTCTTTATCTTTACAGGGTATATAATATTCGTTGCCTTGTATTGTTGGCCTGCCCGAGTAACGCTCAAAGGCGGCCTCTTAATTTGCCTGCTTTAACTGTCAAGTATGTTTTACACACACACACACACTTGCACAGTGTCTGATTCAGACGTGTATCCGATGAGGGGCGTGCAAACAACAACAACCTGAGCGTGTAACACTGAGCTATGTAAATAAGTTCGACTTATTCTACCAGTTGCTGCTGACGATGGCCAACGCAACAAGTTTTCTGCTGGAATATTGCTTTTTATTTTATTTTCATCAATGTTTTGTTTTTATTTCGACTTCTGATTCACATGGCGTCAGCTTGCTAATAGGAACACATGCATATACCTACAATATTTATATGCATTTTTTCTTATCGTATATAGAGTGTTGCCATACGTTTTCTTCGTTTAATTTAACAACTTTTTGTTTTGGGTGTGAATGCATAAATATTTATTTGTCTGTATTAATATTTAAAATGCGACGTTATCTGAGGTCTCTCTAGCAGGTTAGCCCTCAAGTCGGCTTATTTTGTTGTTGAATCATCGTTCAGTATATTTTATTGCACGTACATCCCATTGACGATCAAGCTGACATGTTAATTAATATTTTGTATTTGAAATTGTGTGTCGAACATCTTATCAGAAGTCAGGGGAGCACTTTGGGAATATTCACGAAAACTGATTCATACTCTCGGGCATGACATCATGATGGAAAAGAGAATAAACATACAAACAGGGAGCATTCGTAAATTATATGTGTGCTAGAAGTAAATAACACCGTATGGAGGACTTCTCCTCCTGTCCCTCTCTATAGATATGCACAGGAAGCCATATAAATGAAGAGAAAACAAATACTGAAATTGATTAAGCTGCCTTTGCTACGCTCTCTAAGCCCAACTCAGCGACAGACAGAGATACAGATACTAATATACAGAAACGCAGATAATCACCGATATATGTGTATGTGGTTGAGAGTGTGTGCGTGCCTTGCTGTTGGCGGTTGGATGCTGACTCGTGCATATTACATACATATATAAAACGATGATGTCATGGCTCGCGATACCATGGCTAAATCAAAATAAATATAAGAGCCAAGTTGGCGTCGAGAGCAGCTGAGCACAAACATTCCGTTTGCGATTCTCGCTAAACTCCTGAATATTTGATATTCTATGAAACGATTTACACGATTTAGCAAATCTGCACGTTCAAATTCAACAACTGAAACCGAGGAATATTAACTTTCAGACGACGGCAAATTAATAACGAAAATATAAACGAAAGCAAGAATGTATATATACATATACATATATGTTCAAATTAGTTTACAAAAGAACGACAAATACTTCTAAAAATTTCGCTTTTTACTTATGTATGTTAAACGTATTCTTCTATCTCTCTCGCTTTGAGCTCGTATTCGCAGCTGCAAAACTAACAAAACCAAATTCTTTGAAATTCGCTTTTAATATGAGACCGGTCTCTACAATATCACAATTTTTTGGCATCATGTTCACACATGAAAACACCCTATCTGCCTAAATTGTTGTATTGTTTAGTTTTCAAGTTTACTTACCGTCACAATGGTATTAAATATGAAGAGTATGTATTTAGCCGTAGAAGTTCCACAGTCCATTTTGCTGTTGTTTTTTAGCTTCCTGAAATGCGAAAAGACAAATGATATTATGAGAGCGGCCATAAAAACAAGTTATTTTACGTTATCTTCGAACAAGTTTGAATTACGTAAATTGTATGCATTAATTTCCCATCAATAGGCCAATAATTGAGGACATTTTCAATTGGGACACGTTATGTAAGAGCGATTTATTAATGAAAGATTTGTTAATTTATTATAATTATATGCAGCATCTTTTGAAAGTAAAAAGTTGACCGACCCCAAAGCATTTATTTGTTTAAGTTGAAAAAGTAATGAATAAACCTGATTGTGACAAACTCATTTACTGCTCTCGGTATTTTTTTTAGTCTTTACTTAATTGCGACTGTAACTCGTATTTTATTCTCAGTTATTCTCGTTCTGGCACTTTCAAGCACGAATTTCCTTATTCCCACGTGGTTAAGCACAAAGTAATGAGTCTTTGCTGTTAAAAATATTATATGTCATAAAAAAACCCCCCATTTCGAAGTGTGAGATTTATGCTTTTTATATTTATTTTAATCTCAAACTTGATCCCATTACATGCTTGTCTGTTAATCGAGATTTTACTTTTTAATTGAATCACGCTTGGCATCATATAAAACAGTGTTGATTAATTACAAATAAGACAATTTTCGCATTCTTTTTATGCTTTTCATTTTGGTTGTCAAGGGAACCACAAAAACAACATCAAAGTCGCAATAGAAGCACAAGGCATTTTCTCAAGAGCAGCACAATTTTTGTTAAAATTATTATTAGGAAAACCAGAACAGGTCACTGCACTCTCGTCACAGACAATAAAGCAGCGGCAACAACAACGACGTAAACACATTATCACTTTATTTTCATAAAATGTTCTTGTGTTATAAAGTACGTCGAAGATTTTGCGTATTTGTTTTGTTGTGCTCTCACACATTCCACTTTGCACCACTTTCACATGCGCCAGCTGTCAATGCAGCTGCGGCATCCTCTTATACATTGCATATACATATCTCAGGTAAGCGAAAATGAGAGCATGCACATGCATGTAGGCATGTGTGTGTGTGCATTACTTTGACACAATCGCTTATTCGGTTAGCTGCACATTGCCATTAATACTTAACAATTACCTTTGCTTTTTCGAGATGCACACGCACGACACGTCCTTTCCGACGTAAAACTGTTTTCAAACTAATGAAGTCTTCGTGGAGAGGGAATTTGAAGGCAAACTGGTTTCCAGTGTGACCAAACTTTTTTATTGTATAAATGTGAGCTATTGAAAAGATACGTAAAATACTAAAACAAGTTCTGACATTGAGCAAGCAGTGCAAGCAGTACTGCTGACAGGAATGCTTCATTGACAAAGCGGGCACTGTTTTATTTCGACTTTCAGCACATCCCCAAAAGTATGCAATGGATTTGGTAAGTCTAATTAAGTAAGCTTTTTTTTTTAAATTTTCCATGAATTTTCAAGCAGAGACATTTATTTTATTTAATGAGATTTAATAAAATGGGCGCCTTGCGGTTTTTTGACAAAGGAACAAATATAATATAAAAGTTTGACTTTGCGTTTGAAAACTGTTTTCATTTGCTGCAATATATATTCCAGTAAAAACCAGGAGGAATGGGCCAGGTGACCCAGTTCAGAATTCAAATAATGTGCATTAGATAAAGAAGCAATATATCAATCAGCATGACAAAACATATGTAAGCACGTAATAAAAAGGGTTTCTTACTTCGATTATCGTGTTTATTCATAACGATTTCAATACATTGACAATGCAATAAAATATAAAGTACCGAGATAAGCATACATTTCGAAATTGGAAATCAATGTGCAAGCGGCATGCACAATAAAATTGGGGATTATCCAAATATATTTAATAGTTTTGTCTTCTCGCCGCGTTGCGGGTTTGATTCGCCAGGCAGCAGGCGAAAATGAAGGCGACCAACTGTAAGGATATTCGAAATCATGTTGGATACTTCATTAAAATATATGTTTATATATCGATCACTTACCTCGACTGCAATGACACCGAGGCCGGCGTATTTGATAATATTCACATTCGTATCCCACAGCGACTCGAAGGCAGACTTGCAGCCGGGTCTGAGCAATACAGACGTGATGCTGCAATATCCGTTCGTAGGACTGTCACAACACGAGGCGGGAATATTCAAACTGTTGTAGTCCGAGAACCTATGCAGTCCACAGCATTTCAGCTGGAATATTCGAAAATCGCATTACAAACATTGCTCCAATTACTATTTGGCTATGTGCAACTCACAGTTTTCTGCAGGGTGTCCATCAATATACCGTCCGAACTGTTTCTCTGATCCCAAATCTTTTGCACAACCTGATCGAGGGACGCGCGTATTTGCACATGGTTAATCCAGACATAGACAATAAGCGCGATTTGACACAGGAACAGGCCCAACATGATGATGGAGTACTAAATTCAAAAACAAAAGAAAATTCGTAAGCACTCTGAGAACATTTCAGTAGAATGATCTCAGGCAGGAATTTACCGTGGACAGCGCACAGGAGTTCTCTCGTATGGCGCCGCAGCATCCGATAAATGCGACCATAAAGATAACGCATCCCAGGATCAGTATTATAATGGCCACACTATTCGCTGTGAAGGTTTCGTCGATGCTGGAGAAGTTCTTGATCTCGGAGACCATAAGCGAACCGAAAACAATAAGCAATATTCCACATATCTGCGGGGGAGTGCGAAAACATGGCGAAATTAAAGTATATCATAGAGTTTATTGTGACTGTAGATGATAGCGCATCGGGTCCAGTCATCACAGCAAGTAGCATTACTCATCGCGCTATCAGTTCCACTCGAGCAGGGGCATTTTATTTCGAAAAAAACATCTGCCTCCAGCTCATTGCATTTGCCGTAATTGAGTCGAATGTAATGGGTGAAAATCACGACATTCCGGGCAATTTTACACATTTTTCGTTAGGAAGTGGTGTTCTTTTTTCTTCTTTTATAAAGATAAGATAAAGATACACAATTCACCATAGCACGATATATATACGCGCGTACAAATGTGTACAAAGATCTTAAGTACATAATGTCATTTGCTCAAGATAAGTGAATAATAGTTAAAGAAGAGCTTATGAATATAAATATATAGGGTCGCCCTTCAACTGATTTCGATATCACGTGTCGACGAAATTCTCTTACCACAAATAATATATTAAAAACAAACAGCACATATTTGACAAACACTCCACCGCAATCCATTTTAAGATCGTTAATATATAGCGCTCCCCGATCCAGTTAGTTTCAAGTGCAAGCGGTAACTGAATATAGTCTTCGAATGAATACATTTGTTCTGTATCTTTATTTCCTAGAGAGCTTTTGTTATCGCAGATTGCACTGAGCTTTTTCGACATCGAACTGAACAATGTGCTGCATACTTTTGGGGCGTTCATTCGGAATACTAAAAGCTTACAGGGTGTGCCATGTGATCAAGCAGTTTCATCCTTAGAATCTTTTTTTTTACAGATACAAAACAAGTTCTCTTTTAAATCTGGCCAATCTTACTCTCATGAAATTTCATATAACAACTGGATAGCTTCTTTAATCCCAATCCAAGTAGTAGACTAGGATCTACTTCGGAATTCAATTTAACAATGAATAGATTGCGATTGGTGTATTTAAATAAAAATATGGTTTAGTTATTGACTGTTGAGAACTCTGTTTAAATCTGGTATCGATTGGACTAGGCGCCGCCGGCTTCCTTGGGGTTGCGACGCATGCAATGCGTCAGGATTGCAGCCACCAGAAAGACGAGCAGCTCGTATATGCAGATGCCCAGACCGGCCCAGCGAATGATGTCGGTGTTGTTGAGCCAGAATTGAGTGAACTCGGTATTGCAACCGGGTCGGCTTTCGTATACGACCGCGGGGCAGACCTGATTGCGATTCGTGTAGCCGCAGCAGGTGCCGGGCACGGTACGGTTCGCCGCCGTGTAGTCCACATAGTTGGTATTGCCGCAACAGTCGAACGTCACTTCCAAGGCACCCATCGGATAGTTATTTGCCGCGGTATTATCCGCCCAGATCGTGTTTATCAAACTGCTCATGTCGTTCAGGAATTCCGTTCGATTAACAGCCACCCAGCAGGTGAGCACCAGCTGCAGCACGAACAGTATGAACATCATGGTGGCGTACTAAAAAAATATGTAATATAAATATATATATATCTTTTTTCATTTCGATCTGAAGAATAACCCACCGTTCCAGTCAGACAGGCGCTCTGGCGCCACACGCCGCAGCAGCCGAAGAACGAGACGATGAACACGAGTATACCCAGGACGAGCACGCAGATGGGTATGGCATTGGTGGCGGTCAGTTCCTCGATGCCCTGGAACTGATTAATGTTCGACAGCATTATGGAGCCCAGCACGATGAGCAAAATGCCCACGACCTGTAAAAGAAACAAAGAAAGTTGAGAAATATATACTATATATAAACTATACAGTTGAAGTCTAAACTCCAGTTAAATTTCAGCCCATAATATTGGTACAACTTTATCGATGACACGTTTGTGCTGGTAAAACCAGCAACTTCTTGTAATCCATCATTGATAACGTCTCGTCCTTATCGCACTGAAATTTCCATTACAAATTGTGTACGCCCGCTGCCATGACTCAATAACTCACAAATGATAACATAATATCAGAATGAACACTATACTATATATGGTATTTAATAATGACAATCGGTAATCCCTTGAGCTCCTGCGCATGGCCAAAAAACAAACATAAAATTAGCCAGTGTATAATATCGAAGTATTCGAAGTAGTTTACAGGTCCTTTCCAAGTAATACAAAGTATTTATGATTCGTATGACTTAAGACTTCGTTTTTTTTTAAACTTAACATACACTTGGAAATAAGAAGAATGCGTCATGTTCCATTTTTCGAAAGGAATAAACTCCTCGCCAGCACTTGGCTGAATGCGTTCGCTTAAGACTTGTAAAATCATTATATACATTTATTTTGCCAAACTTCCTGCTCAGCTAAACTATTCAATATTAGAATAAAGTGATCATTTGGAGTGTCCCAATGGAAACATCTCTGGAAAAACCTACATTGCACACTTAAAAACTCTTCTTCCTTACACTTACATATTTGCCAAACTTTTGCACAATAAATAATGATATAATGGGTGATTATTGTTTCGTATTAAGTCAATCTTTGCACATTATTACTATTGTCTCTGGCAGGATCTATTGGCAGACTCACCAAAAACACAATGTTCACGACATATAGAAGGAAATTGAGTAATCCCGCAAGGCAATTCATTGTGAAAATTGTTTCTGGAAATTTATTTTGAAATTTGTCCTTATGGGAAATTGAATTGCATCGATTTCTTCGGCTTTATCGCGAATTGTGTACGCGTCGTTAACTGTGATTCGATTACACTCTCGTCGCGCTGGGCTACCGTTTTTAAATGAACCGCGACTTGCCTATATCTAGATAAAATTCGCATTCGAATATCTTATCGGTTCGGTTGGGTTCAGTTCGGTTCGATAACGCGAACGTAATCGATGTCTAGGTGTCTCTCCGTAGATAAAGTAAAGAGGCGTATGGTAGGTTTAGAATACCCTACCTACAGGCTACATTTAGAATACTCAAGAATAAAATTAGTGAGACGATCTTAAGTCACGATTTCTGCACATAAATTTGACCCATTCCCAATATTTCTCATAGGCATTTCCCATAAAAACGTAAATATTATACTTGTAGTACTTGTGCGTGCGTGTGATTCATTGATAAGACTGTGAATCATACATGACCTAATACGCACCCAAAAAAAAAAAAAAAAAAAACAACAGAATCGATAACGTTGGGTTCTGCGAACTTGGCTTTAAATCGCGATCCAATTTAACTGGGCGAGAACTACTAAAAATAATACACCCATCGAACGATTAGATAGTTCCCCTCCGATATGTGATAGATCATAAAAACTGGCAGATAGTGAACAACAAAAGTTTCCATATAAGTAAACTAACCTAGTTGTTTATTGATTTCGATGAGAATGATGCGACATTTTAGGTGCAGTTGAAGAAGGATGGGTTCCTGCCGCTCGAGGCTTAACGTGATTTCCGCATGGCACTGGCCAGGCAGCAGCTTATCACGAAGATACCCAGCTCAAAGAGTGCAATAATCAAACTACTCCAGCTAATCAGATCCGTGTAGGAGGCCCAGAAATCGTTGAACTTCTGCTGGCAACCCGGGCGCTCTGTGTAGATGGTCGAGTCGCAGCTACGTGTGCGATCCTTGTAGCCGCAGCAGGATGCGGGTACGCTGCCGGTGACGTAATCCTCGTAGTTATTCTTGCCGCAGCACGTGAACTGTAGCGAGAGCGAGAGCGAGAGATGATTAAATTCGATTCGATTCGATACGAAAAGTAAGTAAAGTGCGAATTACGCTTGCAACTTACGGAAATCTGAAGTGCATCCATGGGATATCCCTGGGCGGCATCATTCTGATTCCATGCACTATCGACCAGTTCGCCCATCTTAGTCAGGAACTTGTCGTTCTGCACAAAGATCCAGATCGACAGCGTCAATTGCAGTGCGAATAGAATGAACATGCAGACGGCGTACTGTACAGTAAAACAAGAAAAAAAGAAACGATATTAGTTTCAGCCCGACGACAGATTCGAATGGATCCACTTACGATTGAGGTGCAGCAGGAGTTTTCGCGAATTGTGCCGCAGCAACCGAAAAAGGCCACCACAAAGGTGACACAACCGATGACTATGATGCAAATGGGTATCGTCTGTGGACTAAATGCTGTGGTGAAGTCAAACGCATTGCCCATGGCCGACAAAATGAGAGATCCGACAACAATGAGCAGGATGCCACCCAGCTGTAGGGCGAAAGAAACTGATTACCAGTGATTCCACAACTACTACGGTTGCCATGAAACCTACCACAAAGATGATATTGAGGAAGTACAGCAAGTACTTGAATGTGGCAGATAGGCAATTCATTTTGATAGATTTTTGATTTAGTCTCTTTGGTTGATTCGATTAAATTCGTTTAAGGCGCAAGGTGCGTTCGTTTCGACCGTTTCACTCGAAGTAATACACACCTGGCAAAGATCTGACCATTAATAATGAAATTTCCCAACTGGCTCGACTTATCTGCAAGCTTATCTCCATACCATGCTTCACATAACAACTATATGAATCGTATACGTGCTTATCTGTGGACCTTATCGGATTGTACCCGAGCGGAATGTACCGATTCCTGTCTATAAAAAAGCGTTGAGTATTACTTTTAACTCTTCTAAGTACATAGTAGTGCATAGTACGCCAAATATCATCTCAGTGACTCAGTTAATCAAATAACAACTAGCTGACACTTTCACTAGTCTCGGCAGACACGCGGCTGCTGCTGATTCATCTTTATTTTGGCCTGGACTATACGAAATACAACTCCCGCCTATTTCACACAGTCTAGTTATCAGGCTCATAATCGATTATCTTACACTAAAACAAATAAGTTCTATTTGTTGCACTGGCATGAGTCAGAGATTGATTATCTTAGGGAATCTAGATTGGCAAAAGCACAACCTGCGCAACGGGAATCCCCAATATAATCGAATTGACATGAGAATATCATTGCTGAAATATCAAGTTTAAGCTTAAGCGAATTTCAATTAAAAATTAAAACAGATTTTCAGTACATAGAATAATAAAACATTTTTATGGTCTAACAGTAGTTTGTTATGGCCAAGAAAAAGCACCCATATCAAGCATATAAGCGTTGATAACGGCAACTATGTGGCGTCCAATCTGTATACTTATAAGTATCAGTTTTCGGTGAATTTCAAGATTGGCTCTTCAGAAAATTATAATTAATTTATGATTTTATTACGTTTATCTTTATAAATAAAACGATTTTTTGTACAGTAGAAAAAATAGCACAATTGTATAGAAAAAATACGTGCAGATTAAGAATATGTGTATATAAAATTTTTAACAGATTTTGTTTGTTATAATAAATGTGCGTTGCTGACAAATATACTCGTATAGTAAGTAATTATTCGTAAGGTAAGATATAAACTTTTTAAAAAATTGGGCAACATATTTCGTACTTTCGGTTACAATTAAAATTAGTAAGGCCACAAGGTCCACAAGTGGATGAGTCTGGAGCAGTCCCAACCTAGTAGATATCTCTGCGTCTGTAGTTTCGGATGCTGTTCGCCAAACAACAGGCAAATATGAAGCCCACAAACTGAATGAGGAAGAGATAGAGAGAGAGATATAGATTAGTTCGCGTCGATGGCTCGACAATTGATCGAGACTCACTTCGATAGCGGCAATAATCAGGCCAGTATACTTGATGATGTCGCTGTTCCTATCCCAGTACTCGACAAAGGCCTGTTTGCATCCGCGACGATAGACGGTCTCCGAGCGACAGTTGTTGGTGTCGCGACAGCACGAGGGCGGGAAGAAACCCTGGAAGTTGTAGTCCGTATAGCCGGAGCGACCACAGCATTCCATCTGAAAGGAAAAGCCACAACAAAAATTAGAATAATCGAAACGATCACACACTCTGAACGCATCAACTTACGCTTATCTGAATGGCATCCATATAGTCAGCACGTCTAGTGCGACGATCCCAGGCTTTCTCGACCACATCGCTCATTAGGTCCAGATACTTGTCCTTCTGCACCCACATGTATATGACCAATGCCAGCTGACCAATCATAAGCACGAACAGGAAAACCGAATACTGAAATGGGCAGGAATTTTAGTCAGCTATAGATTCGATGAAGAATTGCGTGCTTGAGTACTTACCGTCATGGACATGCAGTAGGATTCGCGAATGGCGCCACAGCAGCCAAACCACGAGATCAGCAAGATGATCGTGCCCAGCACAATCATCGTTACCGGCACCTGTTGTGTTTTTATCGCATCTGTGAAATCATCGAGATTGTGGATATTGCTGAAGAGCATCGCTCCAAACACGATCAGCAATATGCCGCATATCTATAAAAGAAAAAAATATAGAAATAAATTTATTAATTTGTATTTAGCTTGCATGAGACTAACAAATTGTTCATTGGGTAACCCGAAAGCTTTTGTTAAGCTTCCATAAAAGTCTTAGCCAAAGCTTTGCGTGACTACACTGACAGAAACTCGTGTTAGTTATGGGAATGTAGAAAAAAAAAGAAAGAATTAAAATGTTTCAATTTAAGTTAATTGAAAATAAAAGAATTTATTTGTTATTTACTTAATTATTTTTGCATATCTATGTCCAATTAATTATTTTGCCTTTGTATTTCGTATATCTTTTTGCCTATCGTATTTTTCATTAATTTCGAATATGAGTACAACACGTTCTGGTACTCTCCCCTGTACTGTGTGTGCTGTGCGGGCTCTTGTACTGCCCTATCTGTGATTAGATCTAATCAATACCGCCTATCCAATTAGGTACTTTAGATTACTTGATAAGCGCATCGAATAAATATGCTAGACGCAACTGTTTGCATTGATTTCGCCGTGAAATACGTCAACAATTGGTTTCGAAATATGTATGTTGAAAGAGCCGCCCCCTTTTTTAGGTAAATAATAAAAAGAAAATTTAAAAGACCCACTCGATTATCCACATTCTAACCCACTTCCGAGACAATTAATGGGAGCGCTTGAACTCGCATATTGACCCATTTCATTAAAGATTATTTAATCTTATTCATGCACAACCCGACTTAGGGCAATGGAAATAAGTTCGGCACAAGACTTCGAATGGAATACGTGCGAGTATAACACAATGAGCGTGCCGGATGAGTTCAAGTGCGGCGACCAATTTGCTCCTCCACCCTCTGGCAGTTCGTGTGGATATGCAATGTTTATGATGCCATAATTATCTTGGATATGCCTCAAGTTCATATTTAATTGAGTCTGTTATTCTTCTTGGGCGTTGACGCGTTGCCAACACCGGCGTCTTTGCCCGCACCCACACCCTGGTCAGGGCCCTTCCCCCATGCACGTCTTTAAAGTAGTTACGCAATTCTCTTTAGTTGTAAAATATTTTCTAAAATAGAAATTTCTATGCGAATATTACAAAACTTTTGATTGGTGACCAACATAGAAACAACACGAGCTCCCGCTGCCATACGAGGCACAGCCGCCCCTGCACTGGAACTGGTTTCCTTTAAGTACAGTTCACTCCTTTAACGTGCCTGGAAGTCATAAGTTGGCCCATTGGCAATTGCGAAACAAATGAAAATGCCATTGTTAGTCGGTTTGTTAGACCAAAAAACCTGTTGCGGCAACTGGTTAACCTCGTGTAGAAACTGCAGAATCAAAATAAAAACTAAGAAATACCAATCTACGGCTACAGCAACTACTACAGTGGTTCACAGCCGTTGGTGTACACATTCACAACACCCTGACGTAGCCCAATTTTAATAACCAGTTTGCATTCTGATGATCTCAAGCTTTTTACGCTGTGGAGGCTTACACATTTTTCGGCAACCGGTTTCCGGCCTCCGCCTGCTTTACTTTCCCATACAGTGAAACCTCGTAATGTTGATTATTTACAACTATTATTTCATTCTATCGATATACTTGCGAAACTAATTTTCGTTTCTCTTGTTAGCAATCTGTGTTGACCTAAGATCTACACTATTGTAATTTAGATTCACATGGATTACTGTATATACGAGTTGTATTCATCTCGACGATATCCGCAAGAAAACCAGTTATAGCGTGAACCAAGAGCTACGTTTAACTTATGATATCATGCAAACAAATTGTGCTTGCTGTTGTCAAATGAAAACGAAATTGATGGAAGATGTGAGATATATAAACGTATTTTACTTACCGAGCAGAGCAGATTGAATATAAATAATATATATTTGACCATAGAGATTCCGCAACTCATTTTGAATGGGAGGATTGAGATTCGTTGGGACGACTGTCGAAATGCAACTGTTTGAAATTCATGAAAGAGCACGAATAAAATATCATGTATACGTTAAAAATATATATATATGCGGCATATTTGCTATTTTATTCCAAGCACCAAACACACGCACGTCATATCTATGCTGGCAAATCATTTTGGTAGAGAAACAGAACAAAAGCAAATTATTTATAAAATCATTTTTATACGGGCAAAAAACACGTAGTCTTGCATGATTCGGATTTCCTACAACTTATAATTAAATTAACAGTTACGAACATTATAACGTCTCCTACTGACCGAGCTTAATCACTATAAATTGTTTGACGTTTCGTCTGTGGATGTACGTGCTCAGCGCACCAGTTCGGGCAGCAGTTTCTGTTTGGGCAAGAGCGACGCCTTCAGCTGATTGAAACGTTCCCAGATAAACGGATAACGTGCTGCCCAGGCCAGCCACGCTTCCTTTGCGACCGTATTGTTCTCCACTTGGCGCAAATGTTTGTAATATTTGTTATTCCGTTTCACAGCCGCTGCCACGTCCTGGGCGTATTTAGCAAAGCGCAGCTTGAGCAGCGTTTCGGAGACATCGAGCAGCTTATTGCCCTTGGGCGGATGCACCAGGCACAGCTGGCAGACAACATAGTCTTGCGACTTGCTCTTGTTCAACGGTATAAAGGTGGCTTCGCGTCCAACCAGACACTGCTGGAGCCACGAATAGCCATTGGCATTGACGCGTACACCCGGCAGCTTGACTGGCAGTAAGCGCTCGCGACTGGTAAAGATCGGAAGCCATGGACGGTGTTTGATGAGCAACAGTGTATCCTGATCGCGTTGCTGTACGCCTCGTATCTGTCCCGTGTGCATGATGCGTTCGTTGATAATGCGTTCGGGTATGTGAGAAGGCTGCTTGAACTGGCGCACCAGATAAGCGGGCTTGCGCTTTATGTATGCAACCAGCAGCATCAGTGTTGAGGTGCCGTAGATGGCCAACTGGCTGCCGACAGTGTCGCGCTCCAAGTAATTACATAATCCATGGTACTTCTCCAAGACGTAGGCTTTCGGTGAGTCCATCGTTTCGTTGATAATTGCTGATATATTTTATTTTAAGTACACTAGCGCCTGCAATTGTGCGGGGAGGGGAGGAGGAACGTTCAGTATTTTTAATACAATAATTGATGACATCATTTTTACTTTAATAAACAGCAGCGCAACGTCTTTCAATAGTCTCGCGTTTTCTGGTTCTATCTAAGCAATACACTTGTACAATGCATATGTATGGGTGCATATATATGTATGTTTCGAACGCAATAGCTAATTTTCTTTGAAATGGAATTTTGTTGACATCTGCTGCTGTTTCCTTGTGTTTTGCTAAGAGAAGAATAAGCGAAGCTACCAACAACAGCAACTGACAAAACATTGACATTTACGCATGCCGGCGAAGCCTAAGCGCAAGTGAGACGACAAGTGAACGCTTAATGATCTGCCTATATTTTCCAACACTTTAAACTTTTCAGGTCTTGTGCAACACTCTAAGATCTAAAGAGCCATGCACACACACACACACACGCAAGTGCCCACACATACACTCACACAATTCAAACAAAATTCAAAATTCTCACGCACACACCTTGTCGTTAGTTTTTTCCGTTTTTTTTTTCGAGTTGCCTTGCGCGCGCTACGTTATGAACTGTTGCCGTTGTCGTTACAGACTGAGATCGACGCCACAACAACCGCCTGTTGCTTCAAGCGCTCGATTGTCTGTCGGCTACACAGACTCACACAAACGACGCGTCGTGGGGGCAACAACAGCCGCACGTTAATGTTTTTGGCACTCGGCTCTCCCACCCCAGTATTGTTTACCGTATTGGATCGTAGTATTTACTTCCCCCGCCCCGACACATTCAAATGGCGATGACGTGTTATACTTGTTTTTGAATTGCAAGCTGTTTTTTTTCGATTATTTCTTTAAATATGTACATATTTACTGTATGTATTCCTATCTACGTACATATATACAATATGTACGTATGTACCTTTGTTTATTTACATATGCAAATGCGTTGTTGTTGTAACTGTACACGTCGAGGCTTTGAACGTGACTTTTTCTGGTCAACGTTTTGTATTACGCGCCAAGCTAAAAACGTGTTTTGGGGTTTTCATATTGGTAGAGTTTGATTACCAAATGACTGGAGCCTTGCGTAAAAGCTTCAATTACCGTCTTGGCCACAATTCAAAATACATTCTGGTTTTAATATCAACTCGGTTTCCGGCTTTAATTAGACGAGTTCGCTTCAGCAGAGATCTCTCGTACTTCACAATTCTCGTATTTGTTATTTGAAAATTCTGAAAGCTTTTAGCTGCGCCTTGACACCAAAACAACAACAAAACTGGTTTACAAGCTGTTGTTGCTTGTGTAACCCAGTCACATATACTTGGCTCGGAAAACATTGCTTTGGAAACGAATAGTAATACATACATAAGATATATAAATACATATGCATCTCTTTTAGATGTGTGTGTGGCGCCGTCACAGTCGCCAAATCGAATTAACAAGAACGCACTGTACAATTAACCTCGGTCATATGCAAATGAATTTCCATGTTGAAAAATGTATCGTACTTTATATGACTTATGAATCATTCAAAACGGAACCGATTGAAACTATGTACATAAATAAGATCTTGGAACAATAACTGCCTCAACAATAACTTGACTCAAAGTCATTTTTCAGAAATTAGTGCAAAACTGAATAATCGCATATACAATTGGAAAATTGCTTATCCCAAGGGGGCGGAATTTCAAGCGGTACGAATTAGAAATTCACACAAATTGTTTCGCAGCTGAACAAATTGGAGGAATAATAAAAAAACATAATTAGAGGAATTTATTTAGTACTAAAAATTATTAGATCTGATTGTACGTTGTTCAAAAATAATCGCATTATCTGATTAATACATACATAGAATGTTTGACTTGTTTACTTATCTCATATGCCCAAATCAAATGAAACGCGGTCAACCGGTTCCTTTTTAATGAAAGCTCATTAGCGCAGCAAGCGACGGCAAAAAAAAAGCTCAAAGCGCATAAAGAGATGCACCAATAACAATGGCGCAACCACTCACACACCCACACAAACGCGGGGTATATACAGCTTGAGTACTTTCTATATATACACTCAAACCTTGGCACACATTTTCAAAAGTGATCCGAAATCATGCAGAGAAATACGTCTGTTTCTTACAAAAATCGCTCGAAACATTTACATAAACATATACACACAGACTGATTTGATTTGTAAATATATATTGGAAAATAGGGACGCCATAGTTGTGTGCTTTATTCTGTGCCGCTGCTTGGGCAGCGTAGTCAAAAATCAAAATCAAGTGCAGTTAAAATCGTAAAATTATGAGTGAGCTTAGCAGATACGTATTATCGGAATTAAAATAAGCGTCGCGTGTACTGCAACTGCTGGCCATGGGGCGGCTGTCCTGCCCCGGAGCCCGCACCCGGCTGTCCGGGCAGCATGGACAGCTGATGCCTTGCCAACTGTTGGTCATAGGCGGCACGACCGGGCGCATAGCCTTGCGTAATGCTGCCAGTTGCCTTGGGATTCTATTAAAGAAAAAGAGAGGGAGAGAGTGTGAGACGTTTTGTTGCTGAGAGTGAGAAAATTAGTCAGGCTGCTTACCTGGGATGAATTGCTGCTTATCTGCACTAAATTGGGATGCAATATCTCGCCCAGCAGTGGCTTATAGATAACACCCTCGGACAGCAAATGCGGCGGCGGTGGCACATGACCCTGTGGCGGGCCATCGTGCTTCACCTCAATGTGATAGCGATCTGGCAATTTTTCCATTGTCACCTGCGGCTTGGACGTTTGCACAGAGAGACTACTGCCGCCGGCCTGTACCTGTACCAGATCACTTTGTGAAATGGGCGGCTGATCCAGATTGATGTGCAGAACCTGCATGGGTTGCGCCTTTGGCGAGCCTGACTGTGATCCCGGAGGTTTGCCGACTGTGGCACTCGATCCGGGTTGCAGTTCCACATGGTATGCAGGCCGCAACGGCAGTGTATAATTATAAATGGACTGTTGTCGTACGTCAGTTTGATGCTGTGTCGTGGGCGGCGCCGCTGTAGTCTGATAGAACAACGTGCCTGTGCTAGGAAACTGGGCTGTAGACTCTAAAATAGATAGAGAGAGAGAGAAACCAAAAGGGGATACGTTAGTGGGTATGCAGTGGGAGCATCGAAGTTGTGGGTATTAAGTTAACTACTTAAGGGTATCGGATTAATGTTCTTACTGTTCCATGACATTTTAGCATAGTCCGCGGCACGACGGTAGTCATCGTGTTCTGCGAATCAATCGTAAACAAATAACGAAATGAAAATACATAAATTGTGTGTTTGTGCAGATTAGAGATTAGTGCGCGCTATTCAAATGAGACAATGGCAATGGCAATGGCTCATATATCATAGTCATAGACATATATAATACTTATACATATGTATTTAGTCGTATACGTTAGTAAACTGAAGGCGTTAATCAAATAATGAATGATAGTCTCTATGTGCCTCTATTGGCCACAGTTTCGGTGGCCTGGCTTACTCTGTTGTTGAGGCACATAGCAGGCGGAGCTCTTGTAGTATGCCTGATGCTGCTGGCTGGGCGGCGAAGGACTGCGTCCGCGCTTCACAGACGACGACTGGCTGCCGGGTGTAGGCTGTTTGGGAGAAATAAATACAAATTACATTATGTTAATTGTTCTTGACTACAATTTGCTTGCCTTTGGAAGCATAGGCAGCTGATGATGCTGCAATCGTACGGGCGGTAGAAACACCTGTGCCGTAGCTACGCTAGCGGCTGCCTGCTGCATTGCCTGGGCCTGTTGCAAGGCAATCAATTCGTTTTCCTTAGCCTGTTTTTTTCGCGTCTCGTCATCGTTGAGAACCTTTTTAAGCTGCACAAGCAGTTGATGTTTCTTCTGTTGCAAATCGGTCAATTGCTCATCCAGTCTGGTTATCTGCCCACGTGTGTCTTCCAGCGATAAACTGTTTTCGCGTTCACGTGCCTCACGCTCCCGCTGCAGTTGCAGCTCTTCGCACTGTCTTTCATATTCTGCAATGTAGATATTTAAATTGAAATATT
Source organism: Zaprionus inermis (assembly GCA_018151445.1). Lineage (NCBI taxonomy): Eukaryota > Metazoa > Arthropoda > Insecta > Diptera > Drosophilidae > Zaprionus > Zaprionus inermis. The sequence goes on along the minus strand of JAECXD010000117.1, from coordinate 5,394,646 downwards.
AATTTCAATGAACTTGGTGTGTATTCTAGTTTAGTTACCTTCTTGTCTGCGCTGTCGGTCGGCCAATATGAACCCTTTGAGTGACCCTCGCAGTTTTTCAGCCCGCTCGGCAGCTGCCGCTTGCACAGCCGCATTGTTATTATTCACCGCAGACGCAGGCGGCATCTTTGTGCTCTGCTTAGTTATCTTGCCAATTTTATAAGCTTTTAGTGACAGCTTCACAATGCGAAAATAACGTTAGAATAATAAAAAAATGGCAAAAATGCCTGTAGCAGTTAGATAAACTCGAACAGAATTATTTTATGCACAAGCAGCGTGGTGTCGTCCAACGTAAGTGCAAGCGATTTGGACTGTTCTTTACTTGGGAAATAGCGGAAACTTTTAATTGTTGTAATACTATGCAATTTGCGTATAGTTGATTTTAAGTTTACGCACTTTAAAATGTATAAATTGTAGCCTTTTGCTAAATAATAAACAATTTGTTTTGTGCATTAAACACAGGCTGGCAACTCTGGACAAAGTGTAGTATGGTTGTCTCTTTTTTACCAATGGCAAAAACAGCTGAGCGCTTTTCTACCCCAATTCGGTCACACTTGAGCAACTATCGATAATGACGTCACTCGATATACACCGTCGATGCGTATCAAACTCAGTTGCAGTCGAATTTTCTTTGAGTATTGTCGGTTCGCGGTAGAAAGAATCGTCGGAAAAACAAAGATACATAAGAAAAGCGCAAGGAAAACATATTAAGTAAATATACAGTGAAACCACAAGTTAGTGCTAGCTAAAACACATGTTAATATTCGCATATCGCGAACTAGCTATCCATAAATGCTGTGAAATGTGTTCACCTTTGTGATTAACCCACCATTACATGTCGTGCTCAAACAACTGAGTTGAAGATAATTTTGTGCCTCCCAATAAGTATACTCACTCACACACACACACACTCACTTATATCATAAGCGTCGGTAAACAAAAACATAAAAAGGCGGCTAAAATAGAAAGAAGAAGCGCATATTCAAGAGAAGCACACAGCGGCAGCAAGCGATAATAACAAAAACAACAGCAGCAGCAACATGGCGAGTAAGTAATAATAGAAAACTAAAGCGAAAGAGAAATAAAATAAAATTCTTGCATTTTATTTATGTGTGTATGTGTTGCTCTCGAGCACCGAAAACTATTTAAGACGCACGTTTATTTTCCTCCTACTATAAACAAATGCAACTCATGCGTGTCATTGTGCAAGTGTGTTAGTGTTAGTCTTAATGTATGTGTGCGTGTGCAATTGAATGCGGCAAGCACAAGCCTGTGAACATTTTATGTGCGCCTTAATACTGCACACTGAATGCACAAGAGATATGGTACGTGTGCCCCTGCCACATTGTACACGGAATAGCTACCAGGTGCTTCTTGGAGTGCCTGTTTGCCTGTATCTCTGTCTGATTTGCTGCCGGCTGCCGAGGTTGTGGCAAGTGGCAGGCAGACAAGGTGGGTAAGAGGTAGAAAGGGAGCGGGGTGGGGTGGGTTGGGTTATTCAGACGCGGCTGCAGCTGCGTTGGGAGTCATGTGTGAAAAATCAATATTTACGCGCTTTACCGCCTTCTCGTTGTTGTTGTTTTTGTTGTTGATGATGTTTTCTTGGCAAAGAGTTAACAACAAAAAGTATAGGTCATTATTATTGTACATAAACACATGTGTATTTGCCTGTGTGCATGTATAATAATATGGCCAAAGGCTTGAGCAGTCTATGATCATTTGTCAAATCACTGCTGCATTCCTGCTTTGCATCCGCAACTCGGATCCCATAACTGACAACCAACTTTCAGCAATCAACCACCCAGCCGAGCAGGACCACCACGACGACGACGACCCTCCATTAATAAATGAATGTGGCTCGGTGCGGCACATGAGGTGCCAGCAGTCAGCAGTGTTAAACGTGCAACCCCCTTGGCAACAACAACATCAGCAACAGCAACAAACACGAGCTGTACGTGCCAGCGCACTTTTCAAGCGTTTCGCCCGCTGCCACCCACCACCAGACGCGGGCAGCAGCTGCGCCCCAAACTCACTTTAGATTTTAATTGGTCCTTTGTGTCTCGCGTCCTCCGACACTTGCCATCATCCAAATTCCGGTCCCGGTCCTGGTCCCGGCACACTGAGCACACTGATAAGGCATATCGCTCACTCAAACACCCTGCAATACCCCGAATAGATGTTACACATTACTCTGCCAGGGCTGCCTTTTTTTCTCTCTCTTTCTCTTTATTGTTATTATTATTATTTTCGGTCTTTGCATTCGTTTCACGCAGCTTTACCCAGATTAGCTGCCAGTTTGTATAGTTTCTCCCCAAGCGAATTTATTGGCCACTTCCTGCCTCTTCCATTGCCTTTCTCGTCTTCATTTAGTTTGCCTTCAACTTGCTTCAATTTTACTGCTAATAAGATTTTGGTCTATACGCAGTGTCCTTGAGTAAAAGGCCTGCTGCAAGACTGGCGAAGAGAAAGAGAGAGAGTGTGTGTGTGGAGGAAAGGCAGCTGGGAAGTGTTTTAATTGAGTTCGGTCGCTATTCAAATTGGCATAGAAATTAATTTCAATTAACTCAAGTTTTGAGTTACTCGCTGACAACAACAAGGACACATTTTTGGCGCAGTGTTGCGGCCAGTGTTGCCCTGTCAGGCGAAGGACGACCTAAGTTTTGAAGCATACTTCTGGGGATTCAAGTGCTGTCAGCGCTGTCAGTTTACCCGGGGAATTCGCCGGCCTCCCTCCCTGCCTGCCTTCTTTGTGCCACTTATAGAGGTCAAAGGATGTTTGGAAGTTTGTGGAAATATTTCTTTAAAATTTATACTTTCACAGAGCTGGGCAACTAACTAGAATCATCTGCGAATTTAACTTTCCTTATTGATTGTGAAAGAATTATGAATTTGTCATTATGCAATAGCATAATCGATGCAAATCCATCTATTTTATAAGCTAACTTCCTTGTACTTGTTCAGAGTGTAATGACCATGTCTCTTCATCTGAGTACACAGAGCTTAGCTTCTAAAAAAGCTAGAGACACCAAAGTCAGCATGAAGGCTTGTGTATATCATAAGCTTCTAGAGTTTATTTGTATTTATTTTTAGGGGCCCCCATAAATCGATAATTTGTGATAACCAAGCAGCGTATATGAGTCACAATTTTGTGAATAGATGTACACTATATGATACAATCTTTCAAATGATTAAGTTCGATTTGGACTATTTATAGTCTAAATTGTTTATGTGAATTATAAGTTATTTTCAAACTCAAGAGAAGCATATTTTATTGTTGGGCCTGTTCGACTGTAGCTATCGTTTCTAGTTTGAAATACACATCAAAAACAAAAAAGAACAGTTAAACTACAAATAAAAAAGTTAAACAATTGAAATTGAACTGTGAAACAATTTAGTGCAATCTTGCCTAAATTATATGTTTAAAATAAACTTCGGGAGCTTTTATCACGCATACATGTATATCAAGTCCACATTTTTGCTTACGCAAGCTGCCACTGGATATTTTCGTTCCAAGGATAATGCTGAAAGCAACGAAGATGGCGGCAGCGGACGCGTCGGCGGCGGCGGCGGCGGTGATAATCGAGGAATGACAAAACTGAAGATGTCGAATGGAATGCGATGCGTTGTCAATGAACTCAGCTTTGGTAATTACGATCAGGCTATGTCGCTGGTAAACAAGGGATTGGACTGTATTAATTGCGATCAGGACGAGATTTTGGGTCTGTTGGAGATGAAGAATATCTTTGCACGATTGCGATTGCAATGCGATTTGCCGAACGAGATGTTCGGTCCGACAACGAAAACAAATGCATTGCCCCATCGTTTTAGCATCGAGATGCTGGACGTGGTGCAGAAGGTGCTGCGTTGCCGTAGCCACTACGAGGTTCTGCGCATTTCGCAACATGCCACATTCTCGGAAGTGAAGCGGGCATACAAACGCCTCGCCTTGCGTCTGCATCCGGACAAGAATCGCGCGCCTGGCGCCGAAACGGCGTTCCGTCGCATCAACGAGGCGGCAGATACCCTGACCGACAATCATAAGCGTATCGAATACAATATGAGAAAAGCAGTTGGGGAACACTTTAGCGTCGAGTCGGATTTGTATAGCGTTGTATTCGACACTAAAATGTACTCCAAGGGAGTATACGAAGAGACCGAGGTGCAGACACAGAAGGGGGAGAAGGCTAAGGATGAGGAGTTGACGCAACTGCGTCGTCCCAGCTATCAGCCTGCTAATCAACGTGTGCCGCAACGCCAATCGCTCTATCAGACCGAACAACTGGTGATCGGACTCGTTGCCTCGCTGATCTTCATCATAATTACCTTGCACTATTTGGCCACCGCGCCCAATTTTAGTTTTACGCCCACCAGGTAAGTGTACTGATGTAATCGACCAACACACACTAACACACACACTGCACCCCGCTCACCGCCCTGCTCTCCCCCTGATCGTAGAACCCACAGCGTGCGCCTGATGAGTCGCAACCATCATGTGCCCTACTTTGTAACTCCGGAGTTGGCAGCCAGCTATACGACACAGCAGCTGCACGGTTTGGATCAGGAAATTGAGGAGATCTATCTGACGGATTTGAAATACAACTGCAGGGAGGAGCGAAAGATGCGTGAGTTTTGTCTGCCCGTTTGTGTGTGTATGTTGTCTTGATTCAGCTGAGATTTGCTACCCCATTGCAGGCGACAAATTGCTGCAACGCGCTCGCAACATCAACAATCGCAGCCTACGCGACCACGCCCTTAGAATGCCGACGCCCGCCTGTCGTGTCCTGGATAGTTTCAAAGCAGCTAAATATAAGCCAATGATCGTGAGCAATAAGGACAACTCGTGAGTCGTACGAGTATAACCGGCAGAGCAATAATCAAATTATTTATACTAAATTAAAAGTCAATATGTAGTAGAGAGATGAATATAAAAATAAATAAATATCAGATTCGTATGTAACAAATTCTATGAAGTTCTTATGGATTTTAGCACTGGCAGAACATCATTTTAATCATTTAAACAATTAATTTAATTTATTTATTCCAGTTTTTATTTGAAATCAATCTGTCGAAATAGCGAGCCTACCCACCGAATTCACTCCATGCTTACAGGGTATACAATTATACCTTATTATAGTTTTGCTTATCGTTCGATCTTTCCTCGATTTCGCAATTCTTCAGCGCTTAAGAGGTTTTAGCAATAATGATGTTAATTTGCATAACAAAGATGGTTAACTAATAATTAATGATGAGCTGGAGATTGTGCTGGGATTGGGTCTGGGGATGTAGAATCTGGTATCTTACTGCGATAACCTGCTCCAGTTTATTGTTATATCAAGAATGTCAAACGCTGCGATGCGATGCGTGTTGCCATGGGCACAATAAACTGGGCTGTAACCCAGTTTTGGGTTTGTTAACAGCGCGCACGAATTGCACACGAATCCAGCGCTATATATAGAGAGGGAGGTCTAGCTAGGTGGTATGCACGCGCCCACGGCAACACAGCTAGAGAATTATGGCCCAAAAGCCATTGGCACACAATTCAAGCGCACAAATTCCTGCACAGTTGCCGCCGCCGGCAGCAGGTAGTAGAGCAGACGCAGGAGGAGCAGTAGAAGGAGTTAGGTCACCCAATCTGCCTTGGTGAAAAGCTAACGAACTTGCCACATTGGGCAAGGCATATTCGCAATACCAGCGAGTACCAGTTACAGAGCACAAATCCAAATGAAATAGCGACACACGCAAAAGGCAGACGAACAGCGTCGCATAAAAGGAGTCGCAGCACGGGAGAGGAGCAGGCGGAAGCAAGTGAGGTAGCCAGGCGGAAGTGCGGACTCTGCTGCTGCTGCACCTGCCATGTCTGTCTCGCTTGACAAGTTGCAACTGTCCAATTGCAATCGCATTCAGACGGCAACAAATGCAACAATTTCTCTATGGATTCTCTCTCTTTGCATTCAGGAATTCCACTTGAATAGGGGTAGCATGCGTTACACTGTGCAAAAACGGGTAGTCGACAAGGGAAACCCATCCAGTTTGCTTTTAGCAGCCGCCTGAACCGCTTTCTCTCAGTGCACACGCCCCCTACTGATGCTGTTTCCATGCCAAATGCTTGCTTGATGATGTTGCGCTCCACTTGAGGGGTTTTTCTATTTTTTTTTATCCAAGTTTTATTCATTATTCATGCCCCACAAAGTAGACTCGATGTGGCTCCTCTTGTTGTAGTTGTCGCCATTGTTTTGTTGTTGTTGCTGTCGCCGCCCACTCTGTGCCGTTTCCGCTTCGACTCCGACTCTAGTCTGGCCCTTGCCCTTCGCTGCGCAGCTGGAAAAAAGCTTATCAGAATGGCATTAGGAGGGCACGGGCAGAGAGAGAGAGAGGAGTATCGGGCTTAGCCATGTGTTGGTCTTTATGCTTATGCCTTGGGTGAGTGAGCCAAGGGATAATCACTTGTTTGGACAGCCGAGTGGAGTCCTGCAGAGTGTGTGTCTAACTGAAAATCTAATAAAAAGTAAATAAGTTGAAATAAAATGATGATATTTCTAATAGTGTAAAATATATAAGGAGTGAACTACATAGTCCCAGAAAAAGGGTATTTAATATTCGCTGTACTGTTTATAATTTTGATTTTATTTGCTATTTTTACGGCGCGCTCCTTTTGTTTTTGTTTTACCAGCTGCTTGAATTTATGCAAATCGACGGTCCGACTGTTGCCCCGAGGATGAGCATTCCCTGGCACTGTCGCTGGCTCTGGTTGGCCTTTTGGCCGGTCACAAAACGAGCATTTAATGTGGGACACGCTTAAAGCATTTGCACATCATTTTTGGGGGTAACAATTCGCAAATAAATGGGTTATTTCGTTTTGGGCCGTGGCGCATTTATATATCCTATATATACAGACATATAAACGGGGAATCGCCGACAATAAATTTGCAAGGCAAACACAATATTCAGGATAATGATGGTCTCCACTCCACTCTCCCGTCTCCCGTCGCCACCCGCCAGTCTCGACGGTGCCTTGCGTGCCAGTGCGCCGCCCTCTAACCCAGATAATAATGGCCAAAAATAGAGAGACAGAAAGTCGTCATTACACTGCGATTTGAGTATTTACGGTTTAGTTTAATGGTTTTCCTTCCCTCTCGTCATTACAGCCGAAATCGACGAGCTCATCGAGCAACTGAAGACGACAAGCGTCAGTCCGGACAACACGACGACGCTACTCTGCGAAATTTCGGCCACAAAGGATCCGAAATTGTTCGATAAGCACGAATTGGCCGAATGCTTTCTGCGGCTGACACAATGCGAGGACACGAATGTGCGCAAGGAGGCTGCCAAGTGCATTGCCGAGATAACCAAATCGGAGGTGCAGCGCAAGAAGTTCACCAAACGCGAAATCATTGCTGCCTTCATCGAATGCCTGCGTCATGTGCCCACGGCAGATGGCAGCATGGAGCTGCCCATACAGATATGTCGGGCATTGGGCAACATCTGTTACCTGAACGACGAGGCGCGTGATCTCATACTGGAACTGAAGGGCGACGCTGTGCTGCTGCAATTGCTCGATATTGCCAACATTGAGGATGCCGCAAATGCGCCGCAATTCATTAAGGTGCGCGGCGGTTTGCTATCGAATTATCTGCTCGGTGGCGAGGGACTTGCCAAGCGCGCCATGGAGCTGGGCATTATGCAGAAGTTGCAGAATATTGTTAGCACCGGTGCCAGCAATGTGGAGCAGCACGAGGATCTGTTGCTTAACACGCTGCCGCTGCTCAGCATACTCACCGAGAATGTGGCCGATCTGAACTTCGAGGCGCAATTAAACATACAGTTATCGCGCATTTTGGCTGCCTCCACAAATCCCGATTTGGCCGAGATGTGCCTGGAACTGTTGCACTATCAGGCCGAGAGCGATGATGTCAAGCTGCTGTTGGCCAAGGATGGTCTCTGCGAGACTATCTACAATCTGCTAGAGAAGTACAAGACTCTGGCCAGCACCAGCGAGGCACGTGCGCTCATGAAACTGGCCTGCGAGCTGATTGTACTTATACTGACCGGAGGTAAGTAGGCTGAGCTAATCCCTTGCCCGGTTCTGCAACTGATGATGATTTTATTCTACATTATTTCAGATGAATCTATGCACTATTTGTATACGACCCCGCTGCTTAAGAACATGGTCGACTGGCTGGACTCGACGGATATCGATCTGCTTACAACCGGCGTGCTGGCGCTGGGCAACTTTGCGCGCACCGACAGTCACTGCATCTACTTTGTGGAGCAGCAGACCATGAACAAACTGCTGCAGGTGTTGTCCAAAAACAATGGCGTCAAGGACGATGTGCGTCTGCAGCATGCGCTGCTCAGTGCGCTGCGCAATCTTGTCATACCTAAACCAAACAAGAATGCAGTCATACAAGCGGGCCTGGTGCAAACCATACTGCCCATGTTAGAAATCCATCAGCCGCCGGTGGTGTTCAAACTGCTGGGCACACTTCGCATGACCGTCGATGGTCAGGGTAAGTCGCGCTCGAATGCTTCTCTCTCTGAATATATATGTATACTAATACCATCGGTATTCTTGCGCCTTGCAGAGAAACTGGCACTGGAGCTGCTGAAGAATAAGACGCTGATTGAACAGTTGGTACATTGGAGTAAGTCTTCCGACTACGCTGGCGTCACTGGAGAATCGCTGCGCCTTATGGCCTGGCTAATTAAGCACGCCTATCTAACAAAGATCGCCTATGCGCTGCCCCGCAAAGGTGATGCACCCGCTGAACAAATCGCCGATAAAATTCCACTGGCCCAGGATTACGATCGTAGTAGTCTGACCAAGTTTTTGGCCAACGAAGGCACTGTGGAAGCCATGGTCAGCATGCTGACAGCACAGCATCTGGTCATGCAGAACGAGGCTCTGATTGCCCTCTGCATATTGTCCGTTGTCTACCTCTCGCAACCCGGCGAAGCTGAGCAGGCGCAGCGTCTGCAGGATGAGCTAATCAAATGTAATGTTGGCGCTAAGCTGGCCGAATTGATTAGCAAGTCATCGGATAGCATGACCAAGGAGATCGTCGAGAATCTGCAGAATTGTGTAAATCTGCTTAAGACAGCTCCCAAGCTTGTCGCACATCTCGAGCAGCACAATATCAACGAGCTGCTCAAGTCGATACCCATCCTCACGGAATACTGCACCTTGTAAGCCTGGTGGCAGGCAGTCTGAGCAGGACATTGCACATTGCATTTATTCGAGTTGATTGATTGATCATCCGTCTCGTTGTCCAAGCACCGCCAGTTGCCTATCCATACATACATACATACGTACAGATATATTCAGCACCCACTCACAGATAGAGTTACCTTACCTTAACATCATGTAGTTTCCACCTTTGAGCAACGATTCAGAATTAGACTTGAGATCGGAGGAACGATGAAATGAAACAGAAAGTGAAACTGGAATCGAAACCGAAACAGAACAGAGAATATTTGAAATGAAACGGGAATGTATTTTTTAGACGCAAGCGTATTTTTACTGCATTTACGACAAACGTACGATTAACAAATATACATGCATATATATGTATATATACATGCATATATATGTACGTACGTTATACGTATATATATATAAATATATATTTAATAATTTAGCATATAAAACTTTTCTGTTACATGATTTTTAAGAGCACAATAACAACAAAACGTGGTGATATCGCTAAATATATTTAAATAAATGTATTTTACGTATTGTACTTATAATTTTTAATTGCAAATTTATACAAACATTCATTGGCACACACCAAAAAGGAAAAACATTAAAATTGAAGAACTAAAATATTAACGTAGTCATCAAATACAGCAGAAATAAAAACAACATTCACGCACAGATGCATGTAATTGAATTAAGCGCTTTAATTATTGCACATTTTCAAATGTTTATTATTATAATTAATTCACCGAAGTTCTCACAATGTTGTATAAGCAAATTTTTCAAATGTTTTATTCTAGCAACAGCAACAACAACAACAACAGTAACTCAATAACAATCAACAAAACGATAAAAAAAATATAGCTAAAACTCGAATGAAATACAAAACTATATGCAAATTTTTTAAAGTGTAGCGCTAGATTATATACATATTTGAAATTTTAACAATTATAAAGTATTGTACTCAATTTTGTGGTTACCAAACAACATGAAGATTTCTGAAATTTAACACATAAGCAAATTTAAGCACAATTTAAGAAAAGTATTTATATAATGCGTTGAAACACAAATATTTATAAACTCTAAACACAATAATGTACATTTAAATAGTTCAAATACAATTTGAAAATGCATGAGAAATAAATAAGTGACAAAACCAAAAGCAGTGTAATATTTGTTTAAAAAAAATTATTTGTAGTATGGCTTGAACTTGGATAAAGATAGTAACGAAAAGTCAAAAACGATTATTCCAGAACTTAGAACATAGGCGGTCACCCAACTGTAGCTCATCTACCTTGTATGAGGTATTCAGGTAAGAAAATGTTGCATTCGGGTAATGGGGAATCCTATTATGCTCCATTAGTTTTCGAAAATTCATTTTCATCTGTACTTACATACATTGAAATTGGAAATTGAAAGAGAAGTTGGCCTTACGAAGCTTCGAAAAAATTGAATTTTTATCTTGATATTTTTTCGATTGTCAGAAACGGTCACACTACTCTTAAATAAAAGTCGGACGCTAACGCTACAGCAAGGTTTTTGTGGGATATATTAATTTAACATGCTGAAAAAGTGCGTGTTTTTAAATAATTTCCGAGTTTCGTGTACATGTGCCTAGAAATAGCATATTTTGTGCAATAATATTTATTAACAACAATTGTAATGCGAAGGACTCGCTCGCAAACTCAGGCGGAAAATGCCGCTACTTCAACACAGCGACAAACATCAAATTCAGCACAAGCAGGAGTGAATGCATTTGATTTGGCTAAGTTTAAGGTAATTATACCCTAACGCGTTTCATTTATCACTAGAGCATTTGAAAACAATCATTTTATTCAACAAAAAAAAAAAACAAAAAGGAAAGAAAAATAGATAGGTAAAAACAATGTGACCGCAGAGAAGTCTCATTTTAGCGCCACTAAGTGTAGCATAACCGTACATTTTGTAAAAAGACTCACATACTATGCAACACTGTCGTCCGCCATATTTCCTCCGACACAACAAATTCGTGCGATTAAAAATATAAATGCGGGGAAACTGAAAGATCCGAATTGTTGAATATCACCACATCATATTTGTAGTTAAAATACAAACTTTAATTAGTACAAAGCGGCTGAATTTTTTGAAATAATGACACTTCTGTACACCGACATTTTTGCCTGTGCCGTTCATCAAGGTAATGTACAATTTGGGACATGCAATTTTGTTTCCACTGTGCGGTCGGCGTATTTGAAGACTCTCAGTGTTGTGTTTTCTTTTTTACCAAATGAATTAGTGCTTAAATAGACTGTTTTTATTGAGTTTTGTTAAATTATAAAATCGCCAAGCCTAATCATTTTCTCGCCTGTACACGCACATGTAAAAATGTTTTATGTACAACTCGGTATATATACGCATACATGCACAGAATCACACATGCACTGCATACACAATTGTCATTGTCTGCAAGTGAAGACGCGCGTGTGTTGGTGAGGCGTCGTGATTATTTGAAACAGTTATTTTATCAGTGCAGATGTAAGCATTAAACTGGGAGAAAATGTTATTTCATTGATTTCTATGATTGTTTTAGGAATGTGAGCAAAAGGTGCAGATGCTACGCGTCGTAGAGCTGCAAAAGATCTTATCGTTTTTGAACATTCCCTTCGCTGGACGAAAAACCGAGCTGCAAAGTCGCATTGTTGCGTTTCTGCGAACAAATCTGGACCTGCTCGCCCCCAAGGTACAAGAAGTTTACGCGCAATCCGTACAAGAACAAAGCACCACGCTGCAGTACATAGATCCAACCAGAATGTACTCGCACATGCAGCTGCCAAACGTGCAGCAGAATAATGCGAGTCTCGTAGGCAGTGCACCCGCACAAGTTCCGCCAGATGGTAGCGGCAATCTTGTCCAGATGCAGGTGGGTGCCGGCGGTGCACCGGGCAATATGATGCCATTTCTTCACACTCACAGCATTAACAGCCAGATGCCCATACATCCTGATGTTCGTCTGAAAAAGCTTGCTTTCTACGATGTCCTCGGCACACTTATAAAACCATCGACGCTAGTGCCCCGCAATACTCAACGAATGCAAGAGGTGCCTTTTTACTTCACATTAACGCCACAGCAGGCTACAGAGATCGCCTCGAATCGCGATATACGTAATAGTTCAAAGATCGAGCATGCCATTCAGGTGCAGCTTCGTTTTTGTCTTGTGGAGACATCGTGCGACCAAGAGGACTGTTTTCCGCCCAATGTTAATGTCAAAGTTAATAACAAATTGTGTCAGCTGCCTGTAAGTAACTTTGTTTATCATATATTACAGAATTTTTGTTTGAAAATATTTGCATAAAATTAACATTTCTTTATTTTCTGGACAGAATGTCATTCCTACAAATCGCCCAAATGCGGAACAGAAACGCCCGCCTCGTCCGGTCAACGTAACCTCCAATGTGAAACTTTCGCCAACCGTGACAAACACAATAATGGTGCAATGGTGCCCCGACTACACGCGTAGCTACTGCCTGGCTGTGTATTTAGTAAAGAAACTAACATCCGCACAACTTCTCCATCGTATGAAGACGAAGGGAGTAAAGCCTGCGGATTACACCCGTGCTCTGAGTAAGCTATTAGATTTTATTCTTAAGCAATATTTCGTCATAACCTAATCTGTTTTAATTGCATTTACAGTCAAAGAAAAGCTAACAGAAGACGCAGATTGCGAAATAGCCACAACTATGCTGAAAGTGTCGCTTAATTGTCCACTTGGAAAGATGAAAATGTCACTGCCATGTCGTGCTTCAACCTGTTCGCACTTACAGTGCTTTGATGCCAGTCTCTACCTGCAAATGAATGAACGCAAGCCTACCTGGAATTGTCCTGTTTGCGACAAGGCGGCAATCTTCGACAATTTGGTGATCGATGGGTATGAAACGCAGTTCCGCAATCTCCAAGCATCAGAAAGCATTAATTGTTTACCTATATTTACAGCTATTTCCAAGAGGTATTAGGCTCGTCGTTGCTGAAGAGCGATGATACAGAGATTCAGCTCCATCAAGATGGCTCGTGGAGTACGCCTGGTCTTCGAAGTGAAACTCAAATCCTGGATACCCCATCGAAACCTGTTTCAAAGGTTGAAGTTATATCCGACGATGTCGGTAAGTATTACACACATCACACAACACCTTTAGAGAGTCTTATATTACTTACTTATGATTTTACACAGAACTAATCTCGGATGATGTAAAACCAGTTAAATCTGATTTGTCCCCAGCGCCCGAGGAGCAACCAACTTCCACGTCCAACAGTGAAACAGTAAGTTTGCGTGTACTTCTTGTAGCATCTAGAAATCTCTCAAGTTTATGGATTATTAATGTTGTTTACCCATTATTTGTAGGTTGATCTTACCTTAAGTGATTCGGACGACGATATGCCGTTAGCCAAGAGGCGTCCACCAGCAAAACAATCGACTACCGCGTCTACTTCAAATGGTATTGGCGCCCCTCAACGTGCCTATCCTCCGTCTCAGCAGCAGCCTCAAAAAACTGGTACGTTGGATCCATTTTTGTAATAAGAAACAGAGCAATAGGGCCACAATGATCAATTGTTGATTATTTTATATGGCAAAAGCATCGTTTTAAAATAATTTTAAAACGCTTAATAAGTTAAATGCATACGGCAAAGTACCTCCCATTACCTTTCATCCTACACACTCATACAAAAACATCATTCCACTCCTCAGAAAAGCCTCTAGGTTTTCATTTCTTATGTTGCTTATTTTCTTGCTATAGATTTTCACTCTTCTTTTGCATATTATTTACAGCAAACCCATATCAATGTATGCCGATTAGGCATAGTTCTCGAAACAAAAAGATTTAGAAATTTATTTATTTATTGTCAAGGAGAACAGTGTAATCTTTTTGAATTTGTTCTGCAAGAAATATTGATGTGCATCGTTAAATATTCTTCTTAAATTTTTCTATTTTGTAATTAAAGCAATTCTCAAACAGAGAAGTTTCACTCTCTGCGAAAAAAGAATTAATAATAAATGTGTAGCTTAATTGTAAGAAGTCAATTTCCGAATCGAAAATGATTACACTTGTTGCGTGCAAGCAAGAAAAAATATGTTTTCTGTAGACAATTTGTAGTAACTTGCGCATTTCTCTGTTTTCTTTCTTTCCCATTTCTCTCTTTGTCTTGTTCTCTTTCTCTCGCTCTATGTATCATTGTATATATATATTTCTATATATGCATATTCTATTCTCTTCTCTTCTCTGTGTTCACTTCGTCCAACGACTCTACGAAAGATTCCCCCGAGCAGCAAGTACAGCGTCCATCGCATTCGCCTGAAACGCAACAGCAACAACAACAACAGCACCAACAACTGCTGCTGGGAGATCAGCCGGCAGCGGCAGTTCATGCCAGCCTATTGGAGTCCCTGGCTGCTGCAGTGGCGGATCAAAAGCATTTTCAACTATTGGATCTGGCTGCAGTGGCTGCCGCAGCTGCTGCCACGGCGTCCGCTTCAGCCCAGAATCCCAATGGGGGCCCATAGAGTCCCATGTAGAGAGTCTCGATATGAGCACAAACCAACACCTAGCAATACACACAGACGCACACACCAACATTTACACTATGCAAGTGTAAATACACACACATGCAAACACCCAAATTGAAAGGTTTTTTGCTTTTGCTTTTGTTGGGCGTTCGCATTTTCATTTTTCACCTGGTTTCGTTTTAGTTTTCCACACTTTTCCTTCTCATTTCGCAACTCACATACAACTGACACACAACTCACACACACCTCATTTCTCAATCTCCACTCAGAGGCTATATCAAAACTGAACTTCAATCAAATAAATTGAAAAAGACAACGGTATTTGTTGTTGTTTTGTAATATTTGTGTATGTTGCAGGGCGTACTTAAGTAGCAGTAGCAGCAGCGGCAGCAGTTGCCAATTGTAAATGGTCTTTTATTTGTTGGCAATATAGAAATATAATACCCCAAAGAGTTGCTGCCCAGTCTATGAAAGAATACATGCAACATCCTCAACAGTTCCGAAGTGCGAATCCGTCCCGGACTGCACTTTGTATTTATTTATTTTCAGGCCTTCTAACTTAACTTTGAATTATCTTGTGCTTGTCTCGATTACTATATGTATATACACACTTGCTCACACACACACACACACAACATATACAGACACATGCTGCTTTGCCACAATTAAACAAAATGCAGAAATGTAATTAAGTTAGAATCGACAAACTACACTGCAACATATTTTTATTTATTGGGTTGTGTGGCATCAACCTGTTTGTCGTAATAGTATGTATTTTTAAGATAATGATAACCATAACAGTTAACCACATACACAGACACAGACACACACACACACACACCAACAAACAAATAAACCTAGACCTACGCAATAAACAATAGTCTAATACTAACAGTAAATCAAATGTTTATCTTTAAGCCTAACGTAATTCCTATTCGTACGAAGCAGTGACAAAAAAGAAGGGAGAATCGCATCGATTTTAAGTTATATTATCGGGAATAATTTAGAAGCTAAGTTAATCAGTTTTGGATTGCAACGTTCAGGTTTGTCGATCAGATTCAATGTGTTTCTTTTATTTCCAAACTAAGAAAATACCAATTATAATTTATCTATAACATTACGTATGTATGTGTTTATAGTATCTCTTTTCAATAAAGAGAGAAAATAAATAAAATCATGCAATTGATAAAAAAAACAGAACAAATTAAGACCGTTTTCAATTTCACGTAACTCAATTAATAAAGTTTTAATTATAGTATTAAACCGATTAATCTTTGTAATTATTTATATAGGCACACTGGATTACTATTTTAAGCGTATGAAGTGAATCATAGGACCATATCCATTATAACTACACAATGCACATATGTACAAAATACAAGTTCTCTGCGAATGACCAAATGATATAATGAAAGTAATCTAAATCTTAACATTTGTATTTTAAATAATGAAACACAAGCCGACACGACGATTTCTGGTCGAAGCAAAATCCTGAAAGTATTGCATGACGGAAATATAAACATGAACAATTTATACTATAAGTCATTATAATCTGCAAATTAAAAGCTAAATATTTTCCATAAACTATGTGTTTTATTTAATTATGTTTGGTTGGCACTGAAAATTCCGATTTTTTACCGTAGCTAGCTCTCTTTTAAGTTGTAGTTTTTCATTACATATTGCATTTATTTCTTCTTTTTTTTTCGTTTGATAAGTGTTTCCTTTATTTTAATTGAGTTTGTGTACAAACCTTTTTTTTTGCAGATGAAGAAGAAGAGCCGACGGAAAAGAAAGAAAATTCTGTAATTGAACTTACAGATTCTCCATAAACATTACATTACTACATTTATACAAATGGCGACAAAAGTTTCCAAAGATTTAGAGAACTCTACAGAAAGTTTTTCATTATTATTATGAACTTATTCACAATTCACGTTCAGTTATACAATATTATGTACCAATTACTGTAAGCTAAGTAAACAATGATTGAAAAAAATTACAACTTTAAACGTGCATTTTTAATAAAGAGCCTGAAGTCTAGCTTTGAATTTGGCGCCGAAGAGTGCTGGTAAACAGCTGCTTGGATAGAGTTGCCAGACATTTTACATTAATTTCGAAAGCAGTGGACAGTCTGTTTTAGTGTGACCAGCTTGGTGTGATGATAAATTCCATTTGTTATTGTTAATATGCTTGTTGACTGTTAACCGCTTGCTATTTAATAAATTATAGTAGTCACTGTTTCCAACTCGAATAGACAATGTCTCCAAAGCCTATTCTATATTACGCGCTCTTCAGTCCCCCAGCAAGAGCTTGTATTATAACAGCAAAACTTATCGGATTAGATTTGGAACTAAAGTAAGCAAAACACCTCATACATATTAAGCATTGAATCATACTTTTGTAATTTTCACGACTACAGGCCGGTTGACTTTTCCAAAAAAGAACATTTAAGCGAGGAATTCTTGAAGGTATATTTCTCTATACATATACATATACCATGCATTCTATAAGACACACATCTTTGCTCAGATTAATCCACAGCACCAGATTCCTGTTTTCGTGGACACAGATGGCGAGGTGTATGTGGACAGGTACGAATAAAACCACTTAAATCTAATCTAAAACCAGTTTCTAACAAAGCACCCCTTTATAATGCACTCTCGACAGTCATGCAATTGTTTGTTTCATGGTCTCCAAGTTTGCTAAAAGCGATCAACTTTACCCTAAAGACTTGAAACGTCGTGCTCACATCGATCATCGTTTGCACTACGAGAATGGCGTGCTCTTTCAGGTCATCAAAGACATTGTCGCTCGAAATATCTATGGTGGCGAGGCGGAGTACAACGAACGGTCTCTCGTACTATGCCAAAATGCCTATGAAAGGTTGGAACGCTTCTTGGAGAAGGGCACTTTTGTTGCCGGCAACGAGCTAAGTGTGGCCGACATATCCATTCACACAACGCTCATTACACTGGATCTGCTGCTGCCAGTCGATCCGGTACGTTATCCACAGATAACTGCCTGGCTGGTTCGCATGAAGCAATGGTTGCCCAACAGTGATGAAAATCTGAAGGGTGCCCAGGCTCTGCAGCAGCGCATCGTTAACTGCATGGCCGAGCATAAGGCAAAAGCAAAGGCAGAGTAATTTAAAAAATGACAAATATTTCTTTGATATACTATACATATATATATATTTTTGAATTTAGTTGTTGTGTTACACTAATTGGATTAAATTCTCGCTACACTAAACTCTTATGTCTTTTGATTTGGAAGTCATTGCGAAATATATCTGTAGCTCGTTGTGGAGTTTCTCGTATTGTTTAAGAAGCATTTCGATTTTAATTTTATCTACTGAAGTTAAGATGCTATATTTGTTTTTCGATAGGCCACTGAACTAATTTAAAACTAGAATACGACGCGTAATAGTTTTAATAATATTTAAGGTTTTGTCTGGTGGTGTGACCTGCCTACGTCTAGTCCTAGCTAGTTATGTACCATATATACAGACCGCAATCATCAATTAAACCTAATCACACTTATTTTGGTATACTTTCTATCAAAAAGGCTTTTTTCTTTTCGTTTTTGTTTATGCTTGTTTAGTCAAAGGTCGTCCAGTTATTCATGCCCTTGCCAACTCCAGTGCCTGCTGTCAGTGCTGGTGCCGTGGTGGTACCCGGAGTTGCAGTCGCAGTGGTTACATTCAGCGAGAACTGATCGAGTCCATATTTGCGCAGAAGTTCGAAGTCCTCATCCGGCGGCTTGGACGCGCTTATGCTGTGGCATTGCATTGGCGGCGGCATTGAAGGAGCTACCCGATTGGTGACAGCCGCCACTGTGGCCATGTGTTTGGGCGCAAAGTACGGATACAACGGATTGTTGATGCTATTGTTGGCCTGTTGATTAATCACACTGCTGTTGACTCCAGCTGGTAACGTGCTAGATTTAGATTTGTGGTTGCTGTTGTTGGTGACGCCAAAGCTCTTGCCCAGCGACGGCAGTGGTCGTGCATTCTGATTGAGCGGATCGAAATCCTCCAGATCGAAGCTTGTATTGTTGCTATCGTCCAGCGATATTAGATCGTTCATGCTATCCTCCTGGTGTGGTTGCTGCTGATGCAGTGTGCTGCTATTGCTACGCGGAGACTGTATACATAGAGAATAAACATCAATATACTTGAATTAACTGAAGGATTAGATATTAATTGTGGTTCGTTGTATGCGGTCTGGCTACTACTACTACTACTATTACTACTACTACAATGGCAGGCTAATTACAAGCGGATTATTAGTAGTTCACTGCAGGACCTTGTCTTATACAGCACGATAGCTAAGAGGAGCGCAAAATGTGGTTAGTAAGATGTAAGATGTGAGGGAAGGGGACCGCACCGGGACGATTTCTTAGTGAACTAAACTCGCAGCTGATGTACCTCTCTTTTGGCCCGCGGCGTTGGTATCGGCGCCGGCTCGGAGCCCATCGGCGAGGATATATTCAGCTGGGAGAAACGAGAGGCAGCTGTAACAAACGAGGCAGCCGACGAGCAAGACGACGATGACGATGATGATGTCGAACCGGTTGATGTGTTTGAACTGCGCAGCGAATCATTCGTCTCATCTTGCCAGCAATTGCGTTCCAGTCGATTAATACCGGCACTGACAGCGGCCGCTGTGGCAGCGACTACTGCGTTGGCGCTACACTGACGTCGTGGCGGGATTGGCGGCGATTGCACGTCTGGCGGACTGTCAAAGCTGGAATCAGTGCTGGCCAGAGCACGAGCCTTGGTCGGCGTCGAGGTAACACGCGAAAGTTTTGTCTCTGACGCGTTCGAACTGCAGTTTGACGCGTACGGATGATTGTAGTAGGTGGCGGGCGTGTTGGGCTGCGTAGCTGGTAGCATGGGCGGCGGTGGGCGAGCCGGCGGTAATCCGTTGGCGGCTGTCATACGCGAACGTAGCTCGGCGTTTGGCTTTAACTGGATGCGTCGGCGGCGATATCAATGGCAGGGATGATGGCGATGACGGTAGCATAGACGAAGACAGTATCGGTGTCGTTTGCAAGTTGCGGTGATTGGTTGTTGGTGTTGGTGTTGGTGCAAGTTTCGAGTAGATGAACAAACATCAATTTTTACATAAAGTAACAAAGACAGACAGACAGACCAAAGATACAGACATAGACACAGACATCACACAACAACAACAAGCACATGAAAAAGGCAATGAAAAGAATAATGAAGGAAACATCAATTTTTCGTTTGTTTTTTGTTTTTTCGGCTGCTTTTTTGCAGTTCTTACAAGAACAACCACAATAATAATAATCATAATCATAATAATAATAAGAAAAGTAATGAAGATGCAAGATTAAGCAAGCGGCATCGCCAGTCAGCCGAGTTTCAGCCGACTCTCGTACGCACGCACCATACTACTTACGCTGCGATCAACGGCGGGCGTCTTGAAGAGCGGATGATTCTGCAGCTCCTGCGATAGATTCATCTCCGACGAGCAGATCGAACTTGCCGAGCTAACGGCAGGAGACGCACCCACATTACGATCAAAATGAGAACGCATCGGCGCAGCCAACGCATGCCCGTTCGCTGGTATGTGACTGCTCGAGCTAGACATGGCCAGCGGTATGGGACCACGTCGCGCGGTTGACTGTACTCCTCCATGCTGCAGTTGCAATGAGGTCTGCTCGCGCTCTCGTGCGGCGCTGCCATTCACGTTGATCTCACGCTCCAGCCGCTTGCTGCACACCGGCGAACTGGGTGCCGAACGATGGGTAACCTTGCGACCGCCGTAAATACTACTACCACCAGTGCTGCTGTTGTTGCTACTGTTGCCGTCCGGGCGATCCGAGTGCTGTGGCGAACTGTGGCCAAAGTGAAAATTGGGAGGATGACTACCGTTGTCACGCCACTTCTTGTACGCAGTCTTCACGCCGCGCGAGCTCTCTTTGACCTTTTGGATTGGAATATTTGAAGAAATCAAGAATTTATTATATTAAAACGTACCGAGTTCCATACAGCAATCACAGAGAAACAGAGAACAAATCAACAAAAAAGGACAAACAATTAATGTAAATTAAGCTACCACTCACCGATTTGACAGCAGACTTAACGGCTGGATTAGTCTGCAAAAGGCGGATTAGTCGGCGCATGTATTGATAAAACAAGGAATCAAACGAATCGATCAGTTCAGTTAGAAGAAGGATTCAATTCAGAAGCCAGTACAATTGCGAGAACGAGCAGTGAAAGCAGCACAGAAGCACAGCGTGAGTTCCAAAAGCAAGTTCCAACGCATATGAAAGAAACGCGATCGAGGAAATGCACAAAATATATATTTATATGAGAGAGATATGATACGATATGATGGCACTAAACAATAATAATTACGTATAACTATTTGCCGACTATGGATGTAATTGTTATGATGACAATGGCGATTAGGTTGGTGAAATGAGGCTTGAAAATGGTTTTAGTAGATGATTTCAATTTTCAGGGTTATAGACATTACACAGAAATGTTATAGACAGATTTTTGCATAGATTACTTTGGATTGCCTAGATTGCTTGGATACGAGATGATGATAAAGAGAGCCACACGTCAAACCGATAGTTACATTAGTTCAATCGGTTTCTAATGAAGCTCTCTTTGGGTATAAATAAGAATGTTGTGTAAAATTTGCTTGGTTTTTGTGATAATAATGTTATGCCTAGCTCAATACTACTTTAAAATTTCCGAATTTATATATATATACATATATAAAACAAGAGGATGCCCAGAGTTAGACGATAGGAACATTGAATACAATCAAAAGAAAAACTTAATATGTGAAAATAATAAAATAGAACGCACAAATAAGACAAACTCAGTTCTTTTTAGTTTTGCCGTGAATTAAACAATCGTAAGTGCAGTTTGTTGGTTAAGATTGAAAAGAGAGAGAGAGAGTGAGTGAGTGAGAGAAAGTAATTCAAGTAGACTAACATTTGTTTGTTCATTTTTTTTTGGTTTTGTGAAAGAGGTATTTGTGTTTTGAGTGGAAATTCTACTCGTATTTTGGTGATGGACGGTGGCAATCAGTTTAAACATAGTTCTTGGCAAACACTCGCGATACACTGCGCATTCCCAAATAATACTGCGAAATAAATCAAATTAAATTAAAGAAAATATTGTTTGTCAAAATTGAGAAAAGATAGATAAATCGAACAAATCTTAAAAGTATCGCGCAACATTTATCGGGGCAGTTGTAGCGGGACAGCGCAGAGGTTCTTCTCCAAACCAAAATATACAAATTACAAGATATATATATGTACAATATGACCCAATTGAGCATACATAGAGAGAGTGGGATGTGGACTGGAAGAGGTGTATGTTGGAATTGCACTATGGGTGAAGGTTATCGCAAATCAATAGCAAAGACACCAGCAGTTATAGCAATGGTAATGGGTAGAGAAAGCCTCGATTGGCTTACCTTGTCCTTGACATGCTTTAGGAAGGCATTGCGCCCACGTTTCTTCATCTTTTCGGCATAGCGAACTGTTTCCAATTCGAATTCATCGGAGAATCCCAAACCGCTATTTAACATCTTCAAACGATCATCGACAAATTGCGCAAAGATTTGTAGCTCCATCATTTTGGTCAGAAACGGACGCAAATGCGACGGCCGAGATTCAATGAATTTGTCATGATTGAACGTCTTACAGGTATCATGAAACTCAACAGCATCCCTATAGCCGCCAATCAACTGAACTAATGCACCCAGAAATATTTTCGATACTCGATCCCCGATATGATCCTGTCCGTGTGTCAGATGTTTTTTCAATTGCGACACAATCTCCGGCGGCAGAGAGCGTAAATCATCAAAGGGACTCTCGAACGTTTTTGTATCACAGTTTAAGATCACAACTTCACCAAGTTCATCGGCAGAAACCTGAAATTGAAAGAACATATTGATTAGATAGTTGAAAACATTGCGTACTCATCTGTTGTGCACTTACAGTTTCGAGCACTGGCTTTGGCACACCAATTAAATATGGCATGGGTGCACCCAGGTAATCCTTGAATTCCCAGGGCAGCAACGGTATGAATATATGTTGCCAGACCATGGGATAGAGGAATGCATTGGCCGCCTGTATACAGGATGATAGCTTATCCAGATCGCTGGACGTGAATATAATACGACGTTCGGCAAGCATGGAAGCAAAAACACAAATCATCTCCTTGGGAGGCACAAAATTATAGTACAGATTTAGATTGTGCTAAAGGGGAAAATAAATACAAATTAATTTACTAGTTTATTAAATTCGATAACTGCAGCTTACGTTTTTCGGTATACTGGGCAGTTGAAATTGCAGCGGACGTTCGAATGTAAAATTCTAAAAAGAAAATTATATTAATATTATAAGTCGAGGAAAACACTTGGGATTCGTTCAGTCTTACGCTCTGTCCGCCGTTGTAGAATACCGTTAGACTGCCGCCAGAATCGGGGACACCTCTGCTATAGGTTTCCGATAGAAACGTGCGGAATCCATTTTGATCGGTACGCCGTAGCTCGGCCAGCACAATCAATAACTTGAGAAAGGTATCGTGCCAGGGCAGATAGGTGATGATTACCATTGCCGTTTCCGTCTTTGGATCGTGTCGACAAAACCCGAAACGCCATTTTGAGTCGCCGGTGGTGTGAACAAAGGAATAGGACTGAGGTTTACTGTGAATGGAGTTAAAATGTAGATATATAATTGGATAAAAATGATAACAATAACGTTTTCGCCATTGCTTTTATACGTGTTTATACAGTTCTACAATAATTTATTTTAAAAAATCTATAAATAACTCGGAACCTGGTTAAAGAGTTATTATAAGGTAGAAATTTTTTAATCGATCAATATTGATGCCAGATCAATTAAGTCGCAATAACAACGAAAACTTTACGAGTCTATAAAGTCCAGTTAGAAGTGAAAATTTGACTTGAGGGCTCATGGATGGCCAAGAAACAAACAAAAACATTTTGTAGGGTTCGAATTTGTTGCGATTGAGGTGATTCATCGCCTTGTCTAATGTAATTTTAAAGCTTTACCATGCCTAAACTGGATTGGCCACTTGATTCTTATTAATAAATAGAATACAATGCACAAAAATATACATATACATAATTGTATGCTCCAGCCGGTGGATTATAAAAGAGCATCCGGTAGGCAACGGCACGAACCGCACGACCTTGACAACCCAACAAAAGCAACAGACGCGTCTCCCGTGCGTTTCTCAAGAAATGCTTCATCGCAACTTAAAATACACATATATTAAACACACATTAAACTGTCTGTGTGTGTGTGTGTGTTTAAACAAGTACATCATACAAACAAGACCCGACCAAAATTATTAAAGCTCCTCCGTTTTGGACCTCGTAAGAATGACTAATAATGCCGTCTGCCCATTGACGCGGAAAGTTGATGGGCAACTCTTCTTCTTGTTCGCCTCTTAACCCAAATTATAAACATTTAGCAGACAATTTAACAATCTCAAACGTCTGTGCCGCTGTATTCAAGCACAATAAACTGACAGTTGATGCGTTTTTTAATCGAAAGTTTCAACAAATTAAACCCATAAAGTAGATATATTGTTGAATTTCATTAGCTTTAAGTTATTGTAATTTGTTTAGAGAGACGTGTCGCGTGAGCTGATTGTTGAGTGTGGAAATCTCTTATTAGCAATTTAAATTTGCTACAACATCAACAAAAGAAGAAGAAGAAGAAGATTAGCTCCCACTGAACTAAGCTTTGCTTTCAATGCGACGACGCTTGGCCTCCATTTTGTAGCTGTTTTTTTCGCATTTCGCGGGCACTTTCTTGGCGTTGTTTTTGTTGTTGTCTTCTGCAGTCAAGAGGTATGGGATTACGTAAAGTCGTTAGATGCGCACATTATTTAATAAAATATGCAAAGCAGGCAAAGCGACAAAATCGCAGCGCGCTGTTTATTTATTCGGACTGGGCACAAATGTGGACAAGGAAATGGAGTCTCTCTGCAGCTTGTACATGGCGGTACATTGACTCTGGCGATAACAGTTAATTACAACAATGATACTACTGCCCACTGAGAGCATGAGAGTGCGAACTTTGACGAGCTGAAACACATACGGAGAGAGAGAGAGAGAGAGAGAGAGAGCGAGAGTGGGAGCGGAAGCTTCTTTCTTTGTTTTTGTTTCTGTTTCGCTGCGCTCCGTAACGGTGCTTAGCGTATGCATGGCATATGCACACACGCACCCACACGCTAAACTACTGGACAAATTTTGAAATGTGCCTTATTTGTGATCTTTGCTTTAGGCAAATATTTGCAATTATTATTAATTTTACTTTGGGCAAAAATCACAAAACGAATTATATTTTCACAAGCCACAAATTCATTAAGCAACGTTTGTTCACTTTCCAAACTCTGTTTATCAGTATTGGCCCAACGATAATAATAACTTCAGTTGGATGGAAATGGCGGGGAGAGCAGAGAGTACGGAGCAAATTAAAGACAACTTGTTGCCCAGTTTTAAGCAGCTGCACAGATAAACCAGAAATATTTTCGACGTGACTAACAAGCCGAATACGCTGAAGACAATTCAATCAACGCACAAACAAACACTCATACATACATATTTAAAAATGTGTCTGTAGTTGTAACTGATACAAGAGTGAGGAAATATTTACTATACAAACAACAAGTGTAAAGTGCAAAAAATGAATTGCGTTCAACGAAATGCGAATGAAATAATCTCGTGCACATGTAAACAAACATGAAACTAGACAACACAACAGGTTATACAATTCATGGACAAGCTCGAAGTAGCCGCTGTTTGCGTGAATCATCAGCGTCGTCAGAGACCATTCACCCATTTAGCCAGCGAAGTAGCGAATTGGAGATCAAACGGTTGTTTCTCTACTTGTTGTTGTTGCTTACTTGCTCTGATACTATAGATTATTTATATGACTAAACGTAGAATAACCGGAAACGCATACTAACATGCGGTTTTAGGTGTGTGTGTGTGTGTGTGGACTCACCTTTCGAGATCGCAGGGAAACGCAAATGACGGAATGCCGGTGAGCACCTCCTTATCGCGAAATCCCTCTGGGAAGCTTTCGATAATGACGCCAGCGGGCGTTGCAGTTCCTCCTCCATTTCGGCTGATGGAGCCTCGATCAATGCCGCGTGTCGGCTGAACTTCGCACCAAAACTCAAAGAGTTTCTTTACGTCGTTTCTGCCAATATCAACAACATAAACTATTATTTCAGTATATACAAACAACACAGCACAACAACAAAAACTGATGTGAAATTCACTGTTCAGCCGAGCGTTACGCCCACTGAACATATATAATAACTGTATGTACATATGTATGTGTATTTTTCCCAGCCTCAGCAGCAGCAGATGGAAATCTCATACTCACTTGATACGTGAACCCATTTGGATGTTTTTTTTTATTTTCTAGCACATTTTTAAATCAGTTTATGCGTTTGATCTGTATTTATGCTACAATATCTTGTTATTTCTATATGTATATGAACTTTTGATTTAATTTTAATGTCACTTTCGCACCAGCCCGCATAAACATATGTATGTACATGCATATACAGGCGGCTGTTCAATTGCTCTTGCTCTTTCTTTTTGTCGATTCACGATTTTGTGGATTTCGCGACGTCATTGAATAATTCTCATTGTTTTCTTTGTCGTGTCTATTGCGTGTGCATTTGGGCGACTATTTAAAGACCACTATAATATATAAGATTCTGGGCAGCTTATTTGGCCCCAATGCAATAAATGATACACTTGGCACAATAACTTTTATGCAATATGAACGAACAAAAACACTTTTTACTAGCAAAACACCATCAACGCAACGACGACAACGAACCGACCCCGACCGCAGTTGCACTTGTACTCGATGCCTACTCGATAACGTACTCAACGGGTCAGCTGTGCTGCTGCCTTATCGATATATCACATACGAATGTTAACTTACAGCTCTGTTGAGCACTAAGTTAACAGAGCAATCACATATAGAGTTGACAATCGGCGTTAAAAGCGCATACAATGCTTTCCGCTTTTTACAGACCCTTCGGTGTTTTCCCTTTCATTAAATTTAAACTAGAAACATTGTAAAAAACTTCTGCAGTTCCCTTGTTGTTTGCGCTGGTAACCACAGCAAATTCTTTTTGATCGCCTTAGCATAATTGAAACCGGCTGTTAATTAACATAACAGTAATGTGTTATCGCGTGCTGTTTTTTGTTTGTATTCTGGTTTTGTTATTGTCTGCACTCAGCTGTCACGTTTTGTTGCACTCCGATTCTTTTTGTTTACAGACCAGTTTCAATAAGTTTAATTGCTAATTCAAACCGTGTTACCGTATAAAAATTGCTTATAATTAGCATATGTTATTGCATAACTTATGTAATTCATTTTAAATTCATTTGCTTCTGCTAATGCAGAGTAAAGAACTAAGGATTCGTTTGTGTTGTTACATGTTAAAAAACTTGTAAAAGGCAAGTTTACAAATATTTTTATAATGCGTGCGTCACAAATCGAACGGTAATTACGGTAATCACCTTTAGAAGTACCAAAATAGCACAAAGGTTAAGTCACTCCCCCTTCCTATCCATTACCTTGGCCGTGGCTATTGATTTGTTGTTGCACGTGATGCCAAAACACTCACACAAACTAGCAAAAAAATATAACGCAATGTGTAAGTATGTCATCAAATGAGACTGCGAGAATGTATGCGTTAGAGGGTGCGTCATATAATTCAACGGCCATTTTGGGTTTCGAATGCGACCTGCCGGCCCAGACAAGCAGGCCAGCTGCCGAGTACGGGAATCCATGGCTCATTGCCGATTTGTGATCCATTGGAAAAACATCTCAAAACTAACTTACTTATTTGCTTAAGTTGTTTGTCATACGATTCAACTAAATTATCTAAATTTTGATTTCCTCTTTTCTGTTTTTTTACAAAATTTTCAATTTCTTCAAGGTAAGCGCACAAAAACTCACTTCATGGAGCGTTCTTAATATACACTACAATAACAAAAAAAAGTTAAACCGACGATAACAAACAAATAACAAATTCACAGTTCGAATTTATTGTATGTCCATTTTGCACAAACACAGACAAAAGTTCTAGCCCAGTGTCATACATAAGTGATAAGGCGTTAGTTTAGTTATTTCTATTCGCCGACCATGTTGTGTGCCTTTGTTCACATGCCGGTTAAGGCGGCAGCACAGAATCAAATGTTGCACCTTGAGCTCAGACACTTTGCCCGTTACGCGCTTATGAGTAATAATCATAATATCGGGCGCAGTGTGAACGCAGTGCTAGCGCAGCAATTGCAACGATACCAACGACAACAACATGATAGGCAACAGCAGCGAACAACCCGTCAACCACAACATCAGCAGCAGCGACGACGAAATCATCTCTTATTAGGAACACAGGAACTGCTGTGAGTGAGAGAAAAGCCTAAGCCCCTCCGCAAAACCGTGCATACACATGTATGCATGTGTGTACACACATATACATATATGCATGCATGAGCCATAATCAGCGCAATGATCAAGTCGTGTCTTCTGCTGATAACGTCGTGCCGATTAAGACTCGGGTTTGAGTTCGAGTGTCCGCCCCGTGTGTCTGACCGGCGGAAAGAGCGCACCAGCTCTCGCTCAATTTAACCCCATACACTTGTATTGCCTCTGGTTGAGATAAGATACGCCCATGTGTATAGTACAAGTATATATTTGTTATATCGCGACCAGTAATTCCCATTCAGCAATTCGCAACGGTTTTGTTATAAATTACACTTGTCATCTTTCCCTCTCTCTCTCTGTTTCTCTTTAGTTGCCCTCGGGATTTTAGTGTCAATTTATCAGTCCGCGGAATGCACACGGAGTCTGTTCCAGTCACCATGTTCTATTCCATGTACGCGTATCTGTCGCATATACCGCGTCTGCATGCCTTGGGCATAGCCGTAATTGCCTATGTTGTCTATTACCTCATACAGGTGGTTAAGGTGAGTAGAGTCGACTACTTCTGGATTACGTCATTATAATTCTTGACTCCCCGTTAGCGTCCAATAATTGCCTGTGCCGATGGACCATTTAAGCGGTACCTGATCCGGAAGATGCCCACGTTGGAGAACAAGTACTGGCCCACTTTCTGGTGTGTGGAGAGCCGGGCCCAGACTGTTCTTGCGAGCCTGCTGCGCTCCAAGAGTCTACCGCATGTCAACTATCGCAGGTATGCGTCACGTTCAGGAAAGTCGTAGCTCAAACGCTCTTCGTCTTTAGGCTTATTAGTCTCATTTGTTATTCATATATGCGCCGGAGATCAGCAGGGTTTAAGTGAGATTCAAAGTTGACCTCAGCCTGATCCCGAGATTTACATTAGAATTGTGTGAACCGCCAAATACAGTAGTCAGTCATATGATCATGAGAATTTAAATTACGATACGTAAATCCAACCATTTTGTCTAGACCGAAAACTTGTTAGCGTTATCACAGTATATTGTCACCATTGCGAACAGTTGGTAACACAGTGATACCATAAACTGTAAGTTCAATAAACTTAGCTGGGCAAACTGCAAGTTCAAAGTCTGTTATAACTATGTTAAAGCTATCGAGTTAAGTAAGAATTGGTTTAGCCCGTAAGACTAACTCTTTTGTGATACAAATTTAAATATATCGCTTGAGGGCATAATATAGTTGCACTTCAATTCGTTTATATATTAACGAAATTATTTCATATGCTCACAGAGAAATCCTCACGCTGAAGGATGGTGGCGAAGTGGCTCTGGACTGGATGGAGGAGGGCTGTGACGAGCGAGCGCCTTGCGTGTTAATTTTACCGGGCCTCACTGGCGAATCGCAGGCAGAGTACATCAAATGCCTGGTCTTTGCTGCCCAACAGACGGGCATGCGAGTTGTGGTCTTTAATAATCGTGGTCTAGGCGGCATTGAACTGAAGACTCCGCGTCTCTATTGCGCCGCAAACTGTGAAGATTTGTGTGAAGTTGTACAACATGTACGTCGCACGCTGCCTGCACATTGCAAACTCGGCGCAACGGGCATATCCATGGGTGGCCTCATACTCGGTAAGCAATTGGAATCATTAATTGTTCAACACATATAAAAAATATATATGTCTTCTACTTAAGGCAACTATTTGGCGCGCAAAAGCGACGAAGCTCGTAACAATCTGTCGGCTGCCAAGATTATTTCGGTGCCTTGGGATGTGGTCAAGGGCAGCGCGAGCATTGAGAAACCTGTCATCAATAATTTACTAGGACGCCATCTAGCTGGCAGCCTGTGCCGCACACTGCGCAACCATTTGGAGGTATACCGGGACATTTACCAGGACTCTGACATTGATATACAACGCATACTGCGTGTAAGAAAATTGTATTCAATTTGAACCATGCATTTCCATCTCACATGCTTTTTTCTATTTAGTGCAAGACTATCAAGGAGTTTGACGAGCTATTCACGGCCAAACAGTTCGGCTACGCTCATGTGAACGACTACTATACGGATGCCACTCTGCACAATAAGCTCGATATGATCTCGGTGCCATTGCTATGCCTGAGTGCTGCAGATGATCCGTTTCAGCCATTAGACGCTATTCCTATTAAGGCGGCAAATCAGTGCACTCACGTGGCAATTGTGATCACAGCGCGTGGTGGGCATATTGGTTTCCTTGAGGGCTGGTGGCCATCCAACAAGGATCAGTACATGTGCCGGCTGTTCACCGAGTACTTCACAAAGGCGTTGATTGACGAAGATGGTGAATTTGAGAAAGCCTCGAATAAAATGCACGAACGCTATCTGGCTAAACAAACGGTGCAACTGAGATCCGGTATGCAAGATGTGCCCTCACCAATGCTAGTGATGGATAAGCCGGTCGAACAGCTGGATCAGCATCAGAAAGTAAAGCTAATGTAAAGAGTCACCAAAGCCGTTAATTCCTATAGATAAATTAAAAAACTAAACTATTAGTGCGTTCCCAGCAACAGCAGCAGCAACGTCAGCTGATCATTTGTGATATGAACTTGAACAAAATCCAGTTATTATAGAGAGTGTTATTTAGAACTTTGACATCTGTTAGAAATTGCAATTATCACTAGAGACATGCATAGATCGTGTGCTGTATTAGGTACATATCAAATTGGAACAATGAGAGAGCTTAAAGCTTTAAAATTCAATTCATAGTAGATTAATGTACAATTTGATATCGAAACAAAAACAAAAGTGACACAGGACAATATATAATCTTATTCAAATTATATTTTTACAAATCAAACTCTAATTAATAAAAATTACAACGCCTAACGAAAACGAATACACATTAAACTCGGTTTTAATGCATATTTAGGATACTCGTTCAGCTGTGCGATAACTTTACCTGAATATCATACAAAACAAAAAATATAGATAAGCGGCACATAAGGAGCTTACGAGCTTCCAGAGGCTGCTGCCCACTCAGAGGTCCCCAGGTAATGGAGCTATATGCGCGCCGAGAATAGTCTCTTAGCTATGCACTTACTTTTAGTAAATATTATAGATAGCGAGCAGTTGAAAACCGTTTACAGCTAAAAACACGTACATATTGTAAATATATATGTATAGTATATGTATGTATGTATAAAAATTGTATGTTCTTTTGGGATCGAGTACCCTAAATGGGCTTGTAGAGCAGCGTTGTGACATATTTCTTGCGATAACGATGAGTGGCACTGAGCACCATAACGCCGTCTTTGATGGAGAGTGCATACAAGTGGTTCAGCATAACGTGGTTCGGTTCAGGCAACAATGTGGGCTCGCACTGTCAACAAAAACAGAAATTTGATAAGTTTTGATTGGGGCTATGTTAATCGTGACGGCTTACCGAGAGCGGCGTATCTTTGTTTAGTATGACTTGTAGTAAATGTGGCGGCAGCACCGGAGGACCGGAGACTTTCTCCCACGGCTTTACCTGTGGCACCTCCTGTGAGTATTCTCTTTCCGCATAGTTGGGCACATTTTCACTATCCTTGGCCAACGCCTGGAAGACCTCAAAATCTGAGGCGCGCACTGAAACCAAATTGTTTTTGTCACCTTCGTCGTTTTCCACGCTTTTCTGATAAAGACGAATGGAGAGAGAGAGAGAGAGATTTATATATATTCAATCAATTGCAAATTAGAACGCCACAACAATTACAATATAGGGAGGGCAGCGGTTCAATGTTCTCAGGCATTGCCAGACCCGAAACCCAAACCGTTTCTAAATACTGACAACTCTCCTCGCTTTGTTTACAGTCCAGCAGCGACGATTACACAACACGCGTAGTGGAAAAATAGTCGACTGCGTCATCGAAAATTGTAAACAAGTGTCGCGTATCGATTTTCCATTTACAAAACTCGGGGAAAACTCACCAATTTTGGATCGTGCTTCCACTCGCCATCCACGCAGAATTTATACTGATGGTCACCCTCGGGCAGATCAATGATGGTCACAAAGTTGCCATGGCTGCGCACCATCGGTATGGGTTTCCACTTGGAGAAGGTGCCCGATATGGTTACGTTCTTGCCGCCATAATCCCAACGAAGTACGGTGGGCAGCGCGGTTTTCTTTAGTTCAATATCTGCGTCCAGTGATCCTGTTGCTTGCGCTTGCTCATCGTCGTTTAGCTCGTCCATTGTGTGCTCTCTCTCTGCTGCTACTGCTGCGACTGATTCGTTATCAACTGATGTGCGCTTAGCGCCCGCTCGCGTATAATACGGGTCTTCGTCTTCTTGCGACGAACCCTCGTTTAAGACTGCCGTATGTTTTTTATCGAATGAGAAAGCTTGGCCGACGCCAACGCCGCCGCCGCCTGTTCCAATGCCGCCCAAAGCTGCTGCGCCAGCGCTACCTCCCCCTGCTCCGGCACCAACACTTGCCACAGAGTCGCGAAAATGTGCGGGAGAACTTGGTGTCGAGAGGTCGGTCGACTTATGACGCTCTCGCTGCATATGCACAGTCGAGCTGCCCGCGTTTCCCATATTGCACTTCTCTCTCTTGCTACCTCACTCTCTCTCTTTTTTACAATTTTTTGGAGGTTACTTAAAGCATTGAAAATTGTGGTTTGGACGTTTATTGTTTTTTCTTGGCACTTTGTTTTCCTTGACTTTCTTATTGTATCATTGATTGTTTCGTTATTGCTTATATGGCGAAAATTGATTTTTCAGTACTTTTTGTTCGTTATAGAAAATAATTGGCATTTAAAAATTAGTTTTTGTTATTTAAGAGTTTGTTTTCGTCGTAAAATGGCTAATTATAATTACAACTACATACATATACAAGTTAGCAATATGTATGTAATGAATATCTGTGCATGTAGGTGTACCTGTATATTCGCCAGTTCCAATTGGAATTGAATCATCGTTGAGAACACCGACAGAGTTGCTAGTCGACTACAATCGACCAGGGAGGCAACAGCTACTGTCACCAATTATTTTAACAGTTCTCGCTTGGCTTACTTAGCTCAACTGTATAAAGGGATATTAAAAACAAACGATTCCTATTAATTTATTGCTTTTTTTTAACAATTTTTTGCACAGCCACTGAAATCACTTTGCAATGTGTTTAAATTATGAAATTATATCACATAATTCGATCCAGTTCCAATGAGTTTATGTTTAAGCTGCGCGTGCATCCCTGCGCAGATATGCAAGGTTTATTATGTGAAAAAAACTATAAGGAAGCGTAAAGCAAATTAATTAAGCACTGCTAATACATAATTATGGCCGAATTGGTTAAAGACTGGTTGGCAGACTATCGGGCTCGCCCTAAACCAGCGGAGTCTGAAGCGTTTGTCGTGGAGCACGAAACTGATCCAGAAATCGCCGAGGCCATCTTCACAATATTTAACGAACGGCAACGGAACGAGGATCTAGTCCACGACATTTGTCAGCAGTTGTTGTCCTTTTATCGAAAAGATGAAGTGACGCTACACAAGTTCCCACTGCAATTCTTACCCGTGCTGATATACACATACCTCCATGCAGTTGCCGCTGGCGACAAGAAGGCGTCTCGCGGCGTCGAGACACTGCTTATCTGCATTTACAACGGCGAGGTGTCGACGTCTGAAGGTGGTCAGAAAGAGGTTGCCTTTCGCATGCCAATATTGGCTCAGGCATCTGTCTACCACGAGGTGCGAAATCTGCCAATGACCGATCTGCGACGCTGGGAGGAGAATTGCAATCGGGAGGTTAAGTGGGGGCCGCATTTGAGCATTGAATCGATAAATGCTCAAAACCGTATGCGTATCATGACAGCGCTTCTCTTCTGCTACAATCAGCAGGTGAGCCTAACGCAAAAGTCATCGCTTTTGCATCTATGTCGCGTGACGTCACAAATCGTGAATCAGGGCTTTACTACCAAATCTGGGCATGGGCATCGCATGAGCTATGGGTAAGTAAAATCAATTATCGTACCTTATAGAATATTGATGCATTATTCGATCCACATTCACAGCTCCGATCCAGCGACAGGTGCTACTTTTCCGAAGCCTTCCGCGCCGCGGATACCGCTCTCTGCGTCTTTTCTAATTGAATTGGTGCACGCGATTTACTACGCTATGTTTAACGGTTATGGCACAGTTGCCATTCAGACCCTGGAGGACATACACAATCGTGCCAGTTACGAAATGTATACGGAACTGATTCTGGTCACAAACGCTGTGCGCAATTCTCTACATGCGAATCCATCGGGACAGCCCACCGATGGACCCATGGGCTTGAGTGTGGCTTTAACTCCGGCCACAAATACCGTAACAACTTCGGTCTCGAAGTCGATGATAACGAACGCTTCATTCCGTACGAAAAAGCTCCCTGACGATATTCCCATACAAGTACAGGATCTAACGATGCCCCAGGCGCCGCAACAGTTGGCCAGTGTTACAGAAGAGTCGGAACCGGCTACTAAGGAATCACCGTCGACAAAGGAAAGCAGCGGGACGCGAACCTCTATCATAAGACCGAGCATGGAGGGTATAAAAGCGCAAGCACATAAGGCACTCATTGCAGGCTTCATGAAGTCAAAGGATAAAGATAAGGAGAAGGAGAAAGATAAAGAACCACCAAAACCACCTCAACGTAAATTCGATAAGCATACGCAGCGCAATTCCTTGCTACAGCTGCAAACTCAAACAGTTGATTCCAGCGGCGACCACGAGAAGAGTCCGTTGGCGGTGAGCAAGTCGAAAACGTATGACACCGTTGGGGAACCGCAACCCACCGATATGCTGCCAATGCAAACGCTCTCGCTAATCAACGAGAACGGCAGTAATAGCTTCAGTGTTGACAGTGACATGAACGATGGCATTGCCATTCTTGCTGGCCAGGGTAGCGGAGTTCCAGGCAGCACGATGACCTCGCTGAACAGCAATACTACTTCCATCACAAGCAGCGATCTACTGACCAAGAGCTTTGACTCCAGCATCGAAATGGCGCCGATGGGTCATAGCAACAGCAATGGTGGCAAGCTGACCGAGCATGGTCTAGGGGAATAGGTCACGGGTCAGACCAGGTTAACGACGCAGGGCCTGCCTCCCATTCCGAGTTCAATAACAAACCAATTAGCCAAATTCAAATATATTTATTATCATTATAATTAGATACGTATACAAATATGTATATGTATGTTACTGTAATAGTCGCACGCTACCTTTCGGTATTAACTGATGAACAATGAACTAAGTGGAATCTACCCCGGACTATGCTGTAAATGTAACGCAGTAATACTTAAGAAACGTTGGTATTTGTTGAATTTTATTGTCACTCTTAGTTGTTCGTATTGTACTAATGTATTGTATTCTAATTGTTGGTAAATGTACATTACTAATTATGAAGTTATCCTTTAGGTTAAAAATGTGCTAATCACGTACACACACATATACAAAACACATGATATAAGTATCTACAGAAGTATATAGCCAGCTGTCCAGACGGAAATTTAAAGTAAACTAATTACTAATTTCAAATGTTAAAAAAGCATTTCATGATGAATTTAAATATGTGCAATTAATGTTACGTGAAGCAAGGCTTTTCCATGTTTTCTCGAAACTTTCAATATTATTTTAAACGAATAAAAATTCTGTAATAAATTCATTAGTTTTGGTGAGAGTTTTTCACAGTCAAAATGGGCATTTATTCTCTTTGACAACTTAACTAAATAAATACATATATATATTGTGTTGTTTAAATTGTATTTTTCGGATTACTCTGTTAATCAGTACATCTTTTTTCTAAACTTGCCCTGCAAAAAGATGCGAGGCACATCGATTCCCTCCTTAAGGTTGAGCGTTCGGCGATGCACATAATTATTGGATAATACCTCGAAGCCGTTGCTCGATAACAGATCTGACAGCTCCTGTTCGGAAAAGTAATAGCTACGGGTTCCATCTTGGCGCATGTAGAGATTTTCTGCTATTTTGTGGCCTGGCTTGAAGCGCAGCTGAGCCATGTCATACAGACCGTAATCACGGAACAGCAATAATCCTCCGGGTTTCAGCAGCTTCCACAGATTCAGTACAACGTTCTTAAACTTGTCAGGATGAATGGCGGAGAGTACAAAGATCAGTGTGCAGACATCTAGATTTCCTGCGTCAATATGTTCATGCACCTGTTGCGTTGTGATGTCGCACTGGAATGCCATTATATGCTTTTCATCGTACAATGGGTTCGAGCGCACAAAGTCAACGGCACGTGGTGAAAAGTCGCAGGCATAGAAATAAAAACCGGCGCTTTCCTCCTTAGCCTGTTCCTCTAATAGCGGAAACACTAGGTTACCAACTCCACAGCCCACCTCCAAAAGATTACGGCTCTCCCCAAATTCTGAGTATTGTGGGTCTGCTAAGAGCTCCTGGAACTCGCGCGTAGTCCAATGGCGATCCTTGAAGAAGCGTGTTTCATTTCGTTTATAAAATAAGTCCCAATGCCGTTGTGCATCTATTTCCAGTTTGTTTGCTTTGAACTCAGATACCATGCGCTTATTTTGCTCCTCTAACTTTGATATTTCCTCAGGGGAGAGTTCTTTCGTCGATGTGGTGATAATATCCGGTTCCATTTTGTTTTGTTATTAAATAAATCGTTCCAAGGTAATGTTTGTTGTGATCCGTCAATACCAACATGTGTGCCAAAGAAATGATACAAGGTAGCAACAAACAAGGTTTACGTCACAAATATACATTTTAATTCACGACTATATTAATCGAACTATCGATAAGCCTCAGCATGCAACGCTTCAATTGTTAATGTTTGCAATTCCTTTTGAATAGCGCGCGCATTCGATTGTTGGTGAATAGCAATCATAAACTAAACAAAGTTAGTGAGTAAAAACCAAACAAAATTGATATTTTAAGAGGTAAACAAATGATTTCTTTATTGCGATGAGTTGCTTAAAATCAAAACTTTAATTATACATATGCATTATTAAGAAGATAACAATTAACAAAAGTGAAACGTAAGTATTAAGCCGCAAATTGGCTCATTTCTTTGGTCTTTGGTTGCAGGCATAGGCGTCAGCCCTTATCTGCCCATTATGGTTGGCTCATCGGCCATGGCAATTTCATCGTTGGGCGCCTTTGCGCCCTTCTTCTTACCCGAATACCAGAGGAACATAACACCGCACACAATATTCACGACGAATGTGAACCACGCCAAATAGACACCATAGCCATACCTGGCAGCGGAAATAACCAAAATGACAGAGATTCAGGAGAGTGAGTGATTAATTGGTAACACCTAACTTACGTCAATATTGCACCATCTGGATAGGCATAGAACAGATGATCCTTAGTGTAGTCGATGGAGGAAAACAGCACCTGCAAGACGACAAGCGCTGTAGACGCGGATACCAGGTGGATTCCACCCGCAAGTCGCTTGAACATGTAACGTGGATTCATGAACGTGTAGAAAGAGAACACAGCTCCCAGGCTCATGACAAATAGCGTGATGCAGGCAAAGGATGCCTGCGTTCGGATATAGTCTGCAAGGGAATACCAAGCGACTAACAAATTAAAAACCGCCACAAACGTCAACCAGCAGAATAGGAATACCTACCCATTAGCTCGTCATCAAAGCCCGGCTCGTTGCGAAGCGCATTCGAATTGGGAAACATATCAATGTACTTGCAACGCGCTGAAAAAAACAAAAGTTTTGATTGTTATACACAATCTCTGTTTGAACCAACAGTTCACTCACGGTAGGGTATATAGCTGTAGTATTGGGTTTGATAACCCTTTCTTGGCGGTAACGGCGGCACCAGTATCAAAATCACGCGTTCTTCGTTGAGCACAAACGCTGGTATACCGATATCGCGTATGTAGGTGCCTAGTAGGCGCACCACCAGCGGATAGTCCGTCCAATTACTGAATATGGCCTGTTGTGCCACCTCCGGTATCACATAGTATGACCACATGTTGTTATATTTGACACGTTGCAGGGCCGAACCGAAAATTTTACTCTCAATGATCTGATCAACTTCGAGCGGATTTATGGCTATTGGTTTGCTTCCAGTCGCATTGTATTCCCGCTGATTCGCCTCCGTGTTCATGACGAGCTTGTGAAAGGCATTGCGAAACTGTTGAAATTCGTCCTCCTCGCCGCGTGCCCAATGCGCAAACATGCGTCGTCGCGCGATCTCTGTGAAATTGCCGGAACCGTCGAGCTTCTCCTGGGCGAATTGTCTGATGAACTCCGTGTGCGACAAATTGCGTTTGGCATCGTTGATGTTCGACTGCGATGTGTACGACATGGAGCTGAAATTACGCACCACCTGGGCATTACTCAGCGCATTCGGTACGATGGTGTTGCGACAATGACGCCATAAGCCTGAGTGCGAGGACATGAAGAAACGTCGTGATTCCGGTATGAAAATGCCTGTAGATAGATGGAATAGATGGAAC
This sequence comes from Zaprionus inermis, assembly GCA_018151445.1. Classification (NCBI taxonomy): domain Eukaryota; kingdom Metazoa; phylum Arthropoda; class Insecta; order Diptera; family Drosophilidae; genus Zaprionus; species Zaprionus inermis. The sequence continues at coordinate 5,355,933 of JAECXD010000117.1, read as the reverse complement.
ATGAACATTGGAAGCAACTCAATGAGTTGATCGTAGCACGCGCACCTGATCCGCCCGAGATGATAATCCAATGATCTGTCGAAATGGCCACAATCCAAATGATCAGCGAGACGACCATCAACAGGCTGCAGCCGAGCAGGACACGACGCTGGAACATATAGGCCTGCATCAGCGGCCGTCTTTCCTCATCCCGGCCGATTGTCGATGTTGAAACGTCGCGGATCATTATCTCATTCAAACACTACGGGCTCTGCAATTGTTCTGCCGACTGCCGGCTGCTTGCGGTCTCCGGGCGATACCAATGGGAAATCCACACGCACATGGGACAGGGCAGCACGTTCCTGACAAAGGGAAAGTGAAAGCTTAACACTCACACACATACACACGCAGACACAGACCGTAAAGCATTTCTAATGATTAAACAACATGAAGTCACGTTGCGTATACGCAAAGTTGTACAAGGCCCCCTTCCCCAATGCGTGCGTTAGCGTATATATATATCTGTGTGTGTGTGTGTGTGTGTATGTGTGCGCCCGCTCATATCGTCATGATTATAATTCAGCAGGTGTTTGACGGAATTTTCGCGATTTTCATTTTCTTCTAATTTTGTTTGTATATTGTTTAATTTATTTTTCTCATTACGTTCACGTGGATTCTCGCCCGGGACAGGCGAAATATTTAAAACAATATATTTTATGCACATTTGTCTGGCAGCAGTCATTAATTATGCTGCTTTGGAGAATTTATTTATTTACATGTTGTTTTTGGCTTCGTCGCTTTGGCAACGAAACTGTCGTCGATCGAAAACCGAAAAAAATATACAAAATTTTCTAGCGCCGCTATTTTTTTTTTTGTTTTTTTGCTAATTTCGACAGAAATTGAGCAAATTAGTAGAGACATTTGCAACGACCGAGAAAATAATAAAATAAAATAAAATATTTTGAAAAGAAAGCTCGAATAATGTGAATTCTTTGCAATAATGTTCCATTCTATTTATTATTTGTTGAAATTTAAACATTTTTTTTTCTCTTTGTTTTGCAAATATCTCTCGAGAATTAGGTGCGCCCGCGTGGGAGGCTCATGCGTCGAGAAGGATGGGATGGAGCATTGGGTGTATGTCGTGTGCGTGCGAAAGTGCCATATGCCAGAAAGAGAGCGAGAGAGTAAATAACGTGCACACAGTCAGGTTTTTCCTTCTTATTTATATATATTTGCATAGTATACTTTAATTGCTTTGTTGCCCATCAAGATGATAAAATAAGTGTAGTATGTGAGTGTGAATGTTGCCAGCATTAATGTATATCGTAAACATTTTTGATGCGGCGCATTATAAAGCGAGGAAATGTCGTTTTCGCATAAATTCGCCGCCTTTACGATTGTCATTAGCGAAAAGTTATGGCACAGTTTGTAATTGTTTAGCGCGCCGATTAATATCGTTGCTCCGTGCGCGAGCGCACATGTTGCATGCAACTTCTTGCAGTCTACGATCGACGATCGCTTCCGTAGTCTATTTTCGTCGCGTTGCAGTTGCAGTTGCAGTTGCCGTGGAGTTGCATTTACGTCACACGCTTCAAGTGCGTCATTTGCCACATTCAAATCCAAGCAATCCAATCCTTTTTTGGGGCAGAACTCTATGTACATAGATATGTATGCACGCATATATATAATATATATACACGCAATTGTCCGTATGTCCGTACACCCACGAGTGCTACAATATTTTTGCCTGAAACATTTGTGTATTTTTCTTTTGCTTTTCGGGTTTGTTTTATTTTGTGGCGGTACCAAAATTTTACTTTACGCATTTGCCGCGCTCGCCATTTGTTTTAAACAAATTTGTCTTAACATCTCGTATTTTTAGACAAAACGTACAGTTATCAAGCTGTGTCTACGCCCCGCACATGCACATGGTTACCTACATATACATTCCTGCTGTCTCGCGCCTAGGTAATGTAGTATGTCTCTCGACCTGACTGATGGCCCGACAAAATTGCCAAACCGATAATTTCCCACATCTTATTGTCATCGTTTCGTTTTCCTTCTATTTTTCTTTTTGCCGCACACATATTGACAGTTTTGACATCGAGATATTTTTTATAAAGTCTGGTACTGTATACTCAAAAACCCATACACACGCAGGGGGACGCATCACTTTTAATAGTCTAGATCTAAATAAATATATATATTATGCACACCACATTTTTTAAGGGTTTGAGGAACATTTTACTATTTATTTATTTGCAAATCTGATGATCATCAACATTGTATTTTATTTTAGTTTATTAAATTCCATTTCTTTCTCTCTTGTGTGTAAATCAAGGAATGTGGGCGTAAAATTTGACCGCCTAATGCAGGCGGGCCATTAAACTGTCTGATTTTAACTGCCGGACTTTGATTTATCGTTATATAAGCACTTCACAAATTTGCACCAAACCATTTCGGCAACATTGTTTACCATTAAAGCTTCCGATCTTGCACAAATATTATAGTTTACGGGCGATCTTCGGCTGGATTGATCTATTCTTATTTGTCGTGCTGTGAGCAGGCGCGTCGAGAGATTCGACAGATTAATTACGTTTCTTCAAATTTAATATCAAATTTATACAAAACATATACGACTACTAGAGCTGAACGAAGGCGATTAAAAATAAGTTTAGTGCCAATATCGCGGCGACTTCTTCGGCACAATACAAATCAAAATACGATCACAATACGCCCGCTGACTGGCGGCTGGCCGATGCTGAGCACAAGCACAGACTGACTGACTACTGGCACCAGCAGTGGTTGCCCTGGCGGCGATAAAACAAAAGGCCTGAGCTGAAAAATGCTGCCATTGTTGTTGCTCGGCTGGCGCTGATTTGGGAGCGTAAAACCGGCCCGCAACATAAACATAATTGCGGCGTTGGCGGCCACACATGTTCCACAGATCTAGATCTCTCTGCATCCGTGCTGCCATGTGTGTATAAATAATATAAATAAATATAGAGCGGGAGCAGCAGGCAACAAGCAGCATATGCCAGAAATTTGTCCCATTGGGAATAAGCAACTATTTTCAAATAGAAACTCTCCATTGTTCAGATTATCACTGCGTCATCGTTTTTTATATGCGCCATAAAAACTCTCCCCCAATGTGTACGTTGCTGAGCTGTCTTTTACACTTGTGTTGTGCAGTGTAGCAATATTTGTGCTTAAATTTAGAAATTGATGAATTTAGGCATCTCTCTTTTTTTAATGATACAGAGCCATGGGCAGCTATTTATATACATACATACGCGTATATACTATGCCAGCTAGCCCACTAGTCAGTCAGTCAACTAGCCAGCCAGTGGGCCAGCCGCATGCCATCGCACTTCGTGCGCCCCAACCCATCTCGGGCATCCACCCTGTGCCTCAGTCGTTTGGGCCAAATGCTATTAAACGTTGACAACGACTTTATGAATGCTGTTAGATCTTTTTGGCATACTATTAGCGCATCATTCAGCCAAACGGGGCACGCCTGCCGGATGACGTCGTGCGGGACTACAACTAACCACTTGTGGATGAGTGAACGTCTCGCTGTGTTTGTTTTTCTGTGAATGTGTGTCTATTGCTGTCTATCTGTGATGCGCAATGCGCCCATATCCAGATTCAATTCGCTTAATATATCGTTTTGTGCTGTACCCTGCATGGTAAGCCCGGCAATCACTTGTTGCGCCTCCGGACAATTAATACACGCGTTGCGTATGGCCAATATACTCCACTCTCGCATCACTGCAGATCATAGAAAGGGATAACGGTTTATAATTTGCGAATGCAACAAATAAGTGTACACTTACGAGGATTTCGAGCATCCATGACCGTACACTCAAGCAGGGCAGGGAGTAGCTGTGTGTCCAGGCAATAACCTCTGTTAGCGGCATTCTCGTACAATAAATTGGCAGTGCAACGCACCAAGAGCGTTTTCAGCTCGAACGAAACCTTCGTCTCGTAGCCGCCATCAATGTTGGAGGTGAGTGCCACTTCTTCCAGCTTTGTCATCGGTTTGTCCAAGCTGCCAACGCTATTGGGCTCTTTGCCAGCGGCGACAACGCAGCGTAGCAGACTGCTGACATTTATGAATAATGACTGATCGCTAGCATAGATGTTGGCATACTTTTCAGAGCCACTGGCACTAGCTATAATGCGTAGCAGTGTGTGCACCTCACGGGGATGTAGTTCATGGCGCAATTTCATGGTCTCTCGCAATATGCAATCGGATTTCATTTTGAACTCCTTGGCTATGAATTGCAATAGCATCGTGCTGAGCACACCATTTGGGCTTTCCTCTCGCAAGTAATTGCTCACATAGTCAAGAAAGACAATCCGTTCCTCAACTGTCGCAAGTTTCTGATAACAGTGCACGCAGCTGCGTCCATCTTCGACAATGTAATGTTCCAGTAGAAAGTGTAAGTATTCAAAATTGTAATTTGATTTTGTCTCGTTTATCGCCTGCCAGATACGCACACAAGTTTGAAATACTATCTGATCGCTGACTACCTGTGCGCCTAGTCCCAAATATATGTTGTATATTATCATTAATAGCACATTGTTGGAACTGCCCAGCGGCGGGGTATAGGCCTGTTCGGAAATCTGGGCGCCATGTGTCAGCCAGATTGTTTCTTGTGTGTTTTTATTATTGACCACGCTGTTGGCCAACACCTGTAGCGTCAAGGTGTGTATTGTTTTTTGATCTGTTCGTAGAATCGGATTAAAGACGACATCTTGCACGAATTGTGAAAAATCCGTATTGTTGGCCAACGCTTCTTGACAAATTTGGCTTTTCGTCAGTAGCAGGCGCAATCTTTTCAATGACTCAGTGATTTCCGCCTCATTTTCAGCCAAATTCGCACTGAGATTGATTATTTTCTTCAGTACATATTCGGTTTCATTAAGCTACAAATGCTTTTTATTAGAGAAAAATAAAAACATATATAAACGTTTTATTTACCGGCTCCGCATGTTCCATTTTATTGATAATTATCGTTCCAATAGATAAATATCGATATATGCCGATTTCAAGGCAGTAAATCTAGAAGAGGTATTCCACACTTTCAATTGAATAATTTCAAGGATGCCGAGATCACGATTAATTTTACTTGTTACTTGATCGCACATAAAGTGATTAATTTATTTCGGCTAAATGGTTAAGCCGTTAATACCATAAAAGCCCGTGAAACTAGTGACTACTTAAAAATATCTATTGCCAGTATCGGCATAATAGAGTCCACCCATCACTAAAACAAATATCAACCTGCTTTGCCTTTTGTCAAAAATATACACAACATTGCTTTATTTTATGCAAAATTCTCGATCCTTTTAATATTATGCTTATTAATCGTGCGCTTTGTCGAAGCTGGCCAATTCAGGTGACGTAAGTAAGCAGATATATAAAGAAGAAGCACTAATATGCGGACAATAATTCATTCACAATTTCCAAACATAACAGTCACAGATTTTATGCAAATGTTGCGTCGCGTTTCCAAACCTGTCGTCCCAATTTGCTTACACAGAGATTGTGTCAGCCCCCAAAGCGACAATTTTATGTACACAGGGTGCAAAGGAGCAATATACAACCTATTATCGGTGAGCCGGCGGCAGGAAGTAGCACCGTGCCATCAGGCAATGTCATCAAAGCCATCGTATTTACTGGAGCTGTAAGCTTTTATTCAATTCATGTTATGATATTTAGCTAACTGTAATAATTAATTAGTTCAGTGTTGGATGCTTTGCTGGAGCCACCATAATGGAGTATGAAAACACACGCAGTATGATTATTTCGAAGGCAAAACAAGTGCGTCTTGGTTGGTTTCAAAATCGTTCCGTTACGGATCATAACAGCTGGGAACAGTTTAAGCAGGAAGTACGACGGTTTTGGGATTCATTGACGCCCGGAGATAAGACATTTGCACCAATACTGCTATGTAACTTACTAGCTTTTGCGCTGTGGCGTGTTCCTGCAATGCGTGGCACCATGTTAACCTATTTCACATCCAACCCGGCGGCACGTAGGTCTCGTCCAAACATAATATCTATCAGTTATTGGAATTTTATTCATTATTGCAGGAATTGTTTGTTGGCCTATGTTCCTATCTACATTCAGTCACTACTCAGTCATGCACATCTTTGCCAACATGTATGTCTTGCACAGCTTTTCAAATGCTGCAGTTCTTTCCATGGGCAAGGAGCAATTTATGGCTGTCTATTTGAGCGCTGGTGTCTTCTCCAGCTTGATGAGCGTGCTCTACAAAGCGGGTACAAAACAACCCGGCATGTCGTTGGGTGCTGTAAGTTCTAAATACTTTCAAATCAATGATATATTAAGATTAATTAATTTGTCAATTTTCAGTCGGGAGCTATTATGACAGTCTTGGCGTACGTATGCGCGCAGTATCCCGAAACACAATTGAGCATATTGTTCCTGCCTACTATTACATTTTCTGCCGGTGCCGCGATTAAAGTCATAATGGGCATTGACTTTGCCGGATGTGTGATGGGCTGGAAATTCTTTGATCATGCAGCGCATTTGGGCGGAGCCGCCTTCGGCATGTAAGTATACGATAAACTTGTACCCATTCGCATTGAACTAATGAATGGACTATTTTATAGTTTCTGGGCTCATTACGGTGCACAAATATGGGCGAAACGGATTGGTTTTCTTAATTATTACCATGAGTTGCGAAGAACGAAGCAAAAATAATGACCATGAGATGTTCAAAATTTAATGAGATGAAAGTTGATATATTTTGAAGATGTGACGTATGCATGAGATCAGGGATTACAAAGATCGTTCAGCCTCAGAGGCATGTGTTATCTTATGTTAGATCAATAAATCGTCAGAAATCTAAATTATTATGAAAATAACTGTTAAGAATCCTTTGGTTTCTTCTTGGTAGGTGGCTGTTCCGCTAGATTGCGCTGCTTGCGATATATAATTTCTTTTTGGCGTTGCAATAGTTTTTCTCTAAGCTCCTGGGGCGATTCTCTTTCAGGGGCATAAGATATGTGTAATATGCCACCATAGAACTGTTTTGCATCAAGCTGACGTTTAGCTCTTCGTGCATGCTCCAGTCGTTCAAACTGAACAGCAAAAACATCCGTAAACGATTCCAATTCCACTAAAAGTGTAAAAAATAGTTAATTAATTTTACCATGTGATCATTATTCCCACACACTCGTTTTAGCCATGTCGCTGGTAACGCAGATACAGGACTGCAATTTTCCGAAGCACTGCATTTTATTTTTAATATTTGCATGCAGATTTACTTTGGGTACACCGAAAACCAACATGTGCCGAGACTCATTTGCAACGGAGTAAACCTAGAAGGTTTTAAAAGTTTATTACAGAACTGTTTCTATCGACGCACTTACTTTGACAGCTTTAAGATCGCGACCCTGTCTATACTGCAATCTAGTTGTGCAGTATTCCAAGCGTTTGTGATGCTCCAAAGGCGTACGCTCCATAATTTCATTTTGTTAGGCTAATGAAACTATTATACTGAGTTCTTATTCAAGTAAATAGAAACATTCCAGATTTAAAATCGCTTATTGCAGTTTGTTGTATTGTAGTGTTGCAATAGCTGTCGAGCATTTTACAGCACTTCTTTGCCATTCACCTGTTACGCGTACACAGCTGTTATGCATTAGTGATGGCGGGAAAAGAGATCTTTACGCCAAAACTCGCGCCCTGCTTATAAGGCACGACCGAAGAGTCTTCGTACTTATTTGCCTTTGACGATCCGAACTGTGAAAAACAAAAAAAAGTGACTACGTCTTATCAATACTAAAGTTATTTCCCAATTATTAATATTAAGAAAATTACAAAACAACATTTCATCATGGCTCAATCTCAAATTGCCGGCAAAGAAAACATTACAGACAACATGGAAAAATTCTCATTAAAGGTATGTAAATACATATGTATATATAGGGTAAATGACACGTTTATACTATACATGTGCTATATTAAGTGTCCGGTATACAAATACTAATACATATGTACATTCAATGTACGTCTGTTCATTGTTGCATTTGTTTCCCAATGGAAATTTGAAGACCTACATAATCATATTTGTTTAATTTACTTATGCGTCTTGGATTTTGTATTTTTCTGTAGAGTCCCAGCAAGAAAATTCTGACGGAGAACACGAGTAATGTTCGCAAAATGTCGGTTACTACCGAAGACAAGGACAGCAATGGCAAGGACGCCCGGACAATTATGGAAAAGGTTGCAGCACCTTTCGACCCTTCGCTGGAGCCCTTACTGCGTGAAAATCCGCGACGCTTTGTTATTTTCCCAATTCAATACCACGACATCTGGCAAATGTACAAAAAGGTATGACCAATACATAATATCGTGTGTGCATGTCTGTGCATGTTCGTGTGTAGGTGCATACATACATCTGTACGTACTACGTAGTTTGGTAGGCTTGGTGAAATAGGCGGGAAAATGATTTGATAAAGCGCGGCAAAACGAGTCACGTAGTGAGCGTGTCCGATAGCATAGTTAAACAAAGGGAAGGGGGTGGAAATCTAGATTTTTATTATGAAATTCGATTTAAGAAGAAAAGATTTCTATAAATATGCAGGGGAATCACTAGAATTTAACAATGATTATTATTGATAGAAAATATCATTTTGGTATGACACATTGAAAATATTTCTCAAAAATTGCCTTTATTGACAGGCCGAAGCATCATTCTGGACCGTTGAGGAAGTGGACCTTTCTAAGGATATGACTGACTGGGCTCGATTGACAGACAACGAGCGTCATTTTATTTCACATGTGCTGGCATTCTTTGCTGCCTCCGATGGCATTGTTAATGAAAACCTCGTTGAGCGTTTCAGCCAGGAGGTGCAAGTGACAGAGGCACGTTGCTTCTATGGCTTCCAAATTGCCATGGAAAACGTCCACTCGGAGATGTACAGCGTGCTTATCGACACTTACATCCGGGATCCGCATCAGCGAGAATATCTATTCAATGCCATTGAAACTATGCCCGCTGTGAAGCGCAAGGCAGATTGGGCTCTCTCTTGGATCTCTTCAAAGGCGGCCAACTTCGGCGAGCGCATCATTGCATTTGCTGCTGTCGAAGGTATCTTCTTCAGCGGCAGCTTTGCATCGATATTCTGGCTGAAGAAGCGAGGTCTTATGCCCGGTCTTACATTCTCAAATGAGTTGATCTCTCGCGACGAAGGACTGCATTGCGACTTTGCTGTACTAATGTTCCAGCATTTGGTGCAGCGTCCCAGCCGTGAGCGCATTATTGAGATCATTACGGATGCTGTGAAGATTGAGCAGGAATTCCTTACGGATGCTCTGCCTGTCAATCTGATCGGCATGAACTGCGCATTAATGTCCGAGTACATTGAGTTTGTCGCCGACCGTTTGTTGGTTGAACTTGGTGTAGGAAAAATTTTTAACACAAAGAATCCCTTTACGTTTATGGAAATGATATCATTGGACGGAAAAACAAACTTTTTCGAGAAAAAAGTAGGAGAGTACCAGCGCATGGGAGTCACCTCGAATCGTTTGGACAATGTGTTTACGCTTGATGCGGACTTTTAGATTTTCATATATTCTCGCTATCCTCACAGCTGCTGGTTCCGGGTGTTGTTTAAGCAATTTTAACTTTTTAACTTTCTAGCTTAAGTACAAAATCGGACAATCTACAAATTATTATTAATGTCATTCTTATAAAAGAAAGTTTTGAGCACTTCAGGCAGACTTGACTTCTATATTATCTTTTGCTCGTACTTATCCCATTATCATTGTATATAACATTTTAAATAAATTCGTACATTATTTTAGTAAAGAGGTATGTTTTATTAGATATGTGCTGTACCAATTACATTCATATTTATGTACAGTACAGTACAATGCGGTGAACTGTTCACTTGTACTACCTATTTCCAATTTTAACAATGCGTCACTGAGTCATTTGCAAACAATGATAGTACATACATATAAATATATATATATAACTACGTTTTATTGTACATATTTCTTAACATTCCATTGAAACTGTAAGATACTTTTAACGTAGCATGTGAAGTGCAGCCCTGAAACGTACATCGAAAACAACTAGTGGAAACAGGTATCGGTATCGATAGTAGTAAGCAGCTGACGATTATTTAAAAAAAAAAACGAAAAAAAATTGTTATCTATAAAAATATAATTAACGAAACGTACCTTCTTATTGCTCGTCAAAAAGATTAAGAATGATTTCATCGATAATATAACTATAGACCCGCAGGGTCGTGGTATTAGAATGTTTTCGCTAGTTTCATTGTGCGATTGAGCTGCAGCAATGCTGGTGAGACTGATCGCGACTTTCATGTAAAAGTCTATTTGGTCTGGTCGCCCTGGCGGCACATAAATTAAGTAACATGACACGAAATTCACGGAACGCTGATAATGGTGTAGAGGATGAGGAGCAGTATTCACTCTTAGAAAACTTAAATCCAAGTACTGATAAGGATGCTTCTGCCTCCGATGACGATGCCGAGTCCATGCGACTACGAGGAACTCGAAACCTTCATCGGCGGCAACGTGCGCGTAATCACATGCCCAGGAGCTTAAGAAGACTTGGCTATTGCATGGTAAGCGCCTTCCTTGGATTTCTAATGTTATACAATTGCCTGCCTAATCTCTACTTTGATGTACAAAAGCGACATGGTAAGTTGACACACACAAAGCTGCATTTTTCATGAAGACAATAGGTAATGGTTATTTGTTTCAGCGCCTTTACCAGACTGGTCGTCTAATACGTCGCTCGACATAAAGGACTATGTGCATCCACAGCAGGACACGGCACTTATTATGCCGCGGGACTTTTGTCGCAGCAAAATATTTCTCGTTATCGCCGTCTGCACCGGACTGAACAAATTTGAGGAACGACAAACAATACGAGAAACATGGGGCAATACTACAGAATTCAACTACTCTTCCTTTTTGAAACTGCACGGCCACATGAAGGGTCACTACCTGCCTCCATCACCTGAACGCCTGCAGCTCTATGCTGACTACCTGAATGGCGAGGGTGAGAACCTGACGGCAACTGTGCGCATAGTATTTATTGTAGGTCGTAGCGATTATGAGTCCCATCTTGGCAATGAAACACTTACCCGATTGCACAACGAAGCACAACAGTACAACGATATTATTCAGGAGAATTTCATTGATACGTACAATAATCTTACTATTAAATCAATTATGGCACTCAAGCATATAAAACGAAGTTGCGCCAAGACCTGTGCCTACTTTCTTAAATGCGACGACGACACGTTCGTGAATGTGCCGAATCTTTTGCATTTCTTGCTGGGCGGCACAGTGCCTTTATACAACGACACGTTCGAATACCATGATCGCAGCTCGTTTCAGGTCATGTTTCCGCATAATCGTTTAAATGCCACGACAGGCATTATGATGGGTCATCAGTTTTGCAATGTAGTTCCCGTCAGCGATGTTACTAGTAAATGGTATATGCCGTACTATATGTTTCAAGGCGAGACATATCCGCTGTACCTATCAGGTGCTGGTTATTTGATGTCCATCGATGTAGTCGAGAGACTATATGAGGCGGCTCTCAATACATCTTTGGTCTATCTTGAAGATGTTTTCATAACAGGAATTTGTGCAGTTCAAGCTAAAGTTAAGCGAAAGCATCATTCCCTCTTCAGCTTCGCCCAATCGAAACGCTTGTGCGCTTTTAAGGGCAGCATAACCCAGCATCAAGTCAAGGAGGAGATTATGGTTGAGGCGTGGCGCTATGTATCCAATTATACCATTCAATGTCAGCCTCCGGGACGTTACTTACTCACTAGACGATTGCGTAAACGCGTAAACTGTTAAAAAAGAGCTGTGAAAATGCCTTGAATTGGTTGGCTTCCTTCTGTAACCAAGGTTAAAGGTTTAAAAAACCTACACAATTGTATACGTAGCACAACATTTTACATATCTTATAGTTATTATTTTTTATGTTGAACTGGAAATTATACATATACTGCTACAAGGCGAATTAACGCACATATGAATTTGTAATTATCATAAGCTATTACTTCTTGTTGTTAGTCGGTTCATATTGAATTGATGTGATAATTTATAATTATAAGTTTACAATCTAATTCGGTTTAATTTTATGTTGTGGGCATGTCTCGGAATGTACTGCGGAATGTTTGCTATATGATAATCATATTTATCTAAGCGATAACAGAATAGAAATGCTTTACCCATCAAGATTCTACCGTTTTGATTCGAGGTCAAGCTCATTTATTGACAATAAAAGATAGCACAGTTTTTGCTTCGAGAACTTGTTTAACGCAAATATTCCACAGTATCAGTGATCCGAAAAATATTTACATACGTATGTATCAAAAAAAAAACTTATTACCATATATCTCCAAGCTATAGAATAGAAAAAAGTTAGAAGTTTGAGTGCTTGTAGATAAATTGATTGAAATTATTTTGTCTAATCCGTAACAAACATATATATTTCTTTAAATATATCAGATGTAATCATATACTGTTACACATATCTGTTTGAAATTAGCATAGAAATTAATATAATTGTAGTATTACCACAGGCAGCTTACCGAAACAACATCCTTTAGTGTGTTATAGGACATTGTTATACGCGTGCAAATATATTCATAGTATGTCTTACATACATATGCAAAAAATATGTACATAAACATATATATAAATATAACATAAGCGTTACGATAATTTTGTTAAATTGTTGTGTTTATTTTACATATAAATGAATTTCATTGCGCCAAATTTTTATTTTCTTTTAATTCAAAAATAAATGAAAATGATATCAGTATTCTTAAGCAGTACATTATTATTACAACATACATACAAGAAATCAGTTTTAATTGGTTTAGGGCATTAAACCATTGGGGTTCCCCTTGTTTTTCGAAAACAAAAACAAATAAGAACCCAATTCATAAGAAAAGAATACAGCTTATAGCTTAAGTTTAAGCGTTATAGTTTTCATATAATTCACAAAATTTACTTTTGTCTTTAAAATAAAATTGTTTTTTTTTTTAAAACTATAATAACAAGTGACATTCGAGCTTAAAGTGTTCAGCTCTAGACATTTCATTATTTACGACATAGGCTGGACCTAATATTATTGATTTAATTGCCAAATTGGTAGAGCAATCAGACTGTATCAACCTCTGCAAGGGGTTCTGATGGAGTGCTGTTGACTTTACTATTTTTACTGTCCGATGTACATGTCTGTGGCTTGCTTGGACTGCTCACTGTATCTTTCGGTTGTTCGGAATCGGGTTTGATAGGAGACATTCTCGATGTTACATCTTCATTATCTGCCTCTGAAACGGCTCTCTCATTCGTTTTATTATCGCCCGCATCAATATCACCTACGAGGATTTTCGCGTCATTAGCATTAATAATTGACGCTTCCGATTCAGTCTTTGAACTCTTTGCATCGTCGGTTTCAGTTTTATTTTCATTGCTTCTTACTATTACAGTATCACTTTTTCTAATTTCCTTATCCGCTTCGAACTCATGATCTATTGGCTCTATTGCCCTTTTTTCCAATTCAGTATTTTTCGACATATAACATTCAGATGGTACACTTACATCAACAGGTGTACCAATAAGTTCATCATTTTCTAAGCGTTTTATAATTTCTTCTGAAGGTTTTTCTCTCTCAACATGTTCGGCATCTTTTAAAATACCCATCTGAACCTGTTCGGTTTCTTCGGTAATATCCATCGGCTCTTCTGACTGCTTTATATTTGATTTGATTTCCATTTCAGCAATGTCTGTACAGTGCGGATCATTGGACATTACGACATCTTCACTCTTAGTGATATCCTTGTCTTGTTCGGTCGTTTGATTTGTGGTTGGTTTGTCTGTTTCTTCTGCTTCTTGTTCGGCAGGCTTATCTTTAAAGACAGCCTTATCGGATATATCACTCTTATCCTTTCTTATATTATCAAGATTTTCAGTACTCCTGATTTCGCCCTCATCACATATAGATTCTTTCGGATTATCGGAACCAAGTTTTTGAATCTCTGCTTTCCATTTACGTGCCACTTCGAAATCGTCTTCAGCGCGTCTTAATTTGACAACAGCTTTCATTTTCAGCTTCGCATCATTTCTTTTTATTTCCTCCATACGCTGACGCTCCAAAACAATTAAAGCTGGGTTTGGTTTATTGGTCGTTTTTTTGCGCGGCTGTTTTTTCGTTGTGGATCCGCCAGGTGAATCAGATGAATGGGTTTTGACATCACCACTACCTTCTGTAATGTCGACTTCCAATAGGCTAGCCAAAATAGACGAGCTAAAAGCCGCAACATCAAGATCTACGCTTGGATCTATTTCTGCAGTAACTGGGTCTGATTGCAAGAAGTCCGTTGAGTCGATTACTGATTTGACAGATGTAATTTTCAAGCCTTTGGTTGTAGCAGGTTTGGATGTGGATGGGGTTTCTTCCTCGTTGTCCGAATCAATGGTAATCGTATCAGTTTTTGGTTCCACAATTTCAATTTCATTGTCCTCATCATCGCTGGCTTGTTTTTCTGCAATATAAAAAATGTTTTGAGATTATTCAACAAATCGTTTAAGGTGTTAATAATGGTCTACTGTTGTATAATGTTTAGAAGAAAAACTTGCATCCTTATTGCATGCTTAAAAGTATACGAATCTTAAATGGTTTATTTTTGTAAAATATGTGGAATAAATTAATTTAAGTCTAGTTGGCAATATAATGGATTTACATAAGAGCTTAGATATTAAGAACTCGCATTTCCTCAAGTGGGAAATTAGTCCGTAGCTTTTGCAGGGTTCTCTCGTTCGGTCGCGGCTGTCGTTCCATTTCGCGACAGTAGCATTCATAGGCAAACTTGGCCATTTGCCAGCGCAATTTGCAGGCGCGTGCATCACGTCGGAAACGCGGTAATCGTCTGGCTACCTCTGCCCAGAGTCGTTCACGTGCGGCAACATCATTGTAGTCAACATGTCGTGGATTCCACAGCGTGGGATAAGCCCGCATGGAAAGCACAAGCTGCTGCACAAACTGCTTATCATCGGGCATGTCCTTTAACTTGCCGGCCGATTCAGTGGGTTTGCTACTATCAGTACTTTTCGACACACAATCCTGCAATGGCTCAAATTCATCTCGCAAATCCTGTTCATCAATTTTATAGAGAAAATACAAGCTGGCTAAATATTTGGAATATTTCAGCTCCAAATTGGCAAATGTTTGCTTATCCTTAATTGTCTTCAGACGGAATGACTTGTACATTTCGTACATTTGCTGCCATCGCTCCACAATGTACTCGCAACGATAGTCTGAAAAAAGTAGAGTAAATTATATTTGCATCTCATTAAAATAATACAAAATTTTACATACTTGGTGCCGATTTCCAAAAGTTGAGCCACAGCGACTTGCGTGTTTGTTCGTCTATGCTGTTGAACTCAGGATCGGCGGATTTTCTCCATAATACTGGATGACTCTTGGCAAAATTGATTATGCGCATATCGATGGGACGAACCTCTAGAGGACGCACAGGAAAACGCGGTGCTGCTCGCGGTGGCGGCTGTTTCTGACGCAAATCCGCAAAATCATCTTGATCTTTATGAATTGTATTTTCAATGGCGTCCAATTGCCTGCGTTCGAAACCATCGCCGTCCCCTTCTCCACAGTCGACCGGCTGCCACTCACTGCGTGGCAAATCCCTATTTGCCAAATAATTGGTGGCCTTATCGAAATAACCCTTGAAGCGCTTGCCCTCCTTTAGGATACGTTCGATACGTACATAACGTTTGCGTACTTTCTTCCAGCGTAGTTTTATATCATCTCCGCGTGGAAAGTGGCTGGCAATAACGCGCCACTGTTTGCGTGTGACCTCCATTTTGCCGTAGTCTGGATTTTGTGTACACCATATTGAAGGATACTCGCGTATCAAGCGTGTAAGTTTGCGATCGTAGGCGTGTGCCTGTTCATTGCGATTCATACTCTCTTCAGTGCCAAGTGCATCGTATTCATCGTCCAGATCATCATCATCGTCATAATCATCGTTCTGATCATCATTAAAATCGTCGGCCTCATCATTATCATTTTCGACATCATCGTTCACCTCCTGCTCGTCATCTTCATCTTTGGGATCACCTTCGGCACGCACTCCAAGTGGCATTAAAGGAGGCAGCGGTTCTGCAACTTCGCCATCCTTGAGATTCGCATGTAAACTCTTACGATATTCGTACACTTGGTTGTGAAAACTGTTGCATCCCGTATTGAATAGATCCACATCGTCCAGTTGGCCATAGCAAACATAATCCACAGCTAAAAAACAAATAGAGATAAGAGAGAAAGAAGAGTATGTGTAGCGAAAAACTGCTGCTGAATTCGATTCCATTGCCTTTTTGGATATTTTGCAAACACATGGACCAAGATCTAAATTCAATTTATCACAAGCCAAGGAAATGGAACTCGCAGAGTTTTTCATAATCATAGCAAAAGATACTCACCATGGCACATATATGTATAAAATACTTGATAGTTATTTACTTTATACATTTTACAAACAACCGTCCATGTGTTTAAATATTCACAAAAGACAATGTACACCATTTACATCATAAAATAACAAATATTTACTAGAATTCGCGTACATACGATAAGAATCTTTGCCGAATAAAAAAAACCGCGAAGCTCTTGGAATAATAATCGCGATGTAGAGGTCCGAACAGATTAAAATTAAAATAATACCAGTAAGATACCACTTAATATGTTAAGGAACTTACCGGCAGCCAGTTGACCGTTCTCCAGACTGTTTGCATCGTTCTTAAAGCCCATTTCACGCATATCGATAAGGCATTTATCCTGCAGCTGCTTGAAGCGGCCAATGGCATAGGTCATTAGATAAGACAAATGTATGTAGAGTTCTTTAAGATCCATATAGCTGCGCGCCTGATTGTACGCATTGGAATGGGTTAGAGTCTGTACTTTGCCAGTCAGATGCGTACATATTTCCATGGCATTAAATATCTGGTCTTGCAGTTGTGTCCGCGCCAATCCAATGGGGCCGTTGGGAAATACGTGCCGCACTAATGTTGGCCCTTTGGCAGATGTAGCAGGCGTCATCATAATCGTTGTACCGCCATTACTGTTTACTGGTATCTGCGGAGTCGGTATATTTATTGTCTGCACTTGGCTGCCATTGTTGACGCGCACAATTTGTGGAGCTCGCTGTTGTTGATTCGTTTGTGGATTATAAATGCCCATATTGGAGCCGAAGGTGGGATTGTTGTGCGCCATGCGTGGTGGTGGTGGTGCTGCTGCTGGCCGTTGACGGATGATAACTTGTGCATTCATCGAAACCGGTGCGGGTGCGAGAGGCGTCGAAGGTTGAGAGCCAAGTGGAACCTGACGCTTTACCTACATTGGAAGTCATTTAATTTTGAATTAGGATATCCTAATATATCACAGCAACCTACTCACCTGTATAAGCCGACCGTTGGGCAACCGATAGGAGTCCTGTTGAGCCGCGCTATTGAGATCAACGCGAAAACCATTTATCGTATGAAAAACGGGACCAGCATTGCGTACAGCATTGGGCACTACAGTACGCCGCACCACAGGACCGGGTGTGGCCTGGCGGTAGCGCATGCCAGAGCTACTCAGCACCAGAGGCGGTGGCAAACTGCTGCGTGAAATAGGAGTGGGGTTGCCATTGGAGCTGGAAGTGCTGCTACTAGGACTGGGTCCACTGTAGTTTTGCTGCACCGTTACAATCCGCGGTGTTGACGTGATGTTGGATGATGGAACAGGATTACGAGCTGCTGGCTTTGGAGTAACTGAAATTTGACAGTCTGGTTCGAGCATGCTAAGCAGGTCCGGTGTGCAGACCACTTCGTCATTAGATGATTTGGGACGTTTGGCGGGTGGGTTCTGTGGCTTGTGTGATTTTTTAACGGAAGTGACTGAGCTGCTATGACTGCGCTTGGATGCATTAGACTCAACGCTCTCCATAGAGTCTGAGAGGCCGCTAGCTTTCGCTTTGGCCAATCGGCAACAAGTGCTGCTATCCTTTTTCATTAGTCTCCGTATTTCCACTTCGGATAATGGCATTGATTGCAGACCACTGTCATGAAAAGGGAAGTTATTAATATGTATCAGTTAGAGGAATTTACTCTTACCTTTTTTGGGTTTGGATGTAGTTGACAAGAGCCCAGTGTTGTGCTCGCAGAGGCCACAGTATTTTTGGGGTGCATTTGAAACAGTTCCAGTTTTCGTTCTGTTCAATATCTGTGATAACGCCGCGTGACAAATTCTTGATAATGCACGACTTGCAGAATACAAAAGGACAGGTGGAGCAGCAGTACACCTCGCCGCCCTGTCCACACCAGCGGCAATACAACTCTGAGCCGTCTTCTCCTTTAGAAAATTCCCCACTGTTGTAGAAGTCGTGGCACTTTACGCAGTGGGTTACTCGTAATATAGGATGCATTCTGATGTTGTCTTCAGCACTTGGCGCTGTGCCGATGTGCACGCGGCAAACGGTGCAGTGCACCTTACGCTGATTGACCAAATCCACGGTGGAATACATTTTAAGATAAAAGCGACGCTCTTCCTCTGCAATGGTGGCGTCCATTTCGTATTTCGTGCCTTCAAGAGAAAATCCACAATTAGACAATAGGCGCTAAAGCAAATCACGTCCCGAAACGGGCCTATGCAACGTACCAGCAAAATCAAAATCGTAGACCCTAAGCGATGGCGAAGGCGTCGCTGGCGTTGCTGGCGTTACAGGCGTTGCTGGCTTCGCAACGAGCACCGCAGGCTCGATGCTTGGTGTGCCGCTCATCTTGCTGCACTATTTACCGGCACGGTAGTTAGACAACAATGCCACACGTGGATTTAGCAACCAACAATTGTATTAAACACACTCACAAGCACACTACTGCACAGTAATGGTAACAGCGAATGCAACAACAAAGCGTCGCGCTATTTTTCGCAATAACAAACAATACTAACACAAATACCAACGCATGCCATTTATAAAGGGCTAAACGCGGTAAATGATCTTTGCCGTTTTGCAGTATTATTATTCGAATTTTTAATAAAATCTGTTAAGCGGCAGAAATAAAATGATTTTTTCACGCGACTGCTGTGGTGCTGTGTTGGTTTTCAATATGGCAGCCAGTTCGTGTCATCGACGAGTCGAGCCGAACACACGAAGAATACATAACAAGTTTTACCTCGACTCTGGCCCGATAATGAATTATAGTATACACACATTTGTATTTAAGATATAGAAGTACAATCTTGGTATATGTCAGAATTATATAGTTAGAATCTAATTATCAATTTAAATGCCTTAAAGTACCAAACTATATTAACGATCGGTCACAGATGTCTACAAGTATTACTTTCAAACAAATCTTATAAAAAGGTATATCTGAAACTTATGCCCCATAAAACTTTCAAATGTTTTTTCAAGAGTAATATAATAGTAATTTGATATATTAACAGAACATTCTCTGAAAAATTCAGTAAATAGGTTTACTACAGTACAGCGGCAACCATAAAAAGAGTGTCATCTCTTTCGCACTAATGTAAAATCCGTATAGGCGACTATTCACGAAAAGTGTATTATCATAATAACGACTGATACTCGATTAATATGAGATATACGTATATAATGATATTAATTTTGAAGGTATGTTTATTTTAATAAACATTTCGAATTTGAACAAAACGTATTGATATTTTTATAGTTAAGCAACACTTCTAAAAAAATGCAGCCCTTATTAAGCAACACTACAAGAAGGTATAATTGCAAATATATTAATATTAATTTTAGTAATATATTTATAATATTCATGTATACATTCTGCATAATATGTATATAAATTTTACTAAAATGTTGTATAGAGGTAAGTTGTTAATTGTTTAGATGTAATTGTATATGAAAAATGCCATAGAGCCGGACTTGATCCCAAATCTTCAATTAGTTTATTTTTTGGGTATTTTTGCCAAGAAATCGATTTTAATCATTATTATTTGCAACTCTGAACATAGTTTTTTAATACCAAAAGTATATAGTAACTTTTTGCGTTAAAGTGACCATCAATCTTCGGTTACACAAATCGATATTTGGCTTAGTCAAAAAGAATCGATAAAATTGTTAAGAAAAATTATCCAACATTACAATAAATATATAATAGATTTCACGTGCCATCTCTATCTGCTATCGATATTGCAATCGATATTCGGGCCAACAAATTTTTAAAAGTCCATGGATATTGTTGTTGCTGCAGTTCAGTCTCGCTCGTGTGCGCAGTTCTTTGCGTAATTGAGATTTCAGTTTTTTTTTTGATTACGTTCGACAAACATAACGTAACATCATGGTACTAATAAAGGAATATCGCGTTTGCATGCCGCTAACAGTAGAGGAGGTGAGTATACACCGCATTTACCGGCGCAGCCCCACATTATTAGTTAAACATCATTCATAATTTGACAGTACAAAATAGGACAGCTTTATATGATTGCGCGCCACAGTCTGGAGCAATCCGCGGAAGGGGAGGGCGTTGAAGTAATAGAAAACGAGCCCTGCGAAGATCCAGTGCATGGCAAAGGGCAGTACACCGAGAAGCGTATACACTTATCCAGGTGAGACAAAGAAATAAGTCAACAAATGGTTAGTTAAATCGGCTTTTCTCCCTTTATGATTTCTCTCGTGGTCCTTGTAGCCGCCTTCCTTACTGGATTCAAGCGATTTGTCCCCGCGTTTTCTATGTTACAGAAAAGTCATGGAATTATTATCCTTATACAATGACAGGTAAGTTCTTCATAACAATTCATGGCAGGTCTTCTCCAATTCTCAGACTTAGCTCTTTTCTCAAATTGAAGTTGTGTGTTTCCATATGGCAGTCTCACCCGTCTAATCAATTTGCCTCATGCTGCAAGTCCGCATGACGGTTGCATCTAGTATATGGTATCTATTTGTCTACCGAGTTCGATATCTGTGTGACGCTATATCGTATTGTCATGCCGCCGCCATACACATCATTCAGAGGTCCGTCCAGTGTCCCTGATAAGGGCAACTGTAAATTGTGCGCGCACATCATTTAATTGATTGTGGCGCAACAATATTTGGAGTTTGTAAACTGCCGACAAATGTTAGCACTCACACGGCGGGCTTTACGTAGTCTCCGGTGGGTCTGCAGCAGTTGCAGTCATAAACTTTGCGAGCCGTAACCAAATTGCTTATGGGGCTCAGCGACTGCAATAGAACGATTAGGATACAAATGCCGATTTTATCGCTACATTGTGGATAACATCGGTTTTGGGTTGAGGGCCTTGGCAACTGGAACGAATTTTCAATTTTGTAGCTCACCTGGACAGGTGCAAGTCGTAAAAACGATTGTATTTTATGATTTACGTGATTTATAGTCGCTTTATTTACGATCTTTAGCTATGTTATATCATGTTTCTATATCTGTAAAGTTGAGCGAAATTTGCATCTATTGCTACGTTAGCTAGCAATGTACACCCAAGTGTGAACGGTATTAAAGATTCAATGATGCAGTCAAATACCAAGAAAATAATACAATACACAAGCGCAACGGTATTTTCAAAAATAATTAATTAGGGGTACTTTTTTTTCTCAATTTTGATTTATACCAAAAATAGCTGGTAAACAAGATCAGCATATCTATATTTAAATTACCGTATATTGATTTTGAATTTCCCTTCATTATATTTTCATGGTCATCTTTTCGATTCAATCGACTGCACACACGGGCAGAATATACGGTAATTATCTGAATTACTTGTGATTATTGATACGCACATAGCTAAACAATTTACTGTACTCAATATTTTAGTGTTCCTTCATTCCCAAACTAAATGTGCTGATCAAGACCAAATATGAGAACAACAGTGGCACCACAGATAACGTAAGCGAGATATTATCGCACGTGAAACAAACTCCAAACTGACTAAGCCGTTTTCTTTGCAGTGCCTGGATCTAAGTGAGGAGGAACTGAAGGGACGCACCGTCGATCATTTGGATATTGCATTTGATGAGTTTAATGCCAAACATTACAAACGTGAGGAGGACCCAAAGTTTTTCAAATCAGTGAAGACGAGTAAGCTACGCAACTATATTAAATGCAAGGATTCTTTGTTAATCACATCATATCATTGACAGATCGCGGACCACTAATCGAAAGCTGGCGTGAAACAGACACGCCCATAATGTGCTCGTACAAGGTAGTGCACGCCAGCTTCGAAGTCTGGGGACTGCAGACGCGTGTGGAAGATTTCATACAACGCTCAATACGTGATATTCTCTTGCTGGGCCATCGCCAGGCATTTGCTTGGATCGATGAATGGCACGGCATGACGCTGGACGATGTGCGTGCCTATGAACGTCAAAAGCAGGCCGAGACCAACGAGAAGGTGCAGAACATCGAAGGTCAAACAGGCGGAAGCACACCTCCAAAAGAGGTCGATCCTTAGGGGAATATATGGAACGAACTCTTGTGCATCTTAAACCAAATGATTGTCAACACGCTGGGCAAAACTGATTGTACCTTACAAAGAAAAATTAACTTAAGCTTTAACCGCACCATATGACTGTATAGATACATATTAAATATGCTAAATGATGGTCCAACTAAGCTCAAGAATTTCCAAAACTGCCTCACAGCAACAGACAGAAAAACAAAATACGAGTTCTCGAAACCAAACATTAAAATAAAAAGCAAACAAATCACTAACTAGGCAAGTAAGCTCGGTACCATAGAGTTGACTCCACATATGATGTTTATATTTGTAAAGTACATTTCATGTGTGTGTATGTATTTAACCGACGGTTTTGTTAACTATATGATTTAAATATAGCATATACCATATATATGTATCAAGCTTAAGAACCAGATGCAATGTTTACTTTGATGTGCAAGTACAAAAACCAAATTAAAGTATCTATTCGATTGTAATGTGTAGTAAACAGTTGCTTTCAATTATCAAAAAAAAAAAAACTGTGTATATATAAATATGTAGACGACTAACAGAATTTTTATATACACTCAAGTTCCAAGTAGAGTTTGGTTTAATTGCCACCGCTCAAGACTTAAGCGTAATTTGTATTCGAACGTTGTACACGCTAAAAAAAGAGGCAAACTCGTTGTGTTGACTAACATTTTCCAGCGGGCTGGCAAACACATTCCATCGCAGCTGTAGATGCTGTTAGCTATAAATCAATACTATCTACACACATGGACACACACCTACACATATCAGATCGACTCACGCAAAACAAAATCTTGTATCAGCTGTTCACGCTCCTCATCCCACTGAAAGCAAAGTGTTCTCTCACATCACGGAATATGTATCTAAATATCAGCTGATACGACGGGAGAAGATCTCTCTCTCTCTCTCCCTCTCTGGCTGACGATGCCGCCAAAAAACATGACAGCTTTTCGCAGCATTTTGCGCCTCATTTGAACTTCAAACGCGAGAAATGTAGCACACGTCGAGGGAGAGATACGGATGCATACAGCGATTAAAAAGAACAACGCGTCGACTCTCGGCAACAACAATATCACTAACTTATAATCAAAATAGAATATTAATAAAAATTAAATACACACACAGAGGGAGAGAGAGAGAGAGAGAGATATTACGAAGCTAGTGCAACTTTAGATTACCGGTGCGGAAAGTGTTTTTAGTTCCGCAGTTCAATCGCAACCGAGAGCCAACCTGGCCCAGTAAATAAATTTGGATACTCGGATATTCAGTTGCGTGTGTTTTGCAAGAATTCGCTATAAATACATCGTAGTTCGCCGCGTTCGTCACGGAGCACAACAATGGGCTATCGTGGAAGTGTTTTCATTAATGAAAAGACGATCGTCGCATGGAGCTGCCTGTTTTCGGTAATTTTCGGAAGGTGCGCAGCGTACTAATTAAAAATAGTTAAGAGTATCTATTTTGTGCTAAAGTATGAACAACTCAGTTCAAGTGGAATCTAAATACTTCCTACTTGATACCATGTATGCCCATAAAAATCGTTTTACGGCTGAAAATCCGGCAGTGTTGTCACTATTTAACCAATTCGTAAATCAATCTGTCCGCTTTTTATCAACAACAAGCTAAACAGCGTCAAATGGGCTTATCGTGGAAGCTTAGAAGAATATGCATATACATATTTATTTTGGCTTTTTCAGGTAGAACACAAGTGCTGGGATTTTACCAGATAGCTTTGTTTATGTTTAAATAGTGTTTTTTTTAGATATCGTGCAAAACTGACAAAATATTTGCTGACAGATGTTTTAGGTAAAAGAGATAGACCTAAATAAGTCAATAACCGTATACGTCCTCTTATGCGCTTCTTTAGAGTCTTACAACTTTAATCTCATCTCTTTTATCGTGATCTTAATCTACTGTTTGTTCTGCCTGATTTTGCAATTAAAAAGGCTAAAATTAGACTGTGGATTGGACTACTATACTTGTCTGGCCTCAAGAGCGTTGACAGCACTCTGCTATATACTATCTAGCTATAACTTACTTCTGGAATCATAAAGTTTATTTTAGTACACAAGTGGAACTCATTATTTGGATGCTAATATAGATAATATTCTCGTCTGCTTTTTGTTTGTTTATGTGTAAAGAAATCAGCATGCGAAACTGTTAGATAGAAGGTACAGACGGTTGTTGACGGCAGACCGATATATGTTGTCCGAGGTAGAGACATATCTTCCCTCTCTTTCTCGAACAATTGCCCATCGCAAATTAAAAAGCAATTGAAAAACTTTGCGTGACGAATTCAAAGTAGATTTGTTGTTATTGGTAAATTGAAGATAGCAGAAAACTAGAGAGAGACACAATATTTAATGGTTTTGATCTTATAAAGCCTTGTATTTTATAGAGATTATTCGGGTATAACTCATCTACTATAGTTGATCAAAATACTGTGAGCTGACAAACCCTTATGTATTGCTAAAAATATTTTGTGTTAAACATTGTTAATTGACGATAAATCACAGCAAGCGAGTAAGTCGACAGAAAACCCATTTCTGTACACCCTTTCCTGATAATCTAACGAAATTTCGGCTAACCGAATTTCGAATCGCTTCGATCAGTAGAAATTCGATGACTACAGATAAACATTTTACTCGAGTTGTGATCTCGTTAATTTTTACACTTGAGCACAAAACATGCCAGCAAAAAGTTGCTAATTGTAACTAAATATTTTCGAGAGGCCAACAATGCGTATTGCGCAGAAATTGTAAACACGATATATTATATACACTACTATAACATATATTAATTCAATTGGCAAATATTTACAATCCGATGTAGAGAAAAGAAACACTTGACATTTGATGTCTTCATTTCCATAAAGATAACAATCCGCAAGTTTTTGTGCAAAAACTAATTGGATAGTTTAGGTTTTATCTTAATTATTGACCCAATCGAATATACTGAAATTAATTAATTTAGAAATACTGCTTTCCTAAGACAATTAGAACTTGTAATAACTATCTATCTGCTTGTCACACATGAAATTAACAAAGTGCTAAGTGATATTATCATCGCGATCATGTGATCTGACGGTGCTCTCGCTCATAGCTCGCTCCCTGTTGACGCATCTAGTTAGTACCTCGGCCTTAAGCTACCGACCTTCTCATGCATATGAAACTCACACACACATGTATGTCTTCGCCAGGCCGACGGATAACTGTGCTGGCGCTTCGCACAGATCCAAATCGAAGCTCGGAAGTGCCAAAAACGACACATCGCAATTATTTTTGGACACGCGTCAGAAAGAGAGTTTCGAATGCAAGCAAACTGATAAATACAACTTAGTTTATGAATCGATGTGGCCGGGCAGGTCGATAAGAATTTATCGCGCAATCCTATAAAAGTCTAATTAAAATCGGTACTGTCTGGCTCACCGTGAACAACTCTATAAAAACGGAATTAGATCCGTGCCGCTCGTGTCATTGTTCCTAGACATATCTATAGCGTCTGAACTGTCAATTATCACCCAATCGAGTTGGCGGCCAAAAATAGACGACTCTAATTGCTGAGATCAATAGAAACTACAATGGGTATGGGAGTATTGATTTATCGATTCGTCTCTTTGCAGTGTTGGCAGCGTTCGCGTCGAAAGACTCGATAAATCGATGACGTTAGCCAACATTATCGATGGCACAACAAGCGCATTTGTGACTCCTGCCTTAGGCGCATCAGCGAATCACAGTTGCGCCAATTGGACATCTGCACCGGAAGCTGAGGCTGGAAATTGCACGCGCCTGACTCGGAGTGGACTAATCCGTTGCTATGGCGGCATGAATAACCTGCAGAGTCTGGCGTAAGTTTGTCTTGTGGCATCAGTAGCCTGCCTACTTCACATTAATTCTGCTTGTGTGTGTGCAGTTCCCAAAAGCTTGGCACGCTGTTCTCTGTCCAGCAAATGCTGCTCTGTGGTTGGCCACAGGATGCTTTCGATGCGCCCAGCGAGCTGAAAAAGTTTCCCAAACTGCGTACTCTGACCATAGAGTACAGCAACCTTACGAGGATCCCCTTTGAGTTTCCCGATATGTTTAATCTGCAGGTGGGGTGAAGTGGAGGAAGTGGTGTCCTAGCTGTTGGAGTGCTCAACTCAACTCATCATTCCTTTCTCTTTTGCAGACCATCAACATATCGTGGACCAGTCTCACGTACATCTCGTCGCGCACATTTAAGCGCATCCACGCCTTGCGGGTACTCGATTTGCGTTGGAATCAGCTTATTCAAATGGAGGGTCCACTGGTCTTGCCACGCTCCTTTCAGCAGCTCTATCTGGCTGGCAATCCGTGGAACTGCACGCGCAATTTCAAGTGGCTGCTGCTGCAGCCGGAGAAGGGGCGTCTGGTGGCCGATCGCGAGCAAGTGATTTGTGTCGATAGGAAGTACAAGGAGTGCTCCATGCTGCGGGTCATGAACTACAAAGTGGTGGGTTGGCATACTTATATATATATATACAAATTCAAATCCTTTTCCGATCACTTCAGCTGCTGCGACGGGAGTGCCAAACACATGTGGATCTGCAGAACTGCAGCTGCCTGCTGCATCACGTTCTACCCAAGTGCCATCCACTCTACACTGTCAACTGTTCTCATCTGCAGTTTCACCATTTGCCATCCTATCTGCCAGAGAACACAACAAGCTTGTACATCAATGATAATCTGGTGAGCATAATTCATATATTTTCAATCAGAACTGATCGTAATGATCTATCGCTCTTTCCAACTCAGATAAGCGACATCAATCCGCTGCGAGAAAATCCTCATTATCGTAACGTTGTGGACGTGCAGCTGGAGAACAATCGAGTGTCCAATGTGGATGTGCTCGAGGACACCGATTGGCTGCAGAACTTTCGTATGTTGAATTTGCGTGGCAATTTGCTGCGCCGTCTACAGGTCTACGCCTTGGACAACGCTCTCAACGACAATCACAATGCGGATATGTTATTTCTCAGCCGGAATCCCTGGCATTGCACCTGTAAATTTGGCATGCGGCTGCGTGAGCTGCTCACCAAGTACAAGAACATTGTGTTCGATGCCGTGAACGTTAGCTGCACCTACATGCAGGACGACGAGCTGCACCAGGCCAAGGTGCTCAGTGTGACGCTGCAGGACATGTGCAACAATGATGCCCAAAACGACAACATACTAATCACGCCGCTCGACTGGCTCAATGCGGTGCTAGCCAGCCTGATTATTCTGATACTGGGCAAGCTAGCGTACGACTACTATTTCTATAAGTATCACGGTCGAGTGCCCTGGCTAGTCATGAAGATGCCATAGCAAGTTTAGGCTCGGACGCCAACCTCCACATAAAAGTACTTAACACATTGGTATTATTTAAACATTGGATTGAGTTGGATAGAGTATTCCAATCCAATTCGTTTCTCACGTCGTGTTCTTTCTGATCTTGTTACACTGCTAAGTAGGCTATATCGAATTGCATTTTGGGTAACTTAAGTATAAAACTGAGTTATCTCAACTGTTTCCACTTCCATTAAGACGAATATGTTAAATATAATATTGTATACGCTTAGTAGTTATAAGATTAGTTTGTAAGTTTGTCGAGAATCTTTGTCATCAAAGACATACTATATTGTATACCAAATATATATATATATCCATATTTTATTTAATGTTTCTTCTCGATTATCTAGCACAACTCCTTTGTAGGATTTTTGCCTTGTTTGACTAGCAGAACTTAAAAAGAAACAGCGCAAACAATAAAATAAAGACCCTATATCTGAGTACTCCCTTTGATTACAGTAAACCACGAACATGATTTAAATCAGACTATTTTTAAATTTGTATAGTGACCGCAAAAAGAATTATAAGTAAGCATTTAAGTTTGTAAAGTATTGCTCGTTTAGCTATAAATATAATATTTGCAATATGCAAGATTATTTGATTAATCATTTCAGTGAGATTGCGAAGTCTTAGTCCTCAACCGTCTGCCGTTCCAAACGCACATATTAGCTCTAGACACAAGACTACTCCATACTTTGGTGTATACTTTAACAGAAATCTTAATAATTTCAAAAGTAAAGTATTCAGATAGAATAGTTTACTAAAATGGATATCATAAAAAAACCAGTGAAAGTGATAGTTTTTGGAGACAATAATGTGGGAAAGTCTGCTTTGCTCAACCGATATGTCAACAAACATTATTCGCCTAATACAAGGATGACGATGGGAATGGACTTATACACAAAAGAGATTTTCCTGGATAATCGCAAGTTGAGAATGCAGGTGCGCTTGCCACGCCTCGGTTCTACGAGTATTTCTCTAATAGTTATTTATTTTTTTTTAACTAGATTTGGGATACGGACGGATCTGAAAGATATGTTACACTCGGCTCGATGTACTTCCGTAACGCTTATTGCTGTGTACTGGTCTTCGATGTTACATCGGCATTATC
The DNA here is from genome assembly GCA_018151445.1 of Zaprionus inermis. Classification (NCBI taxonomy): domain Eukaryota; kingdom Metazoa; phylum Arthropoda; class Insecta; order Diptera; family Drosophilidae; genus Zaprionus; species Zaprionus inermis. Next base: position 5,326,939 of record JAECXD010000117.1, on the reverse strand, counting down.
CTTCCGAAAACTGGACTCGTGGCGGGATGCATTCCTGATGCACGCTCATCCTCGAAATCCAGAAAAGTTTCCCTTTGTTTTGGTTGGCAACAAAATCGATAAGGAAAATCGTCAAGTGTGTAGAAATGTGGTTTAAAAAAAAAATGATGCATGTTTCACACGCAGTTATCTGCTCACCCGTAGGTATCCACACAGAAAGCTTTAGATTGGTGTTCAATGCACAACGACATACCATACTTTGAGACCTCGGCGAAGGATGACAACTGCGTGGAAGACGTCTTTCTGTCAATAGCAGAACAGTTTCTCATTAAGCTTGATGACGACAGGAAAGAATCCTTTGAGGACATGGACAATATGGATATGGCGGATAACTCAAGCACGGTCAAATCAAGCATGTTCTGTTGCTGAAAAGTTTTTCAAAATTAACATTATTTTATTAATAACATTTACATAGGGACAATGAACCTTTTGCAAATCTGAAGAATTTTAGTTGGTTATTTTTGGATGAAATCAGAGATTAAAAAAAATATTTTGAAAGAATAAAAAAATTCTCCGACAATAATGAAACTAGTTTAATAAGTGTCCCAAGTGCGATTATTCAGTTCCCTCATTTGTAGCTTCTGTGTATATTGCAGAAGATATATCATTTATAGATATGTATTTATATTCACAGTCTTTTTTAAGGTTGATTAATATTTAACTTCCAGGCTTACCGCAAATAGGCGTAGTGCGGTCAGCATTGCCCATTTGGATTTGGAAGGTAATGGTTGATTGATTAGAAATACATGAGATTAGTCCTCAATCGTCCACCCGACAAAACGCTCATAAAAGTTCACTCAAAACAACAAGTTAATTGAAAAAGAAAAACAAATTGAATTAAAGAAAATGAACGCGTTTCATTTAGTTCATAAATGGTTTCAAAGTATTATTTTGGGAATTTCGAATGTGCCATATGTAATAGATAATAGAGCCATATGTGAACAAGATCTTTTCGATTCGAAATGGCATAACAATCAAAACGCATGTAAATGGTTCGAACAAACGCAACTCGAATATGCAGGTGATTCGGTTTTACCCTCGTTTCTGTATTTAATTTCCCCCCTTATATATGAGATTTCGAAAATTGATTTTTTTATACTTTCAGAACTTCGCAAATGATGCTCGCAGAGTGGGGAACCTCACGAAAATATCAGAAAACTTTCTCAAAGAGCTAAAGGCGAAAGAAACAGCCAATAATTCTAGGAACAAATAACGAGGAGGCTCAAATATTTAGCTTGCTAAATGGTTTATTTTTTTTAAAATAATATTTAAATCTCAAAGAATAAAAAAATAATGTAAATAATGTAAATAATATAGCTTATAAAGTAGATTCCCGCCTATGCTCTGATGGCTTAAAAATGTTCCAACAGCAATCAAGACTGTCATAATGAGGTCCCCAGCCTGTTTATCCGGTTCCCAGGAGTGCAATAAGCGTGTCGTTTGTAGTGGCTGCAAACGGGGAACAGGCTAAGTCAGTCCGCCACAGGCTACTGTGCGGCATGGAGCGTGAACCGTTTCTGCTGAAGATTAGCCGTTACATTGGGCTGTGCAATCAGCGCTATGTACCCGCACGGAATCGCCTGGTGCGGGTGCAAGGTGTCAGATTGGTCTACTGCATAGTTTTGCACCTGTTTTACCTGTTGATGACGCCGTACATCTTTGTGGTGCTGGTGCATAGCTTCTTCAAATGCCAAGAGCTGGACATGCTGGCGGTGGCATATACGATCGTCACCCTCGCGAAGATTCTCTCCATGACGGCGCTGCTGATCACTGTTTGGCAACGAAGTCGTCAACTGAAGCACCTGGTCAACGGCCTGTTTCGTTTGATGCGCAGATATCGCCGCTCTTGGAACAACTATAGTTTCCGGCGACGCAATCTGTTGAAACTGTTGCTGAGCAGCGCTCGTGTGGTGATGATGCTGCATCTGCTGATCGGACCCGACAGCGCGGTGATGTGCAGCGAAACGGCCGGTGAGATAACCGAGGTGCCGCCGATCTACTTTGTGCTGGTGCTGGCTGCACTGCTGATGGAGCTGGTGCTGTGTGGAATAGACTATTGGATATACTGGCTGATGGCCCTGTGCGATTGGCTGCTCGAGTGTATGGCGCGGGATATGCGTGCATTAACCGCCGACTTGGGCGGATTGCCCCGCGCACGTGGCTGCCATCGGGCCGTGTATCAGCAACAGTTGCTGGCAGCGTGGCAGCATCTCTGGCGTTGCTGCATGCAACTGAATGCCTTGGGCTATGATTTTGTGCAGCTATTCAAATGGCAAATACTGCTCAATCTGCTGACTAGCTATGTGACCGACACTACGGTCGTCTTCAACGTTGTGCTCTACTTCTTCGACGGCGCGTACATCAGTTTTTGGCGCAGCATTTGCTATGTTGCCTTGTGCATGTCCTATCATTCTGACATCATGAAACTGTTCTCCATCTTCGAATCGAACCATCTGCATTGGTTGAATCTGTTGAGCAGCCTGCAGCAGTTGTGGTGCAAGCTGGAGGCACGTAGCATTGATTGGACGCGCGACACCCATTGCGTTGCGCTCTATCGCCAGGTGAGTAATCCCATATCGGTTACTTTAGCTTTATCTTGATTTCCCTTTTCTTTTTTTTTAGCTTGAGTTTGCGCTCTTCTTTCTCAACCGCAAATTTCATAAGCGTGTGCGCCCCTTACACATTGCGGGACTCTTCGATATGAGCAGAAACTCTGCGGCTTCCATGACCGGCTCCATAGCGATTAATGTGTTCATACTCTGGCAGATTGCCTACAAGAATTATTATTAGCTAGCAGCCGGAGAGCTTTGAGAGCTTAGCAGGGACGCAAGCTTGCGCAAGGGCATACAAAAAGGTAGAAGCTTTATGCGAATAGCTAAGCTTTCTTCTTTCAGTTCAATAGTTTACCGTTATTTTTGGAATTCAAAATGAGTAATATTTTATTTAAATTACTAATCATTATAAATAATATAAGTATACGTATACGTGATTATTGTTTCATTGGATATTTTGTGTAGCATACTTTTAGTTGCAGCTTGTTAATAGAAGCAGCTGCTGCGACCTGCTTAGTTGGGAACAGTTGCTTGTTTCAGTTGTTTCCCTCTCTCTCTCTCTTATCTCCCTTACCTCTCTTTTTTCTAACTAGCCTACTCCATATCTTTCAGTATTCGTCTTCCCCCTTTTTATTAATTCTTGCACTTCCTTATTTATTCTCCCACTTTGCCATTAAGAGTTTGAAAAACTGTTCTCAGCTGTGTATTCGAAACGAACAATATGTTTTCTTAGTCTATTATAATCAATACTTTTTACTTGTTGCCCTGCACTCGCTGCTCGTGACTTCTCCTCAGATCGAACTGCATTAGAATGATGACATGGTTCAGAACCGAAGAAAAGTAGCCCAGACAGGCGGGTTTGTCCAGCACCACGCAGCCGTAGATACGATAGCTGAGCCGATCGTAGCGAAGGCGATTCGCAAACAGCTCTAACTGCAGAGAAACATACTCGATTGAAATAAAGAATACCCTGTAAGTGCTAGAAGAAGTCTTACCTCCATTTGTGACTCCCGACTGAATCGGCGCAGATCGTTGAACTGCCGCAGCAATTGGCCAGCGTTGTTGCACGAATTGAGCGTGTAGTCCAACATGTTCATCAACATGGTCGCAACGTAAAAGCTGCAAATAAGCAGGCTGTTTCCAATCAAATCGTCCGTGGCATCTGACTCGATCGTTCTGTTGACGAACTGCACCGCATGGTAGAGTATGATTATGTTCAAAGAGAACATGTTCACAAAGATGCTCGCGTTGGCCACGTCGCATACGCGGAAGGCACGTCGGGCCAACTGCATCCAGCTGGCATGTATGGCCGCCAGTCGACGCAGATCTTCGAGCGAACGTGAGCCTGCCACGCGCTTGTGCAGTTCCTGCAGTGCCAGCTGCACTGCGTCGAACTGATGACTGAGCAGCACGAGCAGCGTGTAGAAACCAATACGAACCACCGAGATCATCATCATCTGAAAACCACGTCCCAGAAAATACAGTGGATTTTCCTGGCTGTCCAATCGATACTGCAATAGTATGGAGGAACAGAAGAGCGTGTAGCTGACGCAGATTTTACGAAACAGCTGACCAGCTAATTTCAGCTGCACCTGCTCCATTGCTTCCTGCCCAGCCACACGTTGCAGTAATGGCCAATGCGCCTTCCAATTGACGACAAAATCCTTGCAGAGCTCTCTCATGCGACTGCGATACAGCCAGACGAGTCCGTAGCAGCTGAGGATGGCGTAAATGCGCATAACCACATTGACTATCACAGTCCATTGCAGCACTATGTTGTTCCTCATGTACGCTCCGAAGTCTTGGGGCAGCATACGTGGAAACTGCAGCAGCAGCAGCATGGTTATGCACACGCTATAGATCAGGTAGCCTATCGAAAGCCTGGGCACGCTCAGACGGCTTAGGCTGCTTATCCGAAGCTTCGTTGGCAGCAGCGCGAAGACGAGCACGTGGTAGTAGCTTATTGTCAGCACCATGGCCAGCCTACGGTGCAGCATGTTCCGGTTGCCAGCGAACTTGACTCGTCAATGACAGGAAGCGTTCAGGCGAAGGTTGCCAGGGTTCTTATCTAACCCAACGCCGGGTCAACATTAATTAGCTGAATTAGCTGCGTTGCGCTGCGATGACAATCGGGCGAGGAGCCCCAGTCCTATTGTGTGCGGTTGACAATGAGAAAGCAGCGTACATTGATGATCAACGAACTGAATGATTGATGAAGATAAAGCAAAGTTCACAGAAAGCTTATTGTTAATAATATTATTTCTAATCATATTACAATTGGCATTGTCTATGCTTTTATGGTTTCTATCATTACTCAACACTAAACAAGCGCCACCACAAGGTTCCGCGGAACTATCGATATTATTTATTGGTTCTAGTGAACTAGCATCTATCGGTTGGGTGTAGTGAACTAGCGTCTATCGGCTGGGTGTAGTGAACTAGCGTCTATCGATTGGGTATAGTGAACTAGCGTCTATCGGCTGGGTGTAGTGAACTAGCGTCTATCGATTGGGTCTAGTGATCTAGCGTCTATCGATTTTGCTTTGTGTCCTTACATAACGTTCTTCTTCATCACATTAATACCATCAGAAAGTTTTCTTTATTATAAATTTATATGTTTGAAATTGTAATTCCTTGCTAACGCTTTAAATCGAATATCCTGCAGAGCACTCTGCTGTGCTTTTACCTAATTACGCGCCGCTTCGCATAAAGTTATTGAATATCGAAAGCTATTAATCAAATGGGAAGGAGCAGCAAAGGAAAGACTAGGTGTAGGCGGAAGAGCGGAAAGACAGGAAGCTGTTGGCAGATTTCAGAGTTGACTTATCCCGCAAATTGAAAATTGTTTATGGTTCATGGGATTCGCTTAAAGCGCTTAAAGACAAAAGTTCATTGTTCTCGGCACTGTCCATATAGTGATAGGTCAGTACTAATCGGCGCCGAAAATACGTACAGCATTGGGGCTAGGCGCAGTCTATAGGTTCCTCTGTCTGCCTATTGAGGAAAGCAAGGGTTGTCTATTTTGTCCCTTGGTAAATTAAATCAAATTTTACAACAGACACGACACACACACACACACAGAGTTCAGAGGAAAACTCCAATCTTGCCTTTGTCCAGCTGCACGGCAGTTCAACAGATTTGCGGACATCAAGGCTCCGGCTTAGCATTAAATATGCCGGCCAATCTAACCCCTTGTTGGCGTCCCTGTTGGCTTCCCCGAAACCAATATTTCTCAGCTGCTTTTTGTATTAATTCCAATTATACGCACGAATGGGGAATTTTCATTTGGAGCGATAGGATTTCGGGTCATTATGCACCCCATCCGCCCTGTCAGTCTGTCCGTGGGCAACAATCGACATCCGCCAGTCATTTGGAGACACACGCATTGCTGTGTATACTCTGCACGCCGGGGCAGCTCGAGTGGGGTCGCATGACTTAAAGTGTTTTTTTGTTTGGGATTATATGACTTCAAATGAATTCTTTCTTTGTAATGCTTCTTTTTTTTTTTTTTTTTCTTGATGTTTCCTCTTTTACTTTCTGCCCATATGAATTTTATATATGATTTAAGGTTTTCCAGCATTATCTGTATGGTTCCAGCCTAGATCTATGCTATTAGAAGAGCCTGGGCTTTCAAATTTGCTGAAAATATGCCATTGAAGTTATTTAATATTTTAAATAATTTTTATGAATGTAGCTTGCAAAACTTAAAAGTGTGCAACATAAAATACAGTACACACAAATAGATAAACGAACAGTTGTATATCGGGTGTATAACAGTCGAGTACACTCAATTGTTGCTTTCTTACTTGCTTTGTTCTTAGAGCTTCGAAGTTTTGCCTGGCACTGTGTCGCCCGTGTGTGTCTGTCCGCCTGGGGGTGTGTGTGTGAGTGTGTGTGTGAGTGTGTGTGTGTGTGTGAGTGTGTGTGTGTCCTCGTCCCCGCCTGGGCCATTCGGCTGCCATTGCTGGGCATCGGTACTGATGGCAGTGCTCCACTTATGACATGACTGGGGCACAACAAGAACAAATAAGATTTCTTCCCAAAACTAATTAGCAACGGGAATAGTTAATTGAACTGCCTCCCCCAGAACCCCACTAGACCCCAGCCCCCAATTTCACACACACTCACACACTACGTCTCACAGGAATTGTGTTTGTATTTGTATGTGTGTGTGAGTGCACTTATTTCGCTCTCCATTAGTTGAATTAGAATTATAGATTGAACGGGCGTGCAGCTGTTAATGGGAACAGTCTGCCTTTTGTCGCAACTGTACACGAATAGTGTGCTATGCGGGTGTGCTGGTGCGTCTTGCAGCTCGTCCCTTCTCAAAATGCAATTAATTTGTTATAAAGTTGCGGCTAACATGAGTTTCCTCTCGGACACCGCATCTACTCAACAGGATGCAGGAGCAGGTTGGCTGGGGGGAGAAGGGAGGGGTGGCAGGCGAAGGGACTTTGCAATAGACATGCACAAGTTCCTCAAGCGGTTATCAATGCCGCATGAAAGTGGATCAAGTAGTTTTCAGCACTTAAATAAAGTCGGTCTCCTGCATTGCCAGAGCAAAAACCGCTTCGTGGTTTTGTTCTTTCCGCCTTTGCTTCAGTTCCTTCATTACTCTCTCCCCCGTATCGCTCCTACCCAAACCATGCTGGACAACGTATTTTCTTCGGCTTCGTCGCTCAGTCTCGTTTTCTGGGTCATCGTCGACGTCGCATAAATATAAATTGTATTGTTTCAAAAAGTTTTTCCAGTCGGGTTTGCGGCCAACGGAAAAAGTAGTTAAAGTTTTGTTTTCGCCGCTAGTTTATTGCGTGATTTCCTTTGCTCGGCTATGACACTGTGCCAGCTTAGCAGAGGGCGTGACGAAGCGGGCGGCTGGGCGTGGTGTATGATGTCGCTCGTTGAGTCAGTTTTGAAGGTGTTAAAACATTTTGCCAAATAATTTACAACTGTTGTCAGTGCGGGTTGAGGCATAGGTTCTTTGGGCGTAACTTCTGCTTGGAAATGGAATTGCTGTCGTGCCCAGAGTTGTGGTCATTTTGTATAGACTATTCCCGCAGGCATGTAAGGTCGGTTGTTTTTTAAATAAATGAAGAACAGAACCATTGCCATAAGGCTCTATGCGAAAAGAAAGCTGAAGGCAGTGCAGCTGGCAGAGATATTGATGAATTAGTTTATGTTGAACTGTTTCGGCTGGCAGTCCAACCATAAATCTTTCCAGCTCATATCTCAATCGAAATCAAGTCGATTTCTTTGAAACTTTACCAGTTATCTCACTTTGCGTGTCTCTGTCCAACTATTACACAAGTTTTGCGCGTCAAGTGCTTGGATAATGCGCAGATACTCGATAGTTTTGTGGTGTGCAGGAAGTCAGGTCCGTTTTGCGCAAATGAGTCGCGTTTTCCCTGTTCCCCCTTTTGCACCTCGGCCCCCTCTACATCTATCTGTACAGCTTGTGGCTATTGCACGTTTTGCATTTTCCGACTTTTGCCTGCCAATTCTAATTGGATTTTTACTTACTGCGTACGCCAAAGTTTGCCACAATTGTCATACCGCCCGCCCACTGACACGCCCACAAGTTTAATTAAACGTATTTGATTTATGACTGCAGTGGGGGGTTGGTAGTAGTGGAAGTGGGCAAGGTTACCTGTTTGAGTTACGATTCCAATAGGCAAGCCCAACCGGGAGCACCTCGACCCCCCAACTGTTCCCAGTGCGTGTGATCCATGCATGCCTCTACATCGAGTTTACTTTCATTGCAATTTCGTCCCGAACAACAACAAGTTAATCAAAGTTATAATGGGCGGAAAATGGCTGGAAAAGGCTGCGGCAACAACGGAGGCGCAAATCCCCGCAGCTTACGCCCTAAATCAGGTACAGCACAGTCCACAGGCCACAGCGCAAATCTCTGCTTCGGCTCGGCTGCGTGCCACAAAATATTCCACGATAATCAACTTTGATAGGCCGGCTTCGGGCCGCCTCGGGTATGTTCCTAACAGCCTGCCTGTCCGCAAAATGATTGGGAGAAAATCGCAAAGAAAAAAAGGCGCAAAAAACAAGGCTGTGTGTGGGCGTGTATTGCAACCATATTTTTATGCCTTTGCGCGCAGCAAGAAAATGGAAAAAGTTTCCCTGCCGAGCAGCGTCTTCCTGCTCCTCCCGCCCGTATAATCGCCGCCCGTGCCACAGTGCGCTATTTCAGCCATTTTGGCAGTGGCTTAGTTGCCTTAGTTATCGAGTTGGTTGCCGGGCTAAGTCGGTCGGTGCGGCCCAACAAGAAACAAGTCGGAAAGGCTACAGTCGATCGAGCTCGACTGTGATATACCCGCTACAGTTCAAACAATTTATCAATTTCCGTTTATTCAAATTAATTTGAATTAAACATAAATACTTTTCAAAAGTGAAAAAATACACATCACACACAGTCCCCGGCCGACGTCGCACCCAGGAGTTGAACTCCGGACGTCTCGCTGAACAGTCAACTACCATCACCACTCGACCACTGCACTTCTTTCGCAATAACCGATAAAATTGCACCATGAATATTTTCGGTGCACATAATTAAAAAAAAAGTTGCCACATAATTTAAAAAAAAGTTGCCACATAATTAAAAAAAGTTGTCTGCTGCTGGTGTTGAACTCGGGTACTAACATTAGGAAAAACCGACACAGGCACATGGCCACAAGGCAATACTATTTCTTGAATATCTTCCTTATTTATCGGCCGATCTTATTGAAACTTTCGCAACACGCCCGGATGGTGGTTTTTATCACATGGATAAAAAATGAATGCTGTAGAGCTATATTTGCAGCTATTATCGATTTATTATCGATTTTTGGGGGCGGATGGAGGCGTGGCAAAAATCCAAAATAAACTTGATCTGCGGGCATAATTAACACATATTGTCTCCAAATTTGGTAGCTCTAGCTCTTATAATAGCTGAGATCTAGGTTTTCATACGGACAGACAGACGGACAGACGGACAGACGGACAGACGGACAGACGGACAGACGGACAGACGGACATGGCTATATCGACTCGGCTGTTCATGCTGATTCAGAATATATATACTTTATGGGGTCGGAGATGTCTCCTTCTGCCTGTTACAAACATTTTCGGTTGGCACAAAGTTATAATACCCTTATACTCTTCGAGTAGCGGGTATAAAAAGGTAAATATGGTATCGCGCGACCCTGATTAGCCTTCAATTAGGTGTTTTATTTTATGCTGCGCGCTGCGAAACTTCGCGAAGAGACCGCGCAAATTGTTTGGCCTATAGAACGCGCTAAATGCTTGGGTTGCACCAAGCAGATGCCATCGAGCACATAATGGAAAATCACAAAAGTTTTTTCCACTTTCAAAGAAATAACAAATACTTTTGATTATGAACGAATCATAATAAAATTAAACTTGGAATAGGCATGCCTTGCACAATTAGAGTAAGTAATTATGTTAATTTGGGCAGCGGCATGGAAATCTGCACTATATCAATGCGATTCGAGTGTTAAGCTCAATTTGAAAAATTTGTAGAAGTGGGAACAGTCAAAACGGCCGCTGCTGTTTGATTGAATTTTGTATTGCATACTTTCAGGCGGCGCATGTAAAATGTGTTTCACATGTTTATTCCAGCATTTGCTAGTATCTGCCTGCAGGGTATCTGCCAGTCGACAATATGAGATGCTTATCAATTGTTGCTGCAGCTCGCTGAAATGATAAGTGTTTTCTCCAATTGCAATTGCAATTGCTGCAAACTAAACTAACTAAAAAATGATATGACAATAAGTAAATAACTAATAAGCGCACATTTAATTTATAAAGAATTCTGTTTTTGTGTTTTTGTGCAATTTTCGTTATGCACTAAATAAATTTCGCATTTAACACGGCCAATTAATGCGTAGCAAAGCCGCAGATAAAACCGCTTAATTACGTGACTTCGACCAAGGGCAGGCGGGAGAGGACGGTGCAGGACAGGGTAGGACGGGACAGCACAGGATGCGACAGCAGCAGCACAAAACGGCAACAGCAACAACAACAACAACAATAATAAGGAGCGGGCAAATTTGAGCATTAACAATTTCAATTGGAAATTCGCATGACATGCAATGAAATGAAATAATAATATGGTTAATAAAGTCGGTTGCACATCAGCTGCGGGCTCAGTGGGCGTGATAGAGCATGGGCGTATGGTGTGTGTGTGTGTGTGTGTGTGGTAGGAACTGAAACCGTAAACCTTTCCGTAGCGTAGCCAATTATCGCACTTATTTCGCTGCTAATTAAAATGCAATTATTTGCTTTAAACAACATAATCCCATTGACAGGCGTTTTATTTGCATGCACATAAATAAATCGATTGGCTTTCACAGCCCCAGACCTAGACCCAGCCCCGCGCCAAGCTCAACTCCTACTCCTGCTCCAGTTCCCGCCGCCGCCATCATAGTCGTCATACTGGCATCCTCGTCATCCTCGGCGGTAATGTGCAATCGTGGCGCCATAAAGCCGCCGCCACCGCCGCCGCCGCCGCCACCGCTGCGACAATGTCCGAATGCAGTAAGCTTTCGACTGCCCATACCCGTCGTCGTCGTCGTGCTTGTTCCGAGCACATAATGCCCTCCGTTGGCGGCCACATTGCGTCCCGCATCGTCGACATACTCGCATATGATTTGCCACAGCGACTGCCGATCCAGCAGACCTTGCACACGTGCTCGCAAAAAGGCTGCGGTGGCGATCAGTGTAAAATTGAGTATGCCCGCATTGAAGACGTGCAGCCAACCGGTTAGCTGGAGCTGACTGTCGGCTGCCTGCTGGAACAGTTGCACGGGCAAGGGCAGAGTGGCTGAGGACAGGGGCATGCCGCATTCCGGGGCAGTGGCACGCGCGAGCACCTGCTGCCCGCTATGATCGCGTTTCGTTGGCAGCTTCAGAGATTGCATCGGCGTGGACGTGGGCGTTGGGTTGCCATTGCCTGGCGATAGAGATAAACGTGCTGCGAGACACTGTTGCGACTAGACTGGACTTTGGATAACTTACCCTCGACTGCTTCGCGTGCAATACGCTGATCGGCACGCTTTACCCAGCCACGGACCGTGGACTCGGGCACGCCCAGTTCGCGCGAGATGCCCGCCTTCGTTTCGCCCTTGCGTATGCGAGCGATGGCTCGTTCCTTATCGTTCATGGAGACCTGTACGCGCGGACGCTTGCCGCGCGGCACGGCAGTGCGTTCCATAACGAATTCTCTCGCCGAATACACCGAAAGAATCCTGAACAGTTTTCAAGAACTTTATAAGGACTTATTGTTGCTGCTTTTGCATTCGGATTTTATTTCGCGTTTTTCTATGTTATTTCAATTGAACTTGCTTTTCAACACGAGTGCGTCGCTATCTGCGTCTGATTTCCGAATAGCCAGTCCCAGTACCAGGCCCCAGTCCCAGTCCCAGTCCCAGTCCCAGTTATTTGACAGTCTTCGCTTCTGACCCTGTACGAGCGCTTTTGGGTTAGCTGACATATAAATCGCTGTGGGTTAGTTTTCTTCGCGTTCGCTCGTATGTGCTTTCCTCGGAGCTTGTTTGGTTCACTCATTCACATTTTCACCTGTAGACCCCCCCTCCCTCCAACCTCCAGCCCCTGTCAATGCTCCTGTCTGCCTTGACAGTTAGCGCCCAGGGTCGCAACGGTAGCGGGTCGTCGCGGTGCTGCCAACTTTCTGTCGAACTGTTCGTCTATTTTTTTGTTTTCATTGCATTTATTTAGGTTTTTCTCGCAGTGTTTTTCTTTAAATTCTTACATTTATTTCATTTCTGACGTACAACTAAAATATTTCATTCTAGTTTCTATTTACTGCTCGATTTCTTATTGTTTTTATTTTTTGTGGGCGGCATTGCAGCGTGAATATTGAAAAGATAATGGTTAAAACTTGTTCAGCAATTTTATGTAAATTTCCAATTGAAATAACCAAAATTTCCAATTAAAGCTTGCACAATTTTTGGGATAAAGTATTATTAATTAACCCAATATTATTTAGTTTCATTTACTTAAAACGGAGCAATTTATTAACAAAATCCCATTTAAAAGCATTAAAATTCTAGGCGTATGAGAATTATTCCGCTGCAATGACTGTGGAACCCATTGTATGGTACCCTTAACTAGCTAGGTAAAGACGACTTATATGCTATAACCGTATTCGGCAGAACTTTACAATTTCATCTCTTGTTATGGGAAATATTACGAGGATTCTCGTCTCGTTTAGAACTCAGCCATATTAATTGGGCAATTTAAGGTTCCAATTCGAAATGGAATTTCCTTTTGGTTGTTTGTTTTCTATGTTGTTTCTTTTTTATGGTCTAGGTAAATCTATGTGCAAAAAATATATATGTATTGTATATCGTACATTATATACATATGTATTCACGTTGTATATATATGCATCTCTCATGTACGCCAGTTGACAATTTGCCAATACAATTTAATACATTGTGTATTGCATTGATATAATAACTAATAAAACCACCAACAATATATTTTATTATTATTACTTTTTCCATATGACGTTCCATTTGGTATATCTGGTTTTTTTTTCTTTTGAATTTTTGACATTTAACCTGTCTACCTTAATTAATATCTAGTGTCTTTATGCTTGCTAAACTATTTTCATTTTTTTTAATACCATTTATCTTTTTTTCCTCTTTTTTTCAACAATTATCACGTGACAATTTTACGTTTAATTAATTTATTCAGGGCAGTTAATCATTTTTTGTGGTGTCGTGTGTGTTTGTGTTTTTTAAACATCTATGTATATGTATGTTTGAGTTAATATCGTATAACTATTATAATGAATAGCACTGCAATAGTTCGAAGAGAAATCTATAGCTTTCAGATTGGAAAACTACTTACATGTACAGTTATATTTCCTGGCCGAAAATTGAGGAAATTATGCAAAGGATATGGAAGAAATCAGGATTGGCAGTGTACGGGAATCTTAAGCAAGAAGAACTAATTAGATTATAATCAAAGAATACTGATAATGTGGGAGAATCATTTCTTAGAAATCATCAGGAATTTGGGGGAGGGGGCTAGGTTAAAAACCTGTGACCTAGACACACTGTAGGTCACTTTTGTTGAGCATAAAGTTAAGTTTCGTCGCTTAGTAATCCTCCTGCAGATGCTGCAGTCCCGGCTGCTTGGGTGTCCCTCGGCACATGCGTCTACAGATGGCGATGAGCAGGGCGAACATCGCACACAAGGCGAGCGCGATGAGCAACAGTTTGCCATAGGGCAGCTGGCCGAGATCACGTTGCAGACAGATCTCAGGGGACTCGTCGTGCAGCACAAGCTGACTGTACTCGGCCGCATGATGCAACAGTCCGAGCTGTTCCAGATTCCACTCAATGTGCCGCGTTAGTTGGGCCAGCGTCGAGGTGTGCGTCACATTGGGGCAATTGGCTATGCCGTTGCAGAGCAGATGCCGCGGTATGCAGACCTGCGTGTCGCCGGGACAGCGGAAGTCACAGCCGCCGTCCTGCAACAGTGACGCGGCCAGACTACCGTCGGGATTGCGGGGCAGGTGGAACAGCTCGGTCCAGACCAGTCGAAAGATGTTCTTGCCCGGCTGGCCGTCGCCGGTGTACTGAATGAGCACGGGCAGCGGTTCCTGATCGGCACCAGTTGCGCCCAGCTCGGCGGTGGTCAGTATGGGCAGATCGCGGGCCAGCGATATGTTGTCGGGACAGACGACAAAACGTGGTTCCAAACGACCGGCCAGGTACACCTCAATCTTGGCGCTCTCGCAACTGCGCTCCGCAAACCGTGCCTTCTCCAGATTCAGCCAGAGATCTCGCTGTGCCGCCACCTTCAGCTCCCAGATGCATTTCTCGCGACGATAATGATGCTCGGGCGGTGCCATTGGTCCCGCCACCATGGCCAATGCCTTCTTGTAGGGAAACACGAGCTCTCCGTCCGGCGACGGTCCCAATGTGATGGGTCCACAGAGCGGACCATGAGCAAACTCGTAGGTGGCCTCGAACAGCGGATTCGGATTCTTAAAATACGACGTTATCGCATGCTGACCCTGCACAATCATCTCGAGGTTCATTTGATCCGCCGACGAGATGACACGCACCGCTCGGGGTATGTTATCGCAGAAACAAGCCAAATTATTCTGGAACTTGTCGCGCTCCTCCCAAATGACCAGCTTATCCACACGCTCCTCGTGGCAGCGGGTGCAGGCGTTGCTGTTGTACGGCAGTTCCTTGAACGACACCGAGTTCACCTCGATGATGGCTCTGGCATAGAGCCGGCGATCCGTGACGAACTTGTACTGACAACGCACATCGCTTCCGCCGGTTCGCTTGAAGATCAGTGAGTTCAGTGGCGAACGCAGACGCCCACCTGGATGCTTCCAGGCGTACATAACCTCGTCGCAGAGTGAATTCGGCACGGGATCACCGAAGCGTGTGTTATTGAAGAAATCATAGTGGGCCCAGTAGTACAGGGAGCTGCCGCTGTAGCTGCCCGTCTTCGAGTCGAACTGTACATACAGCGAGGGACTGGTGCTCACGAAGTCCACTTTCTCCATGGGCCGCGAGAACGTGTCGCAGAAGGTCTTGATGATGCGTGCCGGATCCGCGTGGTCCGAGTCGTAAATGGTCAGGGACTCGCCGCAGTCGCCCTCATATTTCAGTATGGGCGACTCGATGCGATTAATGCGGAAACTGTAAGAGAAGCAGAGAAAGAAACGGAGAGAGAGAGGAAGATGGAAAAAGCGTGTCAGTCAGAGTATAAAGAGCCATAAGTAAACACCATAAATAGCTGAGGCCCACAAGGCATTTGGCCTTCTGCCAAGACGGAAACCAACATTTGGAGATCTCCCCTTACTCCCTCTCCGGGCTAAGACTGCTGCGTTGCTCTGCAGTTTAATATATAAATTCCAACTGGTAACAGGTAAAATCTCGCTTTTTACTAGCACACGTAGCCTCGTTAGATTCGTCCGCTATGTGAGCTGCATTTCGCAGCAGAGCAGCCTGAAAAATGGATGCAAATTACTCGGCCAACGTGATTCGGCAACCTAACGAATTGTGAACAGGAAATGTGGAGTTGTGGGCTGGGATATCATTGGTAGTTAATTGAATTACGAGCCTGGCGTGCGATTTTCTTGAAAGAATCGAAAGAATTGTATATACGTATTTAACTTCCTATCTTTTTGAAAACAGAACTTGTTTATTTGCGATATTTATAACTTACTCAACACTAATCGTTAGGTTGGATCAATGATTTAACGAAAGAGGCGGTAAGCCGATAAATGAATTTATCGATACTAAAACGCCAATTGGCAAACACGTCGGAAATAAAAGCACAAATATACAAATGAATAAGTAAAATGCATGTGTGAAGTATATTACAGTCTAGATAATTCTATAAATTATCATCAAATCCATTGTCATTTTAGCATATTTATTTGAACTCTAAATCGCCATTAAACTGGCTGAGTTTATGTTTCTTCCTGAAAATAACTTGACTAACGTTCTGGGGTAATATCATTTGCAATATTATGTGCTCTCGTTCCGGCTCTGGTCGTATTTCTAGCGAGCGCGAAAACTTTTCCAATTATTTTCTGGCCGTGTGCCAGTTCGCCAGCTGGCCTGGCAACTCTGAACCGCATCCGGTAGAGTTGACGTAACCGTTCCAACATTCTCCATTCCTCCATTCGTGGGGCTAAGCAGATTTCGTACAATTACATTTGCGCTGTCCAAAAATATGACATAATACAACATTTTATTAACCCACACAAAGTTGCCAAATGTGAAAAAGCGAGAAAAAACAAATCACCATCATCAGAGCCAGTGGCAGTGGCGGCATCATCAGCGGCGGTCCGGGACATTTGCCACGGCACAGTTTCATTTCATTTCGTTTCATTTTTTATGTGGCACACGACCGTGTGCCACCTCCTTCCTGCCTCTTCTACTATTCATAATAGAGCAGAGTCACTATATTTTTGCAACGTCTCGTCTCGTCTCGCGACCCCCCGGCACCGCCCCTCCAACCCTGTCTACGTGCCCATGCCGTTATTCACGTACGCGACGTCGAAAAGTAAGCCTGACGCCCTGCGGCATGTCCTCATAATCCGTTTGCAGCCTAGTTCTGGCACTGCTGACTCAGTGGGGAGTTTATTCAGCAGCAGCAGCGGCGGCAGCAGCATCTCGACAAAAAGAACACAAAAAATGAGCGAGCCCCCCTTTTAGTATGCAATGCAAGGGGCAGTCCTACGTTCTCTGCCAGCCTTTCCGTCTGCGTCTGCCGTCAAGCGTTTGGGGAGCAACTGCTTAGTTATGCGCATACGGCAGGCAATCCACTGACGGCCCTCCATAGTTCACTGGGGTTCTGGCCGGCGAGTGGGCGTCGGGTTGCAGCTTTGAGTAGGTCTCTAAATCAGATTTATTAGAGACTTTGCTTGCAACTACACAAACATGCTTTCTTCAAAGAAGGGTCCTTCTTTATAATTGATTCTTGAAATTGTAAAACGAAGTAAACTTGGCTTGAAACTATATGTACATTGTCCTAGATGCAGGGACCCTCGTTATAATTAATTCTGAGAATTGTAGAAAAAAATAAACTGTACAATTAGACTCTTTAATTAAAGGTCTGTCTTAGCAATTGATACATGCCACTGTAGAATGAAAAGAGAGGGCACGGAACTGTATATTAATCTATATACTATACTTAAAAAGTGTCCTTGCTTAGTTCATGTATATATGTATATGTAGGTTCTCTCTTCTGGGTTCCTCTTTAGAAGTGATTTTGGGAATTCTAAAAAGAAATAAAGTCGACTCCAGCTGAGAGATCCTATGAGCTTGCAAGCAGGAGCAAGATTGCAAGGCATCAGTCAGCGCAGATCGTAAAGAGAGTCGTGGTTACAGCCTGCTCCCTGTTGAATATATTTGCGCTGAGTTAATATACCTAACACGCCCGAAGCCTTGCTCCCGCCTGCCGCGCCGAATAGAGGGAAACAAGACACTCGCATAGTCCGTGAAGCTCGGCAGCGTGACATGTTACTTAAATGAGCAAGTTTGTTGGAAACAATGTCGACAGTGTCTAGACAGTGCAGACTTGGAGAGGAGTCTCCGAGCCGGGAGAGAGAACCAAGCGCATGGCACGAGAGCAGGGTGCCGACGGGAGCAGCAACAGTTGAGGTGGAAGCGAAGCAGCGCACACATGTTAGCGCAGCGGTCGAAGAGAGGAAGACAGCAGAAGGCAACACACTTGGCACTTGGCACACACTGTCGACGTGCTGGCGAATGGGTAAGGGGCGTGTGGGCGTGCAATTGTTGTCGGGGGCGTTGCAACAACTTGAGTGAAGTTGGCAGCAGACGACAAAGGCAACAACAACAACAGCAAAATGAGCAGAGACAAAAACTTGAAGGAGAACTACGAAAATTGAGCACAACTCACGCAGTTCCCAATGCATTTTTCGACTACTTTCAGCAAATTTTCCTTCTCGCTTTGCCCTGCTGCCTGCTGTCTCTGTCGCCACACTGGCGCAGGACAGAGCAGTTGCCGCCGCTGTCCGTGCTGTCCGTGCTGTCGGTGCTGCCGGTTTGTGCCCTGTAATCACGCAATCATGTTGCCCACTTCTGAACTCCTAATGCCAATCGGTGTAAACGTGCGCACAACTTCTGCATTTGCTTTACGCCGGATTCGCATGGAGGCGGGGCAGGAGGGAGAGCAAGGCTTAAGGAGGGGCTACGACTTAGTTTCGTTTAGTTTGCCCCGTTTTGTAGGTGGACATAAATATTTATCTTTTGGCAAAAACTTGTTTGATATTTTACTCTCCCCGGCAAGAGTGTGTCTCGCTCCGTGTGTGCGGGTGTGCGTCTGATGTTTGTCGTGCCTGGCGTTTCGCTTCTTCTTCTCATTCTTCCTGCCGTACTGCAGTTTTTAGCCAAAACTTGGCAATGTTTTGCAACATTTTGTGCATAAGCTATAAGCTTGCAACATGGTCGAATGTGCAGAAATAGTTGCACTTGTTCTTGGGTTAGTTGAAGGTTGCCCGCTTGACAACTTTGGGGCGAGGCGTCGTCCAACCATGCTTTATGGCCCCGTACATCACAAAACAAAAATGTAACGTACCAGAGAGGGAGAGCGAAAGAGGGAGAGCGAAAGAGGAAGAGCGAAAGAGGGAGAGCGAAAGGTCTTCAAGCTATATCTTTAAGCTCATTCCATAGTGCTACTGCTGCACAAGAATATATATGTTTTTTGCAACTTTTAATTAATAGTTTCAATGCTAAGCTGCTGCTCGAGTGCAGACTCCAACTTACTTACAACTTTTGCAATAAAGTTCCCATTGATATGCGTACTACCACCAAGCCCCTGCCCCATGCGAACTGCTGTTTACTGTCGCAGCCTTTGTGCACCCCTCGATAGGATTCGATTTAAGCAATGCCCTCAAAATGCCAAAGCTTCAAAACTTTTCCATAGTCTTGGCGACTAAGCCTTTCGATTCGTCGGCTCCAGCTGCTCCCGCCCTGAAAACCGCAGTACAATAAAATATTTCCTTACCCTATAGTTTGAGTATATATATACATATATATATGTATATGCTGTACACTTTGACTGTATATAGCAGCGGGCCACACAGACTGCGATTGCACGAGCCAAGCGACACTTGCACAAAAGTTCAGACACAACAGGAACAGTGGCGGAGGGGGCGTGGCGCTGGATGAGATTGAGACTGGAGCGCAACGGAACGCCAACAAAGTAAAAATATAAAGAACAACTTCAACTCGACACGTTAAATTAAAATGTCACATAAATCTTTGCGGCAAATTTCATTAAAATACGCTTACAGCATAGAATGCAGTTCCCGAAAATGGATTGTAGGCGTGGAGGGGGAGTTGGCAAGGGGAGTCAGCATTGAAGCCAGCAAACGGGTACGCTGCACAGCCGCTGCTGGAAGGCGTCCACATAGCCGCAAAACTTTGCTCTCTTTAAGTGAAATGCCGACAACGAAAGGAAGGGAACATTTACAACAGAGAAGGAGAGAGAGAGAGAGAGAGAGAGCAAACTCGAGTTATGTTTGGAGCCCGACAATGCGACGGCCGGATGAAAACGGCTTAAGCCGGCAATGGGAGGCATCCAAAGTGGCGACGAACTTTGACGAAGTTGTAATGCACTTTGCAGGATTATCTGATTATGAACAGTAATCTATCTTTATCTATTTGTTGCAGACGAACTTCAAGGAAAACTTAGCTGGCAAACCATACAATAACTATTCTATATTTATTCTTGCATTCTTGTATATCTTATAATGCATATGCTTTATGTCTGCTTTACAACAGCTATATACTGCAGACTCGTGCTAGTTACTTTTTTTTATTGCTTATTCTTTATTTTAAAAATAACTTGTCTGCCTGCATTGCTCTTTTAAACGATAGTTACGCCTAGTGCTTCATCGAGCCATTTACAACACTGTACTATCGATAGGCTTATCGATAATATTTATTATTTACGCATTAAGGCCATTTTGAAAAGGCAATCTTCTTTCCTAAGTATGCTTTACTTCTGCTTTAAGTTGATTATACTATAAAATTACACCATAACTATTGCATATTCATTGCGTAAAGTAATTTAACAAATAAATCAAGGAAGTTCCTGAATACATGTATGTAGTTCCTTATCTTATTTATAGTTCTCCTTTATTATACGTGATGCAAATTAATTTGATTAATGATATTGTTGTTTTTCAAGTGAGATCATTTTAACAGTCAGCAATAAAGGCTGCTCGACGCCACCCACCACACCAGGGTCCCTAATGAAGCACGTATGTGTGCCTAATGGATGCCGTGATACCCAGCTATATGTAAGAATGTACGCCCCGGCTAGAACTAATTTATTTGCAAGGCAATAAATAAGTAAGATATCCGGTTTTATAGCTTACCTCGGGAAATACAATCGCACAATTTCGCCGGGATGTCCCTTGATGTGGTAGCTGCACGAGGTGTTTGGCGGATACCAATGGGCGATGCTCAGAAAGATGCCCTCGCTGGCGCTGCTGTCCTTTAGGGAATCGGAGCTGAGCAGCCAATCGCAGACACCGTGCTTAATGCCCGCTGTCTCCACGTGGCCTGGCCAATTGCCAACGTTGAAATGGAATCCGGTATTGAGCAACGGACCCGCCGGTGATGTAACAAACTCCACGTACATGTATTGCGAGGTGCCTGCAAGTAGTAACGGTCATTCGCAAAATGGTAACGATGGATAGCCCACACATAATGGCTAATCGTGGGGACGGACACGGGGTCCGGGGTAGGCGCTGCTTTTGTACTCACCAATAATGCTGAACGGAAACTTGCCCAGACCGCAAAATTTGCCTATCAGCGGTGAATGCTCATCGCGTCCATCATACACGGCCAGCCAGTCGTAGGGGCAATGCTCGTTGCCCGATCCAATGGGTCTGATGGGGCAGGTCATTACATTTTCGCATCTGTAAAGAGATGCAGAGCAACGTTGTCGAGTACTTTAAAGCGGCACGACAAGCAAAGCAAGTTTCCGGACTCGTTTATGGATGCACAAAAACGGGGCAAATTAAATTAATCCCACTGACATCGGATTTATGAAGGGCGCAGCAGCAGCAATTATAGAGCGCACTTAGAGCGATGTCAAGTACCGGGGGTACGGGACGACGATACCCCTACGATGTGAAAATTAAAGCAATACAAGTAGAAGTGATAAAAGCACGTCCTGCAATTGAATGAATAATCGCGCTCGTCCGACCGGAGCTTAGACAAGCAGTTCATGAAGGCAGCACACAGGAGCGCACTCAGCGCTTCGGGAAAAACTTCAGTGAAAAGTGAAAAACCTCACGAAGTTTGCGCACTCGTGATTTATAGATGAAACGATTGAGTGATCTTAAAACTGTGAGTAAAGTTCCTTTGGCCCTTGGCCGGCACAGCAACCCTCGCTGCGGCCCTGACTTTGACATTCATTTGCACTTTGATGGCTCACGGCGCAGTTCAAGCCGTCTGTTTTGAAGCGTTTCCTTTTTTTGTTTTTTTGTTTTTGGCTTTTTTCATCATCTTCCTCTTTTTTGCAGTCGAGTCTCTCCCCTGGGCATAACCCTGAGTGTGGTCCAGACAAAGTGACCTTTGTACACACAGCAAGCGATTCGTTCAGCCCGGGCCATTGATGAGGTCTGCATCGCCCGGATGCCCTTTTCAGCCATTTTTGTTGGCAACACAATTTGCTCCAAGGCGGAGAATTTCATGCCAATTCAAAAGCCAAACCAGATGCCTTTCACCTGCGTGTGTGTGTGGGGGTGTGGGTGTGTATGTGTGTCAGTTTGTGTGAACTTTCTAATTGAAAGCTAACTTTGGCAATTACGAACTGGACTTTAATCAAATGCGGGCCGAGATATACGAGCGAGCGAGACGGTTCCGCCCGGCGAACCGGCCCTA
This sequence comes from Zaprionus inermis, assembly GCA_018151445.1. Taxonomy (NCBI): domain Eukaryota; kingdom Metazoa; phylum Arthropoda; class Insecta; order Diptera; family Drosophilidae; genus Zaprionus; species Zaprionus inermis. Next base: position 5,304,909 of record JAECXD010000117.1, on the reverse strand, counting down.
CTGCGATTTCAAAAGTGCAACAAAAATGGCAATTTAATTGACATTTTATTGAGCCTTTGACTGCTCTGCTCTTCGAAAAGTTGCCGGAAACTGGCAACTTTTTTTTACTGACTTCGAAACTTCAGATCCAACGGTATCTGTATCTATTAGTCAGGCAGTTTTTCGGTTCGCTTTCGTTTCACTCAATTTAATCACTTTGTCAGCAAGTTTCTCCCCAGTTTCCCAGGCATGGTGAGGCGAACCTAATCTAACTTATTGATAATAAATGCGTAGGGCAGAAAGTTGATTATTTGTACTTTTTTCCAGATACACAGTGGGAGAGAGAGGGCGCGAGAGGGGGCAACTTTCGGGAAGTTTTCGGCCAACAGACATATCAAAAATAACTGACTGGTAATAATTTCGGCATATTAAAAAACTTTTTTCTCGATGACTTTTGCATTTATTTCGCCTCTCCGAAAAAAAAGAAAACAAAAAAAGTTTTCCTAAACTTTGCTGTGTGTGTGTTTGTGTGTGTGCGAGTGAGTGTGTTTGTGCTTTTCGGTGCTGGCAAGTTTCTGTTGGCTTTTTGTCAGCCAAAAACGCTAGGTTGGCAAAATATTTGCTGTGTGTGTTTGGTACGCAGAAATTAGAAAAATGTTTTCCGAAACTGGCGGCCAAACGCGTCTCCCTCGCGAAACCTGCCTTCCCCCCGTCGGAACCTGTATGGAACTGATTTAGTAGAGATTTGGCTGAGAGCAACTTGCCGCTGACTCGACACAAGCATCATCAACGAGCACACATCCTACACACAATGCCGCTGAGCTCGAGATAATAACGAAACCAACGGGCAGCGCGAATCGACTATGGAGAGAGTGCTTTATGAACTGGATTTGATGGAGATTTCGCGTTATGCTTAGATGGATTATGCTGATTGCTTGTGGCAGATAACTTGTAGGCGTCGCATGACTGTATCAATCTATATCGATATCAATAAATATTGACTGACAGCATAATGCATCATCAAACGGGCGGAAGTGAGGTTATGTTGTGGCTGCAAATTGACTGTGAAATGGGGAAACCCAAACTTTGGCGCTTCTAATTGAATTCATGCGAAAGAGAGATCTTTAATCATGCTTAAAACTTGGAACAGTAAGATTTAAAAGAAAAACTTGTATACTTGGGATTATAATAAGCTCTTGCTGCTTTCAAGCAGTTAACTATTTTGGCATCTTTTGCAAGACTGTCGCCTCACAGTTCAAACGTTATATTAATAATCCCAGTCAAATGGCTCAAAGAAATTCGAAGGGCGAGACTATGCAAACCGACTCAGTCAGCAATCTTCTTTGTAATCTCTAATTAATACCCTTGGATACAAAGTTTTTGTTTAACTTTGCGATTACTTTGCCATCCGAGTTGACTGCACATTACGAAGCATTCTCCTGGAATGCTCCACAACCTCAATACGGAGTCAAGTCCGCCCAAACCAAACATCATTAATGGCAGTTCAGCATTGAAACCCCTTTTTTGCAAAACATTCGATTAGGTTTCAACCTTCTTCAAACACACTCCGCTGCCCTTACCCTACGATTAGCTCGTTTGTAGCGTTTGTTTGACTAATCCTTTACGGAACGGCCCTTTCTGATGCGCCGGCGTTGGCCTCGGCTTCTGTTGGCAGTGGGGGGAAACTTAGACTTGCAAATTAATACGCACTTAAAGCGGATTTTCAACTAGTCCAAAAGGCACCCTCTCTCGCTCTCTCACTCTCTTCCTCTCTCTCTCTCTCTTTACCTCTCTACAAAAGGATTCCGACTCAGCTCGTTTATCCCCGTCAGAGTTAGCACTTTGACATGCCTCGCGTCTGCCCGGACTTTTCGCTGCTCAAAAGGTAAATATTCAAATTGAATCTATAAAAATAAATTGAATGTTGCTTATCTAATTTCGACTTGGAGGAGCCCACTCAGCGTCGCAGTCGGAGTCGGAGCCAGGGCCAGACGTGCACGTGCGAGTCGAGTGAAATATGCTGACTGCGCATTTGCACATCAAACAGCTTTAAGATACTTAGACACTTTTGCCGTCCATTTGCCAAGTGGAACGCGCAGAAGTGTTGGGAGGGAGAGACTCTTTCGGAGATTCGCTTTAAAAAGCAGTCTTCCAGCTGCTTTGCCCTTTCCATCTACTCCTCCTTCTCCTTTGAATGATGTGGCAGAAACGAGCGAAATGTTTAATGACCGCCCGCAATGTTTGTGAAAGGTCAGGTCAGTGAATGTTGAATGTAAATTGTGTTTGTTGTGGGGGACGACAGGTAAAGTGGGCGAATGAAGGGGTTACGAACAGGTACGAGGACCCTCTGGGCAATTTATAAAATATTTAAGTTCTGATTTAAGCCAAAAGCACAGCCTGTCTCCAAAGAGTTGCTAGTACTCCGAATGGATTTCAAATTTCCCAGAAATGTTTTGCATGAGCTAGCGCAACTTGAACCACAAAACGATTAGATGGTAGCTCCCGGCAAAGTGTCTATTTCTATAGAATCGACTTGTAGATGCTTTGACTAAGTAAATATTGAATGATGGACTCAAAGACCTGCATGCGGTGGTATTTTACACCGCATTCATGGTTCAATCAACTCTGTGCTCTCGAGATGTGAGTTATATTTAGTGTAGTGAGTCAGTTATTTATTAATTGATCCCTGCCAATGAGGCACACGACCAAAGAACGTGAATCATGAATGCGATATTTGCGGTGCGATTAACCACCGCATGCAGGTTTCTGGCGCATATCATCAAAATTTAAAAGTCATTCGAAAAGATTCCACTACATTTATAATATATTACTATAGCAGTTCACTCTAAAACGATTCATCATTTATTTCCGGGCCCCACAAAAATGAAGAGGTAAAGTGAATATCATCATTTTCGTATTAATAAAACTGAAAGGACACCGACTGTTTTGAGCTTGGTCCCTGTCGAATCCGAAAACCCACTTAAAACGTAATCCTTTAGCTAATTTGAATGCAGACGGACGGGCAGACAGACGGGACAGACAGACAGACGGACAGACGGATAGTACAATGGCAAAGGCAGACAGCAGTCAGGACTGTCACGGTAATGTTGATTGCGATGGCGTCGGGCAATGGAAGACTGGGCGAGTGCGAGTGGAATGGGTGCTTGGAATCGGGGGCTTGGGTGTGTGACATGTCGCCAGCGTTTTCCACGAAATTGGTGCCAATTTTTCCAGAGCGCTCTGTCAAATTGTCATTGTCAGAATGCCAAATGCATTACAACAACAACAGCAGCGGCAAAAGCAGCGATAGCAAGGGGCTGAGCTGGGTTCTGAGCAGGGGCCGGAGCACACGTAATGTTGACTGTTCGCCAATGGCAAAAAGAAGCAAGAGAGAGAAAAAAACCAACAGGGAACTGGCTGGAAAATTCGAAAAATTGCAGGCAGCAGCGTTGTGCCAAAATGACAAATTACAGGGTGTTAACTTGGCGCTAATTTCTCTCGGCAATTTGAATTTGCATATATTTCCGCCAGGGGGGGGGGAACCCACGATAATCGTCGCACGTATGGGTAGATAGAATAGGGTATTGAGAAGAGTATTGGGTGAGATGTTTGAGAGGGTATTGGGTTTGGTTTTTGAAAGGATATTGGGAAGGGAACTACGTATTGGATTAGGTAAGGTATTGGCTAGGGTATTGAATAGAATATGGGCTAGGGTATTGGCAAGGGGATTTTCTAGGGTATCAGCTAGGATATTGGCTTGAGTATGGGCTGGGTTACTGGCTAGGGTATTGGCTGCTTTGCTTACCTCTGTCCATCGACGGCAAACTGTTCGTTCTGCAGATACAGCTTGATGTACGGCTGTCGCGTGTGCAATTTGTAGCGGCAGTTGAGGGCCCGCGGATAGAGACCCGGATAGGCGGGCGACTGTACGTAGCAGGTCTGGAGACGGCAGTCGCGGTACTCCCGCTCGCAGTACGAACTGTTTGGGGGAAAAAAAAGAAGAAAAAAAAACACAAACGAGAAATCGTAATTAAATTCAATTAGTTAAATATTTTGGAGCAACTGCCTCGGCCACGAGCTACCAATAAATGTCTCCAGTCTCTGGTCTAATGAATCCGGCCTGCTGCCTCCACGACCAGCCCCCATTCCTCCGCCCTACCCCACGAGACCCTTCGCGGAGTAAAGTGAAATCCAACAAATTAATCGCTGGAATTGCCTGGCAGCCAAAAACGAATAGAAACAACAAAAGCAGAAAATTGTGTTCACTGATTTGGAAAGTCTCGAGCTGTACGAGCTTCTTCTCCTTTCTTGGCCCAGAGAACCTTGTAAAATTTGTTGTCGAATTGCAAGAACAACTGTGAAATTGTAAAGAAAGCCGTGCGTATAATTTTCAATTTGTTCAAGTCAAACAAACGCATTGCCAGGGTTGTCAAGGCTGAGCGAATCAGTCCGCTGGAAGCTGCGTAAATATGATTACCATTTACCATTTTATTTGTACTCTAAATTTCATTTTTATTTTCCTCTACTCCACTTCGCATAGAAATTTGCCTTTCATTTGAGTTACGCTAGCTTCCGTTGGAATTTGTATACCCTGTATAAACAACAGCACGACAAGTCTGATACGATTAAATTCATATGTAAAGAAGCATCCTCAATGAAATGATTACCACAACAGCTAAAAGTTACATAAATATTTCTAATACCAAAAGATAACTATGAATCGATTGCCAGTAAAATGAAATTTTACAACTCTGAAGGGTATCGTTAAGTCGTGGCCTTTCAATTGAATCAATCTCGCTTACTTTGTGTTAGAATGGATTGAGTTGGGTTGTTTCAGTGTCGATGGCAATGCGCGTGACCGCAAATTAGCATAAAAATCATATTGGCCATGTGGGGTGGTTGCTTTGAGCCCACTTTGAATGGGAATTCGCAGCAGTTCGGTGCGACAGGGGCGAGGTAAAATTGTGTTCGATGTTGCTTTAAGGCTTGAAGCTTGTTTTGTGTTCAAGTGGGAGAGGATTGCGCGAGCGTGAAGTTGATGAGATACTCGTATGATTAAAGCTTCAAATCTAGTTCGGAGTACCTTCAGGGATATCTGCACATAAATTCACATTCCAGCAAGGATTACTTTAATTGCTTCAGATCTATGCCGGTGGCTCCCCAACTGCCTATATGGAAAAGTTTTTCCTCACTCACATATGCATAGAACGGGCGCAGAGGCAAATAAATCCCGCAGTCTTGCCATGCCATACTGCGATTCCTCGGAATTTGCTCAGAACTTGCAACTTATTTTATTAAGATAAAAGTTAGAGGACTGTGAAAAACGAAAGGAAATCAAATGAAATTTAATGTCTGCAAAGTTTTTTGGGATAACTGAATGCTCGTTTTGCAAGGCAATTGCTATGCTCGCTGTCTCCTCTTCCCTCTCTTTCTATCCGTCTCTCTTTTTCTCTCTCTCTCTGCGTCTGACTGTACATTTTGCGCGAGTTTTTTGTGCCGCATTGCCCTCAACTACCTCACCTCGCGCTCCTTCACTGTGCAAAATTGTAATTCAATTTTATGCGACCTTCTGTTACCGCATTCCCTTGTCCGCCCCCACGACCCTGCTGCCTTCGCATATGATTATGAGCTACTCGTCCTTGCGGGGCAGTTCTCCGAATTGTCAAAGACATCGGCTGTGCTCCAGGACTCCCTTCACCTCCCGCTGGACCCCTCAAAAACCACTCAAGTTGCGTGCAGCATAATAAAATTAAATTAACGCATCGCTGGCTACAAAATAGTCGCTGTCAGTTATCACGCCCACGCCCACATCCAGCTCTTCTCCTTGACTCCCTTGTTGGCACATAAAAATGGACACAAAGGCGCTGAAACATTATCGATAAGCTCGTGCTCGTGCACAGCGGGCGACTGGCCGGCAGTGGCTCGGATTTTGCACATTACGTATACGCACCCTTGCACAACTTCACCACGACGATTTGGGTACAATTCCGGATGCTGGCCATAGCGCAAATAGACTTCGGTTTGTTGCTCGGCGCGTGAATCGAATGTGAAGTAGGTCTGCAAAGAGAGAAAAAGAGAGAGAAATGATAGAATAGGAGCGTGCTGAAATACGTTTATGTATTGTCTATTGTTCTATCCATTTGCCGGAGCACGGTCATGAAAATCACGTATACGCACTGTTGCCGAAAACGGTTAAACAGCTGCCATTAGTAGGCATGCGGCTTCACTGATGAATCCTTGTCAATTTCCCGCCTGCTCGAGACAATTGCCAAAGCGGAGAGTGTTGCTCCTCCGCCGTCCCCCCTCCGTCTACTCGAACGCTCTCACATTCACGCAAACGTGCAGCTTCTTTGCTGCACTCTCGATAAAGTCTCTGCTTTTTTGCATGCCATCTCTCTCGCTTACATTCTTCCACTCTATCAATCTCTTCCTCCTCTCTCTCTCTCTCTCTCTCTCTGTCTGTCTGTGCATTGTCCACTGTCTATTGTCTGCTGTCCGCTGTCTGTTTGCCGCGCGGCTGTTTGCCAACGCGACACGTTTCACTCTTGTTTCCAACTCGGTTTTTGGTACTCTTCCCCGCTTTCCTAACCCCTTCTGTAGCCTCGTAGCAGCCTCATCAGCACTAATGACGTGCTGCAGTGACATGGACGCAACCTCGGCTCCTGCTGCTGCTTCTGTCCGTGCCCGGACCCGGTTGGATTCGCAGGTCTGCGCGATTGTTGAAAGCAGTACGTGATTCGCCCTAAAGGTTCCCACACATATTTATGAATACCTGGCCTTAATTTTTATGTACATATATATACATATACATAAATACATATATATATATATATACAAATATTTTTATTTAAGAATAAATCAAATTAGAGTTTTGAGAAGAAGTAATATATTTAAAATGTATATTAGGTATACAATTTTCAGTGTTTTAAGCTATAGAAAGATATGCTGTAAATTTAAATATTTAATGGAATTCATAAATAGTATTATTAGAGAGGTTTCTTCTTTGTTTAGTACATTATATAAAACGATATTCAATCTGCTTGTCTTATTTAATATATGCAAAAATATCTTCTATCCAACTCCTCCGCAACGTATGGATCAATTTTCATGGAATTTTATCTGCACATCGCATAGATCTTAGGATGAGTCTGCATTGATATTTCGAGCGCCTTAACTTTCTGGAAACTTAGCTATCTCTTGAGCATCAGCTGCCTATAACCAAATAACGTGCGGTGTCTGTCTCGCATTCTCTCAATTTGCTCCTTAGCCCCAATTGCATTTCATCATTATGTCTATATGTATTGATATTGTCCACATCACGATGGCATCCCATCCGACTGCAGCAATGCTCCCAATGGTGGAGTTGCTACGCGTTCTCACAGTGCGTGCAGAGCGTAATGCACATGTCAATATTAAATGCGTTACCGGCATCAATGACGTTAGCGCCACTTAACGATCCGAACAATGGCAGACAGACAGAGTGGTGGGGATGTTGGGGCCGGGTTACCCGTTCGCCCCGTCCGGGGCAGCTGTTACGTGCCCTGCCTCCTGGCCTGCCTGCACCTCCAGCTCATATTGCCGCGCATTATGCGACTTTAAATGCATTGAATATTTTCGAGCACTGACGATGACGATGCGACGATGACGATGATGATGATGATGCGACACGGTTATGTCTGCGGATGCGGATGTGGATGGTGCAGCGAGCATTGCGGGCATTATTATCGTCATGGCGACGTGTCGCGCTGTGTCGCTCATCAGATCTGCCCTTCGTTTCGGGTGTCTTCATTTAATATGCCGGCGAATTTGTGTTCGAATATATTAAAAAATCAGATTTCGCTGGGCTCTGCTTTTGTCTCGTTGCGTGTTGCCAATTGGCGAAAATTAAATTTGATTTATTCGCACTGAATTCTGTGTTAATGCGAAATTGTTTTCGCTGCGCTGCTGCTGTTGTTTCTGCTCATTAAATTGTCTACGTGGCAATGTTATTACATGCCAGTGCGCTCTCTATTATTTTTATTTATTATACAAGATGATACCCAACGCAAGCGCCAACGCCAACGCGGGCACCAACTCTGACTCCAGCTCCAACTCCTGCGTGGCGCTCAACGCATTTTCCAGCGCGCTCGCGCAAAATAAGTGGCAAAAATTGTGTAGCAGACGAAGAAGAAGAAGAAAACTCGGCAAAATCAGCGTGGCAAAAACAAAACCTGCAACACCTCCCGCCTCACCACTTGCTCACCGCCTCTACCCAGCTGCCAGGACATCCCAGAGCTGTCTACCAGCAGCCAACTTCAGCCAGCGTCAGGCTGTGCAGGGAGGGGCGTGGCATGCTTTCATAAATATTTATGACTCCATTAAGGTGTGCATAAGACACTCTGGAGGGCGAGCAGCAGCTACTCCTGCAGCTGAGAGTCTGTCTCCTGCATTAGTTGTCTTGTTGTGTGTGTGTTTTTGTTTGTATTGAGCTTCATGCAACTTGTAAGCTGCAGCATAAAGTTGAGCCACGAAGCATTGCAGTTGCTGCGAAAAGCCATTCGAGTCGAGCTGAGCGAAAAATTGCTTAACTGCCTGCATGAGCAGAAGAAAGTGCTTGAAGATCGCATTGAGATCGAATGCTGCAGATCATTGAGTACAATGAGTAAACTTAAACGTTTGTAAACACACTGCTTATAACTGATTTTATTACTCAACACTAATCGTTAGAGTTGATCAATAACTTAACGAATGTGGTGGCATGCCGATAATAGGAATCGATGCTGACCAGAGACTTATCGATGCTTGAAAACCAAGTAAATAAACTTAAATTAATTGCAAAATCGAACTGTAAATAAACGTAAAATACATTAAACAGTCTCATCATGCTTACTAACCAAATTATAAAGCCAATTGCCGCGTTTCTTTGTGTGAAAATGAAAAATTAGAGCAAGTTTTGAGCAAATTACCGAGCAAACTAAAAAAAATCTAGGAAAACATAATTATACTCAACCGTAAAGTATAAAATATAAAAAGTATAAAGTATAAAATTCTTTATGTGACATAAAGAAGTTATCTTTAATTTTGTAAATGCAAATACCGCATCAGGAACAGGGCAGCGCAGAGCAGCAGCAGCAGCAATGCAGAAACTGACAAAAAATCAGAGAAAAGCAGCCAAAAAACAGCAACAACAACAACAAGCACAGCAGCAGCAGCAACTTTTATGCAGCTAAATAGAATTCAAGTTGTGAACAGAACTCCACACGTACGTACGTGTGTCGCTCTCTCCCAGTCTACCTCTCTTTCTCTCTTCCTCTCTTTCACTTTTTGCAAGTAAATCCTGCAAGCAGCAACGAGTCGCCAGTGAGTCCAAAGCGAACGACTACGCGCCGACAGACACCAAACTAGACGACAGTTAGGAGAGGCGACGCCCACGTCCACGCCCACACAGAGCAGTCCGCTTGAATAATGCATGCAAAATATACACACATGCAGAAACACACACACAATCGTAAGTAGTATGTGTGTGCGAGCGAGCAGGGAGTGCGCTAAGTGCGAAAGTGAGTTGCATGCAGCGATGCAGCCAGCGAAGCAGATAGGGCAACACGGGTCGCAGCAAAGCAAACTGCTGCTGAAGAGGTGGCAAGGGAATGGGGGAAGAAGTGAAGAACGAGGTGAAACAAGTAGGTGCATGCAATCGACACGCAGATACCCTATAAACAGTTGCCAATTGACCTGGAGGAATTTATTTTGAAAATATATGGATATCGTAATTTATTTAATCGTATCATATCACACATTACTTCATCCTTTATTATTTTATTATATACCGTAAATTACACCCAGTTTCTGCCGACTTAGTATTTAAATATTTATGCATATTCTTTCTATATGCAAACGCTTTCTTGGCTATGTTATACTAGTTGTTTCCTTTTAGAAATGATTAGAAATGGGAGAGCAGGGTATACAGTAAAAGAAAAAATCCCAACATGCTGCTGTACAGTAATATTTTCTTTAAATTACGAAATAAATTTAAATGCATGAGTGCGAGCTAGAAGATGCGTCTTTGTCGGCCTGTGGGGTCACGTATCAGGAAAAAGCGTGGCAATGTGACACATGCGACTGCCAGACCAAGTCGACGGATCGTGGGAGCTTCTACTGTTCATTAGGGTTAGTGTCTCGGCAGCTGAGAGTTGTTTATTATAGAGAGGGGCAGGGAGAGTATGCTCTTTGGTAATTGGAAGTCTCTTGAGTATAAATTGAGGTTAGAATTTCAGTTGCCAGATGCTACTAGGCTTTTGGCATAATATTAAGACAGGTTTAACAGTAGAACAGTATAAATTTTAGGGAATAAGTTATAATAGTAGTGTAGTAGTAATAAGTAGTGTAAGAGATAAGCCGTCCCTCAATCGATAGTATCGTTTGAATATTTTTTGCGATACATCGATTGCTTTTGCAGATTTTTCAGCACTACTTATAAAATGTAAATCGATATTGTTGTAAATCGATTGGTGAACTTGTTGGGCTAAAATCAGATTTTGAATATAAAAAGTATATAAAATTGCTAACTCACCTGATCCGTAAAGTTATCCGTGTGGAAGAGCACCTTCACATAACTTGTCTCGCTGATGAAGGTCTGTGGTTGTTCCGCCTCGCCGCAGAACATGCCTGGCTCGCGGCGATTGGATACGTCGGTTTTGGCATTGCCATCAACAATCTGCAACAACAACAACAACAGCAAGGTGAGTATAATAACAAGAGGAACAGCCCCAACAGGAACAACAAGAACTTTCCATGGCGCATGGCAAAGTCAAATCAAATGATAAGCGAGGACGACAGTCGCCACATAAATCGAGGCAACTGCAAATGGGATTGGACGACGCGATGTCCTGGTCATAAAGCTGTCAGCCAGCGCATACGTAGGAATTACGCAGATACATATGTCATCATTTAGACGACGCTGGGTTATAAATTAGATTTGATTGCCACGCTGCCATAAATCAGCAACCACGCAGCGTGTCCCCAGCGTGGCCCCACTCGACTCACCTGCAGATAACCTCCCTCGCAGTGGGTGGCATTGAGCAGTTGTCCCACCTTGAACTTCTTGAAGCGCAGCCGTAGCACAAAGTCACGCGGCGCTCCCTTCAGAGTGCGAAAGCGATACCAACAGGTGAGCGGACGTCCAAGATTCTGGTTGTTGACCTCCGGTGAGCTGATGTCCTCGAATATGTCCACCGTCTTATTACAGTGATCCTTGGATATATCCGATGAGCTGCCACCGCTGCCACTGCCGCCACCACCACCGCCGCCGCCGCCACCGCTGCCGCTGCCACCTGCAAAAAAGGAGGGGGAGAGGAGCAAAGTTTTAGCTTATTACAAGTTGGAGATGCAGGAGGAGCGTGTTGAAATTCATTGTGCCTAATTTATACAGCGAATGCTTAAATGACAAAGGGACATTGTGCTGAATTTGTAATTCCAGTCTGGCCAACCCACCACCCCCGCTCCCATGCCGCCTGCCCAAAATGCAAAAGACGCTCTGTCCCTGTCCCTGACTGTGAGTAAGGCCACTGCAAGCACCCGCCCACTGCCTCCCACCTCGCTCTGTAGCGCCACTTCAGCAGTCAACGCGCGTAAAATTTTAAGCACTCAGTCGACGACTCGAGTCGCCTCGAGAAGGCAGTCAAGGAAGGGATGTGGAGGTCGGCGGGTACGGTGCCCAGGATGCTTTGTGTTTGTTTTTCTCTATGGTTTCTCGAGAAATTGCCCAGCCAGGCGCATTGTGGAGGATGTTGACTTTAGCCGAGTCGAGCAACATTTGTAACCGACATTTGCTGAGCTGTCAAACAAGCGTTATAAATAACATTCTTCTGGCGAATTTCTATATCAAATTTAATATTAATCGATGTGATGTGTTCTTTGATCTGCGCAGTTTTCTTTGCCAGCAAGATATAATTTAAAGAAAATGTACAAATATTAGTATATATTCCAACATTTTATGATTTACCTCGTTGGGATATTCCTACATCGTTTTTTCCATCTATATACCCTGTTTTTTTTTTTTTTTTAGATTTTGAATTGAACTTTTTAATCAGCATTTGCGTTTGTCACCGCCATTTTGTTTTGCTTTTTATATATTTCTTTTCAATACACCCTAGCAAAAGAATCTTGTTACGTGACCAGAGTATTTCTTCGTTTTTCTTTTTCTTTTTAGCATTCTCTTTGATTGTTTTTCTTTCGGATTGCTTTGTTTTCCCTCCATGGCCAGTTCCGATTTCGCACTGGACTCAAGCTGGAAATTAGTGTTGATTTGTGGTCGTCACCAGCTCTAACCGTATTCGACTGCGTTCTGTGAATGACAATCATCTTCATCTTCTCGGCTTTTCCTGCGACACGGCGGAAATTGTCGGTCTCTCTTGCTTTGTTTCGACTTGGGCAAGTTGCAGAAAGTGCTGCCTACTTTTAGGCTGATTTTAAAGTCTAATGGCGTACAGCTTGAAGTAGATTGGCTGAAGGGAACAACGAAGTTAGAGTGCAGAGGAGAGCTCAAGAAATGCCCAAATAATGGCAATATTAAACCTTATATATTATATTACTTTAACAATCAATTTGAAGCTTAGAAACCAAGCATACAATCTCGTTTCAGGTGCGTATATCAACGGCTTAATAAGCTCTACAATTTCCCAAAATCTTAAGCTTATTTTGGGGCAGTATAAACACCCCAACTCATTAGCGAGCCCGGCCTTAAATTGGACAGAGCCGCACAAAGCGAACCTCGAGCGGAAACCACGGCATTACCGCGTTTCAATTAAATCTGCAACTTAATCAACATAAACCCCCCACAGCGATGTTGGTGGGAGAAAAACGCTCTCAGACATCAAAGGATTAATGAAATGTAATATACGCTTTAATTTAGCTTAAGGACACATACACACACACACACATAGAGAGACTAACCCTGCCACAGAGAGATGGATTTCAAAGGGCTTCGCATTGAATCGATACGCGACGAGCTCGTCAAAATTTGACAAACGCAATGCGCTGCGCTGCAGGCGGTTTGTGTAGCTCTCCCAACTACCTCTGTCCCCGCCCCGCTTATCCCTTCTGGGCTTCGACATCTCACAGCCAAACCACAATCCGCTTGGCTCTTTTACTCCAGCCCCTGTGGGGCAAACCACAAGCACACAGCACGCGTTCCAAGCAGCGCAAAGACCTTGCCTCATGGCGGCATTCAGTTTAGCTGCCATGCTGCTGGGTCAGTACAGTATTTTGCCAAAATGGCTGCCACTTTGAGAGCGCACAGAAAGAGGGTATGGGAAAGGAGGAACAGGGCCTGGATTTGTCTATATCACGAACAACAATGGAGACAACGTTTATTAAATCTGTTTAATGTATCAGCATTTTTTATATGGAACTGCTAGTCTCGCCCGGCTACGCTCCTCAGTTTGTGTGGCATGCTGTCAAAAGATAAGCCAGACAATGGCGTAGGCTTCAGGTTGGGTAATTAGCATCGAGCTGCGAGCTGTACATGCATATACAGACCCACACAATAGAGACCTTCTGGTCAAGCTTGACAAGTCAGTAGAGGAAAATTAATGTAGACTCATTGCAAAAACAGAAGAGATTGAGTCGTAGTGATAAAACTAAAGAGATCTTGCTAATCTGGAGAGCTTTTAGTTATTGTATGATTGTACCAAGAACGCTATAAATTTCTCTATAAATTAAGTCATATTTAAGTACATATAAGAGATTATTCAAAGATATAGTTAGAAAATAAATAAATGAATATATATTTAAGCAATAAACTGCGGGCAATGTGCCTGTGAATAGAGCTCGGTATCAGTCGATAATATCTTAAACCTTCCACTACGACCCCTACACCAGTTGCCGGCATCAACAAGGTATCACCCAGGCCAAGCACTTGGCGAAGACCGTGATTTACAGACCCCTGTGTGGAGGGTGTCGAATAGGCCGGCCTGCGTATCCGGCGAGTAGTTCGCACAGCTATTGCCAAAGACGTGCAAAGACAACTACTAAACGGGTTATGGTAGCACATTACACTGAAACAAAACAGCGTAAAGGAGCCGCCAGACCATACACTAGCTACATGGAGCGAGCGCAGGGAACGAGGCTCAGGCAGGGGCGCAGGCGGTGGCCCAGACTCGGGCGAACAGGCCCAATCGCTTGTGTTGCCCTTGTCTCATCGATTAGACGCATCTCTCTCTGTCTCTCTATCTGCCGTGCAGGGACTATCGCAGTACCAGCTCAGCTCACTCCAAGGAATTCTTGACCTGGAAAACAATAACAACAAAGAAGCAACAAGAACAAGGCAGAAAGGCAAGAAACGGGAGAATGGGTAAAAGTCAAAGTCAAGTAGAAAAAAAAGAAATGGTAAAGCCAGCTTGTCTTTTGCATATTTTTCACAGAGCCCCTCTCTCTCTCTCACTTTCGCTCTCTCTCTTTGTCGCTGTCTCTTTCTCTCTGCCTGCTCTCTTATCTGGCTACGGCTCTCGTCGGCTTCCCGTTGAGAGCTACGCCCGCATTCCACATGTTGATATATTGTCAACAGACGCATGTCGCATTTGTCTCGGCTTTGTTCGCTCGCTTGTCTGGCCACCAATTCTCCTCCGGCTCCTGCTCCTGCCCCTCACCGCCCGCCACTTGTACGTATGTATAGCCCATTTTTGATAAAGGTTGACAAGTGCTCCTGCCCCAGCTCCCCCCCCTAAATCATTGAGCAGCCAGTGAAAATCGATTATGAAAATCGCTTGCTGAAATTTTGCACAGGCCTGCAAGGAACTGTGAACGATGCAGGCTGAGACCCTTTTGCGGAGCTGGCTTAAATTGTCGCTTCACAGGCTTCGGCATAAATATTTTAATAGAAATTCGTGCCTAAGCGGCTGCAACTATTCGCAGCTGCTGCGTCTGCGACTACGTGAGCCGCTCGCCCGGAGATTGATGTATGATGACGTGCTGTTCGCAGGCTGATTCTATTCACTTAGCAGCAGCAGCAGCAGCTCGGGTCGTGCCTCGATATTGACTTATTCGGCAAAAAGTGATTTGAAATTTGATGAGAGCCCAAGCAATAAAATACCGCAAAAATTTGCATATTACGCAGAAAGGAAGGATGGGATATTTGCCATAAAATGGAGGAAACTGTTTAATGCCGGAGATTCCGTTTCGGAATACTGTCGAAAAGTGAATTTATAGCCCGGCATAAAAATAGAAATCACATACATGTGTGTGGATAATCAACAAAATCGATGGGCTGACGAAAGAATAGACGAATATTTTTAGCAGACCCGGCGCGTGTACTCGCTCTTGATTGATTAACATTCAGGCTTCTATTTCGTTTGCATATCGTTATTAAAATGGGTAAAGCAGCAAACTGATTACTGGCAGACTCCCAGCAAAGTATGCAAGAGTGTTTGATAAAAAAGACAGTGAAGATACGGTCAGAAAGCATTTGTGTCTTTTTTTTCGTAGTACAAAGGCCGAAGAGAGCGTAGCCAAAATTTAAAATATGTTTTTATGCGTACAGTAATACGACATGATACCATCGAAATTGGTGGTCCCAGCTCTTACAGTCCCTGAGATTGAGATGCTCATACAGACAGATGGGCGCATATGACACTCTTTTGGCTCGCAGATGCCTCTTTCTATCTGTAATACACATTTTGCGTGATAATATGCTTGTATCCCATGTAATCCCAATAGTATAAGGTATAATAATCATATTCCTATACATTTTTTAAAAACAAAAACGTCTTAGGGTATTCCTTAGCTGTTTTCTGTGCCTTTTCTAATTTCCCGTCTTGAGCTCGGCAATTTCTAAGAAAAGTTTCAATTACTTCGGTATCCTCGGCAGCCGAACTTTCATAAAAATAGCTTATTGCTGCTCGTAGTAAGTCGGAGCTTTAAAATGGCTGCCTTATCCGCTTAAAGCTCTTTTCAATTGCCAATCATTTGCTTGGTTCAATGTCCTTTTCGCTGATGCTGTCCACGAGCGACTATTGCGATTCGCTCTCTCGCTCTCCCGCTCTCTCTCTCTCTGACACTTGACAGCGTGTCTCATTTGGGACGAGGGCCCAAATGAATACAAATGGCTTAACGCCTTAAATACTAATGGCCAGCAAATTTCCTTATCGCACGCTCACGCACACACTCACACACACACACGTACACACACACACACATACACACTCACTCAAGCACACCCTCGCATTGAAATGCGGCAATTTTTCAACATTTTTGCAGTCACTTTTTATCTTATTTCTGCTGCGAAGAAAAAAACTTTTAACAGGACAATTTGTTAAACAAAAATGCTCGAGTGTGAGTGTGCGTGTGTGCGTGTCGGTGTGTGTGTGTGTGAGATACGCTGCGCTGCTTATAGCAGCTGTCTCGACTGTCGTTGATATATTAACTGTAACTGTGATGGATCATTTACTTAAATTATTAAAATTGCCTACTCAAATTTCGCAGACAAACGGACCACGTTCCCTACCCCCCTGCCACTCGTTGCGATTGATTGACTGACTGACTGATGGGCAGATTGAATGCTCAGCGAAGGCGACGATGACAGCTCGGCAAACAGAAAGCTGCAAATCGGTTCGCAATTCCCCCCTCAAAAAAAAAACATTAAAATATATAAATAAATATGTTATCGTGGTTCGATTTCAATGAAGATTTGTAGGCTTATTATAGACAAGGAAAAAAGCCTATATATATCGATAGTATAGTATATATTTTAGAATATATATGAAATTTTTTTATTTTTAAATGTATACGCTATATAACACTGCAATCGTTTATTTTCCTCTGGATATTGTTTCGATATCAGATTTGGTTTTTGTTGACCTTTAGCATTAACTCGCCCCTTTATATGGAAAACCATTAAACAGTTTCCCGTTCGCATTTTCCTAGTTCTTGTGATGTTGTCAAAAATACAAAATACATTCACATGCGAAGCGATACACTTAAACTTCGATGGGGCCGGAATTCGCATTCGCCTGGGGTCACTTTGTGCCACGATGCGTATACGTTTTTTTTTTACAGATTTCATTTCGGTTCTCGCCCCGTCCCGGGCCTGCCCTGCGGCCCGCATTTATACTCTGGCGCGACCTTTCAGATTTTATGCTGAGCTTTGCATTTTTTATGCCGTATTTTTTGTGACATATTCATGTTTTTGCTGTTGACAAATAGAAAAGAAGCGTGTATATAAATATAGATGTGTATATTAGTTAAATGAAGCTATTCGAGCCCGGCGCTATCTGTGGCCGGCGGCCGACGTCGCGCGGCGTCCTGCAAATGAAGGGTTCAAAGTGAAGTCGAAAATTGATTTTATGGAAATAACGGAAACTCATCAGCTAAGCGGTGGGGGGAGGGAGGCAGCACGAAAAGAAAAAAAAAAGGATGGAAAAACCCTTGCGGCGCATACACTGATTTATTTTTTGCATATCAAAAGGAAAAACGTTCTTTTACAAATTTCTATGAGTTTGTTTTTCGAGTACATGGGAAAGTTAGCTCAATGAGGGGATTGCTGGAACAGAAAGCTGTCAGCAGATGCATCACATCGATGAGGAATTTTAAATTTCAAAGGAGAAAAATATGAAAGGTAATTTGCAGTAAGTTGATTTAAGCAACCTGAACGAACGCAGCAACTAGGCATTTTTTTATTTTACTAGTTATACCCCACTTTGCTCTAGTTATACGCTATAAGTATATCAATATATCAATATAGTAGTATCAATATAGTAGTATCAAACTGTTTGCATAGTGTGCCTCAGCTTGATTTTTGATTGCGAAAGCTCGAAAATAAATTAGCATTCCTTTCTCAAAGAAGGTTTTCCTTTCGTTCACACTGCAAACTGAAGCTAAGCTGTTTGCTTTCAATTTAGCCAACCTACATTAAGGTCTTGCTCCATATATGGGCAGAGCGTAAAGCAAACCCTCGAAGCGAGTGAGAGTTCGCTTTCGTGCTTGCCCAAATGATTAATTATAAGGCTTGTGAGGAATTTGCTTGGCCATCAATTGCAAAAGAAGGCAAACAAACAATTTCAATAAGCTGCCACACTTTGAGCTCGGTCTAGACCCAAGAACCGGGTGGGCATGCTACGTGGAACGGGGGGGGGGATATATAATCCTCAATCAATCTGTTGACCTTCTCGGGCACATGAGCAAGAAGCCGTACGGCCATTACAAGATTCCACTGCCATTAAGCTGCAATTAAAGCGCTCCAAATGAATTTATATACACGTCCATAAATTAAACGCACTCCTTGCTTACTTTCCCCTTCCTCGCACGCGTTGCCCCCGGGCGGGGCACGGGTCTGAGCCGGGTCTGTGGCAAGTTTTACGAGTTCGGCAAGGCGCATTTGTAGTCTTCATTCATTTCATTTAAGTTAATTAGATTCAATAATTTTGAGGCCTGAAGCAAGCCCAAACCAAATGGCTGCTGCGTGCCCAAAATGCCTAAATAGGCAGCATAAATTGAGATTTATATGGGCGCTTAGGTGAGTGCTCTCTCTCTCTCACTCCTGCACACTCATCCAGCTCTTACACTCTCTTCATCTCTGGGCGAGCAATTGAAATTTGCCAATTTTGCTCAGATTTTATGTGTGCACTAAAAACCGAAAATTTAATGTGCCATAAAGGGACAAATTCATGTACTCCCCCAACATATGCTCGCCTACCCCAGCCCTCCGAGCACTGCTCACATATTTTATCGCTCTCTCGCTCCCTCTCCCACTCTCTCTCTCTCTCACACTCTTTGCAGAGCGGAAATCCAGAAAGCGACTGGACAGTGGAAAAAATTGCCCATATTAAATGCTGCGGAAATTGTTTCATCAATTTGTTAATAAAACGACAGAGCACACACACACGTGCGCACACACAAACACACACACAGTGGGCAGAGACAAATGTTTGACTTAATAAAATAAATTGTATAAATTGAAGTCTGTCATTTTGAGATTCCCAGGCGTAACATTCGCCCCCATCAGCAGACGAGGCACATAAAACATAACAAATTGCATGAAATTTACGTGGAGCGTGTGTTTGCCAGAAATCTTCGCCCGCGCCGACAGCCCCCCCCTCCTGGCACGTCCAGAAAAATTGTCATGCATGGCATTCACTTCACATGTCTGCGGAGTAGTACATCGATGAGTGCGGAGCGCAGAAGAAGACAATCAGTCCGCATTGGCTGCCACACTGAGGTTTGAGCCGAGGCCAGAGGGAATCGGCCCGAGAGCTGGAGGCGACTCTGTCACGCCTGCCGCATGACAAACGTCTCGGCGACATCCTGTCAACCCGCAGTCGAAATGAAGGCTGCTGCCTACGTCTGCCACTGCTTCCCTTGTCGCTGCTCCGCTTCTCCCGGAAAGTGAGCTATTTCGGGCAGCCGCGTAGACAACTCTGTTTGGCAAGCAAATAGCCCCAAAGAGTTCATCAAGTGGCTCTAAAAAATACTGGGAAATGGAAAGATGATTGCCTGTGCAGTCTAGCCGAGTTATTCAAGTGCATTCTGCCTTCAAATACCTTAATTAATTTAACTTAAATAGAGAAACCCCTTACAGGAATGCATAAAAGCGGAATATCAGTTTCTGTTGAATAAAAAGACTTAGCAGGGTATTACAGCTGGCAGCCCGTCTGTCTGTCTGTCTGTCTGTCTGTCTGTCTGTCTGTCTGTCTGTCTGTCTGTCTGTCTGTCTGTCTGTCTACCCGGCTTGTTTGCCCGTCTGTCAATCTGTGTAATCACCTAGATCTCCAGTAATATACGAGCTAGGGCTATCAATTTCGCTGACAATATGTCTAACTAGCCAACGCAGCTCCAGTTTTGCATTAGAAATTGGCCACGCCTCGTATATAACGTTTAACAAACGTAAATTTAAAGCTAGAATATTAATATATATATTCTGATGATTGCAACAATTATTATTATTAAAATGTTATCTGTGAATTTCGTTGCAATCGGCTTAAAGGCACAGAAGTTATTTAATTAATTGATTTTGCGGCAGCACTCAAAAGTATGCAACAAAAAATAAATAACACATTACATGTATTCTTTCTGTACTGCGATTCACAGGGTATTAAAGTATAACGTACGTATACGGATAAAACTTATGGCAGACAATACATGACACATTCCCCTACCATGACAGCGAGCGAACGCAGAGTTCGTGCTAAGAAGCCGGGACAGGAAAACGGAAAAGCGGCTGAAACTGAAGCTGGCAGCCCAAAATGGACTTGCACAGTTCACGTGCTGATAAAAATAACGGCAGAAAAATGACTATGCCAGCAACAACAACATCAACAAGAACAACAAGCAGTCGCAGAACTGAAACAACAAGAAGCACAATAGTCGAGCCTCGTGCTCGTCCTGGCAGCAAACGAGCACGAGCAATTTAATACGCAGATAAATATAAACACACGAAGACGGAGAACTTAAGCGTGAGTTAAGGGGGAAGCAGCAGGAGAGGAATAGGAGCAGAGGCGGGAGAGTAGTAGAAACGGGAGTGGGAGCAGCAGCAGAAGAGGAGTGGGAGCAGCAGCAGGAGAGGAGTGGGAGCAGCAGCAGGTAGGTTTGCTGTCGGAGTAAAGAGCTGAACTCGTTCTGGCACGCACAACGCTAAATTTGCTCATGAGTTGTAGGCGGACAGTGCCACGCCCGCTGGCTGCTTGCCTGCCCCCGTTCCTCACCGCCAACCAGCTCATCCTCAGCCTGCGCAGATCGAGGCGATATCAAGCGAATGACATGCGCGTGCTTTGCCTGCTGCTGCCTCCGCTGTTGCTGCTGCTGCTGCCCCCGCTGCTGCTGCTGTTGCTGCCCCCCTTGCTGCTGCTGCTGCTGTTGTTGTTGTTGATTATGTTGATGATGCATGTTGTAATGTTTAGGGTTATGTCGAGACAAAGACAATACACATGCCGCGCAGCGTGCCGTGCCGAGCCGAGGCAAATGCAATTTGTCGCAATTGTAGAACGCCTCGCAGCGGCAGGCTCGTCCGTCTTGCCTGATATGTTTGACAAGCTCTTCGAGTCAGCCTCAATTTGGGCAGTGGCGCGACAGTAGGGGGGGAGAAGGAGGGAGGTGGCTGCGCTGTGCCGTGCTGGCATTCACATGACAGCGACGTGGCACGCCATTTGAAACGTTATTAATATTTATACAGCTCTTAACTTGCGAGAAACGTCCCCCGAATAATGGATTCGTTTTGCTCGATGGGGCGGGGCGTGTGAGCGGGGGAGTAGACAGGGTAGACAGGGAGGCAGGTACGCTGCGAGTGGAGTGGGTGTACCAATTTGAAAGCCTGCCAGCATCAAGTCGGCAACATCAAGTGGTAGGCAGTTGAATCTAACTGAAAGTGTGGTTGTATTTAAACGGAAACTCCAGCTGATTTTACTGTCATGGCACAGTGGGCGCGGTTTGATTGTCTTGAAGCGTAACTAACTATGTTTCAAGCGCTTAAAGTAGCAATTATGCTAATTTTCAGCTTACCAACTTTATTATTAGACTTTATGCCTCAATTTAATTGCAATAAATTCAAAATGCGTAGGTAAATTTAAGGCTAAAATATTAATACTTGCTGTGCACAACAATTAGCAATCATTTCTGCAAATTTGGCAAGCAACAAATAAGGCAAATTGAGGTCATTTCAGACATAATGCAGTTGGTTTGATTTTACCTTCAGCCTGAAAGTATGCAGCGCAAAAAAGCAAATTCGCCTGTACCAATTTTATTAATTGTTATCTAGTTTAGGTTTGCTTTCATGCAAATAATTTAATTTAAGCAGAGCGAAAGTAGTTTGAAATTTAATTATGATCTTCAGAGAAAAACTTGCATCATGTAGCGAAAAGCATGTACTACTTTTGGAAGCAATTCAAGCAAAATACGAAATGTTTTTGCCTTATACTCTTTTTGAATTGCCTGCAATTTTGGCAAACAATCCACGTTTGTCGAAAAGATTAAGCCGACTTGCGAGTTTACAGCAAACTTTCGAGACAAATAAACGCTCTCTCTCTCTTCCTATCTCTTTCGCTGTTGCGGATTCCCTCATACGATAATAAAATGCTGAAAAGTTTCACAATGTGGCGTGTGAAAGAAATAATCATAAATTTTCATTAAAATTAAATTAAAAAACTTATTTTTAGACGAGCGAAGTGGCGCGTAATAAACAAGTTAAAAGTCTAACCATAATTTGGTTTTGGCCACATGCAAGTAAACAACAACAAGTGAGCCTAGAGGGGGAAGGGGGCAGGTGGTTGGGTAGAGGGACTGGGCCAGGCAAGCAGCCCGAGGACTTTATAAATTTATGCCACAACATATGTTGCTCTTGAACTTTATGTGCGCACTATGAGCACACAGCGTTACCCCTCCTCCCATCCACCCCTCCTCCCTTGAGTATCCTTGAGTTGGCTTCTTGTTTACAGTTTATGTACAAGTTATTTTTTGAGTAGCTTCCTCAATTGCGGCTCCCTGGCCCAGGCAGCCTATGCTCTTCCGCAGGGGAGAACAGTTGGAAAAAAGCCGAGAGAGAGAGAGAAAACTGGCAAGAAGAAATACACACGGCGTAGTCGAAGTTTTGCTTTTACGCTCAATTACAATGCAAAACTTTTGATGGCAAAATAACTTGCCAGTCTGTGGGGCGAAAAAGAGAGTGGGAGCGGGCATAAAGCCCAAAAGCAGTGCAGTCAGGCCAAAGACAAACTCTCCGCTTGTTAGCTGTGAAATTCAGCCGACCCGTATACGTATACGTATACGACATATGACATCATATTTCCAATTTTCCATTGCACAATTTGTCAAAATTTTGCAAGAGAACGCAATGATTATGCATGTTAAATAATCGCAAACAGGCGAGCCAAGCTGCATGGGCAAATAAATCAAATTAAAGCTCGACGCCGCATAATCACAAAAGTAAATAAATATGCAAATAGACGACGAGCTGCTGCAGTCGCAGTCACACGCGCCGCATATGGCGACGACAGTGCAAATATATATGTTTCGATATTTATTTTGATATTTGTTTTAACAAATTGCTTCAAATCAGAACGCTGCAAGCAAAAAACAGCACAGCGCAAATAGAAATTTATTGCATTTGAATTTGTCGCCATTTTGTTGCCCGCGGAGCCGAGACAGGGGAGTGGGAATGAGCGGGGCAAGCGGCGAGGAAAGCCGACAAACCGATCCATAAACAAAACGTTTCGAGCGTGATGAGCGTACGCGCATAAAACAATTACACCGAAATTGTTCTTTTCGCTCTCGCAGTCGCAATAAATGAAATGAAAACAAATATCGCCGCGGCAGCGTATAAAAAATTTAACGCGCTGCAAGTAAAAAAATGCCAGAAAAAAACGAAAAGTTAAGATATAACAGATGTGTATACGACTATAAAATACTCTGCCATATAATTTTGAGTTTAACAGCGTGATTGCATTTTCTACTTAGTCTACAAACGACATTGTTTTGTTGAATCCCAAGCTTTTATTTAAGTGTATATAAATTAATTTATTTTATTAAGTTTTTCCTTAAATTCTTTCCATAGCAAATACCATATTATTTGCTTAATATCTTATCTGCTTTATATCATAATGTTTGAGGTAAGCCGAAGTCGAATGAATAAAATATATTTATTTTAATAATTGCTTAAATTTGTTTGCCTTCATTTTTATACATTATAAAAAGAGAAAATACTTTGCAACAGTGTGATGTGTTTCGACAGAGTTATGCCTGTCATAACACTTCGCATACCCTCTTAATTTTCAATAAGCGTTAAAAAATATGTATAAACAAAAGCCAAACAAAAATTAAAGAAATTTCCAGCTGCGTTTTTCCAGTGCAAATATTTTAACTTTAAATATGCTGAATAAATCTGTATTTCGTGCGTGTAAATGCATGCGAGTGCTTAAGGTGTGTCCGCCCCACACACACACACACACACACACACATGGCATGCTGAACGTGTGATCTCTTTAATAAATAGTTATGCACATAGCCTAGGGGTTCTGGCCCCGGGGCCCCATCTGGCACTGTGCTGTTCATTTTTGAAGGGGTGCAAATCGCAAATAGTTTAAAATTTAAATTGAAACATGCTAGCCGGAGTATTTGATTTACGAATTCGAGTGCAAATACTTGTAGCGACAACTGTAAAATTTGCCCAAATACAAATTAACCCCTTTGGGGTTCTGCAGTTCATGTGCCCTCAATACAAAGTGTAATCCACAAGTAGACAAACATATCTACGATATGCATATGCATAACTATTGTTTGCTGCATTGCAGCAACTTGAAATTTCGAATTCGGCATACTACGTATATATAAATTACATACGACAAAGACATTCCATATATGTACGTATATATATATATATATGCTTGTTTATTCGGCTCTTCAAATAGTTAAACTTATTTACATACAAAAGATTCAGTCGGTTTGTTCGGCTCGAGCACCAGAAATTTCCATTTCAAGAGAAAACTAAATTAAAATTTAGCAAACTAAATGCAGAATTGTGCAGTTATATGATATTTTGTCTTAATTTGAAAATAGTTAGAATTGCAGGAAAAATACAACAAAACATTGTCAGTTGTGCGTATTTGGAAATTAAATTTGAAATATCTTCGAAGTGGATTATTTGCTACTTTATTTTCATCTCTAGAAATCTTCAATATTTACAATACAATATAAATACAATATTTTCTGAATTTTTAATGCATTTTATTCTGCAGTTAGATCTGCGTTAAGTGTCTAGAATTTATTATAATGAACAGTATATTATATGTATATATATTATAATGTACAACTTCCTCAAGATGTTGATTGTCTACAATCTTGGCATCTGAATAGAATATACACACATAAAAGTAAATATTTTAGATATAGTCTTATTAATGTTCTTGTATATATTCTTACATATATTTTTGCATACATTTATTCTTGTTTATCTCACTGTATTCTATTCATATTATAATCAATTCGAGGACGGGTTTGACAGGCCTAACAAAAGCTTTTTAATTGGCATGAGGCAAAAGAAATCGCGCTTGTTGAAGGCAGAAAGTCAAGCTTATAAAATACCAAAATTATGCAAAAGGCACACACAGACACACACGCACACACATACTTAGATATAGACACCCACAGAGGCTGCCTTGCTGGCAATTACCGCGTCGTTTCATTATGAAATTTATCGTATTACGTTGATGAAATCATTTGAAGGTTGCTGCCGGCTGCGGCGCGGGTAATTTCCCCATTGGCGGCTGTATCTTTGTATCTGTTTCTCTTGTGTGTGTGTGTATCTTTTGTATCTATGTGTGTGTGTGTGTGTGTCGATGTGCCCTTTGTGGCGCGGCAGCAGGACGCATTTGCCGCCAGAATTGTTTCATGTGGAGCGCGCGCAACAATTAGAAGCAGTTGCGGCCTCCTGCTGCCTTTGTGTCTTTGTCTCTATCTCTCTTTCTCTCTCTCTCTCTCTGTGCGTGTGTGTGTGCGTAGTACAGCATATATAATTACACATGAATTTCAATATCCTGCGGCGGCTGACTGTCATGCCGTGCCGCCATTTGCCTTGGGATTTTGCCTTTCCTTTTCTGCTTTTTGGCTTCTGTGGCGCCGTCACTTTTAAACTTAAATTCAACATTGTCTGTCCCGTCTGTCCCGTCTGTCTAGCTCCTGCCCCCAGCTACTGCTGTTTACTGTCTTCTATTTATGTTTCCACTACTATTTCTATTGCTTTTCGTCCTGCTATTTGTATTGGTTTTCAGCTGCTTCGCCTTCGTCTGCTCTTTCCATTTTTCTGTCACGACTCAAGCCTTTGGCAAGGCAGGCTTCAATCCCGAGTTGCGACTCCACGAGTAATTTGGCCAAAACTTTTAATGTACTCGCAGTTTTGTGGCCGTATTTGTTTTGTCTTCTAGCCAGCGCCAGTGTGGAGGCGGGCGCTGGGCGTGGCAGCCAGGCAGCAAGGCAGCTGTTGCCTTTGCCTTTGCCTTGTAATTGAGTGTAAGCGCTAATTGGAATTTTGATGAAGTTCGGCGTGAATTTCGCAACAGTCGCCGCGGGAGGGGCTGGCGAAGATCGCTGGGCAGCGGGGGGAGGGGCGGTAGATGAGAGGAGGTGCAGAGGGGCGTGGCCAATGTGCAATTATGTAACTAGCAGTTGAGAATGTTTCGAATTTCGTGCGGTCGTTGATTGTGAGAATGCGTGAGAGAGTGTGTGTGCGTGAGAGGGTGTGCGCGTGTGTGTGCGCGTGTGTGTGTGTGGGCGTCTGTGTGCGGGTTAAGTGGGTGTGATAAACCTTCTTGTAGGCACTTGAGCCGGTTAACAAGTATACGCAATGTTGCACAGCCGAAGCAGACTCGCCTAATGCGAACAGCGAATCGAACTTTGGCAGCGCAGCAAAAACTTTCGAATGGAAGAGAAAGCTGACGATGAAGAAGTAGAAAAACAACAAGTAGAACTAGAAGAAGAAGAGGGGTATAAATAAGTAAACGAAATAAGTTTGAAAGGGACTTCAACCGTGTGTGTGTGTGTTTTAATGCATTGCGAACTGAAAGCGATTAGAAATCTCGTATCTACCAGAACAATCCCTGGTCTAGCTTGCCCCACACACGTCCGTCTCCAATCAAATTTGCACAAAAAATGCACAAGGCAGAGCACAAGGAGGAGCAGCTGAGGGCGGAGTTGGAGGCGGGCAGGCTGCAACTTTCTCGTTGCCGGTCACTGCGGCAATTTGTCTAATTTCCTGCTGCAGTATGCAAACAAACATTCATAAACAACAGCAGCAGCAACAACAACAACAACAACAACCAGGACAGGCAACTTTCCAGCGGACATATGCATATTGCAATGGTAAAAACTTTCAGTAAACCAATTTTTTGTAAGCCAACTTTGTGTTGATGGACTGGCAAGGCGTGGCGTGGGCCGGGTGAGGGCAGGGAAGGTCGAGCGAGCGAGTCGAGTCGAGTCGAGTGCTCTGTGTGTGCAAATGCAAATGCATTATGTGGGCGTGGCGGGTCTGAAGAGGCTTCTAAATGCAGCTGCCTTTTCTTAGCTCTATGAACGGCTTCTCCAGTCGTTGCCTTGGAAAATGAAAACATTTGCGGGCTTCCAACTTGATGATGTTGTTGCCGTTGTTTTTGTTGCTGTTGCTGCTGTTGCTGCTGCTGCTGTTGACAAAGCATAAAGTACTGGAACAGCTCCGGCGGGCTTGTATGGCTTGCCAAGCAGGTGAGTCCACTCTGTTTACATAGCACACTCATTCAGGTACTGCCTCTCCTGCATGAAAGCCTCTCCCCCGTCGGCTGTGCGGGCTGTTTTTATTATGTCACACAAGTGCTTCCTATGACACACGACTTCCTGGTTGAGGTTGAGTCGGAGTAATAATAAAAAACACGAATGGAAACAACAAGGCCAGCAGAGGGCATTCCTATCTGAGCAGACGGTGCTCTCCCTCCCTCTCTCTCTCTCTCTCTGTTCTACTCTACCGAGCCCATTATAAATGCCACGCCCTTTGTTTGTGGGCGCTGTTTGCCAAGACAAACTAGTTGCAAGTTCTCTAAGTGCGAGTGCATGTGTGTGTGTGTGTGTGTGTGTGTTTTAAAGCCTTCTAGACGTGTGTGCATGAGGATTATCTCTGGTACATAGCGACAATCTTTAAAGTTTTTAAAGCAATGTTCTAAATTTTTATAAAGAAAAAGTTCGACAGAGGAAATATGAATATATAAATAAATATTAATCACACTTTCTATATTTCATGTTTCAATTAATGTATAGTATTTCAATATTAAAAAATGCTAAGTAGGAAATTTCCTTAACCGGCTCTAACAGCCTCTGCGCATACACGCTCAGCAAATTCAAAATACAATCTAAATTTATTGAATGCTGTTATACAATTGCATTGCATTCGATGTGTGTGTGTGTGTGTGTGCCAAGTGCACGCCCTCCGCCCACTTCAATCAGGAGAAATTCATAGCCAGGCTGCCATAAACAAATGTTAGCGGGATCAACAATAATGTTTGCCCTTTGCTGGCGAGCTGAAAAACTGCACACGCTGCCAAAAAAAAAAAAAAACAACTGTGGAAAATTGGAAAATATTTCGTAGCTGCGTTTCCATTATGCACTTTTGCTCAAACGATTTTCATTTGATTTTTCTATTTTTTCGCCGCCAAAGACTTTGCCTACTCTGCGGCCTCTCCATCTCTCTATCTCTGTGTGTATTCTGCTCTCTCACTCCATCTCTCTCTCTCTCTCTGCATCACTTTCTCCCCTTAAACCATCGATTCTTGCTCCACTGGCAGCGCAGCAATTAAGACGCGCCTCGTGCGTTTACAGAGGCAACGCTCTGCCCGCTCTGCCCGCTCTGCCCCTTCCTCGCGCTGTTCCAGTTCCGCTGGAGAAGCAATCGCAGGCGGCGTCGACTTTATTGTCGTTTTTCATTTGGCAATTTGCATAGTTCAAGGGCTTCTCGACGGGGCGCTGCTAACTCGGTTTAGCTCACGCTGCACGGCATTGGCACTTGGCAGCAGCCCATGACCCATACGCCCCGTGGCCCCAGAAAAAAAGCCGAACCAGACAAAAAAGAAACAACAACCAGATGGCAACACTTTCGACTCTGGTCGCGGGCAGGCCAAATGAAATTGTTGCTTCCTCCGAAATATGCGGGCTACAAAATTTGATTATCTTCAATATGAGACGCGTCTATCTATGTATGCGAATGTGTGTGTGTGTGTGTTCGTGCCACTTTTTGCCGGAGTCGAGCAGCGAACTGCGCTCTGTAGCTGTGTATTTTTTCATGGAATTTCAATGCGGCAACAGTGCAGCTTTTGTCTGGTTGCGAGTGGATTTTTGGCCAGAATTGGTTAGCTGGCAATATCTTCTGCAGATGGAAAGTGTGTCAAACTGGAGAAGATGTAATTATACGCGCTACTCACGCAGTTAAAGAGTATTAAAGCCGTCAGAATAAACCGTGCTCGCAAAAGTATGCTACATTTTTTGATTAGCCGCCAAAGCTACAAAAGCGAAGGATTCATTTTCAGCCTGCAAGTATGCAACAGAAAATAAGCGTATCGTGTAGTTAGCTAAGAAATCGGGCGATAAGTGGGCTAAAGCATCTCCACATGTTTTGATTTTGATACCGTTTACAATAGAGTTGATTTTATATTATTGCAGCTGCTTGAAAATGTTTCTAGCCAATGCAATTTCAAGCTAGAGTATATAAATTTCTTGCAGACAGTTGCCTTGCTTTCTTACTTATGCTGCTTGCAGAGCTGTCTGATTTGCACTGCATTTAGACAGGCTCGTCCCTGCAGCCAGTTTACCTTGCACACAAAACAAACACGAAACGAGCTACAGCACACACACACACACACACAGAGCCTTGCTTTTCCTCTCCCACATTCAGCCAGCTCGGTCTTTGCCACAAAGCCGACGCCAAGGCCAAAAATGCAAGTTACCTGGCCGCGGAGCCGCAGCTCGAGCGAACACGGCTGCCATTGCCGTTGCATGTAAATCCCCTCAATGATTAATGTAATTTCACGCGCCACTTAACGTTATCCTTGCAAGGACATTATACTTAATTGCAGCGTCAGTTTGAATTTAACCGAGATTCAGCCACACTTGGCTCCTGCGCGCCGTCGCCTGCCCTCTCCTCTGCCGCTCTGGCTCTGTCTGCAGTTTTTGTTAACTGCTTCGCGCTGCAATCAAGTGTGCAGCCCGTGGCAGGGGGTTCGCTGGAGGGAGACGCGAGGCGGAAGGCAGATGCCAGGAACTCGACTCTGGACTCGAGTCGAGTCACCGTGCAAATTTATGAAAAAGATTTGCCGCTTGCGGCCATTTAAAGTTAAAAAGCGCACGATTTTTGTGCACACACATCATTTGCTGCCGCCCGCTCCGCCCGCTTCTCCTGCCCCAGCTGCCCACCTGTACCACCTCCGGCCCTCTGTTGCCGCGATGAGCCGGCATCCGCGGGATCTGGCTGCCATTGTTGTTGTTGTTGTTGTTGTGGCGCTGCTGCTGCCAGTTAACTCCATGTGACCATTTTGCCGTCGTGAAAATGGGTTAATTGCATAATTTGCGAATTTCAGGCTGTGGCATGCGGTAGGGGGCGTGGCACTTAAAGCCATCGTTAAGCGAAACTTTATGAAGCGCACAGAATGACTTAATCAGTCAGTCAGGTGAGAACTTACTTTAAAGTAACCTTATAAAATCATGTTTATCGTTTCATTTGCATACCTGAAATGAATAGAGAGCGAAAAACACAGGAAATTAATGAAAATTGCAAGGAATTTCTTCATATTAAATTTACTACAAAATACTCAACATAATAGATTCTTTAAATTTAATTTACCCAACATTCCTCGAAATATTATACAGTTCATTTTCGAGCCACTCTCACTCACAGTCGTTGCAGCAGCTCAACCTCAATTCTCTGTCTAATAAAATTGCTTGGCAATTTCTCGAAAACCAGAAAATGCTACAAAATAAATGAAATAAATGGCCAAAATGGCAAAATCCACAGAGTTTAATTGGAAAATTAGCTATAACAAAAATCAAAAAGAAAAGACGAAACACAAATATACCAAAAAATGTCCGTAAACCGAAAATAAACATATAGCATAGTCATAGAAAAAGCGTTTCAATTGCATTGGCCAAAGTCAAGGAACGAGAATGAGTGCGAGAACGAGAGCGAGTACTCGTAATTGTATTCAGTTCAATGTCTGCTGCCATTCATTGCCGAGAATTGAATGGTATTTTCTGTTTTCTGTTTGCAACTGCAACTGCAACTCGCAACGCTCCATCTTCGGTCTGATGGATGCGGAGAGCCCGGCAAGTTGCCTGATGGATAACTCGGGGTCTAGAGGTCTGCAGCGATAGGATAGGGAGTAGGGCGGGACGGGAATAGAGCTTAGAGCTTCATTTAAAGTAGAAGCAGCTGGTTTATGCATTTTCAAATAAACTTAAAAATATATATAAATATAAATATGTATTTTATATAATTGTAATTCATTGATTATTTTCAATTAACAACTGATGTATTTAATATTTAAGTCTGGGTCTTAAATATATTTTAAGCTTACTCAGCACTTATAGTCAGAGTTGATTAATAATTTATAGAAAGTGGCGCTAAGCCGATTACAGAAAGTTAATCGAATAAACTGAATTTTAGCTGTGCAGAGTTTACAGGGTATTTCTGGGCAGACAACACACAGCTTTGCTTTAAGCTCTTGTAGACTGCCGTTTTATGAACTCAAAGCAAGGACACGCACACGAAAATAGACGCACTCACACACACAAACACACACACACATACACACACACACACACACACACACACACACACACACACACACACACACACACACACACACACACACACACACACACACACACACACACACACACACACACACACACACACACACACTGGCTACACACTCATGCACAGATATACCGATACTGAGTTCCTCCCTTTGGCAAGTCTATGGACTGAAATGACTTTTGCCTTTTTGCGGTGTGTGTTGCTGGTCAAACTCGGCAATAATAACAACAACAACAACAGCAGCAACTACAACAACAACAACAACAACAACACGAGTAATAACAGCAATAACAACAGCAACATCAACAACAACACGAACAGGAACACGAACAAGTTTATCTAAATTGCTCGAAAGAGCCGCTGCAAATGGGCGTAGATGTTCGAGAGAAAGAGAAAGAGAGAGAGAAAGGGCTGAGAGAGAGAGGGAAATACTTTAAGCTGTGGTCGGCCCAACCGTTTCCCCTTTCCCCCAGCCCCCTCTTTGCCCGTTTCAAGACTGTATCCGTGTTCGAATCGCTGGTATTTACTTTAGCAATGTTTTCCTTATTTCGTATCTGTAACTTGCAGCTGAAACTCTCTTGATTTGGGTCAATGTTTGTTTTCATAGCCGCTTCGAACTTCGTTTTTTGCGGTCCTCTTGTCTGCTCTGCCTCTCTGCCTGTTCTGTCTGTCTGTCTGTCTGTCCGTTTGCTTGCCTGTGCTGTCTGTCCGACCCACTCAGTCTGCTCGTTGAGCTCATCGAAATAACCAAAAACTAATTGGTTTGTTAATTAAAAATTGTATACCAAGCGAGTTATTTGTTATCTGGCGAATTTATTTGGGTTAGCCGAGGAGATGGCAGATAAAGCAAGCTTTCGCCCGACCTCCTGTTGATTTTTCAGCGCAAGCACAAAGCAAATGCAGAAAAGCAGAAAGAAGTAGATGAAAATTGAAGCGATATGTCTGTAGCATGAACATCTCAAGGAAATGCTCATTAATTTATTTAGCTGAATGATAATGAAAGATATTTTGCAGTCCCGCTGCACAAGAGACTTCACACTAAATGCGTTGTAGGCAAACTCGAAAACAAATTCGAATTTCCTCCAGAAACAGAAGCATGAACCATGCTTTGGCTCACACCGATTATCATAATGAACACGACAAACAAAGAATTCTATCACGTCTGCCGGACAATACGAATTTCACCTGAAGGATTCATGCCGTTGACACGAGATACGTAGCTCGTGCCAGAGGACTGGCCAATTTGAATGGATGAGACTAGCAGCAACCTGGCAGCCTGGAAGCCTGGCAACCTCACATGCTGCCTCACTTTTTGGCATTGTCGGGCGTTCGGAAAATGTTTTGTTTGTCTAGTGTGTGTGAGGAAGAATGAGAGAAGGCAACGACAATGACGGCGCCAAAAATAACTGCTAATTCAAATGCAAAAGCAAAGGCAACGTGCCAATGGGCCGGAGTGGACCCCAACGGATCCGTCTCGACGAGCAAATGTCAATGCAAACAGGAACAAAACGGGTTGCCAGAAGGATCCTGCTATCCGCTTGCGACTTGATTAGATACTGTTGCCCCATTGCCATTACACGTAAATGTGGCTCCTTCTCTCTCTCTCTTTCTCCTTCTCACCCGGTCCGTACTTCGATTTTTGCCAGCTTCGAACGGAACGTGCTGCCATTAGTCCGCCACTACAATATGCCATTTGCCATTGAATTTTCATCGACAGCAGCTCGAACCTATTCCAGCTGCTTGCAGCCCATTTGCATATTTGTTTGTAGCGTCATGTCGGAATGCATTAAAGTGTCCAGCATGGCGAGGTTCGCTGCAAAACTTCACTAGCAAAATTCCAAAAGTAACCTCACTTTCTAAGGAGCTAACCGCACTTTTTAAAGACCTAACCTCACTTTTAAATTAGAGCAAATCTCAAGCTATTAATTAGGCAAAAGTTTATTTAAATTTTATATATATATATTTATGGTTTTTTATTAATTTATATAATTTATACACAAATCAATAAATATCGTTAACTATAAAATTTTCAATGAAAATTTCAAAGGAAGTTTTCCTTTTTTCAAGCAGTTGCAATCTACCTACAAGTTTCCACATACTTTCTGAGCTCCCCTCGCACTTGTCTACACGGTAAATAATAAATTGACAACTGCAAATTGTTCTCGTAACTGTGAAACGGTTTCAACATCAAATGTCTATATAAATTGCACTTGATTGGCCTGATTCAGTTTACCAAGCCAATGGCATAAATTAAAATCGAGACCGATCCGAAATTCCGTTCCGAAGTCAGAGACAGAGAGAGAAAGAGGGGGCGAAAGAGAGAGAGAGTCAGGTCATCACTCATACGCCTGATGCGCCCAGCTTGTGTGTTTGCTCATCACTTTAACTGTCCGCCTATCTGTCTCTCACTCTCCCTCTCTCCCTCTCTCTCTCTCCCTCTCTCTCTCTCTCTGTCTTTGTTTGCTATTGTGTGTGTGTCTGTCTGTCTGCAGCCATTATTATTTATGTCTTCTTTCGTGTACCATCCCATATTATTTATTTAAATTTGTGTCCTTCACTGCATCCGGCCTGAGGTCACTCGGATTGCTCGGGATAATTGTGGCAACAGATTATTTTATTTGTGCCAGCATCAAATTTACATTTCGCATTTATTAGTTTTTCACTTTTCCAACGGCAGCCGAGCTGTCCGCGCCGGAAGCTGTAGACATGCGTAAGCGGCTTTCCATGTCCCAAGTTGGACTCGTTCGTCCGTACAAGTTTCTCTGTTTGCTTTAAGTTCGGTCCCGACGAGGCTGCTAACGACATGCAATGGGGGGGGGGGATTGCACCACTGCTATAGGGCACATTAAACTTGAAGAAACTGTTCACATTCTGTGGCCTTATCAAGCGTAACTTATGCGACAATAAAATGGCTCAAACTTAAAGCAAATTATGGCCATGAAGCTGGCCCAGAGAGTGTGATATTAAATTGGCATTAGAAACATGTTAGGATTAAGGGGTAAACTCAGTTGAAGTTTGAAAGTTGTTTAAGGAACTAATAAGTTAATATAATTGCAAGTCAATCAGCTCAGCTAGGAAAGCTAAAAGAAAAGCATGCGAAAATGTTGATAATATTTGCATAAACAAGCATACTTAAGCCAATTTAAATGTCTGCAGCCCTTTTTCTCTTTCTCCCTCTCTCTCTCTCTCTCTCTCTCCCTCTCTCCCTCTCTCCCTCTCTCCCTCTCTCTCTCTATGTGTATACTGTGTAAACACAAGTTCCCTTTTGTCTCCTGTGTTAACTTAAGTCGCAGACAAATCTACCAATTAGTTCAATAAACAAGCGCTGAAAGACAGTCGAGCTGCCCCTTGCTGCTCTGTCCTTCTACCCACCCCTCCCCCTCCCGCGGCATGCTAATAAAAGTTAATCAAAATGCACGGGCCATGATAAGGCTCAAAAGGGAGTTAAGTGCTCGACGCAGGCAGCCTGCGAGCGGCTTAAACTGAACTGACCCACGAGGGGTAGATGTAGATGTGGTGGGGTAGGGGGAAGGGGTCGCATAACTAACTAATTAATATTAATGCGCAGCGAATGCTAATTACCAACACACTCGCAAACACACTCGCACACACACACACAAGAGCAGAGAAAAATAAAATGAGGCAGCAAAGCATTTTGCACACAATCATATGAAACGTGTGCACAGGAAATGCTCAGCGCATGCATAAAACAACAACAACAACAGAAGGGATAACAACAACAACAACAGCAACAGCAACAGTAGCAACCGCAACAACAAGGACGAGGAAGAGGACGTGGACGTGGACGTGGACGTGGAAGAGGAAGAGGCACTACGGGCACGAAATGGAAAAAGTTTCAGCGCCGTCTGCATTGAAATGCAGGCAAATTGAAATGAGCGACCAATCGGGAGGGGAACGGGGGTATATGGCAACAGCGAGGAGTAGGAGCATGCATGTTGGGCAAGGGACGGGACAGTCGACACGTGTTGTCCATTTCAAAATGCAAACGCCAGCGGGCGAGTCCATCAGTGGACTCTGATTCCGTCGACCTACCTCGCTCGCACTCCCGCTCTCGCTCTCTCTCGCTCCCGCACTCTGTAGGCGCTTATTTGCTTATTCATAAGCAAACATTAACTTAATTTCCATGTGTGAGTGTGCCAGCCAGCCATCTGTGTGCGTGTGTGTTTGTTGCGCCTGTGTAAGTTTGGATTGCAAAAAGCATTGGCGAAATGTGATTATCAGCGAGCGGAGCAGCAGCTGCTCGCTAAAGTAAACTGTGTGCATGTGTGTGTGAGTGTGTGTGTGCGTCGCTGTGTTTGTGTGTCTGTGTGTGCACATCGACTGTCAAAATACATAAAACAAAAACAGGCAGCAAGCGGCAAAAATCGCACAAACAACTTCATAAAAAAGTGTTGCCTTTGGTGCAGCTCGGGGAGCAATTTGCTTTGAGGTTTGACAGGCTGCAAAATACCCAGTGATTTTTAGAACGAAACTACACCAAAGGGCATAAGCAGAACATAGTTATTAAACAGCTTATACAAAAATAAAACTTATGTAAACTGTAAATACACATATTTTGTTTAATTTACTTGGAAATTGTTTTAATAAAGAGACTAAAATTTATTGCATACAATTCTAGCATAATTATTATTATATTTTTGTTTAATTAAAATTTAATAACAAAAAACCCCAAAAATGTTGAAATACGCATAGAAATAACTCAGATAAAACTACTTGATTTTTGTTTGAATTTAAAGACCTTTAATCTATGCGGAATTAAATTAAATATGCTATCTTATGAAATGTTTATAATGTTTAAACTGCCTTGGCATATGCACTATATAGATTTGATATCAGTTGCATTAAGATAATTTAAGCATAAACAAAGTCGCTGCGATTCGCATCTTAATGGACTGACACACCTCTGTTTGGCTGCTGTCTGCAGTGTTTGTGTGCCGCGGCTCGCAGCCAATTCCAGTGGCAGCAGCAGCAGCAACAGCAACAACAACAGCAACAGCTGCAACAAGACACACAACATGGCGCGGCAGCAGCAACGTGAGCAAATAAACAAAATCAACAGAGAAATGAAAAACAAAATGCGCACAGCAAACAGCGATGGCTGGAGCCGACTTTGTTTCTATATAAATTTATAAACGAAACACATACGCAGCGTATACGTACGTATATTACGTATACGTATGTTTAAGGATGAAGCAGCGAGTTTACACACACACGTACAGCACGCTGCACATTGAGGCCATTTTGTTAATATTTAATATCAAATAAAAAGGCTGACGCAGCGTAAAACGGTGGGCGAAAAGTGACGTCGGTCAACGGAATTGAAACCGAAAATGTGGAGAAAATGTTGGGAGTGAGAATGGCAAATGGCAAATAAGCAACTGGCTCGAGTTGAGTAAGTTTTGAATATGAGTTAAGTAGCCGAAGCTGGCCATAAATGAATCCATCAAAACTGACCCCAGCAAACAGGCCGAAGAAGTGCCAGGAATGTGGCAGCGTGAGGTCGTAGTTGAGTTATCAACTCGATGCTCACGCGGCGTATGAGCAATGTTCAGCACTTTGAAGCCGCTTGCGAGCCTGTAGCCCGTAGACAGACATGTCCAGCTGTCTGCTGTCTGGCAGCGAAACGTGCCTTAAACTATGTCCATTTATATAGCTTCTTCTTCTGTCGGGGTTAATACCCAATTACTGTGCAAATTACTTCAAGTTTTTCCCACAACTTTCCCCCTGCTACGGGCAACGTCATTTTCGGCAGAGCTGCCGTGTGCGTGCGTATGTTGCGTATGTGTGTGTGTTGCGTATGTGTGTGTGTTGCGTATGTGTGTGTGTTGCGTATGTGTGTGTGTTGCGTATGTGTGTGTGTTGCGTGTGTGTGTGTATTGCATGTGTGTGCGTCATTAAAGTTTTGCATGTGCCTCCAGCTGAGACGTGTCCTCTTGCAGCCAGCTACAGGCTCGCACGCACGTACCTCACACACACACACACACACATGCTATCACTCCCTCTCTCTCTCACACACTCGCACAGGCACACAGCATTTAAAGCTTTTTAATAAACGTCATAATTTGCTTAAAGTTTTCACATAACCAGGTGCAGAAAATTACCCAAGTTTAGTTTTCACTTGTCCGTGCCTGTCTGCACCTGTCTGTGCTTGCGTGTGCTTGCGTGTGCTTGTGTGTGCGTGTCTGCCAAACTGCTTAACAATTTTCAAATTATATTCATAGTTTTTCACATTACGCTACATAAAAATTTGAAAACTGCATTGCGCGGTCGCAAATTTTCACAATTTTGTGTGAAAGTTTTGAATAATAACTGGCTTTTCTCTCAGTGTATAGCACTAGAGTGGATCGTTGAACTATATAGTAGCTTGAATGGGGGGCATATTTTGGAAGAGTTTAATAGTTAGCCTTGGAGAGACTAGTTAAATCGGGTCTATTAGTTTCTATTTCGATTACTCAATAAAGAATCTTTGGGAAGTTAAAGCAAAATATACTCTATAAAATTGAATATTATTTTTAAATACAATTTATAAACTTATTCCTCAAATTTTTGAATATAATTATGTATAAAATTACACAAATAAATTTGTAATGTAGATATATCAGAATGATGTACCTAAGATTTCGGATTAGCTTATTGTTTATATCTCAATTTAGTTCCTTAAACTTCTTTTGAGAGGAAGTTAAGTATACCTTATAAAATTCTATATACAGCTAATATAAATCTGAAAAATCCTTGCCCTAAATTCTGCAGAAATAAACTTGGTAAGCATTTCTACAAAGATGGAACAGAATGAATTCACTACGCATTACATTCATAATTATTCTTGCATTATTTGCACTAAGATTAAAGCACGCTGGCGGAAGTTGCCTTATATATTATGTAGGCATAAGTATGTATATATGTATATATATATATATATGTATTTGATGTAGTACAGCATACTTATACGTCGTGTGCTCCCGCGAGACTCGTAAAAAATATCTTTGCTGTGCACGTTTTAATTTTTTGTTGAACAAAAATAGAAGCGCACATTCGGGACAAATATGTGCCATATGTGCACGGTTAAGGCAGGAGGCTGGCTGTGGGGGCGCGGCAACTAGCAAACCGAGGGGCCTGGGGCCGCAACTGAAACAAAATCTGAAGCGACTGCGCTGACATTCAATGGCGGCAGAGCGCGCAGAGCGCAATGCAAAACTGCGGACGGAGATTACAGGCAGCGCCCAAAGGAGCGCACAAAAGTTTTACTTTGACATATCACACACACACACACACACATGCAGGCGCACACTCACACACACTAGAGCGCATACAATTGCGTTTAAAGCAAATGCGAAACAACAAAACAAAGTTGCCGAGAGCAAAAGCCAAAGCCGAAGCCAAAGCCTCAGCCGGGCGCTTTTTACTTTGACCGCCGCCGGGCACTCGAAATGCATGTGAAAAGGGGAATCCCCCAAGTTGTCCCCAGTGAGTGTGTCTGTGTGTGTGTGTGTGTGTGTATGCGAGAGTGTGCCGTTATTTGTTCGCTTTTTAGCTACATAAAATGGCTGCATGTGCAACTAAACACACTACACAGAGGAAAGTGCAGGGCGGAGAAAGAAAAATCGAGACGGGAAGGAACAGAGATAGGGAAAAAAGAGTGGCAGAGGGAGAGAGGGGGTGAGAGAGGCGGGGGAGTAGAGCAGGCAACCTTTTCGCATGCCTCTTAGCATACACATTTCACATGCCTTGCCGCTGCGTTGTATTTTCTTTTGAAAGGAAACCTCCTCCTTCACCCACTTTGCCTCATCGGAAAATCAACATCAATACACACACTCACTAGCACACACACACACACACACATACACACACACGCGCGCAAGGACAACGCAGCCGGCTGCCAAGAAAAAGCAGTAAAAGCGCAATTTCCTTTTTGGTGCTGCAACGCTGATGCTTTTTTCCCCGAGCTGAGAACTCGAAACAGAAGAGAAGGGGGGGGCAGAGAATGAGATTGAGAGTTGGCATCGACTCTGAGCGTCGGCGAGGGGGAACTAATTCGATACTTGGCAAATAATCGCAGTTCGATTAACCACGATTGCAGCGAGTGCAGATTCACAGATTTGCCAGCACGGCAAGATTTCGATAAACAAAATCGATGCGTGCTTCTCTAGTTCCAACTACTGCGTTACGTATACGCAATATAATTCAATCTTTTTCAATATTAACGCATTCGTTCTGTGATCTCTCTTTTTAGAAGTCAAGATATTTGCCAGCACTGCAAGATTATGATGTATCCATGTGCTGCTCTTTTTCTATCTACTGTGCTGCTCTTTTTCGATCCACTGCGTTACGTATACGCAATATAATGTAGTATTGCATTACTTCAAGATTTGTCATATTAAACCATCAATTTGTATGGGTTTTTTGTTATATTCCAGTAAAAGCTTATAAAAGATATCAGCTTATATTCTTCTATGTCATATTATATGCAAGAATACCAGTTTAAAGTCAAAGATATATTATATTAATGAAGGCTAGTGATGAGCCCAAGCTTGCTGCTTTTATTTCATCTACTGCGTTACGTATACGCACAACAAATAAACAAATAAAATATAAGCACAGTATCATTATCAGAAATCCTGATTTTTACTGGTATCTCTCACATACTTAGGTTTCCGCTCTGCTTTTCTATGTCCTAGGCACATTTCCTGCCCAGCCAAACATAGATTTACTACCCCAACATATCAACGCGTCGATTTGGCATACTGTCTGCATATAAATCGTGGCCGATTAATTTCGATCTAAGCGCTTTGCACTAAGCAGACTGTCAGCAGTATCCTGTGCCGCCTCGGGAACTTGTCGAAATAACTACATTGTGGAGCATTATATCAAGATAGTTGAAGCCTCGACCCACTGCGCCACAGTTAGCAGGCGAGTTATTTTCGCAGTCCCCAACTAAACCCGGTCTGCTCACTCTCGCCCGCTATCTCTCGCTGTCTCTCTCCCGCACTCCCAGCCAGACACACACACAAGCGCAGCGACAATATTTTTGCACAATTTCCATTTTATTATTGCACATAACCCAAAATGCTATTTATTTTTTCAAGTGCTCGTTGAAGTTCTCCACGCTCGCCCCCACGCACAGCCAGGAAAAACGAAAGACAACAAAACAGAGCACAGCGAGAGCAGCAACAGTAGCAACTTCAACAGCAACAACAGCAACAACTACAACAACTACAACAACAATGGCAAACAGTGAAATTTATGGTCATTTGGGGAATTTTACGCTTTTTCGGCTTTGGGGCGCCGTATTAAATGCTTACATGTTGATTTAAAGCCCCGCCAGCCCCGCTTGCCAGTGCCGCCAGGTCGCCTCCCCTTCGATCCCTTCTCCATTCGTGGCCCCATTTTCCACCAAGTCCTTTGCATCTGCTTCTCAGTCTTCGCTACGTCTTCTGCTTCTGTGCCTTCTCTTGCTGCTTTGCATGCACTTTGCCCGGGCAGCTGTTTTGTTTTAGCGCCCAGTTTCGTCGGTAGCTGCAAATCTTTGTTTATTTGCAGCTAAAATGCAAGGATTTATTGTAATTTTATACACCCGGCCAGGCAAAGAGTGTGAGAGAGAGAGAGAGAGAGAGGGAAAGGAGTGAGACACCCCATTACCCGGCCAGCCTCGCCAGCTGCTGCAGCCCCGGCAAATTGTGAAAATTATGTGCCTCCACCCGGCGAATTGCCAGACGAAATGCTCGTAAACATATGCGCAGCCATTGGGGTTTCCTTTTAAAACTGAGAA
Source organism: Zaprionus inermis (assembly GCA_018151445.1). Lineage (NCBI taxonomy): Eukaryota > Metazoa > Arthropoda > Insecta > Diptera > Drosophilidae > Zaprionus > Zaprionus inermis. The sequence continues at coordinate 5,263,867 of JAECXD010000117.1, read as the reverse complement.
TCGCAGAGAAGAGTACCAGTATGCCATATGCACCTAAAGTCAGCATAGTTCTAATCACGAGGCTATGATGATTGCAATTGTGATTTTTAATGTAAGGAATAGAGAAGAACAAATAAGAATAGCTACAGTCTAGTTTTGTATTGAAATGCAATGGGAATAACTAAAGGTTAAACATATATAAATAAGCAAATTTGTAGAAATGGGAGGGAAAGAGACGTGTAGATATAATACAAAATACACTGCAAGCACATGCGAGTATTGTCACACAATTTGATAGTTTTAGCTCTTATAATCCCGAAGATCTAGGCGTACATACAGACAAGCAGCGCTACTTTAGTTATTGACTGACTTAAAGCTAAGCAAATCATTATGTGAATCGCAGAGAAGAGCGACGGAGACTGGCACGAACAGCGGGAGGCGACTGTACCTGCTGCCGGCAGCTGCTTTTGGCAGTTTGTTGTCAGTGCAAACTGGCAACATATTTGACACGGCGCTGATTTAAGCCAACCCTCCTTCATTCCGCTGTCACCTTGACCCCTTTCACCCCTTTCACCCCCTGCTGCGGTAGGGTTGTCAACTTGCCATATGCAAATGACTTGCTTATCAAATAAAGTAAAGGCAGTGTGTGCGGGAGGGGTGTGAAGTTCCACCCTACAGTGCGTATGCGCAATTTTCACATTGTTTCAATATTACACATACATTAAACTCTCGAGTACGGCTGCCTTCCCCATACCCCCTGCGAAACAACTGCGTTCGGTTCGGGTTCGTATTCAGTTTCGGTTTTCGGAGTTTGGGTTTGGGTTTGGGTTTGGGTTTAGGGTTGGGGCAGAGTGTTTTCGCCTGCGGCCTTTGCAAGTATGCACAAGTAATGTGAGAAAATTAAATTTTTCGTGGCTCTCACAAATGCTCGTGTTCATGCTGTTGCTGTCTGTGTGTGTGTATGTGTGTGTGTGTGAGCGTATGTGTTTCTGTGGATTACTCCGACGCTTACAAGCTGTGCTCGTATAAGCAACCAGTCTGTCGCACTCCTCCTGGGCAGGGGGCGTCAAAAATAAAACTTAATTCCGAAGCGTTGAGATCCCGAACTGCTTAAGCTGAAATTTAATTTCAACCCGCCTTTGTTGTTGCCAAGCACGTTGGGCTAATTGAATTTGCATGCAAAGTGATTATCATTGAATTTGCCAGGTGATTTATGTGATGCCATAGATAGAACGGGGAATGCCGCAAATTGTCCCAATTACAGACTGAGCAGACTGAGCTGAACTGAATTATAATTAAGGCCAACACCCAAGAGACTCTCAGCATTTTCATAATTACGTGTCAAATTAAGGTTTATAACTCGTTTAGATGCTGCAGCTGACTGATTATTTAAATTAGAATTGGTAGATTGATTCATTATTTGAGTCAGATACAATTGTTGCAGATATTTCTATCATGCCAATATCCAAAACTTTGCCCTGATCTCTTTAGCAAACTATGCAAAGCAGAGTTTTCTTTTCATACTCTGCGCAATTTCAATTCCCTCATCATCTCCTCAAGCAAATTAGATAAAACCAGATATATATTTACTACATAATGCCCCATTGGATGCGCCATGCCTCATTTGAGTCCACTCAAAGGCGCTCGAATGCGAATGCGAATGCAAATTCGAATGTCCGTTCTCAATGGTCGCCGATCGGATCCACAAAAGCCGCAGCAAGCTAAGTGAGGTTCCGAATTTGCCATGAGTGTGCAACTGTTTTAGTGTGTCTGTGTGTCTGTGTGTGTGAGGCAGTGTGTGTGCGTAGTGCTCAACCAAAGCTGCCGCAAGCTGCGTAGCGACTTTTGACTAATTGAGTGGCATGCGGTAGAACAAAAGAAACGAGTCAGACTGCCAATTGCGGATGCAGTCGAGGAGCAGAGCAGAGCAGAGCAGAGCAGAGCGGAGAAGCTGGAAGCTGCCGAGGATGCAGTGGCAGCATTAGATGACACTAAGTGCTGGGCAAGTCGGGCAAATAAACAAAACGTTTGCGGGCAATTGAATTTTGCTGCACATGCGTAAATCTGGCTTAAAATCGTTTGCAGACTGTGCGCACAAATTATGCGAGTTCTGGCGCAAGGAGGCAGGCAGGCAGGCGGTCAGAGGCGGGGACAAGTCAAATGGAATTGTAACAGGAAGTGCGGAAATTCTAATGTAAATTTTATGGCAACACATAACGAAATTTGTGCGAAGGACAGGAAAATGTTTCACAGTCCGCCTGTCGCCCAAGCAGCCGAGCAGCATAGCTTGAATGCCGCTCATGATAATGCTCGCTCTTGCTCTATGCCCGTCTCTGTCCTTGCTGTCGCTTTCTATCTTTTCATGCACCGGAAATACTTGGCATGCCTCATTGAAGCTCGTTAGCTGACTTATTCGGAGCTTGGAGCATTCATCGAGCTCGTGTTGACAGCTCGTGGCGGGCACTTTCAATTGAAATAAATCTTTACACAAAATTTGCCAATTTGTTGCCATGGGCGCGAACACACACAAACACACACTCTGGCACTGACACTGGTATCATCCTCGGCAGCCACCACGCCCATTAGCCCATTACACACATGATGCTCGACACGCCCATTGGCTTGGCGATATCCTTGTTGCCATTGTCAATACTTGAGCCTTTTTACAGCTCATTCTCAGCGTTTGTTTGCCTCAATTCTCGATTTGCTTTGCGCCATACAGCACCACGTTGAGCTCCAGCCAGACCTCGGTGCGGCTCGTCTCGTCTCTTGAGTGCAGATTAGCAAGATTTTACAGCTTACACTGCTGATGCCAGCCACACTATGGCCTGGCATTATTGACTGGGTTATAAAAGAGTTTTAGTGTCCGCTCTCTCGGTTGTGACAGCAGAAAAGAAGAAAGCAGATAAAAGATTTGACGCAGCAAGATTGCTTGAAAGGTGGAAAAAACGTTTTCTATATCAACATATGCAGTCAAAGCATGTTTGATTATATTTATAATGTCCAATTCAAGGCATTTCAATGGGTCTAATTGAAGAAATTGTGCAAGCATTCCCAACAAAGTAGGCAATCATTTTTATATTATTTGTCGCGCACAAAAGTAGGCAACAATTTTATTATTATTCGCCTCGCTTCGCACACAACTTTTGCATTTATGGTAATTTCTTAATTTCCAAGCACTCTCCCTGCCCCACGGCAATCAGCTCGCCCTCTCCGGGCAGTTGTCACGTGCGACAATACAAAAAATGAAGCTAATGCGACGCCTTTGTGAAAGCCTGCCGAAACTTCTTCTCGCTCAAAACGAAACCAAATTCATTTGCACCTTTAATAGAATATTAAAATGCGACTAGAACTTCAGACAGGCAATCAGCGCCAGCCAGTCCTGCGAGAGTTCTACAGCGGCCCGACAAATTACGCCACGCACGAGCGCATTGGCCACAAAAATGATTTGACGAAGTCTGCCAAAGTCGGCGAACACGTGAAAACGACGAAGGAAAAAGGCTCGGCAGTTCAGGTAACTGCTACGCACGTATTCGAGCAAAAACTTTGCTGTGGGCGTGTGCCAAGGCGGCATAATAATAATTGAGTAGCTGGCAAAGAGAGCAGAACAAAAAAAAACCAAGTAAAGAAATCGCAGCTAAACTTGCTGGCCATGGGAAATGCAAAATAGGTGCCTGACGGTGAGAATAGGCGGCCATTACGGGCAGACAGACAGCACTAGCTCAGCACAAGACACTCAGTATGGGAGCGGGTGTGGGGGCGTATACGTAATTTAAGCCGCTTAAAGCCGCCCGCCCACACCGGCCTGGCAGCAGCTGCAGCAAGCGAGCAGAAATATGAACCGAAACGAATCGAAATCTGTCGCCGGAGTTGCCCTGGGTGAGCGAAGCAAGCAGAGCCGGCAACTTCATCCGCTAAGCTGTACGCACATGAAATATCCAACAGCTCTACAGCTCTGCAGCTCTCCAGCTGCCGAGGAGACGGCAGCGGCTGCAGAACAAAAAAAATCCTTGAGCACGCAAAAAAACACTCACACACACACACACAGACATTTCACACTCGCAGCCGGGGTCGGCCCATCCCAGGCCGGGTTTCGGCCTGAGCCGGCACTTAAGAGCGTCGATGTCATGACGATGATGATGCTGGCGATGCTGGCTGGCTGGCGGGCAACCCAAGGAGTCAAGTGTCGGCTGCGCAACACGCGTGGCCCAAAGTAACTGTAGTCGGCAAATACCGCGAACGAAGCGGCGAAAAGTGTTGCCGCCACTCCTACACACTTGTCTACTTGTCCCGCTCACCCTATCTTCTGCCTCTCTCCCTCTCTCTCTCTCTCTCTCTCTGTGCCTCTCTGTCTGCTCTCCACTCTGCATAGACATGAAGTTAAGTGGCGTAAAGCGTGTACTTAATCGCTTAAAGCATTAGAATTTGAAATTGAATATCATAAAAGATATTCAAAGAGCGCGAAAAAGAAGCTGGCAACAAATACGAAAAAGAATAAAAAGCAAACCCACTGCAAATAGTTGAGAAAAGCTAGAAGGAGTGGAAGAAAGCACAAGTATTCCCTGTATTCCCAGCTTTTGTTTGAGATAGTTCGCGCTGCTCGTATCGAGTTGAAGCGGGGCGCGTGCTTAAATAAACGTTTAAAGTTTCGTTCAAGGTATTTACAACAGGCCAACTTCAACGAGTTTAGCTTGAAATACTGAGCGATTTTCTGGGAATTACTATAAGCAAAAGTATTCAAAATTCAACTCGGTATCTTATTTCATGCAAAAAGTTGATGCTTTATTATGTATTCGAAATTCGAGCTAACTCTATCAAACCCATTGAGATTTTAATTTAATCATTTCCACTAGATGAGCGCGCAAAGCTAACCAATTTTATTTTGAAAACTAATTCACAACAAATGCACTTGCACATGGTAATACATGGAACAATAATTTCGCACTTCCGCTTAATTGGATTACAGGCCAGCGGGGGAGGGATGGGGAGGTGGGGAGTGAGAGCGAAAACTAACCTGACCTAGCTAAGCATTTTTTGACTTTTTTCTTGTATGCAACTGCTACAAATGCGTTTTATGGTTATTGTTAATGTTGATAAAGTTATAAATTGCAATTTGTTTGGCCATTAAAATGTTTTGCTATGCAAATGCAGATGATGTTGGCTGAGGGTGGGCATAGGGGGGGAGGTACTATGATATGAGGGGAAGAGGGCAAAACTTTGAAACTGCTGTGGGGCATTAAAAATGAATGACATTTTGACAATTGATGGCCGCGCAAGGGGTAAGAAATCGATAACATAAAACATGCATTACGCAATGTTCGGCAGAATGGAAGCTGTGCGGGGGGGGGAGGGTGTGGTAGAGCGGCTATTCATTTGAATGTAGACTCTAGGGGATGTGGGGCGAGGGGCCAGAGTACAGCTGCCAATTTGCAATTTGCTTTTATCATCTTAATTTGATTTGATGCGTATTTGTCTTGGCTGCCTTTCAGTGTGGGCTCAAAACATGAAATGTTCGGGCGATTGTGGGGAGCGGGGCGTGGGGACTGCGTAATGAGCGCAGCAGATATCAATTATTTATTTGGCAATTGTTTATGTTGCTAATTGAAGTTCAATAAGCAAATGTTCCGACTGCTGCGCCATTTCCAATACATTATTCAAATCGAAAACATTTTGGATCGCTGGCAGACACTAATTGGCAAACAGTTCAAGTGAAATGTGAGAATGAGAGATGTTTGACTGCTATAAACATATATAAAGAACTAACCGAGCTGTCTAGCACATGGTTAATACCCAAACAAAGCCAGCAAGTCTAAAGTAACCCAGGAGAACTGAACTAAGTGTAGCTTAATGCAAAGTTTTATTAACTTACAAAATATGTATAAAACTTATTTTTTAAAAAGTTTCCAACCCGAAACCCCTCAAACATTTCCAATACAACAAAGTAAACTGAAGTTTTGAGCTGCGTATTTAATTTCTACATAGAACTGAACAACTTTTAGAGCATCGACACTTTTCACATACTTGCCAGCAGTTCGATAAATTTGAAAAATACTTTTCTCATGTCTTGCATTCTGCTATCGATACTGCTATTCGGCCTATCGATAGTTGGGCAAGCGTCGTGCGGTTATCTGATCACGATCGATGCACACGAAACGGTGTGTTTCTACGATCATGCGCATGTGAAGAACAAGATCACCATAAGCTTTGAGGTAATGGAAGGTGGATTCAAGGACATATCAGTATACATTTCGGGGCCCAAACACAACGAGGTGCATCGCTCGGAGAAGGAGACCAAGGGCAGCTACACATTTACGGCCACCGATCATGGCGAGTATACACTGTGCTTCGACAACGAACGTTCCACGCTGACGCCCAAGATTCTGATGTTTCACTTTACGGTGTTCCGAGATTTCAACTTCTATGTGAATCCAGCTCTGCGCATGGACGACATTGTCGAGCAGGCCGCACTGCAGGAGGCCGTCAGCTCTCTGTCCAGCCAGATGCTGGGCATCAAGCACGAGCTGGAGTACATACGGCTGCGTTACAACGGGCACGAAGAGATCAATCAGAGTGTGAATTTCCGCGTTGTCGTCTGGTCGATCTTTGGGCCGTCGCTGTTGCTGCTTACGACCCTGATAGAGGTATATTACCTCAAGCGTTTCTTTGAAGTCAAGCGAGTTGTTTGAGCGATTGAAATAAAGTTAATGTGCCTGTGCCTGTTAAGCCTGTGGGAAGTGAGTTGCGCTCGAAGAGCTACGTTTGCTTTAAGAACTCCCTAGTAGAAGCACAGCAATCAATCCGCCTTCAATCATTCAACTCGCATGGCAACCTAATTGACTGTTTGAGCTTCGGTCTGGTTCACATTGCGCAGTCTATACACGATCTCTCATAAATCTAGTCGACTGTCTGCCTGGCAGCATATTAAATCCATCACTGGCCTCCCTGCGACCTCCCTGCCCACTCTGCCCTCTGCCCTCTTCGAACTACAATTTGTTGCACATTTCATGCTTCACAAGCCATAAAACTTTCAACCACACACACTCACTCTCCGACACACACGCACCCGACAGTTATGCATATGAAGTCGAGCGGAAAGTATCTGCAAGTTGGCGCTCAAGTATCCATAAAGTTCACTTCACCTATAAACTGTGCCCACATTGGATTAGCAGAAATTTATGGCACCTTTGCCTCCGCACCCATTCCCAGCACAATAACAATTCGACTGGCAACAACAAACTTATCATATTCATTCACAAGTCTCGTCGTTTTTAGTCCCGTTTTTTCTCCAGAGCCAGACCAAACTAACATACATGGAGTTTGACGGCGAGTGGGAGAAGGAGGAGGAGGAGGGGCTGCGCTAAGATACAAACAAAAGTTTTTGCCTCTTATTTACGACAATGTCGCGTCAAGTTTTTTGTTTCGCCGTAGGAAGCAGCAGCAAGTTTTCGCAACTTTTTTCGTGCCTTCCCTTTGTTGCATAATAAAATGAAGCATGTTGTACGGCAGCACTCGTACTCGAGTCGCGGCATCTGCGTCGCTCATAGACTCAACTGCCATGCCATTCGATCTACCAGGGGCGGGATGCGGGAACGGCAACCCGAGAAAAAAGACCAGGACACAATATTGTTCCCCAGCGTCGAATGAAAGCAAAAGTTCGTGTGCAGGAAGAGGGAAAGATGGAGGGAGCTCAATAAAGTCCGTAAAAGACAAAAGGCAAATCGCACGCAGTCTGCTCGAGGGCGGAGAGGCGTGGCAACTGGCAATGCCACGTCGAATTTTTTGATGATTTGAACATTTTGATTTCGCATAATTCTGGCATATTTAAGAGCAAAAGAAAAGCAGAAAACTTACAAACACTTTTCCCAGACGCTAAGTGAACTAACGAAGTTCCTTGGTAAAGTGAATAAATCAAGATATTCAGATATTCACAGTGTGGCTGAATGCACTTTTACTACGTTTATGCCAAGTGCTAAAGAGTTCGAAAAATATAAAGAATTGAAGTATGCAATTAGTTAATACTTTTTGTAGTCACATAATAAAACTAACAAAGTGAAGTTATTCTTTTATTTTATTTATAAAAGAACAATAAAAAACCTATTTCCTATGTTCTATGGCTGACTTGGATTTTATCTAGATACGTTTATTTGAATTTGAGTTAAGCTGGTTGCGCCTCCACATTTTATGTACTAAAGCTGACACACACTTCATGAAATATTCTCCTAAAATAGGCGTGGCATTAACGCAGTATGAGTTGGCTTGGCTAGGGGAAAAGCTGGTTAGTCTGTAGAGTCTGCTAGATGAAATAATTGAAGTTTTTTCAGGTTTTTGCTCTCTCTCTCTCACTTTTTAGACTCTTCTATAACTTTATTATATCTGAGCATTTGCTCCTCTCTCTCTCCCTATCACTTCTTGCTTTCTCTCTCGTCTCAAGCCAACAGGTCAATTGCTGTATAGAGTTACTTGACCTGCTCATTATGTCGGCTATTGCCCGCAGAGCTGAGCCAACTCTTACGCTCGATTGTGTCAATATCTGGTCGAGGCTTGTCCGCCTAACCGTGCTCCACTTTCTACTCCATCATCGTGGCAAATATCTAATGCAGTCTAATTTAGTTGCGTGACCTTAATTATGTGCTGCCTCCTGCATTCACCTAATTGCAGCACTCTCTTTCCGCTCGTGCTGCCTCTATCGCTCTGGCTGCCTCTCTCTCTCTCGCTCTCCTCTGCTTCTCCCTCTCTTGCTGCACTACTTGTGCTATTTACTGTGCTGCGAAGGCGTCCTGCCATTTCGCAGCAATTCAATTTTCTATTATGTCAGCAAGTTGAAAGCAATGCAATGTTAATAAAATGCCTTCGCCCCTGCTAGCCCTGCCTGCCTTCCCACTCCCCCCGCGCAGTTAATATCAAACGCAAACGCAAGATGTTAGCAGCAGCGGCAGAGCGAGCGAGCGAGCGAGCGAGAGAGAAGCATGCGAGGCAGTGCAAATAACGGCAGCAACATCGCGTATACGCAACGTGGTGCGCTTTTGTGCTGACGTCTTTGCCTATTTACCCGACACACAAACAGAGCGCCGCACAACAATGGCCAATATATCCAAACATGTGTGCAGCCTGCAGAGGAGGAGGGTTCGGGGCAGGGCGGGTTGCGGGGGGTTGCCACTGTTATTTGACATTTATTTGCCATTTCCCCCAAACCACAATGGCAACGCCGCCGCCGCCGCCGCCGCCGCCGCTGCTACAAGAAGACCAAGCAGCAGAAGATGTAGCAGGAAGAGGGCAGAAGAAGTAGCTGGAAGGGGGAAGAAGTGTAGCAGGAACGAGGGAGCAGAAGCAGCAGGAAGATATAGGGGGAGAGTAGCATAAAATAACATAAAGACGTTGCTCACCTCTCTTCTGCGGCGACTGCATGGACGAGGGCGATGGCGTCGCCTGCGTCGGCACCAGCAGCTGCAGGGGCAACAACAGCGCCAGCAGCAGCAGCAGCATCAGTGTCGTCGGCGTCGACGTCGCCGTCAAGCCAACTTCACAGGCTGCTCTTGCCGCCCTGGTTGCTCTATTGTTCTGCCGCATCGGCCTGCCGCCTGTTGTTGATCCCACGCGTCGCCTCTGATTTGCTTGTTGATTCCGATTCCGATTTCGATTTCGATTCCGTTGTTGTAGTTGTTGGAACTGCTGCTGCTGTATTGGTTTGGGACTTCTCATGCGTTTCTGTTGTCGCATTTCTCGCCCTTCTGGCACTTCTTTTCTTTTGAATATTTTTTATCTTCTTTAATTCTTTTTTAATCTCACTCGTTTTCACACGTTCTTTGTCACTCTCTTCCTCGCGCTGTACACTCTGTTTTTATTGTTTCATTTTTAATTTTTAATCACTGCGCTAAAAAGTAGGCAACAAACATGGTTGACAATTAAATTCGATTCATTTAAGAATGACAGCGCATAAAAGTAGGCAACAAAATTTTAAATATATTCGAGGAGTTTACGCATTCTTTTCGCAAATATTTGTTGTTAATTAAGCAAATCTACAACTTTAAAGTCTTCTCGCTCTCTCTCTCTCTCTCTCTCTCTATATATATATATATCTCTTTCCCCTTCTCTTTCTCTCTGATTCATGCCAAACATAACTCGCCCAGCTTTAGCAACGTTTAGAAAGTGTCGCAGCAAGTGCGAACACAAAAAAAGTGGAAAAATAAAAAACAAATACGAAAGGTGGACACAAAAAATTGGTGTCACATATTTCTTGGACACACACGTCCGTGTCCGAGTCTGGGTTGGCTGGCTGGTTGGTTGGTTGGCTCGCTACTTCGTGGGTTGACCTCCAGGCACACTAATTGCTGCAATTTTTCAAGCTCGAGAACGCACCGTCGCTCTGTCGTTCCACGTTGCCGCAGATTTCTGTCTGGTTTTTTTACCTTTTTTTGCATTGCAATTTTTATTTTTTTTTTGCCACTTCTCTCTCCTGCATCGTCCTCTTTTTTTTTTGGTAATTGCTACGAAAATGCAACTGTGCAAATATCAAAAAGGTGGCCAAAAATGTTGTGTGTGCGCTGCGGCCAAAAGTCCTTGACATGTCGGCGGCCTAATGAAGAATGATGTGACCCATGGCAGTGGGCTGGAGAGGAGGAGAAGACTGGAGCGTGTGCAAGCAATCGCTATCATTTCGCTTTGTTCAAGAAGTTGACTGATGGTCGGCAATGAAATGCTTTATTATGCATAATATCGCAATTCGAGTCGGCCATTTATAATGCCTGCCTGAACCTGACTAACTAATTTTACGGCATCTCAGTCATTTTCCTTAGAGAACACGTCAACTAGAGCTATCAAGCGAAATTTGTAGTGAACCTATTCCATAGATTTCAATGTTAACATTAAAAATTAAAAAAAACATAAATATAAATATAAAAAACAATATCAAACTGAGCATATTTAGTAAATAAGTGAAGTAGTAAAATCAACTTGAAGAGGAATTTCATTTTCTCTTTATTATTTAGTATTTGTTAATATATATGCGGATACGCAATTTTTATTTTTGATTTTATATTAATTTAATTATTTCTTTTATTTAAATACATATTTGACGCATCATTTCGAATTTAATTAATTCAGAGTTACTGCAACTGATTATTTTATATATTCCACATATCATATACGATTCGTAAATCCCATCAAAATTGCACAAATAAACCCGTAACATTTTTGTTTATGTAGCTGACCCAGCGTGCGGTCAATATATCAAAAGGTTCAAGAAGGTTTTTATTGCGCCACTTGCTGGGTAAAATTATTTATGCACAAAACGAGTGACCCGCTAGAAGAAGGGGCAGAGACAGAGAGGATGAGAAAAAAGGGTCTCAAAGCGCAGCGCGGCAATAAAAATCAAAGAAGGGACCCAGTCCGCAGCATATGGCGAAGTGAAATAGGAACATAAAACAAATCCAGTCAAGTGAACACGCAAATCAGGCTGGCTTCACGAATTTACACAAGCGCAGACATGCAACGATTTGCAGAGATTTGCACAGTTTCGCACAGACTACGACTGAGTTTCTTGTTGTTCTTTAAATGAATTTTAAAGCTCGTTGCAACCTCAATAATTATTATTACACAATTCGACGCTGTCGACTCACACGAATTTGCTTACGCGACGCGTGCTGCGTGTGCTGCCTGTGTTGCGAGGCAGAGAACGATGCGCTCCTGTCACCGCTTGCACAAGAACTGAGCACGAAACGCGACCTGCACGAAGCTTTGCCGATTGCGAGGGCTGCTCGGCTGGCGCGACTGAGCTGAAGCGAGTACGAAGCACGCTGCACAACGACAACGAAGGCGCAGGCGAAGACAACCTTAAGCTTTGACTTGCCACGGCAAACTGAAGCCAAGCCGAAAGCTGCGCTGCTGCTGCTGCTGCTGTTGCTGTTGCTGCCTGACAAACGAAAGTGAAGTTGCGCCAGCTGAGCGAAACGGTTCGAATTTATCTGAGAGCGCAAAAACTTCCCCTATGAGCGCAGTTGCCTGCCTGTGACATAGAGAGAGAGCGTGAGAGCGCTCTTGCTCGCAGTGTTGTCATATGGGGTTTGTTTACGCGACAACAGCTGTTCGCCGAAGCAGCAGTAGCAGCAGCAGCAGTAGCAGCAGCACGTGCTGTCAGGGCAGAGCATTTGCATGGCTGCGGTCGCGAGGTGAGAGAATACTAAAAATAAACAGAGAGCATAAAGCTCGCTGAGCAAAAAAAAAAAAGAAAAGGCCTAATGAAATAAAAGAATAAAAAATAAATAATAATAATAATGTAATATATATAATTAACATCAATAATAGATAACAATTAAATAAAAAATTATAAATAAAAAAAATAAATTAAATAAATAAAGTTTCTTAAATTTTTTTTAAAAATATTTTCCGGCAAATGGCGGCACGGTCAAGACTACAAAATGCCCAAAACCGAAGGGTGCTGTGGCTTGGCATAACGGCGCGCTCGATGAACCCGGCACGACCTCTGCATGCCAATTAGACGGGCAATTTGGAGACGCTTCGCTCGACTCGCTGCGCAAACGTAAAACAGGTTAAAGGCAAAGGCAGAGGCGAACACGCGACTACGACAACCTTTAATAATGCTGGCCAAGTTGCTTTTTATCGCCAACTCCGCCGCTGCCACTTGCACACCCCTCCACCTGTTTCCTTTCCACTTCCGGCCCTGCTTGGCTGCTTATTTTCTCATTTCCCGTCTTCGCGGGCAACCTGTGCGCGCAGGTGTCAAAAACAGCACCGAATGGTGCCGCCAAATGTTTTTTCTTTTTTTTTTATGTCTTGACACCGTTCGCCAAGTGTATCCAACCCTCCCCCACCCGCACCCCGCCCACTGCCCAAGTACCTTTTGAACTGACACTTACAACTTTTCCCTGTCACCGCTGATGTTTTTATTTTATACATCATCTGTATCTGTATCTGTATGTGTATCTGTATCTGATTCTGTGCTTTTACCTCCGCCTGCGCCTGTTACTGTTTCTGTTTGCTGTTGCTTTTGCTGTCACCTTGCCTGTTGTCTCATGTTTCTACTGCTCCTTCCCCGCCTGCCTCTCGCTGCGTCCTTTATTTAATTTTCCTTTGTGCTCGCTGAAAAGTCACATGAATTTCCGCATAAACTTTATGCCGCCATAAAACAAAGTACCTCGGCTTTCATTTTTATTTTATTAACCATATTAAACCGGAATTTATTCGCGGATCATGTGAGCACCGTTTCTCAATGGCGAGAAATGTCCTCGTACAAAAAACCCATGTATATTTCAAGATAATCAGCTAAGCAGTCGCTTTTTTTTGCAGTGTTTTTTTCGATATTCGGTACCGATTTCAATATTCAATATTAAGAACTTTTTTAAATGTACTTGGATGCATTCCATAAGATTAAAAAGAAATAATTTCACAAGATAGAAACTTTAATTCATCTTATTTAAGTATATTAATTTATTTTACACAAAAAAAAACAGTTCGTAGAACTGTTAAAGCGCTAGCAATTTATTCAAAAAGTAAAGGATTGTAAATAATAAAATTTTAGCGAATTTCATAGAACACAATATGCACAAGAAATTTCATTAAATTTAAGAGAATTCTGGCAGCAAACAGTCTGACACGGGAATTATCTTATTTAAATATGCTTATTTGTATCCTTAAATAAGCATATGTTATTTTATTATTTTGAATTGATAAGCATAGGTCTAGAAATACAAACTAAATAATTTTAGGCATTTAATTAGCTGCCAATTATTTTACACATTGAAAATAACCATTTGCAATGTAGATTAAAAAGTTATTCAAAATTGATGACAATGATTTGATTTGCAATCAAAACTTTTGCGATACATATATTGTTCAGATAAAATGCATTACATGGCGCTAAGCCCGGGATCGAATAATTATAGCATACTAATTATGGCAGTGATTTCTCTGGTTCCCCAGGGAATTCGAAACGCGCAACGCATTGACAAATTGAACAAATAACATGACGTAATTGTTGTTCGCATTAATTTAATATTAATACGCATTATGTGCTGCAACCTCTCCCTCCCCCGCTCCTACTCGCTCTCTTTATTTGCCACATTTCTGTTCAAGATTGATTTAAATTGCAACAAATTGAGCAATAAATTATTTTCCACGCATCACACACACACACGCAAAAAAAGCAGAAAGAAGCCGCAATAATTATTGTAAAATAGACTGACCGCAGCACTATGTGTGTGTGTTAAATGTATGTATTTGTGCCTGTGTGTGTGTGTGTGCGTAGTTGCGTTTAAGCCGCTTTTCGCAGTGCTTTTGTTTGATTTATGGCGAAGCACTGGCAAAAATCACTCATACGCCACGTTGCCGCAGGCAATGCAATCGAACATACAATAAATATTTATGCAGACGTTTCTTGTTTTGTGTGCTTTGTAATTACACACGCATACATACCGTGCCCACACACACACACGCACACGAGACTATTGTACACATTATTCAGGTTATTTTCTTTTGCCCGAACATCTCCGTCTGCTGCTGCTCGGTAAACACATATTCACATATTTACATTTCCCTGTATACATTACCCTCGTTGCGTGTGTGTGCGAGCGTGAGTGTGCGCTTTGTTTTTGCAAACAAATGAGTTTGCTCGCGGCGCAAACCTCGGCCCCTGCGCCGCCCCTGCTCGTTGGACATTTTAAATATTTACAAGTGAAATTATTTCACTGTTTGCTTCATAATTGCAGCAGACACACCCACTCAATGTGTGTGTGTATGTGTGTGGGTTTGGGGGCGTGGGTGGTTGGGGAAGTGCCTGCTTCCTGTCCAGAAATCCACCTGTCTGACGCTTTGTCACCTCGCCGCACTGAGGCGTGTTGCCTTTTAATTAAATTCAAATTTGATTTATTGCTAGTTTCTTATTGGATTTCAATTTTATTCTCATGCCCATTCTCTCTCTCCCGCTGACTTTCATTAGTCCTTTTGTGCCGCAGGCACAGTGGGTGGGCGAGCATCATGCCCATGGCAGAACAAAAACGAAAAAAAAAACATGAATGTCATGCAGAAGGAAATACGTGAATATTAAGCGCATGAAAGGTGCAAAAATAAAAGCAGAGTATAGAAAAATAAATATCTCACCTTAACTCCAACTATTCCAAAGCGCTGCCCTACCCTCAGCTGCCCTGCAATTCATTCGCAAATTGAACTAACCTCGCCCTAATCCAACTCGTTGCCATTCAAATTGAGTGTGTGTGCGGGTGTGTGCGGGCGCAACGTGGCCACAATTTAATTACAGTTGCGAAAAAGGGGGTCAACCGCGTGGCATTGTCCCCCAGCCGAGTCGCATTAGGAGGCACTCGCCAGGGTATTGAATTAAACTGACATTAAAATGCGCGCAAAAGTATGCAACGAAAAAATGCAGAATGCTGTGCTGAGACTTCACTTGCACACACACACACTTACACACTCAGACGGCAGCCAGTGGGCAGTGGGCAGTGTATTTGGGATTCACCGCAGAAAACAATGCACAAATCCTAGTTAAGCGCAACGTGAAATTAAAAACAGGCGGCCTGAGTAACAGCAGAGTAGCCAGTGGTCTGCTGGGTATTCCACACACTCACACACACAATCACACACACACATGCTGGGCGCAGCCACTAAGCCGGAAGTACACAAATCGTATAAAACACAACGACAGCAAGTGGACACAACTGAGTCGCAGCCGGCGCTGGAGTCGCAGTCGTAACAAAAAAAACACACACACACGCGCAACACTTATTCAAAAATGTATTCAAAATGCGCGCGAAAAGTGTGCCCCAAAAAAAAGGAAAGGAACCAGGGAGCAGAGGCAGGACAGGCGGCGGCGGGTGCAAATGGAGGGGCGCTATAAAATGGAATTCGCTTTTAAGCCGCATTACAAGTGCAGCAAACGGCGACGGGATTACAAGCAACAAGCGCAGCTGTGGCCAGTTCTGATTGGATGTTCCAGCTCCAGTTCCTGCCCCGCCTGACACTCTACACCCCTCTACACGCCCCCCGGGCGGGCAGGCAGGCAAGTGTAAACAAGCGACTTTGTGGCGCTTTTCCTGTTATCGGACGAGCCCATTTCGAATGCTCTGACAAATTTATGCCAAGCGCTGGATAATTTAAGAGCAGATAGAGAGAGGTATAACAAGAGAGAATAAAAGAGGGAGAGAGAGAGAGCGAAAGGTAAAGGCATAGAGAAAGTTAGCTAAAAAGAAAGAGGCGAACTAAAAGCGCAGTTTAAAGATAGACAAATCCAAGTAAACTAATTCTTATCAAATGCAATAGATCGCTAGAGATATGTATATAATTAATATTAAAAGGAAAAGTAAAATTAAGAGTAAGAAAACTAGCTAAAGAGAAAGAGTCGAATGAAAAGATAGTGAAAGTACGATTCTATATCTGAAGTTAAAGAGACACATATCCAAGTAAACTGATATTTTCAAACTGCAATAGATGGTGCCTTAATTTAGTTAACATAATCAGCTCACCCTTTTCCAGCTGACATTTCAGATTCCCAACCCAATCCTCTCTCAACTTCCATGACCCTCTGCAGTTTCCTCAATTGTCAAGCATCTAAGTTACTTCATGAGGCAACACTTTAAGAATCTCAGCTATTTCGAAGTCATGACCTCTTGAATTCTATTGAGATTTTCAAATCAAAAAGAGAAACAACAACTGCAAAAGGAGTGAGGGAGAGGGGAAACAGCGCATTTAATCGAACTACTCTGCAGAAAATTTCTCAGCTTGCCGCTCTCTCTCTCTCTCTCTCTCTCTGTCTCTCTTTCTCTCTCGAATACTAAAGCACAAAAGGCGCTTGGCTTATTTCCGTTTCCGCTTGCTGTCATATTCCGTGCAACGCGCACCCACTCTCCCTGCCCAGCCACCTCCCTCCCCCCTGGTAAATGCGATTTTCAATCGGAGCGAAAAGTACAAAAAAAAGAACGGTGCAGCAGAGGTCGCGATAACAACGCAGTGCAATGCTGAGCGGGAATAGGGAAAACGGGTGCGACGGCTTTTGTTTCATTGTGTCGCCGGAAATATTCAATTTTCAATTTTCATTTCGCTCGCGAGCAATTGGCAAGCGAAAACAATGGCCAAGAAAAATCGGCTAAACGCATGAGGGAAATCAATTCAATTATTTCTTTACTTCTTATGCCAACTGCAAGCTTGTTTGTTTTGGGGGCCATGACGAAACCAGCAACTGAACTAGTTAACCAATTAACTGTAGGTGGTTTCAGTTTGCTATACGCTCAAAAATCTATCCAGAAACCATCATGGCAAATTTTGACGCTCCAACTCTAATAACAACTGTCATATGTCGCCAGCCAAAAAGGAAACAAAATACAAGTCCAACTTTGAAATATGTGAATCAATCTAGAGGTGAAATAATGACGCGGCAATCTGAACATTTTTAACGATGTTATGGGTTTTTGAAGCCCTTTACAAGACCTTAAATAAGGCATAATATTTCGAAGCAGGGTCGCAGAGTGTAACAATTCTCACAATTCTCACATCTGTTCGATGTGTAGAATTTACTTAACAGTAAACCAACCGCAAGTTGCTTTTGCAATATTATTTATAGTTTTGAGAATGACCGCAAAGAGCGTAAGCTAATCAGGAGTAAACCAGATTAAAAGCTCAGTTGATTATAATTAAATACAAGTATGTAGGCAGGGTGAGTAGTTCAATAAAGTCTTAGTACTATATCGTCTGTTACACGAAACGCACATGCCCGTCAAGCTAAAACAGAAAATGAATTGATCATGGATTCCGTTAGCAAAGGGCTGCATATACTGCTTCTGGGCAACTCCAGTGTGGGCAAAACATCTCTAATAGACCAATATGTGGTAAACAAACAATCCTCGATTCAAGCTGCCGTAACATTCAAAAGTGATGTGTATGTAAAAAAGTTGTTTGTGAACAACTGCAAGTTGCTAATGCAGGTGTGTTTGCTGACGCTGACGGTTCCAATCATGTGATTTTATAATAGTTATATTTCTGAGTGGTAGATTTGGGATTTGAGGGCACGCAGTATGCAATATAATGAATGGGACACGGTGTTCTTTCGTAACATGAATTGCTGCATACTAGTCTACGACGTTACTTCGCCGAGTTCCTTCCAGAAACTAGATTCATGGCTGAATGAGTTCATACGACTTGCCGATCCGCCAGAGAACTTTCCCTTTGTTTTGGTAGGCAACAAAATCGATTTGGCTAATCGTAAGGTATGTGCAAAGTGTAAAATATATATACTAACTTGTTTAATATCCGCTATGCACGTAGATAAGCATACAACAGGCCTTGAATTGGTGCAAACCATATAACAACATGCCGTACTTTGAGACCACGAAAACAGATGCCAGCAAGGTGGAACACGTCTTCACGACAATAGCTAACAGCTTTCTCAGGGATCTGCAAAATAAATAAAAGTAAATATAAAGAAAACAAAAATATAACAAATAAGAAACTATGAGAATATAATATATATTTGAAAGGGAAACTTAGGTTGCAGCCTAATAAACTAGCTTTATATGGATATCAGCGATCTGCCGGCGGGGGTTTTTTATACCTAATACCGCAAGTACCTCAAGCAAGTGACGCGTAGTATACATATACTATAAAAATCGAATGAGTAATTATGACAATTGTCGTTGCTTTTGCCGACTAAGATAAGAAATCACTTGTTTGCTTTGCTAATTCAGTAGATATGCCTATTTATTGTTACTTAGAAGAGATGGATAAACTCCATTGTAGATGTTCTTTTTTTAGGGATGTTACATGGTCGATACAAGTTATAGTTTATTTATCTATAACTTTTCACATTCGTTTCTACCGCTTTTCAATTATTTTCCGCGGCTACGCCCTCGAGTTGTCTGCCAATGAAACTGTAACATTAATTTATAAAATTGTAATTTATGAGCTCGAAAATCGCTGTAGGCTATTGCTATTGTTATTACACTGTTTTCTCTGTTTGTTTTTGTTTTTTTTTGTGCGCAGTGACCTCCCGCGGCTACGACGAGGACATTCGATTTCCAAGTGCCTTGGGTCATTAACTGCGTCAAATGGCGACGATTATTTTTATGACGAAAGTGATAATGTTTCATGGGGACTGTCGAGAGGGCATAACGAGCAGCAGCAATGATACTCGAACTGGCGGTGCCTCTCCCCCACCCTCACTCTCTCTCTCCCAGTTTATTTATGACTTCAATAATATGCCAAATGCAGACGAATAATGTTGTCGTTATCTCTTTAAATTGGCCTTAAATGATGTTCTTTTTCTATACTTCCTTTGAACCGTGTATATTCCTTAAAAAGTTATGATCATTTATTTTGAAATTATTCGAGCAGAATGTTCATTAGCAGCGAGTTAGTCTAAAGAGATTCGGAAAAGAGCTTGCAAACCCGAAAGAAAACTTACATAAAACTTCTTTCTATAGATACCTTTATTAAGCGCGGCAGTCATTACTTACTGCACTTGGCACCACTGTGCACAGCGCAGCCCACTTTTTGCCTTTCCTTTTCTGCTGTTTTCCGCTGTTTTCTGCTGCTTTTATAAATTACCTTTTCAACTCATTTCGCGCCCGCAACATTTCTCAGTCGCGCGAAAGTGGAGTGTGCTGATAGTAATAAAAGCGCGACTACTCTAGGCAACCTACTGCTTCCACTCCAGCCACCCGTTCTCCCCTCTCCCCTCCCCCCCCTCCAACCACATGACAAACACAATGGCGAATGACAGCCGAAGGCAGCAGCAGACGACACTAACGCACTACGAACTCTGCCGCCTGCAGCTGCACTGCTTGATTTAAGCAAAACATTATCAAAAAGTTGCACCCGCTTGACATTTGAGCTCGCTTTTGGGGAAGGAGGGGGCGAAGAGAGCTCGGGGCGGGTGAAAAGAGACCTGAGGGTAGTTGGCTGCAAGTATCGCTTATTAAAGTTGAAGATTTAAAGCGCAGCTTGTTTTAATTAAAATTTTAATTTATTTTTTAAGCGAAACGTTGCAGGCACTGAGAGAGATAGAAACAGAGAGAGAGAGAGAGAGAGAGAGAGAGAGAGAGAGAGGTGAGACAGAGGTGCGTCGAGTGGCCATGTGAAGAACAAGCCGGCGACACAGACACACACATACGTGTGCGTACACACAGTGCGCACTGTTGTCATTACAAGTGACATATGTGAAAAATCGCACATACGCACTGTGGGCTGTTGTTGGAAAACGGGCAAAAAAAAAACGCGCTGTTGCTTTCGCTCTTGTCGGGCTCATTAACACTTTGCCGCCCAACTGAGGTTTTCTTCTCGGTTTGACAGATGAAAAATCCGCTGTCCGTGTGGGAGAAAAATGCGCTGCACACGCGTTTGCGGCTGGCGGCGCCATCGTTGCACGTGAACCGCAACGCGCCAACCCATCCCGCTGCCTGCCCGATCAGGGTATAATGCAAAACTCATCGCTTGCGAGTGCCGACGGCGGCGGCCAATAAAGGTGCCCGACTCTGCCTGTCGCACATTGTTTAAGTAAATTAAAGCGCACTGTGCCAGAAAGTTGTGCGCAAGCTAAACTTGTGCTAAAATGCTTGAAATTTTATTTGTTTAGTGGAAACTTTTCACTTAACAAAAACGCTTTAGTACCCTCTTGAAAACTCTTTTATTTTCAACAAGCTTGAAGACTGTTGGCGGCTTCAAGTGGCTTTAGTTTAAGCCTTTAGCAAATAATTAACATTGTCTGTTCTTTTTCTGAGTTAGAAACGAGTTTACTGGACTCACTATGATTTTATATTCAACTTACACAACTCTTTTTACAGATTTAATTCGGGAACGCCTTAATACGGCATGGCAACAACTCAGTGCCAGGCTAGACAGCAAAACAGGGATACAGCCTTAGCTCCGTTGCAGTCATATCACTTGCTGCAACGCTCAAAGATCTGACTGGCAGACAGACGCGCCCTCGAAACTCGCCTCAGAAAGCTTTGCATACTTTCGGGCGCTGCAAGGACCCATCATTTTGTTGGCAGGCGACACTTGATGTGCTGTAGGCGCTAAGTACGCAGCAAGCAATCATAATGATGTGCGCCCGCCGTGCAGGCGAGTGACAGCTCACAAGTGGCTGCAACACGCCGCGTTTGAGTAACATCTACCATGTAGTGTGACTAGCTGGAAACTGGCTAAGAAATGAAGCTATTTCTAGGCCAGCAACAGCTTAGCGTTATAATAGTCATGCCGGACGAGCACACAGAGACACACACACACACACATTCAGACTCGGTTTGTCAGCCGGGCTGAGAAGCTGCTGCTCATCCTCGTCTCGAGTCGTCTGAACTGCTCCATTGCCCGGCTGCGCATGCATGTGTGAATCTAAAATAAGCACCTCATTAAATTGAAAAATGTGCACAATTTGCAGGACATTATGTCCTTACTAATACAGACACACTAGGCACACACACGCACACGTTCTCTGCATCAGTGCCTACAAATTGTGTAGCTTCTCCATGCACACTCGCCCTAGTCATCCTTCTCCGGCTCTCGTCTATCGTTCTCTCTCTCTCTCTCTGCATCCTCCCTGTGTCTGTCGCCTGTGCCAAAGGGCCGATATAAATTTGCCGTGTTAATGCAATTTTAAGCTGCTTTATTAATCATTTTTCATGATTTACCTTTGCAGTCGCTTGTGCAAATTTCTCTGCGTCTGGCAGCACAGTCGGTCGCAGTCGATTAAAATGTCGCTTAAAATATGGCAGCATTCAATCTGTTATGGCAAATGTATGCTATGTTAACTCAATTTGGAATAAGCAAGCGATTAAATAGCTATCGATAAGCTGATCAATGTTAAATGTATGCTATGTTAACTTAATTTGGCATAAGCAAGCGATTAAATAGCTATCGATAAGCTGATCATTCTGTTATATTAAATGTTATTATTTGTGCGCTATGTTAACGCAATTTGGCTCAAGCAAGCGATTCATATGTAGGTATCGATAAATTGATCCTGCTAAAGAATTTACGTGAATGACTCTACCCAACTGTTTGTTTCTCTTTTTCTCAACATTGCTGCTTTGCCCCACTGTGCGACTGTGTGCTGCCAGCAGCAGGCAAAAGTAATTGCCGCAAAAATTCAGAACGCTGTAAAAAATAAGCAATTTCTTCATGTTCACGTGTTTGCGAGCGGGTGCAGGAGGTGGCAAGATATGGCGGAACGGGTAGATTGAAGTGGGCACTGTGGGCTGAAAAACATTTGTGTCAATGCATCGATAACTCTCGCCCTGTCCCCCACACCAGCACAGCACAACAAGAGCTACGACTGCCGCTGTTGCTTCTGCTGCAGTCAAAGGATCAGCTTGCAGCACGCCGTATGTGAGCCGTGCCGGGTCGAGGGTCGCGGCTCGAGGACGCTTTGCCGACTGTTGACTATTGACTGTCGGCTGGCTCAAAGCTCTGGCGGCTCTCGGCATTTACTCGCATGCATTATTGAGCATTAACCTCATTTCACGCAGTCAATTTACGGCATTTAATTCTCCTGGCTGCAGTTACAGTTCCACTTCCACCTCCAGTTGCCGTTGCAGTTGACTTCTGATATTACGATGTGCTGGCAGAAGGGCTTAACGAGCTGACAGCACACAGAGGGCTGCCGCAGTGCGCTGGCGATTGCTTGCTCCCACTCCTCCTCCGCCCTACTCTCTTGCCCACTGCAGAACGAGGTTGATTGCGGCACAAAACAAATTTGGATTTTGAGACCCGCTTATGAGTCACAGCGTACGCGGCAGACGGAGAGTGGAAAAGAGTTGAAGAGGATACTATTCTACTGGTTATTGAAATCCGCTTAAGGCACCTGTGCTGCCCAAAGCAGTCTGCAGCTGGAAACACACGACGCAGCGCATAAAAAGACAAACGGGCCAAATGCGCACAAAGCAGACTTAAGTGCGCAGCCCTAAAAAGCACATGAAGTAGGGGAATAAAGTGGAAAAGGGAGCGGGGCATCTACTGTTTTTGTGCCATTGTAATTGGATAATTAAAGAAATGTCTGGCCAGGGCAGACGACGCAGCAGGAGAAGCAGCAGCAAAAGTAAAGCGAGAGATGATAACAAGCACGTGGCAAGCGGCAGCTTCTCTTTCTACTAAGTACGTAGTAAACTCCGCGCTCTATGTCGCCATCTCTCTCTCACTCTCTCTTTCACACTCCCCCCTCTTTCTTATTCTCTCCCTGTCTCTTTCACGCTGTGTGTAAAAGAGCTATTAAAGGAATCTAAACGTTTACTAAAGATGCTTGTATATATTACTGGACACACTCGCACATAGAGACACGCACACACACAGATACACACACACATAGACACACACACACATAGACACACACACGTTTAGCACTTAAGTAGCTCACTGTAACAGCTGCCGCAAGCGAAGACTACAACTTGGCGGGACAATGGCAAAAAGAGCTGGCTAAGAGTCTTGTTCATGTTTAACATGTTTGACTAGTAGATACCCTGTTAAAACCTAAACGAAATATTACGAAGCCTTTTTAAAAACTATAAATATTACTCGAGAAAGTTTTTCAGTTATATACCTAAACCGGATGATGAATGCAAATAAGAGAAAGGCATAAGCTCATTTTGAGACAGATATACCTTAAGTTTATTATCTAGCGCTAACCTGTACTTGCTCAACGCAAAGATACCCCTTAGTGGTCTCAAAACCTGCGGCCAGTGCAGCATATAAGCAGCTTTCGCTTACTGTCTTAGTTCATTTAAGAAACACACCCAAAACACACACAGATAGGCGGGGAAAGGAAAGCGAGAGCGAAATAAGTGATACGCCAGCAGCTGCGGCACGTGTCCTCTGCAACTGGGCAACTTGGCGGCTTATTGTTGCCACTGTTACCTGCCGCAAGTTGAAACTGCGAAGAGTAGAGCTCGGAGGGGGCAATCGAAGTAGCGAAGCTGGTCAACATTTCGCTGCATCGTCCATTGTCCACATATAATGGCGGAGCTGAGAGGGAGAAAGTAAGATATAAGATGTTGCCCAGCGAAATGGCCAAAAGATTCACATGGTGCCGAAACAAACGAAACGTGCAGCAGCGAGCCAGAGAGAGTGCACTTAAAGTCGCAGCAACTTAATAGCTGCGAGATAAAAGATTATCGTTAAATTCGGGAAAAACTTGTAAATACCACTAGAATCTACGATGCTGCAGTTGAAAATGGCTAAGACTAATCCAGAGCAGCGTATAATAAAAGTGATAACCATATTGAATGCTGCACAATCGTAGCCATTGCCCGAGCTTTTATTACTTAGCCAGCCGAGTGCTGGCATTATTGGCAATAATGCCGTAAGTGCTGGAATCGTCTTCTATTTCCTGCCATAAGTTGCAACCGCTGCAACATGTCGCAGAGCTTGTGATAAGGCGGAGCTAATGACACACGCCCTGACCGGCTGCAGAGGACTTTAATGACCCAGATGCTGGCACACACACGCACACAGGCACTCGACACTCTCCCTAGTTGCCCCACACACACACACACACACATGCTTGCAGTCTCGAACAGGCACTTCCATTTAACGAGAAGTCGTCGCACTTATCACTTGGTCGGATATTGTAAACACACCTCGCACAGACCCACCACACATTGCTCGTTATCTACCTCGGTCCCTTCTTCTGCAACCCACTCGCAATGACCTCAACCCCCCGCCCCTGCACCCCCTTCTCAACCCGCTGCACAATCGTAACGAAGTAACATGCTCGCCTCGCACACTTTGAGTCGCATCTTCGTTACGTTTTGTTAAGTTTTATGTGGGTTAAATTGTTGTCACAGTCGGTGTGCTTATACCCTGTATATGAGCTGAGATAGTCGAGTAGCACACACAGTATATGCAACAGGTTTTGCTAGGAATACAAGAAGAAAGCCATAAGCCTATGTGTTTATGCCATATCTCAGAGATTATTGGAGCTTATGCTAACACATTTGCTTATCAGATTTACCAAATTTTAATTAATTTCTTAGGAACCTAGGCAACAATCAAGCATGCCAAATCGTTCCAGGATATTTTTTAGTATTGTAGTGCGACCATTATAGTCCTCCCATTTGATCACATTACTTTTTTGTTCACTGTAACACGGTCAAAGTGCTAACCAAATAAGAGAACCAACAATTAAGTTAACCGAGCGAGTCGGCTGGCTCCGTCTCCCTCGCCTTGCTTTGCAGTTCGTGCACGAACTGAAATTGAACTAGTTCGCTTTGTTTTATAGTTCATGAAAATCAACATTTTTCATCATAAACAAAGCACGCATATTAAATGCCAACTTTAGTTGTGCCAAGGGCGGGCGGAGTAGGGAGCCAGCGAAATACAGCTACATGGAGCAACACCTCGACTTGCCCGTCGCCACCGCCGCCCCCGCCGCTGCCGTGGCGGCATAATTCATTGGGAAACTTGCAAACGGCGCGTGACTAAAGTGAAAATGTTTACGAGCATTTTCTTAGCATGCAGCCAAAAAGCGTTTGCCAAGTCCAGAGGGGCGAAAGAATGAATGGTGGGAGAGGCGGTTGCGCCGACTCCAAGCGAGTGCCAAGAAATTCTCCAAGACGCCTTGGACCAGTTCGGGGTGCTAAGTATGATTTATGTTGGTTTTAAGCTACGCTCTGAGGCTCGCTTGGCCAGTCAAATTGAAATTTACACGCAGACCTGCAGAATACCCTGTTGTGACCCTCCGTCGCCGTCCCGCTCTTCCAGCAAGCAACACAATACGCTTGGCAAATAATAAGCAGCAAATCTTGGCCAGCATCAAAGCTGAGCCGAGCCACCTCGGGACACGTATGCGTCTGTCTGAGCTCTGCTTTGGGACTGGGACCGAGACTGGACTGGAGTTGGAACTGGGATTGGCAAGGCAACCAGAGCAGTGGCAGCAACCAGCGCAACATCATCCTCAGCAAAGCCATCATATTTGTGCTTGTCTCCCGAGGCTCCGCTCCGCTCCATTCAATTTGCTTCACTGCAGAGCTTGCGCTGCAGGATTCGTTTGTTTCTCCGCCTGCTACTGCTGCTGGATTATCGGCAAAGCTCTATGAAAATTTAATAATACGAGTCTGCAAAATGCAGCGTGCAACGGCAGCTGCTGCATGGTAACGCCAGCGTGCAACATTTGCAGCTAACTCCCATTTAATTTGTGTGTTGCTCGCTGATTGAACGCAATGCGTAGGGAACTTATCACTTACTGCTGAGGGGACCATCATGTGTAGAATCTTTTGTGAAAAGTTAAATTGCAAATGAGGAATAGTTGCTTATAAAAAAAATGAAAGCATAACTTAAAGTTTGAAGATACGGTAATGCGGTAAATTCTGTATTTCAGCTAAAATATCTGGAAATGTAGTAACAGAAGTTATCAACAGGCCAAGTATCAGCTGTGATCTACAAAAGTAAATAAAAATTGATATTTATTCGATAAAAATAAATGCCAATCGTTGCCGTACTCAATTTGGTTCAAGCAATGTTCGATTTAATTTATAGTATTTTTTGTTATCGATGAAAAATAAACTGTGGTGCAGCCCTAGAATCGAGAGCGGTCCACTTCACACACAGCAAGGCATTCAAATAAATACTTTCTCTCTGACATTCCTTACTTTCGATCTTTCTAATTTCATATTATATCAATACATACATATACCGCGCATCTGCTTATCCGATTACTGCCATAAATCCTTGTGTAATGCGCCCGCACAACTGTCGAATAAGTATTTCAAAACAGAACAAATGTGGAGAAAAAAGAGCACAACAATTTACAATGTGTGTGCTTAATGCAGCAGACACACACAAACACACTCGCGTTCTCTGCTTTTTAGGGCTTTGACCACACCCTTTATCCACCTCCCCCCCCTCCCCTCGAGCAGCAAACCGCAGAAGTACTGAAAGCAACCGCCATTATACACCAGGCAAATGTTAATTCTCGCTTAACGTTGCACGTGGCGTATACGTAATTTGGTGCAAACTGATTTTTAGTTGCCGGCGAGTTGAGTTTTAGTTTTAGTTGGACTTTCGTTTGCTCGTTAAAGTTGCAGTGCTGCATTTAGTTGCAGCTGTTGCTATTGTTGTTTTGCACACACACTCACACCCACACGTATATATGTATATGTATGCACAATCCATGCTGGTCACATTTGAGAGAGTTGATTTTACAGTTCATTCAACATGTTGACCAAAATTACCGCGGTTTTAACTCGTTCGTTACACCCGTCACAGTCCTCCCCCCCCTGCAGCCAACTATTTAGCCACTGCTCACTTTCAGCTGCAATTTCGCCTCTTTTATTTTATTTAATTTCTCTTTCATGTTTTTTTTTGTTGCTCCGAACAATGTGCGGACTATTAGCTAAAATGTTGAATGACACACAGCATGTTGGTTGCAACGTTTGCAGTGCTGCACTTTGTTGCACCCGGTGCGGCAAAACTGAAGCTAAAACCCGATTTGGGCTTAACTGTTTGCGGCAAACTTAAAAAAAAAGAAGAAGCGAATGTGCGAAATGCGTTTTTAATTCGCTTTTAAGCGCGTGTAGGCATTGATTGGAGGACGAGAGATGTGTGCTATATGAACTCTATTTTGTAGCGAGTGATCTGCACAAACTCATCGATCTGATTTCTCGCGACCTGACGAAGTTTTTGCCTGTTTAACAAACTCATTCCGTGACATTCAGATGCATGTCTTTTCCCCCCGCCCTAACCGTCACGCCCATTGTCATTTGCAAACTGTGTGCAAGACTGCGCGGCAGACAAAGCGTCGAGCTGGAACTTCACTCCTCGCCAGCTTCGCTGCCGCCGGCTGCGGCGGTCAACTTTGCTTCGGTCGCCGTCGCCATTGTATTTTATTCAATTTGCTTTCCGCAGAAAGCAAAAAATAAAAGATAGAGAAAAAGAGTGGTGTGGTGTATTCCATAAATTCGCTGCACTTCAATCTTGCAGCCTGCCCACTGTCGCGCCCCCTTCGTCCCGCCCGCTTCACACAGCTTTTCTCTATTTCACACGGCGTCGCTCGTAAAATTCTGCATTCCGTTGGCATTTTTCTCTTATTTTTGCCAAGTTTTTTGCGGCTTCATTGTCAGCTTTTCTTTCTGCTTCCACTGTCGGCTTTTCTTTTTCTTTTTTATTGTAATTTTAATAATGCATAATATGTTTTATAACTTTTATAACTAGGTCCCTTTTTTCCCCCAGCCACTATATACCAATTTTCTACAATATATGTACATAGGAATTTTTAATCAAAACGAAAACAATGCGCGCCATTGTTGCAAAGTTATTATAGAATACTTTGCTTTGTTGACGATTTTTTTCTTTCTATTCTTTCTATCCCAATAGGAATCCGGTTCATTTTCTAAAGTGGACTACGGATGGTACGTAAATTGCAGGACATCTATTGTCTAAGCGGCCATGAGATATGAACGTATTATATCTGCTGAAAGATTGTGTGTATAGAAAAAGAGTAATTGGGCAGCATTTTAGTTGAGAGTTGCCGTAAGAGAAATGTGCAAATTTAAAATATTATTAGAGATTCATTTAGCACACCCTAAAAGTAACTTTCTTTTATTACATACATAAATATTTTCTTTGCCATTTTTTAAAATTTCGAAGCTTAACTTCCACTTAACGAAACCTCATGAGATCGCTTCGTTGAGTTGAGCTTCTGCTCATTGACGCAAATATCAGCTCTTTAAAACAATTAGCAGTTAATTTACGCAAAAATGAGCAATAAATCGATAAATTGCATACATCTGCGAGTTGCATTTATTCTGTTTTATTTTGTTATTAATGCGAGCTTTCAATTGTGTTTTATTTTGTTAATAGAGAAGATTTGTCCAATCTGAAGCGTAATTTTTTTATTCATTTCTCCAATCTTTAATTGATTGCGACTATTTTATTACTTGAGCTTTTCCACTTGACGAGTTGAGTGCTTGCCCCCACCGCAGGCGAGCACACTTAAAAATTCATTTTACTGCCATGCATGTCTGTCTGTGTAATGGTTGGGTAGGGGCGCGGTGTAAGCCGCTCATAAAATTCCCAAGTGAGACATAATAATAAAGCAACAAAGACAATTCAGCTCGTAAAAATACAAATAAATGTTATAAATGTTGCCATAAAATTACAACAAAAGTGGCAACAGCAACGCCAGCCACCCAAGGGTGGCAACGCCATATACTTTTTTTCAACTGATTGATACGCAAGAGTGTGTGAGTGTGCTTTTGAGTGCACGCCTGAGTGTGGGCGTGAGAGTGGGGGAACCGCGGTGTCGCCTTGCGTGCCAAAAACAATGTAGCATTTTTTGAAACGCACACACGTTTACTCCAACACACTCAGCCACAAAACCGACACAGCAACTCGCGCGCGTGTGTGTGTGTGTGTGACATGCAACGAGGACGAGTCTCCGCTGACGAGTGACGCCGAAAAAGAGGCAAACACACAGGAAACAAATGACAAAAAATATGTTACAAAGTGTCGCACATGACAGCGCCCACACTCACGCGCCACACATACACACACCCAACACGCAGATACGCACACACACACGTGAAGCACCCAGAAGCAACTCCGTGTGGAGCCGGCATTGTACGCTGCGAGCGTTGTGCCATTTTAGCTCAGTTCGATGTGTGTGCGACGAGACAGGTAGACACAGGAACAGAGAGAGACAGCACAAGCGTGAAAAGGATGGCAGCGGGAAGAGTGGAAGGTGGAGAGGGTGCCTTTTGTGTCATCGTGCCATTCGTGTCAAATTTATTTTTGTATTTTAGTGTAATTTTGTTGATTACAGCGCCGTTGCCTTTGTTTGGCGCCTTCTCGCTGTGTGTGTGTGTGTGTGAGCAATTGTGGCTGTGTGCGTCGCTGAGTGTGCAATTTATTTGAAGTGATCCTAAATAATATGTACATACAATATATTTCGGTATTAAAGGGAAACATTTCTTCTAATGCGGGGATGGAGGGGAAGTTTTGAAATTTCAAATGGAAGGGAAAGCAATTTTCCCTAAGCCACTCGAACATTGTTTCAATTTATTGCTGGGGAAATTGGCAAAAATGAATTCGAATTCATTAGCCAAGACTGCTGCGTAGTTTTGTGTAATACGCAACTTAATCAAGTGAATATCCCTTGTCGCCTTCCAGGTGTCATAGAACCATTCAATTTAATGGCGAAGCTTAGTCATAATGTTGTTTTTAAAACGAAATGGACACATCGCATTACCCTGCCACACGTCCTCTACGTAATTTCTCTCACTCACACCTGGCCACAATTGCGTCGCTCATAATGAACTCATTTTCAGTCGTGGCGCGTCGTAAACGTGGAAGGGAAAAACTAATTTGACTTGACATTAAAGCCAACAGCCACCGTCTGCCTCTCAATTTCCCTGCTCGCGCCCTTACCACATAGCCGGCCCCAATTGCTCAACGGCAGCGTAGACAATGCGCACTGCTGGCGACGCCGCGAAGTATGCAACGCTTTTGTTTCTGCCCCAGGGCCGCCATTTGACGTGCCGCATTATTACTTTTTATGCCATGCCTGCCCGAAGCTGTGCCTGATGGGTGGGGAGTCGTGTAGACGGGGCGTTGCTAGTGGCGCTGCTTTCATTGGCATGTTTTGAGCTTGTTAATATAAAAATTCTACAGCTGCCGCTGGAGATGGCGCTGCTTCTGTAATTCCTCTTATTGTTGTTGCTGTTGTTGTTGCCGCACAGTGGGCAACGTGGCTTCGATATTTCGCGACGGGCGCAGAAACGTCTAATGAAATCTAATAAATTAAAGAGATTTATAAAAGCTTTGCCAGCGGCTCTGTGCACGCCAAGGAATCGCTTTACGGACTTGCCAATCCCATTCCTACTTCAGCACGCTGTGCCCAGGGCGCATAACTGATTATGTCCATGTAGCAGCAGCAGCAAAGCCAGCGGCGCAGCAGGAGCGGGAGCAGGAGGAGTATCTGCCACATCAGCAGGCCGTAAATTTCAACAAGTGGAGGAGGAACAATACAAGCGTATCCCGCAAACATCTTTAAACTTTTGCCGTTAGTTGTCACACTGCTTTGTGCCCGAATCAAAAGATTCTCGGATAGCAGCCCACTCAAGTCGAGTCGAGCCTCACCTAAAGCCAAGATTCTTATCTATATAAACTCCAATAAAAGCAAAGTTTACACTTGAAAATACTTGAAAGGAATGAAGAAACAAATGAACTTAAACTTAATTGTTTTTTCTACGCGCTGATTGGAAATATTCGTAAGTAGGGAGAACAACAAATTGTCGGCATAAATAAAAGGCCAAAAAGATGGTCATAAATTCCGAAATCTCCAATAAAAAAAACAACAACAAACTAAAGCGCACACGGTGAAAATTTAATCAACACCAAAACAGAAGACGAAGGAGAAGGAGAAGGAAAAGGTGAAGATGAAGCGACAACTGTGTAAATCTTTTAAGCAGGTATGCTATAAATCTTATCGCATATAAGGTGCAAAATTGTAAGCATGCTGCAAATATATCTCATACGCACTCGGTTAGGGTAATGCTTTAAAATGATTTATGTGTGTGTGTGAGGGTAGAGAGTGAGAAAGAGCGGAAATGGGAACGGGAGCGGGGCGCATATGGCGGGCAACACTTGAGCACCTCAAGTGCTCGGCTGGCCATGCAATTACATATATCAGCCGGGTGTCTCAGCCGGGACACAGAGAATCTTGAGCAAAGCCGGCGTGGAGAGTGGAAAAAGCGGAAAAATGGAAAATGGAGAATGAAAACTGTTTCAGCCACCCACAGAGCGCGGCTTGCTGTTTGGCGAAGGCAAAGGCATAAATTATGTAAGAAATTACCCAACCACCCAGAGACCTCTTTTAGTTCCCCACTGGTTTTCCGCTTATCTCGCCACCTCCTCCACGCCTGTTCTACATTATGCTGCGTGTAAAATTGGCCAAATAAAGTTAAGTACGTAAAGTGTAATAAATATGTGATAAATAGGTTTGTGAAAACCCTAAAATAAGTTTTATTTTCACCGAAATTGGAGTAAAAACGAAATCGAATTGTATACAGCCCAACAAGCTAACAAATCGATTAGTTTTTTTTTTATATATATTTTTCGTTTTTAAACTGCTACAACCAGTTATTCAATTTTTCAGAGCGCATGAAAATTGTCTTTTTCAACTTATTGAAATCAGAGCAATCTCAAAACAATAAAAAGTAGTGTGAATATGCCAACGTTTCGTGCTGAGTCACATTTGTTATTCGTATAAACAAAGTGGCAATCTAACAAGTTGGAGAAACTATTGTATCGTCTTTTGGATACCCTGCAGGCAATCGTCTCTTTTCTCTCTTTTTCAAGCCTTAATGTGCTATTACTCAATTTGGTTCATACAAACCGAAATACCGATTTAATACTAGTATTTTTATTATCGATTAGGCCGATAAGAATATGCTGCAGCCTTGATATCGAGAGCGGTCACACAAAATTTGGCAAGCAGCAAGTTAACTGTAAATATCTTTCGTTTTTGCTTTATAATTTCGTATAGCGGGAGTGAATAAGCAAATTAAAAGGAGTAAGTGAATTCTAATTTTGAAAACAATATTCCCAATTTCTTCTATTCACAGGGTACAAGCCTATCTTGTCGTATGTTTATTGTTGACTTTATCAAGTTCGCAATCAATGAACATTGCCAAACGCTTCGCATCACGAGGCAATCATAGACAAAGTTGACTTCCTGGCCCCCGACATACGCACACACACACATATGAAGTTCTCCTTTGCCAGACACCTGCTGCAAGAACACAATTACCGAGCAAAACTTGTTGCCATCAAAAAGCCAAATTTGATTTATTGGACAGCGGGTAGCCCCCGCCCCCATGGCTTCACAAGTCCCGCTAGAAGAAATGCACCTGGTTGGAAAAGATTAACATGATGTTGAATATCTCCCGCTCCGCCACCGGCATCCGCTTGGTCCACATGTAGTGCAGATACAGATAGCTACAGTAGACCAACAAAAGGCGGCAGAAAAATCTACGATTGGGCGTAAAAAGCCCCAGCACCTGAAGGCGGGGCAGCAGCAGTGCACGTCGCACACTTTGCCCACAGCTATCGATGTCCATTGCCGTCCAGCCATGCCTATGGAACCAGCCGTGCCGCTTCAGCAATACGCTCAGCTGCAACTGCCGTGCAACCTGTAGCCACGAGGTATCCTGCGGCGAAGCGGTGGCTGCCACCAGCGCGTCCAGCGATTGGAAGAGCAAGCGCAACCCGTTGCCCTGCAACACAATATCCAGCTGGCGTCGCCAGTGGGCATAGGATACCGCATAGATCAGCGTTAGGTTGTAGATCACGATGAGCAACAATTGTGGCGCCAGGCAATCGAGCAGTTGCTGCGACAACCGGACATATGCGACGAACAGACGCTGCAGGCGACGCAACCGACGCTGTAAACGACGCACGGCCTGGTAATCACCCTGCAGCACCTTTACATGCAGCTCCTCGGCACCAGCGCCCAGCTCGCTGTTTAGCTGCTCGAAAGATTTGTGTAGCAGTGCCAGGCATATGTTGATCAAATTCGAGCTCATATCCAGACACCAAAAGGACAGAGAGGCAGGCAACACGTAAATCAAGCAGAAAACCAGAAGCCACGACTCGTCCTTGTTTACAAAGAGCAACACCAAGAAGAGCTTGAGTGTAACTAGCTTCAGCACCAGCTGCACAACCAGTAGCCACGATAACTTCAGTGGACGACGGCTTAGGCGGTACAGTGCCGGCGCCAGTCGCAGAAATCCATTGATTAGTCGCACCCGCCGTTCCAGCTGGCGACGCGATTGCCACAGCAGGCAGCAGACGAACAGATACGGCTGCACATACAACACCGAAATGGCTGGAGTGAGCATCGCCAGGCTGAGAAAGTAGGCGGAGAACAGCCCCAACATCCGCGAGATGGTTATGCTGTAGGGCGTCAGCTGCACCACATTCTCCGTGCACACATAGCGCAATCGCAGCAGTCCGAGATGGTAGAAAGTTCCCAGGTAGAAGCGCAGCAGCAGCAAAACGTGCTGACTGATGTATCTATTGCCACGCCGGAAAGAGCGCAACAGCACCATGATCAACGCCAACTGGTCACCTCGAACTGATGGCAGCGCCATGAAAGTTAGCTCCGAGTTGAAGAGGACCTGTCATTAGATATATCGACTGCCATTACGTCTACAAAAAACCACTATTAGTCGCCTGTATGATGAGTAATCACTTCTGTATACCCTGCAGCCTCTGCAAAAAGTGTTTATTATGTTTATGCCAATTCACAGAACTTTTTATCCTGCTCATGAATTTTGTATGCAATATGCAACGCCTTCTGACTGTTAACACCATTATGTTCACTTTTATTGCTCTAAGGGTCAAAACCCAACTCAAATATCGTATTATCAAAAGCTAAACTTTGTTAACTTTTAAACTGGGCCGAAAACCCAAAAAGTTCGTTTTGAAAAGCTGTACTCCCTTTCTCAAAAAACAGAAAATAAGCCCCACAAAAAGTGTTTAGTTTTTTCGCCTTAGAGTCGTAATTTGTTATGCAATTAATTCGAGGGGCCCAAAAAGTGACACTGCAAAGTTTTCGGAATACGAATTTGGGACGCGGCAAGTTGTGCATAATTTCCATACTTTTATAAAAATTGTTCCATAAACAAGTCAAGGGAATAGAGAAGCGGAGGGGAGCGAAAGTAGTAGAGTGCGCAAAGAACGCGATGTGGTAATTAAAAAGTTCTCTGAAAGGGATCGCTGAGAGGTTTTCACGGCGCGATGACACTGCGAGAAACTTGCCGATTGAGATGGGAATGGGGCTGGGGTCCGCCTTGAGTGCGATGGGGTAGTGAGAAAAGAAGAGGACGAGGCGGGTCCAGGCAAAGGGCGACCGCAAAACTGTTTACGGCCTGTCGCTGCAAATAAATTAAAAAATTGCAACTCGTTGCCAAGTTTGTCACCAGCGGAGTAAAATAAAAAAAAGACAGAAAAGTGCACGTGACTGTGTGAGTGTGTATATGCAGATGCATAAAACATTGGGAGGCTTGGCAACCGCAGACACCAACAAACTGCGGTTAGCTTGTGGCCAGTGGTAGTGGTAGTGGTGGTACTAGTTGTTGTTGTAGTGCTAGTAGCCGAAGTAGTTGTTGCCGTGGCGTCTCCAGTCATTATTGCCGCTATTGGCGACAGCAAAGCTGCCCAGGAACCGGAAATTGGAAAAGTTCCCGCATGTATTTTCTCTTTCCACCACTTTTCTCAATTTGGAAAATAAGTTATTCCTCTAATAGTAAAAATAGTTGAAAGTATTACGAAAGCAGGAAAACCAAGCAATGACCTTCAATTCGATGTGCGTTAACACGCTGTTCCCTTTAAAAAATTACCAAAAGCAGTGACTAGAGTGATAAGTTATAATCACATCTATATAAGGCTACACATAATCCCTAATTTAATGTCTATCTCTGTATTAAATTAAATAATTTATAATTAACTAGGCATGTTTTAAAACTTATTGTAAAATCGTAAGTAACATCTTAAGACCCGATGTTAGCTTTGCTAGTTTCCCAACATACTCTAAGGTAATTCATAAATTTTCTATGCCATAGTCTAATCCACTTATCCACACGAATATTTTATGCTCTTTGCAAGCTCCACATAAACAGCTGACCGAGAGAGCTTTGTAAGGAGGTATGGGTGAATGGAAAAGCTTGTCCCAAACAGGCTTTCTCTCCTCTAACCGATTGGAACTTTGGAACGGTGCTTGGGACAAAGAAAAGGGGAAAGTAGGGGAAATGAAAGCGCTCAACCGTTTGGCGATGTTAGTTAGTACGCACAGAACAATTTAAGAAGTAACCGTAATCAGAAACTACAGTTTAAAAGTAACTAAGGCCTAACTCCTCGTACTCATCCGCGACCATTTGCCTAGATGCTGCTGCTGTCGGCAATGTCGCGACGAAGCCAATCCACCAGCGAATCCCGGGCACATTCGCACTCCGCATTCAGGCAGGTAAGCTCACAGATCTTCTCAAGCCAGTTGCCAATAATGTAACGCTTGATGCAAGGCATTACGCCCAATTCACGCAGCGTCCTCAGGCAGTACAACTGCAGTCGAGGATTTGAGTCGTTGATCATGTGACGTCCCACATGACAGGCAAGCATGGTGAACTCCCGACTACGCCACAGTGCACGCTTGCTATGCAGCCCATTGAGCAGGATTAACATCACGTACTCAAAGTTTTCCACCTTCTGGAAGTGCAGCATGCTGGTCGATCTCTTGTAGGTGGTAAGGAAGATTTTGTAGACCAGCTTGACGCCGTCAACCTCATCGAAACGACGCTGACCCTCCTCGCAGCGCAGCAATAGTGCAAATGCTTTGCTGGCATTCTCCCAGTAGAGGGGCAGACAATTGTGGATGCGCGAGTGCAGCAGTTCAAAGAATCCCAGCTTGATGCCCTGCTCGGGTGCCAGTTCTAGCAGATGGCAGAGATGATACCACAAATGGGGCGAATAGAAATGTCGGCAAGGGTCCTGCTTGAAGATCTTCGCTAGCGATTCAAAGTTTTGGGGATCCTCTAGTATAATGGCGAGCACTAAAGGGTTAAGTGATTAGAATACGGATTAGAGAAGTACACTGAATGCACGAAATACCCTTGGGTTTGCCTGTTAAATTACGTAGTATCTCGGCCACAATATCCTCCTTAACGGGTTCCCGAGCCAGGAGAATCTTGTAGAACTCAATTCTTAGACACTTGCGATTGGCAATATGCTCGGCGCCGTTTAAATTACGAGATATTATATCTGAAATAAAAAGCGGATAAGTTAAGCGATGTTTAATGAATATAAAATAAGACTCACTGAAAATCTTAAGATACATCTCGATCTCGTTAAAGTGACACGCGTGATACTTCAGTCGCTTACGCATGAAGGCGTTCTTTACTCTGCACAGGAGATGTTAAGAATTGTATATTAATTATTAACCATTCTTACTTTCTTACTATATCCATTTCGATTATGGCACGCTGCACATTGAGCGGATTGAGCAGGAACTCCGTCAGCGATACAATTGCGCGCCAATGCGTCAAACTGACATCGCTGTTAATCTCCTTCATCAGCTTGGGCAAAGCGAACCAGCCGTAGGCGAGTTGGGCACGATCATGGAAGTACTCAGTACTACCGGGGCAAGCAGTTGGATAGTTTTTGCAAAAGCTACGTCTGTTCAAAAACAGGCTCATCTCTGTCAATTGGATGCAGTGAAATAGTATTTGAATGCGGTTAGGCAGTCGGCAGGCTTACCCTTATTCTGTAGACAATTTATAGAACTTGGTTTTAAAACATCTTTAATTTCCTTCTGAAGATAAAGATTGCGGTATCGCTCTAGCTGCTCCCACATCTTCTTAATCTAAACAATATACTTTTATTAGAACGATTTGAAAGTTTTTAGTAATGATTTTCGTAAGTCAAGGAAATTAGAAAAAAGTGTACACAAGCTGATTGAAATTGAATTCAAATTTGAGTTGAAGCGGCACACTAGATGGCGCGCCACATGCATTGCGTTGCCAGACATTCGAGAACAACTGTTAACTTGCTGAATACTAAACTGTTAACTCATGAAAATTCACACAACTATTATTTATTATAGGAATGGTATATTTGATAAAGAGAATTTTACAAAAATATGTTCGAATTTATTTTATTATAACTCGGCTTATTGGCTACATTTCAGTATGCTCATTATGTTACTACTATCAGCTGGTCACACTAACAGATGTTTTCACTGCTGCCGCTGCTTCTGCTGCTGCCTGCTGTCGCGGTCGTCGCTGTCGTCGCAGTCGTCGTTGTGAGTTTGTTTTTATCCAACTGTGCCGGTTGGCAGAGTCAGATCTTTGTCGCAGTCGAAGTCGCCAACAACCGACTAAAGTGTCTGTGCGTGCGCAATTCTTTCTGAAAATTGCGGTTGTTTTTTGATTATTCATTCGTTTTTTTTTTGCATTTCGTGCCGGTCCTGCACCGTCTGCATGTTTTTGTGTGTGAGCTCTGCCGAAAATTAACGTGTGTGTGCGAGCGTGTGTATGCGCGCGTGTGTGCTTGCGTGTGTGTGTGTCTGCTGCAACGCAGACAACAAAAGAAATTCGCCGGTCCACCTTCCGTCGCTTCCCTGCCCTTACCCAATGCCGCAATTCGCACTGCCAAAATAACAAATCGAATTTTCTCACAAAGCTGCTTTGAAAGTTTTACCAAACTCCACTTGCAAATCTTTTTTATACGCAAATTGGACCAAAAAAAAAACACGAAACACAATGGCCTTAATAAGACTGGCAAGGTAAGTGCACATCGTGTTCAGGCTGCGGCGAAAAAACAAACTAAAACGTACCAATATTTACACGAAAATGTGCCTAGAGGAGGGATATGCGCGTAGGCTCTGCCTGGCTGAAATCAATAGCAGGCATTGTTTAAAAGGTTTTCCAATATACACTATATGTAAACACTTGTTATATACGATACGTAGTAGGGATGTGGCGGAAAACCCTCTGTGCAACCCCCAATTGAACAATGCACTGAACTATGCTACAGTGACAATAGACTCGACCGCAATGGTAAAATATTTTCAATTAAAAATTAATTTAATTACTCTTGAAATTAAACAAGAGTCTGGATTGATTTTATGTGCAAACCATTGTGAATTGTTTCTAAAAATCTAAACTACTCTGTACTACATTGTTGCATTGTCGCTTTGTTGCTGTTGTTGTTGTTTACCTTAACATTTAGCGTGCAGATTTTGCCGTATTATTCGTTCTTTTGTTGAGACGCAATTGTCAATTTAAATGCATACTTCCTTCCCCCCTCCACTGTCTTCCTGCAATGTAATCCGTGCCTAGGTAAGCTTTAAGCTCTGCTTGTGCACTTGTCACAACTTTTGACCAAATATTTGTCTTGTTTCGTGTTGATTTTGTTGCTGCTCATTACATTTGTCCTATTGGTCATTGCACTTTGTCCACCCGCTCTCTCTGCCGCCGTTCTCTCTCACTCTCTCTCTCTCTCTGCAGCTGCTGCTGCTGTCTTACACAGAGCATAATTGCCGTTACTTTGTTGCGGCTGCCGTAACCATGCAATTTCATCGTGTTGTTGTTTGTCTGATTGCCACTGTCATTCTCCTTTAACACTCGCCTTCACTCACTTAACCCCGCAGCTACCGCTGCTGCTGGAATATGATACCCGGATTACGGCGTGGGAAATGTTGAAGGCGTGTGCCGACGTTGTCGTTTTAGCAATTTAATTACACTTTATGCAATATGGTATGTTTGCTAAGTTTGGTAAGTGAAAAACAAATGCGAATTTCCACTCTCTCTCTCTCTCTCTCGACTAATTTCGCAAAATCTATTAGCAGCTGTCTCTGTTGCTCATCGTTCGCTTCCCATCTGCTTTCGCCTGGCATACACAACTCTATAAATAAATAGGGGCACTTCAATTAGGTCCACTTGGAGTTCGTCAGTCCAAAAATAACTCTTGACGTGCCCATTGCCAGTCGGACTTCTCTTTCTTGTAATTGAATGTAATTGGAGCTGAGCTCGGCGAGTTTGCTACAGGAATTGGCATGTGTGTGGATGCTGTGTGTATGCGTGTGGAACTTGTGTGGACGCTGTGAATGCGCTCAACTCTCAAGTGCATCTACCGCAGCGGACACTCGCGGAGAAGCTACAAAGCGAACTACTGCATATCCGCAAATACATCTGTATATGTATCTCTTGACGTGAATAAGGTATCTATAGAGACGCAGAGCGTAGAATGCAGTTGAGCTGGTAAATTGTGTGGCCCCAATATGGACTACGGCTCGGTGCGTGCCTTGTTGTTGTAGTTGCTGTTTGCTGTTTGTATATTCATATATTTTTACAGAGCGAGTGGAAAAATTTTTCAAGTTTTCGAAACCATAAAAATAATTGCAAAGCAAATACTGCAAGTGGATGCTGATAATATTTACAATCTATTGGGGTAATCTTAATCTGCGTTCTACTTGCCTTTGTTTATTTATTTATTATTCGCGTACAAAGTGTTCTCCATGTGCTATA
The DNA here is from genome assembly GCA_018151445.1 of Zaprionus inermis. NCBI lineage: Eukaryota > Metazoa > Arthropoda > Insecta > Diptera > Drosophilidae > Zaprionus > Zaprionus inermis. The sequence goes on along the minus strand of JAECXD010000117.1, from coordinate 5,223,866 downwards.
TAAACATGTTCTATATGTATCATGTATATAAAGCTGTTCGAGTGTTTCGTTGGTTTTTAATTTAATTAGGACTATTTTATTAATTGAAATGCGTCGTAGTACGCTCTGGACTGGCCTTATACTCTTTTAATTTACGGCTTTGTTGTTGCAATTGCTTTTAATGCTACTCCCTGTACCATTCACGTATAATGATCATGATTCAAAAGCTATAGTCATCGTTTTTAGTTGATCAGTCAATTTTCACGACGTCGCTCGATAAGTCATAATTTATTTAGGTGTCATCATAGGAAAGGGACTAACGAATCAGATCGATCAAGCAGAAGTTTGCTCAGTTTTTCCATTATAAAGGCTGTAAAATGGTGCACTTGTTAGATCAATGGGAAACGTTGGCAATGCATATGTAAGTGACTATAGCGATAAATAAATTCGCAATTCACAACTAGTTCTTAAAAATTTCCAATTCAAATACAATAAGAGAAACTTAATGCTAACAAATCTGAATGTTTCGCATTTAGAAAAACCCGACTACAAATCAAAGCTAGCCAGCTCACTAACTGAGTTAGCTAATTGAAAAATTGAGTTACAACTTGGAACATTATTACAGAATGTGCAAATTTGTGTCACAAGAACAAACGATAGATTCTGGTTTGGTTGGGTTAACACTGGCGCTTGGCAGTATATGCTAAAAGTAGGCACAACTCTGGCAGCACTGGCTGCGCTTTGTCATCGTCATCGTTATCGAAAGGCTATTGGCCTTGGCAATCGATGATGATGGTGATGCATTCCCAATGGGAATAGTATTTATAAGAACTAAAATGCACAGGATATTGAATGAAAACAACGAAAAATAATAAATAAAAAAAAAAAACACAGGACTGGCGACTTTAAGATACCCTATATGCAGTTGTAAAATATCCTATTAGCTCTGGGCCAGGAAATACGAATTGAAAATAGAAATGCCAGTTTTGAAAGGATATTTGTGTACGCCAGACAAGACTTGGCACAAGTTGTAGATAGAAAATGAATGATTGGAGGAAACGAAACATGTTGAAATCGATTGTTGCGCGCTTGTGGCAGACGTCGCGTCCGACTGTCGCGGCGTCTGTGCGGTGCTGCTTGCTTGCTTGCTTGGGGCTTTTCGCAACGAAATATCCGGCTAAAAGCAGTTTTCACCAAACTTATCCAAAGTCAAGAGCACCGACTCATACAAACCGGGGGTAATAAATATACTGTGCACATATGGGAGTAGAAAAATAGAAATCTGTATATATGCATACATATACTGCGAGCGGAATGAAAGGGAGAATAGAAATGCAATCGAATTTATATTAAAATGGCTCAGGAAAGCGAGTCGGAGCGAGCGCGCATTATGTCTGTCTCTCTTTGTCGGACTGCGGTGCGAGCGAGAAGATGCAAACATTTGGCCTGGCTGCAAGCACGCGGCTCCGTTTCGAACGTTGCACGCGGCGTATGCGCAATTTGTAAATATTTATTTACTCGTACAGGGTACAGGGTGCCCACCCGACTAAATACTATAATCTCACATAATTTCAAGCTGCAATTACTAATTTCAATATCAATTGCACGCCCAAGGACACTGTCCATAATCATCCATCATTGCCCCTCAAGCAATTAGCAGCTCAAAACGCCCACGCCACACCCCCTACCGGCCAACGGAACAATTGCAGCGAAGCACGTGCCTCCGACTGATATCAATTGGAATAATACATATATCATTCGTTTATTTTGCCCAGGGCGACCCAGGCATGCAGGTGTGTGTGTGTGCGAGAGAGAGGTGGAAGCAGGAGGGGGCCCATGTCTGATGCCGATTGGAACGCGAAGTTCATTGATTGATTAAGTCAATTGCGCTATTTTTGGCACTGCCTTTAAAATTTCTTGTACAAATTCGCATGACATGCACGACGAATACGACAGGGAATGTTTGAGTGCATTCAAATATCTATCTATGTATATTTTAGATAGACTTGTTTGTGTTTTCGTGTATGAAAATATTTTAGCTCTAGGTACGCTAATTACCCTGCTTGAAATTTACAAATAGCAAATGATTTTATGACACTTGCACTGCACCAGTTAATATACCCTGTAAACAACAAATTAAATGGCCTTTACCAACCCGAAAGAATACAAATTCGTCATATTTTATAAAGATTCCACACCACGGAAAATACACACGCAACTCATGTGATAGTTAGGCCATACGTAACCCGTAGTACGTAATATTTATCTTTTTGCTTACGCATGGTAAAGACGTGAAAGCTTTAACGTGTTATCAGCAGTTTATCGAGTTTATCCTGCAACTTATTTATGGTCGTTGGGTATCTGTGAGTCGAGCAAGCCAAAACAAAGCAGAACATCAGTATAATTTACTGATTACATGCTTGAACACGGAAGCTTAATGAATTTACTAACTGAGCCCATCGTAAACTTCTGTCAACTTCTGTGCATGTCAACTAATTGACAATGCCTCCATAGATAATTTATTTAATTATTGGGGGAGCAAGCGTTCGCAAACAGAAGTTGCATTTGTGCATGGAGCGGGCGGCTAACGCACGCATCGCTAGCCGCACGAGCCGCCCATTTGATTGATAACTGAACCGCTGCTTGGAGGCTTGTCCCAGGCACGTAAATGGAGCACGTACGTAATTCCGAAAATAAGAGAAATTCAAACCTGTTGAGCTTGCTTTATATTTATAGTTTGTTCTATCTCTAATCTTAAACAACTGTTGCAGGTATTGCCTTTTCTAAAAATAGTCACTTTAACCCATTTGAGTCGCTTTAACGCATGCGTATTTCAAAATTCACTGAGAGAGAGCGAGAGCGCAAGAGAGTTCATTCATCCAATTTTACACACTCACTGCGTTTGTCTGCCATAAGAAATCGCGACTGGCGAATTCTTGCTTCCGCGTTCGTGCCATCATCTTCCCCTTGTTCCTCTCACCAAAGATCGTGCAGGCCTAACGAAAGTGAGAGTAGTATATAGTGTCCCGAATCGCTGTTCGGGTTCCATTTAATCAGTACAAATTTTATGCAATCTGCCTTTTGAGTCGTGCGTGGTTTGTCGTATGTCGCGTTGTTTGTGTCGATCTTTTCATAACGCCATTGTGTACCACACACACACACACTCACGCACACGCCATGCATATGCAAACCACTTAAGAAAAGTGCATTGACACTTAGGACTCGTGCTTCAGTCTTCTCATTTACCTATTTAAATCTCTTTGGTTTAAAAAAATATAACTCACAGATAAAGTACAATAAAATACAAGCCAGACTTAACGGGAAAAAGCAGAGTTGGCAACACTGAAAAATTTACCGCAAAAAAGCTAAGCTGACAACACTGCAAAGCTTACTCCTCATTTAACAGTTCAGCTCCTCAAATACTACTCTGTTAATCTGTGAACGCAATAGCAGCTGGTCACATTGTGTTGGCATAAAATCGATAGAATTTGTAATCGATGGTATTTGCCGACGGCAGCGGATGCACGTTGTAAATTTTGTAGTTGAAAATAACAATAAACGAAAATGTGCGCCACAACCAGCAAATTGCTGCTTAAGAGCATGCCATGCACCATGGACGAATTGGGTCAATTAATTCAAGAACTAAAGCTAATCATTCCGCGATCTCTGAATTCGTTTGGCCGGCGACGAGTGCTACTCGAATATTCAGACGCCGAAGAAGCGGAGAAGGCACTAAATCAGCTGTTGGGTTTAAGCGATATACTGGATAAGCCGCTACGCGTCAGCTGTTTCGGACCACGAACCAAGGATGCAACTGAGGCTGTTACAAAAACAGCTAATAAGTCCACACAAGCTTCGGCGGCACTGACTTGCAAGGACTCGAAGCCGCGGGCACAAGCAGAGATCAATAAGTACGTGCAAAAGTTATATGCCTGTAGTAATCAATTTGACTTTACACAGCCACCACCGCCCTATCTGCGCTACGCATATCCGTCCATCAATGCAGACATATTGGCCGGCATTGGCGACGCGCTAAAAAGCAACGAACGTTTCTATGTGCAGGTGCTTCACTTAATGAATCGCATGAATCTCGCGCCACCATTTGGCCCACGTCCTGAAGGGGTCATTCTGCAGCTGCAGCACACACAAACGATCGCCACACAAACTGAAAAATGGCACAGTGAAACTGAAAGCGAATTGGAGAGCGAAGACGAAGAACACAAGAAACGGCAGCAGCAGCAGCAGCATAAGCTGAATGTAAAACGTCCAGCCGAGTTCAGCGTAATTCCGGAACAGTATCGAAAACGTGCACGCCAAATACTGCAGGCAGGCAAAGCAGCTTCTACTGCAAGCAAAGAAACAAGCGAATCACCCACATTTATAGCACCCAGAATCGAACTGAAGCTACCGTCTACGTTAACAACTGTTTCACAATTGCCGGAGCAGCGTCTAACGGACGATCAGCTCCAGGAGTTACCCATATACAAGAACTACAAGCTGGGCGATCCTAGCAACAAATTGTACATCAAGAATCTTGATAAGAACGTAACGGAGGCTCAGTTGCGATCACTCTACGCACGCTATGCACCAGCTGAGAGTCTTGACATAAAAGTGATGCAACAGGGCCGTATGAAGGGTCAGGCATTTGTTGAATTCAGGGATCAGGCGGCAGTTGCGGCGGTGGTGGGTCAAGCGTTGGCCGAAACGAACGGACTAGTCTGGCAGCAGAAGCCCATGATCGTCTGCTATGGCAAACAGCAGGCGCAACAACCACAGCCACAGCAATAAGCTGTAGGGCACAACGTGTAACACTTGCAGTATTAGCTCAAAGTACTATGGAATCTCTCTGAGTAACTCTGAACAGATAATAGATTCCTCAACTCCCCAAAAAGGCTGTTAAATTGTAGATCAAGAGCTCTTTGAAAGAGATAAATATGTATAAGGCTTAGGCGTTTATTAGTAAGAGTTTATTTGAATTGCCGTGTAGATTATCTGCCAATAATTAATTTATATCTATTTTGCTTAAATTCCATATTTTTATAGCTTATAGGCAATCGATTTTTGAAATATACTTGTAGCCGAAACTTTGTATTCAAGATGTCTTTTGATCCTAAGTTGTGTTTAAAGTTGACATTAACTGTAATTTTGAATATTTCGAATTGAGATCGAAGTAGCTGCTCTTCTAACTTGTAGAAATGTCCCCAAATTGGTTTATAGGCTATCATTTACATAACAGCTTTAACCAGCAAATATACTGACTGAGCAATTTTCATATAATATATATATATTTTCTATTAAATTTGCCAGACAACTAGGCCTAATAGACACATTATATGTGGAGGGCGGCCGACCAGATCCGGTCAACGATTTGGATGATTTGCACAACGACGGAGAGCTCGATCTTGACGCTGTATCGCCCGAAGAAGCCACAGTTCCCCTGAAGACCAAAAAGTCGCGCAAATCCAAGCAGTTAGCCATGCAACCGTTCAGCTATGTGATTGCCGTTGACTTTGAGGCAACGTGTTGGGAGAAACAGGCGCCGCCACAATGGCGCGAGGCAGAGATAATTGGTAAGCTTAAAGTAACATATCTATGGCATAATCTTATAATCAGACAATGAAATTTTGCAGAATTTCCGGCGGTGTTGGTCAATCTGAAGACGGGCAAAATCGAGGCCGAGTTCCATAAATATGTGATGCCAATTGAATCGCCGCGCCTGAGCAGCTACTGCACAGAGCTGACGGGCATAGAGCAAAAGACTGTAGACGCCGGAGTGCCGCTGCAGACGGCACTGATGATGTTCCACGAGTGGTTGCGCAAGGAACTCCGTTCCCGCAACCTTCTGTTGCCCAAGACGCACAAATCGAACATACTGGGCAATTGCGCGTTTGTCACTTGGACCGACTGGGACTTTGGAATATGTCTGCACAAGGAGTGCACACGTAAACGGATGCGCAAAGCGCCATATTTCAATCAGTGGATCGATGTGCGTGCCATCTACCGCGAGTGGTACAAGTATCGGCCCTGTAATTTCAGTGATGCCCTCTCCCATGTGGGTTTGCCCTTCGAGGGACGCGCTCATTCGGGCATCGATGATGCAAAGAATCTGGGCGCACTTATGTGCAAAATGGTCAAAGACGGTGCACTCTTCTCCATTACCAAGGATCTGACGCCATATCAGCAACTCAATCCGAATTGTGTATTGTGAGTCTTCTCTCCGACTACAGGCCGTGTGAGACAGATAAACAGAGAGAGAGAGAGACAAAGAACTCCCTCCAAAGGATCAATATCAAACAAAGGAAATGCACTTAGTTACTGACATTTAAAATAAATAATTAATTATAATGTTAGCTGGACAGTTCTAACAACTTAAGAGAGCCCACAAAGTGCGTTTGTATGGGAAATCGTTTGTTTACTGCAACGGCAATTGATAAGACTTGAAAATTTGACGAATTGTTTCAAAATCGCCTCTAAATCGTGGCCAGAATATACACATATACATATACACACATGCATACATACTACATACGCATACGCATATAAGATATGGCCTTAGAGCATATTTTTCTACCATTCATACTTTAGAAAATAACGCATAGTTGTAGTCTGTAAACTGTATACATATTATGTACATGAAATGTCATACTTATGCTGACGACTTACGTAGCCTAGCATTTAGTTCATAAGCGCATGACTAATAAACGACAATAGGAACACTATAAACAATGCAAATGGGAGTCTCATGTGTTTTCACATCTGAAACGGTGTTGAGCGCCATCTGTTGTCGGGAGCACGTTGACTCTATCGTGAGTCTAGCTTTTAGACAACAGATGGCGCAATACATCAGCTTTAAATACCGTTTTTATTTTTACAGCGGCTTAATTGTGCCAGTGCTGCCAAAACATTTATAAAAAAACAAACATAGCTGACTTGGCAACACTGATTCTTATAGACAACTGAAACACATTCGCAGCTTTAGTATTATAATCTATATAGCTCAAGTTAGCTTTGGAACGGCCGGCACAGATCTATCACAATTGATGACGCATACAGTCACCTTCAATTTGCTAACATTAGCACGTCATAAGAGTATGATCGGTATAGTATCAATTATTTGAATCATGCTCTGTGGACATCGATGCCAACAGTTGCTTAACTATAGTTTTCCGAAAAAAGACATGGAAAATGAGTCTCTAATTGCAAGACAAGATATTGGATTATAATACGTGAACCGATCAATATCAAAGATTTGCTTTTTTTCTCTCATACTTAGGTTTACAAGAAAAACAACCAAATCTCTGATGATGTAGGTTCATTTCTGTAACATATTCAGTTCTGGACTATAGACTAGTACTCCATAGCTGCAGATCAGGGTCTTGGCTTGATGGCCAGTTGGATGACTCCCTTCTCGCCGGTACACATCCAGTTAGGATCATCTTCTGTGAGCCATTCGACTGCACAAATAGGCATTCCGCAGTAGCAGTCACACTTGATGGCACGCAAGGCACACACACTGGTAGGCATAAAACCGCCCAAGCATTTATCAAACGGCGTCGTGGACTCCCAGTTAAAATCGTCGATTAGCTTACGGTAATTCAAATCACCCTTGAAAATGACCAGCTCGCCGAAGCTGAGGTGAACGTACAGACTGGGTGTATATTCTCGCATGCGACGGAAACCATAGGGAGTTGTCCAAAAAGGGTTAGCCTCGAACAGCTCCAGTTTACGATTGCACTTAAGCCAATGCAGCTTGCGTCCAAATGCTCTCATCTCCGGAATCTCGTGGCGCTGAAGGATGCGCATCATCCAGCAAAAGTCTTTTGCTGTAACGTCTGATATAAACCAGGGAATAGCTTTCGCATGATACCGTACCTTTGTGGCCAGTCCCGCATTAATTAAGTACTCGCCAAGCATCAGATCCGCAAAGAGTTCAAAGCCAGCATTGTCGAGGACAATGTCGACAATACCGGGCTTTGCATCCACTGTCAGCAGTCGCCAAACATCCTCCGACTGGTCGACAATCAAATTCTTGTCATATTCCTCAATCAATTTAATAATCTCCTCGTTGGGAACCTCCTTGGTGATCGAAAGGTCACAGCGATTAGCCCAGAGCGATAATTTCAGCATTAGATTGAAATTCTTTCGACTGCGTTTCAGATTTCGTGTTGCCGATAGCACCTTCATCAACAGGTAGATGATGTTCCGTGTAGAACATACTTTTTGAATGCCAAAATAGTCGAAATCCTTCAGCGTTCTTGTGCGTTGGAATGCACCCAATATACGACGGTACATATAGCATTCGGCAAACAACCAGTCGGACGAGAACCACTGGTTTTTCTCGCGAATGACCAGCTTTTTGATTATATCATTCCACATTTGGGAGTCCGGCTTTTTATCGTAAAATAACTTAAACCGTTTATTTTCCACTATTTCGTTACGCAATATCTCCAGACTCAGGATGGCGCATCGCAGATCGAATTGTGCATAGTCTCCAAACTGTTCCATAATCCTGGACTGGCGCGATTTGAGAGTAGACATAATATCTAATAGCATATTCGGTGTGCGCTGCCTGAAGGTTCTGTAGGCAAAGCTTTTATGGTATTTTGCACTCAAAGGAGTGCGTCGCGGCGTCGCAGTATCGGAAACATTTTGCTTGTCCATGAAGCGCAACTCCTCTTCCTCAGCATCCTCGGTGGTGGTGCTGTGGCGCATCGCCAGCTGTTCATTATCATAAGATGTAATCGAGGAATTCATTTTTTTTTTTGAATATGTTTGAACCAGGTTTTAAATTTTGACGCAACTCCAAAAACAATTGAGCCAATCAAACGTCCAAACTGACATGGTATATGCAATATTGTATAGGGTTTATTTTTAACAGAAAGCAACAAATACAACAATCAAGCTAAGCCTCTATCTGTACTCGAGTGGTACGACTTGTGTCTACTTTGCTGCAAACTGAATTGTACCGTATTCTCCTGTAAGCATCCATTCCTTGTCCTTGACAAAGAGCGCCTCCGCTTTACCCTGCGGCAGTCCACAGGCCAGATCCGCTTTAATAGTACGCAACGTGCAGAGGTTTGTGGGTTGAAAACCTAATTAAAAGGGAAGATTAACTTGCATTAGGAAACAATCAAGATTTACATTTCATGTGGAAACTTACCGCGCAAGCAGGTCACAAAGCTCTCGGTATAGTCCCAGTTGAAGTCACCCAGCAGCTTGCGATAATTTAGATCACCTTTGAAGATGACCAGCTGTGCCTGGGATAGTCGTTCATAGAGTGCTGGCTGCACTTCGGCCATGCGATAAAACTCATACGGACTTGTCCAGAAATGTTCCAAAGGTGCCACTTCGAATTTACCTTCATCAGTATAACGTTTCAATTTCTTTCCTAGATCACCAAGCTCAGTTTCAGGTTGGCCAGCCAGATAATCTAGTGTCCAATGGTAATCATGAACCATAACGTCTGATATGAACCATGGAATAGCTTTAACATTGAAGCGCACCTTTTTTGCCAATCCTTGATCGATTATATACTCCGCCAATATCAGATCTGTGTACAACTCGTAGCCAGCATTGTCGAACACGATCTCCACAACTCCCTCGCCCTTGCCGGCTTGCAGGGACTGCCAAATGTCGTTCGATGCGTCTATAAGCAAATTGTCTTCCAAACTGACGACTAGATCGAGCGCATCTCCCGTTGGTTTCACTTGTTTTCCCGATGTGATAGAAAGATCACAACGATTGCCCCATAAATTCAACTTAAGCAGCTTCTGGAAATTGGCAAGGGACTTTTCATTTTTGCGAGTGCCCTTCGCCACGGCCAGCATTGCGTCTAGGCTGAGATGAGCAGCGGTTTGCTTCTGCTTGCTGAAGTAGTCATAGTCGGCAAGGGAAGACAGTCGGAATATGGACAGCAATTTGCGGTACATATAGCACTCGGCGTAAAGCCAGCAGGTAGTGAAGTAGGTGCGTTTCTCCTGTGCCAACTGCTCCAGAAATGCGTTCCAGACGCCAGCATCACCCTCTGTGTGAAAAGAAAAACTATGAAAATAGATCTATTTATCTATATATACTTATCTATATATAGCGCTACATGTGTTCCACTTTACATACCCTTGTCATTGAAAGGCAACAACGGTCCGTTATTGAGAATGTTTGCGCGTAGTTCGAGAACGGCTGCAGCTGTTTGCTCGATATCGGCAGATTTATCCTGCAAGGCGCAATCAGATTATGCAATTTCCCAATAACAACAATAACAACGAACATACCGCACCATATTTAGTTTGAAGTTCGTCTTTATCCTTGGCCAATGAATTGGCGACGGTTTCCAACGTCGATGGCAGGCGCACGCGAAACGTGTAATAGGCAAAGCTCCTAAGTAAGCGAGGGCGGCGGTAGAGGTCAGGATCAGAGAACAATCAAATTACATCAGGCGTGTTCATAGGTATTTATCATTTAAGCTATATATAGCTATATATACTTACCGCTTGTATTGAGCTGTTAGCTGTTTGTGCCTTGGCGTCTCGCTGTCAATAATTTCATGTTTAACGTCAAATTCAGATTCGTTTGGCGCTAAAGACATCTCTGTGTTTGATGCTATCGGTATTCCGGTCTGACTGTGAACTGAGTATGCCCAATACGAAATATTGGAAACAAACGTACTAACGTTGGGTGCGTGACGATAAATACAATCGGATGAATTGGTATCGATAATTTGATAGATTTTCAAAATCTTGATTATTCTGTTTTGGCTAGGAATCAGCTGATTGGGTATCGATAGTTGTCGGTACATAAAAACAACGGACAGGATTCCTATGTAAAATTGCTTAACATATGCAAATTGCATTAAATATTTAAAATTTTCTAATAGCTGTTTTTTTAGGTATTGCTAATATTTAAAATTTAGTAACAAGTAAATAAACTTGGAATTAGTGTAGGGCGTGAAACTTTATTTTCAGAATTGATGAATTTTAGATTAAATTAAAGCACGATCTTAACAATTAATAGCCGTATTTACGAGAGCCGTCCACGAACTGGATGACACCATATTTTCCATTCGAAAACCACTCAGGATCTTTCATTGAAAGTTTTTCAACGACATTCTCTGTAAGTCCACATAGTACCTCAGACTTCACTATGCGCACAGCACAGATACAGCTGGGCAGGAAGTCTCCCGAACATAATGCAATGGACTGTGTCGGCTTCCAATAGACGTCGCTTAACAGTTTACGATAATTCAAATCACCTTTAAAAATGACTAGTTTGGATCGCTTTAGCTGATTATAAAGCTCAGGATCAATGATAGGCATACTAAAATAAAAATAAGTATACTGACAATGTGACGATATGGCAACCAATTAAACTCACCTGCAATAGGCATATGGTGTGGTCCAAAATAGAGAAGCTTTCACTTCGAATTTACCCTCCTTTATAAACTGTATGAACTTATGGCCAATAAGACTTAAAATGTAGTTCGGGTGCTGGCTTAAATACTTAAGCGAGGAGTGAAAATCGTCTTCTGTAATGTTGGACTCGAACCAAGGTATTGCCTTAGCATGGAAGCACACTTTAGATGCCATTCCCTTTTCAATGATATATTCGGCTAAGATAAGGTCCGTGAACAATTCGAGGCCACCATTATCCAATATAATATCTACTGTGTGTCTATTAGTTTCATCACTGACTAAGCAGTTCCAAATGTCGGCAATATCGTTTTCAATTATGTAGTCATCGCTGGTATTTAAATCCTCCAGTACCTTCCGGTAGACTAGGTGAGCATTTGTATCATCTAAGAGATCGGTGGCACCGCTCCACATATTCATAACCAATAGTTCTCCGAAAGTTTCAGCAATCTTTTCATTTCGACGAGTGAAGTTTGCGATTGAGAGAATCTCTTCTTGGCAACGAACGAGTGCATGTTCTTTTATTTTTTCGAAATAATCGAACTTTTTTATGAATATGCTGTTCTCCACGAAAGAGTAGAGTTTTCGAAACATGTAGCACTCGGCATGCATCCAACAAGCCTTGTAAAATGAGCTTTGTGTTGCTGGGAGTTCGGAAATAAATTTATTCCATATCTCTCTATCGGGCTCTACAAATTGATGAAACAGAATATAATTTAATCCAAATAAATTTAGTTACAATTTACCATCTCCAGTAAATTTTTGAAAAGGCTTGTCTGTCTGCAGCTCGTATTTAAGACGCGAGATCAGTCCGATAATAATCTTTACCTCCTCTTTGGCGTTCTATAAAAAGGACATGGGTAGTAGTATGTATAGTAATCGTTAATCCTTGTATATGATTAGTAATCTTCTGAAGCTCTACATACCTCCCCGAACTTGGAGACAAGATTGTTCTTTTCCTTTGTGAGAGAATCTATGACTTTTGTAAGTACTACAGGAAGATAGTTACGCAATCTGAAATATGCGTAACTGCGCTTATAATGGCCAGACATAAAAGCAAGACGCGGCGTCTGGATATCCAAAATATTGTACTTGGCATCAAATTCCGTTTTAAACACATTGGTCAATTTCTTGACATCAGTTTTGATACTTGACTCAGAGCCGCTCTCCACTTCTACTGGATCCATCTTCTGCATATTTAATTTTTAAACTTGTGTGCCAAATTTTGCATATTAAATGTGAGAAATTGCTAAGATAATGAAAATGGCCTACTAGGTGTTGGAATTCGTACATTATTAAAAAATATCAAGATTAATACTTGGGCACTTACAAATATACCCCTTGGCTTCGGCCCAGTGTGACCAAAGAGGAGACATATTTTACCAGCATAAACATATTCAATACAAACAAATATTTAAACAATTGTTTAAAATTTAAAATTGATTTTTAACATCACGGCTTGCATGTTGCAACATATGTATTTTATTTGGTATTCGTGATTAAAATTAGTATTTACTGAATTCTATTTGTAGTATTAAAAGGAAACCATTTGGTAACCTAGTGGCAAAATTAGTGTTAAATACCACAATCTGGTATTTTGGGAATTGTCCAATTAGGTGACTTTTTTTAGCTCATTTTTACTTCCGCGTTCCCTATTCATCATTGCAGTTTTTACTTAGACATGGAACGCGACGCGAAATCACTGAAATGTTTGTCGCAGATGAGTTAATTGCAAATTAAGAAGTAAAAACAAAAACCACATATGACGACACAGATATAAAATCGAAAAGTCAACAGCGCGACCAATTGTTGACTGCGCGCGGGGTATGCTGACTCAGTCGGAGCAAACGATAAAGGCAGTAACGGATGAGATAAAGTCCGGCTACGGGTTTAGAATAATATTACAGTGATTCCGTTTGATCGCAGAAAACATAAGGACGAACTAATGCATACCAACTAAACCGCAAAGCCAACACACTCAACCTATCACACACACTTAGACTCACACACACTGCGGTAGACTTCACCACCTACAACGCCCAACACTCAAGGCAAACACACACAAACCAAATTCGCAAATACGCACACACACAGGCATACACAAAATGTCACATTTGCCATTGCCGCTATATGGCTTCGCTGCGTTTTTTATGATTTTCTGGTTTGGTACATGGTGCGTGCATTTGATCGCGATCTGCTATGGCAAGTACAAACTGCACAAGAAGTCATGCAAGCTGCCAACTGAGTCGTCGCCGATGCCAGGTGTCTCCATACTGAAGCCTCTAATGGGCGTTGATCCAAATTTGCAACATAACCTGGAGACGTTTTTCACCATGGATTACCCACTGTACGAGCTGCTCTTTTGTGTGGAGGACAAGCACGATCCTGCCATAAAGCTGGTGGAACAACTTCTCGAGAAATATCCGCAAATAGATGCACAGCTCTTTGTAGGCGGTTCCGATGTGGGTGTCAATCCCAAAATCAATAACATACATCCCGGCTATATGGCGGCGAAATATGATTTTGTTATGATATCGGATAGCGGCATCAAAATGAAGAACGACACTCTGCTGGACATGGTGCAAAACATGTCAGAAAGACATGCTCTGGTTCATCAGATGCCCTTTACCTGCGATCGCGACGGCTTCGCAGCAACCTTTGAGAAAGTCTTCTTCGGCACAGTACAATCGAGGATATATCTATCAGCCGATGCGCTCGGCATCAACTGCCACACGGGCATGTCGTGTTTGCTACGCAAAGTGGTCATCGATCAGCTGGGCGGACTGCGCGCTTTTGGCTGCTACTTGGCCGAGGATTTTTTCATTGCCAAACGCGTCACGGAGTTGGGTTGGAAGATGCGAATCTCCAATCAGCCAGCGCTGCAAAATAGCGGCCTGTGCGACATTGGCAGCTTTCAGGTAAATTCATTCTCTTTTCTATACCTTAAACATCATAATATTCTCGCGAAGAGAAACAACAATTTAAAATAAGCTTATGTTTAATTGTTTTACTTGAAACATAGTTAAATTTATTGTGCGATAAGCTTTGTGTGATGTTTTTGGTTTTTCCAAGAATTATTTATCTAAAAATCATAAAGGAAATCGAAAAGTTGGCAGATAAATATTGTAATAGGGATACTCAAAGGCTTCATAAAAGTAGGTGTATAATTCTCTTTAATTGAATATTATTTGCATATTTTTGTTGTTTCATATATCATTCTTAATGGCTTTTCTATTTTCAGGCACGACTTATACGCTGGGCCAAGCTCCGCGTCGCTATGGTGCCTACAACGATACTGCTGGAACCGCTATCCGAGTGCATGGTGCTGGGCGCACTGGCCGCATGGTCAGCATCACTTATATTTGCTTGGGATCCGCTGGTGTTCTACTTGGTACACATACTATGCTGGTTTCTCTCAGACTGGCTGCTCTTGACCATTGTGCAGCACGGCTCCATGCCGTTTCACAAGTTCGAGTTCGTCATTGGTTGGCTCTTTAGAGAATTAACCGGGCCATATCTGTTCCTGCATGCACTCTGGAATCCGGCCATACGCTGGCGGACGCGCACCTTTAAATTGCATTGGGGCGGAATCGCCTATGAATTGCCGCTCAGCACACCTGCGTCTGATTCTCAACTGGCTCCGCTGCAGCCAGCGCCCACGTTATTGACGTCAACGACGACAACTACGACAACTACAACTACATCGTCATCGTGCTCGAGTGCGGGTGCAAGTACGGGCACAGGCATGGGCCCGTTACCGGCGGCTAAGCAACGTCTGTTGGTCTCGTAGCAGCACCTACGCGTTAGAATTTGTTTATTATATGCGTAACTTGTACTTCTGTGCGACTCAGCGGACTGCGATTTCAGCTGCAGCTAAAGTTGGATGGTATTAGTATTATTTTTAGTTAAACCCTTTAGTCACTAACTAACGTAACGTTACTAAGTTAAGTGCGTGTAGAGTGTAGCTAGAACAGGCGCACAGACAACAGACTACGGACTACAATGACTACGGTTGTAGTTTCTAAATAAGATACGTATTCGTATCGGGCAAATTGTACTTGTATTGGTGCATGGCTTTGTGAGCGCAGCTTAGCTTATATTAATTCCAAATTTAAGCTCAGGCAGAATCATCTCGTACGTGAGCTTCTGCTCGTCTCGGCTCACTCACGTGTGCCCACTGTGACCAACAAGCAAATTGTTGAATTCTTGTACCGAACTTAAGTCTAAACTTAGGTTGACAGTTGTTGCTTTAATTAGTTACGATATAAACGATCTATGATCTATTAGGTTATTTTTTTGTAGATCAGCCAAGCGATTTAGTGAGTAAATTGTACATTTAGTTACTCTGAGATTTCTGAGTTAAGTTTGATATTGTTATTTCTTTATGAGTTCGATTGTCGTAATTATTATTAGCTATTTATGGTTAAGTTAAGCAAAAGATGATTGTTTATTTCCTTTGATTTGTATATTAATTTCCCCCCACTCCTCCATCGCTTCTCTCGCTCTGTACATATGCTTTGCTAAACCGCCATCGAATAAATTAAATTTAAATTATGTTATTCATACAAATTTAATGATTATATTTTTGGCGAGTAACATTTTTGAATCGATCATCACGTGTAAAGTCGGCTGATAAAATAACACTTTATTGGCCAGTAATGAGTCAGACGATAGAAGATAGCTTTACATTCTATTCATTTGCGATCAGAGAACACTGCGAGCTCCTCGAAATATTGCATATGACTCATCACTACTACTATTCCAGCAATTGTTATCACATTCTAAACAAACAAACATTCATTGTCAGGCGGCGTCGCTTAGAACCACATTAGATGTGGGTTCAAAGGCCATGTAAATTAATTAAATTATGTTGTGCCCCAACTTGAACGCACTTGCACTCAATGCTCGTTGAACATTGCTACGCGCCATGTCGGCAACTTGAATTTAACTGGAATTATAATTATATCTTATATGTATAGACGGAATTCACCACTCACACATATTCAATAGAAATTCAATGGCAAAGTGAAAAATATGAAAATTCCTCATCGGTCGTTGAGTCAGCCTCGGCGCAGCCTCGGTCGGGGCACGAGAGTAAAACCTTACTCTCATATAAACCCAATAGATGCGCTTATCTCGGTTGCAAAGGCCGACATAAGACGAACAATACCAGTGGAAAGTGCGTTCATATAAAAAATATCAACAACAGCAGACATACAATTACACAAAACATATTTATAATTTGCAATTAAAAATCTCTATATGTGTGAGTATGAGAATGGTACGTGCCTGTAGAGATTAGAGAGGCATATCACGCTGCAAGAGCACCAAGAGAGAATAAAGACCGGAGCGAGAATTCCGTTCGGGCTTTCATAGTATATAAATCAATTAAATTGGCGAGTAATATAATAGGCGTATTGCTTCGATAGCATTGGATAAGTAGTTATCAAAGCATAGCTCAGTTCCTTTGTACGCGATCGAAAGACTTCGTTCTCGTGCATTCCAAACAATGAGAGGCACCCGGGACAGAACATTTGTGATCAGCCGCAACTTACCTTATTTTTTTTGTACTTACTATCTACAAAACTTTGAATTCTTATCAATGTGCATTAAAATTTCAATTGTCCGATATGAAAACTGCTGGCAGGGGCAAAAATTAAACCAAATAATTAAGACCTAACTTGCTTACACATAATTACATACTGACATGCATATATACAAACAAACATATTCGTACTTAAGTATTATGCAATAATTCATAAGCGCAATTATTTATACCGTGTATTAAGCTAAACTGAGGTTTTTGAAAACCCTTTACTAAACAAACATATTTTTACCGACTTGAGAGATACTACTACACTATGTACGCTATAGGGCCAATATATGATTTCCCCAAAAAAGAAAACCGTTGTAGTCAAATTACATGAAATGGAACGTGAATGCAACACGGCATGTGTTCAAAAAGAAGCTAATAATTCTAGAAATATACACATATTATCATATTTTGTTTGCATCTATGCTTTATATGATACAGAAGAATAAATCAAACCAAGGCGAATGCTTTACACAAATGTCTAACTAATTTTAAGTATTTGTACCTATTTATCTAATTGTAACTAGGCCTAAAGCTAGTCAACAAAATAAACAAGATTGCAACTTGACCAAGACACACCCACACTCACATGAGTAGCGTGATTTTTGTTATTTATACCCATATCTTACATACATACATAGAGTACGTCTACTAGTGTGTTATAACATACGTTTAGCCGTTCAGTTGGGTATGTATATTTTTCTTTCATTCACTACAGCAGTGCTACTTCGCCTGGGAGAACACATACATTTGCATGTATGTACATGTATCTATTAAAAAGCTTTTGTCTGATAACGTACGTGTCGGTGAGTCATGAATATAGATCGACGGTTTTTATTTTCGATTGGGTTTTACGTCCAATGTTGTCGTGATTAATTAGCTCCATTGTCACAGGGACCCTTACTTGATTTTTGGCGCCGTTGGTCATTTTCAATTTGGCCAATTATGAACTACAATTATCTACATGTCTGCATCGATGATGGTGTCTCGGTATCTGATAATGCTGATAGGATAGTTCGCACAAACGGAAAAAACTCGACCCTCAGGCGTGACAATTGGCAAAGCGAACCCGGTGGGATAGTCTGATAAATTACATACGTAAAGGTTGTGCGCTGTTCTTATCTTTAAGTCCGTACGAAGGGTGAGCCCCGAAGATAACATTTTGAATTTAGATAGCCTAAACATTTTGTAAATATTTTAAATGTTTAATCGTGGCGTCTACAGAGTACGAAGTCTATGCAGAATCATACGTTAGTAACAATATCTGGCATACTCTACGATTGTATACGATTCTTGAGCGGATACAGTTATAAATAGTCCCTATCTAAGAGCACAGGGAATATAATCTCAGTTAAACAATTACTGCGCACAAGTTTTAGATTTGGCGACAATATTTGCTCATAGTAAAGTCTATTACCATTATTCGATTGGGACTGCAACGCCTCATTTATATTAAAGCTAGACTAAGTAAATATTGTCAGACAACTGCCCTTTCAGCTTTGTATTCAATGGTGTCATTAATTAGAATATTTTCAATGAAAATTTTGATTATATTTAAATTTAACGACAATAGCTTAAAATTAGACAATAAATATTATATGTTTTAATGATACAATTACTCTTGAAAAGTCAGAATCGAATTAAGTACTATGTTTCTTTTAATTATTTATTATTTACAGTTAGATAATGCTAATTCTAATATAAATAAAAATACATCAATCTATTTTAGCTGCTTACCGTAAACATCTGATCTTTTATTTACATTTTTAAATTTTGTAATGCTAGAGATGGGCCTTCACTACAGCGAATTACTTTTCGCAGTGCTACGTGACTTACACATGAATGTGATATGTCACGGTTTCATATTTGCGTGTGTTCCATCTCTAAATTGTATTGTATTGTATAGCAATTGGAGTAATTTGCTGTCCCGTTGTCGAAAAAAGGTATTGATTGTCTGAAAGTTCGTGAAAGGTCTTTGCAAAATGGAAAATAGTGTATTACGAGAAAAGAAAGTAATAATTCTTGAATCGGTTAACTTGTAGTACTAGGAAGTATTTCACAAGCTGTGGTATGTGAAAAATCTATACAGTTTATCGGTCGACAGCGGCACATACGAGTAAACAAATGTATACATACATGCACGTGTATGTATGTGTGTTCGACAGCTGGTGCGATAGGAACGGGGGCGTAATGTGAAAATTCTTATTCGCCATGCAATTGCCGTTGTTTATTCAATATTAATTTTGCGGTTTAAGTGTTTTTTGCTCCATACTTTGCTGAGTTTTGGTATACAAAATTGTTTAGCAAGCAAGTGATGAAAATATCTGTGTGTGTCTTAACTCATTCTGTTTACTTGCAGATGTTAACGCCGCTGCTGAAACAAAGTTGAAGAGAGAGGAAAATCAGTAAAATTCTTCACTTAATTCCCCCAGCAAGCGAGAACACTTGAACGGATTAGAAAAATGGCAATGTCCAAAGTGATTCGCGTGCTGGAAAAGTCGATTGCTCCGTCGCCGCATAGCGTTCTGCTCGAGCATCGCAACAAGACTGACTGCATCCTCTTCGAGTCGCACGTGTGTGCGCTACTAACGCAGCAGGAGAATGTCATACGCAAGCAATACACGAAGGTTTGTATTATTAAATGAATTCGTAATCTGAGATGTCTTGAACATAATCAAACGTGTTCACAGGTCTGCGATGCCTATGGTTGTCTTGGCGTACTGCAACTGAATGCTGGCGAGAGCACTGTCCTCTTCTTGGTCCTAGTAACAGGCTGTGTGTCTATGGGAAAAATTGGCGATGTGGAAATCTTTCGCATCACCCAGACGACCTTTGTGTCGTTGCAAAATTCTGTACCCAACGAGGATAAGATCAGCGAGGTGCGCAAGCTGCTCAATTCGGGAACATTTTATTTCTCGCATTCAAATCCATCGGCTGCTGGAGCAGGTGCAGCTGCTTCCAGCAACAATATCAAATTTGATATTACTCTGTGCGCACAGAGGCGTCATCAGACGGGTGAGACGGACAATCGTTTTTTCTGGAACCGTATGATGCATATTCACCTCATGCGATTCGGCATTGACTGTCAATCTTGGTTGCTGCAGACCATGTGCGGGTCTGTTGAGGTGCGCACTGTCTACATTGGGGCCAAGCAGGCACGTGCCGTGATTATCTCCCGTTTGAGTTGCGAGCGCGCTGGCACGCGCTTCAATGTTCGAGGCACCAACGATGAAGGTTATGTGGCAAATTTTGTAGAAACTGAGCAAGTAATCTATGTGGACGGCGATGTGACCAGCTACGTGCAAACCCGTGGTTCAGTGCCGCTTTTCTGGGAGCAACCTGGTGTCCAGGTTGGTTCCCATAAGGTGAAGCTATCGCGCGGCTTTGAAACTTCAGCAGCTGCCTTTGATCGGCACATGAGCATGATGAGAGATCGTTATGGCTATCAGACGATAGTAAACCTGCTAGGCAGCTCGTTAATTGGCAGCAAGGAGGGCGAGGCGATGTTAAGCAACGAGTTCCAACGTCATCACGGCATGTCTGCACACAAGGATGTCCCGCACGTCGTTTTCGACTATCACCAAGAGTGTCGGGGCGGAAACTTTTCCGCACTGAGCAAGCTTAAGGAGCGTATGGTGGCTTGTGGTGCCAACTATGGCATATTTCATGCTACCAACGGACAGGTCTTGCGTGAACAATTCGGCGTAGTGCGCACCAACTGTCTGGACTGCTTGGACCGCACAAACTGTGTGCAGACCTATTTGGGACTGGATACGCTCAATTTACAGTTGGAGGCTCTTAAGCTGGGCGGAAAGCAGCAGAATGTTTCGCGTTTTGAAGAGATCTTTCGCCAGATGTGGATTAACAACGGCAATGAAGTGAGTAAGATCTATGCGGGAACAGGCGCAATACAAGGCGGCTCTAAATTAATGGACGGAGCTCGATCTGCGGCACGCACTATTCAAAATAACCTGTTGGACAACTCGAAGCAGGTAAGCTCTAAAAATTGCATTTGCGTTATCTCGTCTTCTATTCAACACCTGGATTACAGGAAGCCATAGATGTGCTGCTTGTTGGTTCGACACTTAGCTCAGAACTGGCGGATCGTGCGCGTATTCTGTTGCCCTCAAACATGTTGCATGCACCAACAACAACGCTGCGAGAATTGTGCAAGAGATACACGGAATACGTTCGTCCACGCATGGCACGCGTCGCTGTTGGCACTTACAATGTGAATGGTGGTAAGCATTTCCGGAGCATTGTGTTCAAGGATTCTCTGGCCGATTGGCTGCTCGACTGTCATGCATTGGCCCGCTCCAAGGCGCTGGTTGATGTGAATAATCCATCTGAGCACGCCGATCACCCCGTGGACATCTATGCTATTGGGTTTGAAGAGATTGTCGATTTAAATGCATCGAACATCATGGCGGCCAGCACGGACAACGCAAAGCTGTGGGCTGAGGAGCTGCAGAAGACTATTTCACGGGATAATGACTATGTGCTACTCACCTATCAGCAGCTTGTGGGTGTTTGTCTGTACATCTACATACGTCCAGAGCATGCGCCGCACATTCGTGACGTTGCGATTGATTGCGTTAAGACGGGTCTTGGTGGAGCCACTGGCAATAAAGGCGCTTGTGCCATTCGTTTCGTACTGCACGGTAGCTCCATGTGCTTTGTATGCGCTCATTTTGCTGCCGGACAATCACAGGTGGCTGAGCGGAACGCGGACTATGCTGAGATTACTCGAAAGTTGGCATTTCCCATGGGCCGCACACTGAAATCGCACGATTGGGTATTCTGGTGTGGTGATTTCAACTATCGCATTGACATGGACAAGGATGAGTTAAAGGAATGTGTGCGGAATGGTGAGCTGTCCACGGTGCTGGAATTTGATCAGCTGCGCAAAGAGCAAGAGGCTGGTAACGTATTCTCCGAGTTCCTCGAGGGAGAGATCACCTTTGATCCGACCTATAAGTACGATTTGTTCAGCGATGACTACGATACCTCTGAGAAGCAACGTGCCCCCGCTTGGACAGACCGTGTTCTCTGGCGACGTCGCAAGGCGTTGGCCGAAAGCGATTTCGGAGGTGCCGGTGCAGCTGCCTGGAATCCTGGCAAACTGATACACTATGGACGATCGGAGCTGAAACAGAGTGACCATCGGCCCGTCATTGCTATTATCGATGCTGAGATAATGGAAATCGACCAGCAACGCAGACGTGCCGTATTTGATCAGGTCATAAGGGACTTGGGGCCGCCGGACTCCACCATAGTTGTGCATGTGCATGAAGCATCTGCGGATGTGGATGAAGATGGTCCAACTATATACGACGAGCACGTCATGTCAGCACTGATCGCAGAACTCTCCAAAATGGGTGAAGTAACACTAGTACGCTATGTCGAGGACACCATGTGGGTAACTTTCCGAAACGGCGAATCGGCTCTGAATGCAGCCGCCAAGCGAAGCACACAGGTCTGTGGTTTGGAACTAGTCTTCGAACTTAAGACTCCTGATTGGCCGCAACAGGTGGATAGTGAAATCGAATTGTGCACTTCCAATACCATACCGTTATGCGCAAATCCCACTGAGCAGTCTCAACTACTCCAGTTAACACCAGAAGTACCGCAACGGCCGAAACAGCCGCCTACCCGGCCCGCACCTGCGCGTCCGCCCATGCCTATGTCTCCAAAGAACTCGCCTCGACATTTGCCTCACGCCGGTGTCATTAGCATTGTACCCAAACCGGCCAAGCCACCGCTACCGCCGCAACCGATGATGCAGGCGCCACTGCAGCCGATTCAGGTAGTGCCGCCACGACCTCCAGCAATGGCAGGCGACAACACGCCCTCTTCAAAGTCGCAATCACCCACGGAACTGGGATCACCGTTGCACGCAACAGCGAGCTCTTCCAGCTCATCTGGCAAAGCGTCACCCACAGGAGTTACTGCGTTGCCAGTGGGACCACCCACACCACCCCGACAAATGCAAAGCAAACAGGCCACGCCGGTGTCTACACCAACACATCAATCCAAGCAACCGTCAATAGAGCAGCCATCGCCACCAGACACCGCCTACGAAACAACTAGCAATATCTACGAGGAGATCCAGGACGATGTGCCGGCACCGCGTCATCCTCCGCCAGCAGCACCACCACCAGTAATTGGAACAGCTGCTTCTGACCCTCAGCGTCGGCAGCCAACGTTGCCAACAACCGCACCAATGGGCCCGCCGCCGCCATTGCCCAACCGGCGCGGTCCCCCGCCAATACCAAATCGCAGTGGCAACGCACCGCCATTGCCAACGCGTCCAACAAACAACTGAAGTGACTAGCAAGAAGGTAAGAAAAAAAATAAATACGTATAAATAAAAAAAAACAAGTCGGAAAGGCTACAGTCGAGCTGACTCGACTGTGATATACCCGCTACAATTCTTCGGAAAAACACGTGCCAAATGTGAACAATGCGTTCTTGCTTTTTATTTCTTTCCGTCTCTAATTTGTTTTGCCTATGCAAGTTCCACTCGATTCTTATTGGATGTTGCCCTTTGCTTTTATTACTCTGCAGTTATAAATTATGCATGTGTGATAGAGACGCCTATACATACATACATATATGCTGCCTCACAATACATCTCAACATATCTAATTAGATTTGTCGTTTGTATTTTGTGTTGCTGCTCAATGTCTCTTTCGATTTTAAGTGGCTTTAAATATACTAAAAATTTATTTTGAATTTTGCAACACACTATAAAATAAAAAAAAATATAAGATACAAAAAAATAAATTTAAGTCGCCCAGGCACACCCAGGAGTTGAACTCCGGACCTCTCGCTGAACAGTCAACTACCATCACCACTCGACCACTGCACTTCTTTCGCAATAACCGATAAAATTGCACCATGAATATTTTCGGTGCACATAATTAAAAAAAAAAGTTGCCACATAATTTAAAAAAAAAGTTGCCACATAATTAAAAAAAGTTGTCTGCTGCTGGTGTTGAACTCGGGTACTAACATTAGGAAAAACCGACACAGGCACATGGCCACAAGGCAATACTATTTCTTGAATATCTTCCTTATTTATCGGCCGATCTTATTGAAACTTTCGCAACACGCCCGGATGGTGGTTTTTATCACATGGATAAAAAATGAATGCTGTAGAGCTATATTTGCAGCTATTATCGATTTATTATCGATTTTTGGGGGCGGATGGAGGCGTGGCAAAAATCCAAAATAAACTTGATCTGCGGGCATAATTAACACATATTGTCTCCAAATTTGGTAGCTCTAGCTCTTATAATAGCTGAGATCTAGGTTTTCATACGGACAGACAGACGGACAGACGGACAGACGGACAGACGGACAGACGGACAGACGGACAGACGGACAGACGGACATGGCTATATCGACTCGGCTGTTCATGCTGATTCAGAATATATATACTTTATGGGGTCGGAGATGTCTCCTTCTGCCTGTTACAAACATTTTCGGTTGGCACAAAGTTATAATACCCTTATACTCTTCGAGTAGCGGGTATAAAAAATTACTTCCCATACCGGGAATCGAACCCGGGCCTTCTGGGTGAAAGCCAGATATCCTAGCCACTAGACCATATGGGAGGCTGTCAAACGCTTGGCTAAAGCGCAAATTCAACACACTGCGCACATTAGCATTCACACATGTATCGAAATTTTAACCAAACATATTAACATTTATTTTTATCACTTCACAAGAGCTATAATAACGTTTTATTATTTTTTTTATTGCAGCACGCTGTCGATCATCCGTTCGTGATGGCGCTTAACTCAACTACATTCCGAAATGTATTCAACGTTGGGAAATATGTAGCAAATCTCAATATAAATATATAATCGCATACATGTTTGCCAATTGTAAAAAACATATGTTATATATATATATACATATATATATACAAATTACAGAGTTTTCTGGTAAAATGAAACTAATCTGTTCTATGCATATTATACTACAAGTAAAAGCAAATAGTTTATAAATCAAAAATTGCTTAGTTCGCAGCATTGAACTTAAATCTGTTTTCTGTTTTGATTTGTTAAATGAAAACGTTAAAATAACTTAAACAACACTGGCCAGATGTACTCACTGATGATGCACCAAATAAACTAAGTATTTACCTACATATATTTATGTTACCCACAGCGAACAAACTGAACTAAAATGAAAACAAAAGTATTAATAAAATACTTGTTCAAACAGTTAGCCGTACTAGTCAATTTATGAAATAAAACAGTATGTTAGAGAAAGAAGTTAAAAAGAAAGATAAACGAAGAAAAATATATATGTTATCTGTAGTAAATTGAACCATGACAGCATGCGATACTTCAACTATATACTACAAGTTAATTAATTTTTGTTATCGGAGTTTGTTTCAGCGAAAAAAAATATACAACTATCTGTTGCACTTGAACCTAGTTTAGTGAAGACATAACCAATATGCATACATATACACGAACAATATCAAAGAGCATACATACAAATAAAATTGGCTATATTTAAACGTTGATGTTACGCATACAATCATGTGTATTATTGTACAAATGTTTAATCGCCCAATTGAAGAGTTAATCAATGAATAAATATGCAAAACTATACGAAAACTGATGTTTCTTTCAAGACCAATTCAATTGGTATATAAATTTAAGTTAAAATTTTGTGTTCTTAATTTGCTTTCCAAAATCAAATTGAATTTTCATTAAGTTTAGTATTATTTATTAATGTTGCCCAAATATAATAAATACAATATTATCAAACATAAACGAAATCGTATCTAATTAAAGCGAATCAATTTTAGAACCACTTGGGTAACACATCATTAGGCAGATTCTTGTGATTGGGTAGAGCAGTGCAAGGCCGCTGCTGGCGCCAAAATTCCTGCCTCTTGTTGAGAAAACCAACTGCTTCCTTGGCCAGGACTGATATATTCTCAGTATTAGTGTCGGCACGCACCAGATCCGGGTGCTGCAGCAATTTCTCCAAGTACTCTTTGTCGACGCACAATTCACCAAGTAGCTTACGGGCATTCCGACGCTCGATATCCGCCTTGCTTGGCTTTTGACGCATCGTTTGGGGTCGAGCGCTGTTCTCGCCTTGCGACTTGGGCGTATTGTCACCCGATTTACGTGGCTTGCTGCTCTTGGCAGGCGCTGCTGTTGCCCGTGCCTTTGTACCGATCGTATTTTCAATGGCCTCCTGCGTCTTCTGCACTCCCAGACGAAACGAGGCTAGTTCGGGACGCGCGCGAAGTCCACGATGAAAGAACATCAAGCTCTGCTCAAACTGGCCGAGATAGTAGAGAGACTCGGCCTTCTGATATATGGCGCGTATGTTGTTTTTGTCCTCTCCCAATGCGGTCTCAGCGTCCTGCAGTGCCTTGGAGGCTTCTCCAAGCAGCAGGTAGCACTTGCTGCGAGAGATTAGCGCATTGATATCCGTGTTATTTAGCTCTAGAGCCTGAAAAAAAGAGTGCAAATATGTTAGAAAATTTCAAGAATTGGAGAAACATAATTCAGATGATGAAGCTGGCGGAACCTTGCAGAAAAATTGTATTGCATTTTCAGGATTTGCGTTCTTGATCTCTTTTAAGCCCAGCGCAATAATGGAGCTGATGTCCGCTTCGTCCGGTATGAGCAGCGCCTCGTTACGATCCTGTTTCTGCTTGATCTGCAAGCTCTGTTTGATGTCGAAAGTGCCCGCACTGACAGCTGCGGCGCGATCCTTGTCCGTATAGAAGTCCACAAAGTTCTCTTTGGGTTTCTTCTTCTTCTGCATCTGCTCCTCGATACGTTTCCGGGCAGCACGTAGCTCAGCCTCAATGCGGTTTCCTCGCTTGGTGCCGCCCGCTTCACCATCGTCAGCATGTTTTCCGCCACCACGTGCTCCGCGCTCTGCTGTAGTTTTCCCGCCAGCGCTAAACGAGCTTCGTCTTTCCCAAATAGGTGGTTTGTGCGAAGTACGACCCCGACCCTTGGACCTCTTATTCGTCTCATCCAAATCATCCTCGTCCGCATTATTGCCGGTGCGTATGAAACTCTGCAGCAGCTCCTGCTCCTTGTCCACAGCCAGAATAGTGTTCAATACACTGGTGGCCATTTCGCTGGTAATGTTGATTTTAACTGGGAAACAGCTATTTGCCCTGAGCTAACTTTACTAAGTGAGTGCGAAAAATTCACACCTCGGCTGACAGCTGCAAACAAACGGTAATTGATTTGCCATTTGCCTGTTGCCAGGAGACTGCGGGCACCTATAAATGGGTTAACAATCGATAACAAATAACAACAGCACGTGCTAGGACAGGAGCCTCCTCCCATGCTCGAACGAGAAACGTTGACATTGAACCGCTTGCCCTTAGATTCCATCAGCAATGACAAACAAGTACGGGAATATAGGGGATGATTATGACTACGACAATGGAACCACATACTGCAACAGGTTGTTCGACAACGTTTACTCACTTTAAAGCCTTAAACACATTAAATTATTTATTATAACCGCTTGTAGTATTTTAATAAATCTCTGTATAAATAAAATAATAGTATATCCCCAACCATAGAAAAAATACTGTTGTTTGGCATATTCTACCTCTACGCGTCGTATCGACTCATTTCAAATTTTTGCGCCAATGTCGTGACTATCGACAATCACAGCGTAATAAGCTTCGAAGGTTCCAAAAAAATACCAAGGAAAATAGTTGCGCACAGCTGTTAGCGCCATCTAGCGTAAACACGAATGAGGGAACGTTGTGTTTAAATTTCAAATACCAAACAAAATAAAATACTCTTTGAAACTAGGAAAATTTGATAGGTTTCTACTTATTATAATTTTTATTAAACATTTTTAATGAGTTTTAAGTTATCATTATAGAATATGTTATAGGTTATTTACCTGATTATAACCTGTTAAGGCCTTGTAATATTCACGAACTTTCATATGATTGTTGGACTGATCGCAGAGTAATTTAACATTCGTTTCGATTTCCTCCAGCGTGTCGACCTTTTGTTTTTTGCGAGGCATTTTCCGGTACTTGTTTACTTTTTATTTATTTATATATATATTTATTTGTAAGCTAGAGTTACATATATTTATTATACTTTTTCACTTCGGGCACTTAGGAACCTTTACAAAATATTATTAAACGTATCCAAACCGAAAAACATCCGCAAATATTCTGATACCGTGTGCTTCGTCCGCTCGTCCGATTGCAACTAAACTGTTCACTCCTCTTTCATAAGTATTTCACTAGGCTGCGTTCTGCACAGGCCTCAGTTGATGTTTGGCTTTTTGTGTAACTTTTGTCAAGAAGTTGCCCTCTGTGGCGAAACTTTTTGTTATTTCCTGCGGTCGTTTTTAAGGTTGCATGTGCTGACAAGCCTCAATAAACTTCAATAAATGTTTTTAATATCTCAACAATTTGTGGCCTAACTTAATTCTATGAGAGTAAGACGAGCGGAAAGTTATCCTCCACGATGATAAAGCAGCCCTGGCTAGATAATGAATACATGATTTGTAAAAGTTCAGAAATACGCAACAATTAGCCCGAATGAACTTCGGTTGTTTTCACCCAACTCTTTCCTTCCTTTTTGGCTACCCGAAATAGTTAAATTAGTTTCCGAAAGCCAATTAAACACCAGCTGATAAGACCGAAGCGAATGCACGGCAATCAATAAATGCGTGTGCTAAGTATGAATGGGACCTTTCCCATGGTGAAACAACACCCCATTTATGGTCTGGGAACCTTTTTCGCTTGTTAATCACGTTTATTACAACATGTTTATGAAACTATGCAAATTGCTATTAATTTTCTTGTATTGTTTTTAGAGTAAATAAATAAGTTTGATGTCTGATGTCTGTCCCCAGACCCGGCTGGGTGGTTGGTTCTGAAACCCGGCCGCAGTCCTTGCGTGTTTCCCGCTCATTTGCGTTGGCAGCAACCTTCGCGGCGTGGCGAAACAATTTTGTTTGCCTGCCCTCATAAGCAATCGACTGGTGTCTCTATACAAGCCCCATTGCCAGCCCCATCCGGCTTACTGCCATCGCAGACCCACCTCATCCTCAAGATGGCCTATTGAGCCTTGTCTTGGCAGCTGCTGCTTGTTCCCTTTACGACGTTGTAGACATGACGTTGGAATTATGATATTTGCATACGTTCAAGTTGAGAGCTCTGAAAACTTTCTAGTCTTCCCCTTGCCCGAACACATGCATGGTGCATGGTGCATGGGAGACCTGCTATATGTGGGTTAGACTTTAATGTTTATTTGTATTTACGACATTTCCAATTCCGTTGACAATGCAGTCGCAGCCGAGTCGAAGGGAGCTAGATTCTAATCGTTTCAATTGCTTGATTGTTTTGGGCGGCAACTCGATGGCATGCAACGGGGCTGAGCCTCTATGTAAGCGAAGACCTGTTGCCTTTAGCTCAGCTTACTCATGCCAAAAATAACGCCAGATAAAGTTTTTAATCCACTCGTTTTCCACTGCTCCTTCGCCAGCCTCTAGCTATATGTTTATGCCAAAATATCAGATGGCAGCTCTCCGTAGGCACTTAGCAGTTACAAAAACACACCCAAGATATCATTTTCTTTGAAATAAATAAATAACAATTTACAAACAGTTTCAATAAAATTACTCAAGCCAGTATTCTGAATTGATTCTTTACCCCTTGTTTCTTGTCACGTGTGCTGTGCTAATTTTAGCATTTGGTATAACCCTCTCACAGAGCCCTACAAGGATTAATTTAAAAACGTGAATTAACAAGTGTCTGGTATATTTATTTCTTTAATAATAAATTAATATATAATTGAATTATTATTAAATGGTATTCAAAAATAACCACAAACGAGAAATGTTATGGGGGACAAATGTTAATACTCATAATGGCACTGTTAACTGCGCAATGTGCCCAGCTCCTTTGTAGAAAAAATGAATATATATCTTAAGCATATGTATTTCAGTCATTTGTTTAAGTATTTTCTTCTTCGTTTTTATTCAATTTATTATTTCCATTA
The DNA here is from genome assembly GCA_018151445.1 of Zaprionus inermis. Classification (NCBI taxonomy): domain Eukaryota; kingdom Metazoa; phylum Arthropoda; class Insecta; order Diptera; family Drosophilidae; genus Zaprionus; species Zaprionus inermis. Next base: position 5,193,852 of record JAECXD010000117.1, on the reverse strand, counting down.
TTTCCCGTTTATTTGGCTTTTTCGTATTTGAATTATACTTGACTTATTTCAATGTCAAGGTTATATCTTATTTGACTACAGTTACGCACCATTCAGCTTTTGAATACGTGTAGATTAGAAGACACATATTCGTTTGCCAATACATATGTATGCATATATATTAATAATCATGTACCAATCGAAAAATATAAATACATATGTACGTATGTATGCCAGCTAAACTAAAACTATAAAAATATGTGATTATACATATATATTAGATACAATTTATATGTATGCATGTAGGTTTGCCTAAATTCAATTATAAAAGCGCCGTAGTTTTCCAAATAAATTACTTTTTCCCCGGCATTTGCACAGATGTAACTTTCACTGGCTTCATGAAATTGATTTTTCAGCCTTTTTGTGACACAGCATACATTCATACATTCATTGGTGTGTATGTATGCAAGAAAAAGAGCATATTCATACATTTGTACTTTCGAATGTATGCTGTAACTATGTAAAATCTTTGCGAAACTCACTATATTATCTTAAAATGCAAAGAACCGCAATTATTTATGTAAGTTTGGGTAATGCTGCATCGAAAAGACGGTATATGTTTGGTTTTGTTTTTTATTTTTATATTTGTAACGAGATTAGGTTATATAATTTATGTAACTGTTTTGCACGGTTCATCAAACAGGAGAGAGAAGATCTGCTGGTGGTGAATACAATACAAGTACACATTGTACGTATGTATGCATGGTTGGAGTGACAGTAATATACGTGTGTATGTGTATGTGTGTATCTTTTATTGGGTAATTATGTAGGTTTGCATGTAGGCGATAGAAAATCGGATCATTCCCGTCTATAGTTAAATGCTACACCTCCTGTTTGTGCGTATGTGAGACGTTAACATAGTGTCAACAGCAGCTGCTGGCGTTGTTCATGTAATAATTTATTTAATCCTTGGACTGCATGTACTTGATCAAGTCAATGACACGGTTGGAGTAACCAAACTCGTTGTCGTACCAGGAAATGAGCTTGACGAACTTGTCGTTAAGGGAGATACCGGCCTTGGCATCGAACACGGACGAGTGAGTGTCGCTAAGGAAGTCGGTGGAGACGACCTCCTCATCGGTGTAGCCAAGAATGCCCTTCAATGGACCGTTGGCAGCCTCCTGAACCTTGGCCTTAATCTCATCGTAGCTGGCGCCCTTGCCCAAGCGGACAGTCAAATCGACAACGGACACATTTGGTGTGGGCACACGGAAAGCCATGCCGGTAAGCTTGCCGTTCAGAGCAGGAATAACCTTGCCGACGGCCTTAGCGGCACCAGTAGATGCTGGAATGATGTTTTGGGCAGCGCCACGACCATCACGCCACAATTTGCCTGAGGGGCCATCGACGGTCTTTTGGGTGGCCGTAGTGGCGTGCACAGTGGTCATCAGACCCTCAACAATCTCAAAGTTATCGTTGATAACCTTAGCAAGGGGAGCCAGGCAGTTGGTGGTGCACGAGGCGTTCGACACGACCTTCATGTCCGGGCTGTAGGCATCCAAGTTGACGCCGCAGACGAACATGGGAGCATCGGCAGATGGAGCCGAGATGACGACCTTCTTGGCACCACCCTTCAAGTGAGTGGAGGCCTTCTCGGTGGTGGTGAAGACACCGGTCGACTCAACCACGTACTCAGCGCCAGCGCTGGCCCAGTTGATGTTGGCAGGGTCGCGTTCACTGAAAACGGTAATCTTCTGGCCATTGACGACCAGGAAACCGCCCTCAGCGGCAACGGTGCCCTTGAAACGGCCGTGAGTAGAGTCGAACTTGAACAAGTAGACCATGTACTGGACATCGATGAATGGATCGTTAACCTGCGAAAGATACATACACATTCATACATAGTGAAAAATTGCAACTGTTAAAAATGCCAAATATTTTTTCGGCAATTTTGCATTAATTTAATCACTTACGGCAACGACGGTAGCGCCCTTGTCGACGGCGGCGCGCAGCACCAGGCGACCAATACGGCCAAATCCGTTAATACCGATTTTCGACATTTTTTCTTTTTTTTTTACTTTGCCTAGATTACACTTTTACTTTCGGTTAGTTCACCCGTCAGGAATCAACTGCAACTGCTCAGACTAAATCGACTTCAGATTGAGCGTTTGCTCTGGCTGAGTTCAAAGTCATATGAAGGACGTTTACGTCACGCCCACCCCATGCAAAAGCATGGGCAATTTGTGCACAATCAATAGCTGAATGCTATGCAAAACTCGGGCATTTTTAGTGCTAACTGCATGCACAGCCAACTTCACGTCTGAAACAAAAATACCAGCAAAGCGAGAATAAAGTAAAAATGTAAACCGCCAAATAAGCTTAAATTCAAATTTGTAATAGAGATTTTTTGCTTGCACAATTGAAAGAATTTATATAATATACATATTTTAGGTTAGATTTATAGAAATGATTCACGATATTTTGCATTTATAGACATAAGGTAACCGCACCTATATTTCATGCTTACTTATGAAATAATGAATCATTGATATAATATGATACATTCGTGATTGTATGGAAAGGGAAACAAACTCTTCTGGGAAGCCTAAAGTCACGCACTCATCTTGCTTACTAAGCTGTTACTATGCATTTTGGTGCGTAAGTAATTTCAATCGATTTTTTTGACTTTTTACGGCCTACACAATCTTTAATGGGTTTCTGATGATACAAAAACGAACAATTGAAGGTCAGTCGAGTCAGTAAACTCGTGATAGTTTCTTTTTTTACAACATTTATTTTGTAAATACATGATATGTACATATATTATCGTTATGTTTATTTTTAAATCGTGTACAAGTTGTTTGAGAATAAGACCCATATTCAAATTTGAGGGATATATTTTTCGGTTAATCGGTTAAAATTCGTATTCATTTCCACTACGTGCTCGAAGAGAACTTTAGCTTAGAAAACTTTAACGTAAGTACGTACATACTTAATAAATAATCTAAAGTACTTGTGTAGTGCAGCATGCCACGCCTACTGTCCACGCTGGACATTGTCGAACGGCACAAGAATGCCAGGTGGCCCGCCAAAGCGACTATGCTGATGGCTGGCCGCAGCTGCAGCTGCAACACCGGCTCCGGTTGCCGCGTGTTGTGCATGAGAACGCGATTCCTGCGGCTGCTGCGATGGTTGCGCCTGCTGGAAGGGTCGTGGTGCATTCTGTGGACTGAGTATGCCACTCGGGGCGCCAAAGCCGCCCGTGTAGCGACCCGTATTGGCGCTGGCAGGTCCGGTTTTGGGATGGGCTCTGGTATCGTGATCGTTACCCGCCACATAGATGTCGGGCTTGCCGGCGTTCTGAGGACGCAGCAGACCGGCTGGAGCACCAAAGCCACCAGTATACTTGCCCGTATTGCTAGCGGGTGGAGGAACCGGTGAAGAGGAGCTCGGGAATACGCGATTGTTGTTCGAAGCATCTGCAAGAGAAACGGCTTGAGCATGAATCGTTTCAGCTAGTTCCCATATCGAACTCACCTTTGTTCTGTGTGTTAATGGGCGTGCTTATGACCTTGCCTTCGTCGCTCTTCGTATACTCGACCTTGGGACTTTCTGCAGCCCCGCTGGCACTGAATGGTACACTGAATGATTCCGCTGGCTTGGCCGACGCATCCTGGGCAGCAGCTACACCATCGACCGGGCCATCAAATAGTGCTGGAAAATGCGGTATAGAGTTTGTAGTTGGATTGGGGTAAGTGTCGCTGTTGTATGTGGATGATTCGCTGTCGCTCGCTGCAACGACAGGTGGCACCAGCACCAGCGGCGGCTCCACAGTGTTGGCGCCGTGCTCATCGCTGCTGTCGATGGCTGGAAGCGTAAGCGTGACTTTGGATGGAAAAGCAGAGGAAGCGATTACTGCTGGTTGCGGCGGCTGTGTTGTTGTTGTTGTTGTTGATGGGCTTGTGGTAGTTATAATGTTTGCTGTTGTTGCTGCTGGTGAATTAAACTGAACCGCAGCTCCGGCAGAGCCACGTGGAAGAAATTCAAGCGGTTTACTACCTCCCGGTTGGCTGCCAACCGTCGACGAATCCCGGAAATTGTCCGGATTGTATGGCACGCCGGGACCCACATCGGGATAGTCGAGATCCTGCAGCCACGGCGGCAGTGTGGACGAGTCGAAGGGATTGGGATCAACGGACGCCACAGTTGTTGTCGTTGTCTTCGCTGCAGCTGGATCTGTGTGAACGGTTGTAGTTTGAATCAGTTCAGGTTGTCGTTGGTAGTTGGTGGTTGTGCTGGTCTGTGCTTTGTATGGTGGTATGGGTGCTTTTGTTGGAATTGCTGGTGGTGCGAGGCTCGACGGACGTCTCGTAGTCGTCGTAGTAGTTGTTGTTGTTGTTGTGGTTGTTGTGCTTGTGGTGCTCGGTGTGGTGGTGGTGGTAGTGCTGGTGGTGCTTCTCTCAGTGCTGGCCAGCGGTGGTGGCGTCAGCTGTATATTGTGCAAATCTTCAAACGGCTCAAATGGCGGCTCCAGATCCTCTATGAGCGTGTGATTGTACTGATCATTGTCCGTGGGCACGGTGAAGGTGACAGCCACATCCAGATCCGGATCGGTTACCTCCTGCAGCCACGGTGGCAGCGTATAGGCATGTGCCTCTGCATTATCCAGTTTGTAGAAGGTTGAGGGATCCGCTGGAGTGGTGCTGCTGATCGTAGTCGTGCGTTGCGGCCGTGGCGTCGTCGTCGTCGTCGTTGTCGTCGTGGTGCTGGTGGTGCTGGTAGTAGTCGGTGCTGGGGTTGTGCGTCTGGTGGTTGTGGTCGTTGGCACGGTCGTGGAGCGTGGTCGCGGCGTTGTCGTGGATGCGGTGGTGCTGTAGTGCACGTTGCCGCGATTGCGTCCAGGGAATCTGCCAGCATTGCGAGGCGTGGTGGTGCCCACATGATGCGCATTGGTGCCATGTACTTCGGGTCCATCACGCTCCAGCGGCACCACCGACACCTGACCCGGCCGGAGTGGTGCAGGTGGCACAGGCGACAAAGGCTGGCCACTGCTCAGACTGACGCGTATGTTGTGGCTACCAGGCTGCTCTACACCCAGCACATGCTTCGTTGCAGTCTGCTCGGTTATAATCTGTGGCTCCGTTGCCACCTCGGGGCTAGTCTCAAGTGGCGGCAGCAGATCCCACGCGATAACACTGAGTGGTGTGCCATTCGGCGTCGGTATCCAGGGCACGGGACCAGCTATGTTGGGATCCTGCTGCTGCAGCTCCAGTAAGTAGTCGGGCAGCGTTCCGCTGGTCAGCTGTGGTGCATGGGCGCTCTCCTGCTGCTGCTGCTGCTGTACTCGCACCAGCTGCGCCTGCTCCACTTCCACAACAGCGTCGTCGTCCTTGGCAATCGGTGATGGTTCATGGTTTGGTGGTGTTAGTGATGTGGCTGGTGCTCGTGCTGGTGCGGATGGTAATGAGGTGCTGTCATAGATGTCGGTGCTGTCGGAGATGTCCGAGTTGGGCTGTGCCACCGCTATGGCATCTGGTGGGGAAGGAGTTGGAGTTGGAGTTGAATATGTGACGGCTGCTTGGGGACTTATGTTAATCGGGGGCGACTTAGGGGCAGTGAACTGGGGATTCAGGGTGAGCAGATGGAATGTGGGTGGTGCATGACGGGGGTCGGCGGGTGCAATGATAAATTGCTGTGCGCTTGAATCGCGCTTGGCGTGATTAGATAACGAATTGGATTGGATTAGTGGTTCTACGTGTGAGTGGGTGGTGCGGCTGGTGGTGACGGGGGTGGTTCGTGGTGCGGGTATGTGCTTAGTAGCGAAGCTAGTGCTAGTGGTGCTAGTGGATACTGCACTTGCAGTGGTTGCATGTGTGTTTTGTGTTTGTTTTGCGCTGCTGCTGCTGCTCGCAGTGGCTGCTGCTGCTGTCGCTGTTGCCGCTGCAAGTCTGTTGCCGCCGTCTGCTGCTGCTGCTGCTGTTGTTGCTGTTGCTGTTGCTTTTGTTGTTGTTGTTGTCAACTCACCAATATGCGGCGGCAGCAGGTCGTTCGCCGGCTTGCGTATCTCAGTTATGCCCGACGCATAATTGGGTATCTCGAATTGCACACCCTGCGCGCTGACTACCTTGCGCCCGTCGGGCGTATCAATCGGACGCAGTGCATCAATCGGATTGCCATAGCTATCGACGGCCCGCTCGCTGCCGCCTCCACTATTGAACGCGTCATCAATTGCCGGCTCGAGCAGTGGCGGCTGCAATTCTAATGCAAATGGCGATTGCCGAACATCTGCAGAGAAGGGGAGAATTGTGGTTGTTGTTGTTGTTGTTGTGGTTGTGGTTGAGGTTGTGACAAACATATGTACATGTAGGTATGGATGGGTGTGTGTGAGTATGCAATGCAATTTGCCTGCCCTTTTCGAACAGTTCAAAAGTGTTAGAAACAGTAGAAAAAGAAGCCGAAAAAGAAGCGAAGACTGCAAACTGCAGATGAGACAACTGAGGCAAGCCAACTGGGCAACCCTCTTGGCCAATTTGGCTGCCATTCTTGCTGATTGATTGACATTGGCGCAAATGGCCCATATACTACGCTTTTGGGTCTATTACAGTCTCTTCTCTGTTGCTGTTACTGTTGCTTTTGTCGGGGTAACTTATGTCTTGGCGGCTGCTGCAGTTGTTATTTACATTACAGTGGCAGCACACACATTAAATTTCAATTTTAAGCGTTAGTCAGGCCAAGCAGATTACACAGTAAATGCTGTCCCGTTGTTGTTGTTGTTGTAGCTGTTCAAGTTCGTTGCTTAAGTCTTTTGTTTGCACAAGCCCACAGGGAAGTGTTCAATATTGTGTGGCATAGCTTGCTCTTTATTATCCAACTGGTTTTCTTTATGAAATATATTCTAATTCAATTAGAGCAACAGCTTCTAATTATTTTAGTTGTTTGTTAGAGAAATACTGGCTGAATACTGCAATATTCCATATCATATTTTAATATACTAAACAGAATGAAAAGAATAATTTTTTAAGGTACACAGAATAGTATAAAAATGCCAAATGATTCCAATGTCTTCTATTGCCATCAATTAATAAAATTATTTGCTTGAGTTTCTCATTTTATTACCCTACTTAGCCAAGTGCATACTATTTGTAAATACTAAATTCATCACATTCCAGTTTTATTCTCAGCTGCTGCGCATTGAAGCTCTGTAACCTTGTCCATCACATATACAAGTATTATCATCTATTCTACAGTAAAATCCCTCTCTCCCTCTCTCTTTGATTGATTATTGTCTACATTGATCCTAATTTAATTCATGTGAGATATTTGCACAGTTTAAAGCAACTCTTTATCGCATGGAAGAGGCTGCTTGACTCATAGGTAGATTAAGCTCTCTCAACATTTCCATTAATTATAAATTATACTGTGTTGGGCAGCGTCGTTTGCCGGATTTCGTTGTCTTTTGTTAGTTAGTAGGAGGAACTTGTTTTGCGAAACTCTCGTAATAAACATGATTCAAAATTCCGAAATCAACTTCGATTGTTACAGCCCAAGATGAACACTACGTTTAATTATCGTTGTCATTGTTGCTGCGAACAATTTTGATATTTCTCACTTAGATAGCGTTGGGCGATTGATAAATGCACAAAATACGAGAATATTTACATGGCAATTATAGCGAGATTGTGAATTAAGTTAGTTACTACATGTAGATATATAAATACTAAATATCTGTATAGCTGGACGGCATATTATAATTGAGTTCTGAGGGGAATTCTAGAAACAAAGCGTCTAGAATGCGGTTTTACCATATGTGACTAACAGACCACACCAAGCCCAACAGAGAGACAGACAGAGACAGAGATACATATAGATAGGGCAAGCGAGATCGAGACGAAGCCAGAGATCAGCACGGAGAGTTACCGATACTGATCAGGGGCGTTTGATTTGCTGACAGAGTTCCGGTTGACTAAGATATGTGCATATAATATCATCTTTCAGTTTTATTTATGTTCTTTATTTGCATACATATTGCGAGCGATAATAATTAAATATCTTCCATCTTTTTGAATGAATATGATGTCTGTGTGACTGTTCTCCGTTCCCCCTTGTCTAAGCATCATTTCGAGTGAATCTTATCAGTTTCACGAGAAGAAAAATGATGCTACGCAGCAGTTTGAGCGAAAAGTCCCTGAACTTTCCGTGTGGCGCGTTTAAATTAGCCAACAATGCCACATCTCTCCCACTGTAGTTCATAAATATGAATTTTTTTTTGCCCGATTCGAATCTCGGCCCGTTTGTACAGGCTGCTGTACAAGTGTTTGTAGCACGTAGGTAATTGCACAAATGACAATAATTCACGAAGCGAATGCGGAAAACTGCACAGATATGATGGCATTGTTAGAAGTGAAAATTGTTGGGTTTTTGAATACCCTTTAACCTTTTCCGCGTAACTTGTACAGGGTAGAAACAATGTTATCTTATGACACAACAGAAATTTGTATTTAAGCTGGGGATAGAGCCGTGGCACGCCCTGATCAGAGTTTGCCACTCAAGTTCAACGACAATTAATTGGCGATTGTCAGACTCTGCATACGATCAGCATTTTTATTTAACTTTTAATTGATTGACGACTTCACGACGCCCCCCATCATAAACTGAAAACTAAAAACAACTAAAAACTAAAAAACAAAAACTGAAAACAAACATGACGACGACAAACGAGACAAGGCGACAATTCAAGTTGATCATTGTTTCTTGATTTTGCACTTGCCAATTTTACAGTTTTGTGCGCTTGACGCTTGATTTTTGACAAGTTTTTGCCATTTAGACAACCTTCGATAGCATTAACACGAATCAAGCAGTAGAAGACGAAAATACAAAACAGAATGTAATCACTTTTGGTTAATCTCTCCACCCGCGATCGCTGTATCATCATGGGCCTTGAGTTATCGACTTATTGAGCTGTTGAAAATCACACAACTCCCACGCAGTGATTAAACCGATCGCCTATACGTGTGTGCAAATACCTAAATATACGTATAGTATATGCAGCCGCTTGTAAACCGTATTCTTGCTAGTTTTCTCGTATTCCCACCCAAGCGATAAACGTGCCTCGCTCGCAGCACATGAACAGAGAACACAATCGTAATCAGGAAAATTATTCTCTAGCAAATTGCCGTTGTAAACAAATGTCAAGGGAAATTGCAACTATAACTAATACTCATTATGCTACGGATTGAGAGAGACAGAGTGACAGAAGAGATTAGCGTATAGATTCAATAACTAACTAACTTATTTATCTTTTTTGTGGGAAATGCTGCAAGCAAGCACCTGTCTTGCACCCATAGTCCATTATCTCGAACTCATTGTGCTTTAAAGATATTACGAAATCCGTGGACTGCGCTGATTTACCCAATGAACCATAATGAATTTAGAAAAATAACAATAGCCATGCCATAAATCACAAAGATATAAAAAAAACATGGCCTAACTAGGCTAAGTTTCATGTTGAACCACTTTAACTGCGCGAATTGGTTAATTAACACGTACGAAAACCTATTACCCGGAGAAAAACTACATACAGGGGCTATTAAAATGCCGCAGGATAATCACGTTTTTAAGACACGAGATTAACTCAAATCGGCAGCTGAAAGATGCCAAATTCGCCGATAGATCTCAAAATGGCAAAGTAATCAACGGCCAAAGGCAAAAATTTCATTATTCCTATTGGAAGTGTATTTGAATAGGAAACTACAATAGAAGCTAATCTTGGCTCAAGCAACTTGGGTGCATTTTAAGCTTAAAAAGCTTAGGCTTTGTATATCTTTTATAATATTAAGCTATTAGTGCATAAAATAAGGAAACAAAGCGTCCAACGTCGGCTAATTAATTGTCATAACAATTTATGGACCTTTCGGGACCCTTGAAGCTAATACCGACGTTAAAGAAGTGCGCGCATCTTCCAGAGGTCGCACATGGAGGCCCTCTTCAATTAGCTTATGTTCCCCAATGACTTTGAGAGGAAACCAGAGCCGAAGACTCAGCTAAAGACGAAGCCGAAGATGCATCCGAAGCCTTGCCAGTCACGTCATGTTGCTTGTTACATAAGGTTTGTTGTCTTTAGTTTTTTTTGTTGCCATTGTCTTGAGCCCGTCTCGAGTTTCGTTTACCTTTGCGTCGCCTCTGGAAATGCGCAATGTTATTGTTGTTGCCGCCGGCAAAGTTATTTATTTATCGAGCGGCTACTTTATTTTGAGCTTTCCTGCCCAAGATGACGATATGGCGCTGTGTTTATTTACCTTAGGCTAAGGCAGTCGCTTCTTTTGTCAGCTAATTTGAAGACGCCTCGCTGCAAGGCTCCAGAGGCCCCGAGATCAGTGAGTTGCAGCGCGGACGAGTGAGTTAATGATGAGTCAGTCAGTCAGGTGGACAACAGGTAATTGGTTACAATGTGGGTCATGAGCAAAGCACCCGTTGAAGGTCGTTAGCGTGAGCAGGCGCTCGGCGACAGACTCCACTCGCTAGGAGCAGAAGAGTGCGTGAGTCAGAGTGAGTGCGAGCGTGAGTAAGTGAGAGAGTGAGAGTGATTGTGTTGTGTGGGGAGTTATTTACAATAGTGCAATGACCACAGGGAGAGTTTCAACAGGAACAGATAGAGATAGGACACACAACATAGTGTTATTTATAATAATTAGCTAATTTAAGATTAGATACGGTTCAAAAACTTGGCTAGGGAGAGGCAAAACATAGATCACGAAATGTGTGCAAGGAAAAATTACACAAAAAACTCGATTTATCACATTTCCAATTCAATTATTTCTCCAGTTTTGAGAATTATTTATTTATCAATCGGGAATTCCAGAGTTTTGCTTGTAATTAACACTGCACACATTTACAAATTCCTATCGAAATCGTATCAAATTAATTCATAGAGCTGCATCGCTCGATGCAAGAAAGCAGAGACACAGCGACACACAGATACAGATACGAAAGTAGGCGAAAAGGAAATTACAAGCAAACACTAATTAAATATCGTATGGCTATGCGAATTGATTACGAGTTCGAAGACGCAATCGAATTCGGAATCCAGATCAAAATGGAATATGTTATACCAGGCCTTCCAGCTGCGGCGTCGATGCTCAGCAGCGCCAGTATCAGCAGCAGTGGAACGCGGCTTGTCGCGAAGCCGGCGGCTGTGCGACTGCTCTGCACGGATTTGTAACTGCGCGTTTGCATTTTAGATTAGCGAATTGGCAATATTGTTTTATGTTTTATATGAATGTATATATTTAACTTCGCTCGTATTTGTCACGCAATCGAGGATTTAGAATTGGGCATTGCCCAAAAGCCACAGTCGAGTCGCGAAGCGCGAGAAATAATTAGGCGCGTAGGTAGACTGGCGAACAATGCGAGGCGATGATGACAAAATCCACGACGAAGCCAAGTTGGGTGAGAGAGAAAGAGAGAGGAGGGCGGAGGGCACAACCGGCATGCGGCATGCACACGTTTGAGTGCCTTGTTGCCAAATACAAATAATATATAATATTAATTTCTCGCGTATTTATTTTTTGTCTGCCTGCCGCGACTGCGCAGAAAATTCAATCAATTGTGACACGATTGCACGACTCCCAGCTGCCGATCAGATGGAACGAGAGAGTGCGAGCAAGCGAGCGCGAGCGGGAGATCAAGAGAGATGAGCCGGAGACTGTGCGCGGGGAGGAAACGATGCAAACATTGCCAACCGAAGGCGACGACAGACGAAAATTAGATGCGAGAGGCGCTCGAGCGTTAAGCAGAAACACGTCCGTAGCTCACGAGTTCTGCGCTTTGAATAAACTTGGCCGTCGCCGGCGACAACGAATGAAGCTTGGCTTACGTCGACGCTGCACAGTGGTCGATAAGACGCTACTCTGTGAAAAGCAATAAAAAGGGAAATTTTAAATCGATGAAACTGTCAAATTTAAATGACTTACATAATCGTTATCGATTACTTAGATTAAACAGGCAACATTAAAGGAAGTTAACATTAACAGGACTGTTAGCAGCAGCTTGTTCTGCTTCTCGTTCATTTGTCTGATCGATTCTATTTTTATCGATTTACTCAACATTCGACCCAATGTCCATCAACCACAACAACTGTAACGGCGTCAAACAAATAAATAAACAATTTTTTGCCTTAAAGGAAGTTGCTCAGCATGAAACAATATTTTTAAAGCAGTTGTTGAGTCTTTCTCCCAGTCGCTAGCTCCACGACATCTTGACACAATAGAGAATGTTAAGAAAATGTAAACATGTGTATGTATGTATGAGTACGTGGGTTTGTTTGTCTAGTGTATATATTAGAGCGGAAAACCCGATTTCGTTTTAGCTGCTGCAACTAAAGTCGGGAAGCGGCTAAATTAATTGCCATAATTGTTCGAGAGATTTTGCTAATTTTGCATACCTGATCCCCATACAAACAGTTCAGCATTTCCAATGTCGCTCAAGGTCAGTTTCAAATGCAAGCACACCTGAGAGCCCCACTAAGCCTATTCATCGAATCGGTAATATGCGCTTAACATTCATTCCGTAATTCCCAACAGCAAATATTTCCAATCTTATACACACGTTTCAACATTCTGTTCACATTTATAAACATTATGCAAATAATAAATGAAAACGAATGCGTTCATGCTAGAAGCATTTGTAACTTTATTTGTTTTGTTTATTTTGACAGGCCGGTTTGGTTTTTCAGTTTCACTTGAAGCTTCCCATCGATCCCCAGTTTGTCTGTCGGTCTGACAGATCACGTCACAGCTAACAATGCATAATTTATGCCAATCGATAATGAAAACAACCGCTTGTAGAATGGATCCTGTTCTGCCAGATCGTTCTTTGGCGCGTTTGGAGCATCGTTTAGCAGCATCGCAAACCGATTAATAAAATACGTTATTTTACGAGCGGCAATTCCTTTGTGAAGCAAATTCTATATCTATTCTATCACACACTCGTCGAGTCTTTAGTCACTCCGTTGGAGCAATTGGACTGGCAGTTTCTCGTGGATTGACTCAGTTCGCGGTTCGTTTCAAGATTCAATTGATAAGCATCATCGTGTCGCATCGATTGCTACGAATTGTGCAAAGCTGTTTCTCTCCAGTTTATTGCATAGTTATGCGTACATTGAACTTGGTGCCGAAGATCGATTTACTGCTCCTCCAGTGATTACCACATAACCATATAATGCATCTATATTATGTCCAGTTCATAATTATCAGCTTATGCCCTAAGAAAATGTGTCAGCAGCTTACGGCGAGTTGTTTCGGTTCCGCGTTGGAGCTTTGCTTCCTATGCGCGGCCTAATGATGAGCCCAACTTATTATTGTGCATCAGCGACTGGTCCAGTATACTCGTTATTATTACACTTACAGCGAAGATATTGCCAAATGGACCAGGCAAGGGCGTACGCGGGAGTTTCACCAGGGGGTGGGTGTTTCAGGCTGGAGAAAGGTCGTTAGTTTTTAGCAAAGACAATAAGAGTGTATGTAATAATCCATATTTGTATAAAAGACGCTAATGTTGAGCGGGCTCGTGGCCATTGCCTACGCCCATGCATAGAGCCACCGAAAGGGTGCCCCCAACTTGGCCCGTGTTGCTACTGCGCTTTTGTTGCTGCGCGCCCACCGACAATAAATCAAAACCCCGTCGCGTCGCTCCAGAGGCAAACAAAGCCATCAATGGGACGTGCCGAGGCTCAGCGGCGTCAAAGAAGTAATCAAAATTGTATTACGAAAACAAACGTTTTTATAAAAATTCGTTTCTCGTTTTTCCCTACTTACAACAATGGACCGCGCGGTCCAAGCAGATGCCGAGCTAAGATGCTGAGCCGGGCAAACTAAGCGCCAAGTAGACGTCCAACTGCGACGTCGATCTTTAAGTGGAGGCGCCGCAAAAGCGCCAAGTCACCATAGCTGCAACAACAACAACAAACATAATAACAATAACAAACAACAATGCAGTGACAGCATTCACGCTGTATATTATTTACTTTAATAGACTTAGAGAGCGCTTAGTCGCGCCTCTCAGTTGGGAAATGAAAACGCTGACGTTGCCGTCGCTGTCGCTGTCGCCGTCGCTGCGTCTGCGCAGCATGCGTAATACACAAATTTAATTTCTTGGCAACCCTTCACCTGTGCTTTTTATTAATTGTTATAATCGTTAATTTCACAAACATTTAACGCTTTTGTTTATGCAAATAACATCGCTTTACCGCTTTATTAATTGCAGCTACAACTTCATCAACTCGCATCATCTTCGATTCGAAAAAGCTCGAGCGAATGAAAATATTTGAAAAACACTTAAGCATAGCTCGTAATTTATCGATATCTCAGCTGCAATTGGTGCGGCCCACACGAATATTTCAACAATTTCGAAAAACACGCCAAAAAGTTCAGAAAATATTCACGCGAAAAGTCAGAGGGGAGACCTGTTTTGGCTTTGAGTATGATCGAACCAGTTGGAGCGCATCTTCTGTAAGCTACAGCAACGTATACAATTTTATTGCAAAAATATTGAAAAAATGCGTTAAGGCAACAACACAACAACAACAACGTAAGCTTTGTTGGTCACCCTGACCTTAACACAAATTTCGTCTTAATATCAAGCCAACCGACTGACAGACCAGACAGACTTGTTGACAGACTAACTGAGTACGTGCAGGGATTGCTGCCGAGAGCCTATTCATATGCAAAAAAGGGTATATAATGTTTACAATCGATATTTTATAGTAATGTGATTCGCTCACATGATATAAATCGGAGCAGCTTGATAGAAATTGCTTGACTGGTTGAGTCATAAATGCTATGAATGGCGGAGATTCATTGAATCAAAAAAGCATCAAAACTCATTAAAACTTTGGCTTGGCGACCTGTTGAAGCGGGGAATTTGTGGTTACTAATTCGCGTGGGTTTTTTTTTTGATAATTGTTTCCCATAATCGAGCATTCACACATAGAAAGAAAGTCAAGAATAACAAGAACAAGTTTTAAAACGAGCAACGTAAACGGTAATTTAATCCTCTTACGTAGACTTTTACGTAGCTGTGTATGCTGCATTTTGGAGCTGCCTTTTAGGAACAAATACGAAATTCGGCCGTTTCTCATATGCAGTGTTGCCAGGCTAGCTTTTTTTGTTAAATCTTGAAAATCATAGGTTTAACTAGCTGCACAATATACGAATTGATAGAAGCTGGAATTTGTATTTTTAAGAATGAAATTATCGACACATCTCTTATAGCAATTAAACATTTGACTTATGTTTTTAAAGCTTTTCGTTAAGAACAGATATTTCTAACTTTCAAAAGTTGGCAGCACTGTCTGTGCACCATGCTCATCGATAGCTATCTCTGTTTGAGTCTATTTTTGATAATTCGTCACGACTATCGGTAACATCGCGACCATTGTCAGCCCTGGTCAACAGCTGAAAGATTCTTCGCAAATAAAAGAAGGAAATAAATAAACAAAAGATTAGTTTAAAATTAAAGGAGCACAGTGTCAAATGAGTTCTCTCTTTCGCAGCCTCAACAATTTCTCAACAAAGCGCGAAAATGTGGTTAAGGAAGCGTTGATAAACACGTTGAATGAAAATGCGAGAGAAATCGAATTCGAAGTTAAACAAAAAGGATTGGGTAAGTCCCTGATTTTCCCGATTGACAATGACTCATTCGAAATTATCGCAGAGGTGCTGGGACTGTGCGAACAGACAAGTGCTTTGTGCACCACTCTGGAAGCAGTGTTTTTGCACGGCCTAAAAGACTCGTTTCTATGGGCCACAATCAATGTAATTGCTGGGGATGTGGAGCGCCGACCGGATCCTAGTTTTTGGTCACCTGCAATGGTTTTCATGCACAAGCAGGTGATCGAACAAATTCAGAGCTTAAGTCAAATAACATCGGAGATAGGACAATGTCGTTCCTGGATACGACAGTCCCTCAACGATTCAGTGTTCTCTGCGTATTTAAATAATATGCGCAAAAATGGCTCTGCATTACGACCGTACTACAAAAAGGATGCGTTGCTCAAGGATAGTGAAGGCTTGGAAACAGCTGCAAAGATAATGGAGAGTCTGGAGGCTAGTGTGGCCTTCGACTTGCCCGTCAACTCAAGCCTACTGAACCAATGGCCCGATTATGCGCTTCAGCTGTCCGATTTGTGGACACCAGCACTGAAGTCATGCCCCGTGAGTATTGCGAATTGAGTTTAATAGAAACTAAAAAGACTAAATAACCCATATCTTACAGATCAGCAGTGGAATAGATATAGCCAGCTCCTTAGCTACTGAAATTGTGGCCATACCCACACCCCAACCACTCCACACCAATGAGCTATTCTCAGAATCCATTTCCAATAGTCCATTTAGTCGTGGCGGTCACTTTGGTAATACGGATCAAAATCAGCGCGAAATCGTTGAATCGATCATGCAAAAGGTCGATATGGACGTTATTAATGAGGAACAAACGCCCATAGCCGTAGATTCAAATAAACCTGATCAACTTGAACCAGAGGAAGCGCCTGCTTCCAGCAGCAAGCAGTCAGTTCGCAAGCGCTCAATGCGCCTCATTGCAGAACCATTTCCAGAGTTACCACAAGGAAGCAACTCATTAACCAATCTAATGCAAACCTCATGGTCGGGTGATTTGGATGCTGGCACACCCACAGATGAGGGGTCTGCTGCACGGTTTTTTCAGCGTTCGGTCAGCATGACCAGCAGCGTCAGCCTCCGGTCACCCAATGTCGAACGTTGCAGCTACAATGCTCTGCTACGTAAACATGAAAATAATCGAGAGGATGGCGCTGGATGGTCGCACATCTGGGAAAAGTTTCGCGCCAGCGCATCGAATTTAAACGTGACACAACAGCATAATCATCGTGACTCCGAATCAGTCGCTGCAGATGATTTAAGTGATCTCCAGTCGCTAGATGTATGTGTTGCCTATTGAGCTCAATATAAGTCATAATATGAATTTTCTATTCCTTAACAGACCAACTCGGACTTTGAAGTGGTTACATCCAACTTCGACATGACCGAGCTGCAAGAAATGGTCGCACAGCTGTGTCAGCTGCCTCGCGAGCCAGGACTCAATGCGCAAGGATTTCTGTGTAAGGGCTGCCATCATCCATTAGGCGTTGGCGACAGCAATTTTCAGTAAGTTCAAAAATTATTAACGTATTGTGGGTAAATATTAATTATATATATGCTTGCCTCACGCAGGGTTTGTGCATTTAGCGGCAACTACTATTGCCACAACTGCATGGAGCCAGAGGTACAATTGATTCCTGCACGCATCATCTATAACTGGGATTTCCGCCGATATTCTGTTAGCAAGCGTGCTGCAACCTTTTTGGCCGAGTTTCGCGCTCAACCTTTTCTAGATATGCAGTTGCTCAATCCAAGCATTTACTTTGCATCCGATGCCATGGCCGAGCTACAATCGTTACGCATCCGCTTAAATTTCATTCGAGCCTACTTGTACACCTGTGCACCGACCAGCATTGAGCTACTACAAAATCATTTTTGTGGACGCGAATATCTTTACGAGCATATACACCAGTATTCCATTTCGGATCTGGCATTAATACAACGCGGATCGCTTTGTCAACAGCTACAAAAGGCATACAAACTGGGCGAGGCGCATGTGCTAAAGTGTCCGCTGTGTCAGCTGAAAGGTTTCATCTGTGAGATTTGCAAGAGTCCGCGAGTGCTCTACCCGTTCCACATAGCAACTACATTTCGGGTAAGTTTTCGGACTCATTATAATAATGGATTCTTTATAATAATCTCTCGTTCCTTCGCTGTCTATGAACAGTGTGTAACCTGCGGTGCAGTATTTCATGCCGAGTGTCTTAACGAACATCAGCCATGTCCCAAATGTGAACGTCGCCGCAAACGAGAGGATCAGCCCTTGCAGGACGCCGTGCAGGATCTTCAGCTCAAGCATAAGACAGCTTCCTAGAGATTCATTTAGTTTATAAGCTCTAAAGTGCGATTGTTATTATGGTATAAGTTATTTATAAATATTATTACGATTTATTTGTTAGTGCTTATGTCTAGCAGCAGCTCTTGACAGCTATATGCCATACATTGATATTGTACTATAACCATATGTATTCTTAACAGCAGCTATATGCCATACATATATGTATATTGATCTATTTAAATAACCATATGTATGTGGGACATACTATGTGCTGGATTGCTTACTTTGCAAATTAAACATATATTAAATAAACGCATACACTGAGATTTTATTTGCTCCATGGGAACAAAAATCAATTGAGGTACGAAATGGTTACAAACAAAAGAAAGTATTAGGGAACTAGTAAGGACTACTCGTCAGCCCAACAAATTTATATCCAAAACAATTCTTCAACAATTTCAATTTTTAAATTTTTTTAATATGATAACTTTGAATGACATGTTAAATATATGTTCGTTATGTTAATTAATAATTAATTCTATGCCGTTAAAGACCGAACAACAATAAATCAATTTAATAATAGTTTTTTGACAATTATCTATATGTGAGTAATTAAAGTCCTAAAGTTCTACAATGATCGATTTGTATTGAAAATCTAATGATCAAAAATAAGAATTATTTATACTTTCAGGGGTTGGTGTAAATTCACTTTATAATTTGTGCTGTGAGTTCGTTGAAAAACCTTTTCAGTTGTGCTAGCCGATTCAAAATTCAGTCTAGTTAGAGCAAGGCTATTTATTGTTAAGGTTGTCCCTTGAATAATTCGACTATGATTAACCTTAACTCAAAAGTAGCTAATTAGTATGTACAGATCATAATATTATACAATATATGTTGCATAGATGTTTTCATGAAGGAAGACGATACTATAATTATTAAATAGACTTTTGACTCAATTTTACATCACAAAATATAATTCCCGTAAGAGAATAAAATCAAAAGGCTTTGGAGTTTTACAATTTGGGAATTTGATCAAATATTAGACATTTAGTAGATAAATCCAATGTTTTCATCCGATAACTTTTAAGAATTTCAAATGAAGCTCTTTTCGCCACACCCTGTATACTGTGAAGTTCGTCAGTTGTCGTTTCTGCCATCGTTTTGTTATGGTTCGATTTATAATTTATACACTTTACATAGACATTTTAACAACATCAACAACACGTACACATACATTTACACTTATACATATATACAAAGCGTAAATACCAACAGGATGTACAGTTAAATTTCAATATACCGATGAATTGCGTAGCCCGCTTATCGCCAAGTGCGACTATGGGCGGACTGCGCCGCGGCTTACACCTGCGGCGCCGTTGCCGCCATACAAAAAGCTGGAATGCCTTATCACAGATACCGTGGCAGCTGCCACTCCTGCTTGTGGAGGCGGTGCGGGGGCGCGATATTTCTTGATTGGGGCATTGACAGGTTTTGGAGCCAATTGCACTGTCTTTTCATTGTTGTTGCAGGCAGCCGAGCTGTTGTTATTGTTTCCAGGCACGGCGACTGCTCCTTGAAACCAAGCGTAAAGGGAAAGAGGAATGCGAAAATGTTTATATAAATACAAAGAGACAAATACCATATTCAGATAAAGTTTGATTAACAGAAGACGGGGAGAGGCACTTTAGTGACCAAAAATAAAACAATAATCACTTTGTGTTAAAATAAGTATTTGTCGATATTTAATACAAACCGATATGTTGAATACGAAAAAAATTCATGCAATTTGAATAATACTGTAAATTTAAGCGTAACATTAAGAATACATACAGTTTCAAAACTTAAAGCCTATTAAACTATACTATAATTTACGATAACAATAAAAAAAAGCTCATCAAAATATATTTAGATAAATAAGGGTTTTAACAATATTAATTATATTGAATCTTTTAAAAGAAAAGTCGAGATTAATGAATATAACATGCATTATCAATCAATTATCAATTAAAATTATTAAATACAATTATAGTTACAACATAAAAGTAACCGTTTTGACATTGAAATTATTAACACCCCACCAAACCTTGTGTAAACTGTCGAACTGACCTACACACCAAAACCAATCACACACATCCTACACTCACACCATTACATACCATTGGATGCCTGAAGCGCGCGACTTAGATAGATTTTTTGTATATTTAGAAACGGAGGAGGCTTTGAAAACTCCGTGACATTATGAAATCTCTTGCCGAACTTTGCCTCCAAATCGATGACCACACGAAAAGGTGCAGGGCCTGCTCCCGTTCCACCTGCAGCTCCCATCGAGAGCCCTCCGCTGCTGCCAAAATTGTGCATTGCATGTGCCATGTGCGTGGGTGGCGTCAGCGGTGCGTTAGGCCGGGTCGATGTGTTTCGCTGTGGGGGCACTGGAGCCTGCTGAGATCCAGTCTGCAAGGAAAAAAGTGCATATACGATGAGCTTTGTCTGGCAAACGCAGCCACTCTGTTTTTGTTACGTTGCGCTTCGAATTGAGCATCATCTTGCTATTAGATTTGTGTCGATTCTCGTGCTGGGTCTAGTCCTGTGCAGCTAATCGGATGAGCGGAGTCTCACATGCCAGTACAGCAAAGGTAATTATAAACAATCTTGCAATTTTGTTATCCGCCAACGACAAAACAAACGTGCGTTGGACGCTGTTTTGGTCACGTATTGTTGGAAAATCCATAAGGGCAGCGAAAAGGAAAACCGAAACGCCAGTGCGCACCGGAGAGCAAAGAGAGCGACCCCCGCGCAGCCCGTAAGGAGTTTAACCAGGTTGATGATGAAGGGAAGGTGCTTACGCTCTCTATTCTCGCTCGCTCTCTCGCTCTCTCTCTCTCTCTGATATGAGCTAAAAATGCCCAACAGTCAGCAATGTACACGGCAAGAAAAGCTTAACCAAGTTGCGACAAATTTTATTTTACACCAACATTTTACTTTACTCCTTTAAAATTTTGCAAATTTGAGAGACCACTTAATAAATAAAAGTCTGTGAACATCTTAATTTTGGCATACATTTCAAATATATTTATTATAAGTTGTATTATTTAATTGTACATGTAATAATTAATGAGAATATCTCAATATTTAATTGTTTCGGGTTTCTCTTCATACTGTTTATTGTGATTAGGGCGGGGAATTTGTTGTTAAGTATTAAACATTTTTATATTTTGTATTGTTAATTTGTTTAAACTGTTTACCATCCATTAAAGTATTATAAAGTAATTTAATTTTAAATTCTGTATTTGGGTTAAGGGCATTTTAAGTAATGTGTTTATTTATATATCTGTATAATAATAACAATAATTACTTGAAATAAATGAATGCAATTTTTTTTTACTGGCATTATGTTACAATCTATATAATTATATTGTTTTCAACAATTCAACGTTTACACGATTATAAGTAAATGTTTCCGGCGCAACAATTTGCGTTTTTGGACAGGATAATTGTATTTATTTATCTGATTTCATTACATTTGCACTTTACTAACAATAGGTTAGAATCGTTATATTCGTATTGATTAACTCAGCTTGCAAGCAAAAAAACCTAATTGAAAATCGAAAGTGGATACAAGAAATCCCTTAAGTACATCAGAAAAATGTAGTAAATGTAGAAAACGTTAGTCTCGTATAGAGCGCATCGAACTGGAAGAATGAAATTATTGCTTCGTCGGTTCGGTGTGTATATTACATTTTGGCACAAACAGGTGTTCATTCAACTTTTTTTCGCGGCCATAACAAACAATTCGCATTAATTATTCGCTTCTTTTCTGATTAAGGACTAAGCAAGATAGAAATTACAAATAAATTAGACACAAAAGCTTAAGTAGTAGAAATAATAGTACAAGAGAAAAATAAAATTTGAGCTTTACGACTCCGCAAATCTTATTGTGTAAACTTAAGTTCAATGAGTATATTTTTTTTTCGTATTATTTAAGTGTCTAGTATTCATTTTCAATAAAGTAATCATTTGCTGCATTATCCACATATCTTTATGCATGGGACTTACTTCGCGCACTATCCCTCTTCGAGTAATATAAATATATTATGTTATGAGTATTTAGTTCGTATATTTAGAAATAGCTTTGCATTTGTATGTTATTTCAATCGTTACGTTTTAATTCAATTGTTTTTTATTTCAATGTAAATATTATATTCTGTATGTATATGTATGTATGTATATATAATTTATTTTAAGTGTGCCCAATTATGTAGTATCTTTAAGTAGTTAAATCTTATAGATTTCCAGCCCAACTTTGCGTTAGTCGAACGTTAATAAGTACACTGTGTAGACGATATATACAGTCAAGCCGGCAGAATTTGAATTTTCGAATAGAATTTTAATTTAATCAAACATTGTTGCGAATATTTTACCTCTTTCTGCAGGTTGAGCTGTGTATACAATTTAATATTATATTTAATATATTTGTATATTATATTTGTTATGTGTATTATTTTATTTATTGTATTTATTTATTTCAAAATATCATAGCCAGCTTAAAGCTGTGCCTCAATCATTTAACGGTTATATCATAATAATTTTGCAATTATTCACGCACTTGAAATACGAGTATCTTAAAGATGTTTTGCTCTTTGTGTAAATATATAGATTAAAAAAGCGGACAATATCCTTGACATAAATTGTCCATTTGTCCATCGACCAACACAAAGTAAAATTCAACTTGTAGATCCAGCTGCATTATATTCCAACGATTTCCTTGCACTCAAAAATATATGTATACATATATGTATATATATATTCAAATGTATATAATGTATATGTTGTATTTAGTATATATATATAAGTATGTTGTATATTTTAAGGTTTTCGTTTGTAAATATTCTTCCCTCTTAGTGTACAAAGTATTTCGTGATGTTGTTTCTTTTGCATTGTTGTTATTGTTTAGAGTTGTATTTTGTTGTTGTTGTTGTTGTTCTTGTTGATGTTGTCTTTATTGTTTCTGGTGGAGTTGAATGTGAATCAGTGAATGAACTGCACGGGCAAGAACGGAATCTCACAAATATGAAGCGAAGGATTAGAAGGGCTGTAAGAGAATTCAAGTTGAATTTAAAGAGTTGTCAATTGTGCGCTGCAGATAGGCAGGAAGGATGTGTATATTATGTGAACGGCACTTGAGCAAATGCAAGCAAATAGGTTTCCATGATGTTGAATAATAACTTTAGGCATAAGATATGTGTGTATGTATTTAATTGGTGTTTACATATGAGAAGCAAGAGGGCATCATGAAATCTATCAGTGTGTTTACATTTTTCGTAGCCGTGACGTGAGTGACTGTGTGTGATGGTGAATGAATGAGGATGTGCAAGGAGCGATGAAGGAACACTGAACTGGACTTAGACATGGGATAGTTTTGATGTCCATTTGATTAATTGTGCTCTCTATTGCTTTTCAATACCTTACTAATAGCATACTGGGCGCTGTGCCAGTTGTTGTGTTGTTCTGGTTGTTGTTGTGGTTGTTGTTTTTATTGCCTAAAATGTGCATGTTGTTGCTGCTGTTGTTATTGTGGCTGATGTGACTGTTGTCAGCAGCGGAACTCTTTCGGTCAAACACTCCTTGTTCCTTTTGGTTAAGTGTATACGAAGATATCGAAAAAGTCGTCATTGTCACATCGATGGAATCGTTATTTGTATATTTGTTTAACTGATTGTGGTTACTGTTCTTCATGTTGTTGCTGTTGCTATTGTGCGGTGGGTAATTTTGTTGTGGGTGTTTTTTTTGTTGCTGTTGTTGTTGTTGATGTTGATGTTGCTGGTGTTGTGTTTGTTGCTGTCGATGCTGTGGCACAAGAGACTCATAATAATTATCAAAGCTATCGATGTTAAATTCACTCTCCTTGACAATTTCAGGATTCTCCCGTCTAGTTACCTGAAAACAGCCGCTGCTGTTGTTACTCGGATTGTTGTTGTGGTTGTAATTGTTGTTGATGATATTTCTATTGTTGTTATGGCCAATACTGCAGTCACTTGTTTCATATCGTGGCAACGAATAGTTCCCACAAATGCGGTTCTTATTACTGCTGCTACCGCTGCTACTGCAGCTCCGAACGACTTGGGCTCTCGTGGTCAGATTGTGGGTTTTTGGTATAGGATTTATCGCACTGTTTGCTCCTCTCACACCACCGCCTCCAATGCTGGGGTTGCTGGGGCCCAGCAAATTTCACCTGTTGACATGACTGCGATTGTGATTGGAATTGAGGCCTGATGCATTGTTGGAATTGGTTTGCGCCGCAGCGCCGCCGCCTGCAAAGTAACAAGCAAAGTTAATATGATTTTCTCTGGTGTCCTCAAGTTCGATGTACCTGCATATCCGGGTGAATTTTGATAATAATCCCGTCGCGAGTAATCGGATTCATAGTCCGCATTATCATAATGCCCTCCACGACCACCGACGCCACTTCCCACGCCGCTTATGTTTCCAACACCCCCTAAGATACTCGTGGGTGGTCCGTGTGGGCCGTGTCCATGGCCACCGTGTGAAGCATAGCTATAATTGTCGTAAGACTGATGCGGATCATAGGCAATGCCATCCTCATATCCGCGTCTGCAAAGCCCATATATATTACAATTAAGCAATGTGTCCAAACCTGGAAATATATCAATCTCACCCATAAGTCTCATCCATTGCTGTTCTGGCCTTCTCAAGAATCGACATAACCTTCTGCTTAGGTGCCAATACATTTTTGCTGAACGACGACGGTGGCACGCTTCTGAAAATACACATGATAATTATAGATAAATAGTTAACTACATAATAATATGACAAATCCACCTGTATCCATGGTGTGCCACACTTTTGGCAATGACTGCAGCGCCAGCTCCAGAATTAACAGAACCTGGACCTCCCATAGAATTGGCGCCAATATTTGTGCTTTGCATATGCGCCAATTTTTTGAACGAACTCTTGGGATTGGCATCGCTATCGTTTAGGCTGGTGCTGTCCATTAGTTCGCGCAGCTGTTCCTGACGTATGATGTCGTTACTGTCCGGTATTAGATACTTTCGCAGCTCGGCCATTGCATACGCGATGCGAGCGTAGGCTTCAGCGGGTGGCGCAATTGTCGATATCTCAACATGCAGGTCATTGTTCAGATGTGCGTACTTTGGATCCTTAGAGCTGCGCAGCTCCTCTTCTTTGGCGCGATCCCTCATCGAGTTCCGGCCCAGCACTGTCATTTTGCACAACGTCTCCTCCTGCAGGCGACGCAACGAGTTACCCTTTGGACCCAACAGTTTGCCCACAAAGTTGAACTGCATTGGAATGTCACGATAGATATCAAAGATAATTTACCAAATAGCAAACACTCTTACCTTGGGATGCTCGCGTATGGGCACAAGAACCCGTTGTGATATGCGCAACGGTTTCTCTCGATATATGTCAGCATACTTTTGTTCCCGTGATGGTATTCGTCCCGTTGACTGTACCTTTTCAACTTCTGCAAGTAGAATCATTCAGTTAGAAAGCGTGCAAGCAAGAAGAGGAACTTGTCAATAGTTACCTCCTTCCAAGAGCTTCTCGGCAATGGGAAACTTTCGATCCATGCGAGTCTTTTCAGCCAAGCAGTCCCGTATGTATTCGCTGGCTTTCTCATTCAATTGTACATTGGCACTGCCATCGGCAGCGTTGTGATGGTCACTGTCGCCGTTGTGTGCACTGCCAGCACTTACAGTTTTACGCGGCTTTCCAGCACCGCCGCCGCTGCCGCTACCGTACTCGTTGTCATCATCATTATACGTAGAGTAGTCTCCGTTGCCGTCGTACTTTTCGGTCATGTTTGCGGCACAGTTGAGTAGCACAACAATCGGCGTTTAATTCGGCTAATCTATTATCGTTGACCCCAGCGGTGCAGCTGCAAAAGGTTTTTGTAATTGTTTAATAAATCAAAGGCATTCAAAGGGGTAGCCTCGACTTGTTTGAGTCCAAAAATTGTAATCATGCAAATTCAAATTGCAGTCCCCTACCACTCCGAACAGTCTTCAGCCCACCCACCGAATCTCCGACCCACGCGACACTCAATCAGACTCATAAACACACATACACACGCAAGCTAACACAGTCTCATGCAAAAAACAACCACCGTGCGAAATTCAAAGTCGATTTCGTGCTGAAAGCTTCGACAACAATACCGGTAAAATATTAAGCACTTAATTATGTTTTCATTCGATCGACATTTGCAAGCACTTTCTTAACTTTTGCAGTTAACTGGACAATTTTCACTTGCCGTCCAACTCTTCTATTTGTCCGTCCGTACGTCGCTGTCGTCTCTGCTGCTGCACTTTCACTTTTCAGTGGGACGCAGTTGGTTCCACCTACATACATATGTACACATACATACGTTTATTGCATTTTTTGTATATCTTTCGCGAATTGCTCCTCAATCTTTTTATTAGGAGGCTGGGCTCAGATAGTTGTCACGTCAGTCGACTTTCACGGATTTTAATGCAGTTCTACAGTATTTTAATTTATTAAATTTTTCAACGATTCCCAGCACGGTGTGTGTTTTTTATGCAATGGCTGGCGATTTAGTTTTGATTGTTTGCCAGGGTTGCAAATTTTCGAAAAACAATGCACAGGCTTCATAAGCTGCAGCCAAGTTAACTTGATGTTTAAATTTTGCGAAAATCAGCTGAGTGCATCAAGTGTCTTGTCTTGCTGGGGTTTGTGACACCGCTAAGGCCCATTGCATTGAACCTGACGAAACGTGCTCCTCATTCGAAACCGTCGAATTTGTATAACAAAACTGCTCCAGAGAGCATATATAACACACATACTACGAAACGACAACACATCATGTAAATCTACGCGCGCTTATCGTTCCGCGTAACCAATGCCGCGTTCGATTTCGTATAGAGCGTAAGTTTTCTTCTTTGTGATTTGTATAACGTACTGCTCCACACTTAACGAAGTGATATTTTCGAATTCAGCATTTTTCTGCTTTACACTGCAGGTCACACTGGTTGGTGCATTGTCTTTGCGAATAATAAAAAGCCAGATTTCATTTAATTTTTTTAAGAATTTAAGGCTCGATGCAAGTGATGAGTCATTAAACAACCATACAAATATGTCAAAAAGTGCGCATAATTCTAACTCATGTGTCGAGACACCAACGGCACCGGAATGGTTGTCCAAGCTGGAGAGCAGACGTGAACTTCTCAAGAAATCAAAATTGGGACACGAGTCGGGAGCTGGTGCTCCGTGCACAGAATGCCAGGACAAGTGTCCAGGACTCGACTTACACTTCTGGCGCAAAGTTTGTCGAAACTGTATGTGTCGTAAGGATCAACACATGTGCAATGATGACGAAGCTACCGGCTGGGCGCAGTTTGAAATTCTTGGCCAAATCCGAGCTAAACCGGCATGTAAGTTAAGCTATATAAATAGATATACGTATATTTATTATGATATACCTATTCGCCAGACATCAAAATCAAGGCCTTGGCTAGCCAACCGGTGCAGGTGGAATGGGTGCCACCGAATGCTGCGCCTGATGTCGTATCTGATTATATGGAGACTTTGGGTCCGGCTCAAATACCTGTTGCTGGCAGCGAGGCTGCCAATAAGCGTAAGCAACAACTGGAGTTCCAGGTACCACCTCATGATTTGGACGCTGCACTCTGCGACAACCTTACCGAAACCGAGGCGCAACAACTTCAGCAATATGTGCAAAAGCTACGCGATCAATGCGTCGGCCAAGGCATCGTTGTGCGCGTTGGTCGTCTCAACCACGGCCATGTCGAACATGTTTTGCCGTCGCCGTCATCATCGGTCCCTTCAGAGGCCTCTCGCCCGCTATTTCACTCGCTGGGTCTGCCGCCTGTCGCCGATGCTACACTAAACGAGCTGCTTGCCAATCAGAAAGTGGCAAATGCGCTTTCCCAGCACGGAATTCACCCACAACCCAAACTGTTGGTGGCCTTTTCGGAACCGTTGAGTGACTCTACTGCCCAGTTTGATGGACATGCCGCGCTGCGAGCTCAAACTAAGGAGAAACTGTTGGGAATTAGCAGGCCAGCGCTGCAAAGCCTTGTCACACATGGAGTTGTCTACGATAAGCTCCTGGGAATGCTTAAGGTAAGCTGCGAAATGACTTCAGGTATTTTAGATGTTTTTAAATTTCTCAAGTTTCTTACAGGAGAAAAACCTTAACATTTCCCGAGATCCTCGACTAGGACCAATCGCTGAATTTCGCAAGGAGTATCTAGGTAATCCACAGTTCAAGTCGGAAATCGACAAAGTCTGCTTACCGCCACCGTACGCCACAACTCCGGTAAAATCTTTGCCAGAAACTCAATTTAATTCGCCATTGCCCCTTAAGAATCCTGTGCACGCCCGCTTCGGTGCACAAATGCGACAAGACACGCCCATGCGGCGTGTCAAGTTTGGCGGCGTATCCACCATTGTCTACGACTGTGGCCTACCCACCCACATTGACTACGAACGCGATCCGGTATTTGCTCAGATCGTGCAGGCCGAGCCGCTAAAGCATGCGCTTCAAGAGGTGCGCAACGGAAGGAGACCTCCTTCGGTTATTATTGCATCAGCTCCAGTAGCCACTGGTAATTTACAGCAAATGCAGGGCCTGGCTCCGGCGACCAAAGCGCAGCTACAACAAGTGGGCGTCGACAAAAACATGCTCCACTCGGCTGTGGCAAATGCGCCCTATTACAATCGCCTGTTCCAAACGTTGCAGGATAAAGGTATCAAACACGACCAGTGCCAGTTGCTGGAGCCGCTTAAGCAGATGAACGATTGGTTGCTAAATGATGAACAGCTGCTCGACGACATTGACAAGCTGTTTGCTGACATGGCCAACAATGCAGCTGGCGCAGACATTAGCTACGGAAAAGAGACGCTTACCAATTCGGCCAGCAATGACTCGGGCTTCTGCTCGAAACCATCAACTCCGAGTCATGCTGGGGAGGATCTTAACGCCAGTCTGGGCAAGTTTACCTCCATACCGGGAATTGAGCACATGAACATGTATCCCAGTTGCGCCGGCATGCCAGAACAGTTTCAGCAGTTGCAGTTGGGCGACGAGAAACCCACAAGGGGTGAATACAATGACAGATCTTCGAACACAATTATTTCAAATCACTCCTATTTCAGATGCGCCTGGAGTTGCTAGCATGCCTAACATCCATTGCCGCGACTGCAGCTTACCGATTAACCTGGGTGAGGTGGCTGTCAAAGCAGAGCGTGCCGGAAAGGAAATCGCCTGGCATCCTGCCTGCTTCAAGTGTCACACATGCCGTGAGCTGTTAGCCGATTTGGTGTACTTCTTTCATCACGGACAGGTTTACTGCGGGCGTGACTTGGCTATTAAGTTGAAAATTCCGCGCTGCAAGGCATGCGATGAATTAATCTTCACCAAGGAGTACACGGCCGCTGAGGGTGCCACGTACCACATCAAACACTTCTGTTGCCTGCAGTGCGACGAACCGCTGGCCGGACAACAATACATTCCCGACGAGAAGTCCAACATGCCGCTCTGTCTGCAGTGCTACGATAAGTTCTATGCCGGTACATGCAAACGCTGCCAACTGCCCATCGGACCAGCCGATCAGGGTGTTGCCTGGGGCGACATCCATTGGCATGGCGAGTGTTTTGTCTGCGCTGGCGCTCAGTGCGCCAAATCATTAATTGGCGGTCGGTTCTGTGTCAAACAGGACATGCCCTTCTGCAGCCCCGCTTGTGTACGCAGCGTTATTCCAGCATAAATCCCTAATTCGTAATCCAAAATGCATAACTGCAACCGAACAGTATTTACAGGTTACGCACAAACTATGAACAGAATGAATAGAAGTCTTTTAACAACATAAGATTCAAAGTATAGAGCATTTACTAGCCATGCAACTAAGCACAATTTAAACCTTGAACTTTTTAGACTATTCAAGTGCCTAGATTTATACACTTAGTATTATATACAATTTATACACAATCCGATTAGTTGCTGCAATACTTTTAGCTTCAGAGGTAGCCTTAAAGCATTCCAAAATATGGATCTTAAATAACTCTATAGTATTTTAACACATGTCAAATAATCAGAACCGCCAGTTGCTTCCATAAACAAGCTCGAACTTTGCTATATATATATATATATAAGCTACCATTGGAGAGGCCTTATTAAACATCTTATACCCTATATTTGATACTGTATACAGTCCAATTGCAATTCAAAGCCGTGCCAACTGCCCTTCTGTTGCAATAAACATACATATACATATATATATATATATATATATATATATACATACATATATAACACTCGCTTTCGAGTGCATATGGCGACTTTTGCTACAATTTATTAGCTATTGCATCATTATACACAAAGATTTTAAACATTTTTATAACGCACTTTACCAATAAACGTTGTTAAAACAACAATACGAAATCATGTATTATTTTTACAACTTCTATTTGGGGAGGCGGACCTTATAGAAGATATTAGGTAATAACTATAGCTGCAATATTGAGAATGACTCATCCAGTAGCTACCGAATTATGCATCTGTTTAAGATTATCTGGGGACAAATAAACAAAAATCTATAGAATGATAACTTCATTGGTTACTCTAACCCTCACTCATCCCAAACAAAGCCGCTCATTATATTTTATTATTCAATGAAAAGCGAGTGTTTTGCATTATTTTACGTATTTGCTGGTAGTTTTTATTGGTAATTGCATTTCATTATTTATTAATCATAATAATTCCGTTTTGTATATGTATTATGTGTGTGTGTGTATGTGTATGTATAAAGTTTGTTAATTTCTTGTATTTCTCGTTTATTTGACATTTTGAGTTGATTGCAAAAAGCGAAACAAAGGAAAATCACATTATTTGCTGAATTACAAGTCGAGAGTTTGTTTGTTGTTTATTTTATTTTGTTTTAAGGATACTTTCACATAGTTTCTCTGTTTCGGTTTCTATGTTTAGTTAGTTGCCTGCAAAGGATTGCGTTAGGTTCAGTTCGTCGTACGCTAAATGTATTTTATGTCTGAGTGTAGTCTATATATCTATATGTATGCATGTATGTGTACCATACTCTCATACAGTATATATTCATATATATTAGTCTATATATTTATATATGCTCTCAATATATATTTTCTCAATCTTTTCGCCAACCCTTTTCGAAAACCATTATCGGCCCACGGGTTATTGAATAGTTGTCATCCCTAGGAAACTTGTTCGAGTGCTCGAGTCGTTTATTGTGGATTTTAATCAGTGGCAGGGAAATAGGATCTGGAGGATCACACGTGCCAAAAACGCTAGACCCAGTTTTGGACTGATAGTCATTGAAATGACGTCACGTCTCCCCCGTTTTGGACTGGTCTGTTCGTTAGTTAGTTAGGCGACGAACTCGAGAGTTGATATTCAACATTGTTCAGCATGATTTCTATGTTCACAAGTTTTCGTTTGTTTTCCGGTTTAGTTTCTGTTTTATTTCTTTTCAGATTTTTACCAATTTAGTTGATTTTGATCTTAAATTAACACTAATTTTGCTCTCCCCTAGTCGATCTTTCTTTTTGTTTCGTTCAATTTTAATATGTATTAATTACATTGATAATTAGTTTAAATATAGTTTATGTTCGTAAACAATTTTACATGATAGGATTTAGTTTTGCGTTTAGTTTTAGTTTTTTTCTTTCTGTTTTCTTTTATTTTGTTTTGTGTGTATTTAGCTACAACAAAAACCTATGCCTTAAAATAATACTTTAGTTACAAGTTTATTTTTCTCGCTTTGCATTAATTTTGTTCGCATTTATCGCATTCTTTCTATCTCGCTATTCTTGCTTTCTTGATTTGCATAACTAAAAACAATTAACAAAATGAGTTAAGTTCAAATAAAATATGTTGTGTAACTAATTATTTCGGAGTGGGATGGGGGACTTGCAGGATGCTGGTGGGGTAGGGTGAGGTGGAAAATTGTTTATAAACGACAACTAAAATTAAGCCTTAAATTTAATGTGTTTGGAAGAGGGGTTGGGGGGCGAAGGGGTATGTGGTCCAACGGGTGTCGGGAATTGCTTCTGCAGTTGCATAAAAACACTAATTACAAAGCGACATGGCAACACTGGTCGTGGGGGGAATTCAAGGTACCAATGCTGCCACTCATATGTGGCGTGCGGGAATCTTGCATTAATATTGCGTACAATAATAAAATATATAACTATACAGAGTCTAGTGTGACTGCAGATACAGAAACAATTAGATACTCGTCGTCGTGGTCAGCTGCAGCTGCACACACACGCACGCGCACACACACATCTTAAAGCTATACACAAAAATGTCAAGTTAAATGTACGAAAAGGTTTGATGCCATCGCCAAAACGTCCTGATTCGCGATGCGTGTTGTAAGCAGCTGCCATGTGGTAAAGCCTCCTCTGCTTCCATTGCTGCCGTATCTGCTGGACCCGTGCCTGTGTTTGTATCTGTCTCTGCGCCACTGTCTGCGCGTCCTTGTCCACAGTTAGTCTCGATTGTACCCTCAACACCATCTCTATTCTCATCACCATCACCATCTGCATCACTTCCAGCGTTATGTTCATTCGGTTGTCAACAATTCGTGTAGACGCCTTGAGTGTAATACAGCTCGGTGATGCGCTCGGGCAGCGTGCTGTACAGGTTTGTGATCAGGTCAAGCGGCAGGCGGGACCACGCCTCTTTGATGCGGAATATCAAATCGTCCTTGCGTGAAAATTTCCGCCCTCCATCAAAGACTTCTCGTATCAGCCAGCCCCATATGTTCTCCATGATATTCAAATCGTGGGCAATTGTGGGCCATTTTTGCGTCTTTAGCCCCTCAGCATTGAGCAGCTCCTGGGCGGTTGGCAGCGCGTGCGACATCCAATTGTGATCCTGCAGCACAAAGTCAGTGTTTCCACCCAGTTTACTAACAATATTGGGACGTTCTCGCATTATTGCCTCGATGCAGGATTCGGGACGCTGCTTGGCGGACGACACCTCCAGATGGATGGCACCGCCGACGCAGATCATCAGGTAGATGTAGACTGAGTTGCCGCGCGGCCGCTGTGACAGCGTGCGCTCGTAGTTGCGCAGATCGTGGAAATAGTACGAGAAGCCATCTGGTCCGTCCAGATTGAAGCGTCGCTCGTCGTGGAAGATGACGCGACGCCAGTGCTCTTCGCTCCACACGATATACGTATTGGCAAAGTTGAGGCGCTCCGTTTGATTGTATTGCGAGAGGAGCGGCTCCGTTTTCAGTTTCTTGGCACAATTGGCAGAGCCGGACGTGGACGTTGATGAGGCGGACGACGACGCTGATGAGGATGATGATGACGCTGACGATGTGGATGACGCTGACGATGAAGCAGAGACTCCGCTTGCCGCAGCTGTGGCACGTAGCAGAGCATTTGCAGCCGCTGCTATGTTGCTATTGCTGCCACCTCCGGCTCCACCGGCAACAGCTGCACGTACCGGCTGATGGTGACTGATTATTGTGGGAGAGATGCTGGAGCCATTCGATTGCTGCGTCGGCGCATGACTGGACGCAGTGCCACCGGTGCTGGAACTGGCTGCCGAGAAATTTGAGTTCTGGTTAAGCGCATGCACTGGCAAATGACTTTGTTGTTGCTGCTGCTGAAGCTGGCTGGCTTGAACCTGAGCCTGCACCTTGTGCTGAGCATGATGTGTGCTGGCTGAATGGCTGTGACTGTGACTCAACTGTGGCTGTTGCTGCTGCTGCGTCTGCTGCTGGTAGTACGGATGATGGTAGCTGATGTGCTGCTGATGCTGGTGGATTGTCGGTTGTTTCAGCTGCAGCTGTTTCAGCTGCGTTTGCGATTGTGCCAACAGCTGCTGCTGCTGTTGCTGTGCATGGCTATTTGCTACCGCCACCGGCTGGTTAATCGCTGGCTGGGCGCCCACATAGTTGCCCTGATGGTTCAGATAATAATGAAGCGCCATTAGTTTATTGGCATTATTCACTGTACCCGCTGTTGCCGATGCTACCGTCGAGCCGCCTCCCACTGCGCTCACCGTGCTTACAGGCACTGTAGACACTAGTTGCACGCCTTGCACTCCCTGATGGTGTCCATGGGCGGCTGCTGCAATGGCTCCCGCACTTGCAGCCAGTTGTGCTGCTGATTTCGGATCGTATATGAACTTGTTGAAGTTCTGCAGATCGTCTGGACTTAGCACAAGCGTTTTCATTTGGATTCTTGGGGTTTCTTCTCCCTGCTTCTTTTTCTTCTAATTGTGTTGCTTTTTTTCTGCTGCTGTTGTTGCCCGAAATTAACTCGATTAGCGCTTAAACTTGCATGTGTTCGGAAATCTCAAAGCAAAATTACCACGCCAATTCTGTTTTGGGTAACTGCACTCCTGTTCTCCGCTCGTTGCCCGAATCGGTTTTCCGTGCAGGTGGGGCAACACTGGCTGGCGTTTCGTAAACGCACTCGACTCCGATTACGCTCACGCACTGCGACTGCGACTGCGGCGATGACAGCGACGCACTTTCACGACTGCGTGCTGCTAGACACGCCACTTGCCGTGATTTCCAAATTCGCTGTGCGTCCGAGTTTGTCTTAACGGTTGTTGGGCAACCGAACAGAGACAGCAACAACGACGATGTCGACGTCTCTCGCGTGCGTGTATGGTTACGCTCTCAGCTTCTCGGGCTCTCGCCTGCTCTCTGCGTCGATCGTCTGTGGGCGTTTGTATTTGTGTGCGTGCGTACTGGCTGCCTGCGTTGGTATGCGTGCGCTTGCGTTATCAAAGGGCTGGCCCTGGCCCTGCACTGCTCGTTGCCTGTCGAAGAGAGCTCAAGCTCGCTCGCTCATTCCCTCTCTTCTCTCTCTCTCTCTCTTGCTCACTTCCTCTCTTGCCTGATTGCAAAACTATACGAATACGTCTTGGAGACGACGGCGACGTTTGTAAAAAGATGTCGGTTTACTTTCCCACGTACGTATATACGTGTGAGTTGGCAGCTCCGCTAGCGTTTGCGTGTCTGTGAGCCTGCCGTGTCTGTCTGTGTGTGTGTGAGTGTGTGAGAGTGTGTGATTGTACGCGGAGCTCTTTCAATATGTTATCCTCTTTTGTTGAAGTGGTTTTTCTTGTCGTTGTAGCCGCTGCTGCTTCTCTCTTGTTGCTGCTATTGTTGTTGTTGCTCTTGTCAGTTGGTTGCTGTGCAAATGTTTCCTTGTTTCTTTATTCTGCGTGCCGTTGCTGCGATGTTGCCCCTTTTTGTTGCTGTGTTTCTGCTTTAGGTATTCAGTTGTCGTCGACGTCGATTTACCTGGAATAAAATAAAGCAGGTACGTATGTGAAAAAAGAGTCTTGTTTCACACTTTTCATTGTGTTTTTCATACTGCACACACACATACAGTGGCACAAATTTATATATAACACATCAATCGATAATAAAAATCTACGACTAATTTACCAGCAGACATTTGTTGCAATTTATAAACAAATTATTGAGGCCGGCTTATTAAAGTTCGGAAATTTTCTCAAACCTAATTCTGAATTGTTTTTATTTTGTGCATTAATAGAATATTCATTGTGAAGTTAAAAACCTGCGTCATTAGTTATTTAACTATCGTACCGTGCTGGGTACAAAAAATATGAGTTGTATGTAAACTTTTTTTTCCCACTGTATACAAAATGCACCCGAATGCATGCATGTATACGGATACGCTTGTGTGTGTGTGAGTGTACTATAAGAGCTGCTTGTGTGCATGCGCTCAGAAATGTATTCCAAAATTTCTTGGTGAAATCTTTGTGCCCAAAACAACATTTCGGAACAGATGTTCAGCGTACTCAGATTTCAGGGCCCGTTTCCCTATGCCAAAAAGTAAATAAAAAGGTCGCTTCTCTGCTGCCGCAGTCGCCTTTTGTCGTTCCTACCAAAATGAGAGCACGCACACACAGTACGATTGTTGTATGGGACACACACACACACGCGCACACCCATTTGCAAGTGCAGTTGCATTTTGTATTCTTTTCTTTTTAAAATGTTTTTTGCGAATTTCTCTTTACGTTTACCGATGGCAGATCCTGCTATCCCTCCTCTTACAATTGCAGCAGGCAAAACAAGTGGTTGGGTCAAAGTTCAACTGCACAAGAGATCGAGAGAGATTAACGACATGAAACAAAGTGTGTGGTTCGAACGTATTTGCTTTGTTTTCGGACCAACCCAGGTAGACTCGGGTTCCGGCAGGTGTTGGATCTACTAAATCCTGAATATTAACGCAGCCCAGCTGCTGTGAAACATGTTTCGATCTGTTCAACACTGGTGTGGGAATGCACCCAAGGGACCAGGGAAGAAAACCGGTTGCTAACCGAACTAAATTGGCACATAAGACCATCAGGCTCAGAGACCGTCGCAAATTTTTGATATATTTACTTATTTTCCATAAATTGAAAATAATTCTTTTGAATAAAATCAATATTACTTAAATTGATATTAATATTACTTATTAAAGGGATGATGGATGAGCTAGAGGCAAAACCTTTTAAGGGTATCAGGAACAGACACTAAACGGAATTTCTGTTTAGTCCTAAGAGTATTTTATTTTCCAAATCAAAATCTTTGATAGTCGTGCATCCCTGGCATGTTCGACCGAAATCTGCTTTCATGAAAAATTGGATACTTTTTGTGTAACTTTGTTGCGTGTTTATGTTGTGCTCGGGCAAAAACGAAGCCAAAAATAATTTTGCTACTTTGACGTCGTTGGGTTGCTTTGCTTTGGTTTGTTTTGTTGCCGTTGTTGTGGTTGTTGTAGCCACAGATAACACCACGGCCTATTATATACTGCACTGCACATATGAACATATACACATATAGTGAATATATATTCGTGTACACATTACAAACATACAAACACGTAGGCAAATGTTTTTACGTGTATATTGTGAGCTTTATCATCTGACAACGCT
Organism: Zaprionus inermis; assembly: GCA_018151445.1. Lineage (NCBI taxonomy): Eukaryota > Metazoa > Arthropoda > Insecta > Diptera > Drosophilidae > Zaprionus > Zaprionus inermis. The sequence continues at coordinate 5,156,963 of JAECXD010000117.1, read as the reverse complement.
TCGATAGACACGAGCCCGCACATGCTCCAATCTCCATATTTCAGCGACCCCCTCACCACATGCCCCTCTCTCACCAATTAGCTAATAAATTTGATTACTTTGTATTCGCTAGCGTGTTTTAAAGCTTCTTTCTAAGATGTGGTAGCTATTAGAAAACCCAATGAAACTGAGCATTTTCCAAATGGAGAAACTGTCGAAAGGCGCGAGGGGGGGGGGAGCTGATTTCGTTTCTCCAACAATTTCGCAGTTGTAATAAAATGAAAACTAAAGTCTGCTCAACGGGGATGAAAACCAGTTTAATTCCCTAAACTGTGGAGTAAGGGAAGAAAGCTGCTGACGCTGTATGTGAGAGCTTATATTCAACCGTGTGTGTGTTTGTGTGTATGTATGTGTGTGTGCATGTATCTCTCTGGGGTTGCTGTGCGTTTTTTGCGCTGCTGCGACAGGCAGCTAAAGCAGCAGCAATGTCGGTCGCACGTCGGTCACTTCTGATCGAAACGAGTGCAGCAGCTGCTAGCTGGGTAGTTCAGAGACCCTAGAAATCAAGACAATGTGACCAAAACGAATTCATACATTATTACATTAGTTGTAATGTCAAACAATTAATTAAAAACATGGCTTCAACTTGGAAAATCATTTTTACTAGAACTGCAACACACTTAATGTCAGCCTTAACCTCTTGTAAGATGAATGATTGGATAAACCAAAAACTGAAAGGTCGAAATTCGATTTGATTTGAATTTAAATAGTATGTGAAGTTCAGCAGACCCACTGTACGAGGGCAGCGCTACATTCCTAACGAACGACAAGAAGGTCAAAAGTTCAACTGAATACTGTTCGTAGTGGAAATTAAGTCTCATGGGGAATAGTGCTATAGCGCATGATAAATAGAACGTAACTCTCTCACACTATGTGTAAACTGATTGATAATTTTCCAATTTGTCGCGTGGTATGTGCATTGCAATTAGCTTTACCTAAAGCGATAAGATACGAGTGTATATTAACGCAATTTACCACACGATAGGAATTTCTGAACTGTTGTGCTATTAATACTTAGTATTTTTATTGAACTTTACGCTATGAGTGTTTTCCATCTAATACACAATGTTCTAAGTAAAACAACGGTTGTTGATATTGTGTTTTACTAGAAACTATTCCCCATCAGAGTCATGTGGTTCTTTCCGATTCCCTTTGTTTTAATTAATCTCACACAATCCGAAAGCCCTTTGGCTTTGGGAGCCACGTTGGTTTTCATTTTTGGGCATACGTAACGCTGACTAAGGAAAAAAGTATCACTTTTGAGTCATGTTATCTCCCATTTGATTCTTAGAAACAATTTTAGTTATTTATTGCGACGACTCTTCTGTTTTTTTTTCACGTGATTCACTGCGGGTTATTTGTAATCAAAGTTCCATAGTTACTCACAATTAGTGAACATTTTTCAATCACAAGAGATTTCAACACTGCAGTATTGTGAAACACTTTTATAGTTTAGTTATAACATACTTCAGAAAAAAATGTGCTGTATTTATTGTTATTGCTGGGTGAAACCCATATTTTTGTCGTAAGCAAGTGTGGAATGCGTCAAAAATTCAAATAACTTAAGCTTTGCGGGTGGGGATTTAAACCGTTAGGTGTTCGCTTGCGATAACGTTACGTTGTTTTGTATGACGTCGCGATTAACGTTACGTTGCACATATGCATTTAATGAGCGCTCTCCTAGATGCACTCACACGCACATGTTATACATATGCATGCTCATATAAGTATATATGTGCATGTAAATATCCAAAAATATAAACGAACCCAACGACACCAACATCGAGCTGCTGCGAGCTCGAGCTGTACGTAATAAAATCCCTTGCGCTGCAATGCAGCAACAGCGACACAGCAGCGCCAACAGCAGTGGACACCGACAGCGACAGCGCAGTTGCTGCGCAGCACATGCTTCGCTTCTTATTTATAAATTGAGCCAGCCCTTATGTGTTCAACTCTCTGTTATGTGCCAGTCGCGCTGACGAGACATACAGACAAACATACGTACATTCGTATGTATTTTCATATTGTCTCTACGTAGTACGTGCGAACGTGCGTGCATGGGGTTTGCTTGTGTTCGTTGTTCGTGTATGCGTGTGCGCTCTTGTGTGATGCCATCGTCGATATTGAAAGTACGTACATATGTAGTATGTATTTATGTATGAACATTTCTACATAATATAACGTATCGACGTTGCTTTCTGTACGAATCGTTGAAAATTGCTTGGGTTTGCGAACAACGGGACGACGATCTGATACGAAGTGATTCTTTTTTCAGTTAATTCTTTATACGTTTGTTTGTATGTATATACACATGCACACATATTTAATACGTACACATGTACATGTATGTATGTATGTACATATCATTTTAATTTTTCACGGAACAAATATGGCTGCATAAAAAGTAGCGTTAAAAACGCTTACGCTGCTTGCTTGCTCACAATTTAAAGCACTTTTCACATTCACACAAATTTTATGTACACACATGTATGTAAGTATACATATATTTCTGGTTTTTTAATCAAATATTGAAAGAACGAACGACCATTAAAGCTGACTGGCTGATTGGGGAGCGTAGATTCCGTTTGCGTTGCCGTTTGTCGGTTTGTATTAGTGTTGGTTTGAGTGCGTGATTACGCCATTTTCTTTGCTCTTGCACGCCCAATTTCACATTTACCTTTTTGTTAAATTTTTTATTTCTTATTTATTGCTTTGCACATGCGTACACTGTGTGAGTGTTTTATTCGAAATTTTCTTTTATCACTATTTGTGATATTTCATTACTAACGATTTTTTAAATGCATTTATTAAAACTTATAAGTTTTCACCACTACCACCACACGACTTGTCGACAGACTCACTGAGGGTTAGAGAGATGGCATTGCTTCGATAGCATTCAATTTACGATAATTTGGTATTATTTTTACGATACATCGGTATTTTTAACAACACACTTTCAATAGTTAAAACTTTGAGTACTTTATAAATCTACAGTGATATTATTTTAGAAAAAAATATTATATTAAGTTTGTCTCACTTTATTGGGAGATCGATAGAAATGCGTCGAAACAAACCTATATTTTAATCACATGTTAATGCATTTCATGTAGCTATCGATTACTGTGTACCGATATATCGTCGTCCATTCAATTGGGATAAAAATATAACACCTTAGTTTTGTTATATTTCTGTTATTGGGAATTAACATATTTCGTCGGAGAATCGGTTTGCTTACTGTTAAAAACAGTTAAGCGAAGACTGTTATTTAAAGGTATTTGACTTAAGGAAATGTTTATTTCTAGCCTCTGTTATGCACTTCTATGACGTCATTTTAGAAATCAGTCTCATCCCAATCTGAATTTTAGCCGCTTATAAATAAAAACTGTTTTAACATTACAATCAAATTCATATGGCTTTTGGTTTCTGTTTCGTGCATACATCATTTATAATATATTAGGGGGATAATAATCAATTAATCTGTGGGATTTTGAATAACAATAAGAATAAAGTCCTTATCGGGTGCGACCATTATTTCATGTTTCTTGGAGCGTACTCGCAGGAATGTCATATCATTAGATGGATCCAGATCTCGAACTACACTGCGGGCTTTGTCGGCCAGTTGACTCATCAGACCCGCGTACTGAACCGTCGTCGTGTTGTCAAGCGTCGACTTCACTGGAATACCTAATAAGCCAACTCGGTCAATAAGGCTACAAATTGCAAACAAAGCTGCCTGTTACCCACCTTCGTTGTTTACAACAATTGTGCCAACGACTCCTTTGTGACTTTGAATTCGTTTAAGCGTTTCTTCAACTTCTTGGGACTGTAAATACAAATTAATTAGACTTACATTCAATTCGGTGTTGTCCCAACTTACCATGTTAACAAAATTCAGCTAAATCGGTAAAAAAGTTGCAACTATTTTGCAAAACTTTTGTTTGTTCGATATTGCAGTGTGACCGAATAGCAAAGTAAGAGAAATACAATTATCGGATAAAATAGGCAATAAAAAATACCAATCGAATTATGCGATAAATGACCAAATATTTAAACTTCTGTTACAGTTTTTATGGGAACAAATGCCTGTTTGTTGCATTAATTTTATTATGTATTCTAATTATATAATCATAAGCATTTGGTTAAATTATGTCTTACTTTTGCATAGTATTGAAGTACCATTCGTTGACCTACAAACCCATAAAACATGCTGTTACCAAAGAAACTCTCCATGACAACCAAAAGATAGAAAAGCAAGTTAGAAATTTCATTGCGGATTCAGTTCGAAAATGTAACTGACGCTTGTTTTTACATCATGTTTAAGCCCCCACCAGAAAAGGTATAAGTCATTTAAACATCAGTTATATTATAAAACTTTATCTTAATAGTTTGTCTGTATTATTTAGCCACCTCGAACACGTGAATATGTGGAAGAGGCTTTCAGACTTATTCAACAGAAGAAAAACATCAGAGATATTGTCATAATAAATGAGCTTGGAAATCCTGTGAAAAGTACAATGGAATATGATGCGTCAGTTAAATTCGTCGGATATTTTCAGGAGATTCGAGGAAAACTGGAGCGAGGCATGGAAAAAATTGACCCCAAGGATGAATTGCTAATGATCAGAGTCCGAACAAGAAACCATGAAGTATTGTTAGTTCCAGATTCTAAAATAACATTGATTGTTGTTCAAAATGCAGAAAAATAAATTAGTAATATTAAAATTCAGTCGAGGAATGAATGAATTAATGAATTAATTTCACCGGTAATGGGAGCCCTGGCAAAGTTTAAATTCTTTACAGGAGTAAACTTTTGCGTCTTGTTACAGTTGCTGAAAATATCGTAGCTTAAATGAAGCAGTTTAAGCTGCCGACTATTCTGCAAATAATCTAATAATTTATTTCTTTGTTTTTAAATACTCTAAGCAATAATGGAAATTGTTAATTCAATAAAAACATTTAATCATAAAACAGTTCTTACATTTAACTATATATGTTAAATTTAAAGAAAGCGGCTCAAGTCAAAAGTTAACAGTCGTCTCAGGAGATTAATTGCTTTTTCTGTTGAGCAAACAGTACCATTGGAGTATAACATTTGCCCACTTGAAAGCAAGTTTTAGGTCTGTTAACAAACAGTTCCGTGTGTCAAACGTGTGTCTTCGGTCCGTGTGCGCAATTTACGTCGTAATTAAAGTAAACGCTAGCGCGTAATTAATTAATAAAAGTTTTAGAAATTCGTTTTTACGTGTGTATATTGTTGATATTATTTTAGTCCGCCGATGACGAAGTCAGTGCTGACGTCGCGGCCAGAATTGGTGACGTCGCGCTTGAGCTTAAAAAGGCGTTGACAAAACAAACTTGAAAGCGGAACGCAAAACGCAAAGGTGGAAATAAGAAACACAACAAAAATATCTTCTGGCCCAAAACGTAGATTATAAAGAAACGTAAAAGAGCTATCATCGGAATTTGTTCAAATAATTATCATACTATATTTGTGAGCACATCTACTTGTGTGTTTCGTGTGCGTGGCTGCGAGTGAGTCTGTGCGTTCGCAAATTATACGAGTGCAAGTGTATGCGTAACGAAAATAGAATTTAACATACGAACGCGACACCCACACAAAACGTACGGTAAATGCAGCTCCGCAAAAATGTGCAGCATAAAGCTAAACGAAATGGTCCCTGTGACACAGCAGGATTTACACGATCTATTGGAAATTTTCGAAAAAAAATCATTCGAGGCGGTGGCCTTTGAGGAAGGCACAGCGGTAAGTTGCCAATTTGCCCGAAAATGACTCCTTTGAGCCTGTGACATACATTTAGGCGCACGTGCACGTGTGCTAACAGTGGCAAACTAGCAGCAGAAATAACAGTAGCCTTAACAGAGCTTTTCGATGAGGAAATGTCAACACCGTCGAGTGAAAGGAGGAGCTAATACCAAGGCTCTAACTCCTTCTAGCTCTACCGGCCGCGCCCAAAATGGCTGCCAAAATAAAATTAATTCAATTTTTTTAATGGCCACAAAAAGATTTGCATGGCAACCATCCTGGCGGACCATAACCCCACGCCCCCATTAAATAGAAATCGATGAGCACGTTTCAAGACTTTCACTCACTTCTCGTCCGCCCAACAGCGACGCTTTTCCTCTTGACATGCCGTGCGACTTTTCGTGTGCCTTTTCTTTGCTACCTTCGCTTTGCTTGCCCTCATTTCGAGTTACGATTACGCTTTTCTGAGTAGTCAATGTGCAGTTACGGCATTAAAATGTTTACAGCAAACAGTCGACACGCATTGGACTAATTTGTTTGTCAGGCCCTTACCTACCTCGCACAGTGACACGCGTAGCCCTAAATACATATTTATTATCAGCATTGCCTAGTGGCACAAAATGTTTGCGAAAGAGTAAATATTTGTTTAATATTTATTGTATTGAATTATACATATATATCTGGTTAATCGAGTTTTAACAATCGTTCATTAGACGTCAAACATTCATCAGCGTATCGGCGTATTTCATATCATATCAATGAAAGTGTAATTATAGGATTAAATTTCGAAAAAGAGCAAAACTAAATTTTCGAAAATACTGTCAATTATTTGAAGTTACCACTACTTGCAACATAAGGGGCGCAACTAAAATCAATGTTTCAATATTTAGTTTTATTAGCCTCGAAACACTGTGCTAAATTAAAAACAATTTACCGAATTACGGCAGGGCTTCGTTGTCAAAATGCCTTTAACATTTTCTGTTAACGCTAATGTAATCATATCGTTTAACGTTAACCGGCAACAATAACAACACTTTAACCTTTCCTTCAGTGTGTGTGTTGAGCGCAAGAGAGTGCACGTATTTAGATATGTAAATTAAAACCGCAAACGCTTAGCAACAAAAAAAAATGCTTTCGATCAGGGCATATGTACGTGCATTGCACACCTTTCCCCCTTCGCCTTCCCTTACAAAACTTGGCACGTAACCTCACACGTTTTATGCATTTATTCAGCTGCAGCGCAAAACTTAAACTGATTAACAAATTTACGGTTTAAAATCAATTGAAAGTAATAAGGAAACTCGATTCTCATATACCCTGCAAATATAGTCAATTTAATAAAGAAGTAAACTGAAAATTGAAAATATGTGGGCAACATTTTCTAATATATATTATAAATACTCATTGTTAGGGTATAGAAGAGCTTAAAATGTTTGCTTAAGTTACATTGTTGCTGTTGTGCTCCTGCTTTAGAATGTTGTTTATTTTGTTTATTATTGTGCATTCGTTTATCAAACATTTTGTACTTATCAGTACAGCGTAAGAATTTTTCTTATCAGCTTGAAAGCGATTTCAAAACAGAACAGAAACAAAGCGTCTTTGCAAAGTGACAGAAAACGTTGAGCGTATGTAATTGTAAATCACATAGTTTTTATTAGATTTTAATATAGTTCTCCTGGACTGTTTCTGTCATACAGTTTATACATACATTGATTTCATCAACATCAAGTTGCTTATCGAAATAGAAATTGCAACAAGTGCGGGTTAACCATACATTTTGTATGTGTCTTATTTTTTTTGTGGTTTTCTTACTTTTTTTTCTCTTTGTTTCCAGTTATTTTTGTTGAACTGCTATTTCTGATTTCGTATTGTTTATTGTAAAAAATTAAAGCATTGATGGCGGCACGTGTGCAACGTGAGATTTGCGTCATAGATTATTTTGAGGCTCTCTTTATAAGTGTCCAGAATAAGCTTCACACAGCAAGTCGCATCGTGGTAGCACCAGGGCAAAGTCCAGTTTCGAGGAGTTGCATAAGCGAATGCAAACCCAGTCAATTTGTACATACATAAGAATATCTCTTAGTACTGGAGAAATTGAAACTTTTCGCAATTTAAGATCAGCTTAAGAAAGATGTGCGAAATAAAACACACAGATCTTGTTACACATCAAGATTAATAACATTTATTTTTAAATTTAAGCACATCTATAAAAAAAAAACGAGATTTGTATAGTATGTAAATAGAGATTTGTATAGTTGCAGTAGACACCCATTCCAAGCAGCATTTAGGTAGTCAATGATCGTGTTCTTCGCTTAATCGCTTTGCAATGCGCGCATCAGATCCAGCTCGAAATCTTCGAAACCCTCGATTTGGAGTCTTCTCTGGTAGTCGTCACAGCCTTCGTTATCCAACTTACCCTGGGCCCAGAGTATGAGCTTAACTAGGAAAACCATTCTGGGATCCATGCTGGGTATATGCTCACACTTAAGCAGTGACTTGACTAGTGGATCCTTCTTGTCCGGTTCCTCGCCGCCGGCAAGCAATTTACTCGTATTCTTGTCATCGTTACGTCCGCATGCCCCCTGCAGTTCTGCCGCCTGCTCCTCCTCTTCCTTACACTTGCCGGTTTGCATTATCTGATTCAATTTGCGCTCTCGAATCAACTCCATTAGATGCAACTGTTGCATGTGAAAGTACATGAAGTTGTCGGATTCGAACAGTCGCCTATATAGTCGTTGGGCCATCCCCATAGCGTACTCCAACTGACCCGCCCTCATTGCGTTTCGATACTCCTCTGTGCCCATCTCCGCACCCGACTGCAGCTTGGCCTGTGCTGCGAACTTATGCGCCACCTCCTTGTAGCCCTCTGTGACAGGGTAGGGGTATTTAAATAAGAAAACTATTTTTTGCGCTGAAAATTTGGGCCTTTTTCACCAACCTTTAACTAGATAGTTGATGATCAATCGATTGATCTCAGCCTGCTTATTCTGAAAACTTCTCATGCGGTGCGCCACAGGTTTCTGAAAATTTCCCGCCATTTCTGTTTTTTAAATTGGAGAAAGAAATCTTATGTGAAAAATAGGTCTGATTTAGGTAGGCATGGCTTAAATAATTTATTGATTTATATATTAAAAAATATTACAAAAAAAGCCAGAATTTAATTTAAAAAAAATACGTAAAATAGCTGATAAAAAAAAAACATAACAAGGCTTAAATTAGAAAACATAACGTAGAAAAAAGAAAAGGAAATAAAGAACATACTTTAAATAAAAAGCAATATTAGACAAACCCAAACGGAAACGATAGCAGTGGTACTGCAAAAGTCTTGGCATATTCGGTAGGGTATTAAGTGGGCGTGTATGTCTGGTTCAAGGGCAACAAATAGCAACTATGTACTATAATCTGATTTATTTTAACTCTGTTGCCATGGCGCCTGCTGATTAAATGTTGAAAAACGTCGTGTGCGCATTAAAATAAAAATAGGTATTTGTATTGCACAAAAAAGGCAATGAAAATTGCAAATGCAAAATAATAATAGTAGAACAAATACGTAAATACATATGTTTTGTCTATTATGAGTGTTTATTTTTTTCATTTTCAAAGATTTATATTGCTCTGTTTTATTATATTAACAACAAACCTTGCCCAATGACACTGAAAATAGCCGCAGCTCAAGTGCAACTACATTCGTCTGTGTTTATGTGTGTGTGTGTATGTGTTTGTGTGTTAGAGTGAGTGCGTGCGTGTGCGCGTGTTTGTGGCTGTGTGTGTGCACAGACGTAGTCCCGTTATCGTGTGGGCGCCAAAATGCGAATGTTGTTGTTGTTGGCAAGCTGATAAAAATAGCTCAAATACGTTTTGCATTTTAAATAAAAGTGTTTCACTTTCTATGCGACTTTTTTTACACACTGCACAGACCCACCTGTTGTTGTTGCTGCTGCTGTTGTTGTTGTTGTAATTATATTATATCAATTTGCTGTTGAGCAAAATGCCAATGGTGGTGACCAGAATGCAAGCAAATATGCTGAAGCTGATAAACAGCAAACGAAGCAGACAGTACAAGTCCAGAATAAGCAGGCCAATAAATATGACAATTAGATGATCTTCCAGTTCCAGGTCCATGCAGTTGACCAAATTATAATTTGCACCTATTGCTGCGCAATTTGCAAACAATTTGTATTATTATCACCCAAATTGTTTACAAGCGTAATCAGAAATTTTATTGGCTCGTCGGCTTTGGCCCAGGCCCAGGCCAGAATGTGGATGCGCGACTGCAGCTGCTGGTGCTGCTGCTGCGTTTCCGTGTATGTTTTGTGTATCTCGCTGCCCAAGCTGCAGCTCGCATCCAAATCGCTTCCAGTCTGCACAAAACTTTTGCACGCCCACGCAGCGTCGCAGTAGCTGCACTTTTTGGGGGTTGCTGCATGCAGCCAGAGCGTCGCGACGTCGTGAGCACAGTGTGACCTCGCCGGACGAACGCTGTCGAGTGCGCAGGACGCCCACAGCGGAGATGTTCGACGCTCTGTGGTGCATTGCTGTGCGCCTGTGCCGTGTGGCAGCGCCTGTGTGGGTGCAGCTGACTGAATGCGTTGCGACTCGCGTCCGCTCGGCTCGTCGCCGCTGCCCACTGTACCCAAGCGTGTGACCGAAGTAGAACGGAACGAAGCTGATGCCGACGCGTCGTTGTGTGGGCGCTTTGATATACGGAGCCCAGGCGCGCATAAATCAAACCGACTGTGTGAGGCCTTCCAGCCTCTTGGCAGCTGCATCGACAAGCCACACAGTGCTGCACAGTGGTTTCAGCAGCATTGCTAACAGTGCGATAAATACTTCAAATAAGCGCAATTCATTGATTGACGATGCACTTCGCTCTAGAGTCGAAACACAATTTGTTTCGCATGATAAATTGTTATAATAGCTTAAATTTAGAAAGATTCAAGGTTGGAATAGTTGAAAATATCGTATTTACATTTATAAATATTATACAGCATTATATACAAATATTATATTAGATCATGCCTTTTATATGGCTCAGTGCACATACCTTTAGACTACGGGTACAGACAAATTATAAAAATAATTACAGTTGATAAAAAAACGATCTAGATATATATGACAAATAGTTCTAGTTTAGTTCTAGTCTATTTATATTACTATCAGTACTATAATTATTATTTAGTAAGAATAGTCTAACATTCTATTCCCCCTTTAGCTACCTTATTTGCTAATGAAACCGCTGCAACTCAGGCCACTGTGCTTGTGCAACACGGCCCATTTGTACTTATGATTGCCTGTTGCATGTTGAACCTCAACTGGGAGAGCGGCACACACACACACATCCCTTGCACTTGGGCGGGCGTGGGCGTGTCGTCTCCTGTCGTCATTCAATTGTTGATTGCGCTCTTTTATGTGGCGCGTGTCGCTTTTCGCGCCTTGTACGATGTGTGCAGTAGTACATATGTGTGTGTGTGTGTTGCATTGTCAACTGTTGCGGGTTAAGCGCGTGGGTCGAGCCGCAGACACTTGGCACAGGTGCCCAGAAACAACAAACAGCTGGCGATTGGAAGCGCTGCAACTGCTGCCCGAGCGCATGTCCGGGAGAGTGCCGGGCAGCCGTTGAAGCTGCAGGAGCCGCAGCTGGAGCTGGAGCTGCTGCAGTTTGAGTTCGATTCGATTAGCAGACGCCAGAGCAATACAAATGAAGTTCCAATGCGTTGACTGCTGCGTTCATGCTGCTCTTTCCAGTGGGTGGGGCGGGAAAAATCCGGTGCTCTGTGTGCGAGCCTGAGCATGGCATTATGATTCCCGATCCAGCAGAGTCCCCGTTGAAAACGGGGTCATTGAAATGGTCGCCGTGGACTTGAGTTTCGCGTCGCGACCAAAGGGGATGCTCCTGTCGTCAACGCAGCTGCTGCTACCGCAACCGCTCCAGCTGCCGTTTCTGTTGCCGACGATGCTGTAGCTTACTGCTGCTTTATGATAGCCTGTTCCCTCGCAGATAAAATCGATAATAATTGAAATGGCGATGCCACGACTCGCGACTGCCGGCGGCAGCAACAGCTGTTCTGGTGAAGGGATATCCCGCAGCGATAGAAGTATCCAATGAATTATTCATGAGTAGGCGTAACTATTATTTAGAATCCTTGTCTATGGTGGGAACTCATTGAAATTTCATTGATTTATGCAGGTAGTAAAAGTTATGTGTTACTTTTCAGAAAAATCACCCTGCAAAGTTTTGCTTGCATAAATTTATAAGTATTATTGAATCCATACAAGATTTAGTAAAAATATATATATGAATGGGAAACTATTTACCTCTTTCATATGCCATTCCAACTGATGCGAGTTTGATGCGCTTGAACATTAGTTTTTCAGGAAAATGCGATTTTCCTATATATAAAGTATTGTACATATAAGAGCCAATTTTACACTAATTATGATAGCTATAATCAGCTGTGCTTTTTGTATTACACTGTATTTACTCTTTCCATTATCTACATAATGACATACTTCCACATTTCGAGACAATTAGAGGTCATCTCGTTGCCTCGACGTCGGCTTTGTGACAATGACCTCTGACAGACTTTTGGATGAACTGATTGACAGGCGAGCATGAAAAGCAGACAGCGATCGAAGTCGTCGTCATCGTGTCGACACAGCGCAAGTTTCCAAATTGGAAGAAGAAACTGTATGCCACTGTGCGTGCCAGTGTGTGCGCTTGTGCGTCTGTCAGTATGTGTGTGTGTGTGTGCCAAGCATGGGTGGGCTGGGCAGGCAGACATACAGGCGGGCGGGCGGGCGTGCTTGCAGTAGAAGCACTTCCTGATAGCAACGACAAGAGCAGCAGCGGGAGCGGCCTACGCACTTGATGTCATTCACTTGCTTTCAATTATAATCTCAAGTCGAACATGTGCAAACATTTCGTTGGAGCGAACGAACGCTGTTGCGCCACAGCTTCCGGCTAAACGGGTATTAATTGTTGCTGTGCAGCCTCCAAGTTGTCTTGAAACTCTGTTAAAAGTTGCACACAATAAACACACATGCGCACATGTAAATGTAAACGCATACTTTGCTTTGAAAATTCCATATTACTCAGTCAATTTGCATATAAATATTGCTCATTAATATTGCAAATTTATGTGACGTGGCATTATATGTTGGTCACACTTTACTGCCGAAGTGAACTATCGATGGCGAAAGTGGCGTGGGTAAATGTGATTAGTATTTAATTTATGCATCGATAGCATTCCGTAGAAAAATACTCTAATTACAGAGTCGCGATATCTTGTATTTCGATAACAGCTAGGCAAGGCGTTTATCGAAAAAATGTCTATTTTATCGTTGGCTGGGGTCTTTGAACGCAGCAAAGCTCAAAACAATTGTAAACAACGGAACAACAACAATAACAAACCGCGGAACTGAACTGAGAATGCAAGCTCGAGGCGTGGCCACTCGCGACTGAGGCCAGATGTGAACTTGTTTCCCACTCCAGGTCGCTTGCTCTGAATAATTCATTCAAGAAAAGCTATTTTCTGTCTTCACTGATTGATGAATATGCATGAATATGTAAGTATGCATGGGCATGCATATAAAACCCACACACACACAGGCACGTGCATGTGATAAGCCTTGCCGAAATGGCAGCGAAGCCAAACGAGACTTTATTTACAACAAAGTGTACGCTGCCTTTTTGGTTTTCTCTTCTTTTCATTACATTTCTTGTGTCTCTGCTGCTGTTATCGCAGTGACTGTCGCTGTCGCTGCCGCTGCAGCTGCCTCTGCTAGTGCTGCTGTTGCCCTGGTCATGGTCTGTCATGGCGTCGGTGTTGCTGTCGCTGCTGTGGCTGGCGTTGGTTTCTTGATTGGCCGCTCGGTTGGCTGGCGACGACGTCGACGACGACGATGATGCAGAAACCGCGACTGAAAACGGCGAAACTGTGTCGTGGCTGCAGCGGCCTTTTCTGCTTGCCCAGCACAGGCAAAGTCTTCAAAATCCGGGTTTGTAAGAAAACTGCATTGCTTGAGACACCAAGCGACGTGCCCAGCAAGAAGGAGACGGAGCAGCGAGAGTGGGGAAATGAGATTGAGATTGGAACCATGTAAGAGCTAAGCTGGCTGCAGCAGCAACAGCAGCATCGGCCGCGGCAACTGGCTGGCGGCAGCCTTCGTCTTAGATTTGTTTTTTTGGGTCATGGCGCGGCAACTGAGGCCGATCGCTGCTTTACTGCGCTGCGCTGTGGTTACGAATGCGGCAAAAACTATTGCAGCGTCGTCTGTCTGTAATCGCGACGGCGACGGCGATGACGACAACAACAGCAGCAGCAGCAACAGTAGCAGCGGTAAAGCAAGACTGCAAAACTATTTCGCTTTTGCGCGCGCCTCTGTTTGTTGTTTTTAAGTTTTACAGCGCCTTATTAACAGGCGCACAGCGAAAAAAGCAGAGCCAACTGCATGCTGTGTGTGTCTTGCAGCGCTTACAAAGAAAATAAATACAAATTGTGCACTGCACAACGACAACAACAGTAACAACAACAGCAGCGCACTGCAAAAGTGCAACAACAATAACGACGACAACAAGCACAACTGCTCGCATACATAGAAGAAAATCTGCTCTCTGAGCACGTGTGTGTGTGAGCTCGTGTGACTGTGTGCTTGCGCTTGTAACAACGGAGGCAACGATAGCAGCAGCAGCAGCAGCACAGCCAGCCCCACATCCCAACACCGCTTGCTTACTCACTCACACTTGCACACACACGCGAGCGAACAAGTTGCCAATAAAACGACAAGATTTTTGCCTTTTCGCCCCACTAAAAACGCATACAAAGACGCGGATGAGCGACGTGAGAGCTCCTTGAACAGTTCGCTCTTGCTCTCTCCTGCACTATAGTGAGAACTTGCATGTGGCCGGAGAGCAGCGGTTACAGCACATCAGTTGCCTTTGTTCTGACATTTACAAGCACAAGCGTATGTGTGTGTGTGTGAATGCATACACTAAAGTGTTTCGGTTAGTTCGTGTACTACGCCGCACCTCACAACTGATGACGCTCAATTCGCCAAAGTAAACAACAACAAACTATCGTCCCCTTCTCGGCAGCGAATCGCACACTCTGCTGTCTCTACAGATAGATTTATCTACATACAGTGCGTTACAGCATATTCGCATGAAGACAAAAACTAATTTCAAGGAGATGTTTTTGTTCCGTTGAGCTCTCAAATGAGTTATTTTATTTTTGTTTTAATATAAAAAGTTTATACTTTTCCGTCTGCTGTGAATGTATAATACTGTATAAGTAAATGTTTTCGTCTTCCTTTATCTTCGCCGTGTTTTGTTTTGTTTACTCACACAAAATATAAACAACTGAAATATCATGAATATTTATTTACTTTTACATATATTTTATATGCAGCGTAATTCAAGATTATCAACAAGATTATCAAAAAAAAGTTAAAATACATATGTACATGTATTTTTTAGCTGCCCACGTGAATCGACTTTTAGCTCGCTCGCTTACAGACTTTCTCACCGAAAAGTTTAGTCTGTTCCCCTGGCTGCAATCTCTTTCTGTCCCAGTCACACGCACACACAGCGAAATCGTTGTGCCAGCGGCTTTTGTTAATTGCGTTTTAGTTGTTTTGCTCGTTTGCTTCGCTCCGCATACCTTTTATCATGTACTTGTGTGTGCGTGTATATTATTGCCACGTTTGTTTTGGTATGCGGTTCGCTAGTTTGCTAGTTTTCGCCGCATTTGGCTTTTTTTGTGCGCAGTTTATGTATTTCTCGCATTTCTCTTTGTTATGCCTTGTTGCTAGCTTTTGTTGTGCTAAAAACCTGTTTAGACGACGGCATCCATTTCTGTCAAGGCTTTGGTGACTAGATGCTCACAGACACATACACACACATGCACTTGCTTCAGGTAGATGCCGCGGTCTGGGACAGCTGGCAAGCCGGCAACCGTCGCAGTGCGCCCCTCTTTTGGACTAGTTTCGTACTATTTTTAGCAGCGCTGCAACCTTTACATTTTCCCAGATTGACGTTAATAAATTAATCGATTTATCGCGAATGCATCTATTTGATTTACAATGTAACTTTAATAGTTATTAATAGTTAAACGTGCATAGAAAATACCCCGAGTTTACTCTATTGCTGCTCACTCACGATCTCGTTGAACTCTCAAGGCAGCAGCAATCGCAATAAGAACTGAACCAGTCGCAATTAGTAAACTCTATGAATGGACTGCAATCTCCCTGGCCTGGCTACCTGGCTGATGTACTGCCCCAGAGCCAGTCCATTTGTCTGGGTGGGGCTGTGATTCGTATGCAAAGATAATCAACTTGTGGCAGCTTGAGGAACCACCACACCGCGAGCAACATTTCAGTTTAATTTCATAATTTATGCTTATCTCCGAACAGGAATTTACAATTTCACGGTTATGCGCGTTTTTATAAGGACGATAACCCCAAATGGGGGCCAATTCCGTTTAATTGAGCCGACGTACTGACGATTATCGTAAATAACGTTGAGACGCGTGCGCGAATGTGACTATCAATAGAATTCTAAAAAAGGTTCTGATCTTTTAAACCATTATAAATATAATATGTTCATAAATTTCTATAAAAATGTATCTTGAAGATAATAAGTGAATTTTATTAGCGTGCGAGGATGCAAGAAAATTTAAAAATGCCCGTGAACCGGTTGAATATAATCGAAAAATGCACAAATATGTGCAGCTTAGCAGTACAGTGTGAATAAATGACTAAATAATTTTATCTGACATTTGTATAGAACAAGAAGAAATAAAATCAACTTAGATTTCTCAAAATAAACCATGCAAGCAAGTTCACGACCTTGATAAATGGCATACAATAGAAATTTCGCGGTTTCCTCTCAAACAACTGTAGTTATTATTGGTTTTTAACGATACTCTCAAGATACTGAAGAGCAAACACTGTTTTAAATACTTCTCAATCATTCAAAGGGGTCGTGAGCAAGATTTTTTTTTATAAGCTTGACTTAGCATTGAAATAATACAATATTTACTTTTAACAATTAGAAACTTCATTGCTGATTGATTGCATTAGTTTTTTGACAACCGTGTATTTATTTTTAGAATACAATTATCGTGCATTAGGCACGTGAGATGTGCGATAATAAATACGCCATCTATTTGCCACGATGATCTATCTTTTGAACAGGTTTTCTATTTTAAATAAAAACAAAGTCCTTTAAATCCAAGTACATATGTATTATTTTATCCTATATGTTTTATAAATACTATTTTGTTATTAAATATATTTTTCCGATTTATTTTACAGGAGTATGGCATCTCAAAAAAATGCGAATTTTTGTTCAAGCAAGACTACAGCCTCATTGAGCTGGACAACTCGAACGGACTGCTCAGTCCCCGCTATCCTGGACGCATACTCATACCGGAATATGAGCACGGTCACATGGCAAAGACACTAATACCTGGCAATGGGTTCGGAATCGGTGGCGGTTCAGCGGGTACAGCGGCAACTACAACGCCGCTAACCAGCAGCATGGGCAGTAATGGTAGCAATGGCAGCACTGCCGGCGTGGGTATTCAAGCCTTTGTGACCTTCGCCAATCCGCTGCAGACGCCGTCGCAACCACAGCAGCAGCAGCAACAGCAGCAGATGCCGTCGTCGGTGCAGCAATCGGCGCAACAACAGCCTCAGCAGAACACCATCTATGAGGATCAATATGATATACAGCGCATGCGAGAGTTGGTCACCATGGCGAAATACGCACGCTGCCGTCAACGTTTTGCGGTTCCCGTCATCATGTACCGCGGCAAGTACATTTGCCGCTCAGCCACGTTGTCCGTCATGCCAGAGACATATGGCCGCAAAGTGGTGGACTATGCCTACGACTGCCTCAGCGGCAACTATGCGGCACCCAATGGGGAGGAAAACGAGGCAGACACCACAGACGAGTCGTTAATCAATCACATCAACGATCAGTCGCAATCGCAGTTCAGCTACGACGAAGTCATCAAGAGCGACATTCAACTCCTGCACACACTGAACGTGTCCACAATTGTCGATCTCATGGTTGAGAATCGTAAAATCAAATACTTCATGGCGTGAGTTATTCAATTCTTTATGTAATAACTGTAATAAAACCGAACTTATATTTGCAGTGTCTCCTCGTCGGAGAAGGCCGATCCCAACAAGCATTACAAGAGCTTTAACCTGCTATCGCTGCCGTATCCGGGCTGTGAATTCTTCAAGAAGTTCCGGGACAATAATTACATGGCCAAAAATCTGCACTACAATTGGAAACAATCGTTCAACGATGCCAACATTCACATACCCAATATGGGACCCGCCGCCGACATCGACATCATTTGGCCGGAGTATCGCGAATGGGATCTGGTCTCCATAACACAGAATTATCTGCGTGCCACGCTCAAGTACATACAGGAGGATAACTCTGGACTGTTAATTCACTGCATAAGCGGATGGGATCGAACTCCGTTGTTCGTCTCGCTGGTGCGGTTATCTCTGTGGGCCGACGGGCTCATTCATCAGTCACTCAATGCGCTGCAAATGGCGTACTTTACTCTGGCCTACGATTGGTATTTGTTTGGCCATCAACTGCCCGATCGCCTCAAGCGCGGCGAGGACATCATGTTCTTCTGTTTTCACGTGCTCAAATTCATTACCGACGAGGAGTTCAGCATTGTGGAGCATCGCAAGCGCACCAAAACGTCCAGCAGTAGCGGCAGCAGTGTCATTGTCATCAAGTCCGATTGCTGCGACGACGAACCACTCAAGGAGTAAGTTTGTCGATTATCTACCATATACGAACTCTAAGCTAATCTTTTGCTCTTTGTCAGGGACTACATTTTGGCCTTCGATCAAGATAGCAACGATAGCTACTCAAACTGGTCCAACTGTGATATGTCCATAACAGATAATTTCTTTGCCACAACAACTGCAACAGCAACGGCTACTGCCGCAACTGCACCAATAAACGCTGCCACCAGCACAGCAACAACGCTTGTCAACCCGCTCACCAGTCGATCCCCCAATCCAAAACGGTAAATAAATGTAAATTTTCAATTGAATTCGATGTTTTAATTATCATTGGTCTCTTTTAGCTCGCGCACGAGTCCCATTTCAGTGCCCGGCTCGAATGCGCGCCAACGACAGGAGTCGACCTCATCGAACGGCAGCTGGCAAGTGGTGACCGACACGGGCTCGATAGACTCCATGATGAATGGCAGTTACATGATGCGCTTTGTGGCGCAACAGCATCAGCCCACTGACGGCAACATTCCAATGTGTAATGGCGGCAATGGCTATCACTGCAGCATACCCAGCGGCAGCAGCAACAGTAACAGTAACAGCAGCAGCAACAATACGCACGGTTTCGCCAATGGTTCCTCAACAAATTTGGGAAACGGCAGCACAGCCATTCCCAAGCAGAGCATCAATTTGTAAGCCGATCAATATCAGGTCTACCCCGGTCGACCTAACACTAAAGTCAACATGATTTCTTTTTCACCCTGACAGACGCAAGCAAAAATTGAACGCTGTTCGCGCCATCTTCATACAAGCGTATGGCAAAACGATTGGACTGAAATTCAAGGAGGGATCCTCAATGAACCTGGCCACGTTTATTGGAAATCTGGCGGATCAGCTATTTTAGGCTGCATGATGAGACTGTGCCCGCTAAGAAAGTACGCCACACACCGGCCGCAGCAGCGGGAGCACGAGGAGCAGACCGACTGCTGGTTGTGGCTTTGTTGTTTGTTAGTTAGTTTCTTGTTGGTGCGCTGCGCTTTTTTACCATGGACTGTATTTTGTAGACATGAAGATGTTGATTAACGTTCTTGTGACTCTTGTTGATAATAAAAACAAAACGAAACTTACGGAAACAAGTACATAAGTAGACACACACACACATACACACACAAGGAGTAGAGGCAAATGCAATGTACAAGTGTAGCCCAAGTTCCTTGCGCACTCGCAGCAGCAGCCTGGAACCACATCCTATATAGACAAAAACGCAATGCATAGTACAATGTTCCCTATCTACTGCTGCTGGGCCGAGCAACGGGTCTTTAGAGCAGCTGGCCAGTAGAGTTGTGCTAACTAACCTAAGTACTATCGTGCAGGGCAAATAATGTTAGCCTGGTATGCGCCAATCACAGTTGGATTATTGAAATTAAAGAATAGGAATTGGTTTATGCCGGTTCTAGCATTACGAGATTCCGGGCTGACCCCCTTCATGACAGTAATTTAGCTAGCACGTCGCAGCTCTGCTTGCCGGCTTCATGCATATACCATATATGTAGTGTAGGCATATTCGTTTTGGAAACTGTTTGTTTAGTGATTATTGCAAAATCAAATCAGTTTAAACACCTTAGTTATAAGTTGTAATTTATAATAATGTATTTTTTAAATAAACTTATTGTGCATTTGATATAAAATCAGAAACGAACTAATCTTCGCGTTATCCTCGATCCTCGAGCCTCCACAATTGTGTATTTGTCGTAATGCAAACGTTTCAGTTTCACTCGGACTTCTTTAACATATTTCTTGGAATCCTTAAACGACACATCAGGTAGATTTGGTGTCTCATCTTTTATTATTATTTCTGGTGCGAATAATGAGTACGTTGGTGCCTCCTGGTACGGTTTTATATAGCGAACACGGGCCACATGTTGCGGCAACTCCTTGACGCGAATCGAACAGAGAAACTTATCATATTGTTTCTTTGCGGTGTCCTCTATCATTTTGGTAGGTCGCCTCTTGTACAAGTTTCGCTTGGTTTTCAATAAGGCATCGAGTATTTCCACCTCGAGTAGTTTGCGTTGATCTTCAGTCAGACGCTCTACCATTGACAGCTGCTGTAACATAAATACTTGCATGGCAGTATGCCTATTTTTTTTATGTATATTACGCGTGCGCTTTGTCCACAAGAGCACGTTTATTTTATTTAAAATGTTCGACAGGGGCCCAATAATTTGGCTCCTTTCGTTGTGGAAAGAAAAGCAAAGTGGTTTTAAGGTTTCCCAGCGCCGCTGTAATTCCTCCACTGAGTAGAATGGATTGAGCCCGTCTTGCTCGTAGTTTGCATTAAAACAATTGGCCACTTGCTGCCATCCCCATTCTTCATAATCTTTGTCTCCATTGCCACGCAGAGTTTGATTGATTAGAAAGGGATGCAAATGCAGCACCTCCAGAAATCGCAGATCGTTGAACACAATTTGGCAACTGGAATTTGTGTTGCAAATTTCTAGTTTTTTAGCATCCTGGGAGGCTTCTTTGTCCATGTTAAAATCATTCGTCCATGTTCATATTTCCGCCAAATGGGTAAACATTTGAATATTTTTGTTATAATTTTATCATCAACAGAACAGATACAATCGAAGCACATTTATTAATTTACAGAATGGAATGAAACACGAACCAACCTGATTCGATAACGTATTTATATCTTTTACTAAAGTATTTATATTAAACGTACGATATGAAACAAACGCAACACTGAAAATAATTATCGACTACGATATCGATATTTTTAACTTTTATTCCCTTTCTTATTTCCAGTTGTTTTCTCAATACTAATGCTAGATGTTTGATGCAAATTTATTTTGACCATAACTTGGTTGCCAGAAACTTAGTTGTATTTTAATTTTCAATATGATTAATTTCAAATTAACTGACTCTGAACTGTTCAGTGAGTTCAGTAAAAAAAAGAACCAGTTCCGCTATCTAATTGACGCTGCTCAACACTGATTTTTAAGCATCTGCCGGTGATTTGAGGTATCTGTGTATAGAATATTCACACATTTTTCATATTATTCGAGTACTTAAAATAATTAAAGCATAATAAACAATACGCCAAAATGAGTGGCGGTACTATGTTATATGGCGGCGATGAGATTGGCGCCTTAGTATTCGATCCAGGCCACCATTCGCTACGCGTGGGCTACGCGCAAGAGGATTCACCGAAAGCCGAGATACCCTCTGTTGTGGGCATTGGAACTAGCGCTCCAGACACTAATCTCGACCCCGAGACGAAAACAGACAACAATGCAACTCCCAACAGTAAGTAAAACAAAAACCACGAAAGTTGCGAAATCAACTTCTATCACCCACCACCAACAACACTATAAATCTCACCTCCACCTCCACCTACCACAACAGACGCAGACGCGCGAAAATTCTATGTGGACACAAACTATGTGAATGTGCCGCGCTCTCAGATGGAAGTACAAACATACATGAAAGATGGCATGATCGACAACTGGGAGCTGTTCGAGAAGGTTATCGACTATGCGTACACAAATGTCATCCAGTCGGAGCCAGAGTACCATCCGGTGCTCTTCTCGGAGGCATCGTGGAACGTGCGCAACAATCGGGAGAAGCTAACCGAACTTATGTTCGAGAAATACAACGTGCCAGCATTCTTTTTGGTAAAAAACGCAGTGCTGGCTGCATTCTCTAGCGGACGTGCTACAGCACTTGTCGTCGACAGCGGGGCGACACACACATCGGCAGTGCCTGTACACGAGGGCTATGTGCTATCTCAGGCTGTTGTCAAGTCCCCTCTTGGTGGCGACTTTCTCTCACGACAATGTCGACAGCATTTGGAAAAGCACGGCATCGACTTATCGCCAGTGTACAAAATCGCCTCAAAGGATGTGGTCAAGGAGCGCGACAATGCACGTTTCACGCTGCGGAAACTCCCCGAAACTCTCACACAGTCGTGGCAAAACTACATGCTTCAGCTAATGATGCAGGACTTTCAAATGCATGTTCTGCAGGTGCTGGAGAATCCCTTTGATGAACGTGTCGCCTCACAGATTCCAATGGTGCACTACGAATTCCCCAATGGATACCATCAGGACTTTGGCTCGGAGCGTTTCAAAATCGCAGAAAGTCTCTTCGACAATGCCATGCTTGGAGCGGGTCAACTAGCCTCCACCAGCGTTGGCATGTGCGACGCCGATGTGCGGCTCTCGCTCTTTGGTTCAGTTGTGGTCACAGGTACGTAATGAGCCACGAATTGTATGAATCGATACCAAGCTCACTATACATATTTTTCAGGGGGTAACACACTGCTGCAGGGCTTCCCGGAACGACTCAATAGGGATCTGCAATTGCGTGCACCGTCGAACACGCGGTTGAAAATGATTTCGGCAAACGGTAGCGTCGAACGGCGATTCGGTGCTTGGATCGGAGGCTCTATACTGGCCAGCATTGGTACGTTCCAGCAGATGTGGATATCGTCGCAGGAGTACGAGGAGGCCGGCAAGAGTCAAGTGGAACGTAAATGCCCATGATTCCAGCTCTGAAGCATAACGAATTCCAATTTAATTTGTAAAGACAAAGATACCATGATAATTTTATATGTGAACTATTTATTGTGCATCTGATTCCATGGGCTAATTTACTGGTCAACTGATAGGTCGAGTAAATTCAATATAATTTCACTGTATTCATAGACATGAGCTTCGCTACTAACTCTAAATTTAGGCTACTTCCTATAGAACTGCTCGAAAATGTTGGTAATTATATAAAAACGAATGCTCAAGCTATTTAATATTTATTTAGGATATATGCGATATGAAACAGCTGCTCCTAATTATAATTGTTTCTCTTTCTCAAGATTCATCTGCACAGAATTATTTGTGTGTGTTTTCTATCCCTTGGCAAGTATTCTTATAAAATACAAATTCGTATGTATAATTTGGTAATATTTTACTTATCAATCGATAAGAGTAGTTTGGTTTATTTGAATTCAGGAAACGGTTCAAGATACTGCAGACATCTCATGCCAAAAGCTGTTTGTATCAAATATATACTAATTATTCGTTGTGCTTAGTTTATGATTGATTCGTGGGAGGAGTTGGGTCTTGCGGCCGCGTTTGGGTTTTTGATTTTGTAGTAGATTTATGTGAGCGTATGGGCGGTTCCAGCTCATAGGAAATGGAAATGGAACAGAGTTTTGGCACATGCTTCCTGCGACTCTTCTTCGAAATTCGACGTTTGATAGTATCTCGGGTAATCTCAGTGCAGAGTTTTAAAAAGCGTCACATGGCACCCGACATGGTGTTGTTGCAGACGCATTGCTAAAAGCAAATCAAATGTTTTAAGGTCTGATATAGCAACTGCATTTTGATAACACATACCTTGGCATTCAGGATATCCTCGGTCCAATCTTCTTTGGAAATACGACCAACGGCATTGACCAAAATCTTCTTGACCTTGATAACATTCTCAGAAAAGGTCTTTAGCACATCCTGCACATTGACGCCCTCGCAGCCCATGCGCCAGCAATCGTAATCGGTGGCGATGGCTACCGAGCCATAGAGCAGGCCCGCTTCCTTGGCAAGCACAACTTCCGGACAGGTGGTCATGTTGATTAAATCGCCACCCCACTGCCTGAACATGTTGCTCTCGGAGCGGGAGGAGAAACGCGGTCCTTCAATCGTCACAATGGTTGCCTTTTCGTGGGCCTCGTACTCCAACTCCTTGGCAGCTTCGAGGAGAACGTTACGTATACGTTCACAAAATGCAGGATACATGGGCAGATGGCAGACGCCGGCCATACCCGCATGCTCTCCATCGTAGAAAGTCTGGTGCCGCTTCGTGGTGCGGTCGATGAAGTCATGCGGCACCACAAGGTTGCCCGGCTTTATATTCTCGCGCAGAGAGCCGCATGCCGTTGACACAATCAGATGGGTGCAGCCCACATCGCGGAGCGCCCAAATGTTGGCGCGATAGTTTACCTTGCTTGGCATTATATCATGTTTTCGTCCATGGCGTGCCAGCAGCACACACTGAACTCCGCCGATTTCACCTTCGATAAGAGCATCCGATGGTTCACCGTATGGTGTCTGCACCACGCGCTCCGTGCGCTGCTCCAAGATGTCCGGGTCGTCTAGTCCAGAGCCACCGATGATGCCAATCTGCATTACATGTCAGATAAAGTGAGAGATATAATGTAAAAGTAGTATATATATGTACACATGTTTTACATGTGTGTGTGTGTGTGTCTGAGTGTGCGCTTATCTCTATGTGTCTATATCCTTAATTAATTAACAACAACTCTGTCACAAACCTTGACCGGAATCGGAGCAAGATCAGCGTCTTTACATTTAATGTGTATCATGGCGCAAGACGACTTTAAAAATGTGGGATTACAATGCTGTTAGACTGATTAAAACGTGCTAAGAGGAACTGTCGCTGTCTCCGCGCTGATAGCGTTGTTGTTGATAACTTGTCATAAAGGTAGCGCAGCTGAAAACTTGAGGGATATGTGTTTACGCCGGTAATAAGGAACAGAGCCATGCTTTGATTATAAAATAAAACAGTTGTAAATTTTATTCAAATATCTCTAGACTATTAAACAATAAAAATGCTTTAAAATAAATGTTTATATATATTTTTTCAACAATTCTTCATTAAATATGTTATTATGTTATTAAGTAAGGATATCCAATATGACAGTTGAAAATAGCATTCATAACAATCGAAGACTACTTTATCCTCGTTCATCGTGGCCGAAATATGCCGATATTTATATAATTAATATGGTAATTCATCAAATTATTATGGTTTTTATACATTTTCGCGTTTTGTAAGGTATCTGCAAGTGCATGGAAACATAAGCCTTTAAAAGCTTTGGCTTTGAAAACTATCAGCCACAAAACGAAGTTTCTCAACACTGTATGAACTCTGCGTATGATCTGGTCACACTGTGTCATACAGGCGAACAGAAACATAAACAGCTGAGCAAAAAACAGCACATGTGCTACGTGCTGCAACAGTAATAAAACTAAAAGACAATGGGACTCGAAGTTGATTTGCCTGGAAATGATATAGACGATATCGAGGACTTAATATCGGCCGATGATATAAAACCCCGCGAACGCTACGAAAACAAAAAGAGCGTAACAGTGCGTGCCAAAAGGCGCGCTCAAATCAAGCCCGCAACAGAACCGGAGCCGAAACCTGAGAAGACCATTTACGAGAGTGTGATACCCGGAACACAAAAAGTGTACGTGAAGACATGGGGATGTGCACACAATAACTCGGACTCCGAGTATATGGCCGGACAATTGGCCGCATACGGTTACAATCTAAGCGGCAAAGAGGAGGCAGATTTGTGGCTACTTAACAGCTGCACCGTAAAGAATCCCTCTGAGGATACGTTTCGCAATGAGATTGAATCGGGCATGCGCAACGGTAAACATGTTGTGGTGGCTGGGTGTGTGCCGCAGGGCGCTCCAAAGTCCGATTATCTTAATGGACTTTCCATAATTGGTGTGCAGCAAATCGATCGTGTCGTAGAGGTAGTCGAGGAGACCCTTAAGGGACACAGTGTGCGTCTATTGCAGAACAAGAAGGTGCACGGACGCCGTGTGGCTGGTGCCCCTTTGTCGCTGCCCAAGGTGCGCAAGAATCCGCTCATCGAGATTATCTCGATCAACAGCGGATGTCTCAACCAATGCACCTACTGCAAAACGAAGCATGCACGTGGAGATCTAGCTAGCTATCCACCAGCTGAAATAGTCGAACGTGCGCGTCAATCATTCGAGGAGGGTTGTTGCGAAATATGGCTGACGTCAGAAGATACTGGAGCCTATGGCCGCGATATTGGCAGCTCTCTGCCAGAGTTGCTCTGGCAGCTAGTCGAAGTTATACCCGAACACTGTATGCTGCGCGTGGGTATGACAAATCCACCCTACATACTGGAGCATCTCGAGGAGGTGGCTAAGGTGCTACAGCACCCGCGTGTTTACGCATTTCTCCATGTGCCCGTGCAGGTAAATCGTAAAAATAAATGCATTATATCTCTTCAATCCTATAATTTCTCTTCTCTGCTTCTTACTACCTCCACAGAGTGGTAGCGATTCTGTGCTAGGTGAAATGAAGCGCGAATATTGCCGCAAGGACTTCGAGCACGTTGTGGACTTTCTACGCGCTCGTGTGCCAGGTCTGACCATTGCCACCGATATAATTTGTGGCTTCCCCACGGAAACGGAGCAAGACTTTGAGGAAACAATGACACTCTGCGAAAAGTATCGCTTCCCCAGTTTGTTCATCAATCAGTTCTTTCCGCGGCCCGGAACACCAGCTGCCAAAATGGAACGAATACCAGCCAATCTGGTAAAGAAACGCACCAAGCGACTGACCGATCTCTTCTACAGCTACGAACCATATGTGGGACGCGAAGGTCAAATCTGTACGGTTCTAGTGACGGAAATATCGCACGACAAGTTGCACTACGTTGGACACAACAAGAGTTACGAGCAAGTGCTGCTTCCCATGCGTGACAATTTGCTGGGCACAAGGGTACGTGTCCGCATTACCGGTGTCAGCAAGTTCAGCATGACGGCAGAGATACTTGACGAGGAGCGCGACTGGACGCGATGCGACAACAACAGCAAGCAGACGCAATTGGCAGAGGCCGCCGGCAAGCGCCGAATAGAGCGCTTCATGGGTTTTGCATTGCTTTTGGGCGCTGCAGCATTTCTTCTGCAGCTACTCATCAGATTCTTGTCTCAATAAAATATACAAGAGTTCTTTCTGAATTGATAATTTAAGTAACGCTTTTGACTTAATTCTAGAAATATTTCTTAAGAAACTTGTTTGCAGTTGGTTGCCTTAGTACTCCTCTGATGGTTCAGTGCCAAAGTAGCGATCGCCGAAGTTACCAATACCAGGAATAACATAGAACTTGCTATTTATCTCTGGATCCAGGGCAGATGTTACAATTTTGACCTGTACACAAAATATAAAAACACATTAGGCTAGTGACTAATAGGGTTTGATTTTTAGTTACCCTGGGAAAAGCGTAGGCGATCGAGTGGACACCAATCTCGGCCATCAACAGTGAAGCGAGAATAATATTTTCCTCGGGCACATCGTGATCGAGCAGCACTCGTATGGCCATCATGGCAGCAGCGCCAGTGGCCACGGTGGCATCCATTAGTATCACTTTGAAGTCTTTTATGTCTTTGGGCAACCTCAAATAGTAAAGCTCCGGTTCGCCAGTCTTCAGATTTGTCTGGATGAGAATCTTACCAATACGTATATCTTTGCATACATCACAAACAGCCTGTTCCATGGTTTCGCCTGCACGTAAAATGGATACACCGCATATTTTTCGTGACTCCATGCGCTTGCCTTCATACGGAACCCCCTGTGGAGTCTCCACACAGGTCTTCTTAAAGGGAAACAGACTCAGCGCATACTCGATGACGAGTCGAATGAGACGTTTTGAATAAAAGATAAACTCATCCCGAGAAGTGTTCTTACAACGAATGAACGTATGCAGACCCTTGATCTGCGGTGTGGGATGCAATAAATGCAGTGACTCCGGCATTGGCTGGTCCTTATACGAATTGGCCAAAGTTTCGCGTAGTTTAAAGCCGCGCTGTAACAATAAAGTTAGTCAGTTAATGAACTATTTCGAAATTAGACAGTAATCATAATTTAATCTTACCAATTGCAGTTGTGTGTGAACGTGTTGTACGATTAGTGCTATAGCCACCTTATTTTCGCCACCTCGTGGCACTATAATGTCCGCATGCGCCATGGTGGGCGCAATATAATTAGCATAGGAAGGTTTCACCATGTTCAAATATTGCTTGAGGACGCCCTTAAGGTCGCGTCCACGTTGTGAGATATCACTATAATGTTGGCAAGTTAGTCGCATTCATCACCGATTAATATAGCAATTCTTTATTTACCGTTTGAGACGTCTGGCCAGACGAATGTCCGGATCTGTGTCTACGAAAATTTTCATGTCCAGCAGCTTGAGCACCTCGGGGCTGTGGAACGTTAGAATTCCCTCAAAGATGATGACGTTGGCACCATACATGGTTTTCTAAGGAAGAACATGATGTATGAGTACATACATAGTTGATTTTGCTTCAGCCTCTTACCGTTTGGCTCTCGCGTCCATGTGTAACAAAATTGTATACCGGGACTTCCACCTTGCGGCCTTCTTTTAGTTTGGTCAGCACATCGATCAGCAAGGGGATGTCAAAGGCATCGGGATGATCAAAGTTATATTCATTGATGATTGCCTGTTCATGTTGCTTCTCATTCAGAATCTGTGAGTATACCAAGAGCTTAGTTTTGGCCGTCTTTACTTTAGTAGTAATTGTGCGGCACCTTGTAGAAGCAGTCCATGGACAGCAGTGTCACCCAAGGCACGTCTAAGCTTTCTATGATTTTCTCGGCCACAGTCGTCTTGCCCGAAGCGCTGCCACCACAAATGCCTGGAATCAACGATGGATTTAGGAGTACAATTCGACAAAAACAAAGAATATCCTGGATTCGAGTTACTCACCTATGACAAAAGGTTCAACCTGCTGACCGGCACAGTTATACCACGGCGGTCGTCCTGCTGTGTAAATGGTACGATTATTGGACCTTATTATACACTCGGACGGATTGGCTGTGGTCGTCTGATTGCCAATGGAAGTGGTGCGTTGTCGCCGCCCTGAGCGGCGCATAGGCGACTCCAGAGCCGATCTTGCTGGCACCGTTGTGGGCGAGGCTGGGCAACAATTGAGTTCGCTGCCCCCGGCGCCGCTATTCAGCTCCACATAGGGATCTACAAATAGCGGTTCCGTCCCATCTGAACGATCATCGCTGCAAATTTGACAAGTCCAACACAAATGAGAGTTAGTTAATCGAAACATGATTACACTTCTTTGATTTAACGCTCTAATTAATTGTTATTGAGACAAGTAATAAAATAAATTGACACACCACATCCATATATCGTATGAGAAAGCTGCCGGTGATAAGACTTAAGCAAGTCACACACATGAGTAAATGTAT
Source organism: Zaprionus inermis (assembly GCA_018151445.1). Lineage (NCBI taxonomy): Eukaryota > Metazoa > Arthropoda > Insecta > Diptera > Drosophilidae > Zaprionus > Zaprionus inermis. The sequence continues at coordinate 5,127,319 of JAECXD010000117.1, read as the reverse complement.
GTTTGTATGTATAAATGATTGCAATGCCAATACAGAAGAGATGAATGCGAATGAATGAATCCGTGACGGAGAGCGAAGACCACACACGATATTAAATTCTATACAATTTTGGTAGCGTTTGTTCTTAATTGCTTTATATTTTCGGCATGCTAATTCTAAATGTGGTGTGACAAAATCACGAACCGCATCTATCCGTACCTTGACCTAAGTCAAATTAGCCTTTATGCTTTATGATTTATTAGGGCTTAATAATTTATATATTATATTATAGGTAGGTATGTAGATAGAATAAAGGTTAGTCATATTTGTATATTAACACACAGTTTAAAAATAGCTACAAAACATTAAAGACATTTCAAATTATCTTCCAGAACTCAACTGAAGTAATAAAATAATTATGCATACTCAACGTAATTAAACTCTCTATCGTATTGAGTTCTAAAATCATTCTCCAAATCTGATTTTAAGTAATAAAATAATTATGCATACTCAACGTAATTTGACTCAATTATACGATTGAGAGCCTCAGGCCGAAGCTGAATTGAGTTTTTATTTATTTACCCGACAAATAGCGGTCTAGACTGGCTAGAAAATTTAAATCATTTTTGGGGATACAAATGATGTCAGACACGAATTGCATTTCGCCCCAAAGTTAATAGGAACAAGGCATACGAATACATACGAATTTTATCGTATCATATCAGCTGCACACATTTATTTACATATTCCGATATAAATGTGTATGTTTACTCGCCTGTTATACCTACAATATATAGTTGCTGATATTGCATTGATGTTTGCATGAATGAATACATATATTTTGTATATAGGAATATGTGCATGTGCATTTTTTGGTCTAAATAAGCACACACTGTTTGGGTAATTTAAATACATTATATGAATCCACGTTTCATTAAATTTCTGATATCGTTTGTATAAAATTCAGCTAAACTAACGAATTTTAGATGCTGGGCCAGAGTCGCACAATCTTAATTTTCTCTTTTAGACACCTTCAGATACGTATGTATGTATGTATTCCTTTGTGATGTTCATTGCACTCAACGTAGGTGATGTCGGTATTTTTCTTTAGTATTTTCCCATGGATATTTGCAGTAATTCCAATCACCTCATGGCCCAGCAGCTGCGACTAATACATCTGTTATTTATAGTTGAACTGCGTTTATGTGTTTCGTCTGTATGCACGTACATACGTATGCATGTATTTATGTAAATATTGTGAGAGGAACAGAAACAATGACAATTTTGAAGTGTGTAAAGGAGAGCGAATGAGGGCCGTTGCCACGTGTTGCGGCCAACAGGTTGGCAGTGCCGCAGGACACTGGCAAAGAGAGTGAGAGTGTTAGAGGGAGCAAGGTAGTATTGACTGCGTAATTAAAAAAGTTAAAACAAGATGGTTTGCCCACAGACGTGGCTTGATCGCAGCCATATTGAAACACCAAAACAAAAGCAAAGACTACAACAACTGGAGCGACGACAGCGGCAGAGCAGCAGCTTTTGATGACGCTGACGCCGTGTTTGTTTCTGTTTTTTATTTGCGATGCGAAACTGACAACGAGTGATAGTCGACGCAGCGACACGATAAACGATATTAAAAAGAACGTTAATTAAACACAGTAACAAATACTGGGAGTAGCAACAACAGAACAATTAGCGCTTGTGTGCGCACACATACATGTGTGCGTGTACACTCGCACATGCATACACACAAACAAGTATATACGTTAGGTCGACGGGTATGACGATAATGCAACAACAAGAACCAATCATAAAACAAACGTCAGTAGAGTGTGTAATACAATGTGATGTACATGTGATGAAATAAAATATGAATAAAAGTGCAAATGATTTACATGTGACTGTGACCGTTGGCTTTGGCTTTGGCTGCAGCCTTAACCTTCTTCAACTGGTTGTGCAGCTGTGCTTGTTGCTGCTGTGGTTGCTGTTGTTGTTGTGGATGATGCGTTGCTTTAGCTGCTGCTGTTGCGGTTGTTAATAAGCCGGCTGATGAAAATACTGAAGACGCCGACGCCGGCATTCCCTTGGTCGTGACATCTCTACTGCTGCTGCTGTTGTTATTGTTGTTCGTTTTGCTGCATAAAAACGTGATGCTGCTCATATTAACTAACGAGCACTGCCAAAATCCGATGTAGTATGCGTTAAGAATGTATATGTAGCAGTAAAATGGGTCAATCACTTGCTCACTTCTACACGCACACACATGCACAGGCGCGCACACACACAGACTCAGAGTCGCAAGCAGGCACCGACAGACAGACAGACACAAGCCGAAGGCACTCTCTCCCACGCACTAAAATGTATGCACAATGCTTCTCGCATGTGATGCCATGTACCGTAGCGTGCTTAACAAAGAACTTTTCCGTTATATTTTATTGTATTGCGCTGTTAAATCTTTGCCCGATTTTAAATAAATCTATTGATATCTCAGCCACCGAAACCGGTCAACAACGTGCTGTTGTCGCGTTGGAGAATGACTGAAATGTGAAGAAGAAATCGCAATCGGCCCGCTGTCTATTTCACTGTCTGTCGATTCGCAGAGCTAAGGTTAAAAGCAACTGACGACGCGACGCGATGTCGACGACGACGCTGGCGAAGGTACAGCCGAAAGGTAGAGCAGACACTTTTCGTTGCTGTTGTTATTGTATCCGCTGCTTCGTTGCGTTATAACTGTGTTTGAGTTTGTATGAACGAAAAACATGCTGATGTTGTTGTTTTTGTTTTTTTTTCTTTCTACTGCAGCGTTGGGACGACGGTCTACGTTGTCGAATTTCAGTAGTGTTCGTTGTACGAATGTAATTTGTTATATATATGAGCAAATGTATGTATGTATGGACATGTGATTGTATGTAGACATGTGTTAAGTATCCAAAAGAAACCACGCTATATCACACGCTTAATAATTGATGTACATATGTATGTATGTACATTGGCATTTATAAATTTATGTAAACACGTTCTGCATGCTTGGGTATTATATGTACGTATGTACATGTGTAATTTGCGTTTATTGCGTGCTCAACTTCTAAGACACCCAAGGTGATTGATGAATGAGTACTGTGTAAAATTTCACGCTTCACTATTATCACCACTTCATTCATTCTTGTTACCTGTCGGAACTCGCGGAACTAGCTGGATTGTAAAATTTTATTTGTTTTGTCTGGGTTAAAGACATATTTCCCCAGATTTTGTGCTGCTGCAATTGCAATGACTTAAAGCACCACGCGGTGATTGCTCTGACGTGCCTCTCTCTCTCCCACGAAAGACTAATATGTATACATAGTATCTAGGAGACCCCAACAATGTGCGCCGCAGCGTTGCCTTCGTGGAACGATGATTATCAATGAGTTGTTGAAATTTTCGGTATGCCATGTATGAAAATTATATAGATAAATCATACATTACAACAAGAGTTAATGCATTGGAATAATTTTTTTCAGTGGGAGTACATTGCAAATAATCTCAATATTTGCTGTGCTCAGCTGATTTTGTTTGCAGTGGCAGGGCAATAATTAGTGGTGTAAGTTGTGCGATTCGTCAACTGCAGGATTTTACAGCACTGGCCGATAAAAGTAGCCGTTAGAGTTGCAATTGATATTAAATAAAATAAACTTATGCAAATAAAAATAACAAATGTTGTTTAATCATTAAATCAAATCAAAATCAAATATATTCCATTCGTTAAGATAAATATGGCATTGAGTAGAGCTCGCTGCTGTGATATTCGTTACTTTTTAAGCCGATGTATTCAAAAAACGGTGACTCGTGACAAGTCGCAGGTAAAGAACAGAATCTCACATAACTATTGCAGTTAGTGGACGCAACAATATCTGATATCTTTGTAATTGCCAGCCCTGCTTTAGATAAAAACTCTTTTTTAGTTTAATCAATTGTTTATGTTGTGTAAAATTAATATGGAGTAGATTTGTGCTTAGCTGGTGTTACTTTAATTAGTATGGCCTATATAAATATAGCAGAATGGACTCCCGACCAAGTTACAGACTGGATCAGAGGTAAAAAATTCTGCAGCTCTTAACAGGTCAAGGAAAAGTGCAACAGCAGCAGTAGCAACAACAGTAACAGCAGCCACCCAACAACAACCACAGCAGCATTCCTTTCACATTCATCTTTTATATACATAATTATTTATTAACTTCTTTTCCGAAACGATTTAGGTCTCGACGAGTCCATGAAAGGCTATTTGTACGAATTTTCAAAACATGAAATCGGCGGAAGGGCCCTGCTCAATATTAGACCATATGAGTTGGAAAATTTGGGAATGCAAAAGATTGGCCATCAGGAAATTGTCCTTGAAGCTGTGGAAAGCCTTCGCCATTTTGTGAGTTGCTCATTTTCTAATTGGTCATAGCAGCAATTTAGATAGAATTTAAATGTTTGTGAAATCTTATTGTAATACAGATTTCCAATTGATTCATCAATTTTAATTTATTAGAACATTATATTATTATTATAGCTATTTTATTGCTGCTATTTTTTTTTCAAGTTAGACCAATCTGCAGAGTACTTTTTGCTAAGGATGTAAAGTAATTACAAAATATATTTTTCAGCATTACCACCTGAAAAATGATAACCTACAGTTTATGGCACTGCATGTGGGCACGGCTGCACGTAATCTGCATCGGGAGTTGGCGAAAAATCATGCGGACTGCTCTGAGATTGATACTCGGATGCTGCATGATATTTCGCGAACCATTGCAACGTTAAAGCCGCTGATTGGAAACCTGGAGAGATCGCCGTTTCGTAATCAGGACATGTATCGAGAATACTGTGGCAATGTTCTGCGATGCGGCTTGGAACTTGCAACGGTTGCGCATAGGGATCGGTTCGCTGAACGTCCTGTTGAACAGATTAGGACGACGGCCGAACGTTTGGAGCGTCTAGCGAATTTCATAATACAGGACATATCTGATCCGATGGTGTTGCAGCCGGCATCATTAAATCTTGTTACACTGAAAAAACGAGAATCGGATCTTGGTTTCAACATCGATTCCAGCTACAATGGCATCCATCGCGTGACGGATATCCAATACACATCGCCCGCCCAAAATTCGGGAAAGATCGAGGATGGCGATGAGATTGTACAGATTAACTACCAGACCGTTGTTGGTTGGCAGCATAAGAATGTGCTGCAGCATTTGCGCGAGGCGTTGCCCGATGTCGTGCTTACTGTGAAAAAGCGTCCCAAGCACACAAAGATGTATGGCCAAATATACATGCAACCATATAGGTTGCCCAGCAGGAAACGCAACATTGCCAGCCGATGGGCTGACAATCTGCCTAGCCCAAATACGCGTTCTGCTTTCCTGACCCTCGATACGGCACCTAAGATCCAGAGTAGCGAGCAGGACAAAGTCGAAAAGGTTCAGGAGCTGGCACGACAACGTGTAGAAGTCAGCGAAGGAGTGGTTGAAGCGGAGAGTGAACAGGAGCAGGTGCATGCTGGCTCAGACTCGGATTCCAGTTGTAGTGACATACGTACACCGACAGATCCAAAGTCGGCAGATCGTGAGATGCGTCTATACTATCCAAAGCCACGAGCTCTGCTCCAGCGACGTCACACAATTTGCGGCGATGAGTTTCTCAGTCTGAAGCATTCGAATCTGGTCGTACCATCTTGGCATGAGCGTAAGCCTGGCGGTGCTGCTGCTAAATGTGATCCAGGCTCGCCCAGCATACGCGACAAGTCGGTTTCTTTTGGTTACGGCCTTGAGGTAACGCCCAGACCAACGACCTGCCTCGGTCTGGCGGGCAGTGGCAGTGCCGACACATCCAATCGGATGTTCATGGAGGCACGCAAGCTGAAACAGATAACAGAGGCGTCAATGAAGACGCAGCACCAGTTAGAGATGCAAGATAAATACAAACCAGGCGTCAGTAAGGTGGTGCGTTTTGATGCCAACATGAAGGTGGAGGATTATGTGGTGAAAAACGAGAAGTTTACGTGCAATGTAGAGAACACAATACTAGAGACCTTTGAGCCGATACCCTTTGCCGATGAGGGTGATGAAGATGCACTGGAAATGCTACGAAGTTGCGCGAACGAATCCAGCGCCGAGTTACTACACGCCATCGAGCTGGTCACACGTGACACGCCGCCGCTGGCGGAGGCCATTAATACGCCACTAATACAACAGCAGAATCGGCGTGGACGCCTTGACAAGAGTCACAGTACTCCAGCCTATGATAATTCTGGGGAGGAGGAATCGGATACGCCACCACCCGCAATTGAGCCGCGCAAGGAGTTTCTACTGGTAACGCCGCCGGCTCCGCCGCCACGACCACGCAAACAACGTGAGTTGACGCCACCCGTTGTGCCACCGCCACCGCCAAAGCCGGCTAGCATGCAGCACCAGCATCAAACGGCAGTATCGCCGGTATCAGCAACGGAGCAGCCGGAGACAAGTGAATTGCTGACGCCAAGCAAGACACGCACGCTGACGCTGAAGAAAAAGCACAGCCTGATGGCCAAGCGGCGTAATACAAACCTAAAGCTGTTGGGCACCGGGGACATTCAGGGTCACCTGTACAGGCGCACAAAGAATATGCGTGGCGTCACCTATTGGGCACGCATCTATTTCGTAATGCTGGATACGATTCTTTATGGATTTCGAAGTAAACAAAGCTCTAGTGCCAGTTTGGTTATATTTTTGCCAGGATTCACGGTCTCGCTGGCCAAGGAGGTGCACTCGAAGCCGCATGCCTTTAAGGTATATCACACGGCGAAAACGTTCTATTTCGCGGCCGAATCATTGGACGCGCTTAATCAATGGGTAGATTTCTTACGTCTTGCTTCGCTCAAGCTGCCGGCGGTAAATATTGCGACATGCACTGGCAAGGATCTGTATTCGGAGAACGAGAGCTCAGGCGAGGAGGAAAACGATTCGCTGATCAATACAAATTTATGCACGCCGTCGCCGCAGTCGTCCAAGGATATGATTGCCACGCTGACGGCCACTGCCATGGGTCAAACCACACCCACCAGCAGTCACACCAACAACAATAACAATAACAACAACAGTATGAAGCATGATCGTGGCTACTTCGATTCGCTGCGCAAATTCACCATGGGCCCATTCAAGAGCAATACGGCCAAGTCCAACTCCAGTGATATTCCTGTGCCCACAGCCAATTTTCAGACGTTTCGCAAGGTGCCCGGCGGCAGCTGTGGCATTCAGATAGGTGCTAATACGCCGGGCTATCATGATCCGGCACAGCCACCGACATCCCTTACGCCAGCTGCCAAACCCGCAGTAATGGGAACCCAGGAACAGCAGCCGGCAGTTGTAACAACATTGCCTCGAAAGCTATCGCGCAGCTCCAGTCGCAGTTCTGTGGTGAGCAGCGCCTCCGTTAGTCTCGGGCCACCCAATTCGCCGGCACCGACTCTCAGTTCGCTGCAGCAACAGAGTTTCGAGGAGAGCAACAGTCCCAGTCCCAGTCAGAGTCAAACGCCCAGTCAGAGTCCCAGTCAAAGTCAGAGTCCCAGCAGCAAATCGAGCCTGAAGAAGGTGCCGTATCATTATCTGCACGCATCTAATCCTAATTTGGAGGTTTTCGAGTATCATCACTCGCATCCGAAGACCTTTATGACCAAAAAAGCCGGCGGCGGCGGTGGCGACAATACGCTGGACCCGCATCATCCCACGAACAATATGCAGGGTTACATGACACTCAAGGATCTGATGCTGCAGAAGCAGGAGGAGGAGTCACAGGAAATGTATAATAATCGTGTGCATCTTGGTGTAGAAAAGCAGCAGCACATGCGAACCGACTCGAATGCCAGTCAGCAGACAGCCGGAGGATCTGTAGCAGGCATCACAGCGAAACCGCCTGGTAATGGCAATGGTGAGAAACCGGCCAAGATTCAGAGTCTGAGTTTGCCTAAGACGCCGGACTATGAGTTCAGTTTTAAGCCGGACGACGAGAGCATTAAACGGACACGCACCAAGGAGGGCCAGAAGTTGCGCGATTTTGGATACGAGCTGATCTTTGGCGACGAGCCTAGTTCCTCCAGTAACAACAACAACGCCAGCGTGTCCAGGCAATCGAGCTGCAATGAATATGAAAAACAGGTGCAGATGCAGCAAGAGAAGCAACAACCAAAACAGCCAGAGTCACAGCCGAGCACGCGATCGAAGTATTTTCTGCGCACGCAACATTTCTCCAGTTTCCTGCACAAGAACAACAAGAAACACAGCCACGATGGCAGCGATGCGGGCTCCATATCGAGCAGCAGCAGCAATAAAAAGAGCAAGACCAAATCCTCTAGCAGCAGCAGCGATCGACGTTTCCCCTTCACGCCGATGACAATGACACTGCCGCTGAACAAGAAATCCAAATCGAATCACGCTCTAGATGGGGGAAACCTTGGCGGCGGCGGCGGAGTCGGAGGCAGTAGTGGTAGCGGCAGCAGCAGTAACATAAAGAAGAGCCAAACGTACAATCAGGATTTGCGCGATAAGGTGGCGGGCACCAAGTACGATGCTCATCGCAAGAATTCCGCACCCATTCCCATATTCTCCAAGTTGTCCAATGCGACGCCGACACGACCCTCTAAAGAGAATCGCTTTCTTGGCTCGCCACTGCTGCATCGCACTCTCTTTGGCCCCCATCAGCAACAGCAGCAGCAGCAGCAACAACAACAACACCAGCAGCAGCATCATTTACTACATAATCATCAGCCGCCTAGCAGCGCCGAGCTAGATGCAGAGTGTGATCAGGATATATTCTTTCAGGTCATAATCCCTGAGCAAGGCAGTCAGCGTAGATATCGTGGAACTGCTGCAGCCATTTCCAATACGAATCTTTGTGCATCCGAAGCACTGCAGCCACCCTTGCCGCCAGCCCCGCCACCACCAACATCAGCGTCAGCACAAGCAGCAGCTGCATCTACATCGACAGCAGCTCCGCATTCCAAAGACGATGCTCCACATGAACCTGCAACGCCAAAAGTATCAAACACCAATTCGCTGGACTCGAAGGCCGCCACGCCGGATTATCCGAATATGGAGTGCCCGCCGGTCTTTGAGCCAGAGATCTACTCGCTCAGTGAGCCAAACACAAGTCTATCGCGGCTTATGCTGCGCAATAACAGTGGCAGCGGTAGCAGCAGCAGCAACAACAACAACAACACCAACACCAATAGCGTCAGCAGTCCCAGTGGCGGCGAACATCAAACTTAGGTGTGATGCAAAACGATTGTGAATGCTCTATATACATACAAATATTATAATATACACATAGATATAGATATATAGTCAGACTTTCTGTGAAACGAACTTGAACTGTTTCCAAATTCGACTTTACAAGAGATTAGCAAAGAAACAGCATTTGGAACAGGGTGCTGCAATGTTAGGCCCGAAAGAGATTTAGAACAACGGTTCGACATCAATATTTTTGAAATCGAATCAACTCGTGAAACTCGACTCAATTCGTTTTTGAGCAGTTTGTCTAAGTGTGTGCATTTTTTATGTACATATATAGATATACACTTTACTCGTATTAATTATAGCAAATATATAGTATTTTGTTCTTTTGGCATTTGTCGTCTCCAACACCCACACTAATCACATTCGCATCGACACCTCCTTTTTTACTCACCCTATAATCCGCTTATACACGCATACATATAATTACTATACATTTTTAGATATTCTGCATGAAGCGCCTTAATTTGCATTACGATTTACTTTGGCTCTAGGTAAAAAATGAAAAACAAATTAAGTCTGTGCGTTGAAGTGAAATGATGAACGCGAACATAGTAAAAGAAAAAGCTGGAGAAGAATACAAGTAAATTGTTCTTTATGATTTGCCTATTGCAATGAGATTAACCAAGTTAATCGAAGCTGTTTGATTTGCTCAACAGTTCGTCTAGCATACAAGATCTAAGTGAGTACGATACACCAATCCATATACAAATATTTGTAGGGGCTCAAGCAGGTCAGCGAAGAGCCCGAAAATGTTATAGATTATACATCAACTAAATCAATACGTATTAATAAAGTCAACTGTATATAAATTTAAATTGTTTTATGTGTATTATTTAAAAAACTTATTTAAGCAGTAATTGGCAAATTATTTCATAGTTTATATTCCATATTAACTGCCATTGTAAATCGATTCATAATCCCTTTATTCACATATATTTTTAAATAATCAAAATGTATCGTGTGCATAGCAAAGTGTGTTTACTTTTCAGACAATTACGCGAGATCCTCGATGAGTTTCTTCACCTCATCTTCGCTAAGCATGGTAAAATCTGTTTTGCCCGTGGTCATGGTCATTAACTCCACGTTGGTCTCGTTCAGTTTCTCCTCCATGACCTGTTTGAGTGTGTTTAAGCACAAAACAATGGCATCCTTCACAGTCATCTCCGGCACGTATTTTTCTTGCAGGTTTTGTTGGGCACCCTCGCTGCCCGAGCCGATAGCCTTGGCGCAGTAACGAATGTAGGTGCCCGAGGGATCCATGTGCCATAACTGTGGCTTGCCATTCTCAATGCCGGCAAAGAGTATAGCCACACCGAATGGACGACTCATCGCTGAGGCGCCATCACTGTCACCGCTATCGCCGAACTGAATGGCCAGTGTGGATACGGCCTGGGCACACGACTCCACGGTCATGGGCTCATTATAAACAAACCAGTGATTCTGGCACTCGACGCGTGCCCGCTCGATCAGAGTTCGTGCATCGGCCATAAGACCCGAAGTGGCGCAGCCAATGTGCTCGTCCACCTTAACAATCTTCTCAACAGTCTTGGGCACCATCATCGGCGAAGTGATGCGTTTCTCCACGGCCAGAACAACGCCTGTTCAATTAATACACTTTGTCATAGTCATTTAACTTTGTGTCATTTAAAGCAACTTACTGTCGTTTGTGCAGATACCGATGGCAGTGGAGCCCAGCTTGATGGCCTCGATGGCGTACTCCACCTGAAAGAGGCGGCCCTCGGGAGAGAAGGTATTTACACCCCGATCGTATTCTGAGCGTGTCATAAACATAGCTGTGATTGGCTGCAATTACAAACGGCAATTTAATTTATTGTATCGGAAAAATGGCCAACAAATGCTTACTTTTTCTTAAAAGCGTCTGTGAATAAAAAACAAACCAATTTCCAAATGCCGGAATGACTTTGATGCCAAAATGACTTGCGTATAAAAATGACAGCTGCCGACGGCGCTGCTTTAATTGTAAGTGTTGCAAAACTCATTGTGTGTTAGTGTTGCACAGGGTGGGCAAACCAAGCGCAAACGGGCACACTGCTGCATTATCGAGAGTTTTTGCGCGGCACAATTTGATTTCAAACAGATTGTGTTTGTGATAAAATGTTTTCGCTCTGCTTTTATGCTTAAATGTTTTTAATTAACAATAAACAAATAATACATAATTAAAAGAAAATAAATATTTAAAAAAAAATCTAGCAATGTAAATAAGAATCTTTACTCTTGATTTCAGATTGATATTGAGATAATCGCATTTCTCTCATGGGCAGTGACGATTATGAATGTAAAATCGAATTCGGGCAATAACTCAACAATATGTAAATGCCGACCAGTTTAATCGGTTAAATGACACAGCTCAAGGACTTGTCGTGCAGATGATTACACAATCTTCACACACAATCTTGGCTCACTTGGCCAGGTCGTAGGGCTGGTTAATGGCCGATTTATTGCACTGTTAAGTGCGGAGCCAATTCAATTGTGTTCAAATCAAACTTAAGGGCTATGGACAATCTCTAAATGCAAAGTGAAATAGTAACTAATGATTTATAGTTAGTAATTACTGGGTCAGGGTTAGTACTACACACACACACAGACAGACAGACAGACAGATCTCAACTTTCCTTTGCCGACTCCAAGTGTGAATGCGAGACTTTTTCCCGACTCGCAGCTGGAGTGAAGGTCGCTGAGCGGGCCAAGGTAGGTACAACAGCGACAACATAATCTACTGTGCAGTTTAGCCAACTTACTGCCGCGCCTTTAGCGCCTTGTGGCACCAAGAATTGTAATATCGAATTAGTCGGTCTAATTGCAATTACAAGCGCAATAATGGGCAATTAGTGCGCGAAACTTGGCTGTGATTATGAAATAGAATAGGCATGTAAATGTTTTCAAGCTGCTGCTGCTGCTTTCGTACATTTTCCGTCCACCTCGACCGCCCGACCGTATGTTCGCCGTCCCTCCTCTCTCTCGCTCTCTCTCTCTCTCACGCTGTCTTCCGCGTCTGCGGCAAGTTTCGAAAATTCGTACGAGTCTACAACTGGATACGAAATTTTTTTTATATATTTTATTGTTGTTTTAATGCACCGCTAATGCCACATGCCAGTTGAAGTGCGCCGCTGTGTGTGTATGTGTGTGTGTGAGTATTAGCATTGGTATTGGTGTGGTTGTGTGTGCCTGGTTAATTTGTGTTTTGTTTTAGTTTTAAACGCACACTAAGTAGGAACGGTTACTGCATGGTGGGTTTTAAATAGCCGCTCGGTATTCAATTTAATGACTATGATTGCACAAAGCTCGTACACCAACACACACACACACATACACAAACGTATTTGCGTGTGCGGTACAGTCACGCTGGCAGCTCCTACAGGCTGTAATCACGAGCTTGCCACAACGCCACGAATCGAACTTTTTGGCCAATTTGAGTGAAATTTGTGTGCTGAAACTCGGCTTGGAGCATGCACTCCACGCACACATAAACACACAGTTACACACACTGACAGTTCGAGCTTAGTTTTGGCAGCAGAGCAGCAGCTGGCCAACTCAATGCCAGCTCAAACAAAACGCCTAAAACGCTGGCGCATTGTTATCGATAACAAAGATGCGACCATAAAATGGGATAAAGCACAAATATGATGCATGGGCCAGACGATTTACGTATCTGACATGTGTGCACTGCAAGAAACTGGGGTTGTGTAGAAAATGTAATTTCAAATATTTGTAATAAAAAGAAATACTTTATTTAGATTAAATAAATAAAATGAAATCTTACGTTTATGTCAAATTAAATTCCTTAACGTAAGCTGCTATTTCTTGCAGTGTACTTGCCGCGCTTCGTTTTAGCCACGCATTGTGTGTGTTAACCTTCTTATTGTTTTTGCCACTTACCACAGACTCCGCTTACAACGCCGCCGCAGAGTGTCAATAGCACAACTGCAATCGCCCCTGTTTCATTTGCATAATCCGCCGCACATTGTCCCCATATATTGCATATCCAAATATCGTATGTCACATGTCCCCATATCGTATCAAATATCGTATTTGGACAAAAGGCTATAAACGGAACCAATGCACTGGGTATGTCAATGTCTGAGATTTATCCCCCTCATTCTCTCTCGCTCTCGCTCTCTGCTCGTTATGTAAAAGGAAAACAGCCTGTTTACGCAGTAATCTAATAATCTATTGAAGCAGCAGCAGCAACTGCAAGCTGCACACATGTTGCTGCTGCAATGTTTTATCGGAAAATCGCTGGAAAATATGAAAATATGCGCGGTTTATTTGGGTCGTCAGTGAGAGTGCGGATAATTTCCTAGCTATTGTTGTAGGATAACGACCCGATTACCTTCTGGTAATACCTCATGCATGCAGCATGTTGCTGTTGCAGTTGCAGTTGCAATTGTTGTTGCTGCCTCTGCTCCTGCCGTTGCCTCTGTCCATCCCGTTGTTTTGCTCAGTCGAGCAAATGAGAAACGAGTTGTTCATATAACACCGTTCCCCAACATTTCATTACTAAGCCAAATCCACAACAACAGCAGCAGCAGCAGCAACAACAACGAGTTGCGAATGTGCGCGCTGCGGCGTCGCAGTCACAAAATTTGAAGAGAGCGCTGCCGTTGACGCAGGCGCAGGCGCAGGCGCAGCGTGGAGTGCGGCGTGAAGTGACGGTGAATTGCGTTGCGATAGACCAATTTTTCGGTGTATAAAAGCCGAGTGCAGCGCGTCAGCGAATCAGTACCAACTTGGCTCTCGTGTTATTGGTATAACACAGTTTATTGTGGAGTAATTGTTTATCTCGTGAGACGTCAAAGCAACAGCTCAACAATGCGAATGGTAAATAGGAATAGGGAATAGAAAACCGAAACAGTTTGATAGTTCATTCGACTCTCGCGTATTTCGCTCGCGTTGTGTTCCGCTCTGAACGTTCCTGCGTTCTGCTCCTTTTTACAGTTCGTCTTTCCTTGTCTCGCCGTGTGCGTGGCAATGGCCCATTGCGCTGCCATCGATCCGAAGGCTGCCGATGCTGCCGATGCTGCCCCAGCCGAACAGGAGGGCAAGACTGTCGAGAAGCGTGGCCTGCATCTGGGTGACTATCATCATCATCATCATGAACATATCAAGACAGTGACCATTGAGAAGAAGGTGCCGGTACCCTATACAGTGACCAAGCATGTGCCCTACACGGTTGAAAAGAAGGTGAGTACATTCCGGCCTCTATAATCCTACTTATCCGATGGTCTCTATAAATGCGATCTCACCTAACTCGATCAGATCCCCTATGAGGTTAAAGTCGACGTGCCACAACCCTACATTGTAGAAAAGAAATACCCGGTGGTTGTTAAGGAATACGTTAAGGTGCCCGTCCACGTACCAAAACCGTATATTGTCGAGAAGAAAGTCCCGTATGAGGTGAAAGTGCCCGTCGATAAACCATACGAAGTGAAGGTCCCTGTGCCGGAGCCCTATGAGGTGATCAAGAAAATCCCATATGAGGTAAAGGTACCGGTGCCACAGCCCTACGAGGTCATCAAGAAGGTGCCACATGAGGTTAAAATCGAGGTGCCAGTCCCTAAGCCCTACGAGGTGATCAAGAAGGTGCCCTATGAGGTTAAGGTCGAAGTGGAGAAGCCCTATCCCGTTGAGGTCGAGAAACCGTACCCCGTCGAGGTCGAAAAACCATACACTGTGGTCGTGGAGAAGAAGGTGCCCTATGAAGTGAAAGTACCAGTCGATAAGCCCTACAAGGTTGAGGTTAGTATCGATCAAATAGAGATTGTTCTTACAAGATTTACTATATATGTATTTTACGAATACGTATCTTTTGCCAGGTTGAGAAACCCTATCCAGTGCACGTCAAGATTCCAGTTCCACAACCCTACACTGTTGAGAAGAAGGTGCCCTATACCGTGGAGAAACCGGTACCTTATGAGGTTAAGGTGCCCATCGAGAAGCCCATTCCCGTCTACACAGAGGTGAAGGTGCCCATTCACAAGGAAATCCCGGTTCCAGAGAAATACCACGTCGAGGTGCCCATCTTCAAGCACCACGAGCATCACGAAGATCATCATGATTACCATCACGGTCACCACGGTCACTACTAGGTCATCGCCAGGTCAGCACAGAACGCGAGCACAAGGAGTATACGAACTACAACCACAGACGAAGAAGAAGACGAAGAGGAAAACGAAGAGGAAAACGAAGGAAAACGACGTGATGAAGTGAGAGAGCACAAGGACATTAACAGACTGTCTTTGTCGCATCCACGCAGCAACGTTGAGCTGGACGTTGAACGGGTGATAAACACAAGAAGGAGCGGAGCCAGAGCAGAAGGAGGAGGAGCAGAAGGAGGAGGAGGAGGAGGAGGAGAAGAGCAGGAGGATAACGAAGAACAAGTAGCAGTCAGAGGACAAACTAGCTGTCTACTTGGAAACGAGATCTTGCGAAGGTCGCCGTAGATCGCGAGATCTTAACGCGTATTTCGCACACGTTTTTAAGCCAAATGTGTTATACTTTTACTGTATCATTGTTTTAGCTGTACGATTATTGAGTTTTTATCTTAATTATAAGCTAAAGAAACACTGAAAACCCAATTCAAAAGCATTTACTTACTCCGGCGAGGCAGAACGGGGCGGGCGACGGCAATGGAAAGCGGGGCTGGGCAAACCGAGTGAAAGTGAAAAGCAACAGGGGCGACCCGCAGACCGTGCTCCCAAAAAGCAACGTACCACTTGTGTCTAATAAAATGAAATGTGACGAAAACCAGTATTTATTATTATTGTTGTTGCTTTTGCTGTGTCTGCAATTTCGTTGTGTGTATTCTTGGCCAGTTTGGTTATGCAATACGGAGGCGAGCGCGATTTGTGATTTGCGATTGCATCACAACGAGCTGTAATTGCAGGAAGTAGCCGCAGTCGCACACACACACACACACTCGCATTGGCTCACACACACACAAAAAGCAACTACTTGTTAGCCGTTTGCAAATTGTGCTGGCCAAGCAAGCAGGCAATCTCTTGGCAATTGCAACATTTTCGCAATAATTTTTCAGTTTTCTTTTTCTTCCTCTGCGCTGTCATAAATCGTTCGAAAATTTTGAAAAAATACGAAATTATGCATGAGTGTGTGTGTGGTTGGCAAACAACAGTTGTGCCAGACAAACAAAGAGAGAGAGAGAGGGATAGAGTGTGCCAAGAAGACGTGGCGGCAGCTGCCAAAATAAACTCATAAAGAGCGACTCACGACGCGAACTCAACTCAAGTACTTAATGGCCTCGATTTGGCAAGTAACCACTTACTGTAACTGTAACGGTATGCAAAATTGCTGTATGTCGAAATCTTTGCAATGCGCTGCAAATCAATCAAAACCGCAGATTGTAAAGCAAGCAAAAAGAGTCAGCTGATAATTTGAATTGCGCGCGCGTTCAAAGCGCACCCTGTGATGTTAAGCATTTCGCACAGGGTGTACACGGTGTATTGTGGTATTTTTGCCATTCGCGCGTCAGCTGTTTCGGGCTGCGTTCGCGGTGACAAAGAAGAAGTGAACGACATTCACATTGCATAAACCAAAACAAAAGCAGTCTATATTTAAATTATATTAAAATAAACAATCGAGTCACATATAATTGTTGTTATTTCAAAATGGCCGACGATGGCGAAAACTCGGTGGACAATCGACCTGCCGACGACAGCAAGCCGGAGAAAATGTTCACACTGAAGAAATGGAACGCCGTTGCGATGTGGAGCTGGGATGTCGAGTGCGATATTTGCGCTATTTGCCGCGTTCAAGTTATGGGTGAGTTGCTGGCCAATATGTGCAAATTCTCAGGTGTATAACTTACAGCAATTCCCTGATACACATTGGAGTAGAGCATATATATCTATAAAGGGACATACCAATATAGGAATAAACTCTATTCAATTGCAAGATGAATCCTGATTGGAGTAGCTGGATTTCTAAACTTATCATTGTAGGAGAGTTCTGTCTTCGCTCTAAGCCTGATAATGGCCCTGTGCGTGGCGTTTGCGATCCTAACTCTGATAAAGAGCTCACGTAGATTCGTCTCCGTCATTGTGAATTGTCAATTCAAGCCTCATATGATGTCAATACACGCTACGTATTTATTGCAATACGAATTCACTTCCTTGACAATAAGTAAAGCATTTCGGCTTTATATATGTATTTATTTTGTTGATATGATGATGGTATATTGATGTATGTGTTTAAGAGCTGTCTGCCAATACGTATGAGATTGATTGCGACTTAAACAATTCAAAATCCTATTTTTATAAACTGATATTTGCCCTACATTCCTCTTAAGGCAAAGGATAACTATACCAGAGCTCGGGAAAGACTACTATCTGTTTGGTTCTTCAACTTGTGTATTTGATATTTTTAGCAGCACTGTTAAGATTTTGTTGATGATAGTATACTGACCTAAGCTAGTTTGGATCAGGTGAACATCAGTGTAACTTATTTTATAACGCAGTGCCAGTCGAATATATAAATAACCATTTATGTATATAAAGATTGCATCTGGCGAGTGCATAATCAATGCAGTCGGGCAGCAACTGCGTATTCGATTCGGTTTTATTGGATCGATTTACCGCGTTACACAAGCGATAAGGTCCAGGCTCGAACTGAACACTATCTCTGGGTCTGACTTTGCTCTGTAAATATCGAACCGATTGGTATATAGAACAAAAACAAAAAAACAACAGTAGCAACTCGATTACTTTTTCATTTTCGAATGCGAAGCATGCGCAGCCAATCCACTATATGCACATAAACCATAGGATACATTGTATTGTATGTAGTGCATTCTAGAGCGGATTTAGAAACGGAAATTATATAAAATACTCACGTATTTGCATTTCGTCATTGCCGAACTGTAAATTGCGCCGGGAAGGTCGTATGCAAGTCTGAAACTGTTTTTATTTCTAACCACCAGCGTCGTCTAGTTCCGAGTCAGGGAAGGGGGGTTCATTGATAAGACAAAAGAATTTTGATTTTTCATATTTGTTGGTATATTCATTAAATTAATGTACAATGCAGCTGCTGCGAGTGATATTCATGAACAGATTCATATTTCTATATATATAAATAGAGTGATATTCATGAACAGATTCATATTTCTATATATATATATATATATTTTTACATGCTGATTATTCGAATAGCCAATCGAAAAATTGTTTTCATTTTCTGGTGGGGGCCGTTGTTGGGTTTGTTTTTGTTTAGTTAGTTTTTTGAATAATTCTGAACTTACGGACTAATTATGTCATTTCTCTACAGCAATAAATTCATGATGTCTCATCATAGTATATAGTCAACAAAATTAGTGCTAAACTCATAATTTACACAATCATAAAACTACGCGACTTAACGATACAAATAATAATATAATAATATTAATAATCATATAATATTTTCATAACAATAATCGTATAGAAATAAAGGAAATTCTTTTGCTAAAACACACGCTCTCAATAACAATAGCAGCCAGCGAATCAGCCACATATATATATGATTCTGATGATTATGTATCTGTATCCGTCTGGATATAGTTACAGTTTATCGGTTTTTATAGTGCTATTGCTATCGATATCGCTATCCGTTTAGTTGTAAAACTTAAGCACTAGGGAACTAGACTAATATTTGGTTTGATCGATCCAAGATTCAAGATCCGCTTTCATGCAAAATGATCTTTACATGTTGAAGGACAGCGGCTTAATGTTCGCCACCGATGACATGCGACGCACACGTCCCATCATCTTGCGCTCAATATCCTCCAGCGTCTTGCCCTGCGTCTCGGGCACATAGATTATCACAAAGAACAGGCCGACAAAACAGATGACGCCGAACATCCAGAACGCGCCATGTGCACCCATAAAGTCTGTAATACAAGTTGGCAAATTTCAATTAGTTTTACAGATCTATAGACCCATAATATGAGTGTACAACTTACCCAACATGTCCTGGAACGACTTGGTCACCACGAATGTGCACGACCAGTTAAAGGCTGTCGCCACCGAGGCAGCAGATCCACGTATCTTTGCCGGCAGAATCTCGCCCATCATCAGCCACGGAATCGGGCCGAAACCCAGCGAGAAACCCAAGATGTAGACGACAAAACAGCTCAATGGCAACCAGCCAACATGTGATAGATCCATGCCCTGCGATTTGCAGTAGAAGAAACCGCCGAGCACAAATAACGTCAATATCATCGCCACATTGGACACATACAGCAAAATCTGCATAGAAGAGATTCCCCATTAGTTAGTTGAGCCCATAAGGAAGAAGTTTGTAAGATGCACTCACCTTGCGTCCTGCGCGATCGATCAGCAGCGTCGCAATGAAAGTGGCCGCAAAATTGACAACGCCCACAATGATCGTGCAGACGTTGCCATCAATGGTGGAGCCAGCATCCTTGAAGATCTGCACGGTATAGAAAATGACGGCATTGATGCCACTCAACTGCTGGAAGAACATCAGGCCAAGTGAAATGGACAAGGGTTTGAGATTGCTGCGCTTGAGCAGCTCCAGCATGGTGTTCTGCGTAGCCGATCTATCGGCATCGGCCTGCGAACGCATCAGACCCTTCAGCTCGGGCTCCACATCGGCCTCCTTGCCACGCAGCCAGACGAGCGCCTTGCGTGCACGCTCCTCCCGTCCACGGCTCACAAACCAGCGCGGTGTCTCCGGAATAAGGAACATCAGTATGAGGAATGGCACGGGCAACGAAGCGCCCAGGAAGGCCAACATCGACCAGTCCATATACGTGCCGGCCACAAAGCATAACAAGATGCCAATGTTACCAAAAGCCGTTGGCAATAGACCCAATGTGCCGCGCACCTCGGGCTGCACAGTTTCGCCCAGATACACGGGCAGCGACAGCGAAGCAATGCCCACACAGAAACCGGCAAGAAAGCGACCGGCCAGCACCATGGCCACATTGACAGCGCATGCAATGAGCAGCCATGAGACGATGAACGGCACAGCCGTTGCCAGGATCGTATTGCGTCGTCCCAGATACTCAATAAAAGGTCCGCCAGCAATGCCGCCAGCCAAACCTGCCAGTGGCATAATACCACCTACCCAGGACGCCTGTAAGAAGCAGAAGATGTGCATACGGGGCAATGTTTAGTAGAGTTTCGATGGGCACAGATCGTGTTAGGAGATCGAACAACCCTTTTTTGGCTAAGCAATATTGAAACTAGTCTTTAGATCTGAGACCAAGTTCTTAGTCAAGTCTATTTATAAACCTTAGAGACTATAAGAGCTAGATCCACTAAATATTGTGACAATAATCACAGTTCTTTGATAATTATCAATTTGTAAGCGTTCTTTTCCGACTAGCAGGTACATTTTTGATGTTTTGAAGGTTTTTCTTCAGGTTTTTCAGATTTCTACTGATTTTTTTTTGTACTGAGCTCTATTTAGATCTCATCTTGCAACTTACCGCTTGTGGTGTAACTTCAAAGGATGTAAGATTTCTGTTGGTCATGGAGACCAGGGCGGGCGAGGTGTAGGCGCTGGCAAAGCCCACGACGAGGGAGCCCAGTGAGACGCTTAGAGCGGCCAGAACCTGCAATAAATAAAATATGGAATAGATTAGAATTTAGTTGTGTCTGGGAATCAGATAGCGGGGCGAGTTTAGCTTAGTCTACCTGCGAGTAGGTGCACTTGGCCTTGGGCTCCTCCACCGGTACAGAGAAGGACACATGCGTGTCCGCGCGCATAAGGATCTTCATGATTCACGGGTTTTACAATATAGAATCGATCGCTATATATATAAACTCTACTCTACTCTTGGCTAGTTGCTGCAACCTTGTTGCAGTTGTTGTGCTTTTCTAGCTGCCGCCTTTCACTTAAAACTGAAGCCTTGCGAACTGTTTTCTAGCGTATTTGTCGCGCTTTGCCGGACGAAATTAAACTGAAACTGAAACCTGTCATCGCTCGACTCGAATGCACTGATCGAGCGACCGCCCGCTCGTCGGGACTAGGCCGTTAGATTTCGACAGCGATTTGCGCGGTCACGTACATACATCGGTTTTCACAGATTTATATGGCAAGCATATATGCATATAGTCGCTGTCTCTACTTCTATTTGCCTCTCTCGCTCTGTCTGTTTGCCAACGCGCATACACGCTCTGCTCGATCGTCTTATCAATCGACAACAATCGATCAGTCCCTGAAGAGCTTGGATTCAGCTGCAGCTTAAAGCTGACGTCCAGCATCAGCTGTTGACACTCGCTTATCACGCTGTTTACGTGTGCCGCCGCAATGCGACAAGATTAAGCCGAAGACGTAAGTTTTTCCCCCGAGCGTAGCAGTTTACGGCGGTTTACAGCTTTACTTGAAGCGTCGTTGCCCATAGACAGAGTGCAACTGAAGAAAGCCGCCGCCGCTGTAGGCCCGCTTTGGGACTGCATTGGCAGCAGCAGGTCGCTCGTTGTGGTCAATCAATCTGCCAGACGATGAGATTGCAAGGCGACTTGTCTGCCTGCCTGCCTGCCTGCCTGCTGATGGGTCAATGCGTATTTTTAGTCTCATCATAAACTAACTAACTGCGTTATTTCAGTTTCAATTTCAATTAAAGACTTGGCCTGACCCCGGCTAGGGGTTGTCCAGCGGGTTTCGGTTTGGGGCTGTGTATCGGGGTTAGGTTGCGGCACAAGCAGGCCGTGCGAAAATAGCTCGCCACGCGCTTCCAATGACGACCCACAAACTGCGCGCTAAATTGAAAGTGCAGAGAATGAAAACGAGCTTGAATGCTTTATGGGCACTCATAATGCCATTACCCATAAGGCCATTACCCCGCCTGCCCGCCCGTTCCCAGCATGTACTCGAAGCACTTCATTCAGAGAGGCGCCAGTTGAGCCACTGTCTCAGCGAGTCTCAGCGCGTCTTAACGAGCCAACAATGGCTCATCTGTGATGACTACGACAATGTTTATGCCGTAGGCGATAAGGAATATCAGCTATATAGCTGACTGATTTCTTTTTTTTGGAAAAAACTGAGTAATGTTAAGCGGAACAACGTATTCGATTAGATCAGACTTATTAAAAGCTCAAACAAATTGAGGATCCCCTGATCTAAGAAGCTGAGTATAATAAACCGGAACAAATGTATTAACAGTTCTATTAACGTTTTCGCAACACACAGTTCACTCAGTTCACTCCGCGAAGAGACATATCATGAAGATCATCATATGAACGCTATAATTGACACACAATCGCGACATCATTTGTTTGACCTACCTGTGTCCATATATAGATGGGATTCGTTGTGGGTCTGTAGACCTCCAGTTTGGGTTTGCCATCTTCGGTGATCTGGCGCACAAAGGGCACGGCATGGCGGATGTTGTCGCCCCGTTTGTTGCCCATGTCGTCCATTTCGTACAGTCGTCGGCTGAAAATAGAAATTGCGATGCGGAGCATAAGTGCGACTGTACGTCAAGTGGAGCAGCAGTACGGAGGGGGAGAGCCGGGTCAAATGGGATCACTTACCTCTTGCGTGAATCTGTGCTAATGGAGCGTTGCTGCTGGAAATTCTGTCGCGATGTGGGAAAGTCTTCGTCACTTTCACTCTCCAAATCCTTCAGATCGATAATAACTGGCTTGGTAATGTCCTTGGGCCGATGGATGAGTCGCTTGTGTTCGGCGTCGTCACCCTCCTCGTCACTATCGGTGCTGGAACCTTGTAATACTTTGTCTAGCTTGAATGTTACGCGCGGATCGAGACTCTGATGTTTGCGGCCCTGAAACTCGCGACGTGTCTTATGAAACTCCTCCTCCGACGATGAATCCTTGAGCAAATCTTCCAGAAAGCGTGTACCCTTTATATCAAGTGAGACATGCTTTTTCGCCTGAAACTGTCGACGATTATCGCTGGCCAATATATGCCGCAGATCCTTAAGTATGCCCTTATGATCGACACTGGTCGCCTTCTGTTGCTGGAACCCGATGCGTTTATCCTCGAAGCTATCCTCGTCGCTGCTATCGGCAGCCTTGTTGCCTGGCTGGCCCTGCTGACCCGGCTGATCGCCGCCGGAACGTGTCTTTTCGAACGATACACGCGAACCCTTCAGCGATTGCTTGCTGCGCTGCAGCTCCTCGCCGCCGCCTGTCACGATGCTGCGCTGCTGACGATCACGATGTGGTTCCAACGATGTTGGCGGTGGCGGCAACGGAGTCAACTCCAAGCTGCCACTGGCACGCAATGCTGTACGCTGCGATTGTGCTGCCTGCAACAGTGGTGGCTCGTTGATGTCGTCGTCCTCGAGCAGTGGACGAAACGATAGCGGTTGCTCGTCGTCGAGGTCGTGCAGCAAGCGTAACTGCGGTTGTTGGCGCTGTTGCTGTTGTTGCTGTTGTTGTTGCTGTTGCTGCGTCAGCGGATGACGCTGTGGCGCCGCCTGTGGAAACGGAAACGGATCCTCTGGCAATATTGTGTCCAGGCTAGTGCCGGTATTCGATGTCGAGAGATTGCTCTCGACGCGATGATAGCCAAGATCCTCCTGCGGGCAGAGAGGACGACAATTAAATTCAGTTCTACTTAAGTTCTTTGACAGCAAAATCGAAAACTCTCGAATCGGTCGCCACACGCACCGCGAACAATTGCGAATTAATGAATTATGCTACGACTAAAGATTATATAGTCGCTGGACCGACAACGATCCAACTGTTCTTGAGACAAGTGCAAAAGGTTACCCCGATTTCACTTTCGATGCTATGCTCGACTTGGCTTATCTCTGGCCTGTTTCATCAGCTTTAATCTATGTATTTGCCAAATACAGTCGCACCTCAGCATGATGAACACCCTTCGACGATAGCGGAAGTTCGTTGTAAGGAGATGCGACTGTTTGGGGGGATATACCTATTCTGTTTCGGTTGCGGTTCTGCATTTTCTTAATCTGTTCTTGCTCAATACTTCTTTAAATAATCCCCATCACATAATAAAGACTATATCACCTTTGATATGCTTGGCTGCCTTCAGACTCAGCATCTCTTTTAATTAGCATTAATGATTTCAGTGGAACGATAACCGCTTCAATCTAAATCCGTGTCAAAAAAAAAGCTCTTATACTTTCGTAGTAGAGTATTTTGATTCGTAATTCCGCCGGCTATATATATATAGTATTTTCATATAATTGTCTTATTAAAATTTTAAATGCCAGCACGCTTCTGTAAAAACCTTATCAGACACGTCAATAGACTTCCAAGTGAGAATTTACAAATTACTTAAGCATCAAAATTTAGCATAAAATTGTTTGATTGAGTCAAGAATAACTTCTGCTATTTAATCTTTATTTTTATTATGACAATGGTTTATTATTATTTATTTTAGATAGATAATCTTTCGGAATCTTCGCTTCTGCTTGTATGACAACCAATTTCGGGTATTTCATTTCAAACTTACCCCAGCTCGTGTTAGTTTTTCCTTTAGTTTGCCCATGGCGCTGCTCAGCGGTTGATGATGATGATGATGGTGACCCCCACTGCCGCCACTGCCGCCGCCGCCGGCGCCTCGATTGTCGCGTCCACTCATCTTATCAATGGCAGCTTCAGCCTATGTTGAACTTGAACTCTCTCGCAGCTTTATTGCCTAGCCTTGGTTAGTTCTCTCTATCTCTCCGTCTCTGTCTCTCTATAATGATTTTGCGAGCGACACTTGTATGTAAATTGTAAATTGTAATCAAGTTATTTGTGATTATATCTTTTCTTTATCACTTTTTTCTCTTCTTCTCTTTGTGTGTTTAAATTTGTCTTTGCTGCAAAGAGAGAGAGAAAAGTCAATTAGCGATTAATAAAATTTGATATTAAAATAGGTTTATATTGGTATTATTAGATTTAATTATAGCCACAACGGACAGTAGGCCACTTGAGACGATTAATCAGTTATTTATGGTTGTACTTGACTTAACAAGTACGTCTGAGGTCTGCCCTCTTATCGAGCTCTGAGTGTTTGTTCTCTGATAGAGCGAGCCCCCGTACAAAGTCCCCTACACACCCATTTTTCATATCTAGCTTATATCAAGGTATACTCTTACATATGATATATATTTATATATCTACCAAGTGTCTGTCCTTGATAACACGCGTGACCAACACTGTTTACAGTCGTCTATATAAGTTTTTCGCGCCAGTCGAAATACATATACATACATATTTATATACATATTTATGTATGCATATTTCTGAAATATTCTTTTTACTATTTCTTTTCCTTATAGTCTATTAGCTAAACCTGAGCTACTACAAAATTCTGTGGGAACTGATCTGACACATTTTCATTTTTTTTTTTTTTCAAAATATTTTTTTTTTTGGTTTTATTTATATCACACACTTGTGTCAACAATTCTGCCACTCAAAGTTGGCGCCCTTTTCCTATGCAACACTTTGGAGCAAACAAAAACAAAAGAGAAATATTTGTATTTTTATATTTTTTCGCTGTCATGCGGGGCAGCTGTTAAATTTGTGTTTTTGAAAATTTTCCACATTCGGTTTTTGGCCTCTCTCGCGCTCCATATAAATATTTTGCTGTCTAAATTATTTGCTCAAATAATTAATGATCTTTTGTGGATCAAAAAAAAATTAGTAAAATTTTTTAAATGAGACGCGAAAAAAACACATTTGAAAAAACGCGTTTGTTTGCTTTGCGTTCTCGTTTTCGCCAGCCTCGCTCCTGCGTCATGTGATTATGATGATGCTAACGGGACGTGTGGGCGCCATGACGTCGACCGGCGACGCTTACGCCGACGCCGACGGCGACGTCGATGGCGACGCCGTTTTGACTGCTTACACTTACATATTTGGTGCATTTTACTTTCTGCTGCTGCTTCGCGTGGCAGCATGACATAACCTTAAGAGTTGTCGCAGGAAAGTGTCACACACACACACACACACACACACACACACACACACGCACACACTCACCCGCACAGAGTCAGATGTAAGACGCCATTGCTGCATTTGGCATGCATTAGATTTGCAAATGCGCCGAAAATTGTGCAATTGGCCTTGAACGCGACTGTGTGTGTTTTGCGTCAGTGAGCGTGTGTGTGACAGTGTGTTCGTGTTTATGTGGCCGGCCTGTTGATGATTCATTGCAGACACACAAATACACGTGTGTGTGGGGCAGCCTATTGCTAACTGCCATGAAAAAAGCGAACTGACTACGATAAAAAACAACAACTACAAACTGGCTACGATACGCACTCTCTCACGTTAATATTTGTGAACAAGCGGCGCGTCGTGCTTAACTCTCTCTCTCTCTCTCTGTCTCTCTCTTCCGCTCTTGCCGAGTGCTGTAAGAACAGCTCACAGTGCCTACGCTCTTAGCCAAATCGACTCTCTTACATTGCGCTCACGTGCTGCCAACGTCATACGCTCTTCTGCTCGCGAGCACACACACACACACACACGCACACATACACACCCATACAGATGCACATTGGTTCATTTGTCAACAGTGAGTGCAACGTTGCGAATTTCGCTTTGCGTTTTTTGGGCATTTATTTTTGAAACAAGCGCGTACATTTTAGCTTATTTTGTTTTTTTTTGTTTCTGTTAATTAACAAAGACTAGCCGCTGACGACGGAGAAGACAATTTCATCTCGGCGTTACTTATTGTACATGTGCTTGCACATATTTTAATTTGGCTCAATTAGCGTCGCCCACGTTAGTCTGGTCAATGCGCAGACCTTTTCAATTTTGCGTGTTTGCAAAAGTTTCACTTGTTATTATTCTCAAGATACCTATTTAGTACCTATACCCATACTCTGTATAAATCTACGTATAAACATGAGTGTGTGTGTAATTGCAATTTCTAAATTTAAAAATATTTCACGGTCGCGCGTTCTCTAAAATTTCGACAGTTTGCAAATTTTTCTCTTTTTATTTTTGTTTTTCTTGTAGTTGTAGTATGCTTGTTTTGCTTACAATTTGTTTTTAGCCTTGATGAAGGGGTTTCTATGGGTTTTTTTTGTGTCTTTTGTTGTTTTGCAGCACTTTTGCCAAACCGCCAGAGACACTAATTACGTAAAACTATTTTGCATTAAATAACTTTCGACTAGTGTGTCCAGTTGCGAATTGACGTAGTAGTGCGAAAAAGCGTATAAATTTACATGACATTGACGGCAAATATATATTTATATTTCTGCCAAACCAGACAACACCGAGACTTTGGTTTTCTTAATGTTTGTTTTTTTTCTGATTTCTGATAATTTTATGTTTGCATAAATTTGAAAAACGACGACACGATACACAAAACTCGATAAGGCTACGACCGGAACTTGTAGCACGAAAAGAACTATAAATAGCTGACAAGAAAATATTCACGACAGCCACGCGAATTGTTTCGTTATTATTAAAAACAATATTTTATTAAATTCGTTAAAAAACTGTCTTTATAAAATTTCGTATTGTATTTATTATTTTTGTTTAATTTCTTTTCGTTCACTTAGAACGTGTAGTCTTGCATTGTTTCGCTCTTTTCTTGTGCGCTTATCGCTTTATATTTTACCTTTTAGCAAACTACTAAATGTGATATCCACTATTGTGGCACTGAAGCACGAGATTCGAATGCGCAACGTTTATATAGCGCACAGCAATTCACAGAAACTCGTTCGAGCTTTTTTACACACAGTATGCCGCCACTGTCGCTGAACGGTAAAACGGGCGAGAGAGAGCGAGAGCGCATTGCTCTCCCACTGTGTATATGAGTGTGTTTCTATGCGAGCGCACGCTCATATTTGGCTAAATATGGGTGTATGCACGTGTATGTGTGTGTGAGTGAGTGAGTTCGCGTATGCCTGCCGATGTGAGCAAGGAAAAGACAGATTTTGGAGCGAAGGTCGAAAAGAAGGCATGAATGAATCGAGGCGCCATTACGCCAGTGTGTGTGTGCGCGCGTGTGTCAGAGAGATGACGACGCCAACATTAGAAGACAAGTGCAGGACAAAGTCAAAGGTGCAAGAGATTCAGTCGCGCTCGCTGTCGCCGTCGCTGTCGCTGTAACTGTGAGTATGTAGCGCGCCGGCGCGACTGAGACGCCAACTCTACGGCTACGGATGCTGCGCTGCTTTATGACGCATTTCGGGCATTTCTTGGAGGACGTGACGCGACACAGTGGCACCAAACAGCGGCGAGCGCCAGTTATTTTATTTTTTTTATTGATTTGTTTTGGCTGCTGCTTCTCGGCCTCTGCCTCTGCCTCTGCCTTTGCCGCTGCTGCTGCCGTGGAGTCGTGTTAATAGCCAATTGCTTTGCCTCTTTGCGTTTTTGTTTGCGCCAATTGATTTTTATTTACAAATATTTTCAATTGAATATTATTAAATTGACTTTGAGGGCGCGTGCAAATTCTGCAGCCTTGGACGCGCATTTTGCGTGGTTTCTTTTCGCTCTGCTTGCCCAACCCCCATTTCCAAGACGTCACCAAAGCGTTGGAGACAAATAATTATTGTGGCATCGTTTGCCATTATTTTGTTTACACTCTCCTGCTGCTTATATACCACATATGTACCCATACGAATCGTGCCCCCAATAGTCGTCGGGGGGGCTCGTCTTTCCATTTCCATTTCCATAACATGGCATTAACATTGCCTCTCAATGAGTGCGCACAATTGCCAACGAATATTTCTGTTTAAACGGGTTGTGTTTTCAGACGACAAACACATATGCATATGTATGTGTGTATGTGTGTGTGTGGGTGTGTTATGTGTCTGTGTCTGAACATTCACACACGCGAACACGTATGTACATACATAGATTACGGAAAGTTTTTAATCATGATATCTGAAACATTGAATACAGTGTGTATACCCTGTAATTTGCCAAGCAACTGGAGCATTGTTTGTGTGTATTGTTTGTATTGCTACAGGGTATCAAGCAGTCAATCTTTTTTTCCACATTCTTCCTTTTTTGGCGTTTCGACCGTCATTGGCCGTCATGAGTTCCAAGCACAATCAATCTACCCAGTAATAATTGCCATCTTTCAAGGCTTCACTGTAGAGTGAAAACGAAAACGCGCTAATCTACACATAACTGTCTTATGTATTTTTTCGGTTTTTTTCGGTTTTTTTTTATATTTTGGTCGCCAGGGGAGGTCAAACACGAGGTATCGTCACGAGTCGTTCGAAAAATTGAGCAAAACCTGTTTTGGCAGCCCGCTCTACCCGTTCCCTAGGGGGATCGCCTTCAAGAGGGCACGTGTAGTGCCCTCTATTGAGATCGAAACGAGAGTTTTAACTCAAAATAATGACGAAAGTGCAATGAACTTCAGTGTAGTACTGTGTGCAGTTGAAATGGGTCGAGAGTGTGCTTGAAATGAGTACAAAGTGAGACGGTACATAATGCCAAAAGTGTACAACGCAATATTCGCAAAATATTCGAAATAATTTCATTTCTCTGTACCATATACCATATGGTTGGGGTACCATATTTGCCAAATATTTTTCGCCTCTAAGCATGACGAGAATGTTCTGTAATTATCACGATAATTACTATCTAAGACATTTTCAATGATATTTATAGTCATATACATATAGGACAGGCCTCCCATATTCAACTGCTCATATTTTTCACAATAATTGGAATTTATTATCAAACAATCGAGTCACAATGATGTATAATATTCTATTCTAATAGCTTCGTCGAATCCAGTCATACCATACAGACATACATACATACATATGTATTTATTTAAATCTTACTATCATGATTTCGTAAGAGTGTGCCGCTCTTGCAAGCACTTCAACTTCAAAGCAGAGAGAGTTATCTCGCCGCAAGCAGTATGCCGATTTTTAGAGCGAATTAAAAAGAAACAAGTGAATTTGCACAGCTACAACGAAAACCCAGACGAGCCCCCAAGACATGGCGGACAGCTGCACACACACACACACACACAGGCACATACGTCAGCAGCAGCAAGCAGAGCCAAAGAGAGCAGAGAGCAGAGAGCGCAACGTTGGAGATGTATAGAGAGTGCGGCGAAGAAACAGAAACAAGTAGAGAAACTGCTGCAGTTGGTGGCGCAGCGACGCGTCGCGTTGACGCATGCGCAGGCGCACGTATTGCCTAAAAAGCTGATGCAATTGCTTTTTGTTGCGTCAGCAATTTTTCACTGGCTCGGCCAGAATTAAAATACATACATAAACAAATAACTATATGTATGCACATAAATTGCAGAAATTTCGTGCGTGCATAAGTTAACGTGTGACACAGTCTCAATTAAGGTGCAGATAACGGCAGCCCATGCTTTGCTGGTTTTTTTTTTGGGCGCAAATTAAAATGAATTACAAGGAATCATTAAAAGCTTATTTATCTAATTGATGTTGGCGTCGATACAATCACAGGAGCAACAGGGGCACACTAAATTGCCAAGCGATAAAAGCTGCTCCCTCGCCAACAATACGCAGACATTTTTCCCAGCAATTGCACATGACACGTATTACTCGAATAGAGCCCGATTGAGAGCGAGAGAAAGAGAGAGCGGGAGCGCATTTGACAGTGCTGCCACTCTCTTACAGAAACGCAAAAACACAAGCAGCTCATGATCTGCCGCGCGCTCTCTTTGACGCTTTGGTAATTAAGCCAAAAAAATGCTAAATTTAGCGGCGCACACCCACACACTCGAAATGCCGCAAATAAAACAAAAAGAGCAGAAATTAACTTAAGCATGTGATGCCGGACGTTTCGCAGCTCGCCCGCTCACGCGCCAAGAAGCATACCCACACACACATACATATTTACATACACATGTATGTGTTTACATATCTATTTGTTTTTGTTATTCTTTGAAACGTGGGCTCATTTTGGCACAGAACTCAGGCGTAAATATGTATGTATGTATGTATGCATGTACAAGTATGTATGTAACTACAAATATGTGCTGCCCTATGTATGTGTCTGTAATGCTGGCGGTTTGAATGACGACGTGCTAGCTTTATGGCGACAGACGAGCCTCCAACCAACACACACATACAAACAGCTGCTACACGAAGAGCAACACACACACTTGCGCGCGCTCTTGCACTCGTTCAGTTGAGAACTTAATAATTTGCAACAGCAGCATGACTTACAGTGGACAGAGTCTCGCTGCAGCTACTGTTGTTGGTAGGCCAACTTATCACAGTGGGGTTAATGCAACTGGACGATAAGCCGCATATTTTACACTATGACGACGACAATATAACGAATGAAATTCAAACGTATTCGAACGTACTTTAAACTTTGCAGTCATCGCAACGATCTAAATGCCTCTAAAATGCTTCGTATCCGTCTCCCTCTCCGTCGTTGCCTTCGTCGAATTGCGTAAGCAACAATGGGGCAAAATTGTCGTTTTTTTAGTTTATATTTTTAATTTTAAGCAAACATCTGTGTTGAGTTGTTTTTGCTGCTGCTGTTATTGCTGTTATTGTTGGTGCAGTAGCTTTCTTTCCTCTCTTTCTGTTGGGCGAAATACACTGCAACATACACGTGCAGCGAGTTTATATGCATGCGATGCAAGTATTTGTTCTTAATGCACACTCATTCAGGTAATTATGGCTAAAATGGCAACCCGCAAGCAGTCGCGCCCTTCACTCAAGGTCATTGTCTCGCGCCTCGCCTCACCACTCTCTGACCAGTTCAAAGTTGTCGACGCGAAGTCATCGTCTACCGCTAATAAAAGCTGTACGTAGATCGGCGGCACTTTGTTAATTAGCCAAATACACACACCCAAATTTGAATACTCATTCACACACACGGATAGGTAGGTGTATCTAAATACATACGTATGTACATACTCTATGCATATATTAATATAATTTAGAATGGCAATTGTTTAACTGGTTATACCCTGTATAAAACTTAGCAATACGAATATATATACACAGAAAGACTGAAAGCTGAATAGCTGTCAATGCAGAGTATATTCGAGTCAATCAGCTTGAATAATTGGCATCTTAATGTTTTTTGTATTTCCTCGAATCTATTTTAAGACATTCCTTTAATACCAGCTCCGTGAAGATACAATTACGTATACTCTTTCGAGATTTAAAAATTGCATAGTTTTTTTTCTAATTAAAATGCCTCTAATTTTCGGGTTTTAATCTATATATAATCTGTTGCTTCAAATATACTTAGTATATATTTAGGCAGGCACGCATGAGCTCGCAATTTAATCATGTTTTCGTTCGTCATTGAATTAAATGTATCTAGATACTTGTTGGCATATAACGTATGATGAAATGTAGTATTTTTCCTATAGATCCCCGTTGCCGGTTATGTACTATATGTACAACAAATGAATTGACTAGTATAAACAATTCCGCAATTCATAAGTCTGCTGATTGAATATATCAAGCTGGAACCGAACTGAACTAATATATTTTAATTGAGATTTTTTCGCAATTTCTGTGTGCCGCGTCGATCACAACAAAAACATTTAATAAAAAAATTCGTGTAAACGTTTTTTTACAACGCGCGTCTAAGTTATTTTCCATAGTACGTGCAAAAATGTACCATGTCCTGTGTACGCTTTGTTTTAAAAAAGCGTAAAACAAATGCAGAATTTTAATAAAAAAAAAAATATGCGAAAAATACCCGACAAGTGGATTTGTTGATAGAAAGAATGAGATAAATATATGCGACACGTGGCAGTACACTCAATTGGGCAAACGGCCGGCGTTTAGAACAAGGCCTCGGTGGCGCAGTAGGCAGCGCGTAAGTCTCATAATCTTAAGGTCGTGAGTTCGAGCCTCACCCGGGGCATGTACACTTTTTGTAGTTATTTATGTGCAGTACATTTTTTTTTTTACTTATTTCATTATTATTATTATTTTTTTACATCAAAAAACAGACACATGAGAGGCCCAATGAAATGTCAAATTAAATAACAATTGCGTGCAGCAGACAACAACAATAAAAACTACTATTAGAGTACGCAGCTGCCGTAGCTTGTATAGAGGTACAAGTATTATACATAGATATATAGATATGGTATATGTAGTATATATAGTAACTATGGCGATTACTATTCGTAAAGCTGCTCCCGTTGCAGTGCCATTGCTTTATGACAGTTAATCTGTAGTCGTCAGTTGGCGCCCGCAATTTAGTCGCAGTCGCAGTCGCAGTCACAGTTACAGTTAGGCTAAAGTTAGTGGCAATTACAATTACACGACATTACAAATGACATTCATGTGGAATAACGCCTGATTTACTTAGCTAAAAGGCACAGCAGAAACGCTAGGGGTTGCGCGGAAGGGGGGGGGATTGAATAATAACGAAAACTATTTGCAGTTCGTAAAGTAAACAACTTTGATTTGGAATTTTTTAAGCTGTTACAGGGCCAAAATCAATTGCAGTAATCTGCTAAATTTAGAAAAATCAAAGCACTCGTGCAAGTTTTTTTTTAAATGCTTAAAAAACTTTACTCTTCTTAAATTTTAATGTAATTATATGAGATACTTCAGGTAGTTTATGAAAGGCATTTTTGCTATAACTTTATAATTTTTTTATACATTATATTTAAATTGTTTATTATATATAATGTAGCCGTTTATTGTTTAAAATTTGTGTATAACTTATTACAAATTGTATGCAAATAGTGTGTTTTTACCCACACCCACGACGCGTGGCAACTCTCACGTGGATCTCAACCGGACACGATGAGTTCGCGCCAGTGTAATGACAGGTCGAGTGTCGAGTCAGTCGTCAAATGGAACTATGTCAATCCAGACGAATGTGTAAATAAGAAACCCAATAACAATGGATAAGCGATTATGACAGAAAGTTGGGAAAACATTTATAATCAATAATAAATTATAAACTCGACATAGGTTGCATTAGGTTTGCATTAAGTCATGTTTTAATTATTATATAATATATATGGAATAACTCGCCGCTGTTTATTCAGCTTGTAGTGATTGTTGCACTTGTTTTAGGGCCTTTTGCATTTCTTCTTCTACGCTGCCAGTGTTATCTGGTGCATTCTCGTATTACCTGACCAGATATCTATCTGTTCTCGGCTTGCAACAACTGCTGTTTTTGGCTTATCGCCATCGGCACCGGGAATATTGTGCATTACTTGACTTGGCAATAATCGGACACTTTTCGTTGTCAGAGAGCGAGAGGAGCGTGGCGTAGCGGGGCTGGGCACTCGTTCTTGTTTACAAAGCGACTGCGACTGCGACTGCACGTGCTCCGACTTCAGATCGTTTGCAGTGCTTATATAAAGCGTGCCAAAAGCAATATCGTCACTCAGTCAGCCCCAACATCAGTTCCAACGGATCCCAGTTATCCGAAACTGGGAGAGAGGCCGGCAAGGTCAGCGGGATAAGATGCATTATGCATGCTCGCTTGATAAGCTTGAACGGGGATGGGATTAGCATGTAAACAATGTTCGGGAATAGCGTAAAAATTATGAGGGGTACTTATTGCCTCGTAAAACTCTTGTTATTAACTCATCCAGTTGATCTTGTAGGGCTGAAAACATCAGTTGTTAGATAAAGCCTATTTTCGCAGCTATTAAGTGGATCTAACACAAGATCTTCACATGTTTTCCACTAGCTATGGAAAATTTTCAATTGACTTGAAGATCTGATCGTGGTTGGAGCATGGGGAGATGCACACAGACGGGCACAATCGTGTCTGCACTTGTATGCACATGTCGCGTGAAGTCCTATATTTAAACCAAGTGGAAATTTTAATGGAAATTTACCAGCAGGCACAACTCACACACCACATACAACTCGCACACAAGAAGTGCAAACATTTAGAAAGACGAATGTAAGAGGCAAAAGTGAAACGAAAATCGAAATTTTCCATTCATTTGTCGAATGCGCCAGACGATGGATGCAATCAACCGACAGAGTCTCTTATTCTCTCTCTCTCCCTCTCTCTCCCTCTCTCTCGGTTGTCTGCTCTCTCAGTCGGCCATCATGGGAGGTCTGCAAGCACAAGCATCAGTCTTGCGCTCACTTACACAGACACACACACACACGCACACACCCTTTTGCAAATATTTTGCTGAGCGAGAATCAATTTCAAGTTTGCAGCGTCTTCTTCCACTCTCTCTCTCTCTCTCTCTCTTGCGCTTGGTCGTTCACCGTTTGGCGCTGCCTGCTTGGACTTTGGGCACTGCGACCCACAAGTGGAACCTGCCAGAACTACCCGGTGCGATCTCTGTCTCGCGCGCAGGGTTGCCAAAAAAAAAAAAAAAAAAATAAAAAAAATCGATTCGATTTCGATTTCCGAGTTGGCTGTTTCTACGGCTTTCTATGCGAATCGTAAAATCGCACAAAACTAAGCGAAATCTGTTTGAACTAATTGCCAATTATGAAGAAATTAAATGGCATCCTGCAGTGTGGGAATTTCCCCAACTGAACCTAATTTGGGAGTTATGTGAAAATTCGTGAATTTCGCTTATCCAACTAAGCGTGTATTCAATTTACATTAGCCGGCAGCAGCGGGTAGAGAAGCTGTAACTGCGCTGCTGGCGCTAACGTTGCTGCGCATTGCGCACATTGTGCACTGCTCTGTCGCGCGCGCTCTCCGGTTAACAGTTGGTTAATAACATTCGCACCTGCGTCTCGGTCACATGTGCCAGTTTACACGATTTGCCGCGAACAGAGCTTCACACCTTGCCGTCAACTGGTTTAATTCCTACATTGATCTGAACGCAGTTTTAATATGTATTCAATATGGCTCCTTTTATCGATAACTTTCCATTGCATCATGTTGTGGTCCACGCAATTAGTGCGAGTAGTGCGCCGCGCTCTTTGTTCCGCGTTGCACTCAAGAGCAAATGAGCAGCGAGAGAGCGGCGAGAGAAGAACGCGGCAAAGAGCAAAAAGTTTGCATGAGAGCAAGAGCGAGCCGGTTTTGGGGGCACGTTCGTTTTGCTGTTGTTCTTGTTGTTGTTGTTGCTGCTGCTGCTGCTGTGTATGCTTAGCGAACAAGACAGGCCCCCGTGCGTGACGTCACGTAAACGAAACTGTTACAGCGCAGCAAAGAAGAAGAAATAGCACAGCAACAACTGCAGCCGCAACTCAAAAACGAGTTGTATTCCAGTTTGGGGCGAGGGGGTGGAAGCTCGCATGACAAATCGTGCAACGTGACACGGTGAAATGAACGCAACAAGCAACGATTGAGTGGACGTAAGTGAGAGTGCGAGCACGAGAGAGTGCAACGAGAGAGTGCATGTGAGCGTGTGCATGTGCGTTCGATAACACGCACATATATCGATGAAGATAAAATAGGTCTCTGCTGCGAGCTGCGCTTCGCCGCGTGTCACATGTGCGATAAGTGGTGCGCATGAAAATGCGCTAATTTTAGACACAGACAAGTGTCAAGCCAACCCGCATACCCGCATACCCGTTTACCCGTTTACCCGCACACTGTTAACCTTGAACTTACAATTTACAGCGAGACACAGTTGCATAAGGCGCAGACAGGCCGAGACAGAGAGAGAGAGGGAGAGAAAGAGCGGCAAATGTATTTGCATATCTCGTCTGGTCGCTGGCTTTCGGTCTGCGTCTGGCTTGGTTTTTGAATGCATTAGGCCCGGTTCATTGGCGTTTAGTCAGGTGTTGCAAACCGGAATATCTATCGCCGACAAGCACACGATATCTATTTATCTATTTGTATCTGTCTGGTCGAATCAGCCGACTTGTCTTATAAAAATATTTGTCATGCCACTCGCTGAACAGGTTTACCTACATATTTATTGTATTTCATACACATATATATTGCCCTTTGATGAATGTGCAATAAAGTATTACGCAGCAGGTCTGGCATAGAGTTATCTAATTATATATAGCGGCGGTGAGTTAGGGCTGCTCGTTGAATTTAATTACTTATTTAAATATTTTCGAACTACATATAAAAGTAAAAATAATATAGATGTGAATGTACGCATTTAGCGCCTAACGCGACACCCTTTTCAATTAGAGCAGCGTATTTAAAACGCGGCTACATTTGCTTAAACTCTTTCAACTCTAATTAGAGCAGCTATAAAAAGATATTTATAGCGTTGAGTTAAGAGTTGTCGATGCGCTAATGATTAGCATGGCATATCAATCGTCCTTTGTCTGTCTGCCCATTGTAAATTGTGTTCTGCACGCAAAGCTGATTGCTCTCAGTGTCATGTAGCCCGCATGCTGTGATGCTGCGCTGCGTGACGTAGCAGCTAACTTCGGCACAGCAACAGCTGCACGCAATTCACCTTGAATTGTGCAACACTCGCTGCGCGACGAATCACCTGAGCTTCTGTCTGAGTGCGCACCTCGGACTGAGTCTGCCTGCGCTGAGTGCGCCGCAGTCGCGTCATTTGTCACGTTTCATTTCTGTTGCATGATTCTTATTAACCCTTCAGAATGTCGCAGTCGTCTGGCGACTGTCGCTTTGCATACTCGAAAGATGCTAAACGAGACACACCCTCCATTTGACGGCCCTAACTGACCCAATCCAGCGACGGCGACCGCGTAGTCAATTGAATATCGCAAAAGCAACGACAACTTTTCAAATGACGCACTAAATACTGTACACAATCACGATATTTGCTATAAACACACACACATCTATATACTATATACGATATAGGCTTACAGTGGTCGCACTGTGAC
Organism: Zaprionus inermis; assembly: GCA_018151445.1. Taxonomy (NCBI): domain Eukaryota; kingdom Metazoa; phylum Arthropoda; class Insecta; order Diptera; family Drosophilidae; genus Zaprionus; species Zaprionus inermis. The sequence goes on along the minus strand of JAECXD010000117.1, from coordinate 5,089,441 downwards.
GCAAAGCAGCTGCAAATTGCATTAATTTGGTTGTTGAAGCGTGAAAATCCCGTTTTAAAACTTATTTTTAAGCCGAAACTCATTAGTCGAGCAGCGAGATCTAGTATATATAGGTTAGTTTCGAATTTGTGGGCCAGACTTGGATTCACAAAATTTCGAACAAACGAAGGTATAAAAAAAAGCGCCAAGTATATCAATTATATGAATTGCTTACTATATGTATATCTATCTAACTCAAAGATATAGTTGATAATCTTAAATTTCACTTGCAATAGCTTTGTCCCACTGTCGCTCCGGCCCCCCCGTTCGAACAAGCCTTCGCTGATCGTTAGAACCGAAACACAGGCTTCGATTCGCTCGATGGGCCTGTCGCAGAGTCGATCATGGTATACTATATGTATACGGTATATGGTATATGGTATATGGTATATGGTATATGGTATAGTATATGGTATATGGTATAGGGGGAGCCGTAAATGTTTATTGACTTGATTGGCCTTAACTTGCCCAGACAATTCCGTTGGCGAACAGATGAATGCATGATGAAATCTATATGGAATTAGATGAATCGAATCGACAATCGATGTCGAGCTTGATTCTTCGAGAAAGAAAGAAAACAAACTGTGCGTACGAACGGAGGGAGTTGGCAACGTTTATATGCATATCAAATATTTATATATCATTCTAATTTCTCGAAAAAGACCTGCGTCAGCGTCAGCGGTCGACCGTAGGAGTAGAAGGTGAAGTCCAGCCGATACACGCCCGTCGGCACCGGCATGTTAACCTTGGCAAAGTCCAGGGCGTACTTATCCACGGCCATGTAGTTCTGCAAAAGGGGCGGAGTCGAGGGAAGGGACGAGTTAGAAAGAGCATGCAAGATACTAATGAAATCCTGCCGCCCACCTCTGTCCAGGGGCAGCTGTGATTGAAGTTGCTGTGCTTGCGAATAGCATCGAAGATGAATCGCTCGAATGAGAAACCGAAGCTGGTGCCGGCGGCCATCAGTTGACAGAAATCGAATCGCACGTTGTACATGAAGGGGCGATAGCCAATGTTGCGCTGGAAGCACTGCAGCCGACAGGTCAGATTGGTGATGGGCAGCTTGAGCAGGCTGACGCGTAGCGAAAGTTCCACCGAGTTGCGTTTGACCACCTTGAGGCGGCAGTAATCGTAGTGGGTTATGCCGCCGCTGGTGGGCAGATCGCTGCACTTGACATTCGTGAACTTGAGCAGGCGTGCCTGAGTCTGCGTGGGATGAGGAATTACGGATTAAGTCTGCTGTCGTACAGCTCGCTGCGCGACATACCGATCTGATGGAATGCAGCAGGTACAATCCGCACAACAGTTGTGTCAGGCGCAGCCACATTTTTGCCACTGAACCAGGTTAGGAATGGGTTTTTAATATTACCAAAGTACCCAGAAAGATGCATATCGCTTGCGCTCCATTTGTCGCACACCTATCTATGTATTATACCTATGCCATAATTGATATTTGATGAATAAGTTCGTTTAATAGCAAATTTGGGTTTAACATCTGTCGTATATATATATACCCGGACCTGCGGCTAAACAGATTCCATTAAACCCCAGGCCAAACCCGCCCCTCCCTCTTGTTAATAACGATACGCGATCTGCGTCATCGGATCGCAATTCTCTATTCATCGAATTCTTTTGAAACCCGACTCTTGCCTAGGTCAGAGATCAATAACCGCAAATCGCGCACGCCCCCTACAAAAAACTATATATATACATATATATAAATATATATATAACGCATTTAATGCGCTGATTGGATCGATCGGCTATTGACTTTATGCGAAAACATAAGAAATTCGTGGAAAAGCAGCAAAAAAAAATGAAATTAAATAAAAATGTTAACAATTTCCTGTTGTGGGTTTTCAGTTACAAGTTGAAAATTTACAAAGCTCGCAAATTCTGGCTGCACTTTTTCACACCAGTTTTACAGAACAATAAAAAAAAAAAAACAAGTCGGAAAGGCTACAGTAGTGGTGTTTTTTTTTTTTTTATCCTTTTTTTTTTTTTTTAAAAAATACTTAAAAATTTTAAAAATTTTTTTTTTTTTTTTTTTTTTTTCCTTTCTTTATTTTTTTTTCCTATTTAAATTCCCCTCTATTCTTTTTGGATGTTGCCCTTTGCTTTTATTACTCTGCAGTTATAAATTATGCATGTGTGATAGAGACGCCTATACATACATACATATATGCTGCCTCACAATACATCTCAACATATCTAATTAGATTTGTCGTTTGTATTTTGTGTTGCTGCTCAATGTCTCTTTCGATTTTAAGTGGCTTTAAATATACTAAAAATTTATTTTGAATTTTGCAACACACTATAAAATAAAAAAAAATATAAGATACAAAAAAATAAATTTAAGTCGCCCAGGCACACCCAGGAGTTGAACTCCGGACGTCTCGCTGAACAGTCAACTACCATCACCACTCGACCACTGCACTTCTTTCGCAATAACCGATAAAATTGCACCATGAATATTTTCGGTGCACATAATTAAAAAAAAAGTTGCCACATAATTTAAAAAAAAAGTTGCCACATAATTAAAAAAAGTTGTCTGCTGCTGGTGTTGAACTCGGGTACTAACATTAGGAAAAACCGACACAGGCACATGGCCACAAGGCAATACTATTTCTTGAATATCTTCCTTATTTATCGGCCGATCTTATTGAAACTTTCGCAACACGCCCGGATGGTGGTTTTTATCACATGGATAAAAAATGAATGCTGTAGAGCTATATTTGCAGCTATTATCGATTTATTATCGATTTTTGGGGGCGGATGGAGGCGTGGCAAAAATCCAAAATAAACTTGATCTGCGGGCATAATTAACACATATTGTCTCCAAATTTGGTAGCTCTAGCTCTTATAATAGCTGAGATCTAGGTTTTCATACGGACAGACAGACGGACAGACGGACAGACGGACAGACGGACAGACGGACAGACGGACAGACGGACAGACGGACATGGCTATATCGACTCGGCTGTTCATGCTGATTCAGAATATATATACTTTATGGGGTCGGAGATGTCTCCTTCTGCCTGTTACAAACATTTTCGGTTGGCACAAAGTTATAATACCCTTATACTCTTCGAGTAGCGGGTATAATCACAGAAAAAAAAAACATAATTCTTGACTCATTCCCCATGCAAGCCCTACTTATAATGCTCGCTACCGCTCTGCCCTCCCTGCGCCCGTTTCGATTTGCCCCTTTTTTCTGTTTTTGGTTATTTTCTTGTAATTCTGTTTTTTATTTTTCCCCTTTGCTTTTGTCCAAGTCAGCAGCGCGGGCGCAGCCAGTGTGGCGTATACTTGTTGCGCCCTGAATGACGACGCTTTTACGCAGTCGTTTATTGTTGAAATACCCTACAAGTGGCTATGCTGTGCCAGATAATTTCATTGAACTTAGCGTGTTTTTAATTTCTCTTTATTTAAACTTCAAATCAAGCTGAATCGCTGCAATTAAGGATTTCGCCTTCATGCTGGAAAGTATGCAACGTTTTTGTGCAATTTCTTCTCCAGCTGACCAAGCAAAGAAATGAGTATGCATTTTGCAGTAATAGTTACAGGGTATCTGGCAGGCGAGCAACTGCCAGCGCTTTGCAAATCTAGGCAGCACGAATAAATTTATGCTAACGCGTTCAGATTTCGAAATGTCAACACCAACACCTGCACCCAAAGTACCTCAGGTGATGCCTACTCACACACACTCGCACACACACACACACACATATATATATTCCTACACCTGCAATTGCGATTGTTTTTGCATTGTCTTGGCAAATTTACAAAATTTCTGAGAAAAGTTTTCGAGTGAAAACCGATGCGCGTCCAGCCCCGGATTGGGAAAGTCAGTGACCTTCTACAGCAGAAGCCTGGAGCAGGCTCTGATTACGGGCGTAGAATCACGTACGACCCAACGTTCGATTGATAATACGGTGAATGAATCAGAAAACAAAAACATTTGCACATTTTCGGTGTGAATTTTCGCGAAATTTTGAATGAAAACGTTGCATCGAATAGGATATGATGAATGGATTCGTTGGTGGATTATTCAATACGGATTGGGTGCATGGATGGGATGGATTATTCAATATGATAATGCAAGTACATTGAATTTCAGGAAAACGAAACTCGAGTGCGAATGCAGTCGATTTTATTTTATTAATAACTCCATTTGATATACAGACATAATATATGTAAGTTGTACTCTCCTAGCATTGCGTAATATGTTGACAGCTGCTGATGGCGACGGAACTTGTAGACCATATTCCGCTTACGCGCTGCCCCTCTAATTGCCGCCCCATTTGTTCTCAATAACATGCAATACTCTCGCCCGATCGCCAGCTGTGACGTCTTTGCTGATGTCTCTCGCTGTCTGTTTCGTTGCAGATTCCTGTTTGCGTTGCCAGGCGGAAAACAAGCGTGACGTGCTGGGACGCCAAGACTGCGTTGTCGTCTGGGGCGAGTGCAATCATTCGTTCCATCATTGCTGCATGTCGCTGTGGGTTAAACAGAACAATCGCTGCCCTCTCTGCCAGCAGGAATGGTCCATCCAGCGCATGGGCAAGTAGTTGGTGCCCAGCAACTTCCAAAAGCAGAAACCTCATAATATTTGTTTGTGACAGCCCACTTTAAGCTAAACGCTCTTCTCATTGTAAACATTTGGAATTGTAAAACTTAAGATGTTTGAAAAAATATAAATAAATTTAAAAAAAAAAATAAATAAAGAAAATAGTTTTTCAAAAAAATGTACATGCCCCGGGTGAGGCTCGAACTCACGACCTTAAGATTATGAGACTTACGCGCTGCCAACTGCGCCACCGAGGCCTTGTGAATGTGCCGGTCTATTCAAGTAGCTGAGTCTAGAACGTTCTGGGCACAATGAGAAATATTGTGAAACTTGTCATAATATGCAACATTTATTGATTTAGTTGTTTGCACAAAAGTTTTGTCGACTAGTAGGCGCATCCATGAGCTTTTGTCTCAGAATCGGTTCTATAAAACTCCACTTAACTTGTATAAGTATTTGGCAGCGCTTCCACCACCTGTCCCTTTGGCGCAGAGGATAGCGCGTTGGACTTCTAATCCAAAGGTCGCGGGTTCGATCCCCGCAAGGGATGTACTGAGTACAATGTTTTTGTTCTTTTTTTTTTTTTTTATTAAAATTAATCAAAACATGACGTATTTACAGCTGATCATTTTTTTTCGGTTGTAACGACGGAGACAAATTGCGCTCCAAAACAGAGCTTCTCAGCTGTAGTTTTTCCACGTTGGCTGCATTTTCTATAGCACTCTCCTCGGTTAGACGCTTGGCGCGGATCTCTTGTATGGAAGCTACCACAAATAAAGATCATCAAAATTATTGCCGAATTTAATAATATTATTTAAGCACTCACGGCTATACGGGGTATATTTGTCCGACAATACGCTTTCCAGATTGTATCCGATGAAGCCAACAACAGCTGCAACGGGCAATGTGATGTACACAGCATTTCGCCGCAGAAGTGCCATTACAACCGGCCACATTTTATATTTAAGTTTACAAATTTATTTATTGTCTAAAAGTTGGATAAGTAAAGAAGCAATGAAGCACTTAACGTCGCCGGCAATTCACACAAATATACTAAAATAAATACTTATTTGTGCAATTTGGTCACACTCAGTAATTATGCAAGCAGCGAATATTATTTGATTTTTCTCTTTTTTGGAGTTGTTTTGATAAAGATAACATCTTTAAAAATATACATTTAGTAAAATATTATATTAAAAAAAATAACGCATTGAACTTAACGATATGTATATTTAAATCTAACCGCCTTATCGATAGATTACGGTTAACAGAGGTCGGATGTTATTATACAGAAGGCAACGACGTGTTTATATTTGATTTAAAAATACGCAAGCTTGTGACGTAAGCCAAAACAAATCAATTTATTGATTCGCAACAAATTTTGTAATATTTAAGCCTGTAATACGTTTAAAGCGCTGAAAATCAGTGGATTAAAGTCATCTTAAGCCCTAGTTGCTTTTATTGAGTACAATCATAGGCAAGCTAAATCCGTTTTTACCTGACCAACTTAACATTTTTTGTTTACGAGCACAGCTGATAATGTTTACTCTTCTATCGAAACAACTATCGTTAATAGAGATGAGCAAATGTATTGGACAGCTGATTAGCATCGATTCATCGGACTCATCGGTTACCTTACAGCTATCTCAAAATTTTCACAAGAAAAATAAACATAAACAGAATTTGTTAGAGCGAGACGTGCGAAGAGTGCTGAAAAATAATACTTTTTGTTATTGCAAATTATCGCTTGAATGTTAAAAGAGCAAAGCAAAAACGCAGTAGAAAGCAGCTTAAAACTAAAGAAAATCAGTTCTGTATGTTTTTGTCTGTTTGGTATTTTTATTTAGCTAATGTAAAGTGCATACAAATAATAGGAAATAAATATCGAAGAAAAACATTTTTGAAAAAAAAATGCTTGACAAAGAAAAACATAGTTACGCATTGAGAAGTAGTTGGTTCAATCGCAGTTCCAGTTTGCAATAATGCATAATTTCAACGACGCAACAGCAGCAGCAAAAACAACAACAACAACGCAAAAGAACAAAGAACTTGAGCGCATCAACTACCAATTGGTACAACAACAACAACAAGCTCAACTACAGCTACAGAGACAACAACAACAACGGCAGCAGCAGCAGCCGCAGTGCGACGCATAATTTCCTGCTTACCCACACAGGCAAAGGCACTAAAGAGCGTTTGCGATTGTTGTTGCGAGCGTGGGAAGGGGACGCCGTAACGGCCGGCCAACAAAGAAATATATCTCCACAAGCACACAGAGAGAGAGAGAGAGAGATTGTGAGAGCAAGCAGGCAAGAGAGCGAGAGTGAGAGTGAGGGCAACGACAGCAATTCGCGGCGCATAAAATGACCAATTCGAACCATCGTCATCATCGACTCGATGTAAGTCCAATATGTCTTACGTACAAAAACAAATATAGTTTTAGTTTTATGCATGCACTATTCCGCTGGAAGGAAATGAGTCGCCTGTCGCCCATTCACACAAAACTGTCATGAAAAAAAACCAAAAAAGAAAAAACAAGTCGGAAAGGCTACAGTCGAGCTGACTCGACTGTGATATACCCGCTACAATTCTTCGGAAAAACACGTGCCAAATGTGAACAATGCGTTCTTGCTTTTTATTTCTTTCCGTCTCTAATTTGTTTTGCCTATGCAAGTTCCACTCGATTCTTATTGGATGTTGCCCTTTGCTTTTATTACTCTGCAGTTATAAATTATGCATGTGTGATAGAGACGCCTATACATACATACATATATGCTGCCTCACAATACATCTCAACATATCTAATTAGATTTGTCGTTTGTATTTTGTGTTGCTGCTCAATGTCTCTTTCGATTTTAAGTGGCTTTAAATATACTAAAAATTTATTTTGAATTTTGCAACACACTATAAAATAAAAAAAAATATAAGATACAAAAAAATAAATTTAAGTCGCCCAGGCACACCCAGGAGTTGAACTCCGGACGTCTCGCTGAACAGTCAACTACCATCACCACTCGACCACTGCACTTCTTTCGCAATAACCGATAAAATTGCACCATGAATATTTTCGGTGCACATAATTAAAAAAAAAGTTGCCACATAATTTAAAAAAAAGTTGCCACATAATTAAAAAAAAGTTGTCTGCTGCTGGTGTTGAACTCGGGTACTGACGTTAGGAAAAACCGACACAGGCACATGGCCACAAGGCAATACTATTTCTTGAATATCTTCCTTATTTATCGGCCGATCTTATTGAAACTTTCGCAACACGCCCGGATGGTGGTTTTTATCACATGGATAAAAAATGAATGCTGTAGAGCTATATTTGCAGCTATTATCGATTTATTATCGATTTTTGGGGGCGGATGGAGGCGTGGCAAAAATCCAAAATAAACTTGATCTGCGGGCATAATTAACACATATTGTCTCCAAATTTGGTAGCTCTAGCTCTTATAATAGCTGAGATCTAGGTTTTCATACGGACAGACAGACGGACAGACGGACAGACGGACAGACGGACAGACGGACATGGCTATATCGACTCGGCTGTTCATGCTGATTCAGAATATATATACTTTATGGGGTCGGAGATGTCTCCTTCTGCCTGTTACAAACATTTTCGGTTGGCACAAAGTTATAATACCCTTATACTCTTCGAGTAGCGGGTATAAAAACCAAAACACAAACAAAACAGAACATTGTTTATACTATGAGAGCAGGCGTTAAATAGTGGGTCGAGAGCGGAGCGGGGCTGGAAAAACCGTGTGTGTCTGTGTGGTGAGAATGTAGTTATCGTAGTGTCTCCTTCGCTTTGTCTCGTCTGCCAGGCTGGCTGGTGGTAATGCAATTCAAGTGCACTCCCGACAACAACGGCGACAGACAAACAGACAACAATCAAAGCAATAAAAGCCAATATAACAGTTACAACAATAACTAGCAGAAGCGGCTGCAGCAGCAGCAGCTTCCTTGCCTGCCATTGGTCATTCTATGTAATGCGATGTGTGCACATAGTTGTTGCTCTTTTGTTTGCGCGCATCAGCCAAAACACTTACTCACCCACACAAATACACACACGCGAGCGCTCACGTACGCTCACTCACACTTCTAGCAAACTCCAGACAGAGAGACAGTCAGTCAAACAAGATTGCCGCCCCCTGCTGGCGAACCCCGTTGCACTGCACACAGAGACAGACTTGCATGCATGTGTGTATGTGTACATATTTCCTTTTCGGATTTCTTGAAATTTTTATGGCGAAGTTGGTTCTTTGTCGTCTTTGTTGGCGCTGCGAGCTGTTGCTGTTGCCGTGCTGCTATTGCTTCGAAAACCCGCTCCTAAAAGTGTAAGTGTCTGCTGCCCAACCCCGAACTTGGCTCCTCTGTTTGTCTTTTTACACGCAAGTTAACAACGACTTTAGCAAAAGTGCAATAAACTCGTTGACGCTGGCATCGTCGGCTGCTGCTCTGCTTGCCACCCAAACCGCAAAGGTCTGCCCTCAGTTAATGACCAGTGTCGGGAACTTCTTCAACCTTAATAAGCGTAAAAGAACGTCGCATATACAGATATGTACATAGTATGTATTACTTACACACATATAATAAGTAAACGCACAAGAGTGAGAGTGCATTTGAGAGTCAGCGCCAAATCGGAGTCCATCTCGTTCCACTGTAGTTGCCAGACTCATTACAAAGACTATGTTAATGTACATAGCAAGTAACATTAACATAGCTCTGCTTACATTAATTGCAAAGGGGGCTGCATGCTAAGAGAGCGGCGGGAGGCGGCAGCTGACTTAGATTTGCGTTGTGGCTATTGCTCTCAGCTGGCTAAAATAGATAAAGAACACACACATTCAAATCAACATCCGCGTGTAGTAGGCACGCTAGCGTGTGTGTGTGTGTGTGTGTGTGTGTGTGTGTGTGTATGTGCTTGTGGCTGGTGTTGAAAACGAGCTAAGAGCAATAACAATAAATGCAAACATTGCCCACAAGGCTTTTCATTGCAAAAACAGCTGACATGAAAGTCTTAATGTCTGGCAGCGCTGTGCATGCAACTAAAAAGTGAATGCAGATTTACATGCATACGTATGTATGTAACATATATCTACTGTGAACTGGAGGTGGAGGTGGAACGTAGCAGTGGAATTTTTAGTTGATTCCATGCCGACACATTTGTTTTTGTTTGTCAAACGCTTGCGCTCTCTCATTCTCTTGCCCAAACACACACACACACACCCATATATAACGTCTACACACGTATATACTGTCGCTCATTGAAACTTTCGTATTGGTTTTTCGTTGTTGTTATTTTGGTGGGTGCATTGCACCGCCCCAAATGACGCCCCCGCGCACGCAACTGTGGCGCACGCTCAATTCGCAACTGTTTGGATGCTTGTACGTCTCTCTTGCAGTGTCTATGTACTTATATACATATATGTGTGTGTATGTATGTGTGACCCCACATGCATTTTGCGACGCCAGAGCGACGCAGCGCATTCAAGCTTCAGCTGTTCAGTTCGCTCGCTCAGTTTTCATTCTGCTGCGCTCTGTTATCCATGTCAACGTTTTCTCGTCGTCGCGGTCGTCGCCGTTAGTCGTTGTCATTGTCTCGCGTGTCTGCATTTACTCTGGTTGTGTGTGACTTTGGTTTTTCCAGAACACCAGAATAAGGAAAAAAAAAGAAATAAATATAAAAATACCAAGTAAAAGAACTCAACTCGTTGTGTAAAAATATTTGCTGAAATTATTCTGTTTAAACCGTGCGCATAGGCTCACTATGTAAACGAAATTGCAAACCAGGCAAAACAAGAAAACTTAACGAAACTTCCGCTGTCTATAAACATAAACAAATGGTACGCAGAGCTTTTAATTATTTAGCCATAGCTATTAACTAAACACCTATGTCTGTATGTGTGTATTCGCGCAGTCGTTGCTAGTGAGTGTGTGCGTGTGCCAATGTCTATCTGCACGTGTGTGTGTGCGTGTTGCTTTATTGCAGTGACTGTTTTTTGTTTTTGCTTGAAAATTGTTTTTTTTTTCGCGTTTTGTGGCGTCAGCTGTTCTCGTTGCTTTATCGCGCTGTCTGTTTCGCGCTCAACTTGTAGTTCCATAGACTTCTGCAATTTGAACATTGTTGTGCTCTGGCGCGTTGTGTGTGTGCGTGTGTGTGATAAGGCATTGTTGTTCCTCTTCTGTGGTTTTATTGCGTTTCGCTTTTGATTACTTTCTGCGTGCTCGCATAATTTATAGAAGTGCATGAACACAGCGACACACTCTGAGACGCACAAACACACACACACACGCTCAGAGAGAGACAGACTTACATGCAGTACAGTAGAGATAGGCACACAGCTGACCCAGTTTTCGATGACCTTGTGGCCTTCGAGGGGCCTATGTACTCTTGCTAACATTATTATGTACAAAACACACACACACTCGCCCACATGCGTGGCAGAAGGAGCAGCGCAATAACAACAATAAGACACATTGCAACTCGATTGTGTTCTGGCTGCCCGATTTGGCCATGGCTTATATAAAAATGCAGCACAGCTGTGTAATGCGTACTGGGACTTATATGGTCGATTTATGTACGATTATATTCGCTCATTTGATTTTCAGTTTGGCCATAACATTTATCGTGTCGTGCACACGCCATAAACGCCATTAGAATACATGTTCATGCATGCATTGTTTAACTCTTGCCTACCCTCCCTCCCTCTCTCTCTCTCTCTCGCTCTCTGTGAATTTTTAATTTTTGTTTACTTTAAACAAGACAAATGCAGCTCACACACACAAACACAGCCACCCATGCACGGGAGCTAACTGTTTACTCTCTCTTCCACCCCGTTCCCTTGCACGCTCTGCTCTCCGCGCTGCTCTTAACGGTTAAAGTTTGTTTTGATAGCTTCTCGCTCAGCTGTTGTAATGTGTGTGCGTGTGTGTGTGTGTGTGTTTGTGCTTGTGTGTTTTTATTTTGCACGGCCTAACGGTGCTTGAGTCTAGGCAACGAAGCAGGGACAAACGTACGGACTGCGAACAGAGGTTAATGCGAGCAGAGAATCACGTATTACGCCCTGAGTTCCACAACTTGTAAATGCAAAATTGTGCATTTTGCGAGGTGTGTTCAAAGCGTTGTGAATGAGCCTAGAAAGAATAGAAGACTCGAATTGGCCCAAGCTTACTCGATTTATTATTTATTTCTGCAACTACCTTTCGTACACACCTCGCGAGTTAATCACAATTACTGCAATCTGTGCGACCGTCGCATCTCGTTGAGCCAAGTGAAAAGTGTGCAGCTAATAAAGCGAATTGAATTGAAGCTATTTGGTTTGGCATACATAGATATAAGAATTATGAATTGGAATTTGTATGTGAATTGAAATGAATCCATTCGTGCTGTTGCCTTCTGTGTGAGATTCGGACTCGTTCTATGTGGGCTAACGATTCATCCTCAGTGGTTTTCTTATACTCTAGTCGTTCGAGTGTTGCGCAAATGAATACTAATTGAGTGCAAATGTGCGAATGAATATTAATTTAATATGCTTTTATTTTCTGTAAGCAAATAAATAAATAATTCATGGAGTTATATGCTCAATTAGGCCAAACACTCACGACACTCATTTCGAAACCATAAAAGAGCATGTGTCTGTAGATATGTGTATTTCTTCTCCATATGTGCAATGCGTACATGCATATGCATATGTTCTATATGTGTCATGGTCACATTCATAGACCTTTGTATATATGCAAGTGAATGGTATCAATTAATTTTCCCAATGATTCGTTCGTCAATCAACAACAATTTGATAAGTTTATTGATTTAAAATACATAATACAATATATTTCTTATTTTTGAATCAAAAGCACAGTATAAATCACTCTATTTTCATATAATATAAGTAAAAATATGAATATATTAATATTTTGAATGTTTGGATTTTTTTATCAACATATAAATTTGTATATAACTTATAAGCTTATTTCTAAATATATTATAAATAAAAAGAAATGATGTTCTTTATTTCGAATGCCATAATCGTTTTTTATAATACAAATATATGGAAATTCCCATTAATAATTTCATATAGTATATCTTTTTATCGTACCTATTGCTTAAGTGGGTGAGACGCTAACCGCTTTGTGTACATTTTATATGGTACAATATAATTTGCCAAGAGATTTGAACTTTTATTGATCTGCATATAATTATATATTCTTGTGTATTTATAAAGATATCGGAATGATGTAATTTACTTATTTTAAGGATTTTTGCATGTTAATATTGTTTGAGAATATATTCCCAGACCTCGTGTGTGTGTGTGTGTGTGTGTGGTATATAGGAATGACAATGACAACGTCGGTTGCTTCCAGTTATTGAGCTCAACCGATCCGATCGTCAAGCTTCTCCAATCAGCTGCTCGATTGTTTGTTTTGTTCCGCTTTTGGTAGCGTTTCTTTTTTTCGCTGTTCTTTCTTTAGTTGCTTTACTCGAATTCGCCACACGTTCGATTGCCTTTTAAATTGGCTTTGATGGGTTTTCATTTAAGCTGAATGCCATACACATTTACAATATGTACCCTGTATATATAGGGGGAGGGTTACTGGGAGCTGGAGCTGGGCTGGGCTCGGCTCGGCTCGGCTGCTGGCACATGGTCATTCAACTGGTCGGCGGCATCGGTTTTTGGGGCCGTCAGCGAGCTGAGCGCGCGCTCATTTCAATTTCAATTATCGATCAGATATATCACTTGCCCACAGTTCGCTGTGTCGATCGGTTCGCTTGATTCGAACTCGTATATATATATTTCAACTTACACACTTTATCCATCTCGATTTCCATCTGTATTTCTACTCGCATTCGCATTGCCAAACCTTGGCCAGCTTGGGTAACGATCTAATGTAATTTATGTATTTCTGTTGTTCTTCTATTCTCCCACTCCCACGTGCGCGCCACGAGCAGCTGCGAAAGTGAAAGTTAAAATAAAATCGCAATAAAAAAAAATCCACAAGAACAGCAGAAATGCAATTCAAGTTCCTGGAACGAATGCAGTTCGAAGCGAATGCAAGGAGAAGCGAATAAAAGCGACGATAACTAAAAGTAAATGCAGATATTCGTTTTATCGTATATCGTAGATTTGTATACGTTATTCGAGCGGGAGAGCGCGGCGCTGCCTCTCACTCTGTTGGCCAGATATTTATGGTTTGTTTTTGTTATTAGCCGCCGCAGTGGAAGAAACAGAAAAAAGCAGCAACAGCTGCGGTAGAGAGCGAGCGGGACGCAACGTAGTCGACGGTCTTTGTCGTCGTCGTCGTCCCATCAAAGACGCAATTTGTGAATAATTTAATCGTGCATTCACACGGCGAACGGCGTGGACAACGGACAACGGACAACAACAGCAACAGCAACAACGTGTGAGCTGCGTGAGTGGTTTAACTGAGCGACGACAAGAGCGAAGAGAGAGAGAGCGCGTGGAGAGCGCGCGCGCGTGAGAGCGTGTTAGTGCAGCAAGGCAACAGAACAAAGCGGCGAATTGAGAGCGAATTTTGAGCAGCTCATTGACTCCCCCACTTGAGCAGAGGTTTACGCAAAGATTTATACATACGTCGCGCGTTATCGCAATGTTTGCGCGCAGTGGAATCAACGCATCGCCGAGCGTCGTCGCAGCCGGCGGCGAGTCGAACGACAGCGCTAGCAGCGCGGCTGGCGCAGGCAGTGACAGTGGCAGAGGCTGTGCCGATGGCGCAGCTGCCGGCAGCATTGAACTGTTGTGTCCACCCAGCGGCAGCAGCAGCATCAGTGGCAGCGGTAGCTTCAGCAGCAGCGGCACAAGCACAACGGCAACGAACAGCACCAGCGTCAGCGTCAGTGCAACAACGCCGACAGCGACAGCGGCAGCGGCAGCGGCAGATAATAATGTAGGGGAGAGTGATAATAATAATGCGTATGCCAATCGTCAACTGAGCTTACAAATGCATAGCAACAGCAACAATAATAATAGCAACAGCAACAATAGCAATCACAGTGGCAGCAGCAGCAACATGAACGGCAGCAACAGCAGCAGCAGCAACAACAATAACAACAATCACAGCGGCAGCACAAATCTGATCAGCGGCATTTGCAGCAGCATCTGGCGTACTGCAACCTTTGGCAGCGCTGCTCCCGTTGCCAGCATCAGTCTGGTAGCCGGCAGTGGCAGCAGCAGCAACGGCAGCAGCAGCCGCAGCAGCGCCGGCGGCAGTGCGGGCAGCTACTCGTCGAGCGCTTCATCAATTTCGCCAACAACCGACGAGGTGTGCGTTGTGGAGCAGCAGCAGAGCCAGCGCACGGTGGCCACCAATACCAACAGACATATGATGCAGCAAGTGCAGCAGCTGCAGCTCGATGGGCAACCGGACGAGTCCGTAAGAACAAAAACAAAAAAAAAAAAAAAGAAATCTTGCTTTGATTTTGGTTTCCACTCAACCCACTCGATTTGGCATCTCTCTCTCTCTTTCTCTCTCGCAGCGGTCATTCATCATTGCTAGCCATTGCCTGCCCTCGACCCCTGCCTCACTCTCTCTCTCACTCTCTGTTATTCAGCCTGTTTCTCTCTCTCTCCTACCGTGCATTGTTCATTAATTAATTTGTACTTTTTACGTTTCAAGAACTTTTTGGGGGGCAGCCTCAATTAAGATTGGAGTCAATTGTTTTGTTTTGCTACAGCAGATCCATTAAAATTCAATTTAATCGCTCCATATAATAAACTAAACTATAAAGCTATAACTGCGTGTGTATGTGTGTGTGTGTGTTGCAGCAAACATTCCTAGGCGCCACCGAACTGGACGATGAGCTAATCAAACAACTGCCAAAGGAGGTTCTGCTGCGTGTGTTCTCCTACCTGGATGTCGTCTCGCTATGCCGCTGTGCGCAGGTGGGTGTTACGCCTCCTCCTCCTGCTCCTGCTCCTGCTCCCCCCAATCCTACTCCTTCTATTGCCTGCAATAGCAACAGCTTGTCGATAAAAATAAATGAATCATTTCGTTGCAGGTGTGCAAATATTGGAACGTGCTTGCCCTGGACGGTTCCAGCTGGCAGAAAATCAATTTGTTCGATTTCCAACGTGATATCGAGGTGCGTGTCCCAATTAACTTACTAATATACTATTATTATTATTATTATGATTTATTTCTTCCAACTTGGCTATCTGCAGGGTCCGGTGATTGAGAACATATCGCAGCGATGCGGCGGATTTCTCAAATCACTCTCGCTGCGTGGCTGTCAATCGGTGGGAGATCAGTCCATCAAGTGAGTGACATGATATGGTATATGGTATCCCTGATATCAATGTGGGGTTTCTGCATTTACAGAACTCTAGCCAATCACTGCCACAACATCGAACACTTAGATCTGTCGGAGTGCAAGAAGATCACAGATCTATCTGTGACCGACATAAGCAGATACTGCAACAAACTGACGTCCATCAACCTGGACTCGTGCTCCAACATAACCGATAACAGCCTTAAGTATATATCGGATGGCTGTTCGGTAGGTTCAGACATGCTATAATCATCTATCTATATCTTTAATAATGTCTATATATATATTGTTATTGTTCAGAACCTGCTGGAGATAAACGTTTCGTGGTGCCATCTGGTCTCCGAGAATGGCATCGAGGCGCTGGCACGCGGCTGCGTCAAGCTGCGCAAGTTCTGCAGTAAAGGTTGTAAACAGATTAACGACACCGCCATCACGTGCCTGGCTAAATTCTGTCCCGATCTAATGGTGCTAAATCTACACAGCTGTGAGGTATGAAGAAGAATCTATGAAGTAGAATCTGCATAAACTCATCTTGTTGCTTTTGCAGACCATCACCGATGCGTCCATACGGCAATTGGCTGCCAATTGCCCGCGGCTGCAGAAGCTGTGCGTATCCAAGTGTGCGGAACTCACTGATCTCTCGCTGTTGGCGCTCTCGCAGCACAATCAGCAGCTCAACACGCTGGAGGTGTCCGGATGTCGCAATTTCACAGATATTGGCTTTCAGGCGCTGGGGCGCAATTGCAAATATCTGGAGCGTATGGATCTGGAGGAGTGCAGTCAGATAACAGATTTAACATTGGCCCATTTGGCCATCGGTTGTCCCAGTCTCGAGAAACTAGTAGGGTGTTTAATTCTGATTGCAAATACGATTTTAATGATTTCTTTTGTATGTGTGTGTGTCTAGACACTCTCGCACTGCGAGCTGATCACGGACGATGGTATACGGCATCTGACCTCGGGCAGCTGTGCCGCCGAAAGCCTGTCGGTGCTTGAACTGGACAATTGCCCATTGATCACGGATCGCACGCTTGAGCATTTAGTTTCGTGCCACAATCTGCAGCGCATCGAGCTATTTGACTGCCAGCTCATCTCACGCGCCGCCATACGCAAACTGAAGGTTAGAATTGTATACACAATAGAAACGTCAATATATTAACATACATATCCGAATCTCGTTTTTAGAGCCATCTACCAACTATCATGGTGCATGCGTATTTTGCGCCCATCACTCCGCCAGCTGCCACCACTGGACACCGGCCAAGATATTGTCGATGCTGTGAGATTCTCTGAGATACGGCCATTGGGTTCGCCCGAAGGATAATGCGCAAATCTCCCACAGACTGATGTTGGGCTTTCTGCATCGTCATGTTTGCCATGGTGTTTAGCCTGTTTCTCATTGCGACGATGTATTTGCTCGATTGGCTCTTCGATGGCCTAAACAGAAAGTAGCCACACACTCACACAGGAACACTCAAACACACACACACACACACACACAACAATATAACTGTGTATAACTAAAGCAAGATTCTAATAACGCTTATTGAAGAGCCAAAACGAAAGAAAGAAAATCGAAACAAATGATTGTAACAAAGCAGATTGTAACGAAATTTCGTAGTAGTCTTTAAACTGAGTGTACGAGCCCAAGCTAACTTGTAGTATTTAGTTTGCAAAGAGTTTATAAAACTCCCTTCAATATGTAAAATTGTGATTATTTTATTTGTAATATGCTAAGCTATTATGTTAACTAGACAACCTTTTATTTCTGCATATCCCATGTGCATTATGTGTAATAAGTATTATCGTTCTTATATTTTTTGTTTTGAATTTATATTTTAATTTGTCAATGACTTTAAGGCAGCATTATTATGTAGCTTGTGCATCTGTAACTATGTATATGTATCTACTTTATATTTAGTATAGTCCTTGCACACACACACACACACACACAGTGAGAGAAGAAGAAAGCTTCAATTATGCATGAGGATTAGATGATAAAATTGCATATACATATAACTAAGATTTGAATAAAGTCTAAACATGTCGATAGAACCACAGCGCGTTCACCCACACACACACACTCACACACACACACACACACACACACCTGTCAGTCAGTAAAAACTAAGCTATTTCCCAATAATTGTTGCAATTTCCTTTTTTAGTGCCAGGTACATAGCATATGTAAGCGTATTAAACCTAGAACTTAATATACATATATATATATATATATATATATATATATATATATGTATATATACTTATACACATGCATACACACTGTATGTGTGTGTGGTTGCACACTATGTTAACCGAATCCAAATTGTATATTATACCAGAACAAAAACGAAACACGATAATGAGCTAAATGGATAAAGATAACGAGGTAGATAAATAGAAATAACCAATAAAGTGCAAGCGACTCTTTTACACACAAACAAACCACAAACCACATGGATCAGCGTTTCTAAAACACAACCCTCTCATACAACACACATTTAGTACATAAAACAAATAAACAAATAATTCTATATATACATTATGAATGAAGATATGAAATATATATACATTATATACATAGTATGTACACATGCATGTGTAATTGTCTATTTTGTAAATGTATTCCACACACTTTGAAAACGAAACAACAAAAACAAAAAAAAAAGGTACAAATGCCGCCAACGTTGAGCGATTCAGCGCACAATTCGAACAGAATTCGCTCCTTCTTGCCTTGACTTTTGTGTTCTCTATCCCGGAATTGGCTTAGTTTACTTAGGTTACTAACGGTTTCTCAAAATACATATGATAATGTACAAACTCACATAAATCTCTCTCTCTCTCTTCATTCTATGATCATATTGTGCGCTAACATTGGATACCCTAAAAAACCCAAACCATCCCATGCATATTTTCCAAACTCCCTCTTTCGCTTAGCCCAAACGAAAGCAGATACTTTCGGTCTAAAGTTAAAAAGTAGCTTAATCAATTATTTTTATATACAGATACTGTTCCACATCCAATCGAAATTATCAAAAATATATACAAACATATATATGTTTACATCATTCGGTGCTCTGGAATTGTGAATACCTATTGGAACATTCTCATTTGATGTAATGCGAAATGTTTTGATTTTCCCAAAACATATATATTCATCAATAATTTAGCTTTAATTCGTACGCTCACAAATATACATGTATTTTATGGATTATGAGTGGGATTGGTGCATAATAAAAATGTATTTGTTCTTGTGTTATGAAAGTCTATAATAGCATTTTAAATACAGATTATTGCCACGATTCAATAGCTTTTAATTGAAAAGAAAAACAAACCTATAGCTAATTATTTCGTAACATAAATATATACTATATTATGTGTGTGTGTTTATATTCAGTACCAAACAGTTCTTAATAGATTTTTAAAATCATGAACTTGAATTGATTTAAGGAGCAAATACAGAAATAATAGAAGTTTATTTATAAAATAAAATACATTGAATCTGTTCGCAGGTATATGGTGAAAAAAAAAAAAAAACTAACACCTTTTGTAATTTTGGTCTATATGATTTCATATAGATAGGAATTAATTTCAAGCTGGCGCTTTAGTCAGTGTTGCCTTAACAAACTTATTAAGTTTTGCAACACTGTTCGCTTACAGCGTATGTTATCGTTGAGCCACCACAAGCTATCGTTGTATATCGTTCACAACTTTTAGATTTATCGACATACACTTGTATTGGTTTGCGGTAGACGAAGGCGTATCGAGTAAATAAACAAATTATGCATGGATTTATAAACAATCTGGAGTTTCAGTTATTGTTGGGAGTGTGAGAGTGTTTGTGCGCGTAATTATGCAAAGCGCAGCAGCGGAAGGCGCTTCAAAATGCGGTGAAAGTGTTGTTGTTGCAGCGAAATTGGTTTTCGTGGCTCACAGCAGTAGCAGCAGCAGCGGCTATGGTTCAATCTGTTGTGGCATTCGCATTCGCAGCAACGTCAACGATCAATTTTCCCAAATAAAGACAACACAGTGAATAAAAGAGAGATAGAGCGAGATAGAGCAATGAGCTAGGGAGTTGCCAACGAAAGTGCGGGCGACAAGTGCAAAGGAAATAACATTTTTCTTTAAATTATTTTTCGGTTTTTCCCTTTGTTTCGAATAAACTTGCAGTGCTGCTCGCACTTGAATACCTTGTTACATGTTCGTTTGCATGTATATACACATGCATATATGCGTGTGCGTTTGTGCGCTATAATAAGTTCAAGGAATGGAAAAAGCAAAATGCAAAATGCAAGAAACTCAATGTGCAAATGCAGTAAAATAACCGACGCCTCCTGCTCGCGGGGCTCGCCTCTTTCCGTTTAATATTATGTAAACTTGGACTGCGGCACCTGTCTATTCGTATGTATGTGTGTGCGTGTTGAGTGCAATAATATTTAATTTGAATCGATTTAAGTGGAAAGGAAATACATAAATAATGCTGAAAACCAAGTCAAATAATCGATGTGCGAAAATTTGCCAGTGTCAACGTCGGCTGTAGGATGTTGCGGGGGCCAAAGTAGCAGCAGCAGCAGCAGCAACAACAAAGCACAGCTGAGCGACAGCGACGCTGTCTAAGCGTGTGTCTGTGTGCAAGACGTGTGTGTAAGGCGGAGGAGGCAAATAACAGCAGTAGCAGCAGCAGCAGCAATCAGAAGCAAGAGCACAACGGAAACGGATCGGCAGGGAATCAAGTCAGCAGCAAATCGATATTTGTTATGTGAAACTGAAAACGAACTGCAATAATGTCTTATTGAAGCAACAAATTGATTGGCAAACAGTGCTGAGAAAATCATACAAAATCAGAGAGAGCGAGAGAGAGAGAGCGAAATCATCATCAACCTTGCCAATTCTTTGCTCCTCTTTTTATTCGTTTGTTAAACGGTAAGTCAGCCATTTTGATTGCACATTTCATTTTGGCTTGCGCCTTGACTTAGAATTAAGCACAAAATATGCGCATATACATATATGTATGTGTGACTGCATACATTTGTATCAGATTGTTGTTGTCAGTTTATTAAGAAGCCAACAAATTGCTTTTAATTACTTTGAACTTTCTACGGTCTGTGCAGGGCTATCAAACTCCGCAAACATGCACATGTATGCATGTGGGTATGTATGTGTGAATATGCACAAAATTTATGGCAGTTAGAATTTCAATTTCACATTAGAGCTTTGGAGATTGCGTTTCTCAGCTTAAAACTTGTTTCTGTTTTAAGCATATGCGTATGTATGCGTGCGATAATGTGTGTATGTGTTTGCCTTTGGCTATGTTCGTTTGTACATATGTAAATCGCATAGCAACGATTTACTTAGCTATTTATTTAGAAAATCATATACATATAAATGTGTACATACAAACACAAGTCAATTTCAAAGAAAATTATTTTAATTTCCGTTCTTGTGCATCTTATTTTGTTAGTTTTGTTTAGTTGTCAGTCAAATGGCGGAACCAGCTTTGCTCTGAACTCTTCCACTCCCTGCTAAGACACACACATACATACATACATACGCACACATTCATATGTATGTATATGCGTGTCCGTTGTTGCCCTCTTAATCAGCTGTGTGACTCGTCTGCCTTGCTGGGGTTTTTCCCCACTCCTTTTCTGCTCTGTTATTACTTCTCTGACTGTTCTTGTGCCACCAGCAGCAGCCATCGCACAGAGAGCAAGAAACTGTTAATGCACGCTCGCTCTCTCTCTCTCCCTGGCTCTTGCTCGTGCTCTTTGTCTCCTCCAATGTAGCTGTTGCTGTGTATCCTTGATTTGTCGTTTCATTTCCTTTTGCTTGTCAAACTGTGGCAGACAACAAAGAGAATTCTATGTTCTATGTGTATGTGTGCACGTGCACTTGTGTTGGTATTGATTTAATAATGCATTTGTCTGACAATTTATTTATGTAAATCGCATTATATACTCTATGTAATGTAAGGGGAAATGAAGTGGCAGCCACTTAAAGTCAACAAGATCAGACTGACGTCCAACACGTACCCCATAAACTGTTAAATCACCAAATTACCATGTGGTGAAAAATAAGAAATGCTGATAAGCTGCTTAGAAGTTTGAAGTTGAAAAAAAACAGAAGTTTTTTTGCTGTTTCATGCCCGAAAAAAATAAGTATAAATCTTTTGTAATTTATTTTTCCATGTGTCCGATAAGCCTGCACGTTATTTATAGCTATTTTAACTTCTTTATTCTGATTAGCGTGCCTATCTTCTGCAACTATTTGTCATCGAAGTATCATATAGGGCTATCTTTGTTTTGATCCCAGTTCCAGCTATGTACATATGCATATTTCTTATCAGCTAGATATTGTATTATCTTATAAACTATGCATTAAATGAGCCTCCAAGTAAACACGTAAGCTCTTCTCGCATTCAGAAGTTCATCTAGCTACATCTTCACGGGGTTTCTTGTGGGTAATATTTTGTATTTTTATATATAAGTAGACTTCGCATACCAATGCGATTAATCACCCTTTTATGGGAAATACACACAGACTACATATGAATGTAATATGCGTAGTACTTATATATATTTTATTTGTATTTTATTTCTTAGCTCTTACTTCTCTTCTGTGTAAGTAAAGAACCCATAAATACCCTAGAAGTTACCAAATAAAACCGTGGCCCGTATAAACATGTGCATTTTCATTTTACTATATCCACAAAATTGTTTCTTTGTTAATAATAAAGTCATATAACCCTCATATTTGAGTGCCCCAAAAAAATAGAGTTTATTGAGATATATATCAGTTTAAATACGCAAGACCCAAGTTTGTTTTGTGTTCTGAAATATTCTTATATATTATACAGAATTGAATACAAGTAAAATAATAGATCAAGCTCTTAAAATTTAAAATTCTATGGATACTTGTTTTCCGGTTTTTTCCCGCCGGAATTCCTTGCCTTATAGGTAGTGTATATTCATATGAATACATATCAATATATTTTCATTTGTATGGGCCTCTGGGCCAGATAAGAGAAATCAAACCGCATAACATTCTAAGCTTATCAAATTCTCTGTCCAGCTCAGTTCATGTTGACTGATTATCTGGAACCAGACATGCAGGAGGTGTACACACTGTCCAGGGTCATATATTAGTACTCACTATTTGGTGATAATAAGAACGAGTCATGTGGCATGCTAGACAATGTGGAAACTAATGAAATACAATGAGTTATGCGGGAATGGATAGACGTATAGTATTTATCTATGCAGGATAAGTGCTGGAAGTGGAACCGCCTCTGGTCAATGCTTCATCGAGCTCAGCCTGAGTTCCATGTCACTCAGTTCCTTGACTTTGCAACTTAAGTAGTTGTTGCTGGTTGTTTTTGTTTTTCCCTTGCGCGGTGGGTGGACACACTGACCCACGCTACGCAGTATTTTCAAATTTAACTTCATTCTAGCTGCTGTTGTTGTTTAACAGACGTTAAGCCCAACTGAAAGAGCGGGGCGGGAGAGACAGACAGGGAGAGGGAGAGAGAGAGAGACAGGTAGAGGGAGAGTCGGAGCGCGCACAGTGACCCCGCTGTCACTGCCGCTGCCGCTGCTGCTGCTTCTACTGTTACTGCTACTGCTGTTTCCCCTTCCGCTAGTGCGTCGCAGCCGTCGCTCAGCTCCTTTTGCGTTTTATTTTACGTTATTTGGTTTTTGGGTTGAATGACTTTGGACAACGTGTGCGCAAAAATAAAAAGAAAATAAAGAGCGTAACGTTTGAGCGTAGCGTTGCGTTTAGGGAGATATAGAGAGTGAGAGAGAGCGGAAGAGAGAGAGAGAGAGCGAGCCATTGAACCCACCAAAATGTAGACAGCTGATGGACGTCAAGTTCAGCTGAAGCAAGGGGAATAGTAGCTTCCATAACGCGCGAGCGGGGCAGAGGAACAGTATGTAGATGTCTCGCGGCACCCCTCTATGACAGTTACAACAACGGGCTGAAGGAAGTGGGTGGGGGGTGGGGCGTGTTTGTTGCTGTTTATGCTACGATCCGTTCCCGTTCAACTCATTTACTTGGCAGAGGGTGCTGCCAGACCTGGACAATTCCGCTTTGATTGATATTCGTGTGCATTGTTTTGATGGAATTTGCGTTTCATTTCGCTACACACACACAGGTATGTTGCATGTGTATAGGAACATTCAGAATTTCTCTAAACACGTTAGCACAAAACGCTTTCTTTAGATGAGTTTACATATATATATGGGAATACACATTCGTATTATTATTTCTGGTATTCTTATGTATTTACGAAAATAAACAGCATGGAGTCATCGCTCGAGGCACGCGGCGTACGCAAGACAGGGCAGGGTAGTCTGTAGCCGCCTGCCAACTTCGACGTGAATCGTGGAAGTGATCAAAATCGGATTTTACTTGATTTTTATTTGGCAAAGATTTCTCTTTCTCTTAAAATATTTTTGGTATATCTTGCGCTACTCTGCCAAAGTGCGTCATAGCACGCAAATGAGACGTACGCCTGTGTATGTGTAAATTTACTATATATGGCTGCGTATGAAAATAGTTTTACATTAACAATTTTACTTCTAGTATATTTGCATTTATAGCTTACATTTGGCACTCAAAATACTGGAAGCTTTGATCTTTGAGTGTGCATAGATTTATGTGCATAACTGTAACCTAGCCAGCCAGAACAAGATGAGTAATTTAATTAACTAACTGCTAACCAGCCTGGCAACACAGAATTACTTGATTAGCAGCAGCATCGTACGATAGCTTACTCAATGTTGCGTGACGTCTATGTACTCAGTGTCTCAGTGACTATCGATAAATTACCTCCCACCACCAGCAGGCAGAAGGAATTTCTGCATTTCTCACACTAGCACACTTTTTGTGTGTCGTTACACTCTCGCTTACTTTGTCAGAGCTTTGACAGCTGTTGGTGATTTACTCACCCACACACACACACACACACACACGTATAACAAAATTTACTCTTGCGTAGTTTTGCTTGCCTTTGTCTTGCTCATGTTCTACGCATTTCTTGGGGTAGTAGGAGGCAAGCAAAAAAAGTAGTGTACATATTCTTGTGCGAAGTTTGTTTGCTCCTGCCTATGTAACAAGCGTCTGTGAAGTGTCTATATTTGCTCGCAATCAATCCGAAGCGACAGTCCAATGGTCGCAACTCAAATCCAACACACACCTCTGTATTTACAAACTACGCACACACACACACACAGACAGACACACCGACTACAATTTGAACAATTGCGTTCTACACAATTTCACATTTATAGAAACGTGCGGACCATAACAAAAGTCAGCGCGATGTAATTTATAAGTTATGGTAAATAAAGTCACCCACACACGCAAAGCGAGCGAAAGAGTGAGACACACTGTACACACACAGACCCGTTCACGTATGTATTTATTAGGCTACAACAAAGTTGCCCCACTTATGCGATAGTGAGAAAATTAAGTGAATGTTTTATTTAACATTAGCATTAATGTGCTTTTTGTATTGTAGTTACGGCTTTTGTACGGTTTTTAACCGTTTGACTATCAGAACAGCTGATCGCAACAATTGAAAACAACTGCGCACATACAGACACACACACACACACACACACACACATACTGAGAGACATGGCAATGGCAGCACACTGTCGCGCACACACACATCGCAAGAAACGCTTGCCCTTTTTATAAACAATTCACCACCTTGCCGCTCTCGCGCGCTCTCCACCACTCATCCTACTCACCCACTCACCTCGCAGCCTCAGCTAGGCGAGAAATAGACAAAGGGAGAGAGAGAGAGAGAGAGATTGGAGAACGAGCAACGCGATAGCTCAACATTTTTGGCATGGCCCCCACGCGCAGAGAGACAACACAGCACAGGGCAGAGCGACAAGCACACCAAAAACAGTGTGTGCCTATTATTAATGTTGGTGGAAAATAAGCAATTAACTTGCTTAGGCCAGAAAAAAACAACATCATATGTTCTCATGTGCTCGTACACTGTCGCTGTGTTCACACACACATATGTAGGTAGAAACAAATGATGTATCTTCCGCCAGCGAAGTATGCCCCGCTTGAAAACAATTGATGGAAGCAAGCAGAGATGGCAATTTGAGTAGATTAAACTTAATGTGCTATAAATATTTAATATATTTTTCGCAACATGTGTGTAATTGAAATGTATTTAATATTTTCTAAGACATAATGTAATAATATAATAGGTAAATTTTTCAGTCGAAAGCTTTTAATTGTATTTAAGCCAAACGATTCTCCAGAGTCTCAGTCGGCATTCTTAGTGACTTCATATTTTTTTTTACCAACTTCTCTATTTTTTCCCTTATTCTCTGCCACTTCCTCTCCCTCATTCGCATGAACAAATCTCTCTGATCATATGCGACAAGACACCTTTCAGAGAGAGAGAGAGAGAGAGAGAGAGAGAGAGAGAGAGAAAAGAGATAGAGAAAGAGATAAAGAGTCGAGCGGCGACTTTTTACCGTTCCCTCGTTTTTAGCCATGGAAAATTTTCGGACATGATTCTGTTGAACTACTACCTGCATTAGAGCTTGTCCTCGTCACCGTCACCGTCCCCGTCCCCCTGCATACTGCAGTTCACTTTGTTAGAAACACGTTTTATTTGTAGTACAAAGTAAGTAACGTATGAGCGATAAAAGAGGAAAAGTCAATATTTGTTGAAAAACTTGCTAGGTAGATAAGAACCTATCGATAGAACTCCATAGATAAGCCTACGAGACTGACCTTTGGGTCTATCTATACTCAGTCATAGGAACTCGCTATGTTATTTCCCAGGTATGAAACTTCGTTACGTTGGTTATTTCTAACTGCAAATAAAGATTTTGTGATGAAATACCAAATGACGTATCGGAATTACCGGCAATGCATTATTTACTCTTATTGACTGTAATCATTC
This sequence comes from Zaprionus inermis, assembly GCA_018151445.1. Lineage (NCBI taxonomy): Eukaryota > Metazoa > Arthropoda > Insecta > Diptera > Drosophilidae > Zaprionus > Zaprionus inermis. The sequence goes on along the minus strand of JAECXD010000117.1, from coordinate 5,062,603 downwards.
GTGAGTGTTTACGATATATATATTATATTACGAATATATCGTAGCTACAGTGACTCAAAGCAGTCAGGAAATCCTATTCCTATTCCCCTTAGAAAATTGTAAATATAAAATTGAAAAACTTAAGTAACGTGCTCGAAAAGAAGGTATAGACAGTTTGGCATGAAACCGTCATAAAACCCATGGGTTCCCTGTGGTTATTCACATTAAGCAGGGATTCATATGTATCTCATATGCATGGCAAATTCATAAGAGAACGTCTGCAGACAAATCCAAAATTCAAGGGTTCAACAATTTCTTCTTTTCTTTCCTGTTTTCGCACAGGAGGCAGACAAAACAAATACACACGCACCCAAGTTGTGTGTGTGTGTGTGTGTGTATATATGAGAGAGAAGCGGACCAGACCAGACCGGAGCAGAGCAGAGCAGAGCAGAACCAGACAAGAAAAAACACCGAAACGTTTTCTTTGTTTGCAAGACCAAGTCTTTGTTGTCTGTCCTCCCATTCCGTCTCGTCCCTGATGCGTTTTTTGCCCTACCTCTGCCCCGCCCACCGTGTGTGGTGTCCTCCAACTTTGGCTTCTTTGCGGGTCATTAAAGTTTGCACACTCGCTGACAAGTGATTGTATTGCTGTGCCCGCGAGTGTATGACAGTGAAATTGTTGCTGGAGAGCAGAAATCGCATTAAATCAACTTGAATCATATCAGAATGCTGACGAGAAACCCATTGCAAGTACATAAGTATGTGTGTGTGTGTGTGTGTGTGGGAGTCGCTGATAAGGCCTTCAGAACAATGAAAGAAACCATAAAGCAAGCAAACGTTAAATGAATCCTGCACGTTATTGTTGTTGTTGTTTCTCTTGTCTGCGTCCGTAGACGTAAGACGGCGGCGCATGCGTTTTTTGCGTTGTTTATTTACTTTGAAAAGTAAGTGAGCCAACAAGTACTCACATACACACACACACACACACACGCGCGCGTTAAACAGAATCTTCCATATATAAGAATATAGTAAATAAGGCAAAAGCAACATCGGCATTTAATGACTTGACAGTAGCGACGCGACGCAACGCAACGCAGCAGCAGCAGCAGCGAAGCAGCAGAACCATCAAACATATGGAAACGAGTTAGCTGTGTGTGTATTTCTCTCTCTCTCTCTTTGTCCGTGTTTGTGTGTGTGTGTGTCGCGTTGTCTGCATGGTTCGCGTTTGTTATTGAATCGCTATCATGGACACTAACAACAACAAGAAGAACAGTACAATTTGCTTGTACATACACGACACACACACACACGCAAACGCGCGCACACATGTATTGGCTTCTTATATACTCGTCGCGCATATGTTTTGGCTTGCTGCTTACCTCTCCTACCTCTCTTGCACACGAAACGGTTGGAAATTCCATATGATTTTTGTATACATGCGCTATTTCGGCGCAGCAACATTGTTGACGCATCAACGTGTTAGCAGCATATGTTGCTAACAACGTGTTTTGTATTGCCATGCCAAAACTAGCTACACGAATGTGTGTACATAAATAAATGTACGACGTAGTTGCAGTACATAACACACAGACACAAGTACATAGGCCACGTTCGCGTTGTATATAAGCCAGCACAAACACATGCAGCCAACAAAGCGAGCAGCGCATGTATATAAATACACACAAACACACACACAAACACACACACACACGAACGTACGTATGTTTGTGTTTATCTGGCGTGTGTTGCGCTGTTGCCCGTCGTCGTGTGGCTGAGGCTCGCTCAGCTGTTTTAGAAAGTTGCTGGCAACGCTTATGTTCATTCACGCAGCAGCACTGCGAGCGACAACATCAAATTCGTCCCAGGTCCGAAGCAAAAAGGAGAGAGAGAGGGAGAGAGACAAACACAACCGAAGCTCAGAGCGCAGAGTAAAGTACATTTTTTGTGGTGTGGCTGTTGCTGCTGTCTCAGCACAGCACAAAAGTGCAAGAGACCAGAAAGCAAAATAAAAGTGAACTTTAAAAATATTAAAATCTAAACAAAATCAACGAACAAGTACGAACATACAGTCAGTCGCAGCGCATCGCATCGCATCGCGTCGCGTCGCATATACCCAGTGCAAAGTTTGCCATTCGCGTAAAGTTGTCCGTGCCAGTCCGTGTGCCTGCCTGCCTGCCTGCTGACGTTTGTTTTCTTTTATTTTCTTTCGTTTCGCGCTCTCGCGTATGTGGAGTGGAGTAAAATAGCACTTGAAGTCAGACAGACGACAGTGAGAGAGTGAGTGCGCGAGACACATACACGCAAGCAAGCAAACGGTTATATTTCTCTGTATGCAAAGTGTTCGTGAGTGTGTGCGTGAAGCAAACGGTCCTCTGTCGTCAATTCATTTCAATTCAATTCGATTCGATTTGATTCAATTCACGTTGAAAACGCAACGCAAAATCGTTGTAAATTCAAATGCTACGTTCACATTTGGTATGCCGCTGCCGTTGTCAGCCGCTGAGAACTAAAACGAAGACGACAACGACGACAAAGCAACAGCGACATCAGCAAAAACAACAACAACAACAAACGCAGCAGAGGCGACAAAAAACCACGGACGCTGTAAAGAGTTAGAAAAAAAAATACGATGAAAAACAGCAAAAACTGTTGAAATTATGCAGAGCACAAAAATTTCAAAATTAAGAAAATTTGTTAAATGTTTTGATTGAGCGCGACTTGAGAACGTGGAAAAAGTTTCAAAGTGATTTTAATTTGAAATTAAGGTTTGTATATACACCCCCCCCCCCAACTCCTGCAGAATTCTGTTATATCCGTTTATTACATGTGTATGTATGCGTGTGTATTCATTGCGTGTGACGTCGCTGCGGGCACTCAGCTGTGCGTTGCGCATGTGTTGGTGACGTAATGCGCTGGCACAGCAACAACAGCGTAATAGCTAAAGCTTATAAGCTTGTCCACCCACACACATACACACACACGGGTAGCTTTTCAGTCGGCGTCAAAGTTGAATAATTGCAGATCGCACACACACGTATACACACACATGACACTCAAACTGGCAATCACGCTGGGAGACTGTGCGACGCCCCCTTCAGCGTTGGCGTTGCGCTTGTATAACAAATAGTATAATAAATAGCTGAAAAACCAATTCAAATATCGCTCCCGCTTTTGGTTCGTTCATTTGCCAGTCCGCTTGCTCCACTCCCGCGATGTGCATGTGTGAGAAGTCAGGAAAATACTTGCTTTTGACGTGTGCATGTGTGTGTGGGGAGTGTTTCTTTTTTTTTTTTTAATATAATTGACACACATTTTCTAATTGTGGCATAAAGTCGTCGTTTGTCCACATTTTCTTGCTCACACACACACGCACACGCACAGGCACGTAAAACGTAGATCGTTTGTCAAGCTGTCAACTTTTCAGGCGCGGCGCTGCCAACTCGCGCCACAATCAGCTGTAACGATACAGGTGCGCGCGTGCAAGGGACAAGGGACGTGGTAGAGCGAGAGAGTTAGTTAACATAGCAGCTACTGGCGCTTACATCGCATCGACTGGCCTTGTCTAACTCGTTCGTAACGATAAGAACTCTAAATAGAGCGCTCCGTTGCGCAACATAAACTACAGTTAAATCTTGAATATACATACATATTTATGTATTTATGTATGTGTGCAGCGAATCAAGGTTAAATGCGGAGTTGTGCACATCGATGGCTGCCAACTTGAAATATCAATTGGATTTTCACTTGCCAATTAGATTTCATGCAGCTTTCACCTTTTCTGACTTTGCATACGTAGCAATGCATTGACTTCAGACAGTAGTCCAATGTGCCAGTCGCCAAGTACATAATGAACACATACATACGTGTGTATAGATAAGACCATGCCCAAAAATGGACAAAGCGCTAAGAAGCGTGTCTGAAAATAAAAAGAAAAGACCAAAACAGACAGCAAACAGCTGTTGTTATCTACACGATATACGCTCGTGTATGTACATGTGTATTTGTGTGTATGCATGCAAATAAAAACTAATTTTGTTTTGCTTTCGCTTTGTTGCTGTTTTAGGCCAATTCCGTTGCCGATTCAAACTGTAAAAAGGCGAAGAAAGAGCGATAAACACAAAATGCGATGCGTCGCGACGCGTCACAGCGTCACAGAGTGTCGCGTGTAATTTTATACGTGCGCAGTTGGTAATGTAAATGAGCAGCGAGACAGAGAGAGAGATAAAGAGAGAGATAGAGTGAGAGAGGGGTCGAGAGGAGAGCTGAGATTGTGAACGGAGCAAAAGCGAATGGAAATAGCTGTGGTATGCATGCCATAATTAAATGAAAATGATAAAGCGAATGGAACGACGCGAATGACAACAAAGTTAAAATAAAATCAAAATCAAAGCAAAAGAAAGCGGAAAGCGCAGGAGGCATTGGCACTTCTTGACTCGGCCGTGCGGTCATTTGCTTTTGCTGCTTCTTCTTCTCATTCCTCCCGTCTGTTCTCCGTCACGTTTATTCAAGTCAATTCTGAATGTGAGTTTGCTCTCAATTTGCAAAGCGTCTGAATTTATTTTTTTTCGGCTAAAAATACCACACATTGCTGTTCCGCACACGCGGACAGACACGCGCACAAACACGCATACACTTGTAGTTGTCTTGTTACAGCACGCCCACCTCCCATTCTCTCGTTCGCGCTCTCCAGGCGCTCACACAACACTCACACTCTCATTTGTGGAAGCGAGACGCGCTCACGTGCTCACGTTACAGACACAGAGGAAGAGCAAGAGTGAATGCGATTGCTGCTGCTTCCCCGCTCTGCTGCTGCTACGTTTGTTTACAATTTAATCGTGTGTGCGTTTTGTTTTTGCTTTTTCGTTTACTGCTGCGCACATGGGAGCCAGCTCTTCTTTGCATGTGTGTGTGTGTGTGAGGGAGGGAGCGTAACTCACACAAAGAGAACGAGAACGATAGCGAGAGCGAGGGAGCTTGTAACTCTTTGTTAATAAAATAAACAGGGTGTCGCTGTGTAACATTTGGAATCGTGCATACCCTGCTAGCGCATTAATGTATTCATCATTGGTTGAACACAGATAATAGCACGATGAACAATTATGTACATTCTCTCCGTATGCATTGTTTAGTCTAAGCAACAAATCCCATTAACTTGGCAATTAAATAACGTTTTCCTTCCCTTCTAATTGCAGCAACAAAGCAAGAATAATGGATTTCTAACAAAGTTACGAAAGGTAAGTGACGACACGCGCTGTCCACGATTTCGAAAGTAAAGTGTGTTTGCAAAATGAGTACATTTAAATGTACCTAACATTATTTCTAAAGTTGAGTACTTTAAAATGTACCTAACTTTATTTTTAAATTACGAAGTAAAAAACTGGCACATTTTTTCAGTATTTTCTAGGCCTTGAGGCTTTAAACGATAAATAAATAAATATACAAGTTGATCATATGCACAGTGGTGCCTTGACTTGTGAAAATGTTAAATTGATTGCACAAGTAATTACTTATCTGACCGTGTCTTCATTGTATGTGCTTTTCCGTGCTCATTTTCACTGGTACAGCTTAAGTACGCCTACAATAGAATATTTATATTTACTTGTATTTTGCTTATGTACTTTCGATGGGGAAACCTTGAGTTATGGTAAACTCGAACACGAGGCCAGTGTAAAATTGTACGACTTCAGTAGGAGGGAAAATGTACATACGTGTATCGCCTTATCTCATGGCCGCTTGTCCGTTCGTCTTGCTGATATGTGTGTGTGGCAAACCCATGTTTGAAGGTGCGGCCCTTCTGGCTGCGGTTGCGCCCCAAATATGCCCCCTATGATAGATAACCAAATAGATAGATAGAGATGTGTACATAGTTGGGTACATTGTAATATGGGCATTTTGTAAGGTCGGCAACGAGGTCAGCAGCGATTTGAAAAGCTCTATTGTCTAATCAAAGTCATCTGCGAGACACACGCTTTCCACACACAAGCAGGCGCATACAGGGTGTCTGTGCATGTGCATGTGTGCCTGTATGTGTGCATAATTGGCCAACGCGCGTGCACAAAGGCTGTCAAAGCGGACAAAAAAAAGAGACACAAGTAGATAGCGAGATATATGAAAAATATGTACAATACACACTCTCTCTCTCTCTCTGTCTCTGTGTGTGTGTGTATGATGTAACGTGCGATAGAGTCTCAGCTGTTCGCCGTTACCTTTGTCTTTGTCGACTGTGGAACACTTCCGCAATATACGTGACACATTTTCAGCAGAATGCAAGTACAAGCATGCATGTGCATGTGCGAACTTGTATTCAATTAGCTTGCCACTTTTGTGTTGTGACGCATTCAATGAGTGCGCCCAAAAAGAGAGGCACACTCACTCGCTCATTCGCATATGCAAATGGGATGACATGCTGTACAGTTGTTGCAGCCTGCACTCACGTGTAGCTGACGTCGACGTCGACGTCGGCAGAGTGGGGCGCGCGCGCGCATTGCACCTTGGCAGCCGCATTTCATAATCAAATGCCAAGCAGCAGCAGCAGCAGCTGCAGCGCAGCGCAGCGCAGCGACTGAGCGAAAGGCGACAGCGCAGCGCGCGCGTCGGAACTTGTTTTTCAAAGTTGCAACACTTTTTGTGTTTGTGTCGAAAAAACAAAAAAGAAAAGCACTGAAAAAAAAAAGAGACTATTGTGAACTGGTTTGTCGATAAGCAGCAGCGCCATCTAGCGTCGGTGGCAGCGGCGGCGTTAGGCAACAGCAGGCACAGCTGGAGGGGGGGGGGGAGCTCATGTGTTTCTCTTTGTCTTCGCTGCAATTCGCCTTTGCCTTTCACTCTTGGACTCTTGTGTGCTCTATGAGTTTCTTCCCTCTCTCGATGCGCATAACGGAACACATGGACACACAAGAAGAGTAGAGGCAACAACAACAACAACAGTGCAAACAGTTGCCTTTTAAATAAATGCAAATTTTGCAATGTGCAATGAATAAGCAGCATACAGAACGCACTCAGCAAAAATAAAACACACACACATAGACACACACGTATGTATGTATGTATGCATGTATGCATGGGTACACAAGCGATTATTGCAAAATCAAAAGCATGCCAAGGACGGCTAGCAAAACGAAATTAAATTAGTTCACAATGTACAAAACAGAAAGAGGGGGAAAAAAAACAAATAAAAGTGCAATGGATTATGCTGCCAAAAAACCGTATACAATTACTATGTAAATGCCCGCACATGGCGATGGATAGAAGCAGTGTGAGAGAGGGAGAGGCAGAGCAGTAGTAGTTGCAGCAGGCAGAGTCGCTCATTAATTTGCACACAGTTCTTCGGCGCTTTCCCCTATACTCTTCTGCCATTGCAGCGTATCTAAACTGCGTCATAAGCCACTCGCGCTAGAAAACAAAAAAAGCACGAAGATCTTTTCAAGATTTATATCTGCAATTTTCCTGCTGCCCAAAGATGTGTCACAAACACATATACATAACAGAAAAAGAAAACGTACATATGCATTCATACATATCGTGTGTGCGTGTGTGCGTAAATAAAAGCGAAACAGCGATAATGTAATCAAATATTATTAAACTCCGCTACCATGTTGCGGTTATTATTGTTGTTGTTGTTACGTTCCATTCGCTTGCCCTCATTTTCGTACAAGCGGTTGTTGTTATGTGTATGTATGTGTGAATGCTCGTCTATTGTGGGCCAAGTGTATTTGTATGTGCGCGCGACCATAAACAAAACCGCTCACAGTCGCGCACACACACACACAGACACAGACACAGACATGTGAGCAAACATTGCCAACTGATTGCGAGCAGCCAACACAAAAATCATATGTTTTCTAACAGCGCAGCCCCACGCCAAGCGTGCTCACCTCGCGCTCGCTCGCTCTCTGGCTGCCTCTCTCTCTCTTTCTCTCTCAGTGTGCGCCTGTGTATGTGTGTGTCTCGCGCGCTAGTTATATATTGTGTATGCAGGTCAAGAAGAAACGCAAAAACAAAAGCAAAAGTAAAGACAAACATGTTTACAAGACAGAGAGTGCGAGATTGAGAGGGAGGGAGACAGACAGACAAACTGTGAGAGTGCGGGAGCGTAAGCGCGGCAGAGAGTGAGTGAACACGACGTCTGTGCGCTCTCTGACATTTGTATTATGATGATGTTGTGGCAACATGTTGCCAATGTTGGGCAACTCGTGCTTGAAAAAAATTGAGCACAAGCGCGGAACAGCTGATGCATGTACATGCATGCATGTTGCTGAGCGCGACTTAGCAACCGTTTTTTTGTTTTGATTTTTTTTTTTTGACGCTGACGCTGACGCTGACCTTCGACGCTTTTGTTAGCGCCAAATTTGTTATTGCTGCAACAAGCTTGGCTTGTTCTTTGAAATGACGTCACGGCGCTGGCAACATGTAGTCAAAAGTGCATCTCTCTCTCTCTCTCTATGTGTCTCTGCCTCTCTGTCTGTCTTGTTCTGCTTCTGCGACATGGCAACAGCTGCCTGATTAAGTAACGACCTGGTTGCCTGGTTATTTGGGGCCGCATTGAGGCCGTGTCAGTGTGTCGCCATCGATAGATAGTTGCATGTATGCATGCTATATAGTCAGGATCTGGGGCACAGTAAACCGTGTCAGTAATGTATAGAAATACATATATATTTGTATGTATATATAGATGCATGGGGAGGGACCTTCAAAGCATAATTCTATTTGACATACAGGGTGCCGCGAGCGTGTGACCTAGTTGCAACAGCCGCAGCAACAGCTGACATTCAAAGTCGACGCTGTTCAATGTCATTCGCAACGAAGCGAAGAAGAAGAACAACAATAAATTGCAATTAAATTCAATTTGTATAACTAACATTCCCATACACATTTATTTTTTGCAGTGTACTTCTGGTGCAGTAGCGCAGAGGCAGTTAAGAACATCAATACGAAGCAGGCGAGAAGGAGGAGCTGTCGCGATCAGCAGCAGCAGAAGTATAGGAGGGAAGAGTATAACAATTCGACGCGGACACCAGATTGGAAAGAGAGAGCAGGGACCACGAGAATGATACCCACAAGCGTAACAAACTCACCGCCAGCCGCTGGCCTGGCACAGAATGGAGCAGTTGTTGTTGTGGCCGCATCAACGCCTGTGGCAGCCGCACAGCAGCAGCAACAGCAGCAGCAGAACAACAACAGCTACAGCTCCATTGTGCTTGGCCTGGCTTCACTTATACTGGAGGGCAGACCCATAGCCGACGATGAGTACCAGCAGCAGCAGCAACAGTCGCAGCAGCAGCAGCAGCAGGCGGCGCATACTCCGCTAGCAGGCAGCGGTCGCCTCTCGCCACGTCCATCAACATCACGTGCTGCCATCAACATAACAACGAATCCCTATGCCATGGCAAGCGGCGGTACACCGCGCTCCAGCTACGCCCACAGCCAAGTGGGATACGACTACGTTCAGGGACAAGGACATGGACATGGTCACGGTTATGGACTGGGCTATGGGCAAGTCGGCGGTACGACTAACAGCAGCAACAGCAGCAGTGCAACGCATCAGCGCTGGACACAGAAGCTCTGTCAGCTGCGTCAGGTATCGCCGGCGGCGCAGAGCATGAGCGTCGAGCCGGAGCTGGTGTCGCTGTCAATCAACGAGCTGAATGCGGATCGTGGAGATTTCGAGATTGTGCGTCGTGTGATGTTGAATCGAGCCGGAGTTGGTGCTGCAGTAGGTGGGCTTGGAGTAGGATTGACAGGTGGAGTGTCGGGCGAGCAATTGACCAACAGCAACTCGAGTGCTGGCAGCTCGCCTGGCTCTACATCCGGCGCGGATAACATATTGCATTCGCTACAATCGTTGGCCACCACCTGCCTGCGTGGCGGCCCCGTTGTGCCTGCCGAGCCACGACCGTTGAGTCTGTCGCTTGGCTTTGGTTCGCCCAGTTTGCCAGCTGCAACAGTCAGTGTCGCCAGCCTGCTGGACTACAATTGCAGTCGCACAACAACAGGCGGTACAGGCGGCGTCGCCGGAGGAGGAGGAGGAGGAGGCGGAGGCGGAGGATTTGGTGGTGTCGTAGGAGGAGGCGGAGAAGTAACAGCAGCCACAACAACAACATCTACAGCCACTGCCAGCAGCGACGCAGCTGCAAGCGGAACTGGCAACGGTGCCAGCAATTCCAATTCCAGTTGCGCTTCGCGGCCCAAGCATGGGCCACACTGTGATCAGTTCCTCAGGAAGATGGGGCTCGCCAAGGGCGAGTCTGCCGATGCTGAGGAGCATTTCTGTGATATGTCTTACATAAATATAACCGTGAGTAGACTGAATTCTAGCCGAATTCCTTTGCAAAAGCCAACTTCAACTTGCTTTTGATTTTAGTGTTCCCGCTGGCGTGCATATTGCCTAAAGATGGAGGCAATCCTTGCCCGCCGTGAGCCCGTCTGCATTGAGGTGTATCTGGGACCCGCTGGACACAAGATTCTATTGGAGCAATGGATAATTAGCGGCAAAGAGAAGTGAGTATAGTCATGTTAACTCTAAAAGATGCATCTCTCTAATCGAACTCTTCCAGAGTGCCGCCGCCCACCATGACGTTGCCTTCGCTGTGCAGTGCAATACGCAGTCAGCTCTATTTCTCGCAGATTGTGGCCTGGTGTGATCTGCTGCGCAAGGGTGATCCCTCCGTCTATGAGAGTGGCCGCGTAATCTTTGCCAACGGCAACACCAGCAATGCTGGCGATTTGGCTGGACATAGTTCGGCTAGTGCGAGCGGCAACGCTGCTGCTGCCGGTGCCGCTGCCGGTGCCGGTGCGCGACGTCCGCGTTTGAACATCTTCTATAGGATTAGACCACATGATGTCAACGCTGGCAACCACAACGATGGAGGCTTCAGTGGCAAGGCGAATGTGCATAATTTTCCGCACGTAAACATTGCCGAGAACTTCAGTGTGGCGGTGTGTGTGAAGAGTCTGCCACGCATCAACGGTGGCCTACCGCACATAACGCCAGCTGTGTCCAAGCCAAGAATGCCGGCGGCGGCAAGTACGCCCACCGGCGGTGGTGGCATGTGTGCGGCAACGCCAACGGGTATGGGTGCACGAATTGTCATCAGCACGACGCCGCCATCATCAGCTGGCAGCAGCGGGAGCAGCTGTGATAAGAGATTAGAGCGGCAGCGCATTGTCGAGGAGGAGGCGTTGGCCGAGGACGATGCAAATCATGATGCTGTGGATGGACACAGGGAGCGGCAATTGTTGAAATATCGCAAGCGTATGCTGCGTCGCGACAAGAAGCGCGAACGAAAACCATCGGATCAACTGGAGCCAATGGATGAGGGCGGCAGCGAGGAGATGACATCGCTTTCACCAGCACCAGCCGCAGAACAAACGGCTATGGTTATGACATTGACGGCACCGCGACGCATAGCAATGATCTCGACGGGCACACAGACCTCGCTGAGCAGTTGCCAGCAGTGTGGCAGCGAGAAGACGCTGCTCTGTCTCAATTGTGTGGATGATGATGGAAAGGAGGGAAAATGTAGAGCAGATGGAGGAGCAGCAGAGGTGGGAGAAATCGATGAGGACGATACAAGTGCCTCCGAAATGGAAGACACATCCAGCTGCAGCCTGAGCAGTTCCGATCTCATTGTGGGCACGCCGCGCAACAAGGCCGAGCTGCTGCTTCAGGCCATACAGCGCACGCCAAAGAACCGAAAGCCCAACGGCAACAGCAACGGCAAAAGCCGCGGCAACAACAACACATCGAAGCCTGGTGTGGCTGGCAATGATCTCAAGAAGAAGCCCGAACTAGTGCAGCATCCAGTGCAGAACAACAATCAGCACAAGCCCGTGGCGACAACGAGCGGCTGCCAGGTGTGCAAGCGCCAAAAGACGCAGCATAACTTCAGCAGCAATGGGCAAGGAACGGGCAGCAATAGCAATGGCGATAATAGCATGGAACAAGAGGAGGAGCAGGTAAGTGAACAGACAATATAGCTTACCATGGCTAAATTATACTAATCTTTGTCGAATCTCTCATACAGCACACCAAGCTGACGCCCAACGTGAAGCGCTGCTCTCTAAATGATCGAGAGGAGCGTTGCAAGACTCCGCCGGATGTAGAAAATGCTGCCATGGAGGAGCACATTGTGGTACAGTTTAAGACGCCTCTTAGCCATTTGCCACTACACCAACAGCAGCAACAACAGCAGCAACAGCAGCAGCTGCAACAACAACAGCAGCAACAGCTGCCGCTGAGCAAAGCATCCAATCAGCTGCGATTGAACTGCAGTGGAATGGGACAACTGCTGGACAGAGAGACACCGCCATCATCGATATTGTCGCCACTGTTGCGCAAGGCGCTGCCCAAAGTTAATCTGACGACAATCTTCTGCAGCTCGGCTCCCGTTGCCATCGATAGCGAGCAGCTTGCCTTTTGCTTTGAGCCCTCCACACTGGGTTACACACAATCGCAATCGCAATCGCAGTCGCTGCTGACACCAACCGAAGCGGTACAGGGCGGTACTCTGTCAGTGCAGAAATCCTATTCGGCACCGACACTACCGAATGCGTTGTCGGTTTCGCCCCGTTTCGCCAAGCAGGCTGCGTTCTATAAGCGACGATCGCGTCATCTGAGCGATCGTTCGGATCGCAGTTCGCTCGGCTCCGACGAGCAGCTCTCGGACGAGGACTTCGAGTCGGGTATGTACAGTCCGGCCGGATCGCCGCTGAAGACGCGTGCACGATTGGCCACACAGTTCGGTGTCAGACCGCTGCTTGGCAATCTCGAGGAATCGCTGCTGCAGAAACGTTTGCTGCCCAAAATTGAGGTTGCCGGCTTTCGGCTGCAATTGGGCGCATCGGGAGGATTCTGTCCCACACAGTTAACCATTCCGGCTTCGTCGTATTTCTATGAGCTGCACGGCGAAACACTCAGCACGCCATACCTGGTACGTAGCAAAGTCCAGCAAAAAGTGATGGTCAACTGATTCAAATTTCTTCTTTTCTTTTCGCCCTATTTTCAGTGCGAGATTCGTTTGCCACGCAAAGGTTACTTTGTGCCACGTTCGGGCACTGTGCAGGCCACGCTGCTGAATCCCATGGGCACGGTGGTGCGCATGTTTGTCATTCCCTACGATATGCGCGACATGCCGCCCCTGCATCGTACGTTCATACGCCAACGCATACTTGCCGAGGAGCTGCCGGGCCAGGCGAATCCGTGCGGTGGTGCTGCTGCTGGTGGTGGAGGTGGCATAATGCTGCCACCGCAGCGACGTGAGCCGGAACGCGCGGAGCCCAGCAGCCCCACAGCGACAAGCACCACCGGCAAGCTGGGTCACTTTATCAGTGCGGAGCAAATGAAGCGTCTACGCTACTCCATACATCTGAGGCAAGTCGCAGCTTCGGGAGAATTACAATCGAGCGCAGATCTAATAAACGTTTATTTTGTGCAGATTCCAGACATCACGCTCGGGTCGACTCTCGCTGCATACGGACATTCGGCTACTGATCTCAAGGCGTACGGACTGCGATACAGCGGCAGCGCATGCAAAGGGTCTGCTGGAGGCGCCCAATGAGCTGGTGACCGACACGCTGATGCCGACGGAACCGCGTTACAGTGCGCGACAGGAGAGTCCCAGCAAGATTTAGTAGTTGCTAAATGTCCTGGGCGTGGCATGCTTCAGGAGTGGCGAAGACGACCAAGTTGGCGATGTTGTCGATGGCGGAAACTTTCTGCGACGTCTGTGGAAGCAGCTGCAGGCACGCTGGCAACTCTGGCAGCAGTATCCGAAGTATCAGCTGTAAAATATGTGACGACGCGGCGTCCGTTCTCTTTCTGTTCGGACGCGGGAATTGAGACAACTTCCCGGACAACAATACACTGCTTTATTAGATGTACTGTAATCCTCCTTTTCCAATGCTCCCTGTCACCATCTCAATAACTCTACATATATATATATATATATATATTTATATATATACCATGCCCACATTGTGTTTAAGTCGAGCCATTAGTTTGAATTGAAATGAAGACGATGAAGATAAGGTCGAAGAAGAAGAAGAAGCCTGTACGATACGATTACGATATGTCTGTGCTCTATTTTCAAATGATATATCTCAATTTACACAGAATCCTTGGGGGTCCACATAAGCGGGGCGGCACAGCCCTGACATAGCAATACTAAGAACTAGTTACAACAAATCAAATATGCAATATGCGAGTGTGAGAGTCGAATGTGTGAATGAGTCGGGTGTGAATACTACAGATCAGTGTGTTTGGCAAGCGAGTTACGAACCGAGAAAAAAAGCGTGTATTTAAACTGTCGAGAACAGAACATTACGGGGGCGAACTCTAAGATCAATTTCTGGCATATATTTTCGACAACAACACTAATCGAACGCGATCAGCTCGCAACTCGCATCAATATCAATATTTGCCTATATATTTATTGATCCATGTGTGTATATATAGAAGATACGATTTTTAAAGCGATATAGAGCGAATTTGCAGTAGTAGTATCAAGTATTTGGACGATCAAGTCTGTGCGTGTGCGTTTGTATGTCTGGCAAGCTCATATCGATCTAACGATCGTTGTTACCAGTTTTAATCTGTATTCTAGATTTCTCGGAAATGATTTTGAAACTATGCTAAAATTTGAATTACTCTTGCGTTCGATTTTCGATTGTATTGTGTGTTTTGTTTGAAGCGTGCCTGTGATACGATATGAGCTGCATAATATTACGAAGAATGATAATGATAATAACGATGATGTTGCGGTATTTCTATATGATATGTAGGACCTTAGTTAAATACAATTAAACAATTTTTGTTTACACAACAAATGCAATCTATATGTGGTGATTAGTTTTGTTTTTCTTCTATCAATCCTGCACCGTGAATTCACATATGAAACGGGTGCCCGACGACGATCGATGAGTGGAAGCAGATGAAGATCTGATAATGATCGTACTTCAAGTAGACGATACACCGCGTGTGTAGGTGTGTGCGTAGTGTGCATGATGTCTGTGTTAACTTCTATTCTATAACTATGCAAAAAACAAAAAACAACTCTTATTTCAATTGATACCTGACTATAACTACCTATATATAACGACAACAACAACTACCGCTATTAACAAATTTTCAAACTAGCAGGTATACGAGAAACCAACAATGCAAAGTAGGGAAAAGAAAACCGAAAGAAGAGGCGAAGTAAATCTTCTTTATTTGTTCAGCAACTGTTTTAAGTAGAGAGCTTAATGTGCCCAGTCAATAGCAACTACATATATAGAGTATGTATAACACCAATATACAAATCAAATCGATACAAATAAAGGGTTTTGTGTTTTAAATCGAGAGACGCATGCAGTTGTTTTAATCGTCATATAAAATATAAATAATAATAATACAAAATATAAGTAGTATAACATGATAAGTAGCATGTATAAAATGCATACATATTCCTCTGGTTCCAGCATATGCGCCGGAAGATGGACAAAATACTATGTTATACTATGTATTATCAAAGTAGGGAATTCCCCCGATTCGCAGCATAGCGAGCCGCACGTTCCAGCCGCACGCTGCGGTTCCCAATCAGTCGCCTTCGAAGCGTCGTCGCTGCCGCAGCAATGGGCAATGCGAGTGCCAAATCCGTGGACTTCGAGACGGGACTCAGCGAGCCATGTTGGCAGCTGGTCATGTCGCAGCTGGACGTGGTCAGTCAGCTGAATTTGGCATTGGTTAGTCGCAGACTGTGCAACATTTTCAAACGTTATGCCCGGCAACGCTATCGGCATCTGGACGAGCAACTCATGCGGCAATTGAGCCCGGAGCAGCTGCAGCAATTGTTGCAACTGGTGGGTGAGCATGTGCGCAGCTATATGAGTTACAGTCCCGGCGATGAGCTCGATACGCTCTACAGGACGCACTTTGAGATCATCATGCGCGAGTGCAAGCAGCTGGAGCGGTTTAGTTTTTACCGTAAGCTGCTGACGCCCGACATGGCATACGCATTGATCCATCAGCTGGACAAGCTGCAGCATCTTTTCCTGCGCACCGAAGCGACTGCATTGCGTAGTAATATTCTGGCTGGGCTGGCGACGTTATCGCAACTGGAAACGCTTGTGCTGCGCGGGCCCGAGCTGAGCGAGCACGAAATCGAACAGGTTTGCCGCATTTCGAGCCTGAAGGAGTTGGATTTCCGCTGTGGCAGCCGTATGCCCATGGAGCACATGTTGCAGCTACGTCAGCTGGAAACGTTGCACATTACAATGCCGGAACTGGAAAATCGACAACTTTTGCAACTGATGAAGGGTCTGGCTGGGCTACATACGCTGCATATCAATGATTGCCCTCGTATCACCGAAGATTTCGTGCTGCTGTCCTGGTCAAGAAGGCATAAAAAGAAGCTTAAACTGCGTATTTATGTACACAAATCCGGCATAGACTGGCAGAGACTGAAGCAAGCTGCCAGCGAAGAGAGTTTTCTGGAGATCATCAATAAATCCCATTTGGAAACTGAACCGTTTCAGGCAGTCAGTAATCAGCTGAATAAACTTGACAGTTTTGTAGAGTAAGTAACACGTAAGATATTTTTTGGAATAAAATACAATATTGTACTTTATATTTGCTGAATTTGAAAATAACCAAAAACGTATTTTAAATAATTTAATTATGCGTTTCCTACTTGAACGCCCGCTACTGTATATAAAATACTCAACTGTTAAGAATACTAAACTCTTAAAAATATTTAAAAATAAATAATTCGTTCCTCGTGACAATGTACGTAATTTAACGGCCATCAGTGTAAGCAGTGACGGTGAAAAATATCTTAAAAGTAAAATGACTCGTTACTCGTGCCGATAACAGCGCCGAAACGAGCACGTAAATACTCAAGTGCCCATCCCTATTGCACTTGCACACATTACCTAATTCACGATGCGTTACAATTTGCTTGCGCGAGCTGCGCGATTATTGTGTGAAAATCACAACAGAAGTGGAAGACTTTTGTTTGTGCGCGGCGCGGCAAGCGGAAAAACGACAACAGTCAGCGACGCTCGTGGCAACCGGCTCGACAATGCGCAATCGTCGGAGGACGGGCTGTCAGATGCCGCCGCTTTCGACGAGCAAACTGGACTGCCGGCACGTGAGCCACTCGCAAAGAACTTCTTTGTGGGCATCACCGACAAGGAGTTGCTCGGCTATCCGGAGGTAATAACGCGTGAGGAGATGAGCGGACTGCAGAGTGCGGTGCTGCCGCTGAAGAATTACTTTAATGAACCGGCCTCGCCTCATTCGCTGGACAACCTGCGGCAACTGGGACTGTATGGTCTGAATGTGCCCACCGAATACGACGGCAGGGGCTACAAGTGGAGCGCCAGCCTCATAGCCAGCGAACCCGAAACGGAGGACACCAGCCTGGCGCTGGGTCTGCAGTCGCATCGTGTCGTTGTGGATCTGCTGTGCAAACTGGGCACGCCGGAGCAGCAGCAACGCTACCTAACCGAACTGGGCAACGGCCAGCTGATCGCGACCGAGGCCATTTACGAGGCAACGCCACCGGAGGATGGCTTCTTTGGCACCCAGGCCAGCTACAACTCGACAACGGGCCACTGGTTGCTCAGCGGCGAGAAGGCATTCGTTGTGATGGCTCCAGCGTCGGGTACAAGGCAACTATTTCTGGTGCTGGCGCAGACGCAGCAGCCGAATGTGCGCGGGGATGTGGGTCGTGGCAGCACCATCTTTCTGGTCGATTCACAGCAGCCAGGCGTGCGGCTGGGCGAGCTGCATGCGACAATCGGTTGTCGTGATGCGCCCATGCGAGTGATTCACTTCGATCAGGTGCAGGTGGACGCACAGCAGGTGCTGGGAAACGCAAACGATGGCAATCAGCTATCCGAGTACCTGATACGCGCCTCCCGCCTACGCAGCAGCCTGCTGGCCATAACGCTGGCCAAGCGCTTGCTCCGACAGCTGACCAACTACGCCGTGAACACAACGCAATGTGGCGTGCAACTGAAGTGAGTGGAAATCATCATTCGTCCCACTCCCACCGGCTCTACATGCTCTTGTTTCTTGCAGGGATTTGGAACTGACGCGTGTGCAACAGTCACGTGCCACTTGCTCGATCTACGCCATGGAGAGCATGCTCTATCTGACCGCCGGCCTGCTGGACGA
Source organism: Zaprionus inermis (assembly GCA_018151445.1). Taxonomy (NCBI): domain Eukaryota; kingdom Metazoa; phylum Arthropoda; class Insecta; order Diptera; family Drosophilidae; genus Zaprionus; species Zaprionus inermis. Next base: position 5,044,467 of record JAECXD010000117.1, on the reverse strand, counting down.
GTTCAGTGGACAGGATGTGACGCTGGAGAGTGCAATAACCAAATACTATACACTGAGCCAGCTCTACAGCATCGCCACACAGAATCTGAGCCTGCTGGGACCAAGCTGCCTGCACAGTGGGCAACCGTCGGAGCTGGGGCTGCGGGATGCGGCGCAGCTGTGCACGCATGGCGAATCCATGAGCACGCTTAGCATGTTTATTGCGCTGACTGGACTGCAGCATGCCGGGGTAAGTTTGCCAGTTGCCTGGGCAAGCGCAAGTGCCTAATCTTCTCGTGCTTTATCGTTCCAACCCGACAGCAACGCATGAACGAAGGTGTGCGCAGGTCACGCAATCCGCTCTACAATCCCGGTCATATATTGGGCAAATTTCTGACGAAGAGCAGCATAGAGAATCCCAAGACGAAGATGCAGCTTAACGAGCATGTGCATCCCACGCTGGAGGTGGCGTCCCAGTGCATTGAGCACTCTGTGGCGCGTCTGCACATGGCCGTCGACATGATGTTCACTCAACACGGCAACGCCATTGTGGAGCACCAGAACGAACTGCAGCGTCTGGCCCAGATCTCGAGCACCATCTATGCCATGTGGGCGAGCGCGGCGCGTGCCTCCCGCTCCTATTGCATTGGCTTGCAGCTGGCCGATCACGAGATGCTCACGGCAACGGCCATTTGCCAGGACGGACACGAGCAGGTGCTGCGCCTGGCCACGGAAATCTACAAAGGCAGCTACATGAACAACGACAACAATCTGCTGCGACTCTCCGCGCAGGTGGCCAAGAGCAAAGGATACTTTGCAGTGCATCCGCTGACGTTTAACTTTTAAGTGTTCCCTCTAGCATTGTTATTGGCTGTAAGCGATTATTATATGAATATATTAAAATGGAGAGTCATTTTCACCCACAAAAAAGTCACTCAAATTGAAGAGAACTCTCGTTGTTAACAGCTGTAAACTTCTCTAACAGAGCCGGCAACTGCGCTCAAAGACTTTTATTTAAAAGCTATTTTAGTTAACAGTCTTCGGCTGCGCTGCTACTGCACTGTTACAATGCCGCTCAGTTAACAGTGCAATGTTAAAGCGTGCAGTTTATGTATAGATTTGTTTGTGAGAGTGCGACTTAGTGCGCTGACAATGCTTGCTCATTAAGAAATGCACTCAATACTGTGCACACTGGTATTTTATTTATTATTTTTAGGAATTCCAAGAAACGAGTATGTAATTGCTCAAAACTTGGCTCAGAGCTGCGACTCTCTTTCTCACTGTTTCTCTATACATTCGCCGTTTGCTTACTCGCGGCAGCGCTGTCGACGTTGTGCGTCGAAATTCCATTCCATTCCGTTTGCAATTCTCTATTGCAGTCGGTTGGTTCATTTTCGTTTCGGTTGTCGTGCGGTTCACGCGCGGTTTTTACAGCGTCAGTGGAAAGTGCGCAAAGTATTTTGTGCAATTTTATGCATTATTTTTAAACAAAAGAAAAATAATTGAGAAAGAATAATATAAAAGTGGAAACTTGCAAATTTTGCATTGAGGCCGGCCGCCGGACAATTGCGGTAGCGTATGAGAAAATAGTCAAAGCGAAAGAAAAACGCCCACGGAAAAAAGTATTATCCCGCTGTTGGCCGTCGTCGTAGTCGTACTGGTGTGAGTGGCAAGCGTGCGTGCGTGTGTGTGAGTGAACACGCGAGTGTATTCGCGTTTCGCGAAGCAAGAATAAGTGAATTGAGCGTATAAAATTTTCTGCAAAAAGGAAAATTGCGATGAAAATCAATTGGGAATTGCAGCCGAGCCGAAAGCAGCTACAGCTACGCAATCGCCCAATTGTATGTGTGTGAGACAACAAGCGAGAGCAATAACAACAAATTAAATATATAAAAAAGTATAAAATAACAAAACACGAAAGTGCGCAGCAAAGCGAAACCAGCGATAAGCAACAACACACAACAGCAGCAGCAACAAACGAAATTAAGCAGCGTTTTTACTTGGACACAGGTGAGTTTCTACGACAAGACGACATCGCGGCCGCATTTCTTTTTCCATTTTAGCCCAAAATATGGGGTGTTACGCACAAATTGTTTTCTTATGAACGGATGTTCATGTTTCCTTCCCCGCATGTGAATTGAGCGGGAGAGAGGGAAAGAAAGAGTGACCGATGAAACAAATTAAATGCCCACAACAACAGTAAGACGGGAAAACGTTGCGAGGGGTAATTGAACTGTGTTTCGTCTTCTCTCTCATTCTCGTTCTCTCCCCCGCTATCCCTTTTCTGCGACCTCTTAAGCGAGCAGCTTGACGCTTTCTTCTACTGCTATAGGGGGTGGGAAGGGGGGTTCCGATCTAAGTTACCGCACAAAGTTACAAACAATAAAAATTCGACAAGTAAAAGACCAAAGCAGAACAAGAGTAAAGTAAAGCAAAGTAAGGCAGCAAAAGCGGCAGCCGGCAGCAGCAGTGGCAGCGACGGCCGAGTGCTCTGCCCTGCCATTTCATTTCGTTTCGTTCCGCAGGGTGTTGTTTTTTTCTTCTTGTTATTTTTTCGGACTCAGTGACAGTGAACGCCATGAGCAGTGGCACACGACACATACACACACACACACACACGTTCGCACACACACAAGCCAGTTCGTACGTACGTAGTTGATTGGTAGGTAAGAGCGGGTGAATGGGGGGTAGGTGTGCAAGAAACAGAAGACAGGCCGACAGAGTCACCGCCGGCCAACCAATTCCACACTGGATTGTATTTTTTTCTCAGCCGAGTGTGCCTCCGTATGTACACGTCTGTATGTATGTGTGCGTGTGTATTGCTGTGTGCGTTACAATCCATCAGCACTGTGGAGCCGTCGGCTGCGGCTGCGGCTGCGGCAGTGCCGTCGTTGACTTTGCGTGCTTTTATTTGAGATTTGCTCACGAATTGCTGTACTTATGTGTGTGTGTGTGTGTGTAAATTAAATTGGCAGTGCGGGTGTGTTGTTGTACACTAGACGTGGGGACAGAGAGCGAGCAAAGCAAAGAAGAGTACAGAACGCATTGCCAAGTGGATTGAATTTGGATTTTGTTTTACTTGCGGCGTTACGTTTTGCCCGCTTCGTACGTTTCTTTTGTGATCTAATCTCTTTCTCCTTAATTCACATTTCCACAGTATTTTAATCATTTAACATTTGTTTGACGTATTTCCTCAGCTCGAAACTTATTAATCAATTAGCGCTGCCAGCCTGGTGTGTATGGGAGTGTGAGTGAGTGTGTCGGTGTGTCGCGTTGCACGTATGTGAGTGGTAATGGCGCTTGGGGGTCGCTTGAATCATAAGCTTTTCGATTGTACTTGAGCACATTTTGAATGCAAATAACCGTTTCGAGCCAACCGTTAACGCTACGCTGCCCACGTTTGCGCTAATTAGCTCGCGTATGTTGATTAATCATTTGTTTATTTGTTTTTAGTTGGCTGTGGCCAGTGTGGTGTAGTGTGGTGAGTGCGGGTGAGTGTGGTGGCCGACTGGTTTGTCTCCACACTCACACACGCGGAGACTCGAGCGAAAGGGAATCGATTTCGCAACCCCCTTGCCCGATAAGCTTGACATAAATCATTTTAACGACGACACACACATACATACTTACACCATAGCATGTATGTGTGTATGTGTTTATGTACAATTGTACACATGTTTGTCCTCTGTCTGTGTGTGTGTGGGTGTGTTGTATTTCTCTACATTTGAAATATTGTCTAAACGCATAAAATCGATTTCTAATCGTGTAAATAAATGGCGACAAATGCTGCGCCCCCAAATGGCAGGTGGCGAACACACACACACACATATATATGTACTACGTGCTCTCCTACATCTGTGTGTGTGTGTGTGTGTGTGTGGTGAGAGAGAGCTGCTGCCATTTGTTTCAGGCCGCGGCGCAGAGGGCAGGCCCGTTGCCAATGTTGCACCTTGAGCAGCAGCAGCAGCAGCTCCAAATGCGAAGAGATGCGCGCGGGTACAAAATGGGAACGGGAATTGCGACCGAAATCGAAACGAAGCGAAAGGCAATGGCAAAGGCAAAGGCAAAGGCAAAGGCAAAGGTAGTGGCAGAGCAAAGTAAAGCGCAGCGAAGTGGACGACGGCGACGGCGACGCAAGCAGCGTCGTTTAATGGCAGATAAGCGCAAGCGAAGAGTTCGACATACAAGAGCAACAACAACAAGAGACTCACACACATACACACACACACGCACAAAATGGCAAATGCCGAATGCAGACAACACATGTTTGTGTGTGTGTATTTGTGTGTATCGAGAGACTATAAAAACCAAACGTTGTGAAGCCCATCGGAACAATGAGAACATCGAAACTGGCTCTGACTGATGGCAGGAGGAAAGGAGATGGCAGAGAGAGAGAGAGAGCGAGAGCGAGAAAGAGGAACAGGCTGGCATGGGGTTGCCCACTAATTGGATGTTGGTAGGACAGTCAATCGAGGCGGGGGCAAGGCAGGATTGTCCCCGTGTGCACACGCACGTTTTATTTGTTTTTTGCCTGCACCTCACACCCCCCCTCCATCCCTACCACACTCACACACACAGATGCGCGTTGCAAGCCAAAAGTGCAAAAAATCACACGCCAATGGAACAGAGCGAGATAGATAGACAGATGAAACGTACGTACAGATAGACAGAAATATGCAGAGCCGATGGATAACTGAAAATTGAATTTATTTGTTGCCGTTGTTGTTGTTGTTGTTGGCAACGCTTTGGAAATATTGCCTGTAATTGAATTTATGCCATTCGGTTGCAGCTGCAGCAAAATTCTAACAGAAAATTGCAAAGATGAGTGCAAATTGCGCCTCCTCCCACGTCCCTCTACCTCTCGCTCTCTGACTGTTCTCTGACACTATTGCCCTCTCATTTTGGCCTGGGGGGGAGGCATAAATTATTGCGTTGGTCGCTTCGCTCGTTTGTAATGTACGCCCTCATCGTCGTCGCCGTCGCCGTCACCTTTAACGGTAAACAATTTGGTTTTCGTTACTTTTTCATTGTTTTTCTTTAACTGTTTTTTATTATACGGTTCTTTTTTATTGCAGTCTGTTCTTAATGAGCTTATATTAATTGGATTCGGCTTTGTCTCCGTCTGTGATGCTGCAAATTCTACTGAAAATGAGCAGCAGACTTATGCCTGATTATGTCTATAAGTAAAGCGATGGTTTTTCTTGTCATTTCGAGCAGTTTAAATATGCGAGAACGAAAAAATATGATCTTAATGGGAACTTAAAGCGCCGAAATGAAAAAATATAACAGAAAAAAGCTAGATTCTCTTTACAAAAACAAGTCAAGAATTCTCGCTTATAATTTATTTATAATTTTTCAATTGCAATCAACTAGATCTAAAGGAAAAATTATGTTTTCATAAAAAAACTTAACTTTGGGCAACAGTTCCTACGGCAGCTCTATGTTATAGTCGTCCGATTTGGCTTAAATTTTGAGAAAGTGCTACTGAGTTAGATAAAAGTCGATGTATTAAATTTGATTGCAATATGTTGAAAAATGTAGATAATATCGAAAAAAAGCTATCTTTGTTAAAAATAGAGAAATCACGCAAAGCGTAAATAAAAGCCGGATTAAACGTGCGAAAACGGAACATAGACATCACTGTAGATGAATAACTGTTGCCTGTGATTTCTGTTTAATCTATAACCAGATTTGTTCCTATTACACAATTTCTTTTTTTCCCATTGAAAACCCTTGCAGTAATCTCAACAATATGCTGAGTTTCATATGAATTCCGTTGCCCGATGACAACCCTCGTTAAAGTGGGGCTTACACGGATGATGCGAGTGTGTATGTGGTCTCCTCGTTGAATGGATTCTCAATTTCATTATCATTCACAACGCTTCATCGGACAGAGGTCGTATTTAGCGCTATTCCTCGTCTCGTCTTGCCTCGCGTAGTATAACGAGTCGATAAAGAGGGCGAAGGAGAAGCTAGAAGCAGCAGAAAGGAAAAAAAAAGGAAGAAGAAAAAAAGTATTGAAACCGAAACTGTTCTCGCTGATTCCTCTTTGCCGCTTGGCCGGATGACGCGACTGCGGCTTTTGGTGGAAGTTGCTGCTGCTGCCTGGACACGCGATGAAAAGGAAGGGGTGGGGCGGGGCGGGGAGAGGAGAGGAGAGCTGAGCAGAGCGTGGCAAGGAGCGAGAGACGTGTTTAGCAACCCCAAAGCTTTTGGCTGTAAAGCATTTCTGCTCTACTTCATTATGGGCATGACAAATGTACAAAAGTGTGACCGTGTGTATGTGCGAGTGCGACTATGCCTGTACCTGTGTGTGTGTGAGAGAGAGGGAGAGAGCGAGAGAGAGGTGTAGTGAGGAGGTAAGGCAGCAGCAGTGAGCCGCGAGTCGATTGAATGCGGCTTATTGCCTCGAGGCGTAAAAGGCGTATGTAACTGTGACTGCGACTGCGACTGCGACTGGTGACTGGGATGTGGCTTGGCCTGTAGCCGGAGCCGTTATCCAACGAATTAAACGAGTATGTGCAGCGATACAAACACATGTATAGATACGTATATGTAGCTGTGTTTGCATGCGTCGTAGCTTGTTGCCTTCCCGCTCCCACGCCCCCAGCTTCCTCTCTCTCACACCACCTGCTGTCGCGCTGTGCAGCGAAAAGTTTTGCCATGTCTGTGTGTGTGTGTGTGTGTGTATCTGCAACTGTGCATCTGTGTATCTTTCTATCTTGTATCTGCGCGAGAGCGTTTTCTTTGCCATTGTGCAAATTATACAAAGACGACGAGGGAGGACGACAACGACAACGGCGTTTGTCACCATATGTAGCACTGAGTGCATGCCTCGCACCCTGCCCCCGCCCCTCATTCCCCCCGTCGTTCTACTGCATTAGATACACACAACGTGGCACACACACTCGCGCACAGCATTTCGCATGTATTTCTGTGCGGAAATTGTAATTTGCATGAGTTGCGGATGAAAATGAGCTTCACAAGGTTCGTTGTGGGGGGAAGAGGCTAGCCAGAGCAGTTGTAGGCGTGGCAGCACCTAAACAGAGAGAGAGGGAGAGAGTGATAGAGAGAGACTGCACATTATCAATAATTAATTAATGCGAATTTGTGTAGACATGTATGTATTTAGCTCTGACCAGAGTTGTCAATATCATAGCCAGTTTGCATGTTGCCCAATTGGAGAACATGTCCAGGCATCGTATGCAGCCCCAACTTGTCACACAACATTAGCAAGCAGCCACAACAACAACAATAACTGTCTTTCCAATTGGGAATATCTTGAGCTGTGCCCAAGGCACTTAACCAATAATGCAGCATATATATAATATATATATTATTATATATTAATTATTTAATTTATTTATATATTATTTTAAATGTAAACCAAGGCACATTTTAAGTCCTCAAGTCCGCTGCACAGTTCATTTCATTAAATCTTGTATTAATAATTTAATAAACTTCTAGGTTTATTATTCATTGAAGGAATATATGATATTAATTAGTATTTACCTTTTACTAAATATTTAATTACTTGCATGTTTATTTATCGTTGCTTATTAAATTTGAAGAGTATTACTAACTTTGATTAAACAAAAAAGGAAATTTCTAGCTTTGAAATAAAAAAAAAACATTAAGTTTATATAAATTTATTAATTTAACTTCGATATATCAGTTTTAATACGATTTATATTCATAATAAATACTTAAAGTTATATCCATTTCTCTCTGCATATGTATAGATCCCTAGAGTGTCTATGATTGTAGAGAGTTACATGTTTTATTCCAAATTATTTATTTAGATTGAATACGGGAGATGTCCTTGCTTTTAATTCCACTCGCTGCCCTCTGCCCACGCTCTGCAAATGGTTGCAGCACGCTGCCAATTAGCTGGACTTGCCTTCCTCTCTTGCTCCCCTACTCTCTTTCTCCCGCTCTCTCTCTGCACTCATTTGCTCAACTGATGAAAATTAACGAAAGCAAAAACGTAGCTCGCCTCCGCGTCTCCTCGTTGGCTTTTGCCTTGTTTTCTCTTCCTTTTTTTCTTGTTGCTGCTTTGAGTGCTGCTTTTTTGCCGCGCTGCGCTCTCATTTATATTGCGCGACGCAGCAGCTGCGGCTGCGGCTGCGGCAACGACAACGCCAACGCCAACGGCAGCAGCAGAAGCCACCGACGCCGCTTCTGCCGCCGCCGCAGTTCCTTTTCATTTCAAAGCGGCCACAAAAACGTCGACTGCGACAGCGATGCAGCAGTCAACGTGAGCAGCGCCAGGATGCGGCGTCGCTGTGTGTTGCTGCCTTAGCTAATTAAAAGCCAAATTTAGCTACTTTTCAGCTAATAGTATGTGCGGAATTTATTATTAAACAATAAATTAACTATTTTTAAAGTTTAATGAATTGTTGTTTTTTGAGCAATTAAAAGCAATAATATTCACTCTAGCGTATAAATCTATAAACAAGCTTGTTTTATTTGCAATCTAGCAGACTTTTTAGCAGTTGGCAACACTGGCCGAAGGCAGAGCACACACGCACAAGCATGCATGCAGAGCACACACACACACATACATGCAGAGAGAGAGAGAGACACGCACGTTCTTATAAAATTTTTTCCTTTCTTCCGCACAGTATATTTTTTCCTTTCTATGCATGTGAGTTGTTCTTCCTCTTTTGCTGCTGCTGCTGCAGCATCGGTCAGCAGCGCGTGAGAGCAGCAGAAGAGCGGCAGAGCAAGCGAAGGAGAGCCGAACTTCGCCTGTGTTTTTGCTGTTGTTGTTGCTGTGCATGCCAATGCCACCTTCTGCTGCTCTCAACACTCTCTGCCCCCTCTCTGTGCTCATCATCTTTGGCTTCGCCTTGCATGGCAGGCATGCAGAAGGGGGAGGGCGGTGCGACGGCGGCTCAGGCTGACGAGCAAGTTTGAATTGTAATCCTTGTTGCTGCCTCCGCCTCTGCTGCTGTTGTTCTTGTTGGCACGCTCGCCTTTTGCTCACTGCAGCCTGCTCCTCTTCCGTCTCCTGCCCTGTTGTGTGTTTGCCTCTCTCTCTCTCTCTCTCTCTCTCGAGCAAAGCAGGCAGCAAACCAAGCAAGCAAACCGACGACTACATCCAACCACTGCCTTTGTCTGCTACCGCCACCCGCCTCCTTCAGCTGCCCCCCCCCCCCAATTCCACCCGACTTTCCTCTTGCGCCCTTCGTTATTGCACTATGCGTTGCCATCTCTCTCGTCCTCCGCTCGCTGTGCCCTTTACATTTCCAACTTGCCGCAGGTCCACGAAACATTCAGCGCTTTTTAATACCCTCGAAAAACTTGAGCTGCTGTGTGGGTAGTTTGAACCACAGATTAGGCACACAATATTATCAATTTATTAAATTATTTAAATTTAAATATAAATAAATATAATTATATATAAACATATAAATAAATAATTTCCAAATATATCATTATATCTTTCATTTTCAAAAATTTCTACTTAGTTTCAACTTAAAGAGTATTTAAACGTCGCTACTCTGTGGCTTCACAGTTCTGTTAGTTACAACGTTTTCTATAATGCAAGTGTGTGTGTGTGTATTACATTTTATTTAGATTTTAGCTGACTTTTGTTTCTCAGCTGGACGCGGCATAAAAACGACGACGATGATTGCAACAAAAGTGCTCCATTAGCTGCAGCCGCTGTTTTTGCACACTGTTGCCACGCCCCCGCCTCTTTCCAAACCATGCTGACTGCGCATTGATTGCTTTTGCTTATGTTGTTGTTGTTGTTGTTGTTTTTGTTGATTTTAACCTATGAATACTCTATACTCAAAGAAGTACTGCAAATTTGTGGCGAATTTTAGGAAGTTTGAAAAATTGATTGATGAATTATATTAATTATTATTATTTTTTATATATATATATTTTTTTTTTACATATATTAGAGTATTATATTTAATACTGCTATACTCTCTATCACATATTTTTCAAACGTCGAGCATTCTTAACCTCAATTCAAATAAGTAACGGTCTTTCACTCTCTCTCTCTCTCGCATGTTTAACATATATGTCATTTTTTGCGTCGCATGCAATTGACACCTACACACAAGTACACGCACACATACATTCATACAAGCATACATATGTAAGTAAATGCCTGCACGTATCTAAAGTCTTCTGCCACAGTGGAACACCCACAACAGCCACGCCTCCTTCTGCTGCTTGTCTGATTGAAGAAAATTGTCTGTGTTGCATTAAAGATGCTGCGCGAGTTGCTTTCCACTGCTGCCGCTTTCACAATTCCATTCCATCCATTTCCATTTATCATGCGCGCAATTTTGCTTGACATTATTCAACAATTTGCATCGCTGCTTCCGCTACAGCAGCAGCGGGAAGCAGAGGCAGCGGCAGAGGCAGAGCAACTTTAGCAATACGCATTTCCGCAGCAAAACTTTTGGCAGCAACAACTGCAAGAGAAATGAGTGGAGTGAGTGAAGACGAAGCGCAGGCAGAGTGCGAGACAGTTGGACAGAAGTACACAGAGAGCAGAGACACAGTCAGGCATAGTCTCAGTCCGCACACCTTTAGCCAGCCTCATTTATATTGCGTTACACATACATAAACACACACTCGCACGCTCGCTCTCTCTCCACGGGCACACGCACGCATGCACGCACTGAGGTGCACGCACACATGACAACCCGAGACAAGCATGTACAAGCCGCAACATTGCGAAATTTGCTTGCTCACTTCCACGCGCCTTACTGCCGCTGCCGTTGCTGCTCTGCTGTGTAGTTGTCTTTGAGCTGCTCCATGCAGTTTGCTTAATTTCTCACTTGTTCCTTTTGCACATGCACACACACACAAACATACACATGCAGCCAGCCAACAAGCAAGCAAGCAAGCAAACAAACACACGCACACACACGCACAGGCTGCACGCACCGCAGCTGCTGTATATATTCGCTCTCTGAGTGTACCCTCTCTCCCGCTCATTTGATTTAGTTATTGTTGCAATTTTAATTACCAGCACTTCAATGGACGACAACTCTGCCTGCCGCTCTTGCTCTCACTGTCGCTGTCAACCGCAGCGCAGCGCAGCACCCGCAACGGCAGCGGCAGCGGCAGCAGAGACTGCGAAATATTTAAATGAAAAAGAAATTGTAACAATACAAATGGCTCTTTGCGCTGCCTTCCACTTTGGCCTCTGACTACCGCCCGCGTCTGACACCTTCGTCTCTGTCTGTCCTGCGTTGCGCCCACAATTTCAAACAGCAACGCCAGCGACAGCAGCAGCAGAGCAACGCCAGCGCCAGCAACAACAGCAGGCACGTTCGTTAAATGTTGAATAAATTTTCTCATATAATCGTCGTCGTCGCAGTCGTCGTCGTCGTCGTCGTCATCGTCGTCATTTTGCTACCCCCGTCCCTCGCCCTGCCCCACCACAGTCGATCTGGCTGTTTATCCCTCTCTCCACACACCTCACACACCCCATTGTGTTGTTGCTGTTGTTGTTGTTGTTGTCTCCATCAACGCTCTGCTGCCGGCGTCGATGTCGCTGCCACGCCGCTGCCACTGGCACTGGCCGTTGCCATCGCATCGCTTCGCACTTGGCTTCGGCTTGGATTGGTTGGTGTTGGTGTCGTTTCGTTAGTTTAGTTCGGTAACTCGTCGGTCGCGCAAGCAACAACAGCAGCAGCAGTCAGTCGTCGCAGCAGGCAGCACGAGTAGCAGCCGCAGCAGCAGCAGCAGTTGAAGCAGAAGCAGAAACAGGCGGCAAAGCCAAGAAAAATTACGAAAAATTTCCTGTACGCGCCGCACAAATAAATTATATGTATGAAAATGTGCTAGTGTTAGTGTACGTGCGTGTGCGTGTGAGTGTCAGTGGGAGAGAAACGTAAAGAGGAGCAAAAAAAATTGTTTGAAGCAGCAGCAGCGGCAGCAGCAGCAGCAGCAACAAATGTACGCCCAAATCGCATGTGTATATCAATATTTATTATTGCAAAAATTCTAAAGAAACGGCAGTGTACCGGGTCGAAAGACGTTGGCAGGAAGTGCGACAGATACAGATACAGCTACAGATACACAAATGCCAAACCAAAGCAAACCTAACCAAATCGTTTGGGCCAAAGCCAAAGCAGCCAAGCAGCAGCGAAGCCAGCGCGAGAACTCAGCCAAGCGAGCAGAGCCCAAAGCAGAGTGAGGGTACAGCGGCGATGACGGCGGCAGAGCAGCAAAATTCTGTCTGTCTCGAGTGTGTGTGTGTGTCTATGTGTCTATGTGTGCGCGTCTGTATATTACGTGTGTTTGTTAGTGCGACTGTGTGTGTGTGTGTGTGTATGCACCCTGGCCACCGTATTTTCTTTTGTCAGTTGTGTGTGAACTCTGTGCCCTCGCGGCGCTGCCTCCTCTTCGACAGCAGCAGCAGCGCAGCGAAAAGGATTTAAAATTGTGTACAAGGCAAGGCAAGGCAAGGCGAGGCGAGCGATGCTGGGTTCGCTTTTCTTATTGTTGCTGGTCACACAGTCGCAAACACACACATGCACACACACACACACACAGAGAGAGAAGCGTACGTTCATTTGCAGTTATCTAGAGCCGCGTCGCACCGCGCTGCACGCGTTATACACACAACAAAATTGTCAAATCAATAAAAACGCAAGCAAAAGTCTCGACGTCGTCGCTGCCGCAGCTACGTATGCGGTGGCTTAGCTGCTTAGCAGCTGCCATTAACTGTAAAATTCCAGCGGCGAGCAGCGCAAAATGATGCGAGCTTAAGTGACAGATTTAAGAGAGAGCAAAGTAGAGCAGAGCAGATGAGATGAAATTCATGCTGCGGCGAATTAGCGAAGTGAGCGAGGGGCAGCGCGAGGGTGAGTGAAACTTGCTGCGCGCGGAGTTAAACGAGTTACTGACCAATGCAATAATTAACAATTGCAACTCCAATAAGATTTATTGCGTAAACTGCAAACGCGTGCGTTGCGGTCGACGGCGACGCCAACGCCAACGTCGCCGTTTTCAGTTATGTAGTATTTTTTTTATGTATCAATAATTACGACGAAGAAACGTTGAGAAAAAAAACGAAATTGAAGCAGCGGCGCGCAATGAACGAATGGCCGAACGAGCAGGCCAGTCTACAACAACAACAGCAGCAACAACAACAACAGCAACAACAACAACAACAACAATGGCACCAGCAACAGCAACAAGAACTACAGCATTGGAGACATGTTTGCGCGCGGCAACGTCGCTCATTTATTTTATGTCTTGTTGTCGTGCCTGTTGTTGTTGCTGCCGCTGCTGCTGCTGTTCTTATTCTTCTTCTTGTTGTTGCTTTGTTGTTGCTTGCCCAGCCCGGCCGACTGTGCGACTGACTCTGTGTCCGTGTGTATACCAAATGTGTGTGCATGACACGACCCGTAGCGCTGCTGCGTCGCAGTCGCTTTAGCTTGTACTTGGCCTGCGCTTTTTGTTCGCCTTCGCCTCTTTCCCTCTCTCCATCTCTGCTGTTCAAGCACGCTCCGTTACTACAAATATGCAATATAATAGTGCGTTCGCCCTTTGCATTAAACGCTGTTGATATTTGCAGGCAGCAACGGCAGCAGAGCGCTTTCTGCAGCGTAGTTTATCATGCGCTTTGGCATGACTGACCGATTGTCTAACTGACTTGCCTGCCTGCCTGCCTGCCTGTCGGCCAGTTAAGTTTGCTCACGGCTCAGCCCAACTCTCTCGCCGTGAACGCAACTCAAACCGATTCTGCCAGCTCTGCGGCTCAACTCGCTCAGTTCACTCATTCGCCGTCGCTGAAATTTTGTTTGTGCTTTTCTTTGTGTGTGTTTGTGTGTTTTGTCGTTTGCTTTTATTATAACGCGCAGCTCAGTTGCGGATTTGTGATTTCGATATTTAGTTGGATTTTCTGCCGTTGCTGCTGCTGCTGCTGCTGCTGTTCTCCCTCTTCCTCCCTTGCTTGTCTGTCACACTGTCTGTATGTAAAAAGTTGCCGTCTGTTCCACTGTCCCACTGTCCCGCTGTCCATTCGTTCGTATGTCTCCCTGTCTCCCTGTCTCACTGTCTGTTTGTCGTTCAAGTTTTGCGATGCCGTCGCCGCCGCCGTCATTGCTGCTGCTGTTGGTGGCGGTTTTGTCTCGTTCCTCGCTGATTGCTTTGGCCTCTCTCTCTCTCCCCCCTTCGCTCGCCCTCACTTCCTGCGCTATCATGTCGTGGTGTACCCCTTGTCCAGCTCATTTCCAGCTCGTTTTGGGTGTACGCGCGCTGCTGTGCAGTGTTTCTTTTTCATATTGTTTAATTTATTTCGTTGGTTTTTATTGTGGCCATCGTTGCCGTCGTTTCTGTCTGCGTGTGAGCGTGTATTTGTATATGTGTGTGTGTGTGTGCATGTGGCTTGCCTCTGTGTACGAATTCGTCATATCGTGTTGTGCTGCCTGCCGCCAGCGTTCGTCTCTAGCTTATCGTTTCTACCTTTGCCTTTGCCTCTCACTCACTCTCGCTGCACACAGCATCGCATCATCATCGAGTTTCCTCCTCCTCCTCCTACTCCCCCCCTCGATGCATCAACCCTGCTCGCATTGAACTCACTCATTTTTGAGGCATTCGTGATGAATTTGTTTTCTTGTTTAATTTTAGTCATTTATTTGCTTTTGGCCCTTTTTCTCCCTATTTCCAAGCCCTTTCACGCCAGTCACCCTCACAGTGCTCACACACACACACACACTTGGAAAATGCGGCTCAGGAGTTCGTAGTTTCGTTCCGTTTCATCTGAAAAGCAAAAATTGCACATTTGTCATGCCTTTTTGCCGTTTATTCCCTTTCTCCCTCTCTCGTTCTCTTGCTCTCTTTCTACTCTAAGCGGAAGCAATTTCGGTCTGAAATTCAGATAAACTCGTGTGAAATCCCCGATAAACCTGTATAAAACACGCATAAACAGGCGTGGGCGTGCGCGCTCTTGATTCATCTTTTATTAATTGCATAACAATGGAACTAGATCTGAAGGAAAAACAAAACAAAAACCAGCTAAAGATCGCGAAGAAGACAGTAAAGCAAAAACAAAGCCCCCTTTACGAATTATACTATATGATTTTTGCGTAAAACATAAACTTGAATCATTATTAAGCTCAGTTTAAATATCTTTAAAAAAAAAGAAAACGAATAAGTTCTTTGAAATTTGCATGCAGAACGCGTTTTCAACTTGTGTAGGTGTTATGGGGGAATTATGTAGGTGTTATGCGGGGGCCTTGTAGCCATATCAATTAATTTAATACTCTAAACATACAAATTTATAGCTAGGAAAAGGCTATCGCGGCTTCGTTTATCAGCAACTGCTTGCTGCGGATAAGTAACACGATTCGTAGATACAGTTAGCATACATATACCGTTAGGTTAGGTTAGGTTAGTTGTACGCTGCTTATCAGTTATGATGACGCCTTCACGCCTTGTTTATCGTGCAAGGTGCTTTTACTCGGTCTCTCCTCTTTCTAGGGAATAATAGAAATAATTATAGTATTTTGATTTAATTTCTAAACCTTATCTGATGTTTAAAAACGGAAAATAAACAATTTGCAATTAAATAAAACCCAGTAATTACATTATTGCTCAGCTCTTTAAATAGTCGAGTGCTTTGCTTTGGCCCTAAATTGTTGTGTGTGGCATACAATATCTTGTTATATTACATTGCTCTATTGTAACCTGATATATTCATATAAAACTTCACGTTTCACTCTTCTTGTTTCTTTCTAGACTCCAAAAAAACGCGATCCAATCATTTTTCAATAATAATCTACAACAATTAAAAGAATTTCCAAACTATACTGACATACATACATCTTTTGAACATCATCCATCTTCCGGTTTATACGTATACATATGTGTATGTGTGGATCTTGCTGTGTGTTCTGTGATAGTGTGTGCGCGTGAGTGTGTGTGCGAGTTAAACAGGCCCCAAAAAAAGCCGAATCGAAAATGAAATCATTATTCAAATTTCATTTTACAAGTGAGTGAACGAATAGAACAAAAACACGCACACCTAGATATAGAGAGAAAATTAAAACCACAACAATCGATAACAAGCAGATTAATCGTTAAAATATGAAAATACGCAGCAGCAGCAGCAGAAGAACTACTTGAAGAGCTAGCATGAAGCAGCAGAGTTACCGAAGACAATAGAGAAACTGTTGTATGGTAAGTTTAAGCAACGAGAAATAGTATAAAATATGATTATGATATGATTTTCTAGGTAATATAGTGATATAATGCATTAAATATGCTGAAGTTCTTAATATATTTTAAAGACAGCAAGATAAATGAATTTCTTTTGTATAACTTATCAGATCTGTTTAAATATATAATGATATGGTGCTTTGAGTATACAAAAATTGCTAAAATACTTTAAAGACATAACAAGGCAGTTATGATAAGAAATTGAATTTCTTGGGCTTAACTTGGAAAAAAAGCAATAAGGGTATTAATCTGTCGAATAAGCACCGCAACTACTCAAATTGAGTACTACAACCCGCAGTAAGGGTATTAAAAGTACCAACTTCTTCTTCTTCTGGCTGTGTTTGCATCTTTTAGTATCCTCGGGGAGGGACAAAACGAACAGATGGTTTCCTATCGATGGATGTGGGTCTGTACGGGGGCGTGGGCGTGGGCTTGGGTTCTTTATCCCTTTGTTAGATAATCCGATTTAGGTTTTAATTGAATGCCATGCCAGCTCCTCTGTCCACATATATATTAGATTACGTGCAACAAGCATTTTAATTGTATTTGTTGTCTAATGAAATCACCGCAATATTTAAAAGCTTTTTTGCGCGCTGCAAAGTAGAATAGCAGAGCGAAAGAAGTAGAGGCAGAGAAATAAAGGAACAGAAAATTGGGGGGCCTGTTTTAAATGCAAAACAGATGGGTCTAAATTCAACTCGTTTAATAAACAGTCTAGATCTCAGGAACTATACGAGCTAAGACCATTAAATTTTGCCACAATAATCGTGTGCAATGCAGTGCCTCCATGTACATGATAAGAATTTGACGCAATTCCGAAAAAATATAATAATTGATTTCAAGCGTAATTTGATAGTTAGAATGCTTATTTTTGGTATATGAACTGATTAGCAGCACTTAAATGATATGTGCAAATTTGTGTGGTATTGGTTAATAAACAAAGAAGTTGTATATGCATTTAATAGTTTATTATGTATGAAAGAATTGAGCTGCAAAGGGAAAGTCTCCCTAGCCAGCTCATCCATACGCTATACGCTGTCAGTTGAGCTATAAAATCTGATTTTAGCTGTAATCTAGCTGGAAAACCAACTGCTAAGCCAGATTTGTGTTGCCCCTTTCTCCCTCTCTCCTCTCTGCATTTGCATTTTACCTGCCCTGCAAATGTGATTAGCTTGAACTGTTATGCTTTACCTTTCCGCTTGCCCTTTGCTCATCCCTGCTACTCCCCCCTTACCCTGCTGCCTGCTGTGTTTGCTAATCTACAGTGCCAAGTTGTCCAGCTGTGTGCTGCTCCCCCGCCTGCTCTTGCATTACTTACGTACAGTTACAACGCGCTCGCTCGCACTCTCTCTCTTTCTCTCTCTCTGGATAAACGTTATCAGTGACGGCGGCTTCCACTCCTGTTGTTGTTGTTGGCGTTGCCAGGCGGCCGCAAAAGCGCCCAGCATGCACATAACCTCACTTACCAAGCTGCTATATGGGCTACGGCACGGCCTGCCTGGCTGCCTACTCCTGCTGCTGCACCCACCTGCTCCTGCAGCTTCCCCGCCTTAGCTCTGCTCCTGCTCCTGCTCCTGCTCTTGCCGTGCTCCTGCCTCTGCATGCTGCCTGCCTGCCTGCCTCGACTCCTCTGCCTGCACCTCTGCTGCTTGCACTGTGCGTTGTCGTCTTCTCTTCTAGTGCTGCTGCTGCTGCACTTTGTTGTTGCTGCTGCTGCTGCTTTTGTTGTTATTGTTATTACAGCCCGAAGCTAGCTTTGCGCTGAAGTGGGCAGGGAGCAGCAGCAGCAGCAGCAGCGACGGCTTTGCTCTGCTGTGTTGCAAATGGCAAATACGTCAATGCGTCTCCCGCTGCTGCTGCACATTGCTCACTCCCGTTTTCCCTGTGTCCGCTTGCCTGCCTCCTTCTCTTACTTCCTCTGTACCCTGCCTCTCTAGCTTCCCCTCTCTCACTGCCGTGCTTACTCCCTCTCTCGCTCTCTCTCTCTCTCTTGCCTACTCTGCGCTGCTTCAGCTCGTTCGTTTCGTTCGCTTTGTGCTGCGCTTTGTTCGTTTATTCGCTCCTTCGTGCTCGCACGCTCGCTTACTCTCGCTCGCTTGCTGCCTCTGCCTCTGCCTCGCTCTCTCTCCTACTCACTCCCACTCACTCTAATTTATGGGTCGTGTTGCGCGCTCTCGTTCCACTTTGAGCCTTTCCCATGCATTCCACCTCCTGCTGCAGCAGCAACAACAGTGACACCAGGCACAAATACAACGGCAACAACTATTTCACCGTTACATAAATATCCAACTGCAGCAGCAGCAACAACAACAACAACAACAACAACAACAACAACAACAACAACAACAACAGCAGCAACTGCGCTTTGCTGCTGGCTGCATAAATTCATTTGTTTGTTGTTGTTGCTGTTACTAGCTCTGCCTGCGTCGCCGTCGCCGTCGCCGTCGCTGCTGCTGTCACTGTCACTACGACGCCGTCGTTGCCTTTTCCCCTTTTCGGCGTCGTTGCCATTTTCAATTTTAGTTTTGCTTTTGCCTGCGCTTCGTTTTTCGCCGCACTTCCTGCTCCCCGCTCTTGCTCGCTCTCTCTCTCTCTCTCACTCCTTTTGCGTGTGTTTGTGTATGTGCTGCCACCCACGCAACGTGTGTCCTTGCGCGCTCGTTTCCTGCTTGTGTGTGTGTGTGTGGGAGTGTGTGGACTGTGCGACAAGCCATGGCTCTCTGACTGGCATTGGGACTCGGTCTGGTCTGGTCTGAGCGGATTCTGACCCGACCCTAGCCGACTGACTGTGTCCCCGCGCCTCGTCTTAGCTTGCCTTGCCTCGACCCGTATCCCCTCCCTGCGCCATGGGCGTCCCCCACCCCGTTTCGGTTCAGAGTTTACATTTAATATGTGCGACTGTCTGTGTGTGTGTGTGTGTGTGGGTGTCCTTTTTTACACAATTTCCTTGAACGCGCACAGCTCACAGAGCCCAACAACAGCAACACCCGCGACGCCTCCCTCTCCGCCAAACCGCACCAACTGGTTAGCAATATCCTTGATAATAATGTGTACAACGCCAAAAAACTAGTGGACGTAGAAACTGCCCCGCTCTCTCCTCCTGCCGCCCAACCAGCTCATTCGCTCTCTCCTCAAGCGTAACCCTTTTGTGCCTCACCCGTCTCTCTCTCTCTTTCTCTTTATCTCTCTATCTCTATCTCCCTCTCTCTCTCCCTCTCTCTCTCCCTCTCTCTCTCTCTCCCTCTCTCTCTCTCTCTCTCCCTCCCTCTCACTCCACTCAGTCTTCTCCATACTCCCACCAGCTGCACTCTGAAATCCATTTCATTTTATTCCGGTTCTGCTTAGGCTTCGCTCACACTTGCTCTCGCTCTCTCTCACTCTCTCGCACACTCGCTCTTGCTCTATTTTGCCTTTTGTGCAGGACGAGACAAGACCACAACAAAATTAGCAGTTTACAGTGTCCACTGACAAAAAGGCAATGAAAATAAAATAAATGAAATAATTAAAATTAAAAAAACAAAACAAAAATGTATATATTTTTTATACATTTTCGTAAATTTACAATAATATAGTTAATATTGCATACATTCTATATAAAAATGTTTACAATACCAAAGAAAAGCTAATTTAATATAAAAAAAATCCAGAATTCCCGCTGTCCTTTAATAAAAGCCAAATTTGGCGGAAATAACGAATATGACAGCACTGTTTCACACACGCACACACGCACAGCTAAGACGCCATTGATAAATTGATTTCGCATTTGACATCTTCGCATGCCACATTTGCATATAACAAAAACAAAAACAATTGTTGTTGTTCTCTAATGACACTCGATGGATTAACGCAGTCAACGCCTGCAAAGGTGCTCAAGTGTGTGATTGACTTAATTGAATAGGAATTTATGCGAGGGGAAGCGGGATGAATATATGTATGTATGTATGTGTGTGTAGTATAACAGCAAAGCCGAAAAGAGGCCAAAGAAGTTGCCTGTCTGTACTTGTTGCTGCTGCTGCTGCTGCAGTTACGGCTGCAGTCGACGTCACCGTGTGCGTCGCAACGATTGATGCAGTCGATGCAGAGCAGAAGTGGGGCAGAGAGAGAGTAAGACAGAGAGAGAGAGAGAGCGGGAGGCGAGTAAACGAGCAGTGAACAACTGAAGATCGCGACCGCGCACCAACGTCGTCGACGCAAAGTTCTGCGCGACCGGCCCTCTGTTACACTCTTTCGGTCGCAGTCGCAGTCGCAGTCGCTGTCTGTGTTTGCTGAGTCAATAACCTCGCTCGAGAAGAAGCAACAACAGCAGCGGCAGCAGCGCGGGCATGCGAACAAGAGAGGTATGAGCCGAGCCAAGCCGCACCGCGCCGCTTACTTGCTGCCGCTGCTCCCCGCTCTGTCAGCCTGTCTGGCTCTCGGCAAGAGTCAACTTCTTGAGTAATGAGAAGAGGCAGGGCAAAGCGAACTGAAAATTGTCGGCGCGTTGTAAAAGCCGCCAACAATCAAAAGACGGGGCGAAGCAGAAGCAAAAGCAAAAACAACAACAATAATAACATGTACCTAAAATCTAAATCCCCAAGAATGCCAGCGAAATTACATATGCATGTGTGTGTGTGTGTGTTTCTAGTCAAAGATGATCAACGTATGCTGCGGACAAGTGAACATAAATAAATACAGCACACACACGCAGTTATAATGTGCATGTGTAGCAAAAGCGCCACAGCTGGAATTGAAACGCGTTAAAGGAACGCACAAGCAAGTAATAAGCAAAGCAACAACACACACGTGAGAGTCACGCACACACTCAAGCCACTCTTACACTCGCGCTCACCCACCTCTCTCTCTCTCTCTCTTTGCTCAGCCCTGCACTGCCTGCAGTCGTGCAATTAATAAATTGCCAAAGTTGTAGAGGGCGCTTCACCTCCACAGCGTGGCTGGCTGCAGGGCGAACAAGAGGGCGAAATTACTGTAAACCTTTCGAATTCTGATTAGCGTTTGTCAATTCGCCGTTGGGCAGCGAGCAGCGAGCAGCGAGTTTAATAGAAAATCAACAAATTACTGTACAAGGCAGCGTTGTTGTTGTTGCTGTTGATATTCGTGTGTATAACACAAAAGCGTCGGCGGCGGCGTTTGGCAAAGAAACACAACGAAACAAATACACGCACACATAAATACCGAATGACTGACGACTGCCAATTGAACTAGAGATAATCAAGAGCAAAAAAAAAAAAAAAAACAAACTGAAAAAACAACAAGAACAACTGTTTGCGGGGAGCGAGCGAGTGAGAGAGGGGTGGATCAACGGCAGTGACGCCAACGTCGGCGTCGGGCGAGAGCACACACAATAAAAAGAATTTCACATTTGTACACTGTCAGTCACAAATATTGAAACGACGCGTCGTCAGGCGGACGGGCAGGGCGACGGTCAGTCAGTTGAAGCGTACGTGTGTGTGTGTTTGCGCTGCGGGAGGGGTAGGGGAGGGGATAAGAGAATGAGCGTCGGTCTCTTGCTATGGGCAAAAAAAAAAAATATATATATATATATATCTACCCGTCAAGTTAGCGAAAAGCAAAGAAAAAACACAACAACGGCAGCAGCACTCGCTTGGCTGTGCTTCTCCTCCTCTCGGCACCTTCCTTCGCCCTACACACTCGAAGCAGGCACGCACGCTGCGCGCACCTTTTCATTGGCAGCGCGTCGACGTCGTCGCCGTTTGCTGTGACTGTCGCGCTGTGCCAGCGCTGGCTTCGGCATCGCTGCCGACGTTGTCGACGCGCTCGGTGACAGCGTCAAAGATAAATGCTCGAATCATTTTGCCAACGCTTTTGCCGCTGCTGTTTCTATTGTTGTTGTGGCGCACGCTCAACCCAACTCACACCCTCACACATACATACACTGGCGCTCACTCATAGCAAAAAAAATACAGCCTCTGCTGCTGCCGACGACGACGACGTCGACGATTTGACCCGAGCGGAGGTCCCACTGTGCGGTTGCCGTCGTAAAACTTTAAGCGAAGCATAAGAAAAGGCAAACACACATACAAGCACTTAGGCACACAACATACATACGTACATGTGTGTGTGTGTAAAACAATGGCGGCAAAGTTTAATTTGTTGTTGTTTTTCTGTTTTGTGTATTTGCAATTTGTTGCTATAAATCGCCTCTTACAATTTACGCTCACTTTAATCGATTCACTGGCGCACAATTTATTGGCTGACGAGTCATCCCACTCCACTCCACTGTGCAGCCAGCCCCCTTCTCACTTACTCTGCCGCCTTCCGCATGCCCTTTGATAAGCAGACACATCTGTCGCGGCTGATGCATGACAGCAGCAGCAGTAGCGACAGCAGACAGCAGCGGTTGCGGCAGCGGCAGCGACGGCAAGAGAGCGCAGCGCAATAACTGTTATTAAGAAGGCGCAAGAGACGCGGCAACAAAGATGGACTCCACCTCATTTTATTGTGGCACATTGCGTTCATTAAAATGATTAATTCATAAAAATATGCATACAGCAAAAACAAAAAGAATTGTGGCAAGAGTATAACAAAAACAGAAACAAAACAAAAAGTGTAATTATTAACCACTGTGAAAACGCGTTGACGTTGACGTCGACGTCGGCGTCGTCGGTCCATTCATTGCCTCACATACACACACACACACACACACTCTCGTCGTCGGCTCTCATGTTTCAATTCCACTTGTAACACAGGCCGAGCGCGTTTTTGTGTTCTCAATTTTGTCGTCGCCGCGCTCTCTCTCTCAGTCGCCGCGTTATCCCACAGATATTTGGTTTGCTTTTCGCAACCGCTCGCTTGTAAATAATTGAAATTGTGAATTTTAATGAAGAAAATGCAGTGGAAAATTGCTAAAAATATGTGAAATGTATCGGAAAATATGCGTGACGCATGAAAAGTGCCGTTTCTCAAGTAAGAGCCCAAAAATGCAGTGACTGTGGCCAGCGCATCTTTCTTTTCGTTATTTTTTCTTCAGCCGACAGTCTGTCTGCGTCTCAGTCGGCAGCGCTTAGTCAGCGGCGTTGGCAGCGCCGTCGGTGACGTCGTAGGCAACGGCTGCGTTTTATAAATGCAAATGCAGCAGCGAAATGTGTGCTGCAAAATTTTATGAATGAAATTTATAAAGAGAAACCAAACAACTGAAAAATAAAAACAAAATACGCTGTTTAACGCGCTGCGCTTCTGCCTCTCGCAGACGACGTCGCCGTCAGCGTACGTCAGTTCGTACGGCATTTTCTTTTTCGCTTTGTGTATGCATCGTTCGCCGCAACGGCGGCCTTTGGGTCTCTCTGTTAAGTCCGAAAGTGAGTGAGAAACTGTAGGCGCGTATATGTGTGTGTTTAGTGCATCCGTGGTTTGATTTTGATTTAGTGGCTTAAAAGATGCATTAAAGCTGAAAGACGTTGTAATTATCTCTCTCTCTCTCTCTCTCTCTCTCGCATTGTTCAATGCAAGCAGACTCGTACAATTGTTTTCGCCGTATTTTTTGTTTTTGCTGTTATGGCGAGTGTGTGTGCGCTTGAGTTGCGCGCTACGCGACGCTGTTAATTCGCTCTGTTTCTGTCTTTTACTGTATGCAGGTGTGCGTGAGTGAGTGAGTTTGCTCACAATACTCTTGCACACAGATTCTCACTCACACCCTGGCTGATTCCGTTTGCCTTCGTGCGTGCATGCGTGTGTGTGTGTGTGTAGTTTTTTTGTAGTTTTGTTTTGCTTTTCATGTTTCTGTTGTTTCCTCTTTGCGCCAACATTCGCTAACAGCCGCTTCCACGGCGTTGCCAACATTGAGAGCATACATAATTGAGTGTGAGCGCAGAGAGCGATTGAGCGATAAGTGGAGAGCGCATTCAAGGCATAAGAGAGAGAGAGAAATGAAATATATTTTTTATAACTGTGTGGTTAAAAAAAGAGTGATAAATCAAAGGAATAATTTAATTAATTAAGCTAATCAATGGAAATGCCCATAAAAGTGTATAAACATTGTTTGCACTGCGGTCGCTTATCACGTGCAGACCTGCGATAGGGAAGGGATCGGCAGAGAAGGGGTCTGTTTTGCAGAGGCAATTGGCAGTTAATTTTGAATTTTGTTTCGTTTTATTTTTCTTTCTATCTCACACGCATCTTTCTCGTTTTCTTATCTCTTCGCAGAAACAAAAGAAAAATACCGAACAACTGTAATAAAAGATAACACAAATACAAATTTAGCACTTTAACATGAACAAAAATGCCGGCGATGGCAGCGGCAATGATGGCAAAAACTCAAACAATCACGGCGGGAAAGGCGGTTCCAGTGCGGGTGGGGGCGGCGGCGGCGCTGGAGGCGGAGCTGGCGGGCCGCACGATCCCACCGGATTGCTAGATGCTGCCTCGCTCTTTGGTAAGTCGATGCAAGATTAATTGTTTTTTACTCCCTCACTCCTCTAATTCTTCTTCTCATTTTCGCAGCTTATTGGGGTCGCGATCCAACTGGTGCAGCGGCTGCAGCTGCATCGAATCCGCTCTTTAACTCACAGTTCAATGCTGCCGCCGCCGCCGGTCTCGGCCTATTGCCAAATGCTGCGGGCGCAGCAGCAGCGGCCGCTAATGACCGTTACTCATCGATGGCAGCGGCAGCGGCAGCAGCTGCGGGCGCCCATCATCACCAGAACACAATGGCCGTAGCGGCCTCACAGGCCGCCAGTCTGGCAGGTCTGCATCCAGCAAGTGAGTAAAATGTCGGCATCGACACTCGACAAAATTAACATACGAAACACAAGAACAACACTGAGAAGAATGAGAAGAAGAGGAGGAATAAGAGGAAGAACCACACGCTCAAAAATAAATAGAGCCAAGTGACGCAAGCAGCGCGGCAACCGAGTTGGCACAGAGCGTTAAAATGTTGCCACAAGCAGAGGTTGCAAGCTCTACGGCGCGGGTTCGAATTCAGTGAGAGGGGGGCGGCGGAATGGAAAGGCATTTATTCTTTTAAGTCTGGAGAGGAACAGCAAATGCCGCGTTCACAAAATTGCGCGTTGCATTTGAAGAAAACTCTCCTAGAACAACAATTTCGCTTGCTGTTTCAGCTTTACGCTTGCTTGGTCCTCAATCCTGACCAACAAAGCGATAACAAGTCAAGCATATTATTTTATTAGATTATTTGTCATTAAAGAGCTTGATTGTAGCTGAAGAAACAGGAATAAGTTCAGTTTAAGTGTTAAATGTAAATCACATTCAATTTTTAGTATGTATCAGCCAATTATAATTTCCTTTCTTATTATTAATTTATTTTAATAACAGGTTCTTATATTTCTTAGATTCTTTAGATTGAGGCTTAGCTTAATATTAGTAGCAAACGAAATATCTTGAAATATCTTCAAAAACTAAGTTAGGGAATATCTTTAATTACACAAGTTTATTTAGTTCTCTTTTGGCTTACATCTTGTGGAGAACACTTAATAATATTATATATATTTACAGGCTGGTGGTCCATGGCACAATTGGCGGCTCAGGACTATTTCACGCGTCTGCAGGCTTCGGGTTTGTCTCCCTTTCCGCATCCCGATCTGGCAGCCGCCTTTGGACCTGCCGCCATGGCAATGGGTGCAGGCGGTGCTGGTTCCAGTGCGGGATCAGGTGCTGGTGCCGGCATGGTTGGAGTAGGTGGTTCAGGCGGTGGTGGTGGCGGCGGCAGCAATAGTGGCGGAGGCGGCTCTAGCAGCAAATCGAACAAATCGCGCAAAGAGAAACGCGCCGCACAGCAACAGCAGCAGCAACAACAGCAGCAGCAACAGCAGCAGCAGAATCTGGCCAACAGTTTAAATGCTGCAGCAGCGGCGGCAGCTGCAGCGGCAGCTAATAATCCTGCCGCAGCGCTGGCTAGCATGCATGGCTTTGGGCTGCCGGGCACGAGTATGCCGCCATCGGTGAGCACGGGCAGCAGCTCCATATCGACGAGCAGTGGCGGACACGGTGGCTACAAGGTGAGTGAGAGCTGAGCTGAGTTGAATGAAATCTCCAATCATACGTAATTGCACTTGCAGAGCACGGCCAGCGCGTATGGCAAGCCCTCAACGATGACCAGCAGCAGCAGCGGCAGTAATATGGCGAGTAATCCGGGTTCTGCCTACGATCCGGTCACCCTGCACAAGGAGCTGCTTGCTATGCAGGCTGTGGCAGCGGCCGCCTCGGGTTCCGGGGTGGGCGGCATGTCTGGCCTTGGTAGCAGCAGCAGCTCGAATAGTTCCTCTGGCAAAAAGTCGAGCGGTGGTGGCGGTGGCGGCGGCTCATCATCACTGCATGCACACAGTCTGTCCAATCTGGCCATGAGTCTGAGTGCAGGCAGTGGTGGTGGTGGCGTCGGCAGCGGAGGTGGCGGCGGCAACAGCGGTGGCGTCATGTCCAGCAGCAAAACGTCAACCAATGTCAGTGCAAGTAATTCCGCCTCAATGGGTGGCATGCATCCGGGCCTGACCATGTCACCGCATTCCAGCATGTCTGGCAGCGGTATGGGCAGTTCGAGCAAGGATCGGGATCGTGATAAGAACAATCCCTCATTGAATGCGCTCAACTCGCTATCGCAATTTGGTGCGCTGGGCATGACGCCGCAGCAGAGCATGCAGGCGGCCATGAATGCTTTCGCGGCGAGCACTGGCGTAACACCCAGTGCAACGGTCACCTCGTCGGCACATCCCTCACAGCAGCAGCAACTGCCCAGCACAACGATGGCGGGAGGTGGTGGCGGCGGCAGCAGTGGCGGCAAGGGCAGTGCCAAGGATTACATGAGCAATGCGGCCATGATGAGCAGGTAAGAGAGGGTGAGAGTGGAGATTGCTCTGGAAGATTGGCTAATTCTAGTTGTCTCATCGACAGCAGCAGCGAGCATCCGTCGCTTTTGGGTGTGCGACTGCCGCCGGATACGGAGATTATTAAGTACACGTCCTCCATCGTGGGCCCCAAGATACCTGGTAGTACATCACGCGGTCGCAAGAAGACCATATCTGAAACAGAACAACAGCAACAACAAGCCACACAGAAACAACAACACCAAGCAGAACAACAACAACAACACCTTACACAACAACAACAGCAGCAACAAAAGGATTTAGAAAGCACAACAAATGCAATTTCCTCTTTGCTTGCGTTTCCAGGCCTCAGTCCGGCAAAGCGTGCCCGGCTCGAAATGGAATACGCAGCAATGGCAGCGGCAGCACAGCAACAGCAGCATTTACATGGCATGTTAGGAGCTGCAGCCGCAGCCGGCATGCCCATGGGCCTGGGCATGAATCCGATGGATCAACTGAGCAGCGTATCGAAGGCAGCCGTGTCTGCAGCAGCTGCCGCGGCTGCGTCCTCGTCAACAGTGACCAGCACGGCCGGGGGTGGTGGTTCGACATCGTCAGGTCTCAATCAGAGTCACAGTCACGGGCAAAATGCGTCCAACGATCGTGTCGAGGTCATCAAGTTGCCACCCACCATCACATCCAATGGGGCATACAATTTGTCCAGCAAGGGTTGCGGCAAAGATCTGCATGATCTGACCACAGATCCGGCGATCGCATCTGGTGTTAATCTTAGCCTTAAGTCGAGTTCAATGCCCGCCAGCGGTGCCATTGGCTCTGCATCGAATCCCATTACCATTGATGACTTTGATGCGCCACTTAATCTGTCCATGAAACCGTCGGACAAGAGCAGCAGCCATGCCAGCGCCATGAGCGCGTCAGGTGGAGCTGCGGCATCGTCCTCCTCCTCCGCGGGCACGGGAGCATCGGCACTAGGTAATCTTGGAGGTGGTGATTATCAAGCGCAGTCAGGTGCCGGCAGCGGCAACGGTGCCAATAGCCTGCAGAGTCTGAGCTCAATAACAGCTGCCTTGGGCGGCACTGGCGGCATGCCTGGCGGATCTATTTCGGGCAGTGGCAGTGGTGCTGGCGGTGCATCGCCTTCGCCTGGACAAGGAGGCAACATACCGTCTGCATCGGGCACATCCAGTTCCGGCTCCGGTTCCTCAACGTACAAGGAGGGAAGACCACGCAATCTGGGCCGTGGTGTCTCCAAGCCCAAAAAGAATACTGTGGCCTCGTTGCTGGCACAATCCCGCGCCGTTGGCTTGAAGCCCATGCTGGCCACACAGCAACTGCTGCAGCAGGGCGCCGATATTGTAAGTAACAGGACAGCATCACTTGCTATATAACTAACCAATTTCTCACTCACTCGCAGGAGAAGATACGTCTGGCGCTGAGTGAGGCAAACGCACACATGGAAACATCAACGGATTCGGAGAGCGTTGCCGCCGAGAGTGGTCTCTCGGAGTCGGAGAGCGAGGATGCTAACATACTCAATGTGGCCGAGCTGCGAGTGCCACTGGAGCTCGGGTGGAAACGTGACACGGTCATACGCGGTCTCACCAAGCAGGGACAGATACGCGGCGAGGTCACCTACTATGCACCAGGCAGCACGCTGCCACTCAAGACAATTGGCCAAGTCTTTGCTGTGAGTTTGTAGGGCGAAAATTTCTAAATTAAAATTGCAAACACATGGACACACTTGAGAAATACCTGATACCTTCTTCTAATCTAGAAACACAATGTATCCTAATATATGTTGATCTGTGAATAATATGTAATTTCTTTGTCCACAGGTTCTGGAGCAGCAGCCATCGAGTCTGACGCGAGAGAATTTCAGTTTCTCGGCGCGTGCCATTGTGGGTTCCTTCTTGCAGCCTGCACCGCCGCCGTATGCCAACGATGGCGAATACATTCGCATGACGGATGAGGATGTGGCCAAGCGGCTGGAAGACCTCAAGGTGTTCACACGGCAGACACTCAATGTGGAGCAGCGCATTGAGATCGCTAAGCAGCAGCAGGCAATGCGTGATGCAAAGAAGCAACAGAAGGAGGAACTGGCACGCAACAAGGAGAAGGCACGACAGGAAAAGAATGCCAAGCTAGAACAGCAGCGCAAGGAGAAGGAGCTCAAGAATCAACAGGCCATTGAGGTGGGTTTCGCGCGACGATTAGCAAACTGAAAACAAAGTCTCTAATGAAAACATATTTCTCTGTCTGCAGGAGCGTAAGAAGCGTCAGGAGGAACTGGATCGGCTCAAACAGGAAGAGTTGCTCAAGAAGCAGCAGGTAAGTTAGAAATAATATTTCTCCCATATATGGTTCTCTATAAAATTGGCATTTTCTTTGCAATACTCAGGAGAAAGAGAAGCGGCGCCAGGAAGCAATTCTAGCCAAAGAACAGGTACAGGACCCTATGCAAATATGTTCTGCTTCTTCTCTTTATTTCGGGCGCGCTCGACTTTAGCTTTCGTTGCTTGTTTATTAGTCAGACTTTATTTCGCTCGAATTCGCTTGATAATCCTTATTTCTACCTGTGAAAATTCATAATTTATTATCTTTATCTATCTGTATAAGATTTCATTCATAAACCGATTGCTCATCTCATGCTATTCTTTCTACAAACAGGAACTCCAGAAGCAAAAGGAACAGCTCTTGGCTGCCGAAATGGTAAGTGATTCCTCTCGTGCGTTTACCTTCTGCATCACAGCCTTATGACCCTCTCTCTCTCTCTTGTTGCGCTTTTAGGAACGCGAACGTCGTCGTCAGCACATGAATCTAATCCGCATGTTGGAGTTGCGTCGAAAGTTTGAGGAGCGCGAGAAGAAGAAGCATCAGTTGGTGTTGGATCGTCTGATTCTACGGGAGCGTCGCATGGCTGAGAGGAAGCGGGATGCCGAGATACTTCAGTTGATACGCAAACCGAATGAGGATTCGGAAATGCCGCAAGATATGTCGGTGCCAGATCTGGAACGCATTGCGGGCAATCGTCTGCCCGGCCAGGCCATGGCCGATCTGCTGATGGTGTTCGAATTCCTGCACAACTTTGGTGAAACCTTGGGCTTCGACATGGAATCGCTGCCGTCATTACAGAATCTACACGATGCTCTAATCAGCGATAGCAATGCTGATGCTGAGGAGGAACTGCTGTCGGTAATGACACATTTGCTGGTATGCGCCATCGAGGATCCGGGTGTACCCAATCCAGGTCGTCACACCACATTGCTGGGTCAATCGTTGCGTAATGCCGACATAACCAATTCGAATGTGTCCGAAATCCTGCGCATCTATTTGTATGCCACCGCTACCGGAGAAATTCGTCAGATGCATGGCATCACTGTGGACAGAGAGCGGGAGCGTCGTGTGCCAGATCATCATCAATTGGATGCGGATACGGCCACACACTCGGCCAAGAATCATGAGTACTACAAGCTGCTGCACGAGAACGACACGTGGAAGCTATCGCATGCACTCAAGGATCGACCCTTTGTGGCGCTGAATCCGACGCGCAAGGCACAGATGCTGGCGCATCTCTGCAATGATCTGTTGATGAACAAGGCGGTGCTGCGGCAAATAGACGGCAGCCTCGAGACCTGTGCGCAAATGCGCAAGGAGAAGTACATGACCGACATGAAGGTGCGCAAGTACAAGGCGCTGCATCAGCGCAAGGCACGCATCGAGGCATACGAAAAGGCTCAGGCAGATCGTGAGGCAGCTATGCAGGCTCTGCTGGCGCAGCAGAAACTCGATGCAGAACGGGAGCGGGAACGTCTGGCCAAGCAGGCGGAGGCCGAGGCAGAAGCGGAGGCCAACAAGCAGCAGGCAGCGTCAGTTGATTTCACAGTTGAGGCAGCTGCAGCTGGCTCGACGACTGATGCTACTGATGGCGAACTTGCCAATAGCGACGACAAAGCGGACGAGGAGAAGGCCAAACAGGATCAGCAACAGGATGCTGGCGATCAGCCACAACCTATGGAACTGGATGCCGATGCTCCACTTGTTCTCGTGTCGGGTGGCAGTGAAGTAGCCACTGTGCCGCCACCGCCGCCATCTGTAAACCTTGCCACGGACGTGAGTCCGTCAAAGCAGTTGGCCAAGCTGGAGGAGTATCAGCAGAATGGCGGAGCAATACCGCCGACTACCGTGGGCGATGGCAGCATGACGGCGCTGTTGCATGCCAAGAAGAGCGGAGCACGTAACTCAATCAACGAGGATGGACACAGCCAGAGCCACGATGTGAGCATCATTGAGGATGATCTCTCGGATCTAGACTCGGAGATAACTAATGTGGAGGAAGATGAAGATAATCGCCTCAGTGCCGATGAGCTGCAGAAGAAGCTGGACAAGATTGTGCGTGCCTCGCTCAACTGCAAAGAGGCGCTAGAGAAGAGCACCAATCAGCTGCGTGCCGCCTGTTTCGGGCAGGATCGTTTCTGGCGTCGCTATTGGAAGTTGCCCAAGGCGGGTGGCATCTTCATTGAAGCTCTGGAGTCGGCGCAAAACGATATTTGCGATTATCATGAGGCATTGGAGGCCATGGACGAGAAACAGAAGCAGCAGCATCAGACGAACAACGAGACGTCACAGCAGCAGAAGGAAACGGAGGATACCGGTTCTGAGCAGGTGGAAGTAACACCAGATTTGCCTGAAATGGATGCGACACCAGCAGACGAAGCCATGGAAGTAGATGGTAACGAGGATGTGGAATCTATCAAGGATCAGCAGCAGCCACAAGCTAATCACGAGACAGGGAATCGGGATGATGATGACGACGACGACGACGATGATGTGACTGAAATCAACAAGGTGGAACCAGAGATTGTTGATCTGGGAGACGATGATGATGATGATGATGCGCCTCCACCCAGCATTAAGCCGGTGATGGAACCTCTTACTGTCCCGGCTCGACCCGAGATTAAGGTTAAGTCTGAGATGGAACTCATGGGACCACCGCCCACAGTTATCTCTACAAAGACCGATTTCGAGGCAGAGATCAAGATACCCACCATTCCGGGGCTGATACCAACACTCAGTCACAACAACAACAACAACAACAACAACAACAACGGCAGCAACGGCAACTGTGATAAAGTGGAGGTGGTGAGTGCGGACGATGTGAAGAAGGAAGATGATTGCATCATTGTCTCGACATCGCATCCCAGCGAGGACACCACACCCAAATGGTTCTCGATTGTGAAGCGCGAGGTGCCGCTGGTCAGCGAGTTGCCCGCGGATGAGGGCGGCGTGGTGGCCAGCGATCTGCAGCTGAACTATGCCAGCTATCAGAATTGCAGTGCACAGCTGCAGCTGCAGGGGCATCCCTGGGATTTGATCAATAACATGCAGTACTACAGCATACCCATGGAGGAGTGCAAGGTGGACCCCACGAAGTTCAGTCAGGAATGTATTTTCACTCTCTCCGGCCTGGATGAGAAGCAGATGCAGGCCAAGCTGGATGAGTACGAGCAGGCCAAGTTGTCGATGTCAAAAAACGGTCTGGTGTCTCCTCATCGTTGTCAGCCAACCGATGAGGAGCAGCAGCAGCAGCAGCAGAAGGGACAGGAACAGCAGCTGGATAAACTGTCCAAGTCTGAGCCGGAAGCGTTTTTTCGTTTGGCCACTGATGGCACACCGGACACCGGCGGCGGTGGTGGCGGGAGTAATGGAGACACGCAAGAAGTGAAACCGAAGATTGAGCTGCGTCTGGATGAGGCGTTATCGCAGGCATACTACCACAACATAGCGAACATGTCACTGAGCAGTGTGCAGACCTACATCCCCATAGATATTCCGCTGCCGTTGTCGATGACGCCAGACGAGCACCGGCTGCTGGAGCAGGTGAAGCTGGCCGGCTTCCCGGAGAAGGTGCATGGCGTCTATGTGCCGCGCCGGCAGCGCTATGGCTGGTGGCAATTGGACGACGAACAGAAGCTGCGGCAGTTGCTGAAAACGTTGAATCCGTCGGGACTGCGTGAACGGGAATTGCAGGAGAATCTAACGCGTTTCCTGGGCCTGGAACAGCCGTTGGGTGTCAATTATCAGCTAAAGCTGCACGATGGACAAGGCGAACTGATCGAGTATATGCAGCCCGATAAGCCAGCTGATTGGAATCCCAAGGTGGCCAGACGAGTGGAACTGGCACTGCTGGAGCAACTGGAGTCGCTGGAGGATAAGATTGCCAGTGCATCGATGCAGCTGAAGAACTGGCAACTGCCCACACGCAGTGAGAACGAGTTGAATCTGTCCGAGCTGGAGGATTTGGGTGAAGCGGACTTTGTTAGCATTATTCCCACCATCAGGGAACGCATTATCGATCTGGAGGCGAATATAGAGAGACGCTATCTGAAGCCACCACTTGGCTCGCAGACAGGTGATGCTCATCTGGCTGTCATTGCCCAGAATCAGCACACCTCTACCCAGACGCAAAACTCTGCCTCCGCGGCAGCGTATCTACTGCAGATGCAGCAGCAACAGCAGCAACAGTTGATGGCCCAACAGCAGCAGACGCAACAGCAGCAGCAGCCTGGCAACAATAGCCTCAATTCTTCCGCCTTTAATGAACGTGCCATGGCACTGGCAGCAGCTGCAGCGGCGACTGCACCCAGCACCAGTGCTGTATCCGCGTGCAGCGATGTGGGATTGCCCTCGGGGCCTGGTGCTGCGGAACCCTGTTCCGGAGCCGCTTCACCGGCCAGCAATTGCGACAGTGATAAGGACGAGAAGGTGGAGAATATACCTAAGGGTCTGGTGCAATGGCGCGATGCCGTAGCACGTTCCCACACAACTGCCCAACTGGCTATGGCTCTCTATGTGCTGGAGTCCTGCGTAGCGTGGGACAAGAGCATCATGAAGGCGGTAAGTTGAGTTTTTTTTCCGTTCAATTTTCTTCTTTTTGCTTATCTCTTAGCTTGACACCCTTCACTATCCACAATCCAACATCCACTAGAAACTACCAGATCACCCCACACACTACTTACTACACTCACCTCATGGGTTGATTCCAACACTTGTTTTCACTCACGGTTTGGTTGTAACTACCCAACACTTAACACAGCATATGCACACTTACGCTCACACACATTCACGCATTAAGCATATATAACACTGCGTTTTGAATCGTTAGAACCGATACGGAACTCAAGAGAGAACTTAGATCAGTGCAGACACTTCAGAACAGAAAAATATAAATCTTTAAACAAGTCTTTTCAATAAAACTCCTTACAGCCTAAGAAAATCAAAAGAAATAGTTAAAAATTTAAATTAATTCATTAAACTTTAAGAATAATTCAGCTTCATCTGTTAGGGTATTTCAAAAGTCGAATCTCAATACTACTGATACTCAAAGGCTAACTCTTGGCTTCCATTGTTGGTAGAACTTGTCACCTTCTTTAGTTTTTCATCTTTTTTGCATGCTAGCTTGGTAGATGTGTGTTTTTTTTAAATAGTAGTTATTTATGCATCCCCGTTCCTCCCTTCCCACACGCACTTTATCCTTAACCCTACCAGTTTCACTTGAACCTTAATCTGAACAAAATTATTGACTGCCTTGAAAATAATTCGATGTTTTTATTGTTTATTCTTTTTCTTTCTTAACACTTTCGCTGAATGTTTGACTTGTTTGTTGTTTGTGGTGTTTCTCAATGGTGTCTCTTGTTCCAAAATCAAAAACGAATTTAACGCTTTCATACTCACACACACACACACACACATACCTCACATCGAAACCACACACTCACACTTACACATACACGCATACATACAAACAAACATAAACATTGCCATTTGTTTCACAATTGAATGCTTTTGTTGCCATACCCGCTACCGTTTCCGTTTACCCGTTTGCCCGCTTCGACGAACGCAACCGCAACCGCAACTGCAACTCGAACATGACTGCAACTCGAACTGCGACTCCAACTCGAACTCGAACTCGAACTTCAACGATTTAAACATTGCGCACGAAAGTATGCAATGCCCGCAAAGAACATCAGCAAGTCCAACAGCAAGAAGAAGAACAGCGCCAAAAAGCAGGCAACACCAAAGAAGAAAAACCAACAACAACAACAACAACAAGAGGTAGTGCAAACACCAACAAAACAAGCAGCAAACAAGTCAAAGGATCGCAAGAGCACAACGGGCAGCAGCAGCAAATCGGCAACAACCACTCCGAAATCGAAATCAAAACAGAAGCCGAAAGTGGAAAAGGAGACGCCCCAAGCAAATGTGACAATTAAAATAAATCTACGAGCGTTGGCACAAAACGGATGCGACTCGAATTCGAACACGAACTTTCAGCCCCACTCGAACTCTGACACGGACACGGACAGTGACTGCAATTCGAACTCAAACTCAAACTCGAACGGCAAACGCCGCCGACATGGACGACGTTCAGGCACTACTACAAACTCTTGCAAATATTCAAACTCCTTTCAGAATTGCCAGTTCTGCACATCGGGCGAGAACGAGGACAAGCTGCTGCTGTGCGATGGCTGCGACAAAGGCTACCATACCTATTGCTTCAAGCCCAAAATGGACAACATACCCGACGGCGATTGGTGAGTAGAAACCAAAAATTAAAAAATAAAAAACAAAGCGAATCCATTCAATCAATCACACACTCAACGAACTCACCAAATCGACTTCTCCTTTCACGCATATGTGTCGCGTCGTTTTTGCGTTTCGTTTTTCGTTTCTGTTTTGTCCCATCATCGATCACGCACTGTGCCGTGTACTGCCCCCGTTCCAAAATATCCGTATTACTTAGATATTTTTTAAGCCTAAACTAATTCATTGATCCGTTCCGCAGGTACTGCTATGAGTGCGTCAACAAGGCAACCAACGAACGCAAGTGCATCGTCTGTGGCGGACATCGTCCCTCGCCGGTTGGCAAGATGATCTACTGTGATCTCTGTCCGCGTGCCTATCATGCCGATTGCTACATTCCGCCGCTGCTGAAGGTGCCGCGTGGCAAGTGGTACTGCCATGGCTGCATCACACGTGCTCCGCCTCCGAAGAAACGCAATGCAACCAGCAG
The DNA here is from genome assembly GCA_018151445.1 of Zaprionus inermis. NCBI lineage: Eukaryota > Metazoa > Arthropoda > Insecta > Diptera > Drosophilidae > Zaprionus > Zaprionus inermis. The sequence continues at coordinate 5,008,422 of JAECXD010000117.1, read as the reverse complement.
TAGCGGTGGTGGCGGCAGCAGCAGCAAATCGCGACGGGATCGTGATGCCAGCACTGCGGCCAAGCGACGTGGCAATGAGAAGCAGCAACTGATGGCATCAGCCGGTAGCATGGAACAGCTCTGCCCCATGGATCCACATCAGCAACAGCAACACCAGCAACATCAGCAGCAGCAGCAACTGTTGCTGCACGGTTCGCATCAGTCGCTTAACTCGTCGCACGACGAGTCGATGACATCCCTGCCAGCGCCGCTTAGGTAAGAGAGAGACAACTACCCGATAAACCATACCCGATTTCGATAACAAACTATCTTTAGTATCTGTATAATGCACACCAGCTAACATATTCATTTTCATACTCATATTCAAACTATTTTGTACATAGGTTTAACGAATAACGCGGAAATTGATTAACAAATAGAAATTGGAAGCATATAGAATAATACAATATGGATATACTATACAATTACGTATTACTGTGAGAATAGCCTACAATAAAATCTCTTTCGAGTTGTTTTTAACAATTAATATGGGTACACACTCATACATGATTATGATTAAGTACACACACACACACAAAGACACACAAGTATGTATATAAATATTTTTTAAATAAATATTTAATATTGGGTTACACACAAACTCTATAGTGTTTAATAAATATAACTATAGCCTACTATATGAGATAAATGATCTCTGATCCTAAATGGATTATTATTTAATGTAATGTGTTGGCTTTTATGCTGTCACTCACAATTGGTAAGATCACCGGGTGAAACCGTTGCCAGTTCTAATCCAACATACATTTTGGTTACATTTAATCTAAAAACACAATTGAAAACCTGTTTGAAATCGAAAACCGGCAACACAAGCAATTTGAAACACTTAACTTAGGATCAAGCGAGTCTATACACTCCACTTATCCCATCATCATCATACATAAACCTTTAGTAAATATAGATTTAGCTGTACAAGATCTTTTGAATCTCTTCTAACCTTGACTCTATTTACCTCTTGCAGTCCGGCACACTCGAATGCCTCCGCCACTTACGATGAGCAGCATAATAATTCGATTGATACGAGTCGCTTCCAGGCGCATTTGGGCAACAACAATAATGGTGGAGTTCAGCTGGATGATACTGCCGCCTCCTTTGCCACAAGCTATGCGCCGCCGCCCACCAGTTTCGGCGGTCTGGCACCAGCACCGCAACAACCCATGCAATTTGTGGGAATGTCACCGCGTGCTGTGACACCGACGCGTACGCCAACACCAACACCGGTGCCGACACCGACACCACCGCCGCCGCCAGCGTTGCCGGCGCCGTTGCAGCCACCGACACCGAATCTGGCACAGGCGCCTGTGCTGTTGCAGGCATCGCCGACGACAGCGCTACTGAACGTTGCCTGCCAATCACCGCCGCAACAACCGATGATGGCCATGCCCTCGCCGAGAACATGCACACCCACGCCGCCGGCTGCTGGCGCAGCAGCAACCACACAAATGTCACCGCCGCCCATTAACATACATGCCATACAGGAGGCCAAGGAGAAGCTCAAGCAGGAGAAGAAGGAGAAGCATGCCACCAAGAAGCTCATCAAGGAGTTGTCTGTCTGCAAGACGTTGCTGGGCGAAATGGAGGTGGGTTAAGCTATGAGAAAAAGAGGATAAACCTTAAATAATTAACAAAATTCCTATACTTATTAGCTGCATGAGGACTCGTGGCCATTTCTGTTGCCGGTGAACACCAAACAGTTTCCCACATATCGCAAAATCATAAAGACGCCCATGGATCTGTCCACAATCAAGAAGAAGCTGCAGGATTTGAGGTAGGTCAATCATTGGTTCGCTATTTGAGATTGTCAGCTGATTTCTTGCTTTGATTTCAGTTACAAGTGCCGCGAAGATTTCTGCGTGGATGTGCGCCAAATCTTCGACAACTGTGAGATGTTTAATGAGGATGATTCGCCTGTGGGCAAGGCGGGACACGGCATGCGCAAGTTCTTTGAGTCACGCTGGGGTGAACTGACCGATAAGCACTCCTGATATCCTCTGCTGCCGCAGCTGAGTACAGCAACGACATCTACAATAACTGGTTTGACAGCAGGAGCAACAACAGCAGCAGCAGCAGCAGAAGCCACATCACCAGCAACGCCAACAACAATGGAAAGTACATCGACAACAATGCCGCCAGTGACAGCCGCAACAGCAGCGCAATTTTGGTAGAGATAAGAGAGAAGAATAACGTAGAATTTGTATATACGAAAGAGAACTAGTGTAGAAGACGGACGTCGTGAAAGGTAGCTGTAGTTTGTATTATCACGCATGATATATTTATACATATACACATATAGTACACACTCACACAAACACACAATATATACATATGTAGAGAGTATGATAGAGAGACAGACAGACGAGAGTATTCAACGTCCTAGATAAGGGTTAACTAACCCCACTTGGTGCATGTCGAGAGCCAGGAGAAATGATAAGAAATATACTGTGTGAGATATATGTAGTATCTGTTCGGTTCTTTTGTACGCAGCAAGATCGTAAGACAGACAGAGATCGAGAGAGAGAGAGACGAAGTCACATGGTTGAACAGTATTTGTGCACAGAGCTGCTTTGCTTTGTTATTATATTATTATTTCGATTATATTTAAAGAGTACTCTAAACTTCACTTAACTATAAATTAAACTATAATTGTAGCTCTACCTTTAACTGTAAACTGTAACTATAAACTTTATATAACCGAACATGACATTGTACTTGATTTGAATGGAGAATGGAATCACGAAGCGTTCATTTAAGTTTTAACTTGTATTTTGTACTTATAGTAACGATTTGTATATGTACGCGTACGCAAGCAAGCATTAATTGTATTTATACATATGTATGACTAAATCCTATGCCTAAATCGACAACTAAAGCCTAATCTAAACTATAACTAAAACTACTTATTAACTACGACGAAGCAGATGATGAATGAAAAACCATACATACTCAAGGCAAACAAGTTTTGTAAATTAATTCAAAATTAAAATTCTATTAAATTATTTACCAAGTGTACATTTCACACAACAGCAACAACAACAATATTTGATGGGTATTTTTAAAAGGCAAACAAAACAGAAACACACACATATTCGAATAGAGATAACAGTATTAAAGGAAGCGCACGTCTAACTAAATATTAAACAGGAAAAACAATCGGAAATTTAAGGCAATTTTACAGCTTAGCTTAGAATCGAATTATGAATGTGGCATATTAGGAAAAGCGCAACAATTTTAGCTGTAAATAAAAAAGCGAAATAAACACACATGCTAAATGAAATGCATAATAAATAGTAAAGGCAGAGAAAGAGAGAGTTGTTAATCACACACAGACACAAATACAAGTACGAATACTATTCACATAACATATGAGAATTTTTGAATAAATTACAAATCATTTGCAGTGCAGCACAATAATTGAAAGTTAAACAGAGAAAGTTGACAAGTAACCGCAACGGGAATCGGTTCCAATCCCATAGAACAGAACAGACCAGAACAAAGCAGAGCAGAGCAGGAACTGTAGAAAGAAGAAGGCATCCACAATCCAGACATAGACAAAGAACCTCACAACAATCGAACTACCTAGAGCAGCCGCAGCAGCAGCAGAATTGGTTAATTGCAATTTGTAAGACATACACAAAATAATTATGATAATTATAACAATAATAAAATAGTTTGTACAAAGTGCAGTGCAGTGCCCCCGCCTCCCCGCCTCCGTCACCCCGCTATCAACTGATATTTATGAGTGTGTTTTTAGCAGCAATGATATATAGTAGTTTGTTGATACAACAGTGTAAATAGAAGGCTTAGGATTTCCTCGACTTGTACATACCATAACACAAACTGAGGAATTGTGCCGAGAAGCAGAACCCATCCCATTCCGCCGCAATATACCCTACTAATTCATATATGCGTATATACTAGAATACTCGATCCCAACTATATCTAATGTATCTAGTGCTTAGACGAGCCCCTCAAATTAATTTCGATTTTGAATGCTTTCGCCTCGATATGTCGACCTAACGAATGCGCTGTCAGCAGTGAAAACAATAACTAATTGCATATGTGTTGTTTTTGGTGATACATAATAGAATCAGAATACATTTATTTTTAAAGCATATTTAACTATTAATAATACCTTACATATACAACCTATTTAATGAAGGAATATTAAACACATATGATTGTGAGCAGGACAAAAAAAAAACACAGAAACACATACACACGGATAAAAACAGTAAAGTCGAAAAAAATCTCGAAATTGAAAATAAAAATCATATAAAGAACTTTTGACATTTGTGCACACATGGAATGAAAAACAAATACAAGTAAATAATATCAAAAATGTACGTTGCAAATGAGTTTTACTCTCAGGCTGTGATCTTGGGTGTATGGAAAGGAAATATGTGTTTACTATTATTTTGTTTAAATGGATACAATATTGGGTTCCCCCCGGTTTCTTTAAGAGCAATTGAAGAGATAACAAAATCAGATAGCAAGATGAAGGATCATGAGGATTACACAGAGCAAATATGTGTGTTATTTTGGTAGGTATTATAGGCATATTTATAAATACTTTTTATATTTACACATGGCATAAGTGCACCTCTTTAAAGACACAATATGGTGGATTCTTACTGGTTTCCTTAAGTGCAATTTACAAGATCTGCAATTAGATATCAAGATGAAGTTTCTCAAGCAGCTTCAGGCGTTGCATTTGGTTGACTTGTGGTGAAACTGACCACATGCTTGACCTGGAGATTTGCGCCATTGTTATTGAAGCATTGCGCATGCCACATTTGCCGCTGCTGGGGAGGTTGCACTTGCTGATTGTCTGCTGTTGCGCACATGACCATAATCAAATCGAAGGCACTGTAATTACAAATTTACCTCTTGCTGCTGTTGGTTTTGAAAGCGCATCAAGAAGTCACCGCAACTGTCGGCCCTGCTCACTGGCCATGTCCAAGTCTCTGGCTGTTGCAACTGGCCAAATGGTCAATTGGTCTGGGCCAATCAGTCAATTGAATCGGATGCAGTTTGCAGCCTGTGGCAAACGAATGTTTCTGATGTTGCCACAAAATCAATCAACTCTCTGTTGTACTCCCCATAAATCTTGTTCTTTTTTTTAGTATTTTGGGGCACGCTGACAGATTGGCGGCAATTTGCATGTTGCAGGTTTTTATGTAGGTGCGATTTTTACTGCGAAATTGGAGGCACATAAAATGTTAGCCTTAGTTCGTGTTTGTGTGGGAATTGCGGCCTTTTAGGTGTTAATACCGTGTGCCCTTTTAACGATCTATATAACACACAGACACAGGCACAGGCACAGACATATAATCCGGAACAATCAGCATTAAAAAGCCGACAATCTGCGCACGCAAGAGACGCATTAAGCCGGCAACCTCTTTATATGTATATGTACGAGTATCTCAGTTAAAGCTTCGGGAACTCACATATAGATATGTGTTCGTGTGCGCATGTGTGGGTACGTATATAGGGTATCTGCTCGGGCCGATGCCATTGACAGTTTGAGAACTTGAAACTCGAAACGCTTTAAAAATCTCTGATTTATGTAATTATTCGCAGCGACAAGAATTTCGTGCGCGTCTGCATTGTTGTTGCTGCTGCTTGCTGTAGCCCGGCCGGGACTGTCTTGGAACCCTTTCGACCCATCCGTAAAGACTGACAGTAGCCAGACTGGGAGATACCATGTAGTAAATTACATGTTATTGCAATAACTATAGGGAATTTATAACTGAAAATATCGACTGTCTTTATTTCGATCATCGTTATACTTATTCTAACTTGAACAAAGTGACCAGCTAATTATCATATTATTATATTATTGTGCTGCATACCCCAGCTAGGCGCGGCCAGTGCAGGGTATCAGCGGAGACACGAACAGATGAGGCGACTGCTGCTGCAGCATTATCAAAACATCATGGAAGATGACCAAATTAACTGAGTCTCGAGCCCCGGAGGCAGCACAGCACAGCACAGACCCGAAGGCCCCGATGGCGATGGCGATGGCGACGGCGACGAGTTGGGGTCTCCAGCTCCGGCTATGGCTACGGTTCTACCTGCCCGCGACAAGGGGCAATAAAATAGCCTCCATCGAAATTAAGAACGAGAAAAATGTATTGAAAATGTATTCGGGAACTGCAGTCGAAAAGGTAGGCGGAGAAAGAAGCGAGAAAGGGAGAATGCAGCAACTAATTTAGCGCTCCGCAACGAAACTCGTTTCATGGCTTTGTCTGTATATCCGTATATATGCATACATATACATATGCATATACAAATACATATGTATGTATGTGTAGGCGAACGATCTGTCCCAAAATGGAGTTCGAAAATGAATGCGCTGATCTTGGCTCATTTGGGCTGGGCCCGTTTCGGCTGCCCCCTTGTGATTGGGACATTAATTAAGACACAAAATACGATTAAAAGGGGGAAAACAATGGCTGCATAAATGCCGCTATAATACGCGAATATATTCATGCACTCATGAATATTCATGACATTAACGACAGCTCGATGACTGTTTGCGAATGCGAACCTTAATTAAAGAAACCAAACCTAAAGCGCATCCACAGAATTCTGGAAATTCTGCAGTATTTCGATGGAGTTTTATGTACTTTTTAAGAGAAAACCCCTTCGATGCTTCAAGATTAATATACAAAGTTTTATGTGGATTCCTATAAGCTAAACTTTCGATTATCAGTTCATTATTGTCTAAAACCCAGTGAGTCACATTCCCATAAGCCACTTGCCATAAAATCCATAGGCCTTATAGCAAGTCTTCATCACGAAGAGTTTCTTTTGTTTCAAAAATGTCTGCATCACGTTGCATATATTAAAATCAATTTTGATCAAGATTAAAAACAAAACAAGTGGAACAATTAAGCTGTCTTGGGAACTTGTTTCTGGGCATATTTGAACGATTTTTATAGGCAACGTAAAACGAAATTCAATGATCTTTTCTTTTATTAACGAAATACATTTAAAGAGCAAAGTTTATATGTTCATACCGAAGCTTATCAAATATCTGAGAATGCTTAGGCAATGCTTAGGTATTGAGTCTGGTTCTTTGCTTTAGGTTAATCGAGTTTTCTATAGGACGTTGAGTCAGCGTAGAAAAAGTAATAAGATTTTAAGAATTTACATATTTTCTAAACCTTCCTTCTCATTTATAAGAAAGTATCAAAGCTCGCATTTAACTCCTTGTATTGTCCTCTTTTTCTTTCAGCAAATAAGCGTATCTTGTGCAGAGTTTTCTCTATAAATCACTTAGGGGCGCGAGCATTAGATGAGCACGCCAACATGCAATGCCAAAGATCACAAGCTTCTTGACGCGCAAGGAGATGCGTGTGGCAACGGCAACGGCAACGGCAGCAGGAGCTGCAGATGACGTTGATGCCATCTGTGCTGATCTGCGCAGACAGAGTCCCCGGCTGGGTCCCGGCCTGAAACCGAGTTCGACATGGCTTTGGCTTGTTGGAACCCAACATTGTTGTCGCTGCTGTTGTTGCTGTCCCTGGCATCGTTCTCTCTATTATCGTCGCGTCTTGATCGTCGTCGTCGTTGTCGTCGGGCACAAACAACATCATATTGGTGACTGGTGACACATGGACACGAGGCTAGAGCCAAGGCTAGCCAAGGCGCTGCAGTCCATAAACTTGGCCAACAGTTGCAGTTGCAGTTGCAGTTGCAGTTGTTGTGGTTGTTGCTGTTGTGTTTTTCTCTTGCCGGCGACGTGCAACATTTGCATTTTTTTCATTTAATTTGCTACAAGTGGCAGGCAGCAGGCAGCATGCAGCATGCAACCAAGTTAAGCAAGTTCCATTTTGGTCGCTTGTTGGCTCACTTATCGGGAAATGAAAACATCAGTCCAGGAGGCGGAGGCGCAGGCGGAGGAGGAGGAGGAGCAGCAGCAGCAGCAAGGACTGCCTGTTTGAGCTCTGCTGACCTCCAGTGAGGCTGTGCCTCATTAGGCAATAAGTGGAGATTGCCATGGCCAACTAATCATGACTTCCGCTCGCACCCAGATCAAAACAATCACGCACTGATCCGCGCGGCTCGAGATGTTTCAAATTTCTCAGATTCGAGGGTAATTCCGCTTCTAGAGAAATTGCAGCTGACACTTGATTTATGCGGCAGTTCTAGTAGTTCCCTAAAAAGGCAGAGGCGGACGGGAGAGGCATAGCTCGAGAGACGGCAAAAAATTTTTAATTAAAAAATTTTATGCTCGATTTCTGACGAAGCTCGCTTAACTCTCCGCTTACTGCGGCTAATCGCGTTGCATTAGTCCCTCTCGCTCTCGCTCTCTCTTTCTATCTATCTTTGTCTGGCTTGAGTGGTAGTCGGGGAAGGGTGTGATGTGGAGGCTAGCCAGCCATATTGTCGGCCATTAAAGCAATTCTACACACACATTTTCCATGCGGACGTTGACTGGTCGAGCATTTGTGAGTTCGTCTCGAAGTTCCAAGTCAATGTCGGACTTTGGAAGCAGCCGAAGCACCCATTAGTGCTCAACATGGAAGCTTCGCTACTCATTCGATTTTAATTGCCACCTTTTGCGCCCTTTCGTGGGATTTCGACGAGTTGCCGTTCGCTTTGGTCATTAGCGCTGGCTGCGTGTAAAATGGCCGGAGCCGGGGCCGGAGCCGGAGCCCCCGTTTCTACAAAGTTGTCGACATATTGAGGTTGATTCGTTTGTAACTAATCCATGGTTGGGGCCTGAGACCCGTGCTGCATCACATGTGCAAAGTCATCAGACCTCGAGCATTGGAATGTTTTAGCCTGATAATGATGATATATGGCACATTATAAACTCGCAGACTAATGGAAATTATTAGGAATTTCGAATTGTTCCTTTTGATTGCAAGTTATATTCGTGTCTGAATTGCAATTACCTTTATTGGACTAAGTTTTACGCTCCCCAAGCCACAGGAAATCTCACTCGGGTAATTGCCGACAATTTGTAGAGCTTTGGTAATTTGGTTTATTCGTGCTAATGACACGACACGACACGACACGGCACGGCGCGATGTCCTTGGCTCGCCCAGGATTGTGGCCGGGGGCAATCTTTAACAATCAGTGAATAATCGAATCGATTCACGAATCTATTTCCTAATTACTGAGTGTACTCGCTACCGGAAATCGAATCGACTTTGGGCAACTGATTAATTACCTCTAATTAAACAGGTATTTAATGCGGCGCAGAGGTATAATGGCATTGGTAATTAAAAGCGGCTTCCAATAATTCATAATTCCAGTTCACTGCGGTTTCTCATATTTTATGGTTTACTATCCTAATCGGCTGCCCAATTATAATTGAATCAGTTGCATTTAAACCTCGATTAAACCTGTAATTAAAAAATACATTAAATACTTTGTAAACAATGAAAATATATACAAATAATATTTATTTAAATTACTCTTGTAATTATGGTCTAAACATAACGATATTTTGTGGGTGTATACATAATATAATTATAATTATATGTGTGTATATCTTAAAAACGTTGCTCGAGACTCGATTTATAAATTCGATTACCCATTGACTTTAACTTTAACTTTAAAATTTCGTGTAGAATCATCAAATCCGGCGACGCCTTTTCGCCGTTTCCCTTCGGCTCCTGGCCTTAGGCTTATCCACCCTAGGCTCTGTTTGACTGCAAATTAATACAAACTTTCCAATTCAACTCGTAGTATTCGCACCGCTTGGCATTCCTGGCGATAACCGACGATTTCCGCGATTCGAAATGCCTCGAGAGTTGCCTGAGAGTCGAATCGAGACACTGAGACTGAGAAATGCCTTTGTTCGGCTTACAACAATTGGCAACAGCGGCAGCAACAATGGTAATAGCAATAGCAACAATTGTCCATCAAAAGTGTTGGGCACGCAATTGCGTTGCGGCCTGGCTAAATCCGACTCCGACTCCGACTCTGACTCTGGCTAAATGCAATTAATTAACGCTGCAAATACAGAGTTTGTTCGCACAGTCGATTGCAATTTGCGATTTGCCTCTAATTGCCTTTAATGAGGCAGTTTGAAAACTGTAACAGCAGGCAGGGGCGGCTTTCGGGGGCAGGTGCGAATTCCGTGTTACGTGTGCGAATTTCGCACAGTGCACACGGTTAATTAGCCCGCTGCCGGTTGCGGGTTGGTCAGCTCATGATTTGTTGCTCCGACTCCATCTTGCAATCATTGTGATCGGCGATGCCTGCGGCCCGGTCTGATAGTGCGCTAATGGGCTACAACTTTATTGGCCATGCTCCGTTGCCATTTAAACTTGGCTCAATTCAGTTTTAATGATGATCGCGCTGCTGCGGCAGCTCCAATTGCGGCGTGTGTTTAATTAACTTAATGAACCGCCGCCAATCGCAATTGACAGTTGCAACGCAGCAGCCCAGTCAAAGTTATGAACTGTCGGAGCTATCGAAGCATCTTGTTGTAGCCATTAAATGCAGCCATCTTTCTCTCTCTCTCTCTCTCTCTCTCTCTCCGGGCATTGGCTTTGGGCTGCGCTGATTGCACTGCGCCAGCTCGGCTCAATTTACACTTTGATTTCAATCAATTGATTCCACTTCGACTTCGACTTGTACTGCATCCGCATCTCCTTCTCCTCTGCTCATGCTCCTCCTCCTGTTGCGTTCATTGTGCGGGCTTGTCGCATGTTCATTAACAAATATTAGCTGCAATATTGTTTTTATCATTCTCAATTTATGTCGGACGGCGACTTTTGCTTTAATTGGCCGTAAAGAACAGCCCAGCGCAAGGCTGCGCCTGTGCACAGTGGGCAAAGTGCGTTGAGTATTATGACACATTTACGAACTGCTTCAGGATTTTCAATGCAGAAAATCTTCTA